>CM070771.1:183557195-184815945 GCA_036346955.1 Dipus sagitta
ATAAATAGCTATTAAATGAATGAACCAAATTAACAATATACTAAAACTACTTGAAGCAGAGCATAACTAAAGAATCTCAACCTATGAGTGGAATGGTCTGTTTGAAGAGCAAATATCCATCAATCATGTATTTATTTTCAGTAAGTCACTGTTCTGTCCTTTGGAGTTTAGTAATAAAAAGTGATTATCACCCCTAGAAGATAGCACTAAAGATATCAGTTCACATCCGTATTACACTGACTATTCTAATACTATGTGTATTTTTTAAATTTTATCTCATTCATTCATTCATTTGCAAGCAGGGAGAGAAAAGACAGACAGACAGAGAATGGGTGAATGCGCCAGGGCCTCTAGCCACTGCAAACGAACTCCAGACGCATGTGCCCCCTTGTGCATCTGGCTTATGTGGGTCCTGGGAAATCAAACCTGGGTCCTTTGGCTTCACAAGCAAGCACCTTAACCACTAAGCCATCTCTCCAGCCCTATGTATACTTTTTAAGTGGTGCAAACAATTCACTATGATTACTGAATTTAATAACCTTAAATATTCCATATTTCAGTACAGCTGGTAATATTATTAAGTACATAAATCCCCTTGCTTGATACCAATCATTTATACTTTCTGTGTCTATCTACTTTTTAACACAGATTATGACCACTGAACATGTGTATTTCATAAAGTACTTAAAGGGGAAGAGGAGATAATAGAAATTTAATTCTGTCATATACAGGTATTCAAGTTCCTTGACAGTAAGTCCTTAAAACATGAGTGTATTCTCTAACTCCACCCTGCCATTTCTCCCATCTCTCAATTTTTAACCTACCACGTTACCTGGATTTCATTCAAGCCCTCCTCATCCTACAGTTGTGTCTTCCTAAAGCCACCAAGCATTGGTGCTATACTAGTGCAGCCATGATAGCAGATACAGAATAACCCACAGCTATTGAGAAACTAACCCTCATTTTCAAGTGTTCAAGTCTTCAAGAATAAGACTCGACCTATTATTTCAGCCCATTTCCCAAACAAAATCTTTGCTCCATTCTGTGCTTGTATTCATGTAGTTCCTAAATCTACACCTCTGCCTTTTATACTAGCTCATAGTTCATGAATCAATGAGTCATAGGACTACCACTTAAAATACAGCCCCACAGCAGATCGAGAGAGAGAGAGAATGGGCATGCCAGGGCCTTCAGCTACTGCAAACAGACTCCAGTACATGTGCCACCTTGTGCATCTACCTTAAGTGGATCCTGAGGAGTTGAACCTGGGTCCTTTGGCTTTGCAAACAAGTGCCCTAACCACTAAGCCATCTCTCCAGCCCACAACCTTTCTAACAGCCAAATTTCCCCCTATTTTTATTTTTGTTCTCTTTTGTCTTATCACAGAAAATAAGGATGATACTGTGACTTCCACATACTTCTTTTACTCCCAAAGACAAATCAAAAGAATACTTATATTCCCAAATGCCTTTAGCCAGGCTTGTTACATGAGGATATGGAAACAAAATTACAGCAGCTGTGTAACAGAGAGCTCACACATCAAAACAATGAAAGTTACTGGGGTTGGAAGCAGTGGTGCATGCCTTTAATCCCAGCATTAGGGAGGCAGAAGTAGGAGGGTGGCTGTGAGTTTGAGGCCAGCCTGAACTACACATTGAGTTTCAGGTCAGCCTAGGCAAACACACACACACACACACACACACACACACACGGAAGATGAATGAATGCACAAAGCATATTAAATATGAATTTTCAAAATGGTGCTAATGACTGGCATTACTCTCACACTAATAACAACAATATCATAAATTATCCATCTTCCCTGTCCCTTCTTTACCAAGCACTGTTATTTTCCCAAGCTGAAACATTTCAGATATAAAGAAGATACCATTAAATACCTATGAAAGACTTTTTAAAAGAAAAGTAGTGAATGGAAATCCTGTTGATTTTGATGACTAAAATTTCACTTGTTTGTATTAAGCCAACTGAAGTTTGAAAAAGATTTCAAGTTCAAAGGCAAAGCAAGACAATTTATCAAGCAAATTAAATTCTGTGATTAGTGTAATTCATTCATTATGGCTGAAGCAGTTAAGATTCTTTCCATAAATTCTTGAGGATGCTCATCAAAACCACTTACCCAGTTGAAGGGAAAACTGATAGCAGTAGTACCTTCTCAAAACATGAAGTATATATTTTAAATGCATATATTTATATCAAACAATCATTAATTAAATTATAGCAATCATTCTTACAGTACTCCTGACCTTATGAAGTGTAATTATGATCTAAGCAAAAAACAACACTGAAGTAAGGTCAGATGAACTTGATATTCACTGCTTTTTAGTTTTGTTTAATGGTTTTCTTACTCTACGTTCTTCTAGCTGTTGAACTTGCACCTCCTCCAAATTCTGACTTGGCCAGAGCCTGTCTTTTTAAAAAAAAGTCTTTCCAATGAAAGAAATCGTGGTCTAAATCACAAAGATGACAAGAAACCTTAGCCCTTTACACAGACAAGCCCTGAAATAATATTGTGATCAAAGTATCAGGCAAACTAATAAAAGCCAGGTGGCTTGGGCTTATCATGTATGGTACTTATTACCACAATTGCACTAATCTACTTCCTGGTGTCAACAAAAACATTGTTATTAATTCCTCCCAGTAATGGACTGCTGAAGTAACTGTATTCTGTTTTAACACAACTCTTTGTCCAAAATATGAAAAGAGGGAGTGGGTCTCACTTTACATGCTTTAGAACTAGAACTCTAGATGGTATGACCACAGAAACTACGGTAGGCTTGTATCATTAGCATCCACCTAAGCCCAATAACCACAATTAGCATGGCGCTGTAAGGACTCACGTGTCTTAACTCCGAACATTCAGATAGAGATATGTCCACTGACAAACATATCCTTCTTACTCAAATGTAGCTGTTTCATCATTCAAAGGGTTCCCTGTCGACTCTCACGTCGATGACTTTTAAACAATTTTCACCTCAATAGGTTGTGCTGCCTTCTTAAAAATGACTTCAATGTTTCTCAGGAAACTTAATTTATAATTTGTTTCCCAAAAGAATCTACTAAGGCAAAGTAAAGGTGCTAGGATTATCAAATTTCCACCATTTGTGCCAAACACTAGAGCAACAAAAAGACTGGATTAAAAAGTCAAGGGGGAGGGGGGAGCTGGAAAGATAGATGGCTTAGCAGTTAAGGCGCTTGCAGCAAAGCCAAAGGACCTTGGTTCGATTCCCCAGGACCCTCGTAAGCCAGATGCACAAGGGGGTACATGCATCAGGAGTTTGTTTGCAGTGGTTGGAGGCCCTGGCATGCCCATTCTCTTTCCCTCCCTCACTTTGCCTCTTTCCCTCTCTCAAATAAATAATAAAATAAAATAAAATAAGATTTAAAAAAAAACCCAAGAGGGGCCCAGTGTGGTGACACACACTTTTAATCCCAACACTGGGGAAGCTGAGGTAGGAGGATTGCTGTGAGTTCGAGGCCAGCCTGAGAATATATAGTAAATTCCAGGTCAGCCTGGACTAGCGTGAGGCCCTACCTCAAAAGCACCACCCCCCTGAAAAGAGGGGGCTAGAGAGATGTCTCCAGAAGTTAAGGCACTTGCCTGCAAAGCGTAATGATCTGGTTCAATATCCCAATACCTACATAAAGCCAGTTCACATGCATCTGGAATTCATCTACACTGGCTAGAGGCCCTGGCACACCCATTCTCATTCTCTCCCCACCTCCTTACAAATAAATAAATAATCTTTTAAAAAAGTGAAGAGGGCTGGGGAGATGGCTCAGCAGTTAAAGGAACTTGCTTGTAAAGCCTGCCATCCTGGGTTCAATTCCCCAGTACCCACCTAAAGCCAGACTCACAATATGGTATGTGTATCTGGAGTCTGTTCACAGTGGCAAGAGAGCACGTCCATATTCTCTCTGACATAAATATATAAATAAATAAATTTTTTTGAAGCATTGTAGAGGACTGGAGAGGTGGCTCAGTGATAAAGTACTTGCTGCTAAAACTGAAGTGCCCGGGTCTGATCCCCAGACTCCATGTAACCAGCCAAGCGCTGTAGCAGTCCAGGCTGGCTGGCGCTGACAAGTTGGGAGGTGGAAACAGAAGCATCTCCTGGAAGCTCATGGAGAGTGCAGCAGAGAACCCAGAGCAAGAAAGCCTGCTCGAGTGAGGTGGAACAAGTGAGGAGGACCTGGAAGTTGTCCATGACCTCCACATGTGACATGGCATGCAAGCCCATGTTCGCATGTGCATATGCACACACACACTCATGTGCACTTGCACACACCCAAAATACACAGTCTTAAAATAAAGAGAAAAATAATAATATATCATGATCAGGGTTTGTGTCACTGAATTTTCTGATCTGTCTCAAGCCACAGTTATCATGCCATTTGAAAGGTGAGTTGTAAGTTGGTATGGCAGGTAGTAAGCCTTCATGTTACAGTTAGCTGTGCTGGTCACAAAGGCAAGTTACCACTGCTCAGTGTGCCATGAATGTTACCCAGCATCCACACAGATTCCTTACAGCTAAGGGATTCATTTCTTTCCCACACCCTCCTCTCTTTCATTCTGTGTACCCAGATGGCAGAAACAGCAGATTGGAAGCATTGCACAACATACCACTTAAGCATACTGTATGCTCAGTAAAGAGGGAAATTCACATGACAGGCTTTATCAGCATTGTCTGTTGAAGTCATCTGCACAGAAATGTATTCTAGAAAGCATCCCTGTGCCACGAGCCAGGCATAAGTTCCTAAAACACATTAAACCATCCATTCAAGCTACTTGTAATTGTATTGAGTGGCATTTAATAAGAACTTACTTTCCCTCCTCTCCCCTTTGTTGCTCAATCTATATTTCAATTACCTTCTCCACTGCATGTAGCAAATGGCAGAGGTTGTGCTCATTTTCATCAACTGAATGGGTTTAGAATGTCAGGAATAGCTTTAGCTATTCAAGTACCACTGAACTTTCACTTGAGCTAAAGGTTAGAACTCCCCTATACTTTTATTTAGTACCACTGTACATATATAGAACCTTATAAAATTTTCTGAAATCTTGGCTCAATTCATCAATCATTCGATTTCAGCTGTGATAATAATTAATGATAATACCAGCAGTGTTTTAAGTAAATAAATCAGGCCGATAAGTCACCAACTGAATAAAATAGGATTACTGCAACCTTCCTAAACTGGCTCACATTACAAGGAGGCACCTTAGGGCTTCTGGATCTAGATTTGCCACTAATATCACCTTGGTCTTCTCTGGGCCTTAGTTTCCTATCTGTTAAAGAATTAAAACCGTTTCTACTATGATCCATGCTGAAATGTAAAACTGACTGGGAAAAAACAGTATTACAATTACTGGGAAGCATGAAGCCCTAGCCAGAACCTGGTCTAGTTTTCTTAAAGCCTTTCAAGAAATTTGGGCTCCCATGCCCCAATTGCCCATCCTCCCGCCCACCCCCGGCCCTTCTCTTCCTCCCTCTCTCCCTCCCTCCCTCCCTCCCTCCTTGTGTGTGTGTGTGTGTTGTGCGTGTCTATCTTTTTCCAACTAAGAACTATAATGGTATATGTTTGCACATTTTCTGTAATAGTATTTAATGAATGTGCCTGTAGAAAGAACAGACAATCTGACGAAACAATACTCATTACTAATCACGTGAAACATCTGAAGAGAGAAGAGTCACCTAGAGATGTTCATTAATATCTGAATGCTCGTGCTGTATATACACCATCCTATTCCTCATCTTATCAAGGCATTATTTCAGTATTCTTCATTCAAGACTTCGCCCTAGACTAATATTGCATCTTTGGAATACTATGTTTGACTAAAATATCCAGGGTGGAGCTGAGGTGGTATAAGAGAAAGCAAATTTAAACTGAAAGTTTTAGGAGAAATTCATGGTATCAGAATCTTATTAACAGACTTACAGCACAGTGCATTGGTGCATGCCTTTAATCCCAGCACTTGAGAGATAGAGGCAGTAGTTGTATATCTTTGGCCATGAGGTCCATCTGGGCTACATAAGTCCCTGTCTCAAAACTGAATAATACAAAACATAAACCTAAAGTACACACAGGCTTCACTTTCTGCTCCAAGTACAGAAATGATATGCTATGGACAGTGCAAGTGCCTGCAATATAGTTTCCACTCAAATACTGATTGAGAAAGGAAAAGCAAAACACAAACAAAGACAAGCACGTGAAGAGGCAGCATGAGAGCCGAGGAGCCTGGCAGCCAGAGAGGCGAGGCATTGGCAGAGGTGGCGCTGAGCGACCACCACTGCAGCCTGCTCATAGTACCAAGAGTCCCCTCCTGGGCTTTGCTGCCAGTCTTACACCATGGCTGCTGACCAAAATATCTCTACAGAGCTGCCACCTACCCAGTTCTAAAAAACAGAAACAAGATGGAGTTATTTCTTCAAAGAGCATGAAAATGGACGTATGATCCTCTCCTCATGGAAGAAGAGAAAGGCTGTGAGTAATCTGAAGAATTGGATGATTAGCTGTGAGAGGAAAGGAAGGCAGGCGATTAGGGCCGCATTATAAACCTACACTGTGTCAATGAAAATCAACAAATATGAAATGTACCGAGCAAGTATTACTGACTTTTTTAATGGTAATAAATAAAATCCATGCAGAAAAAGTGGCTAAGATATGAAAACATCACTCTGAAACCTAACAGGTAAAATAGTATCAACAGATTTGAGGATCTAGAGCTATGGAAATTTCAGCTAGAGAAATCACTTTAAAGCAGAACATTTCATTGGCGTAAGTAAAATATCACTTTGGAAAATGAAACATTAGCATCAAAACATCATCTCATTATAATTAATCTATCAATGTATAAAACTTACAGATTAGGCAATACTTAATTGGTGAGTGATGTTGGGTACTTAACAGTTAGGCAAAAGAGGAAGCAAGCGCAAACTTGTTCCTTAGGAAAAATTTGGGGGGAAAAAAGAAACAGCAAAGACTTTTGGTTAGATACTCTAATTGTGACTTTTTAACATTTTAATTAGTGTTAAATAGTTCATTTTTAATAGTAATTGCCCTGAACTTTAGTAATAAATTCAAATATCTTTACCTAGAGTTATTGTGGGTCAAAAGTAAAACAGTTTTTATTTAATTAAAATTTAAACTACTGGGAATAGTAATTTAAGGATTACATTTTAGACTTGGGAAACAGGAATTTTAAATACCATTTAAGTACTGTATCCACCTGTAATTTTCAAATCTTATGGTATTACTTTAAGTCTGCAGAAAATTCGAACAGGTTTTACTTGGCTCCCTTCCAAACCATAACACTTACACTTTGGGGACCACGGGAGAGGACAGTGTAAGTCGCTTTCATTTCTTTAAACAGAAAATTCCTCCACTCAACCACATTTCAATAGTGTATCCTCCCTCTAAAGCTTAAAACATAAAATAAATGCAAAAATACTTTTAATACGTAGCTAGATCTTGCTTCCACTTTGGTAGTCTTGATATACTCAGACTAAAAGGTGGAAAAAAAGACATGAATATACTGAGATTTAATTTTCATATTCAAATCACCTTAAGCAGATGAATACAAAATACATAAAGTAACTTCAGGTATGCAAGTTAAAATTTCAACTCACGACATCAAAATAATTTGATAAGAAAAATTAATCTCAAATTCATTGCCCTAGACACCACAAAGTCACTAAATGTGAAAAGCTCAACATTTCCATATACTACCATGAGTAACAGCAACAAAATCAGGACACAGAAAAATCACAACTTAAGTGTACAGATTCTCATATTTTTTCTGTCTGTACAATGTTTATACACTGAAGCACTTATTAAATATTTAAATTTTAAGCATATTACTAAATATTATAAACAGAGCTAATTGTACAATGGACGCCAAATTTCTATAAAAATGATAAATATCAGGCCTTTTGTTTATCAAAAGAGCAAATATCACAAACAAGTTCTCTACCAAAAGTAACAATAATACTTGGAAAGCACTGTCAAAAAATATATATATTTCTCTAGATAAAATGCAAAATCAAACATACACTTTAATTTGTTATTTCTTGAGATCTTTATGTTACTTATTAAGTCCCAGAATATATAAATAATTACAGGAAACTTTAAGACATTAACTTCCTTAATAATTATTTATAATTACAACTGATGCCTACTTATAGAATGAAAGTACTTCTGTGAATTCATCTCAAAGGTGGAAATAGTAGCTGATATCTCAATGTTCTTCACATCTTTTTCTACTTCACTCCAGACACATTAATTTTGATTCATATTTTTTTTTATTTACACACTTATCTCTCTCCTACTTAAAATCTCTGAAGGCAGTAACTAGGATTTAGCATCATTTTTTTTTCACTGTCTACTCAATGTAATTTCCTGGACAAACACTCTGAAATGAATAACTGGGCAAATTTTTTCTGAAACATTTAAAGCATTCTATCATGCTCCCACTTAAAACTGCTCCTATTTCTCCCAATAAGCTTCAAATATGGCCAAACTGTCTACGTACACTTGTGATAGTTCTATCAAGAAAAGTTACTTGTAAAAGAAACCAACAAAGGAACAGAATTTTTTTTTTTTTAACAAGAATCTGTTGGTCAAAAAAAAAAAAAAGAAGAAGAAAAAAAAAGAATCTGTTGGTCAGATCACAGTGTTCACTAACTATCCCTACAGATAGGCAAAGGGACAAAATAAAAAGCAAACATCAAGTCTCCACAAAAATGTCTCTTTCCAACTGTCTGAAAATTATAGAACATATCCTCTATCCTGACTCAGTTCTTCCCTCAGAAGCAAGACAGAGTACAAAACAGTCATCGGGTAGATTTCAAGCAGTTCTGCCATGGGTTTAGGCTTCAGGAAAACTAAGGAAACGGAAGGAAGGTGACTTGAGGCAGTAGGTGATTAAGCAAAGATTTTCTCCAACATAAAACATGGTTTCTTATGTAGAGAGAGTTACAAATCATATAATTACATGTCTTACTCTCTCCAAACCCAGTAATACAAAAATAGCACCTACTCTGTGAAGTAACTCTCAATGCATATTTTCATTGTATTTTTTTGCCAATTAGCTCTGAAGTCCATAACACAGTTTTCCGTTTGAAAGTTTAACATAATAATTCTGTAGGACAGTCTATACTAGAATTTCTTACTTTAACATTAAACTTAATTTTAAAAAAATCCTAAACATTCAGTAAACTAAAATTTGCAAATTTTCAGATTCTGAATATTAACCAAAAAGCTAGAAGCTATGTGCATGGATAAGTTCAATGTGTGGTATTGCTATAGTAATTACAGGGGCTGCAGGCATTAATACTATTTAAGTCATTGCCCCTACTGCACTTCAGCAGTATAAAATCTGCATGCTTTATTTTGAAGATGAAGGATCACCTTTTGTGACTAACCTGAAGCGTGCAAAATTTAAAAGTTTGTCCAGTCCAAATATAAAAATCATGGGCTTGGCTCTGATGCAGGAAAGAAGTACGCTTCTTATACCACCTGCAATATTAGACTGATTTAGCCTGGTGAAAAACAAGACAGTGAGTTATTGAATCTGTGTCTAATTCAGTGCACTTTATAACATATTTAAGGAATTCAGTTGTATAAAACAGTATCTGAATCTTATCAGATGAAAATATTTTTCCCTTTTAGCAAGCCTCGGTTGCATGTCTGAGAAAACAAATTAGTCTACAGTTCTGCTAAGCTTGATAATAGTGCCCCCTAATGGGAATTTTAACATGAGTACTTCTCGCATTTTTAAAAAGCATATGAGTAAGACAGCCCAGTTTCTCCTAGAAAGTGAATTTTATAATATAATAAGGTTTTTATGAAGATTTGGATCACTCAAAAAAGCAAACTGAATTTGCAGAAGACAAACCAAAACTATCTATGTTTTCTAGGTTTTGAATTATGCCACAATATAATTCAAGAAAGCACTGTGCAGTACACTAAAGAATTATTTTTTTAGTAAGGGTCTAGTTCTCAGTTAATGAACAGTTAAGATCTGCTAATTGGCTGACACCACAGACTCAGACGGAAGTCAGTTTAGAGGTTCTTCCATGTCACATGCACAACTTAGGTATTTTGGCCTCATATGGTTAACTTTCCACAGGGCCTGGTTATAAATGTGTATCTATAAATTGAATGAATGTCTTTTTATCCTTCTATCTATTGACAGTTCCCAACAGTAACAATCAATATGATTTTTTATTCTTTGTGAGGAGTGTAAATATGAATGGGCAGGCAGCAAACTCTAAGCACATGTACCACTTTTGTGCATCTGTCTTATGTAGATGCTGGGGAATCAAACCCAGGCCAGCACGTTTTGCAAGCAAGGGCCTTTTTTTTATTTTTTATTTTTTTAATTTCCACACATCACAAGTATCTTTAATCACTGAGCCACCTCCCCAGCCTCTCCCCCTTTTTACAGGTACTAAAATGAAAGTAAAAACTACCTATCCTGGTTATTTCACAGGTTAGCCAAGGTAACAAAACACCCAATAATATAGACAGTTTCCTTTTGATGTTCACAATACATTCTGGACTATGTTAATCATGAAAGCAGTATCTAGAAGAAATAAAAAGAAAATAAAAAATGCATTTAAATGGAAAGAGAAAATTATTGTCTTATTCTTTCTCCTTACAAAAGAAAAGAAAAGGCGTAAGACAAAGTTTTATATCAGTCATGTGATAAAACTTTTTCAAAGAGCCAGAAGGTGAACATTTTAGGCTTGGAACCCGTATGAGTAACAACTGTAGCAGGAATGTAGCCACAAATAAATAAATAAATGGGCAGTGCTTCAATAAAACTTTACTCACAAAAGAAAGCTTACAGATTGTAGTTTGTAAACCAACTTAAACCATTTACTGACATTTCAATTTACCAGATTTTTTTATTTTAATTTTTTAATTTTTTTATTAGCAACTTCCATGATTATAAAAAATGCCCCATGGTTATACCCTCCCTCCCCCCACTTAACCCTTTGAATCTCCACTCTTCATCATACCCTCTCCCCATCTCAATCAGTCTCTCTTTTACTTTTGATATCTTGATCTTTTCTTCCTCTTATGATGATCATATGTAAGTAGTGTCAGGTACTGTGAGGCCATGGATAATCCTACCAGATTTTTAAAATCCCCACTTTACACAAGGCATACACACACACAAATATACCATTCCCCCTTGGGGCGGGGGTGGGGGACACTGAACAACCCAACATATATAATTATTAAAAATATGAAATAAAGCCGGGCGTGGTGGCGCACGCCTTTAATCCCAGCACTCGGGAGGCAGAGGCAGGAGGATCGCCGTGAGTTCGAGGCCACCCTGAGACTCCATAGTGAATTCCAGGTCAGCCTGGACTAGAGTGAGACCCTACCTCGAAAAAAAAAAAAAAAAAAAAAAAAAGATGAAATACACAGGCTGGGCATGGTGGTGCACGCCTTCAGTCCCAGCACTTGGGAGGCAGAAGTAGGAGGATTTCCATGAGCTCAAGGCCATCCTGAGACTACATATGGAATTCCAGCTTAGTCTGGGCTAGGGCAAGACCCAATCTTGAAAAACAAAACAAAACCAAAAAACTTGAATATTAATTTTAGAAGACATTAAATAATAGAAAAGCAGATATAAGGTATACATATATGGAAAGAATTTTGTTTTTATTTAGGTTTGATGAAAATTTAATACTGACTACCTTCTAATGCCTATTAGGAGAATAAACAGGTTAGGTAAGAGAACGTAAATTTAAGCCCATTGCCTAAGGTTATAAAGAAATATAGACTACTGGATTAAAATTTTCACAAGTATTAAGGAGAATGGTGAATATCATTAGTTCTTAAAGGTAAGCCAGGAAAAGGAAATTTATTTGTTTGACAAGGAAAATTTTGAGATATGGACTCATGCATATTATCCTGCATTCACTATATTTGACTCTCTGGAACACACTTCACTATGATCTAAGAGCAGAACAACCCAGTAAGAAAGTCACAGGATTTACAACAGGTTTCAACCCGTATTCTACCAATTCCTTGTTAAATTATTTGGGACTCAAGTATCAGTTTCCTTATCCAGAAAATGGAACTGACAGAAGAAGAAGAACTGATGACAAAGTACATAAGGATACAAAGCAGGTTACACTGAGGGCTTTTACTACTATTACTAAATGCTATGCTGAGGATTCTCTTTACCTCAGAGCTGTTAAAGCATTTTTAAATAAGATTCTTAAAGCACATGCTAATTGGTTAATTATCTCAAACATATAAAAGAGGTTAACTTGCAATAATCAAATATTAAAATTAATATATCATGCTTTATGTGCCATGATTGCACTGAAGATTACTCTTTATATCAAAAATCAAACAAAAAAAATTTTTTTGGTTGTTTCAAGGTAGGCTGTCACTGTAGTTCAGGCTGACCTAGAATTCACTCTGTATTCTCAGGGTGGCCTTGAACTCACAGCGATCCTCCTACCTCTGCTTCCCGCGTGCTAGGATTAAAGGCGTGCACCACCACGCTCGGCATAAATCAAAATTTGTACTTAAAAATAATTACCTAAGAAAAACATGTAACAGTATAAACTATCCTAGAATGGTTTCTACTTCCACCAGCTTAGTCATTTCAAATGGGCCTCTTTATTTGTAAATCAAAACAATTGTATTAACAACCATTTGTCTTCTACTCCCAAAATAGTGAATTAAGTGTCAACAGATATGCTGATGAAAGGGAAAATAAATATATCCTGAAACTACCATAACAGATTGCATAGAAATGGAAAATTTATGCTGTTAGGGGTGTTAGTATACTGTAACTCACTAAGCAAGGCCAATAAGAACAAAAACTGCATTCTGCACAAAGGATTAAAAGATAGTACTAGTAGTCAGGTGCACAGAACAAAAGCAGCTCATTAGTTTCTGGAGTCATTGCTTTAATGAAAAGTGAAATGTGGATCTTGCAGTACCATGGCAGTAGTCTCAGCAATATATAAATTTTTGGTTTTTCAAGGTGGGGTCTCACTCTAGCCCAGACTGACCTGGAATTCACTATGTAGTCTCAGGGTGGCCTCGAACTCATGGCAATCCTCCCAGCCTCTGCCTCCCAATTACTGGGATTAAAGGCAGGTGCCACCACGTCCAGCTTTTTCTTTGGGGGGGGGCAGGGCTATATTTTATTTCTATGATATGTTCAAGGTACTATAAGGCCAAGAAAGAAACAAGTAACAATTTTTTTCAAGTTGAAAGTGGCCAATTAAAAATTATATGAAAATCTGGAACTGGAGAG
Organism: Dipus sagitta; assembly: GCA_036346955.1. NCBI lineage: Eukaryota > Metazoa > Chordata > Mammalia > Rodentia > Dipodidae > Dipus > Dipus sagitta. The sequence continues at coordinate 183,570,508 of CM070771.1, forward strand.
ATGGCTCAGTCATTAAGGTGCTTGCCTACAAAGAGTAACAATCCTAGTTCGATTCCCCAGTACCCACATGACACCTAAAATACAGTGGTACATGCATCTGGAGTTTGTTTGTAGAGGCTAGAGGCCCTGGTGAGCCCATTCATTCACTCACTCTCACTTCCCCCCACCCCTTGCAAATCAATAAAAAATATTTTTTTAAATAAAATTCTATGAAAATCATGCCAGGCATGGTGGTGCAAGCCTTTAATCCCAGCACTCAAGAGGATAAAGTAGGAGATTTGCTGTGAGTTCAAGGCCAGCCTGAGACTACACAGTAAATTCCAGGTCAGCCTGAGCTGCAGCAAGATGCTACCTCAAAAAAAGAAGGGGAGAGGGAGAGGGGGAGAGGGAGAGGGAGAGAGGGAGAGAGGGAGAGAGGGAGAGAGGGAGAGAGGAGAGAGGGAGAGAGGGAGAGAGGGAGAGAGGGAGAGGGGGGAGGGGAAGGGGGAGGGGAAGGGGGAGAGGGAGAGGGAGAGAGGGAGAGGGGGGAGGGGAAGGGGGAGGGGAAGGGGGAGAGGGAGAGGGGGAGAGGGAGAGAGGGACAGGGAGAGGGAGAGAGGGAGAGGGAGAGAGGGAGAGAGGGAGAGGGGGGGAGGGGAAGGGGGAGAGGGGAAGAGGGGGAGAGGGGAGGGGAGAGGGAGAGAGGGAGAGGGAGAGGGAGAGGGAGAAAGGGAGAGAGGGAGAGGGAGGGAGAGGGGAAGGGGGAGGGGAGAGGGAGAGAGGGGAGGGTGAGGAGGGAGAGAGGGGAGGGGAGAGGGAGAGAGAAGAGAAGAGAAGAGAAGAGAAGAGAAGAGAAGAGAAGAGAAGAGAAAAAAGAAAAGAAAAGAAAAGAAAAGAAAAGAAAAGAAAAGAAAAGAAAAGAAAAGAAAAGAAAAGAAAAGAAAAGAAAAGAAATCAGACTGGAGAGATGGCTCAGAGCACTTGCTTGTAAAGCCTAAAGAACCAGATTCAATTCCCCAGTATCCACATAAAACAAGATGCTGAGTTGCACATGCATCAGACTGGCATATGCATCCAGAGTTCATCTGGAGTGGCAAGAGACCCTGGCAAACCCTGCCTTCTTTCCTTCCTTCCTTCCGTTTCTCAGCTTGCAAATAAATAAAAAATTTTTTAAAAATTTAGTTATATAGAAATTCAATGAAATGAAAATTTATAAAGCAACTCAATTTACAACAGCACTATAAAAACACAGTAATTCCTAGAGCTGAAGGGCATAGGTTGGTTGAGCAAATGCTTGCCTCATACCTCACAAGAATGAAAACCCGAGTTCGAACCCAAGAACCCATGCAAAAAAATAAACAAATAAAAGATGGATATGGTAGTGTACTTCTGATCCCAGCACTAGAGAAATGGAGTCAGGCACACCAAGCCAACATGACACCTTAACAAAAAGGCTAGAGACTGTAGCCAAGCACGGTGGCGCACACCCTTAATCCCAGCATTCAGGAGGCAGAGGTAGGAGGATCCCTGTGAGTTCGAGGCCACCCTAAGACACAGAGTGAATTCCAGGTCAGCCTGGGCTAGCGTGAGACCCTACCTCAAAAAAACAAACAAAGAAAAGGGTGGAGTTCAATGGCAGAGCTGGAGAGATGCTTCATTGGTTAAAGATACTTGTTTTATAAAGCCTGATGACCCAGATTCGATTCCCCAATGCCTACGTAAAGCCAGATGCACAGAGTGGTACATGCAATATGGAGTTTGTTTGCACTCCTCTCCCTACCCCCTTCCTACCCCCATGCTTGAAGATAAGTAAAAATATAAAAAAAAAAAATAATTAGATTTAAGCTGGTGTCGTGGCACATGCCTTTAATCCTAGCACTCAGGAGGTAGGAGGTGGGAGGATCACCACAAGTTTGAGACTACCCTGAGACTATGTAATGAATTCCAGGTCCACCTGGGCTAGAGCGGGACCCTACCTCAAAAAACTAAAAAAGAAAAAATGAATTAAGTTTAAAAAGGTAGATGGTGTTACTGCAGAATGACAACTGAGGTAATCCTGTGGCCTCCACACACAGGTGTACACAAGCACAAACACACAAAAAAATACAATACTTAGGAAGAAACTTAACCAAGGAGGCAAAGGATTGGTCATCATTACTCAAAGTTAGGTACATATCCAAGCAAAATATTTTTGGTAGAAATACACACACACACACACAAAAAAAAAAAATCTCAAAAAAGACAATCTTGAGTAAGAATGAAACTAAAAGTCTTTCACTTTCTGATTTCAAAACAGTACAAGGCTGCAGTAATCCAAAGTGTAGCACCAATGGAACAGGAAAGTACAGAAACAAACCCTGGAATTATACTTGGTCAAATGATTTTCCACAAGGGTGGTATGAGCACCCAATGGGAAAAGACAGTCCCTCCAACAAAGAATTCTGGGAAAACTTGATACTGACATGCAAAAGAATGAAGCTGGACTCTTACAGTACTTGAAACTATGAAATGCCTAGAAGAAAAAAGAGGAAAAGCTTCATATTGCATTTGTTAACAGCTTCTTTAATTTGACCAAAAGGAGAGACAACAAAAATAAATAAGTATGGGTGCAACAAATGTAAAAACTGAAAAGCAAAGGAAATAACAGAATGAAAAGCAGCCTACTAAATAAAATATATATTGCAAGCTACTATCCAATAAGGGATTAATATCTACAGAGAATTCCAACAACAAATCCAACTTTAAAATGGACAAAGGACCCTAAAACACACTTCTCCAAATAAGTAATACAGCCTACCAACAAAGAGAATAGATAGGGCTGCAGAGATGGCTCAGCAGTTAAGGCACTTGCCTGAAAAGCCTAAAACCCAAATTCAATGAAATTTGAAAACTAATTTGAAAATCTCCCCGCACGCCTTTAATCCCAGCACTCTGGAGGCAGAGGTAGGAGGATCATTGTGAGTTCAAAGCCACACTGAGACTACACAGTGAATTGCAAGTCAGCCTGAACTAGTGAACTCCTACCTCAAAAAACCATAAATCTCCCAACAAAAAAAGTCCAGGCCATAATGGGTTCCCCACTGAGTCTTACCAAACTTCATTCAAGAATTAAAACTGAAGCTGGGCGTGGTGGCGCACACCTTTAATCCCAGCACTCAGGGGACAGAGGTAGGAGGATTACTGTGAGTTCAGGGACACCCTGAGAATTCAGAGTGAATTCCAGGTCAGCCTGGGCTAGAGTGAGTCCCTACCTCAAAAAACCAAAAGGAAAAAAGAAAAAAAAAAAAAAAAACAAGAATTAAAACTGTTTCTCAAACTATTTGACACAATGGGGAAAACAAGGAAGACTCCCAAACTCCTTCTATGAAACGAGCATTACTCTAATACCTAAACCAGACACAGACCTAACAGAAATAGAAAATTACAGAACAATATCCCTAATGAACTTAGACACAAAGATGCTCAATAAAATCCTTGCAGACTAACCTCAAGAACACATTGAAAGCATCGCCCACCTCAATCAAGTAAATTTCACCCCAGGGATGGTTCAACATATGTGAATCAATTAATATAACTCACCACATAAATAAGTACAAGAATCATGATTATTTCAATAGATGCGGAAGACCTCTGACAAAATACAACACCCCTTCATGATCTAAACACTGGAAAGGCTTGGTAAACAGGGACCATAGCTCAACATAATAAAGGCTATTTATAAAGCACCCAAGGCCCAGATCACACTAAATGAAAAACTTGAAGCATTCCCACTAAAGTCTGGAAAAAGACAGGGGTGCCCACTCTCACCACTGCTTTTCGGCATAGTACTTGAAGTTTAGCTCAAGGAATAAAACAACAGAAACAAATAAAAGGGATACAAATTGGTAAGGAAAAAATAAAATTAGCCCTATTTGCAGAAGACACGATTTTGTATATAAGTGAGCCAAAAGGCTCCACCAAAAAACTGAATGATAAATTCTGTAAGTAAAACGGCAGGATATGCAATCAATACACAAAAATCAGTAGCTTTCCTATACACCAAAGATATACATATGGAGAATGAGGTAAGCAAGGTTATCCCGTTTTCAATAACAAAACAACAAAAAAAATTAAATACCTTAGAATATCATGAACTAAGGAAGTGAAAGACCTGTAAAATGAAAACATAAAAACACTGAGGAAACAAACAGAGGAAGATATGAGATGAAAAAATATCCCATGCTCATGAATTGGAAGAATTGATATTGTCAAAATGGCCATCCCACCAAAACTATCACATAGATTCAATGCAATTCCAATAAAAATTCCAGGAGCATTCTTCACAGGTGTAGAAAAAAAATAGTCTCAAAATTCATATGGAAAAACACAAGGCCTCAGCCAAAAATATAATCAACAACATCTGCAGGTAACACTATACCTGATTTCAAGATATACTACAAAACCATAGTAACTAAAACAGCATGGTACTGGCACAGAAAAAGACATACAACTAATGGAGTAGAAGACCCAACACTAAATAGCAAATACAGCTTCATCCATGACAAAGGGGCCAAAGTACATACTAGGAAGCCGGCATCTTCAACAAATAATGTTGGAGAAATTGGATAATCACATGTACAAGAATGAAATTAGACCCATTTCTCTCTCCTTGAACAAAAGTCAACTCTAAATGTATTAAGGATCTCACTATAAAGCCTGAAACTATAAAACTACTAGAAGAAAAGAACAGAGAGTACACGCCACAATATAAGGGTAGGGAAAAGATTTCCTGAATAAGATTGTGGTAGCACAGGAAATTAGATTAATACTAAACCACTGGGACCTCTTGAAACTAAAAAGCTATTGTACAGACAAGCAAAATACCAAAAGAGTCAATATACAACCCACAGAATGGGAGAAATACCTCACCTCTGACAAAGTACCTAATATCTAAAATTTACAAAGAACTCAAAAAACTAAGCAACAAAAAGAAAATCAAACAATCCACTCAAAAAAGGGGTACACACTCGGGAGGCAGAGGTAGGAGGATTGCCATGCATTTGAGGCCATCCTGAGACTACATAGTTAATTTTAATTCCAGGTCAGCCTCAGCTACAGTGAGACCCTACCTTGAAAAACCATTAAAAAAAAAAAAAAAAAAGCACATTTGAATAGAGAATTCTCAAAGGAAGAAATATAAATGGCCATTACACATTTAAGGAGATGATCAACATCTTTAATCATCAGAGAAATGCAAATAGAAACAACTCTGAGATTCAATCTCACTCCAGTCAGGATGGCATTCATCAAAAAGTCGAATGACTTTTCTCTATCTGCCTCTTTCTCTAAAATAAATAAATATAAAAAGTCAAATGGCAACAGATGCTGGTGAGGCTGTAGGGAAAGAGGAATCCTACCCACTGTTGGTTAGAGGGCAAACTTGTACAACTACTATAGAAATAGTTTGGAGACTCCTGGAACAGTTGCAAACAGTTACCAGCAATGCCACTTCTGGGCATCTATCCTAAAGACCCTGGTCATTATTACAGTTACCTGCTCAGCCATGCTTGTAGCTGCTCTATTCAGAACAGCTAGTGTAGCAGACAGCTTCAGGTCACTGAGGTGAACTTCCAGGCTAGGTACAGTTATGGAGGAAAGGATTTAAGGAAGCTTACAGATCCAGGTGAAGTTCCATAATGGCCAAAGAAGCTAGCCTGCTTTTACAGGTCCAAGCAGAGAGAGAAGCCACAAGCCAAATTCCACAGCACACTTCAGAAATTCTAGGCACTTTGCATATCTTTAGATTGGAATTTTAAATCCACCACCACACAGGATACCTCCTCCAGACAGGTGGCTACAGATCTAAATTACAAACTGTAATAAAACACTGAATAGGGGCTGGAGGGATGGCTTAGCGGTTAAGACATTTGCCTGCAAAGCCAAAGGACCCAGGTTCAATTCCCCAGGACCCACATTAGCCAGATGCACAAGGTGGTGCATGCATCTGGAGTTCGTTTGCAGTGTCTGGAGGCAATGGCGCGCCTATTCATATTCATTCATTCATTCTCTCTCTCTCTCTCTGTGTCAAATAAATAAAATATTTTTAAAGAAACACTAAATATATTGGGGGCCATCTTTTCAAACTACCACAGTTAGGAACTGGAATAAGCCCAGATGCCCATCAACTGATGGATGAATAATAAAGATGTGGTACATATATACACAACAGAATTCTACTCAGTGGAAAGGAAAAATGAAATAATGAAATTTACCAGTAAATGGATGGAATTGGAAAAAAATCATCCTAAGCAAGGTCACCCAGGCACAGAAAAACAAACGCTGCATGTTCTCTATCATCTTCAGTTCCTAGCTGGGATCAATTAGAGATGAGTGCAAATGGTAGTCAGCACCAGAAATATGGGCATGAAACTAGAATGAGAACAGTACAGAGAAGAACAAGGGAGAGAGAAGAGGAGCTACCTGACAAGTTAGGGGAGGGCAGCATACTGAGAGGGGCCTGGAGGGGAAAGGAGTATGGAGAAACATTAAGACATGAATCAGTCCCATAGCAATCCTAATTCTGACTAACATTCTATAAGTTATAACCACCAAAAAGGAGGAGGAGGGAAAGTCCAGACACAAGGTGGAAAAAGCTTAACCTTAAAATCATGGAATCTGAGTCAGGCATGGTGGTGCCTTTAATCCCAGTACTCAGGAGGCAGAGGTAGGAGGATCGCTGTGAGTTCAAGGCCACCCTGAGAATACAGAGTGAATTCCAGGTCAGCCTGGGCTTGATTGACACCCTACCTCGAAACCTGACGCTCCCCTAACCCCCCCCCCAAAAAAACACAGAACATGACCAGTGATTCCCTGGCTCGCAGATGAGCTGCCCCCCACAGTGAGCTGTTGGCCAGGGAGACCCATAAAGTCCCCAAAACAATGTAGGCCATTGACAATACACTTAGTAGCTCCCAGAGCTAAAAGGTAAGACTCTATTGCTGAAAACACACAGACTGCAGTCACAGGACATCAGATTACCATGCTGGAACTGAAAGGGAAACTAGCTTCCTCCTGGCTAGCCCTCATAGTGCTAGAAAGCCCTATGGGAGCCACTGGAAAACAAGTCACCAACAGCATGAATAAACAAGAGACCCTGCAGACTACAAAATGAACCAGCCAGACAAGAACTACACACTTGTGCAATACTGGCACACAGCCTCTATGGATAATCTGCTATTCTCTGATTGGACATGAGGCCTGTTCAGTGGGTGAGAAGGGTCTGGAACTGGAAACCAAGTCAGATTCACATAGTCATGAAACTCATACTTCAGAGAAGCCCCCACTGCTGTCTGGAGAAGAGTGGGCTTGCATACCAAAACTCTGTCAAGTAACTTTAATCCAAGCTGTTCTCACTCTTGGTTGTAGAATCTGCTTTATTTTACAGGTGGAAATAAAAACATCAATCGAGAGCCATCTGTCATAACATAAGATAACTGAGTGCCCTCCACGAGACTTGCCACCTTTTCCACATCTGCCAGGGCCCAGGAGAACTTGCAGTGGAAGCGGCACCATGAACACTGCTCTTACTGCTAATCTGATAACCAGCTCCAGTTTAATGGTGCCAGACAATGTGATCACGCAAAACCTATGAACGCAGAAATCCAGAGGCTACAAAGAACTCAATACTATATCAGGCTGCCAACAGGCTTGCCACAGCTCAGAGATCATAGTGGAAGAGGGAGCAGAAAGTTTTTAAGAGCCACAGAGTGGATGGGAATACTCTGAGGCATGGTACCCCCCACTAACCCACAAGGACTAACTGAGACCTTCATGACCCCACAGTAAATTCCATAACCACACAGAGGGCTGCAGGGAAACAGGAACAGAGAAGAGAGAATAAAAAGACATGACCTGTTAAAAAAATAGATAAATAAATTTGTTTAAAGTCCCTATGGTGCCAGTTATATGAATTATCTAAAAGGCAGTCAAACTCTTAATTACATAAAATAATGCAAGATAGTGGTTGTTGGGAGAAGTAGAAAGGATGAGTTCTCAATAGATAACATGTGTTTCAGTTTTACAGGATAAAAGAAATTTGCAGTAGCTGGGCTTGATCCCAGCACTCAGGAGACAGAGGCATGAGGATTGCCGTGAGTTCAAGACCATGAGACTACATAGTGAATTCCAGGTCAGCCTGGGCTAGAACGAGACCCTATCTCAAAAACCAAACACAAGCTGGGCATGGTGACACACGCCTTTAATCCCAGCACTCAGGAGGCAGATGTAGGTGGATCGCCGTGAGTTCAAGGCCACCCCAAGACTACATAGCGAATTCCAGGTCAGCCTTGGTTAGAGTGAGACCCTACCTCAAAAGAAAAAAAAAAAGAGAGAGAGAGAATTTGTGGATATCTGTTGCACAACATGCATAGTTAACACTCTTGCAAACATTCTTAAAAATGTTTAAAATGGAAATTTTCTCTTATGCTTTATACCACATCTTTTAGTTATATAGAAAATGATTCCTGAAAGCTCAAGTTTAAAACTACTTTCAACTAGATATTAAAAAAAAAATCTTAAAAGATGTTGATTTGTTCCTTTGCTTGAGCTTTTAACTACAAGTGTGTTCTTTCTTTTCAAAATGTTTTCTTTATTTTCACATGCATGTATGCATGGGGAGGCGCTGGGTTTCTAGCCTCTGCAAAAGCATCCAACATTCTTGAACCACATCTTTGTATCTGGCTTACATGGCAGCTTGGGAACTGAACCCAGGCTGGCAGGCCTGCAAGCAAACACCTTTAACTGTTGAGCCGTCTTCTCAGTCCTTGAATGTGTAATAAGGCAGACAGCTAAATTCATTTCTTAGACACTAACTCAGTCAAAATAGGACAGAAAAGTGTGGATGCTAAACACACAATGCTGGACTGCATCCTTCACAACAGAAGCTATTTGGCAAGATTTACATGAGAATGTCAACACCAACAAAGCTTCTCTCTCAATTTCAGAAGACCCCTTACCATGAATTTTAATCACCCTGCAAAGCCAAAGGACCTAGGTTCGATTCCCCAGGACCCACATTAGCCAGATGCACAAGGAGGCGCATGCATCTTGAGTTCGTTTGCAGTGGCTAGAGGACCTGGCATGCCCATTCTCTCCCTCCCTCCCTGTCGAATAAATAAATGAATAAATAGATAAATAAATAAAATATATTTTTAAAAAATATGCTGGATGGGCTGGAAAGATGGCTTAGCAGTTAAGGCACTTGCCTGAGAAGCCTAAGAATGCCTGTTCAAATCTCCAGGTCCCACATAGCCAGATTCAGTGATGCAAGCATGCAATGTCACATATGCACACAAGGGGGCGCCCACCTCAAGATCGTTCACAGCAGCTGAAACCCGCACCCATTCTCTCCCTCTCCCTTTGCTTGAAAATAAATACATAAAACAAAAAAGTTTATGCTAGAGGGCTGGAGAGATGACTTAGCAGTTAAGGCACTTACTTGCCTATGAAGCCTAAGGACCCACCCAGGTTCAATTCATGTAAGCCAGATACACTAGGTGGCACATGTGCCTCGAGTTCATCTGCAATGGCTGGATGCCCTCTGTTTGTCTGTCTGTCCGTCTGTCTGTCTGTCTGTCTGTCTCTCTCTCTCTCTCTCTCTCTCTCAAAATGAATAAATAAAATAAAAAGAATTGTTATTTTTGCATTTGTTTTTGTTTTTGTTTTTCAAGGTAGGATCTCACTCTAGCTCAGGCTGATCTGGAATATACTCTGCAGTCTCAGAGTGGCCTCAAACTCACAGCAATCCATACCAGGGGGTCTCAGAAAATGTCCACTGAAAATGAGGAAGAGATTACTGCAAATGATTACTATAAATTATAACCGATAACTGTGAAAGTTTACTGTAAATCAGACTCACAAATTCCAAATTTAAAAAAAAAGCTAAAATAATAAATTTTATTATGCAAAACCTGTTGCCAGAGTTAGAGAGAATTTTGTTCGTTTGTTTTGAGGGAGGTCTTGCTCTAGTCCAGGCTAACTTGTAATTAGTCCCCAGCTGGCCTAGAACTCACAGCTATTCTCCCACCTCAGACTCCCAAGTGCTAGGGTTAAAGGCATTAGCCACTACATCCAATGTGCATTTTTTTTTGTTGTTGTTAAAGAAAATTTTGAAAATCAAGTAATTGGGCTGAGAACTGACTTGTAATTACTTGCACACTCCGCAAAGACACAGGTGAGATAAGCATAATGCCTTACCTTCATCAAAGTCCGCATCATCTTCTGTGTGCTGAGGGAAGGGAAAGCAGTTGGTAATTTCAAGGCGATCTTCCACAACTAGACCCAAAAGCACTCCTTGAACAACCTCAGTTCCTTGTCCTTCTTCTTGGTAATGTTTAATTATCTTCAATACTACCTAAAATAAAGAAGGGAATTTAAAAACTATTGTAGCTTATATTTCCTTTTTTTTTTTAAGGAAAAAAATAATTTAAGTACTACCAATGAATTTGTAAAACCACAAAAAGCACCTAACAGGATTAAGCAAATGTCACACAAACCATTTCCTTTTGCCTTACCTAAATGACAAGGCTTGTGCATGACACCTGGATACTTGCCCTATTCATAAGATCACTAAATCTCTAGCAAAACAAATCACCAAGGTACTAGAAGACATGTGAGCTTAGTGTAGATATGCAGAAGAAAGTAACAAATAAAAAGAAGTACTAACGGCTACAGTTCAGGATAGCTTCACAAAAAACTCAGGTCAAAATAATCTATTTCCTTTTACATACAAAGTGAGGATAAAGAAATATTATTAATGTATTTTAAGGCAAGTTATTGAAGTTTAAACAAAGAAATGATGCTGTTCCTCTTTGCAATATTGTTATACAATCCTATTCAGTTCCTTTCAGTGGCCAAAGAAAAACACTTGGCATTAATACTCAAATGAGAGGTGGGGATGCACAGTGGTTAGGTTGTCTGCCAAGTACATTCACTATCAATAAGAAAAATTAGGAGAAAGCCAAAACCTTGTGATGGAGACTTTCAGAGTTCAATAAATTCATAAATATTTCACAGAGAGTGTGTTCCAAATACTGAAGGCTTATCAGCTACAACACAGTGTTACTAACTGGGGAATTGACAGTCTTGGTTTCAATAATAAAATTTCAAACTTAAGGTGAAATTCTCGGGATGGAGAGATGGCTCAGAAGTTTAAAAGCACTTGTTTGAAAGCATTATGGCTGGCCTGAGGTTTGATTCCTCAGTAGCTACATAAATCCAGATGCACAGGGTAGTGCCTCTGTCTGGAGCTGGTTTGCAGAGGCAGGGGGGCCTGGCATGCCCATATTCATTCATTCATATTCACATTATCCTTTGTCCTTTCTCCTATCTCCATCTCCTCCCCTCCCTTCCTTGCAAATAAATAATAAAAGAGAAATTCTCTATAGCATCCTAGACTTCCCAAATATAAAGCCTTCAGGAAAGACTCAATCACTAAGTAATCTCCAAATCAATTATTCATGATTTCACCATTGTAATATAATCTGATTAAATACAACACTGGGGGAGGGAAGACATTATCAAAACACACATTCACCATTTTGAAACTTTGTGGTCTTCCTATGATTTCCTACAGTTAAAAGTCTGAATAAGAAATGTCCCCTACACACTATTCTGTACAAGACTGCTTGGGTTTTTTATTGCCAAAGTCTTATAGACAACGGAGACTGTCATGCATATGCATGAATCTGAATTTAGTCGAATAAAAAAATTTGGCCATTTGGTACTGACTTTTTCTCTTTTTACTTCTTATTCTGGAAAAAAATGCTATAGACTCCCTTTCCCCCACCCCAGTGCTGGGAATTGGGCCCAGGACTACCACTGAGCTATTCTCCCAGCTCTAGAACTTCCTTGACTTTTGTGGAAAGCATTTCAGTTGTTTATCTTACTGATGGAAAGCTGAGTGTATTTTTTTAAAATTTGAATTTCATTCCCTTATTCATAACGTGTGTCCTCGTTTCTTTGTTGCAATGTTTGAGATAGATGAGAATCTAATAGTTTTATGATTAAATTTGTTTTATCATTAACAACAAAGTCTAGTTTGTGAAGATAACAATATACTGTTGGTAGGTTTGTTCAAGCCGTTAATGGAAATTACTTGGTAAAATACATTAGAAGACTTAAAACTATTAAAAAAAAAAATGTCCCCTACAGGTTGATGTTCAATGGTTGGTCCCGAGCTGGTGATGCTATTTGGGAAGGTCCTTAAAACTTAAGCAAGTGGGGTCCAATTGGAGGAAGTAGATCTCCCAGGACACAGCATGCCTTGCAGGTTCACGCCCATTTCCAAGTTGCTTCCTGTTCTCCATGAAGTGAAAGCCTACTTTGTTGCAAGCTGCTGCCACCATGACAGCAAGTGAAGCCAAGAAATCCCCCAGTGAACCCCTGAAATCCCGAGCCGAAAGAACAAACTCTCCCTTTGTTCTCAAGTACGCCACAGGATGCAGTCTAATGCATATGTTGTTCTCAGTTTTGTGCTGCCATGACAAAATGCCTGAAGTAACTTGAAAAGACTGACTTCAGCACGCAGTTTCAGAGGCTAGTCCACGGCAGGCTGGCGCTGTTGTTTCTGAGCCACAGTCAAGCACAGAATCAAGGCAGGGGGCATAGTGCGACACAGGTGCTCTACTCACGGCAGTGGAAAAGCAAAGAGACAGACAGGAAGGGGGCAAGCTTGTGGTTTGCATATAAATACTCTTCATAGGCTCATATGTTTGAATATCATCCCCAACTGGTGGCACTGTTTGGGATCAGAGATAGAGCGTTAGTGCTGGGCATGGTGGCCTACACCTTTAACCACAACACTAGCAAGGCAGAGGTAGGAGGACAACTGTGAGTTCAAGGCAAGCCTGAGACTACACAGTGAATTCCAGTTCAGCTTGGGCTACAGTGAAATCCTACCTCAAAAAAGAGAGATGAAGCCTTGTTGGAAGAAGTATGTCAACTGGGGGCAAACCTTGTTTTATAGCCTAGCGCTACTTCCTATTTACCTTTGCTTTATTTGCTTTTTCTTGTTTTCTTATTTGATGTGTGTGTATGTAGCAAATGGACATGTGCCACACGTGCATGGAAGCCAGAAGACAACGGGGTGTCAGTCTTCACTCCCACCTTTTCTGAGAAGGGGTACATCTTGTTTGCCCCTGCAAACACCATGCTAGTTAGCCCACAGGTTTTGAGATTCTTCAGACTGTACCTCCCATTGCCAAAGGTGTGTTGGGGCCACAGACATGTATGCCACTGTACCCTGCTGCGGTGGTTTGATTCATGTGTCCCCCATAAACTTAGGTGTTCTGAATGATAGGTTCCCAGCTGATGGAGATTTGGGAATTAATGCCTCCTGGAGGGAGTGTATTGTTGGGGCAGGCTTATGGGTATTATAGCCAGTTTCCCCATGCCAGTGTTTAGCACACTCTCCTGTTGCTGTTGTCCACCTTATGTTGGCCAGGGGCTGATGTCCACCCTCTGCTCATGCCATCGTTTTCCCCTGCCATCGTGGAGCTTCCCTTCGAGCCTATAAGCCAAAATAAATCTCTTTTTCCCAGAAGCTGCTCTTGGTTGGGTGATTTCTACCAGCAATGCAAACTGGACTGCAACACAAGCTTTACATGGGTTCTGGGAATCTGAACTCCAGTGTTCAGGCTTGCATGGCAAAAACTTTTTGTTTGTTTGTTTGTTTTTCGAGGTAGGGTTTTCACTCTAGCCCAGGCTGACCTGGAATTCACTATGGAGTCTCTGGGGGGCCTCAAACTCATGGCGATCCTCCTACCTCTGCCTCCCGAGTGCTGGGATTAAAGGCGTGCGCCACCACGTCCGGCTGGCAAATACTTTTAACCACCAAGCCATCACCACAGGCCCTCACCCTCGGCAATGTGAACGAGTGAGCCTCCTCCTCTAGCCACATGCCTTCTCCATCATGATGGACTATAAGCCTGGAAGTGTTTATCAAAATAAACTCTTCTTTTGCTTCTTGCCAGGTGTAATAAGTACTAAGAAGCAGGGCCATTATTGTGATAAACCTTATCATGTATTTATAGGTCTCTGAAAATGTTTTACGGAAATAATGTACATGAGTTTGGAACTTTGGCCTAGAGAAGCTCAACAATGATTATGGAGGGCTTGGGAGGCCTTCTGGAGGTAGTCTGGAAGACCAACAGACTGACAAAAACAGGGTGGAAGCCTGGGTCATGAGGCTTCAGCGGGCAACAAGGGTTCTACTGGCAACTGGATTAGTTTCAGCCAGTTAGTGTGATATTCTGGCCAAGAATCTGACTGTATTCTGCTCATGTACTGAGAACCTGAGTGAGGTTTATTTCAAATTTAAGGTAATGAGCTCATCCATTCGGCAGGGGAAATTCCAAGCCAGGATTATGCACTGTGGCATGATTACTACTCAACACTCATATCAGCAGCAAAAGAGCAAAATGGTATGAAAAGACTGAAGTTGAGAGGTTTCTGAGCCAATTTCAAGTTCCAGACAAGGAGACTACAGCTCTCAAAACATCAGTAATTTTAAAGAGAACAGCACAACAGAGAAGCCTAGCTCTCTTCACCAGGACAGTAGGGAGCGTGCCCTGAGGCCAAGGCCGCACCCACAGGAGGCTCTAACTTGTGAGAATACAAAGCCTTTTGAAAGCACTGAAGGGAGAAAGACAACTGTCTAGGAAAGTATTTTCACAGACACAGCAGGTGAGGTACACAGGCATCACTAAAGTTTTGATCCAAAAGGGTTAGCCTTCATCCTGAGCTGGTAGCAGATACGGTCCACATGGGTGTGTTCGTTGGGGGGTGGGGGTGTTTGTTTGTTTTACTTTTTCAAGGTAGGGTCCTGCTCTAGCCCAGGCTGACCTGGAATTCACTATGTTGTCTCAGGACAGCCTTGAACTCACAGCGATACTCCTACCTCTGCCTCTGGAGTGCTGGGATTAAAGGCGTGCACCATCACACCCAGCAGTCCACATGTTTTGTAGGCATGTTTTTGTAGGTTTTGTAGGCATGAAAAACAAGACTGGGAGGTTCACAAGTGTCTTACTTCAACGCCAAGGGTAGACAACTGAGGCAGCGTCAGAGGTCCTATGAAGAGGCCTCATGTAAAGCTGTGAAGGTTAAGCCTAGATTTCAGTGGTGACCCGGGTGCTGGCAATGGATGTTACCTTCTTGTTGGACAAACACCAGACCAGAAGCAGCTTATTAGAGGAAAGAGTTGATTGCAGGCTTACAGATTCCAGAAGCTTCATCATGGCAGAGGAAGCTGGGTCACTCACCATACATCCACAGCAGAGAGAGAACACAAAGAGCCAGAGCTCAAGCTAGCTCTCTACACACCTGGCCGGGCTATCACATCTACTGCACAAGAGCTCTGCCTAATGAAGACTAAGTAAGAAGCTTAATCAAAAACACCTGAGGCTCACTGGGTACGGTGGTGCATGCCTTTAATCTCAGCACACAGGAGGCAGAGGTAGGAGGATCACGGTGAGTTCCAGACCACTCAGAGACTACACAGTGAACTCCAAATGATCCTGAGCTTCAGTGCAACCTGACCTCCGAAAACAAAACAACAAAAGAAAAAACCCGAGGCTATGGGGCCATTACATTCAAGCCATCACACTGGAGTGCCAGGACCATGGGATCTCTGCAAGGAAAGGTGTGACCAACCCAAGAAAGAGGATGTATGTGTGCTGCAGGCAGCAGAACTGAAGGGGTGGGGTTACTCAAGCCCTTTGGAGCTCAGTCCAAAGGCTATCAGGAACGCCAGACATTGGACATGGAACTGCAGGATTTGGTGTCTGCCCTGCTTGCTGGGTCTTACTTTCATCCCATCTTTCCTTTCTATGTTCCCATTCCTCTTTTGGAAGGGGAATCTTTACTCTGTGTAATTATATGTTGGAAATATATATTTCTTCTACTGACTTTACAGGAGGTCCCAGTTACCTCCTGTAAAGTCAGTACCTTGAATCTCAGAAGAGACTCTGGGCTTCTGAAGTGTTTGGGCTATTAAATTATGGAAGGGACTTTAGAAGTTGTACTGAATGTATTTTGTAGCATGAGGTGGCTATGAGGTTATGGGAGCTGGGTGGAATGTGGTGGTTTGAATATGCAATGCCCCCAGTCTCATGTGTTTGAACACTGATTTGATCCCCAGCTGGTGGCACTATTTGGGATGGTTGTAGAACTGATAGTAGGTAGGTCTTTTTGATAGGTAGTCAGCTAGAGACACAGGATCAAAGGCAATCTGACTGTCTCATCCAAGACAGCAATAAGGAACAGCAGATTCCTGGCTCTTCCCACTTCCTCCTCAGTTTTTCCCTGGCTCAGCAACTGTGGGCAGGCCCTTCCTGACCAGCATTCTTCCGGTGCCCAAAAATAATCAAGATCCTTTGGACTTCATGAAGGAACTCATCCTAACTGGATGCCTAATTTATATCAATGGCCCTGAGCGAAGACTCTACCTATGATTGTTTTGGAAGGGGGCGGTTACAGGCAGGGTCTTGCTCTGGCCCAGGCTGACCTGGGATTCACTATGGAGTCTCAGGCGGTCCTAGGACTCTCAGCAATCCCCCTACCTCTGCCTCCCTCCCGAGTGCTGGGATTAAAAGGTGTGTGCACCAAGCCTGGTTAAACGTTTTTTTTCCCCCCAGATATGGTCTAACTCTCTA
Source organism: Dipus sagitta (assembly GCA_036346955.1). Classification (NCBI taxonomy): domain Eukaryota; kingdom Metazoa; phylum Chordata; class Mammalia; order Rodentia; family Dipodidae; genus Dipus; species Dipus sagitta. The sequence continues at coordinate 183,587,175 of CM070771.1, forward strand.
GTCCAAACTAACCTGGAAATCACTATGTACTCTCAGGATGGCCTTGAACTCACAATGATCCACCTACCTCTGCTACAAGAGATTTTTTTACTGATCTTTTCCTCTCCCCTCCCAGCCAGGTTGGTAGGGGAGGAATTCCTCTTGACTTGGAAACTTTCCAGCTATTTCTCTCTTGCCTCAACTCTACCCAAAATAAATCTTTCATAATTTGTCCTTTTCTGTGTTTAAGTTCCTAAATTCTTTGCTAAATGTGGACAAGTACTTGAAATTTGAGGGTTACTGGCTCAAGGGTTCTAATCCCACTCAGAGTACACTCTCCTAAAACAATAACACCATCAAATTATAAAGCTAACAATGGACTTAACAACTGATGAAGTCAGAATGCATATGACCCATGTTATGCCCAGTTCTCAGCATCCCCAGTGACCACCAAGGAGAACCAAACACGTATGCAAGGGCAAGGAGCTTTATTTCGGGCTTTAAGCCTGGTCTCTTGACTTCACCAACGCAGTGGATCCATACAAGAGCCTCAAGTAGTGGGAGGGTAGGGTTTTTATAGGGATTTGAACATAGAAGAAGGGGATGGGTACATGATTGGTTGATTTAAACAGTGTACTCTTCTGGCTGCTTAGGATTTTGGAGGGCAAAGTTGGCGGGTTGGGGCTAGGGGAATTGAGCTTATCTATGACTACAGGAATGTCTCATGACTTCAGGAATGTATGGCATAATCAGTTTAACTGTTAAACCTACCCTTATGGCAAGGTCGGTGGGCTGGAGCTAGGGGAATTGAACTTATCTTATGACTTCAGGAATGTATGGCATAATCAGTTTCCAGTAACTGTTAAACCCACCCTTACCAGAAGATAAAAAACTTAGATCTTGCCAGGAAACAGAAACGTAAGCCTTCTGAGAACTCTGAAGCCTGTCATGGCGTCCATCTAGTTCCTGAGTCCTTCAACCCAGTCACCTCCCAATGCCCCATCATGTAGTACCCAGCTTTTAACACATAAACTTCAGTAGAAACACTTCATATTTAAACGATAATCCAAATAATGTAGTGAAAATCCTCTACAAACTTGAGTAATCATCTTTGAAAACCCATACTCATCCCCTTTAGTGTATACTTTTGTCCAGTTCCTTACTTTTGTCTTACCTCTGAATTCTTTTTTTTTTTTTTAAGTATCTTATTTATTTATTTATTTGACAGAAAGAGGAAGAGTGAGAGAATGGGCGCACCAGGGCCTCCAGCCACTGCAGACAAACTCCAGACACATGCACTCCCTTGTGCAGCTGGTTAACATGGGTCCTGAGGAATCAAACCTGGGTCCTTTGGCTTTGCAGGCAAACGCCTTAACTGCTAAGCCATCCCTCCGGCCCTTATCTCTGACTTCTTTAAGGAAAAAAAAAAAAAAAAAGACGTTTTAAGCCATAGTTAAACTTACTTCTAAATAAACCTACTAGCTAAATAAAACAGGACCTAACACAGGTACTAAGATAAGATACTCAAAATGTAGTTTGCTCAAGAAATAATGATAAACATTTATCTGTCACTTATGATATATTAAGCACTGAGTGATTCCTTTCATCCTCACCACCACTCTTTTATGAAATCACCTGTAGTCTTGTGAGGAAACAAGAGCTAACCTGACATGGAATTATTAAATTATAAAATGCAGGAGTGAACTTTGCCTTCTAAGCCCAAAGCACATTTAGTTAATTTGCAATAACTGGGTAACTTTGGATCCTCGAAACATGTTTATAACAAAGCTGACCCAGTAGGGTGCAGTGGCAGTAATTCTCATAGAATGCCCTGTTAACTGCAGCTGCAGATGATGTGTTTCATGTATGGAACAGGACAAGTTCAATATATGGCTACAAGGTCTGGCAGCAGAAGGTTGCAAAAGAATGGTGTTGATAGTCAATTATGCCTTTTCATTGAATGTTTTGGGGGTATCAATAACAAATGGCAAGTAGTCCCAAGGTTTTAAGCTTTACTAACACTATTCTCTCAAGTCCAAAGCAGAAATGTTTGCCCACAAAAGTCCTGTTTTCAGTCATGCTCCCCAGTCTCATTTTCTTTCTCTTTCAGTCACCCACCTGCTTACATAAAACAGTGCTAATATATTTTAATTAATCCCATTTATTGATGTCATGCTCTGTTTTTTCTTTTAAAAACAGATACACAGAAAACTTAACAGTTCTCTGAAACAAAAACATACTCCCATAATATATTTTGTTTATATGTGTTGCACATGACCCCACGCACTCCAGAGCCTTCCAGTGCTTGTTTTCGACTTAGCAAAAAACCTGGGAATGTTTTCCAGGATAGGGTCTTGTACTGAGTACATATTAAGAGCCATCTGGGAAGGGTCCAATACACTCATGCCTAAATCCACTCCCTAAATTCAGTTAATTCACCTGGGCTAGGTTCCTAATCTAATCTGGGGAGCTTTGCTGCTTCTTGTTTTGTGGCTAGGCTTTTAGTTCTACTTTATGGTCAATTCCAGTGAAGGAGCATGGTCCGATCTGCCATTGCCTCCATTTCTGTTTGGTTTGAACTCCTCAGTGGATTGCAATGCCCACTACTGATAAAGCCACAAGTTTTCTTTCTCCTGTTTTTACGCCATCTAGCATTGCTTAACAGTGAGAACACTGAGAAATTCAGATCCCAAAGTGAATACATTATTTACACAAGCAAAAAATAGCTCCACTGCTAACAGAACTCAGCCCCGCATGGAAGAATCACTACAGTATAGAAACAAGATGCCTACACCAGCAACCCTTATTAGAAGCACTCAAGTTTTCTGTAGCACAGCAAGTCTTATGTTTATGACCTGATCCCAAGATTTATGGACTACTGCTAAGACCCTATAAATTAATGAGTAAATGGAGATTCTGCCATAATTTTTCTTCACCATATGAAAGTAAATTGGCTAGCAAAAACCTAAAGAAACAACTTCTACACTTTCTGAAATGTCCAGTTCTGGGCTGCATGCTTAGCGTACGTGATTTGCCTTGCACTATGACCAGGCTAGTTATCTTGATCCAGCACAGTAAGTAACATTCTCTGAACAGGCCATCTCGCAGATCGCTGACGTGTGCATAACCTCAAGTTAGGCACAGAATTCCAACCCGCAAGACAGTAAACAGATGGTTTGCCTGCTCCAACTACCCTAAAGGGAGCACTTTTTTTCCTACTCTTGTTCATTATTCCATACAGACTATGTGAAAAAGCAAAAACTAAAGCAGTCTAATGAACACATACATTACTGTTGTTTGAAGTGTCAAAACAAAGGCTGGAGAGATGGCTTTGCTGTTAAGGCATTTGCCTGCAAAGCCAAAGGACTTCGGTTGGATTCTCCAGGACCCATGTAAGCCAGATGCACAAGGAGGCACATGCATCGTTTGCAGTGGTTGGAAGCCCTGGCACTCCCATTCTCCCTCTCTCTCTTCCTCTCAAATAATTTAACATTTAAAAACAAAAACAAAATTAAAAAATAAAAATAAAGGGCCAAAAAAATTACCCTTGCTCCAAAGTCTAAAAACAGCAAAAGGTTTAACTTCTAAGGCAAAATTGTTCTGATGTTCTCAGCAATAGATGACAAAATTGAAATAGTGATCTAAAATAGCCAGATAACCTAGTCACACTAGAAATCAATAAAACTAAAATACAAAAAGGAAACCAGGATAGCAAAAAAAAAAAAAAAAAAAAAATCTTTCATCATTTGTACAAGGGAAGATTTAGCAGGATCTAAGACCTCTCTGTGAATATCATATCAGAATCATTAGAGTTGCCAAGTATGTATTCCCAGTACTTGAGAAGGGGAAGCAGAAGGATCAGGAGTTCAAGGACATCCTTGGCTATAGAGAGCTCATTACCAACCTGGACTATAAGAGACTGTCTCAAAAAAATAAAAGAAGGAAGGGGGAGAGGAGGAGGGAAAAGGAGGACAAGAAGATTTCTCAATATTTCAATTTCATAACAGGAAACAGTTTATAGCCCACCAAAATACAGACAATGCTTTTGAATGAATAATAATTTTCTATCCCAGAAGACAGTAGGAATCTTTCTGCACAGAAAGACCAGGTTTGTAGGCTTGTGAAATCCTCTACTTCTCTCAGTCAGTCCCTCATGAATTCATTCACTTAGGTATTTATTGACTTAAGTCTGTCGTCAGCCACCTCTCCCGGACCCTAAGAATGTGAGCTAAATCAAATGCATAATCTATACTTTCATGGAGTCGGTGTTTTTAGAACAGCAAGTCTCAGACTTATCCATTTCCCTTTGCTTTCACACATCTGATACCAAATATGTGAGGAGTTTCCATGCCAAGCAAGTCTTTCAATTCTCCAAAGACCAGCTGTGTGCCCCAGAATTTAATTCAGTTCTAGCACTATGGCCATTCTAAAGTGTCAGATCCCAAAAGTTAACAGCTCAGTCTTCTAAGACTGCTCTCACTTCAGATGACAATCACAAGTCCAGTCCTCTGGTACTTCTCACCAATCATATAAATTAGGACTTCTTCTCCTTGGGTTTAGTAATTTGCTTAAAAAAGGCTTACCACCAGGTGTGGTGGCTCATGCCTCTAATCCCAGCACTCGGGAGGCAGACGTAGGAGGATCACCGTGAGTTCGAGGCCACCCTGAGACTACATAGTGAATTCCAAGTCAGCCTGAGCTAGAGTGAGACCTTGAAAAAACATAACAAAAAAAGGCTTACAGAACCCTAGGGAAATATTACTTAACATTCACTGATTTAATAAAGAATACAAAACAGCCAGAAGGAGGGATGGACAATGCAAGGTATGAGGCACTAGCAGGGGGATTACTTGCTCCAGGCCTACAACTCTCTGAGAACCTCTAATATTCAAATATCCAAGTCTCAACAAAAACTTGTGGGGAAGACTTTTATAGACCTTTAGTAAATTCACTGCCAGTCCATTCCACTCCTTCTCACAGGTCACTGAGGCTCAAAGTCCAACAGCATCAATAACTGGTCATTAAGGGAAACAGACCCATCCTAAGTTATCTTATAAGCACAAACTTGGATGTGAGAAAGGGGTTTCAATATGAACAAAAATAAACAAAAGCCATCACTTAAACATTGTAGGAATGATTGCAGTTGGAAATGGGAATAAGTTGGAAAAACACCTAGGACCAAGCCGGGCGTTGTGACGCACACCTTTAATCCCAGCACTCGGGAGGCAGAGGCTGGAGGATTGCCATGAGTTCGAGGTCACCCTGAGAATACAGAGTTAATTCCAGGTCAGCCTGAGCTGGAGTGAGACCCTACCTTGAAAAACCAAAGTATATACATATATCTCTAGGACCCTTAAAAACTACTCTTTGAAAAATTATAAAAAGGGCTGGAGAGATGGCTTAGTGGTTAAGGTGATTGCCTGCAAAGTCTAAGGACCCTGGTTCAATTCTCCAGTACCCAGGCAAGCCAGATGCACAAAATGGCACATGTGTCTAGAGTTTGTCGAAGCATGAGACCCTGGTATGCCCTTTTTTTCTCTCTTTCATCTCTCTCTTCTCTGTCTCTCTCTCTCTCTTTCACACACACATGAACACTCATTTGCTCTCATACTCACCTTCATTTCTCTAATAAATACAGTATTTTAAAAACTTAGGCAGCAGAAAGCCAAACATCATGTGTTCTCTCTCATATGTGGATCCTAGCTACAAATGACTGGACTTCTGTGTCAGTAGGAAGAAAACTCAGTAGTAGAGTCCAGTAAACTAGAAAGGAGATATAAAGGGAATAGAAAGGGAGGGAGGGGGTACTTAATAGGATGGTACTGTATACATGTAAGTAGAAGAATAATACATTAATGGGGGTGAAAAGGCGTAAGTGAGGTCAGGGAAAGAGATTGAGTAAAGGAAAGGTGGAGGGAGGGCTAATCAAAATCTAAGAGGATATAAATAAATCATATGGAAATCTACTTTTTTGGACAATGGAACACTCACTCAGGAGCTGTAGATTGATGCTAAAAAATTTTCAGTGACAGGGATGGGGTACCTTCCAGTGAGCTGTTGGCCACGGAGTTCACTGATGCCCCCAGAACATTACAGGCCATTGCCGAGGCCCTTGATTCCCCACCAGGAAGAGATGGTAAGACCCTATTGCTGAAGGCTTCATATACTTGGGCTGCAATGTCACTGAGAAATCCTGCTGGAACTGAGCTGAACCTCCTCCATGTAGACCAGCTGACAAAGCTAGAAGAAGCCAGTCTGCATGCAGTTCAATGGGAGAGAGAGAAAAAACCAGTGAAGATACTCAACAGTGGACACTGCAAGCCTTCAACGAGTGCAATAGTGACACGTCTGTCATGGTGGGAACCAACTACCCTCTAATTGGACTGGAGGCCCACTCCATGGGAGGGAATACATCCCTGATACTGAAAACCTACAACAGGGGTAGTCATGAGCCCTAGGGGTGTAACATCTTCTGCTGGCTAGCTAAACGTATATACTATGCTTATCAAACTGCCCAGTAAACACTTCTCCTAATGTCCGTACCCTTATGTTAATGCTACTCTCACTTTTGGGACAGAATCTTCTCTTTTCAGATGGCAGTGACCTTGGGATGACTCTGAAGGCATCATGGTGCTGGAAACAAGTGACAGGAGTGCTCAGCACTACAATAACTCTACCACACCTTCCAAGGCTCAGGGTCTATTGTGGGAGAGGTGGCAGAAAGAATGTCAGAGCCAAAGGAAGGGTAGGACACCTTACAACATGTGCCCCCCAGACACAAAATGGCCTGGATATCCATGACCTCACAGTGCCTGACACTACCTACATAAGATCATCTTAATAGGAGGTAAAAGATCATGACATCAAAATAAGAGAGACTGATTGAAAGGGGGAGGGGAATATGATGGAGAATGGAGTTTCAAAGGGGAAAGTGGGGAGAGGGAGGGCATTACCATGGGATATTGTTTACAATCATGGAAGTTGTTACTAAAAAAAAAATATTAATTTTAAAAAAAGAAAAGGAGGGAGGGGGAATTAATAGGGAGATATATATATATATATATATATATATATATATGCAAAAGAACAGATTAATGGGGGTGAAAAGGCCTAAGTGAAATCAGAGGAAGAGATTGAGTAAAGGAAAGGTGGAGGGAGGGCTGCTCAAAATCTAAGAGGGTATAAATATGCTATATGGAAACCTACTTTTTTGGACAATGGAACACTCAGGAGCCATAGATTGTTACTAGAAAATTTTCAGTGCCAGGATAGGATACCTTCCAGTGTGTTCTTGGCCAGGGAGGTCCCTGATGCTCCCAAAACATTACAAGCCACTGCCGAAGCCCTTGGTTTCCCACCAGGAATATACAGTAATACCCTACTGCTGAAGACTCCACATACTTGGGCTGCAAGGTCACTGAGAAACCCTGCTGGAACTGAGCTCCATGTAGACCAGCTGACAGAAAGCTGGAAAAAGCCATGCTGCACGCAGTTCAATGGGAAAGAGAGAAATCACCAGTGAAGATACCCAACAGTGGACACTGCAGGCCTTATATTTGGCCAGCCAGGCCAAATGAGCCAATGGGTACAATAGTGGCACATCTGCTATGGGGGAAACCAATTACCCTCTAATTGGCCTGGAGGCCCGCTCCATGAAAGAGAATATATCACTGATACTAAAAACCTACAACAGAGGTTGTCATGTGCCCTAGGGGTGTTAACATCTGCTGCTGTCTGACTAAATGTAAATATACTATGATGACCAAACTGCCAGGTAAGCACTTCTCTTAATGTTCATACTCATATATTAATGCTACACTTATTTTTGGTTAGAGAAGCTTCTCTTTTCAGATGGCAATAACCTTGGGATGACCATGGTGCTGAGACAAAGTGACAGAGGAGTACTCAGCACTGAGACATCTCTATGACACCTTGCAAGAGTCAGGGTCCATTGCAGAAGAGGTGACAGAAAGAATGTAGAGCCAAAGGAAGGGTAGGACTCCTTATAACATGCTCCTACAAACACACAATGGCCTGGATATCCATGACCTCACAGTGCCTAACACGACCTAACACTACCTACACAAGACCATCGTAATAGGAGGAAAAGATCATGACATCAAAATAAAAGAGAAACAGGGCTGGAGAAATGGCTTAACGGTTAAGGCATTTGCCTACAAAGCCAAAGGATCCCAGTTAGATTCTCCAGGACCCACGTAAACAATATATACAAGGGGGTGCATGCATTTGGAGTTTGTTTGTAGTGGCTAGAGGCCCTGGCATGCCCATTCTCTCTCTCTCTCTCTCTCTCTCTCTCTCTCTCTCTCTCTCAAATAAATAAAATATATAAATTTAAAATTATTTTAAAATAAAAAATAAAGAGATTGAGGGTGAGGGGATATGATGGAGAGTGGAGTTTCAAAGGGGAAAGTGTGGGGGAAGGGAGAATTACCATAGGATATCGCTTACAATTATGGAAGGTGTCAATAAAAAATTAAAAATAAAATAATAAATTTGGGACAGGGCGTGGTGGCACATGCCTTTAATCCCAGCACTTGGGAGACCAAGTAGGAGGACTTCCCTGAGTTCAAGGCCACCCTGAGTCTACAGAGTGAATTCCAGGTTACCCTGGGCTAGAGCAAGACCCAACCTCAAAAACCCAAACAAAAAAAAATCTTAAAAATCCTGGGGATATGGCTCAGCCAAAAAGGCACTTGCTTGCAAAGCCTGCCAGCCCACACCAAGTAGCCCTGGTGTACTCACAGTCTCTCAAATATTTTTGTAATTAATTTTTTTAAAATCACAAAATTAAAAATTCATAAAAATCATTGATAACTACATTTTACAAATGTAAACTAAGAAATATTCAAAATATTAATCTTAAAAAATATACATTATATGCAATCATAAGCTACATTCTTATGTGTGGGAATGAACTATGGGAAAGCACTGTGAGAATATTTCTTATATACCTTACAATTAACTTTTCTATGAGTATTTCTGCAAGACACTTTTTCTGCTAAGCCCCTGTCTTGTAATTGCCATGAAGTTAATCTTAGAACCATGAATCAGCCTACTTAGAACAATGTAACCAGATTTCCTATGCCCTCAACAGCACAGGTGATCAATACTGACAAGAATTGTTAAAAGATGCTGACATGAATTTTTCCTACTTCCTCAGTGACCCAGAACAATGTATGTATGTGCATAAGATATATTAACTATTGTTGAAAGCAACCAACATTAAAAGCAACCAACTGGCACGCCTTTAATCCCAGCACTCGGGAGGCAGAGGTAGGAGGATCGCCATGAGTTCAAGGCCACCCTGAGACTACACAGTGAATTCGAGGTCAGCCTGGGCTAGAGTGAGACCCTACCTCGAAAAACCAAAAACAAAAAAAAAAAGTAACAAACTGCCAACAGCAAGTTTGAAAGCAACAGGTGAGCTTAGAAGACAGATGGATTATCATATCTGCTTCTGTATTGCCTATTATCACTAAGCACCTGGAACCTTTATAAAACACTTGTGAAAAACACGGGAGTAAAAAGTGGCAAATAGTAATATTTCATAAAGAGTCTGGACCTTAAAGACTATCCAAGATGGTCACATATTAAGAACCACATCCTTTGCCAGGTGTGGTGCCATGTGCCTTTAATCCCAACACTTATGAGACAGAGGGAGGAGGATCACTTTGAGTTCAAGGCTAGCCTGGGACCACAGAGTGCGTTCTAGGTCAGCCTAAGTACGAGTAAGACCCTATGTGGTGGTTTGAATAGAATAGATGGCCCCCAATATATTCAGTTGTTTATTTGTTTGTAGTTTGCATCTGCTTCCACCTGGCTGGAGGCAGTGTCACTGGGTGGATCTTAAGGTGTGGTGGTGGGTTTCAGATTTCAATCTAAAGATATGCAAAGTGTGCCTAGCAGGAGTTCCTGAAGTGTGCTGTGGCTTTTGCTTGTGCTTGTGCTTGTGCTTCTCTCTCTCTGCTTGGACCTGTGGAGGCAGGCCAGCTTCTTCTGCCATTATGGAACTTCCCCTAGATCTGTAAGCTTCAATAAATCCCTTCCTCCATAACTGTGCTTGGTCTGGAAGTTCATCTCAGCGAACCTGAAGCTGTCTGCTACACCCTACCTTGAAAATAACTAATCAGTAATAATAATTGCATCATAAAATGACAATTGTAAAAAAAATTGTGCCCAGGAGGGATGGCACACACCTTTAATCCCAGCATTCAAGAGGCAGAGGATGCAGAATCACTGTGAGTTCAAGACAACCTTGAGACTACACAGTGCATTCCAGGTCAGCCTGGGATAGAGCTACACCTTACCTTGAAAAGAAAAAAAGGTGCCATACATGTCACACCTGTAACCCTACTTCTGCAGAAAGGAGGACTTAAGGGGCTCACTGGCCAGCCACTAAAGCCTGACTGGTGAACTCCAGGCCAGTAAGAAATCTTCTCTCAAAAGTGGACAGCATTCCTAGAGATGATGCCAAGGTTGTCTTCTAGCCTCTACATGCAACACATATATGAACATGTACCTGTACACACATGTGCACCCATACACACAAAGACCTACACACAAAAACACAAGCAAGAACAGTAAAATGACTGTGGTTCATTTGTGGAAACTACTATGAAGAAAAGAAGAGATGTAATGAGGAGGGCAGGGAGGCAGCCTTCATTAAAAGGCTCTAGGAAGCAGCAACTACCCTGTGAAGACTTGAAAAATACACTTGACAACCTTATATTTTAAACCTTTTAAGTAAAATGCTAATAAAGTACACAATTTTTATTTCAAAGGCCTAGAGATTCATGATGACTAAAATAAACGTGATATGTTTTCCCCAAAGTACCAGTAGTAATAGAACCCATTATACCCAGAATTAGCTATATTGTCAAAAGAAAACCAAAAAGTAAATACTAAGTAAGACTCTTAGACCTAACAGTATGACAGCTTGTAGCACCTCAACTCCTTCAAAACACATGTACAAATGTGGGATAAACTGTATTTCAAAAAAGTATGGAGACTTCCGGTTAAGATGGCCATAGGAACCACGCCAAAGCAGCCCAGGGAGGAAAAGGCAAAAAACAGCAAAACAACCTCTTCTACTAAAAAGTGAGGTGTGTAAGAAATTAAAACAGCAGCAGAGAAGTAGGAGAGATCCAGAGCATCCAGAGCCCACATAGGCAGGCAGAAGTGGCTCCAGCAGCTGAGGCGCCAGGTCCACTGGGCCACAGCCTCAAGGCTGGGCTTGAACCACAGGAAAAGCCAGGTGAGGGGATTTTCCACTCACACCGGAGCTCTTCCCCAAAACTCAAGAAACATGAAGGGAGAACGGCAGTGAGCAACGGAGGAGCAGATCACAGGGTAGAGGATCCCGTGGACCAGCAAGAGAACTAGAGCCACCATCGACAGCCTTCCCTCTCCCATGGGCAGAACAAGCAACAGCAAGCAGCAGAGACCATCAGAAGGGAGATCACAGCACCCAGCACCCAGCACCTGCGACCAAAGCAGCGATACAACGACCCACCCAGCCTACTTGAACCCACAGTGCATCAAAGAGGGACCCAAGCAGGAGCACAGCATACCTGAGACCAAAATCATCCCAAAAGGTAACTGGGACTACACCAGGTCAGTACTTGCCAAATAAGCCTGGTAGATAGGTCTGAACCAGAAGTGCTAATTGCACCTTCCATATCAGGACAAATTATATGTTAAATCTGGTGGATGATCAGATTTGCCATTCTTAAATAAGCTATATTTTGGGCTTGTCATTTGTTGCTTCCTGATTTATACTGGCTTTGTTTCCTCTTCTGTTATACATTAGGGAAGGGTCTCACTTGGGTAACAAGCTGATTTGGAACCCTCTACAGACCAGAAATCTTAACCGCCTTGTTGTCAGGATGAAGGGAGTGGGTGAGGCACCACACAGCCTAAGGGACAGACAGAGGATCTGGTTGTCATAATACCTACTCTTGCGTAAATACCCTGTGCTGTTTTTCATTGAAAGTATACACTGTTTAGTTAAATTTTAGAATATGCCTGTATTTTGTTCCATTCAGCCTACTTGAATATTCTCATACCAGGCAAAACCAACACCTAGGGTCACTTTTGTAGATACTCTGAGAGTCTTGAGAGCCACACCTAGCACCTTAAGCTCCTACCCTGAAGATATATAACATCAGATTGATTGATATATCTAAAAGTACTGTAGCTTCTGGAAAATCCAAGCATTAAATTAATCCAAGATGCAAAATTATATACATTATAACACAAGAAACACCAAAAATCAAGACAATATAAATAGACCAAAAAGTATTAATGCATCAGAAATGACCTCCAGTGAGAATGAGTGAGAGGAAATGCCTGAGAAAGATTTCAAAAGAATGATTGTAAATACACTCAAAGAAGTCAAAGAAGAAATCAAAGGAATGAAAGAGGAAATCAAAGGAATCAAAAAAGACACAAGAACCCAATATAATGAAAAAAAGATGTCCATACAGACATAGATAAGGAAATACAAATAAAGGAAAACCAGTCAGAATTACTAGCAATGAAGAACACCAGTCAATAAAATAAAAAAAACTCGGGCTGGAGAGATGGCTTAGCGGTTAAGCGCTTGCCTGTGAAGCATAAGGACCCCGGTTCAAGGCTCGATTCCCCAGGACCCACGATAGCCAGATGCACAAGGGGGCTCACACATCTGGAGTTTGTTTGCAGTGGCTGGAGGCCCCGGTGCACCCATTCTCTCTCTCTCTCTCTCTGCCTCTTTCTCTCTCTGTCTGTCGCTCTCAAATAAATAAATAACCAAAAAATATTTAAATAAATAAATAAATAAATAAAAATAAAAAAAACTCTGTAGAATATCTCACCAGTAGAATGGATGATGGAGAGGACAGAATATCTAAGTTAGAAGACCAGGTGGCATATCTAATAGAGTCCAACAAAGAGAAAGAGAAACTAACAGAAAAGTACGAATGAGAATTTCAAGATATTCGGGACATGAAAAGATCAAACATAAGAATTCATGGTACACTAGAAGGAGAAAAATTTCAATCCAAAGGCATAGTAGGCGTCTTCAACTAAATCATAGCAGAAAACCCAAATTGGGAAAGAGGTGCCAATACAGATAAAAGAATCCTTTAGAACACCAAACAGACAAACTGGAAAGAACCACTCCTCGCCATATTATAATCAGACTACCAAACACACAAACCAAAGAAAAAATATTGAAACCAGTTAGAGAGAAAAATCCAAGTAACCTACACAGGCAAGCCCATCAGGATCACAGTAGATTACTCAACACAAACTTTAAAAGCCAGAACGGCTTGAAGTGATGTATTCCAACTTCTGAAAGACAACAACCATCACACAAGGTTACTTTATACCGCAAAGCTATTCATTCAAATACATGGAGAAATAAGGACATTCCACAACAAAAGCAGGGTAAAGGAGTATTTTAAGACAAAACCAGCTCTACAGAAAATACTTGAAAGAATCCTCCATGATGAAGAGAAAGAAAAGCATACATATAAGGGACCTGGGAAAAACATACCATACTTAAATACTAGTTAACACAAGAGAGCAAAGGTAAAACCGGAAGAACTACAAAAAATGGCAAAAATAAATACACATCTTTCAATAATATCTCTTAATATCAACAGTCTCAATGCCCAACCAAAAGACATAGGTGTGCAGGACCCTTCAATTTGTTGCCTCCAAGAAACTCACCTTTCTACAAAGGATGGACACTATATTAAGGGTGAAAGGTTGGAAAACGGAGTTTCAAGCAAAAGAGCCTAGAAAACAAGCAGGGGTTGCTATCCTAATATCTGACAACATATACATCAGTCCAACATTAGTTAAAAAAGATAAAGAAGGTCACTTTATATTGATTAAAGGCACCCTCCAACAGGAGGGTATTACAATCCTAAACATATATGCACCTAACATGGGGGCTCCCAAATACATCAAACAAACGCTATTAGAACTAAGGTCACAGATAACACCAAACAGTGGTAGTGTGACTTCAACACCCCACTCTCATCAATTGACAGGTCCCGGAAAAATTAACAGAGAGGCATCTGGACTAAATGAGGTCACAGAAGGAATGGACCTAACAGATATCTACAGGACATTTCATCCAAATGCTGCAGAATATACATTCTTTTCAGCAGCACATGGAACATTCTCTAAAATAGAGCATATATTCATATATTAGGACACAAAGCAAATCTTAACAAACACAGGAAAACTGAAATAATTCCTTGCATTCTATCTGACCACAATGGAATCAAACTACAAATCAATAGCAAGAAAGGCTATAGAGCATACACAAAATCATGGAAATTAACACACTACTAAATGATGAATGGGGCAATGAAGAAATCAAGAAGGAAATCAAAAAATTTATAGAGTCAAACGATAATGAGAACACAACATACCAAAATCTCTGGGACACAATGAAGGCAGTTCTAAGAGGTAAATTTATAGCTTTAAGTGCCTATATGAAGAAATTAGAAAGGTTGCAAGTAAACGACCTAATGTTTCACCTTAAAGCCTAGGAAAAAGAAGAACAAGGCAAACCAAAAGTCAGTAGATGGGAAGAAATAATAAGGATTAGAGCAGAAATTAATGAAATAGAAACAAAATGAAAAAATCCAAAGAATCAATGAAACAAAGAGTAGGATCTTTGAAAGGATAAACAAGATTGATAAACCCTTAGCAAATCTGACCAAAAGAAAGAGAGAAGACACAAATTAATAAAATTGGAGATGAAAAAGGTAACATCACAACAGATGCCAGAGAAATTCAAAAAGGCATACTATAAAGCATATACTCTACAAAGTATGAAAATCTGAAAGAAATGAATGATTTCCTTGATTTATATGACCTACCTAAATTAAATCAAGATGAGATTAATCACTTAAATAGACCTTATAACAAGTATAGAGATCCAAGCAGTTATCAAAAATCTCCCAACTAAAAAGCCCAGGTCCAGATGGATTCACTGCTGAATTTTACCAGACCTTCAGGGAAGAACTAACACCACTGCTTCTTAAGCTTTTCCATAAAATAGAAAAAGAAGGAATCCTATCAAACTCCTTCTATGAAGCCAGGATCACCCTGATGCCAAAACCAGGCAAAGATAGAACAAAAAAAGAAAATTACAGACCCATCTCCCTCATGAACATAGATGCAAAAATTCTCAACAAAATATTGGCGAACAGAATACAAGAATATCAGAAAGACCATTCACCCTGACCAAGTAGCCTTTATCCCAGAGATGCAGGGATGGTTCAACATACACAAATCGATAAATGTAATACATTATATAAATGGACTGAAGGACAAAAATCATATGGTCATCTCGTTAGACGCAGAGAAAGTGTTGGACAAAATCCAACATCCCTTCATGATAAAAGTCCTACAGAGACCAGGAATAGAAAGAAAATATCTCAATATAATAAAGGCTATTAATGACAAGCCTACAGCCAACATATTACTAAAAGGGGAAAAACTGGAAGCTTTTCCACTAAAGTCAGGAACAAGACAAGGGTGTCCACTGTCCCCACTTTTATTTAATATAGTACTGGAAGTCTTAGCCATAGCAATAAGGCAAGAGACACACATAAAAGAGATACAAATTGGAAAGGAAGAGATCAAGTCATCATTATTTGCAGATGACATGATTCTATATATAAAGGACCCTAAAGACTCTACCAGCAAACTGTTAGAGCTAATAAACACCTACAGCCATATAGCAGGATATAAAATAAATACACAGAAATCAGTAGCCTTCCTATATGCTAACAACAAACACACAAAGGATGAAATCAGAGACTCAATCCCAGTCACAATTGCATCAAAGAAAATAAAGTACCTTGGAATAAACCTACCCAGGAAGTAAAGGACCTCTACAATGAAAACTATAAAACACTCAAGTGAGAAATTGCAGAAGACACTAGGAAATGGAAAAACATCCCTTGTTCCTGGATTGGAAGAATTAATATTGTGAAAATGGCAATCTTACCAAAAGCAATCTACACATTTAATGCAATCCCCATCAAAATTCCAAAGGCATTCTTCACAGAAATAGAAAAAACAATCCAAAAATTCATTTGGAATCACAAAAAAACCTCGAATATCTAAAATAATACTGAGCAACAAAAATAAGGCGGGTGTAAGCCGGGCGTGGTGGCGCACGCCTTTAATCCCAGCACTCGGGAGGCAGAGGTAGGAGGATTGCCATGAGTTCAAGGCTGCCATGAGTTCAAGGCCACCCTGAGACTACACAGTGAATTCCAGGTCAGCCTGGGCTAGAATGAGACCCTACCTCGAACCCCCCCCCCCAAAAAAAAGGCGGGTGGTATCACCATACCTTATTTCAACCTATACTACAGAGCCATAGTAACAAAAACAGCATGGTACTGGCACAAAAGCAGACATGTAGATCAATGGAACAGAACAGAGGACCCAGATGTAAGTCCCGGTAGCTATAGCCACCTGATATTCGATAAAAATGCCAAAAATACTCATTGGAAAAAAAGACAGCCTCTTCAGCAAATGGTGCTGGGAAAACTGGATATATATCTGTAGAAGGGTGAAAATAGTTTCTCCTCTCTCTCTCCATGCACAACAATTAAGTCCAAATGGATTAAAGACCTTAGCATCAGAACTGAAACTCTGAAATTGCTAGAGGAAAAAGTAGGGGAAACGCTTCAACATATTGGTCTTGGCAAAGACTTTCTGAATATAACCCCAATTGCTCAGGCAATAAAACCACAGATTAACCACTGGGACCTCTTGAAATTACAAAGATTTTGTACTGCAAAGGACACTGTGAATAAAGAAAAGAGGCAACCTACAAAATGGGAAAAAATCTTTGCCAGCTATACATCTGATAGAGGATTAATATCTAGGATATACAAAAAACTCAAAAAATTAAATAATAAGAAATCAAACAAGCCAATTAAAAAACTGGCTATGGAACTAAATAGAGAGTTCTCAAAAGAAGAAATACGGATGGCGTATAAGCATCTAAAAAATGTTCTACGTCCCTAGTCATCAGGGAAATGCAGATTAAAACTACGTTGAGATTTCATCTCACTCCTATCAGATTGTCTACCATCATGAAAACAAATGACCATAAATGCTGGTGAGGATGTGGAAAAAGAAGAACCCTTCTACACTGTTGGTGGGAATGCTATCTGGCTCAGCCATTGTGGAAATCAGGGTGGAGGTTCCTAAGACAGCTAAAAAGTGATCTACCATATGACCCAGCTATAGCACTCCTAGGCATATATCCTAAGGACTTATCTCATGTCCTTAGAAATACGTGCTCAACCATGTTTATTGCCGCTCAATTTACAATAGCTAGTAAATGGAACCAGCCTACATGTCCCTCCACTGATGAGTGGATAATGAAGATATGGCACATTTATACAATGGAGTTCTACTCAGCGGTAAAGAAAAATGAAATTAGGAAATTTTCAGGAAAATGGATGGATCGGGAAAGGATTATACTAAGTGAGGTAACCCAGGCCCAGAAAGCCAAGCACCGCATGTTCTCTCTCATATGTGGATACTAGCTACAGATGACTTGGCTTCTGTGTGAGAAAGAAAAAACTCAGTAGCAGAGGCCAGTAAGCGAGAAAAGAGATATAAAGGGAACAGAAAGGAAGGGAGGGGGGTAGGATGGTATTGTATATATGTAAGTAGAAGAATAGATTAATGGGGGTAAAAAGGCATAAGTGAGGTCAGGGGAAGAGATTGAGTAAAGGAAAGGTGGAAGGAGGCCTAACCAAAATCTAAGAGGATGCCGGGTTTGGTGGCACACACCTGTACTTCCAGCACTCAGGAGGCAGAAGTAGGAGGATCACCAAAGGTTTGAGGCCCCCCTGAGAATACTTAGTGAAATCCAGGTCAGTGTGAGCTAGTGTGAGACCTTACCTCAAAAAAAAAAAAAATTTATCTAAAAGGATATAAATAACCCATAAGGAAACCTACATTTTTGGACAATGGAACACTCAGGAGCCATAGATTGTTGCTAGAAAATTTTCAGTGCCAGGGATGGGATACCTTCCAGTGAGTTGTTGGCCAGGGAGGTTCCTGATGCCCCCAAAACATTATAGGCCATTGCCGAGGCCCTTGCTTTCCCACCAGGAAGAGATGGTAAGACACTATTGCTGAAGACTCCACATACTTGGGCTGCAAGGCCACTGAGAAATCCTGCTGGAACTGAGCTGATAACTCCTCCAAGTAGACCAGCTGACAGAAAGCTGGAAGAAGCCATTCTGCATGCAGTTCAATGGCAGAGAGAGAAATCAGCAGTGAAGACACTCAACAGTGGACACTGCAGGCCTTATATTTGGCCAGCCAGGCCAAATGAGCCAAAGGGTGCAATAGTGGCACGTCTGTTATGGGGGAAACCAACTGCCCTCTAATTGGACTGGAGGCCCGCTCCACGGGAGGAAATACATCCCTGATACTGAAAACTTAAAACAGGGGTAGTCATGAGCCCCAGGGGTGTAACATCTGCTGTAGTCTGGCTAAATGTATTTAATATGCTTATCAAACTGCCCAGGAAACACTGCTGTTAATATCCATACCTTGATATTAATGCTACTCTCACTTTTGTTAGAGAATCTTGTGTTTTCAGATGGCAGTGACCTTGGGACGACTCAGAAGGTATCATGGTGATGGAAAGAAATGACCGCAGTGCTCAGTACTGCAATATCTCTATCACACCTTCCAAGGCTCAGGGTCTAATGCGGAAGAGGTGGCGGAAAGAACGTAAGAGCCAAAGGAAGGGCAGGACTCCAAACAACATGCTCCCTCCAGACACAAAATGGCCTGGATATCCATGGCCTCACAGTGCCTGACACTACCTGCACAAGACCATCATAAGAGGAGGAAAAGATCATGACATCAAAATTAAAAGAAAGACTGATTGAGATGGGGAGGGGGTATGATGGAGAATGGAGTTTCAAAGGGGAAAGTGGGGCGAGAGAGGGTACTACCATGGGGTATTTTTTATAATCATAGCAGCTATTAATAAAAATTTGGAAGAAAAAATAAATAAATATCAAAAAAAAAACCTTCAAAAAAAGTAAATACATACCCAACCAAGAAGAAACAAGTTAATACAGAAATGCACAAGAGCAATTCAGCCCCACATATAATCTCCAAGTGCAGAGAGGTAAGTTGTAACCCAATCTCTAACCCTGAGTAAGGAGATCAGGACCTGAAATTTTCTTAGAAAAATGGAAACTGATTTCTAAAAAGCTTTATTTAACTCTACAAAAATTGTTGGTGGGACAATATCTTATAATGAAACATAAATTTACCAAATGGGTCAAATACTTAAAACCTATGAAAGGGGCTGGAGTGATAGATGGTTCAGTGATTAAGGCACTTGCCTGCAAAGCCTAAGGACTGGGGTTTGGTTCCCCAGTACCTACATAAAGCCAGATACACAAGGTTGCAAATGTGTCTGGAGTTTAGTTGCAATGGTTATAGGCCCTGGTGTGCCCATTCTCTCTATTTCTATTTGCCTCTTTCTTTCAAATAAGTAAAATAAAGTACTTTTTAAAAAATCTGCTTTTAATTCCAGTACTTGGGAGGCAGAGGTAAGAGTATTGCTGTGAGTTCTAGGCCACCCTGAGACTACATAGTTAATTCCAGGTCAGCCTGAGCAAAAGTGAGACCCTACATCGAAAAACAGAAGGGGGGGAGGGAAGGGGAGGGGAGGGAAGGAAAGGGAGAGAAAGGGGAAGGGGGAGGGAAAGGGGAAAGGGGAAAGGGGAAAGGGGAAAGGGGAAAGGGAAGGAAAGGAAGGAAAGGAAGAAAGGAAAGGAAAGGAAAGGAAAGGAAAGGAAAGGAAAGGAAAGGAAAGGAAAGGAAAGGAAAGGGGTCACCTGGAGCTATGGTGAGGAAGAGTAGTGTGCAGAACATAGCCAGGAAGCCTTTCACGTGACAGTGTGTGTCTTGATTGTGATGTGGTTATCCAAGTGTTTCCAAGCACTAAAGTTCATTGAATGTACATCTAACATTGACTGCATTTAATTGTATATAATTAATAATTGATCTTAAAATCCAGTACACACCTTTAAAAGTCTTATGAAAAACAAATTCAATTATGCATCCACTCCTAACTTCACTTTCACTTTCAGGGGATATAGTAGACAGCTCCACAATGCTAGGATTAGCATCCAACCAAACAAGTTTTAGAAGGAATTTATTTCAAGCTTACAGATCCAGAGTAAGTTCCATCAATGGCCAAAGAAGCTGGCTCCCACTCATAAATCCAAGCAGAGAGAGAGAGAAACCACCACCAACCAGCAAACACCAAAAGGCAGCAAGAAGGGACCATGCCAGAGCTGAAAGCCTCTCTGCATGCCTTTGGGTGGGAATTCAGACCCACTCCCAGTGACACCTACTGCAGCCAGGAGGCCAGAGATCCAAGTTAAAAGTTTAATCTTAATAAAACACCTGAGTCTATGGGGTCATGCATTTAAATACACAGAGGGCATGGTGGTAAATATGCTTGTAATCCCACCTCTTCAGGAACCTTTAACACTGAACCTTCAACACTCAGAGAATCCTAAATTGGAGGCTAACCTGCACAATTTAGTAAGCGTATGTATGTATTAAAGTAAAATAAGGATAGGGATGCCTAGCGCATAAGGTATCCCTGGTTCAAACCCCATTACTCACCTTCCAAAAACAGTCCTAGGCACTCATTAAATTCCCAAAGAGACCCATGTCATCCAAAAGAATAATAAAAACCTTAGTATATACACACAGTCACGTGTTTTGTGAGCAAGAGCACTGCATAAAGATACACTTTTTCCTTAGTAAATCTACTAATCATAATAAGCATATGTTTGTTTTCAATTCTTACGGCTTTAATCACAGCAGAAGTAGGAGGATTGCTATGAGTTTGAGGCCAGCCTGAGATTATACAGTGAATTCCAGGTCAGCCTGGGCTGGAGCGAAACCCTACCTTGAAAAACCAAAACAGATATTAAGTAATAAATTCAAGAGAACACTTTTAAAATAAAGCAAGCACTTTGGGAGATATACTTAGTAAACTATCGGCTAAATAAATTACAGTAAAGCTGACCTGAGAGAATGGAGAAAGAAGGGAGTCCATCTGTCTGTCCATCCACGTACTGTAAGTCAAAGCACCTGCTGACTAAATTCCAATCTCTTTATGCCATTACACTTTAGCTCTATTCACAGATGTCAGTGCACACACACCTACAGTTACAAATCACATGCACACTATCAACTTTAACTTGTGGATACAGAGACTGGCTTTCAAAAGCAAAAGACCTATTTAGAAGCCTAAACTGCACCAACCTTAAATCAACTAAGTAGCTCAAATATATACATAAGTGTGTGTGTCTGTGTGTACACACACACACACACACACACACACACATATATAATTCACAAGGGGCTGAGATCTAGCACAGCACTTGAGAGGCATGAGTACGGTATTGTATTCAACCTTTAGTACAAAAAAATAATTAAATTAAAAACAAGTGGCTCAGCATTTAGCAGCTTTTTTTCTATGGTCAGTGCTCCAGACATAAAAAGGATCTGCTGAGCTGGGCGTGGCAGCACACACCTTTAGTCCCAGCACTCAGGAGGCAGAGGTAGGAGGATCAGAGTAAACTCAAGGCCATCCTGAGACTACACAGTGAATTCCAGGTCAGCCTGAGCTACAGTGTGATGCTACCTTGAGAAAACAAAAAGGAACTGCTGAAACATGAGTAGCTTAGAGGTATTCCGACTCCAGCATCTACCATGTGTAACCTGCCTTTACAAAACTGAGCTCAGTGGGGCTCTGGATTGAAACCTGTAAACCTGTAACTGTATAGCTACAGTAAGTAAGCATGGAACTACTCTTCTTGGTTATATTTCTGGACAAGATAACATAAGAAAAAGTTGAAATTCCTAGAAACACCTTCCCATGAAAACTACCTGAAAAATTAAGTAAACCAAGTGGTATTTAGTGATCATGACACTATTCTAGTTCTGGTTCTACTAAATATTACTGCACTGATTAGAGGAAGAAGCTATCTGGTAAACTGTGTATGAAAACAGTTTTTCTAAAACTGCTTCTCAAGTTATCAGTGGTGAATATTTTTCCACAAGTCTATAGTGGAAAAATAAGAAACAAAATTACTTATTATTAGTAATGTGAAAATTTTAAAGGGAGAAAATACAGACCAAGTGTTGCAGTCAGGTTTGCATTGCTGGTAGAAATCACCCAACCAAGAGCAGCTTGTGGGAATAAAGAGGTTTATTTTGGCTTACAGGCTCAAGGGGAAGCTCCACAATGGCAGGGAAAAACGATGGCATGAGCAGAGGGTGGACATCACCCCCTGGCCAACATAGGGTGGACAATAGCAAAGGGAGAGTGTGCCAAACACTGACAAGGGGAAACTGACTGTAACACCCATAAGCCCACCCCCAATACTACACTGCCTCCAGGAGGCTTTAATTTCCAATTGCCATCAGCTGGGAACCTACATTCAGAACACCTGAGATTTTGAGGGAACACCTCAATCAAACCATCATCAAATGCTTTTCACACTTAACCCAATGCTTATGCACACAGACCAGTGCTCCCAAACCATACTCCACTCTTGGAGCAGTGCTGCTCTGCAGAACCTGTAATGTTAAGTGGGCAGATAATTCTTCAGCCAGGCTTCTATTTCTTTTAGTTTTGATTTTTTTTTAACAATTTCATACATATTATATATGCAATACATTTTGATCCCACCCTCTGAATTACCCTCTTTTCCCCTTTCCTCCCACTAAAACCCTTCTTCCCATCGTATCTCCAATCCTCTTTCATGTCTTTTTTTGACCCACTGATTTAAATTCGGGCTGCTTGCATAATCACAGGTGGGAGGCTACTTACACCTCCAGTGCTCCCACCCTTCTGGGTTTGATTTTTTGAGACAGAGTCAGTATACCTCAAGCTCCTCTGGACTCAGCCTCCTCTCAAGTGCTCAGACTACAGGGGTATCTTCCACACCCATGTCTTAAGACATTAGACTCGAACATTTAATTTATATCACAAATGTAAAGTCTCTCACAAAACACACCATCTCCGTAGATGAGAGCCCCAAATTGTGTGACTACAAAGCCCCTGGATTTCTCTGCCACTCCTTATTGCTGCTTATAGATGACAGGCATACTCTACCTTAGTTACACTATTCTGTTTAGTTAGTCAAATTTTGGTCTTGTGTGGTATGATCTCAGTGTATACAGGCCAACTTGGAATTCACTACGTAGTCTCAGAGTGGCCTCAAGCTCATGACAATCTTCCTACCTCTCTACCTCCCGAGTGCTGGGATTAAAGGTGTGTGCCACCATGCCCGACTCTTAATTTATTTTTATTTATTTATTTTTAATTTGTTTGAGATAGAGAGTGTGTATGGCCTACCAGTGCAAAAAAAAAAAAAAAAAATCCAGATGCATGTGTCACTTTGTATACCTGGCTTTACGTGGGCACCAGAGAACTGAACCCAGGCCATCAGGCTTTTCAAGCAAGTGCCTTTAATAGCTGAGCCATCTCCCCAGCCCTATTCCATTAGCTTAAATTCTGTTCTCAACAGTGTATTTTTGAGGGGAGTGAAAATACGTATATTTCAGCACAGGGCCCCTCTTTGAATCACAAGCTCTGTAAGACAGTGAATTTACTTATCCCACAAGTAAACCCAGTGAGAAGTCACACTTTCAAACATCTAAGTGGCACCTTCCATTTGATCCCTGGTATACAGGAATTGTAGAAATTCTCGTTTCTTTGTTCTGTACAGTAGTATCAATAGTGGAGTTCTTGAGGAGCAAATTACCTTACTTATCTTGACCTTGCCTTCCTCCTACAAAGACAGCATCAACCTTATAGCACTGCTGCAGGGAGTAAAAACAGTCCACTCAAACACCTAGCACACAGCACCTAGTTAAATTCTCACAAATGTTAGCAACCATTAGAACAACTGCATCCATCTGTTCACTCACCCACCAATCTGTGTATCTGCCCATCCAACAGATACTTAGCGACTAAAATATGTCAAGTACCAGGGTGGCAGTGAACCTGTCTCCAGAATCTTTACAGTCCGTTCCTGACGGATTTCTCTTCTCCAGCCTAGTAAAATGTAAATTATGGCTTAAGTCAAGCACCTGACAAGACTTAGAGATTCTCTGCACTTAGAGCTCTTATGACAGCCATCACCATGAAGTTCCAGGAGAAGTTCATTTTTTATAAGATTTTATTTTTATTTATTTTTTTGAGAGAGAGAATGGGTGTGTCGGAGCCTCTAGCCACCGCAAATAGACTCCAGAAGCATGTGCCGCCATGTGCGTCTGGCTTATGTGGGACCTGGAGAAATGAACCTGGGTCCTTGGGCTTCACAGGCATAAGCCTTAACAGCTAAGGCATCTCTCCAGCCCAACAAGTTCATTTTTAATCTGCATTTAAAAAAAAAAAGAATGCCGTGAGACTACATAGTGAATTCCAGGTCAGCCTAGGCTATAGTGAGAACCAACCTTGAAACCCCCCCCCAAAAAAAGTGCAATTAAACCTGGCATAGTGGTACATACCTGAATTCCTAGAACTTGGGAGATGGAGGCACGAGGATCAAGAACTCAATGCCAGCCTCAGCTACATAGCAAGTTCGATGGCAGCCTGGGCTACATTAGACCCTTTCTCAACCAAAATTTTTTTTTCAATTAAGCTGATTTACTTAAATATTCTATATGTAAGTGTATACATATAATTTCCCTTTCGAGCTGCTCATTATCATAGCTAAAAGTAAAGATGAAGTCCACTCTGCTTCTTGGAAGTTGGCAACAACCAAGCAGAGCACAACGGCACCAGCTGCTGCCAGCAAGGAAGAGGTCAGGCAGGACGCACAACTCCACAGTTCTGAGCTGGCTTTATTCCAGATTTGCAGCTTCTGGGAGGTAAAGCCCACAACCCAAATTTCTCACATCAATAACTGTCAAAGAACAGCAATTACTGTAGAAGAGTTTTATTCTCAAAGAAACTGTAATGCCCAAAATCTCCCCATAGCATATTCTGTAAAGTCAATATCTAGACTTTCATTTAATCCTGGCTTCTCTCACTGACTGATCTGTGAACTTGGCAGTTTTCTTATTTGGTTAAGCCTAGATCATTTTTTCTAACATTGAACAATGAAGGTAGTTATTGCCAAAATGTAAATTCAAAAAGCAGAAAGCTACATTAGTCTTAAATTTAACACATTTTATGGCTCAAGTGGGATGGGGTTCCATTTCATAACTAGCTGAGTCAAATAATAAATGGGATTTAAATCACTGCTGTTAAGTTCTGATGTGAAAGAAATTTAAGTAACTTCAATAGCATGGAAAAAAGACATTTTGCTCCTGACACATAAGGGATTAGTTAAAATGCTCCAATATACTTAATCAATATCACCTCTATCATATTTCAGTTTGAAAGGACATATTTCATTACTATTCTCTTGGATGTAATGCTCATTGATGGTCCACATTTTTAAAGTTAAACCAGCTAATAATTATCTGAGGGGAAAAAAAGAAGGGAAATTCAGACTAACACCCTCTCACTCATCTTACAAATCAGCCACCAGAAAGCAATGATGTAACCAAATATATAAGCAAAAAAACACCATTTAATGTCAATTGACAAGGCTGGTTAATTCATAAATTTCTACATTACTATATGTATATATGTGTATAACAAACTGCAATTTTTTCCATATGCAGCTGAAAGGTAGCTTTTCTAAGGAAAATGAGTGACAGAAAGACTTACCTGATATAAAAATTATTTCTGGGCTGGAGAGATGGCTCTGGGGTTAAAAGGCACTTGCTTGCAAAGCCTGTTGCCCAGGTTCAATTGCCCAGTACCTATATAAAGCCAAGTGCACAAAGTCGGGCATGTATCTGGAGTTCATTTGCAGTGGCAGGAAGGCCTGGTACACACATTCTCTCTCCCTCCCCCCCCCCCCCTGTGTGTGTAGGTCTTTCTCTTGTCACACTCTCAAATTAACTTATTCATTAAAATTATTTCTGCCAGGCATGGTGGTGCATGCCTTTAATCCCAGTACTTGGGAGCCAGAGGATCTCTGGGAGTTCAAGTTCACCCTAAACTACATAGTGAATTCCAGGTCCATCTGAGCTAGAGTGAGACTCTACCTCAAAAAAAAAAAAAAGAGCCAAAATAATAGTAATTAATATTATCATTTCTTTTCTCAAAGAAAGAAATCCAAAACTGTTATGAAATATCTACTTCTTAATTTAACTTTATTATATTCAGGTCTACTGACCACCATTAAAAGACTTTTTTTCTAGGATCTGAGGGGCACTTTGATTATCAGTTAAAGAGCTTGATTGTCTCTAGGAAGGGGTGGAGGTGGACAGAACACAGGGTAATAGCAAGCATTTCATGTCCATTTTTCTTTTGGCTGGTATTCTATGTACAAGTGTTACCTAGAATGGCTTTACTTAATTTAAATAGGCTCAGTAGACAATCCTGTATCAGTTACTTTCTCCTTAGAACAAAATATCCAACCAAAGCAACTTAAGAAAGGAAAGGGTTTTATTTCAACTCAATTTTCGTGAGGAAGTTCTTCATGGTACGTTATATGGAAGAAATAAGGGTAAACACAGCAGGGCTCACACCCAGTGACACACTTCTGCCTCCTGCAAGCTCACACCCAGTGACACACTTCTTCCTCCTGCAAGCTCACACCCAGTGACACGCTTCTTCCTCCTGCAAGCTCACACCCAGTGACACGCTTCTTCCTCCTGCAAGCTCACACCCAGTGACACGCTTCTTCCTCCTGCAAGCTCACACCCAGTGACACGCTTCTTCCTCCTGCAAGCTCACACCCAGTGACACGCTTCTTCCTCCTGCAAGCTCACACCCAGTGACACGCTTCTTCCTCCTGCAAGCTCACACCCAGTGACACGCTTCTTCCTCCTGCAAGCTCACACCCAGTGACACGCTTCTTCCTCCTGCAAGCTCACACCCAGTGACACGCTTCTTTCTCCTGCAAGGCTCACACCCAGTGACACGCTTCTTCCTCCTGCAAGCTCACACCCAGTGACACACTTCTTCCTCCTGCAAGCTCACACCCAGTGACACACTTCTTCCTCCTGCAAGCTCACACCCAGTGACACACTTCTTCCTCCTGCAAGCTCACACCCAGTGACACACTCCTTCCTCCTCCAAGCTCACACCCAGTGACACAATTCCTCCTACAGCAAGGCCCACACCCAGTGACACACTTTCTCCAGCAAGGCTCCACCTCCTAAAGGTTGCACAACCCTCCTGAACAGTGCCACTAAATGGAGATTAATTGAGTATTCAAACACAATAGTCTATGAGGAACATTTTGCATTCAAACAACCCCAGCTTGTTTTTCGGTATAAAAAGTCTTCTATTGGCCAGGCATGGTGGCACACCCCTTTAATCCCAGCACTCAGGAGGCAGAAGTAAGAGGATCTCTGTGAGTTCAAGGACACCCTGAGACTACATAGTGAATTCCAGGTCAGCCTGGGCTAGAGTGAGACCCTACCTCAAAAAAAAAAAAAAAAAAACTCTTCTATGGGTTGGGGAGATAGCTCAGGAGTTAAAGGCACTTGCTTATAAGGCCTACCAGCCCAGGTTTGATTAAACAGCATCCATATAAAACCCAGATATGCCAGGCATGGTGGCCAGATGTACAAAGTGGCACATGCATCTGGAATTAGTGTTTAGGAGCAAGAGACCCTGGCATGCCCGTTCTCATTCTGTCTGTTTCTCTCCCAATACCTTACAAATAAATAAAAATACAATTAAAGTATTCTACAGTGAGCTAATAAAGTGATATTGATCTTCTCATGCAATAAGTCCTTCAGAACGAAACTTACAATTATGTGTTTCTGCCTAAGATACAAAATTGTAAAGAAGAACTTCAATATCACCCATAGGCAATATGGCTATAAAATAAGTGATCTTGGCCGGGCGTGGTGGCCGACGCCTTTAATCCCAGCACTCAGGAGGCAGAGGTAGAAGGATCACGGAGAGTTCGGGGCCATCCTGAGGCTACATAGTGAATTCCAGGTCAGCCTGAGCCAGAGTGAGACCCTGCCTCAAAAAAAAAAAAAAAAAGAAAAAAAAAGTGATCTTCAGAGATTTCAAAAAAAAATTCTCTGAGAACAATTAGAAATAATACCAGAAGTCTAGCCAGGCATGGTGGTATACGCCTTTAATTCCAGCACTAGGGAGGCAGAGGTAGGAGGACCACCATGAGTTCAAGGCCAGCCTGAGACTACACAGTGAATTCCAGGTCAGCCTGGACTAGAATAAAACCCTACCTCAAAATAAATAAATAAATAAATAAATAAATAAATAAATGAGAAGTCTAGTGATTTTGGCAGGCAGTGGTATCACTAATGAACAGGAAATATTTACTAAATCGAATCAGTGCAGTAAACACACTAACATGGACACTTGAACTAATGTTAAAGTAAAGGCCTTAAGATTTATAAGAATCTTATTCAGTTGGCAATGGCACCAAAAAACAGCACTTGTATACTCTTTAGGTGGGACAGTAAACAGTACTGCCTCTTCTGGGAAAACAATTTGACAACTAGTTAACATGCTTATAAACATGCATCACTTGGGGACAACATGCATCACTTGGGGACAACATGCATCACTTGGGGCTAGGGAGACGGCTCAGTCAGAAGGTACTCAGCGTACAAGCATGAGGGTTTGAGTTCAGATCCCCAGCACCCACATCAAAGTGGCAAGGTATATGCCTGTAATCCCAGCAGTAGGGAGGCAGAGACAAGAGTATCCCTAGGACTTGCTGACTAGACTATCTAGCTGAACTGGTGAGCTCCAAGTTCACAGACACCATCTCAAAATATGTGGCTGGGCATGGTGGCGCTCAGGAGACAGGGTTCACCGTGAGTTCGAGGCCACCCTGAGACTACACTGTGAATTCCAGCTCAGCCGGAGCTAGAGTAAAACCCTACCTCAAAAATAGAAAGTAGGAACCCTTGGCTTTAAGCCGGGCGTGGTGGCGCACGCCTTTAATCCCAGCACTCGGGAGGCAGAGGTAGGTGGATCGCCATGAGTTCGAGGCCACCCTGAGATTACATAGTGAATTTCAGGTCAGCCTGGGCTAGAGTGAGACCCTACCTCGAAAAACCAAAAAAAAAAAAAAAAATAGAAAGTAAAAATAAAGTGGAATGGTTGAGGAAGACACACATGAACCTCTGACCTACACGCACACACATATACAAAAAAAAAAAAAAATACATGATCTTTAAGCCTTTAAGTAACACTCTACATATTTATTAAAACATGAAAAACACTAGAGTTAAACCTTAAATCTTTTGGTTTTGAGGTAGGGTCTCACTCTGGCCCAAGCTGACCTGGAAATCACTCTGTTATGTGAGGGTGGCCTTGAACTCTCAGCAATCCTCCTACCTCTGCCTCTTGAGTGCTGAGATTAAAGACGTGCACCACTGCACCCAGCTAGACCTTAAATCTTAATGGTGTAACCCACCGTCCTATTAAAAGCTTTAAAACTAATTTTCTTCTCAGTATTTTGTGATTTCTCTTAAAAAGTGCCTTACAATGAATGTATATTGCTTTTATTTTTTCCATAAATTACACTTTTTCACAGGTAAACATATGCCAATTACATAAATTAAATATATGGGAACCGTGATGAGAAAAACTAGAAAGGATAAAGAAAAACATCACCATAAATAAACAATGAAAACTAATGCTATTTAGAAACTATATTAGGAGACAATAAAGTTTAATTTTTTATGCCAAATACAGCTGATGCTCAGACTCATGAAGTTAAAAAACCTAGTATTCTAACTAAATTAAACTTAATTCCACTCTTTTTCTGAATACAATTTTTCTCACATGCCTCAATGTGGTATCAATATTAAGAAAACACAGCATACTACTCTGGCATATACCAACATCCATTTCAGCTCCTTCAGCTCTGATGAAAGAAATACAATTTGTCAGCTGGGCGTGGTGGAGCATGCCTTTAATTCCAGCACTCAGGAGGCAGAAGTAGGAGAATTGCCATGAGTTCGAGGCCATCCTGAGACTATATAGCGAATCCCAGATCAGCTGGGCTACAGAGAGATCCTACCTCAAAAATCAAAAAAAAAGGAAAGAAATACAATTTGTCACCCGACAGATGGTTATGGAAATTACACTGTACTTTACTGTTTAATCATTTCTAGATACAAGCATTTTGTGGAATGATGTGCAAATAGAATAAAGAAAATAAACTTTAAATAGACTATCTCATATCTTGTCAAAGAAAATAACAAGAGTGCTAGAGATAAAATAGTTTATAAAAAAGTAATTATGAACTAATATTGAAGATTAAAACAAATGCAATCAAGTTTTCTATAAGGGCTAAAATCACACTGAGAGAGAGTGGCTAGAGGACCTGGTGCAACCACTCTCTCTCTTTCTACCTGCCTCTTTCTCTCTCAAATACATAAATTTAATTTAAAAAACAAGGATAAGTAGAATGCATCAAGGATGGCAAGACATAGTTAATTAGAGTTCAAGCACCAGAATATATATATATATATATATATATATATATATTTATTTATTTATTTATTTAGCAGAGAAAGAGAGGGTGAGAGAATGAGAGAAATGGATGTGCCAGGGCCTCCAGCCACTGCAAAGGAACTCCAGATGCTTGCGCCCCCTTGTGCATCTAGCTAACGTGAGTCCTGGGAAATTGAACCTGAGTCCTTTGGCATTGCCGGCAAATGCCTCAACCGCTAAGCCATCCCTCCAGGCCAATTTGCTTTGCTTTTGGAAAGCTCCCTATCATGTAAGAATCAAATGAATATCCCAGATAATATTAGTTCTATTGGCTCCTGGACCTACTAAGACATAATAATGTATGCCAAATGTTTATCTAATAAAGGTATTTATAAGCAATAACATCCTACTCGCCTCAGTGAAAAATAAAACTAGCAATCAAGATATATACTTAATCTTCATTCAGGAGTGTACTTATTCTAAGGTTAGAATACTAACGAGACTACTCAATGAAAAGCTAGAAATACAACAAGCAAAAGATAAATTTAACAAAGCAACCAACTAGAAAGATATACTACTCCAGGCATATAGTTCAATGATAGAAGACATTTATTATAGAAATAGATTAAGTGCCCCAAGGAATTCTTGAGAACTATTCTTCAATATGGGTTGGTAACTTATGTTCTTAATGATAATACTAAGCCATCAAAACACACTGTGTTCAATACTATCTGACTAAAAAGGCAGAAAATTATGTTATACACTTCAGAAAGATAACTGAAATGGCTAAAATGTTTAAGTTTTTGGTGCTTGGAAGGGTTTCAAATTACCTGAGAATTTCACACATGTAGAATTATTTATTTATTCTCAAGCCAAAAAACTAAAGAGCCTAGAGCCATCTAATATGTGTAAGAAGTTTATAATGACACATGCAACCGTTTAGCATAAGCCCTTTCCATGTCTGAATCATTCGAACCCATACACCCAACACTTCCATGAGCATTGTCATAGATCAGAATGACCGTTAGGTAGGCAAGGCAGTGGTAACATCAACCCCTACCCCAAACTATTTGTGAGGATCAGGCAAATTTTAACCAAATATTAAAAGACTATCAGCTGTTCCAGCTCTGTCACAAAATGCTTAAGAACAACTTAAAGGAGTGAACATTTATTTTGGCTCATGATTTCAAGCCCCTCACTCAGTGCAGTGCTCTGGCGAGGCAGGGTATATCAGAGCAGAAAGGACTCAGCAGAGGAAAGCTGTGCACCTCACAGCAACCAGGAAGGACCCAAGACGGCAGTGTCTACGGAATGCCTCCAGTACCCTGCTTCCTCCACGTAAGCCCTACTCCCTGGTTTCCACCACCTCTCAGTAATTCCACTGTCATTATACTCCATCAGAGCACACATTATCCAATCACCTCAAGGCCCTACCTCTGCAAACTCTTCTACTATGAAGAACGAACATTCCAAGACCTTAGATGTAAAACAGCTATAACTGAAGACTCAAGACAACATATACCATAACTTAATCCACATTCCATCCATTTATTCACACACACAATTAAAAATAAGCAAGTTGGTTAGGAATACTCTCTGATAGAGCTATAACAAAATTATTAAAACAGCTCTATCAATTCACAATGAGTGGAGAGAAGGGATTAAGAGATAAACAGAGAAAGAACTTCAAGGATATTTTGAATTGTCAAGTGACAAGTAACAAGGGTCTATGATTACATTATACACTACAGACATTGCTTACATGTTGATTTGGTATCATTTACAGTTCCTCCCTATCATTGATTTTTTTAATATTTTATTTTTATTTATTTATTTGAGAAAGAGAGAGATATATACAAAATTGGCAGGTAGATAGAGAGAATGGGCACGCCAGGGCTTCCAGCCACTGCAAACGAACTCCAGACGCGTGCGCCCCCTTGTGCATCTGGCTAACGTGAGTCCTGGGGAATCAAGCCTCGAACCGGGGTCCTTAGGCTTCACAGGCTAGTGCTTAACTGCTAAACCATCTCTCCAGCCCCTATCATTGATTTTTGTCCAAAAATTAACTCGGTATTAATGGTAGCAGCAATGAAATGCAGGATTAACTGA
The DNA here is from genome assembly GCA_036346955.1 of Dipus sagitta. Lineage (NCBI taxonomy): Eukaryota > Metazoa > Chordata > Mammalia > Rodentia > Dipodidae > Dipus > Dipus sagitta. The sequence goes on from CM070771.1 coordinate 183,619,876, forward strand.
CTTTAAGAGGGAAAAAATAACAGCTAAACACTGACTGCAGGGAGCCAAAAGAGGGACAGTGTTGACAATTTTTGTATTTATTAATATATTTTGGTTTTTCAAAGTAGGCTCTCACCCTGGCCCAGGCTGACCTGGAAGTCACTACGTAGTCTCAGGGTGGCCTCGAACTCACAGTGATCCTCCTACCTCTGCCTCCCAAGTGCTGGGATTAAAGGCATGCGCCACCACGCGAGACCAGTGTTGACAATTTTTAAATGGGACCATGAAACCAGCTATTGATGTTTGTGTTAAAGGAAAAGAAATACTACATATCCACAGGAACTGATGAAAGATTAGAGTAGCAGGAGACATAGGAGCCAGGGACTGGGGAGGTAGATCAATGGGTAAGAACACTTGCTGCACAAGCATGAGAACCTGAGTTCAATCCTCAACCCCAATACAAAAAGCCAGACATAGCCATGCACACTTATAACCCCAAGCACTTGGGTGAGTAGAACCAGGAAGATCATTCCTGGGACAAGTTGATCAGTTAGTGTAACTGTAAAATGGAGCGAGCTCCACATTTAGTGAAAGATCAAGAAATATGGCAGAACAGTATACATAATCACATAATATCCTCCAGCCTCACATGTGTATATAGAGCATGCAACTACACTCATATGGGCATACATACTAACCCCCCCCACACACACACACAGAGCAAGAAAAAGTGCAAAGAAAAATCAGAGCCTTGTATAGTGGCATAGACCTATAATCCCAGCATTTAGAAGCAGAGGCAGGAGGGTCGGGAGCTAAAGGCTACCCCTTAGCTACACAGAATGAATATTCAAGGTCATTGTAAGGCCAGGTGAGGAATTGGTCTTGGCCACTACTAATAATATTCCAGAAACAAATGTAATCAAACATCAGGCTAAATGCAGTATGAAATTAATATCTGGGTTCAGCCATGTCCATTCATGCTTGAAAATACCATACAATTTTATCTTTGTTTGTTTGTTTTTGTTTTTCCAGGTAGGGTTTTGCTCTGGCTCAGGCTGACCAGGAATTCATTATGTGGACTCAGGGTGGCCTCTACCTCACAACAATCATCCTACCTCTGCCGGAAGAGTACTGGGATTAAAGGCATGCAACACCACACCCGGAAAAGAATGAGGTTAGTTGTGGCTGGTCTATCTTGCTTACCAGGAGAACTGGCATCTAGGAGAGCTATATCTGGTATTAGACATGCAATCCACTAATTATTGAACAAAGTAAGAACAGAACACATCTCAAGTATACAAGTTCAAATTAAACTCAGATTTTAAGAACAGATCTATTATGTTTGTGATTTCATGTATGACAAGAAATGAGGAACCTCAAGCAGAACATCATGAACAAAAAGGACAGAATTTAGTCAGGGAAGCACTAACTAGTCTTATGTGACTGAACTGTACAGTGCATATAAAGCTTGAAAAGAGTAGGAAATAAAATTGAACATAAAAGCAAGAACTACAACTTAGTGGGCCTTGAACTCATAGAAAAAGTCATTTAAAGCCGGGTGTGGTGGCACACGCCTTTAATCCCAACACTGGGGAGGCAGAGGTAGGAGGATTGCCGTGAGTTCGAGGCCACCCTGAGACTCCATAGTGAATTCCAGGTCAGCATGGGCTAGAGTGAGACCCTACCTCGAAAAACCAAAAAAAAAAAAAAAGTCATTTAAAATATCTAGTGAACTGACAGAAAGCTGGAAGAAGCCATTCTACATGCAGTTCAATGGGAGAAAGAGAAATCACCAGTGAAGATAATCATCAGTGGACACTGCAAGCCTTATAATTGGCCAGCCAGGCCAAATGAGCCAAAGGGTGCAATAGTGGCACGTCTGTTACGGGGGAAACCAACTGCCCTCTAATTGGACTGGAGGCCCGCTCCATGGGAAGGGAATACATCCCTGATACTAAAAACTTAAAACAGGGGTAGTCATGAGCCCCAGGGGTGTAACATCTGCTGTTATCTGGCCAAATGTATATAACATGCTTATCAAACTGCCCAGTAAGCACTTCTGTTAATGTTCACACCCTTATATTAATGCTACTCTCACTTTTGGTAGAGAATCTTCTCTTTTCAGATGGCAGTGACCTTGGGACGACTCAGAAGGTATCATGGTGATGGAAAGAAATGACCACAGTGCTCAGTACTGCAATGTCTATCACACCTTCCAAGGCTCAGGGTCTAATGCGGAAGAGGTGGCGGAAAGAATGTAAGAGCCAAAGGAAGGGCAGGACTCCAAACAACATGCTCCCTCCAGACACAAAATGGCCTGGATATCCATGGCCTCACAGTGCCTGACACTACCTGCACAAGACCATCATAAGAGGAGGAAAAGATCATGACATCAAAATTAAAAGAAAGACTGATTGAGATGGGGAGGGGGTATGACAGAGAGTGGAGTTTCAAAGGGGTAAGTGGGGGAAGGGAGGGCATTACCATGGGATATTTTTTTATAATCGTGGAAGTTAATAAAAAAATTAATAAAATTAAAAAAAATCTAGTGAAGGAAGTTAAGATATGAAATGTGTCAATAAAAGAAGACTGAAGGGGACTGAGAAAAAATATTAAGATATTAAAATAGGGCTGGAGAGATGGCTTAGCTGTTAAAAGCTTGGCTGTGAAGCCTAAGGACCCTAGTTTGAGGCTCGAATCCCCAGGACCCACATTAGCCAGCGCACAGGGGGCACACACGTCTGGAGTTCGTTTGCAGTGGCTGGCGGCCCTGGCATGCCCATTCTCTATCTGCCTATTTCTCTGTCTCTCAAATAAATAAATAGAAATAAACAAAAAAAACTACCATTATAAAAAAAGATATTAAAATAATCTATGTGAGATGATTACAATAAGAGGAATCCCAAATTCATTTGATTATTCCAAGACATGCCAGTTACTAAGCTCTGTGTTACACACAGCAATTGAAAAAGCACATGTCCTGCCCTCCAAAGCTGAATGGGAAGACAAACGAGAAAACAAGGTAATTACAGGAAGTGGAAAATGAAGTTTCCTTCAAAAGGGTGTGAGAGAAAGGGGCCTATTTTGACAGGGTTCGTAGGCAAGACTTGTTTTTGAGATTATGACATTTATGCTGAGAACAGAGAATGGAAAGCAAACACTGAGAAAGAATTTCCGATGGAGAAAACAACGATGTGACTGGAACCTAAAGGAAAGCAGGGAGTCTGAAGGAGCAAAACCAGCAGACCTTGAAGACCATGCTAGGAAACTGTGATCCCAATTTAAGTAAGTAAGATTGGTATAAGATGGAGATGCAAACGGAGTATAGATAAGATTCTAATATATTTAGAGGGCTGAGGAGACAGCTCCGCAGTGAAAAGTCATTTCTTTCAAAGTTTGATTGTCTGGGTTCAATTCTCCAGTACTTACATAAAGCCAGATGCACAAAGTGGTGCATGTGTCTGGAGTTCATCTGCAGTGACAGGAGGCTCTGCTGCACTCATTCATTATCATCCTTATTCTCTCTCTGTCTCCTCTCAAATATTTATTTAAAAGGGGGGCGCTGGAGGAATGACTTAGTGGTTAAGGCCCTTGCCTGCAAGGTCAAAGGACCCAGGTTCGATTCCCCAGGACCCACATAAGCCAGCTGCACATGGTGGCACATGTGTCTGGAGTTCATTTGCAATGGCTGGAGGCCCTGACACGCATTCTTTCTCTCTCTCTCTCTCTTTCTCTCTCTCTCCCCCTCCCTCTCTTTGTCAAATGCACAGATATGTATTTTTTAAAAAAAGAATCCTGAGGGCTGGAGAAATGGCTTGGTGGTTTAAGGCATTTGCCTGAAAAGCTAAAGGACCCAGGTTCAATTCCCCAGGACCCACATAAAAGAGATGCACAAGGGGCACATGCATCTGGAGTTCATTTGCAGTGGCTAGAAGCCCTAATGTTCCCATTCTCTCTCTGTCTGTCTGTCTTCTATCTCTCTATATCTCTGCTTGCAAATAAAATTTTAAAAAAAGAATCCTGAAAAATTACTTAAAAAAAAATTACCAAAAAAAATAGAAAAGGAAAGGGGTGAAACCACTAGGATCTCTGTTGAGTGTAAAAGCATAAATGAAGGCTGGCATCTAAGTTTTCTGAATTTGCTGAAGCAGATAGGTAGCAGTTCCCACTTAGAAAATGAACAATGTGGAAGGAAAAAAGGAAAGGTGAAATCAATAATCCTTTTTTGGATAAGTTAAATTTGAGATACCTATGAGCTATCCAAACAGTTAACAAGAACAATCTAGCAAAAAAAAATAATAATAATCAATCTAACCCAGACATGAGACTCATGCCTGTAATTTCAGCACTCAGAAAGCTGATTAAGTAGGAGGATAATCATGTGGTCTAGGCCACCCTGGGATACAGAGTGAGTTCCAGGTCAGCCTGGGCTAGAGACCCTGCCTCAAGAAAAAAATAAAAATCAGAATTATTATCAGAATGTAAATAATATTTAAAGTGATGAAAAGGTATAAATACTGGAAAGTCTCTACTGTAAGTACTACAGATAACAGCAGCAGCTAGGTGTCAATACACCCTGCTATGTTCCAGACATCGTATTAGTTACTGACAAAAAAAAAAAAAATTGGGGTATACTTTTATATCTCAGAACAACTCAAATGAGAAAATGAGCTGGGTGTGGTGGCACACACCTTTAATCCCAGCACTCGGGAGGCAGAAGTAGGAGGATCACCGTGAGTTCGAGGGCACCCTGAGATTACATAGTGAATTCCAGGGCAGCCTGGGCCAGAGTGAGACCCTACCTCGAAAAACCAAAAAAAAAGAGAGAGATAAAAAATGAGCCGGGCGCAATGGTGCATGCCTTTAATCCCACTATTTGGGAGGCAGAGGTAGGAGGATCACCATGAGTTCAAGGCCAGCCTGAGACTACATAATGAATTCAAGGTCAGCCTAAGCTAGAGTGAGACCCTACCTCAAAAAAAACAAAAACTAAGAGAAAGAGAAAATGAGGTACAAACAGGTAAGTACTTTGGCCAACATACAGTTCAGCAAATTTTAAGTTAAGCAATTCAGCTCCAAAGCACAGTTGTTTATTTCATTCATTAGCTATATATCAGCCAAAACCTAAAAGAAAACTAATCTCCAAAACCTTGAGGCTTTCCAACATTCACTGACAAAGCTAGACTAGAAGGCAACATGAAAGACAGTAAGTGACTTCTGTGGTAAGATGGTGACTGAGGGAGCTGTAAGGCTCTTCAAAAATCAGGTGTAGTGGCACACACCTTTAATCCCAGCACTCAGGAGGCTGAGGTAGGACCATCATGGTAAATCTGAAGCCACAGTAATACAGTAAATTCCAGGTCAGCCTGGGCTAGAGCAAGACCCTATCTGGAGAAACCAAAGAAAAAAGAAAAAAGGGGGGAAAAAAAGTATTTTCAGGATTCCAGTGGGGAAAAAAAGGAGAAAAACCATGAAAACTGAAAAAGGCACTAGTAATGATTTTGTGAATAAGGAAATTGAATTGTGGAATAATGTAATTGCAGAAAATGTTGTTACAAGTGGATGCAAACTAGAAAATATATACTCCAAGTAGGTAAAATTCCAATTGACATTGTCAAAGGTGGCATTCAAAATGACCTGAGAAAAGATAACATTAACAAGGAAAGTAAAGATATTAAGAAGCAACAGTTTACTACGACACAAGATATTCCACTTTTCAGGGCTCACAATTTCATTCTCATGAAAGTCTGGGCTTAATCCAGGTCTGTTTTCTACATCCTCCTGACCAAAATGTAATACTGCCTCCTCAAATCAAGCAGAAAAATAAATAAATAGTAGTATAGGGCTAGAGAGACAGTTCAGCAGTTAAAGGCATGTCTTACAAAGCCTAGCGGCCTGGTTTTGACTCCCCAGTCCCCATGTAAAGCCAAATGTACACAGTGACACATGTGGCTGGAGTCTATTGCAGTGGCAGGAAGTCCTGCTGTGCCCATTCCCTCCTTCCTTCCCTCCCTCTCGCAAATAAGTAAGTTAAAATATAAAAATAAAAATGGGGGGGGGGCTGGAGACATAGTTTAGCAGTTAAGGCATTTGCCTGCAAACCAAAGGATCCCAGTTCGATTCTCCAGGACCCACATAAGCCAGATGCACGAGCACATGTGTCTCGAGTTCTTTTGCAGTGGCTGGCTGCCTTGGCTCGCCCTCTTTCTCTCTCACAAATAAATAAAATATATTTTTTAAAAAATTAGGGGGAAGAGAGTATAGCTATGGAAGGAGTTTGAAACTATTACGTCTGGGCACATTTAGTATGGTATCTTCAATGTGGAAAATGCTGTACAAAGTCAGACAATTCTTGATTATTCCATGTAAATAACAGTACTTTAAGTTAATTTATAGAGAAACTAGTACTCCCTGCACCTAGCACAAAAAAATGTACAATTTATTTTTTTCAACTTTTTTATTGACAACAACATAAATATAAACAATATAGCATGATCATAATCCTTCCCACTACCTTCCTTTCTCCCCTCCAAAATCTGCCCCCTCCAATGAGGAGGTCCACGTTAAATGTCCTTTAACCTAAATTATACTTACAGGATTAAAATATGAGTGAATAAGAAAAAAATAACCTAGCAATTGCATCCTAACCCAGCTTCTCACATGATAGGAAGGCAGATGTCCAGAGATAGCTCAAATAAAGTTAAACCCTTCTACAGACCCTATCTCAAAATAATAATACTGACAACAGTAATTCCTGATTTCTTTTGTTAATACTTAACCTAATTGGTAGAGAACAAAAGCAAAGAAATATTCATTGCTACAAAGAAGTAATTCATTTATTTCACAAATTTATTTCACAAATTCACAATAAATAATGCTCAAGGCCTTCCTTGCCCTTTTTATAATATTTGGGGTCACTGATAAGATTCTAATTATTTTTTATTTTTAGTTATTTATAGGGGGCAGAGATAGTGAGAGAGAATGGGTGCACCAGGGCTTCTAGCCACTGCAAATGAACTCCAGATGCATCTGGCTTACATGAGTACTGGAGAATCGAATCCAGGTCCTTTGGCTTGGCATGCAAGCGCATTACCCACTAAGCCATCTCTCCAGCCCAGCTTCTGATTCTTAATCCAATTTTCCAGACAACCAGTGTGGTGGTTTGATTCAGGTGTCCCCCATGAACTTAGGTGTTCTGAATGCTAGGTTCCCAGCTGATGGAGATTTGGGAATTAACGCCTCCTGGAGGGAGTGTATTGTTGGAGGTGGGCATATGGGTGTTATAGCCAGTTTCCCGTTGACAGTGTTTGGCACACTCCCCTATTGCTATTGTCTACCTATGTTGGCCAGGCGGTGATGTTCACCCTCTGCTCATGCCATCATTTTCCCCTGCCATCATGGAGCTTCCCCTCAAGCCTGTAAACTCAAATAAACCTTTTTCCCACAAGCTGCTCTGGGCTGGGTGATTTCTACCAGCAACGCAAACCTGACTGCAACAGTAAAGTGGCACCGAGGAGTGGTGTCATTTGTTGCTACTGTGTGGCTTTGGCCTTTTAGAGCTGATTTTCAAGAGGAATGTGGAAGGATTCGAAACCTTGGCCTAAGAGACGCCTTGCAGTGCTGTAAGTACAGCTTGATGGACTATTCTGGTCAGAGTTGAAAGGCCTGAATGCAGTAAGAACTATGGACTGTGAGGTTTGGCTTAGGAGGGTGAGAAAAAGCTTTGCTTAGACTGGGCTGGCAGTTTGTGTGAGGCTTACTGTTATGCCCATGTTCTGAGAAATAGTACAGGGTTGCTTTGCGTAGAAATGAAATGGTGTGAGCAGAGGGATATGGCACAGAAAGAAAAATCTTTGGGTGAACTGCTGCCCGCTCAGCTGCAAATGAGAGATTACAACCTTTGAGACTGGGCCAGCTGACCTGCACTGGAGCAACAGGAAGAACATAGACTTTTTTGAAGGTGCCTGAGTGCTCAAAGAGTATCCTGTTCTTCAAAGTCTGCTTTATTCCCCCCTGGATTAACAAATTGGCACTCTACCTGGTACTGTGGAGTATAAGAAATGCAGGAAAGAGAGGGTCATTGAATTTGCGACACAGTCTTGTGTTTTGGAAATGGCCATGGGCAGTGTGAAGCAGGTTTCCTGGATGCCTGCATGGAGACCCCATGGAGCCATGAGGATGAACCGTGAATTGCTGTGGAGACCTAGTGGAGGTGCCGGGACCATGAGATGGCTGCCAAGGAGAACTTCCAGTCCCAGATGAAGTGCTCAAGGACTGTGAGTAGCCTAGCTGGAGGGGTGGAATTGGAACTCCAGGAATTTATCGCTGGTTAGTTATCGAACTTGGAGAATTGTCTTAGCTAGAGTTGTTGGACTTGGAGCTACAGAGTTTGGTGTCTGCCCTGTTTAAGTCATGTATTGCTTCAGTATTTCTTTGCTATGCCCAATGCCATCTTTTGCAGTGTGAATGTTTATTCTATACCATTATGGGTTTTTTGAGGGTTTTTTTTTTTTTTTGGTATTATGGGGACGTTTGAACATCATTAAGATTGATATGGGGACTTTTAAAGATGGACTGAATGCATTGTATTTTACATCATGGATGGTTAACAGTTTATGGGGGCCGGGGGCGGAATGTGAGAGATTTGGGAATTAACTCCTCCAGAAGGCAGGGTATTGTTGGGGGCAGGCTTATGGGTGTTATAGCCAGTTTCCCCTTGACAGTGTTTGGCACATTCCCGTTTCTGTTGTCCACCTTATGTTGGTCAGGGGTGATGTCCACCCTCTGCTCATGCCATCATTTTCCCCTGTCATCGTGGAGCTTCCCCTCAAGCCTGTAAGCCAAAATAAACCTCTTTTTCCCACAAGCTGCTCTTGGTTGGGTGATTTCTACCAGCAAAGCAAGCCTGCCTGTAACAACCAGGTAATAAAAAAGGGTGCTTTTAGCCAGGTGTGGTGGTGCACACCGTTAATCCCAGTACTCAGGAGGCAGAGGTAGGAGGATCGCTGTGAGTTTGAGGCCACCCAAGGTGGGTGGCGAGCCCTATGGGTGGTAGATATACATTTTTCATGACTGAAAAGGCACATCTTCCACAGCAAATTAGTTTATCAACATGTAAAGTTTTATGTTACTGTTGCTTGTGTGTAATGTGGTGTGAAGGGGTATGGTGTGTGGCACCTCCTACCTTCGAGTGGGGGAGGGGAACACTCATCTATGGTGGCCAAAGCAGAACATAAGGTATCCTGCCCATCACTTTTCCACTGGCTCTTGTTTTCAGCCACAGTCACTAGTGGTTCCAGAGCGTGCAAAGCTCTGAGGATTCCTGGGTTTTTGCTCCTCTGCAAGACTAGGCCTATAGGCCCTCAAGAACACATGCAGCTGTTTACATGAACTGAAACTGAAGATTCAAACTATGACACCTTCAGTCCTAATGCTTGCAAAGGGACACACACTCTAGCCCAACACGTAAGTTTTTTCACTAATCTATTTTGTGAAAAACATTCATCAGTTCCTTAACACAAATGAAGTGAGAAAATTAAAAAAAAAAAAAAAAAAAAAAAGCCAGGCATGATGGCACACACTTTTAATCCCAGCACTTGGGAGGCAGGGGAAGGTATATCGCCATGAGTTCAAGGCCACCCTGATATTACACAGTGAATTCCAGGTCAGCCTGGGCTAGAGTGAGACCCTACCTCGGAAATAATAATAATAATAAGAAGAAGAAGAAGAAGAAGAAGAATCATTTCTGAAGCCACAACAGTGAAAATGAATCACTTGACTTTCCTAGGCCCACTGCCTGCTTGTCAAACTTAAACCTGCAGCAATCATACTAATTCAACAAACTCTCTTAAGGTACCCATGACCCTGTTACTGATGTGTTTCTATCACTGCCCCATGTTCAATAGGGCCTAGCAAATAGAAGAATGTTCTAAAACTATTTTTTTTTTTTTTTTGGTTTTATGAGACAGTCTCAGTATGAGGTCCAGGCTAACCTAACTTATAACCTTATGCCCTTTCCCCAGAATTACTTGAATCACAAGTGTGTGCCACCACAACCAGACAAGGTCCTTAATTATTTGCTAAATAAGCTACATCCACTAAACAGATTTATTCCACCTATATGTTGCCTTTTTCAACTCTAGAAATTAAATAATTTAAAAGTGCTTTTGCGATATACAAGTTTAATAAGAAAAGACATTATTCATGGGTTGAGGAGACGGTTCAGTAAAGGCACCTACTTGCAAAGTCTGTAGAATTCGGCTCCCCAGTACCCACATAAAGCCAGATGAACAAACTGGCACATGCAACTTGAGTTCATTTGCTGTGGCAAGAGGCTGACGCACCCATTCTCATTCATTCATTTGTACTCATATCCATTCTTTCTTTCTTTCTCTCTCTCTCTCTCTCTCTCTCTCTCCTATAAAAGAAAAAAGACATCATCCAAGTGCTTACTTTAAAGTAAGCGATAATGGGCTGGAGGGATGGCTTAGCGGTTAAGGCATTTGCCTGCAAAGTCAGAGGACCCAGGTTCAAGTCCCCAGGACCCACGTTAGCCAGATGCACAAGGGGGCGCACGCATCTGGAGTTGTTCATTTGCTGTGGCTGGAGGCCCTGGCACACCCATTCTCTCTCCCTCCCTTCCTCCTTCTCTGTCAAGTAAATAAATAAATAAAAATAAAATGTCTTTTTAAAAAAGTGATACTGCCCAGGTGTGTTGGCTCACACCTTTAATCCCAGCACTCAGGAGGCAGAGGTAGTAAGATCCCCATGAGTTCAAGGCCACCCTGAGAGTACATATGAATTCCAGGTCACCCTGGGCTAGAGTGAGACCTTCCTTGGCAAACCAAAACCAAAAAAAAAGTACGTGGTACTTGGTTTTTCGAGGTAGGGTCTCACTCTAGCCCAGGCTGACCTCGAATTCACTATGGAGTCTCAGGGTGGCCTCGAACTCACAGCGATCCTCCTACCTCTGCCTCCCGAGTGCTGGGATTAAAGGCATGCACCACCACGCCCGGCTATGTGGTACTTTTACAATTCCAGTCCACCCACCAATAATGTGATCTCTAAAGATTCATTCCAGGGGCTGGAAATATGTCTTAGAGGTTAAGGTACTTGCTTGTAAAGCCAAAAGACCAAGGCTCAATTCCCTAGTACCCACGTAAATGCAGATTCACAAAGTGGCATATGTGTTTGGAGTTCGTTTGCAGTGGCTAGAGGCCCTGACAAGACCATTCTCTATCTGCCTCTTTCTCATCCTCTTTCTCTCTCTCAAATAAATAAACAAAATAAAGGAGTGGAGAGATAACTTAGAGGTTAAGGTGCTTGCCTGTGAAGCCTAAGGACTCAGGTTCGATTACCCAGAACCCACATAAGCCAGATGTGCATAGTGGTGCATGCATCTGGAGTTTGTTTGCAGTAGGTTAGAGGCCCTGGCGTGCCTATCTCCCTCTCTCTAATAAATAAATAAAAGACTTAATAAAATACTTTAGGGCTGGAGGGATGGCTTAGAGGTTATGGAGCTAGTCTGCAAAGCCAAAGGACCCAGGTTCAGTTCCCGAGGACCCACATAAGCCAGATGCACATGGTGGTGCATACTTCTGGAGTTCATCTGCAGTGGCTGAAGGCCCTGATGCACCCATATTCTTTCTCTCTCTCTCTCTCTCTCTCAAATAAATAAAATAAATTTTAAAGAACTTTAAAGATATGTCATTTCCAGAAAGCCAGAAGAAGCCATTCTACATGCAGTTCAATGGGAGAAAGAGATATCACCAGTGAAGATACTCAACAGTGGACACTGCAAGCCTTATATTTGGCCAGCCAAGTCAAATGAGCCAACAGGGTGCAATAGTGGCACATCTATCATGGTGGAAACCAACTGCCCTCTAATTGGACTGGAGGCCCGCTCCATGGGAAGGAATACATCCCTGGGGAGGGGGGGTACGTCTGCTGATGTCTGGATAAATGTATATACTATGCTTATCAAACTGCCCAGTAAGCACTTCTGTTAATATTCATACCCTTATATTAATGCTACTCTCACTTTGGGTAGAAAATATTCTCTTTTCAGATGGCAATGACCTTGGGACGACTCAGAAGGTATCATGGTGCTGAAAAGAAGTGACTGGAGTACTGAGTAATATCTCGATCACACCTTCCAAGGCTCAGGGTCTAATGCGGAAGAGGGGGCGGAAAGAATGTAAGAGCCAAAGGAAGGGTAGGATTCCTTACAAAGTGCTCCCTCCAGACATAAAATGGCCTGGATATCCATGACCTCACAGTGCCTGACACTACCTACAAAAGATCAGCATAAGAGGAGGAAAAGATCATGACATCAATATGAAAGAGAGACTGATTGAGATGGGGAGGGGATATGATGGAGAATGGAATTTCAAAGGGGAAAGTGGGGGGGAGGGAGGGTATTACCACTGATTATTTTATATAATCATGGAAGATGTTAATAAAAATTGAGAAAAATTTAAATAAATAAAGATACGTCATTTCATCCTAAACACACACCTGTTTCCATTAAGCCACTGAAGGCTAGCACTGGAAGTAGACATGACATTAAACGCCTTCTCAAAGTATTAGGCAAATGAAAGTTAAATGATAGGGCAAAGCATTCCAAAATTAAGGTCTTGCCTGCATCTTCCAGGCTGGCCTGGAACTCCTGATCCTCCTCCTCTACTTCTGTAGCAATTGCCCAGTGTGACACCATCTTGGCTTGCCTGCATCTTTCAAACTCTGCCATCCTCAAATATTAAATTCAGCAATAATCACAAGTAACCAGTATTAAGTAATTACTGCAGGTTGACACATAAGTGTCACATAAGTGTGTCATTTTCTGCAAACAGTAACACCATGGCAGAAATAATTTTTATTCTCCACAGGACAGATGAGGAAAGTGAGACCAGGAAATGTTAACTGAGAAGACAACCCTTGACAATCAGCTATATTTTTTTTAAATAAAAACTGATACGCTGGGTTGAAATTATCAATAGTTCCCAATTTTACAGCTTGGTACAATTGATTTTCATATGAATTTTAAAATTTCAAAAACATTTTAAAGCATTTACAAATTTGAAACATTTTAACACCTTTAATCCCAGCACTTGGGAGGCAGAGATAGGAGGATCGCTGTGAGTTCAAAGCCACCCTGAGACTTCCAGGTCAGCCTGAGCTAAAGTGAGAGCATACCTAAAAAAACAAATAAATAAATAAATAAATAAACAAACAAACAAACGGCCGTAGTGGCGCACGCCTTTAATCTCAGCACTCGGGAGGCAGAGGTAGGAGGATCGCTGTGAGTTCGAGGCCACCCTGAGCCTCCATAATAAATTCCAGGTCAGCCTGGGCTAGAGTGAGACCCTACCTCAAAAAAAAAAAAAAAAAAAAATAGTACACATGTGGAAAGTCTTTGCTGGAATGGAGAGACAGGCTCAGCGGTTAAAGATGCTGACCTGCAAAGCCAGACAACCAGGTTCGATTCCCCAATGCCCCCATAAAGCTGCACAAGGTGGTGCAAATGAAAGTACACCCTGAAGCGCCTATACTCCTTTATGTCTGCCTTTCTGTCTCAAATAAATAAATAACAATATTTTAATAAGTCTTCGTTAATAGACAATAACGTTAAAAAATCGATGCTTTTTAAAATATGCAAGAATGCTTTCTTTAAAAAACTTATTTGCGTGTGTTTGTGTGTGTGTGTGTGTGCGCGCGCGCGCGCGCCCAGGATCTCCTGCCACCCAATCAAATGTGTGGCTGGCTTTACATGGGTGACTGGGGAACTGAAGCCGGACCACAAAAGGGTTTGCAAGCTAACGCTTTTAACCACTGAGCCACCATCCCAGAACGGAGGAAGGGGCTTTTAAGGCTACAACATTACATCATTCTACTTTTACCTTTTTCCTATTCAGTCCATTTCCTGACATAGAGATCCTAGTTCTTCAAGCTTCACCCGAAACACTTAACGCTACAATCTACGACCCTTTTGATGTACACACTACATAGGAGTTTATTCCAATTCTGAGCTTTCAGGTAAAGTTCTGAAAACAGCCCCGAAAGAGTAGCCTACAAAGTAGTCCTCCACTTGAAAAGTTCACGTGTGCAAGGCCCAGCTGGGACGCAATGCAGTTGTCTCCTTTCATTTCTCTCGCCGGCCCACTGCCCTAAGCTGGGAGTCCTAAACCCATCTCGACACCTCTTTCGAGCGCCTGTCCCAGTGAGTCCTTTCCCCATCTCCAAGCAGCTGTCATGCGCGCACGCACACACTGGGCCTCGGTCCCTCCTCGGGGCGCCCAGCTCTGACATCAGAAAGCAGGAAGGACCACGGTGGGCAGCGCGTGAGGTCGCAGGCGAGGGGCCGCAGGGCAAGCCCCGGGCCGGCAGGGCAGGCGAGGGGCCGGCGCAGGACGGCTCACGTGGGCCTGCGGGCCGGGGCTGCACTCACCAAGCCGTCGATCTGCACCTGCTTCACGGCCGAGTCTCCCGAGCCGCCTTTGCCTTTGCCTTTGCCCACCGCGCCGGCCGTGGAACTGGAAGAGGCGGCGGTGGAGCCGGTGCCTTCCTTGCGGGAAGCCATGTTTCCAGCCAGACAGGAAGAAAGAGAAGCGTGCGGTGCCGGAAGCGGAAGTACGAGCCCGCCGTGACGGGTTTACGGAGCGGCGTCGGAGGGGGCGGAGCCTGGAAGAGACGCTGGAGTAGAGCCCCGCCTCCGCGGCCTCCCCCAGGTGCCCCGGCTTGGTGCAAGCCTTGGCGCAGGCGCAGTTTCGGTTCAGGAGTCTCGGTGGCGCAGGCGCAGTATGCATTCTCGAGTCACCCATTGAATGCTCATTTAATTCTATTCTTCAAATTAATAGGACCCCCAAACCTTCATATTATCTTCAACTCTTCAGTTTCTCTTGTGCCTTATCCCTGTTCCATAAGAAAATTCTACAGTTTCTATCTTAGAAATGTATTCAGAACCCAGATTGGTGCTTCTTGGAAGATGAGTTAGACGTATCTTCTCAATTCTGCCCCCCGCCACAACAAGTTTGACTAAAGAAAATCATATACAAAAGAAACATGTGAACTAGAGCCAGTATGGTGGTACCTACTTTTAATCTCAGCACTCAGGAGGCAGAGGTAGGAGGATTGCTATGAGTTCAAGACCCCCTGAAGCTACAGAATGAGCTCCAGTTCAGCTTGGACTAAAGTCTGCTTGCCTCGTGTTTCATACCTTGGTGTAACTTCTCATTTTAATTACACGCATGATTCTTCTCTGGTCTCTGAATCTGCCCCATGTGTATTTCACTTACACTCCAGATCTACCACGTGGATGCTTTCTCAAACTCTAGGGCTGCTACTTGTGTCTCTAAACTCAGGGTAACTATGGGTACAACTGTCTTTCCTCAAGATTTCTCATCTGGATTTCTTGGTCTCTGCTTTGATATTTTCTCTTATGTCACCACCATTTGCTTTTTTAACTTTCTTCCATGGGGAAACTCAGGGTAGATGCTATGAGTGTTCCTTCGAAATCTCCCTACACAAATTCTTAAATTCTATCCTCCACGTGCTTTTGGCTCTATTCCAGTTTTTCCCTAAAAACCTCAATTTTTCTTAAATGATGAACTATGCAGTGTTTTCTACATGAGAACACATTTCCTACTTCCCACATGTTTATGACTCTGCTCTAACCTTCTTCCTAGATCCCTATCTTCTTTAAATAAAACCCACAATTTAGCTGAGCATGGTGATACATACCTTTAATCCCAGCACTCAGAAGTCAGTGGGAGGAGGACTGCTGTGAGTTCAAGGCCACTCTGAGACTGGATAATGATTTCCCGGTCAGCCCAGTCTCAAGCAAGGCCTTACCTTGAAACTCAAAAGAACAAAAAAAAAAAAAAAAAAAAAAAAAACAATTTATGATTTGCCCCTAAATAAGCTTAATGGTTCATAATTTGTCCTTGAGTTCATATTTATAAAGTCTTTGTTAAAGACAGGACAGAACCCAAACTTGGAGTTCCTAAATTTGGGGGACCACTCATGAACCAACCCCAAAATCTTGTATCCAACTTATGTGTTGAATGCTTAATTCTCAACTGCTGGCAATGTTAGCAAAGGGTGTGGAACTTTGTTGAATATTTTATTTATTTGAGAGAGAGAGTGAGAGCGAGAGAATGGGTGTGCCAGGGCCTCTAGCCACTGTAAACAAACTCCAGACAAATGCACCACCTTGTGCATCTGGCTTACATGGGTTCTGGGGAATTGAACCTGGATCCTTTGGCTTCACAGGCAAGTGCTTTAACTGCTAAGCCATCCCTCCAGCCCCAGGTTGTGGAACTTTCAGGAGATGGAGCATTGCTAGAGGAAGTGGGTCACTGGGGGCAGGACTTGAGGTTTTATAGTTCAGCCCCACTTGCTGTTGCCTGTATGCTTCCCATCTGTTAGAGTGACTACAGCTTCCAACTCTATCTTTTCCCTGTATGAGGGACTCTACCTTCTGGAACTGTAAGCCAAATTAAAACTTTTCCTTCCATAAGCTGCTTCTGGTTGAGTATTTTGTCTCAGCATCAAGAAAGTAACTGATAGGGGCTGGAGAGATGGCTCAGTTGTTAAGGTACTTTCCTGCAAAGCCTAAGAGTCTGGGTTTGATTCCCCCAGTACCCATGTAGAGCCAGTTTCACAAGGTGACACATGTGTCTAGAGATTATTTACAGTGGCTGGGGGCCCTAACATGTGTGCTCTCTCTCTCTCTCTCTCTCCCTCCCTCTCTCTCTCTCTCTCTCTCTCTCTCTCTGCTTATAAATAAATAAATAAATAAATAATAAAAGAGAGTAACTGAGAGCTGGGGAGATGGCTCAGTGGTTAAATGCACTTGCTTACAAAACCTGACAGCCTGTGTTTGATTCTCCAGTATCCATTTAAATCCAGATGCACAAAGTGGAGCAAGTATCTGGAGTTTGTTTGCAGTGGCAGGAGGCCTATTCTCTCTGTGTCTTTCTCCTTCTCCCCTCATAAACAAATAAGTTCGGTTATAAAAGAAAGAAACCGGATACATGAACTACACACTGGATTCAGTTCCAGTTCCCAATACCACAAAACCAGGTACGGTAGTGGTGGCACATTCCTATAATCCCAGCACTCAGGAAAGAAAAGCAAGAGGATTAGAAATTAAATGTCTTCATGAAAGGGAATTCATGGCTGTTAATGTAAACCTAGTCAAAAGCCTGTGGCTGGGAAGTCATAGACCCTAAAAGGAAATGTACTATGATTGTTTGTTAAATGAACACATTGTAACCCATGTTCATTTATATGTATACCTTCTTCATAGTTATGTTTATGCCTATCGATTAGTGCTGCTCTCAGCTTTGGTTAGAGATGTTTGTTTTTACACTAGGCAGCAGTTATTGTAAAGCCTCAAAATTGGTCAAAGTACTGAGATTAAGTGACCGGTACATGTATATCATCGCCTCCAAGACACAAGAACATTGCAGAAGAGGTGGCAGGAAGAATGCCAAGCCTGAGGATGGGGAGGAGTGCTGTGGAATGTTGTCCTCTGGACATGCCATGGCTATTGCACTCGTGATCTTACAGCAGCTATGGCTACTCATCCAAGGTTGAACCTGGCAGCATTCTGTCATGGATGGTGGAGGGGTTTGTGAGGGCCTGCCCCTCCCTGAATAGCTATCAGAAGTTAATGGTTACTGGAGAAGGAGACAGTGGTATGGCCACTGGTAAGCTGTGAATGACCCCTCACCCATATTGTGCAAGCAACCCTAATTAAAAATTACTGGGGGGCTGGAGAGGTGGCTTAGTGGTTAAGACGTTTGCCTGCAAAGCCAAAGGATCCTGGTTCAATTCTCCAGGACCCATGTAAGCCAGGTGCACAAGGGAACGCTTGCATCTGGAGTTCATTTGCAGTGGCTGGATGCCCTAGCGTGCCCATTCTTTCTCTCTCTCTCTCTCTCTCCCCTTCTCCCACTCCCTCTTTCTCTCAAATAAATAAATAAATAAAATATATTAGAAAAATTACTGGGTCACAAAAAAAAGACATTAAAGTATAAGTAGGACTGGTTGTGAAGAAGGAATTCAAGAGGTAATAGGAAAAGGGCAACAGAAGGTAATGTGTATAAATTTAACCAAAGTACATTACATACGGGGACGAAGAAATGGCTTAGCAGTTAAGGTGCTTGCCTGCAAAGCCAAAGAACTGAAGTTTGATTCCCCAGATCCCACGTAAGCCAGATGCACAAGGTGGCACATGTATCTGGAGTTCGTTTGCAGTGGCTAGAGGCCCTGGCATGCCCATTTTCTATCTCTTTCTCTGTCTCTCAAACAAATAAAAAGAAACACATTATATACAGATATAAAATTATGAAAAATAAATAAGTTTGAGGTCATCCTTAGCTATATAACAAGTTCAAGGCTGTCCAGGTTACATGACAGCCTGTTTCAAAAAAAAAATGACTCCATGTAATAAATAGATAATATCCTAAACCATAACAAACCCAAACAATTTAAACAGGAAATTAAATGATTTCTGAATTGAAATCACAGAGTATGTTCTGCAACCATGGTAGATTCAAACAAGAAATGAAAGTATAATGATAACTGGAAGTTTTCCAAATGCTTGAAAACTAAACAATACGTTTCTAACTGAACACAGGTCTCACACACACACACATTATACAGGATGAATACGAGACATGAAATTCCAAAATATGTACGATATAGCTATATTCGTACTGAGAAGGAAATTTGTAGCTAGATGCTTAATTTTAGAAAACAAGAAATGTCTGAAATCAATAAAGTCCCTTTCAGGGTGCTAGGGGAAAATAGCAGAAGAGCAGTGTAAACCTGAAACATGCAGATGAAAGGCAGTAATATGACATACCGAAAACAATCAATCTCCAGTGATGCTTGGCCATAACCATTCAGTTATATTTCTGCACCTCTAGGAAGCATTTAACATTTTAGACCCTGATTTCATTCTGTCACTCAGCTACTAGATATCATAAATTCAGCTTATGTCCCCAGTAATATATTCTTCATTCTCTGTCACAGGAACGAAGGGCTGTTTTTAAAGTCATAGTTTCATATTTGCTGGAAACACGTCAAACTTAAATGCAAACAAAGAAAGGATGATGAGAGCCTTCCAAACCCCACTGGGGTCCCTGCCCATGAGTGATTCCCTCATGGGGACAGGAAGCAGAAGGCAGCCTGCCACACCTGAGTGAAAAGCGAGAAAATAAACAGTCTTACTGGTTTGTCTTGTGTGACATAACAACTCAAACCACTGGGAAAACACAGCCCAGTGAACGCCACACTGTAGTTCCTAGCCTGTGCCTTAGCGCCGGCCAGTGTTAGTGGCTTTCTGTCACTTGGCTAAGGTTACTTAAACCTTGCAAGCCAATAAAATAGAAGAATCAAAACATTAAAGATGAGCCAGAGGATTCTCATTTAATGTTAATTTATTCCTTTCCAGTTGTTGCTTCTCTCTGACCTTGATGGGAGGGAAGCTTACTTTGAGCCTCTGACAGTCTTGGTTCTGAGATGAATAGTGCATTCAGTGATAGAACAGAAAGATAGAATATCTCTTTTTAAACATGTTTAACTATTGACAATTTTATACATGTGTATAATGCATTTTGATCATAATCACCCCATTACTTTCTCCTTTCCTGCCTCCTCCCAGAGTCCTTTCCTCTTCCTACTTAGTCTTTTTCTACTTTGATCTCTCTCTCTCTCGCTCTGTGTGTGTGTGTGTGTGTGTGTGTGTGTGTGTCTGTCTGTCTGTCTGTCTGTCCCACTGAATTAGAGGTACTTGCATGATCATGAATGGAGGCATTATTTACCAAAACACATAGAATTTACTACTGGCGATACCACTGAAGAAAATGTCTCCCTCACTCCCCAGTAACCCTTAACTCCTCAGGGAGGGATGAGGATTTCATGCCCTCTTCCACCATCAGTGATGGAATGTTGATGGGCCCAATATTGTACAAGTCTTGTACAGATATCCACATAACTCATAAACAGAAAGGACAATGTCTCCTGTCCAGGAGACAGTGTTGGAATGGAAAACGTCTGCTCATGGCTCTCTTGCCCAGGCTGACCTGGAATTCACTATGTAGTCTCATGGCAATCCTCCTACCTCTGCCTCCCGAGTGCTGGGATTAAAGGTGTGCACCACCATGCCAGTTATGCTTGTTGCAGTGACAAACACCTGACAAGTAGCAATTGAAGGTTCCAAGCAGATAGAATCCATCAAGCCAAGGAGGCCAAAGGAGTGTGAGGTAGCTGTACTGCTTCTGCAATCTGGAGGCAGAGAAACAGACAGGAAGTGAGGTTCTGGGTGCAAAACCTAAAGTCTTGCCCACAGTGACCCATTTACACCACCCAGGCTTCATCCTCTAAAGGTTCTACAACCTTCCCAAAACAGCTAGGGCCTACCTGTTCAAGCACATGAGTGTATAAGGAAGGTTTTTCACATTCAAAACACAACATCAACCATAGGAAGAGCCTTTCTCTTTACGCTGGTGTCAATTTAACCCATGTGCCTCCTTTTGTGTCCATATATGGAAAAATATCATGAGAGATTATACTTTGAAGCGTTAAAGTGATATCAGTGCTATGAAAGGAAAAATGGAGAGGGTAAAATGAGGGCCAATAAAAAGAAAATAATATTCACTTCCACATAATTCAGCATGTGGCCATTTTCTATAAGTTTGCTAAAATAATAATTTAAAAGATGACATTTGACCTTTTCATCCCAGTATGTTGATTTATGACTTACTGATTAGTATTAAAACAAATTGATCTTGCATTGTGAAAAAAAATTCAGGTGATTCTAATAGGGGCTCCTATTTTGTATAACTTCATGTAATTAATACCTCACATTAGTATAATTCATTTATAAATGCTAGACTTTACAATAATATTTTACTAGATTATTGAAAGCATGCTCAATTTCTTGACACCAGGAGTTCTGTTTCTGCCCCAAAGTCCTCCTGCTGCTTAAAAATACACACAGAACCATGAAGGAAAAAGTCATCTTCAACATGGCATTCAACATAAATAAATAATGGCTTTAGAAAATCCTTTAAAGCTGTAATCTGACATAATTTTCACTCATTAAATAATAGTACTTCTTGCTTACCTAGAGTAATTTCAGAAGGATTCATTAATCTTCTAAAATGCTTTGATAGATTAAAATGATAGGCCCTATAGTGTGAACTTCTCTATCAGATTCAGTTATGATGTAATTAAATTTCAAATGGCAATTTGTTTGACATCAAAGTAAAACATTTTTCTCATTGTTAGTACTTCTAAACTTTTGTTATTCTCTAATTGTGTTTTTTTGGTTTGTTTTTACAACTTTAATAACCTCAAATATTTTATAGCAAAGTTTCAGTGGATAGCAGTGCATATCCGCTTAGTGAAACTGAATTTCCTCCAGTGTCCCCTCTCTTTCTTTCTGTTTTTGAGATGGGGTCTATGATAGCCCAGATAGGCCTCAAACTTCCTATGTATCTGAGGATGACCTTGAACTATTGACCTTCTGCCCCCACTTCCCAAGATAGGATCACAGGTGTGCACTGTCACACCTTCTGTCCATGTATTTTCATTTTATACTAATACACTTAATGGAGTACATTTTAGCTTGTTATACTTAGAGGAAGCTTAAAAATAATAATTTTTACAAAGCAAAAGTATATTTTTATCATAGAACACAAATCTAGAGGTATGAAGTCTAGTTTGGGTTAGGTAGTTTCACTGTTACAACCCATCTAGGCTTCCTCTCTTATCTGCTTTACATGCATTACCTCATGGTCTCCATCTAGAGGTTACCTCGTGGTCTCAATTAGGCCACTAAAATTGCATCCATCACATCCAAGTTTCCAGAGACCAGAAAGGAAGAAGGGGAAAACACAGGTACACGTTTCCAAGCTGTGTCGACATCTTTTAGCAACCTTCCCAGAAAATCTTGCAATACTTACATATCTGTAACTAGACCTTTGCCATATGGTATTCCTCAGCTAACTGCACAGTGGGCTGGGAAATAAATTTCCTTATCTGGACACATTACTGTCTAAAGTCAGAACTCCGTAACAAAAAAGAAAAATTTGGTCTATGCCATGACTATTATATATTTGATGGTTTTTCTTTTGTTGTTTTTTGAGGTACGGTCTTCCTTTAGCCCAAATTCACCTGGAACTCACTGTAGTCCCAGGCTGGCCTCTAACTCACAGTAATCCTCCTACCTCTGCTTCCCAAGTGATGGGATTAAAGGTGTGTACCACCATGCCTGGCTATATTTGAATGTTTTGCAGTAAATATTAAATGTCATACAACCCGCAGTGGTTTGAATAAAAGGTCCCCCATAAACTCATGTGTTTTCAATGCTTGGTGCAGAGCTGGTGGCAACTTGGGAGGTTGGACCTTGTTGGAAGAGGTGTGCTACTGGGGGAGGGCTTTGGGATGTTATAGCCCAGTTTTCTTTTTGAGAGAGCCAGCTCACTATCTAGCAGGCATTTTCCATATGTGATTACAAAAAGTGATGTTCAGAGCCAGGTGTGTTGACTCATGCCTTTAATCCTAGCACTTGGAAGGCAGAGGTAAGAGAATCATCATGAGTTCCAGACCACCCTGAGACTAGAGTGAATTCCAGGTCAGCCTGAGCTAGAGTGAGACCCTACCTCAAAAAACAAGCAAGGGCTGGAGAGATGGCTTAGCGGTTAAGGTGTATGCCTGTGAAGCCTAAGGACCCAGGTTCGATTCTCCAGGTCCCACCTAAGCCAGATGCACATGGTGGCACATGTGTTTGGAGTTCATCTGCAGTGGCTAGAGGCCCTGAAACACCCATTCTTTCTCTGTCTTTATCTCTCTCTTTCTCTCGCTCTCTCTGTCTCTAATAAATAAATAAATAACAACAACAAAAAAATGATGTTCAGCCTCTGCTCTAACAACTTTTCCAGCCGTCATGAAGCTTCCTCTTGAGACTGTAAGCCAAAATAAATTCTTTCCTCCCACCAGCTGCTTTTAGCCAGGTGTTTTGTCCCAGCAACGTGATTGTAATTACAACACAAATGAGCATGGTGACACATGCCTTAAATCCCAGCACTCAGGAGGCAGAAGTAGGAGGATTCCCATGAGTTTGAAGCCAGCCTGAGAGACTACATAGTGAATTCCAGGCCAGCTTGGACTAGAGTGAGACCCTATCAAAATAATAATAATAATGATAAAAATGAGAGCTCTTAGAGCTGGAGGGATGGCTTAGAGGTTAAGGTATTTGCCTGCAAAGCCAAAGGACCCAGGTTCAATTCCCCAGGACCCATGTTAGCCAGATGCACAAGGTGGGGGGGGGGCACATGCATTCGGAGTTTTGTTTGCAGTGGCTGGAGGCCCTGGCACACCCATTCTCCCCCCCCCCTCTTTCTCTGCCAAAGAAATAAATAAAATAAAATATTTTTTTAAAAAAACTAGAGCTCTTCCAATTGACTTGGGAGTGTGTGCCTGATATTTCTACAAGGATTTTTATATGAGGGCTAAAATGTAATTCCATTTTTGCCTAATAGAAACTATCTTTGCATATGTATGTATATGTGTATGCAAATAAATATATGGAATCATTGCAGAATAATAATGTGTTTCATAAGTAAGGAGAAAGAGTGAACACCTTTTTATTTTCCACTGTTATAATAGGCATGTGTTATTTTTGTAATTTGGAAAACAAAAATCAATTTTTAGTATGTGACTCCTGAGGCTGCAGAGCTTGCTCAGTGCTTGTTTGCAAAGCCTGATGGACTGAGTTCAGTAATTCCTCAGTACCCATGTTAAGCCAGATGTACAAAGTGGCACATGCATCTGGAGTTTAGCTATAGTGGCAGGAGGCCCTGGCATGCCCATATTTATGTCTGCCTCTCTTTCTCTCTTCCTCTCCCTCTTTCTCTCATAGACAAAAATATTAAAAATAAATAAAATGTGATACCTCTATATCTCATCTTTCTTTTCTTTTCTTTTTTTTTTCTCTTTCGAGGTAGGGTCTCGCTGTAGTCCAGGCTGACCTGGAATTCGCTATGTACTCAAAGGGTGGTTTCAAACTCATGACAATCCACCTACCTCTGCCTCCCAAGTGTTGGGATTAAAGGTATGCACCACCACGCTGGACTTCTATATCTCATCTTAATAACATCTTTGGACAGATATGAAATTTGGCAGTAAGACAATGTAGTTTATCCGGTAACACATTAGTGAAGAACACAATAGGATCTCAATATGAAGCACTCTACTAAACTTCTAAAATATATATTTATTTAGCTAAATTATTTATTTAGAGAGCATATGAGCTGCAAAATCTAGGAGGAATGTAGTGTTCTTTTTTTTTTTTTTTCTTTTTTTGGTTTTTCGAGGTAGGGTCTCACTCTAGCCCAGGCTGACCTGGAATTCACTATGGAGTCTCAGGGTGGCCTCGAACTCACGGCGATCCTCCTACCTCTGCCTCCCGAGTGCTGGGATTAAAGGCGTGCGCCACCACGCCCGGCTTGTAGTGTTCTTTTTGAGTTAATAAATGTTGACAAATATTTATAAATATTTAAACATGAATACATGGCAGGATGACATCATAATAGATATTACATAAATTCTCTAATCGTTATGAAATGAACAAAATTATACTAACGTTAATAAATATTTAAATATGAATACATTACAAGACGACATCACAACAGACATGTTACATGAATTCTCTTTATGAAGTGAACAAAATTATACCAACTTTATTGAAGTGAAACAAAATAACCTTTATGAATTGTATTTAGCATTTACCTCTTTAATTCCATTTAGGGTATAAATCTTTCATGACAAAAGTGCTATTTGGGAATTAGTTACACTTGCAAGAATAAATCATTTTCATGTAAACTTGGCTTCATCAAAATTTCATGAAGAAAAATTTTCTTCAAAATCATGTACAACAACACCACATTATAAATTATATTTGATCCAGACATAATAATGAACATGAAGCATATGAAAAGTAAAGAAAAAATAAACTAATTCTCCACCTACCTCAGCTGAATATAAGTGTTTATTTGGCATGAAAAATACCCACTATGGTGTCCCAAGAAAAGCTTACTATGCTAAGACAGCACTTTTTCTGTAATATAAAAAGAAAAAAACTTCAATGGATATTGAAGTTTTTACTAATATTACAATAATTGTCACAAAAAATTATTAAACCTATATCCAAATAGTTCATTCACTAATGGCAAAATATTTAGCTTCTGCCTTTGTAGTGACCAAATATTGACTTTACATTTCTAGGTCATTTGACAGCTGGACAAAAGTGTATTAAGTGGACCACTTAATGAAAATATCATTCTGAATAAACAGTGGTGCTTTACTGCAAAAGGTTGGCCAGGAACATTCATGAGCATAATGATGACCTGGGGAAATTTTAATAATAAATGTCTCTTACTCTCTGAAAACTACTTACCTGTTAGTTACTAATAAGTGAAGGGAAGGTATTGATGTAATAAGAAAAAGAAATCAGATACTGAGGTTGATAAAATCTATAGCATACTAAGATATTTTAAGGCACACGGAACTTCTCATAATTTTATTATGATATATTTTTTATAATTTCTTTATTTTATTATTGTTGTCAATCTATTACTGTGGCTAATTTTCTTTATTTTTTTTGTTATTTTTATTTATTTATTTGAGAGCGACAGACAGAGAGAGAAAGAGGCAGATAGAGAGAGGGAGAGAGAATGGGCGCGCCAGGGCCTCCAGCCACTGCAAACGAACTCCAGACGCGTGCGCCCCCTTGTGCATCTGGCTAACGTGGGTCCTGGGGAGTCGAGCCTCAAACCGGGGTCCTTAGGCTTCACAGGCAAGCGTTTAACCGCTAAGCCATCTCTCCAGCCCTTCTTTATTTTTTGATGCAAGTCCAACAGACTGGGCTTTTTTTTTTTTTTTTTTTTTTTTTTTTTTTTTTTTAATGTGAGAGAGCAAGAGTGAGAGTGAAGAGAAAGAGAGAAAGAGTTGGCACACCAGGGCCTCCAGCCACTGCAATCGAACTCCAGACACATGTGCCAACTTGTGCGTATATGTGACCTTGCATGCTTGCATCACTTTGTGTGTCTGGTTTATGTGGTGCCTGGATAGTTGAACATGAGTCCTTAGGCTTCGCATGCAAGCGCCTTAATCACTAAGCCATCTCTCCAGTACTATGGCTAATTTTAAATTAAACTGTATGGTAGGCCTGTATATATAGAAAAAGACACAGCCTGTATAAAGTTTAGTACTATTCACACTTCAGACAACCCCTGGGAGTAGTTGAAACTTATTCCCAGCAAAAAAGCAGAGACTACTGTAATGTATTTCTCCTTTAATACTTGTTTAGAACCAGAAATGGACATTTTATTTTATTTTTTATTTATTTTTGTTTTGTTTTTTCGAGGTAGGATTTCACTCTAGCCCAGGCTGACCTGGAATTTACTATGGAGCTTCAGGGTGGCCTCAAACTCACGGTGATCCTCCTACCTCTGCCTCCCCAGTGCTGTGATTAAAGGTGTGTGCCACTACGCCAGGCGAAATGGACATTTTATTTTATTTTATTTTTTGGTTTTTTGAGGTAGGGATTCAACTTTATCCCAGGCTGACCTGGAATTAACTCTGTAGTCTCAGGGTGGCCTTGAACTCACGGCGATCCTCCTACCTCTGCCTCCCTAGTGCTGGGATGAAAGGTGTGCGCCACCATGCCAGGCGAAATGGACATTTTTTTTTAATTTTAATTTTAATTTTTGGTTTTTCGAGGTAGCCCAGGCTGACCTGGAATTCACTATGGAGTCTCAGGGTGGCCTTGAACTCAAGGTAATCCTCCTACCTCTGCCTCCCCAGTGCTGGGATTAAAGGCGTGCACCACCACACCCGGCCCAGGTCATTTTAAACAAACACACTAAGAGCTTTGTCTGTATGTCCTTAGATAATGTTTTAAGAATGATTGTAATAGAAAGTAACAGAAAGCTCTTTTGTAAACATGATAATCAACATTATAGGGTGCCTTTATGCTCCCATAATTAGGTGAAGTGTGCAAATTGGCAGTCACATACATAGAACTTGAAAAATACAATGCAGTCGCTTGGGAAATTAGAAAAAATTTTTAAAAACTAGAACATTACTCAACCTTTAGTGTTGTGCCACATTTTTTTTTCTGGATAAAGTATTTTATATTTTAAACATTTTATTGAAAACCTCCATACATAACACACAATGAACTCTGTTCATAATACCTCCCTCCATCTTGTGGCCCCTCCCTTCCCCCATCCACTGAACCCCTTCTTCTTTACAAGTAGTTTTACTTCTATTTTTAAAAATATTTTAATATTTATTTATTTATTTGAGAGAGAGATAAAGAGGCAGATAGAGATAGTGGCCTCCAGCCACTGGAAACAAAACTCCAGATGCATGCACCCCCTTGTGCATCTGGCTTACATGGGTCTTGGGGAGTTAAACCTGGGTCCTTTGGCATTGCAGGCAAACACCTTAATGGCTAAGCCATCTCTCCAGCCCCACTATTTATATTTTGATATCATCATCATCTCCCCCATATAGTACCCAAGTCCTGTGTAGGTAGCAAGAGTAGCCAAGTACCTAGTACTTAAATCTACATAAACAGGTGAGTCTGTTTTAGGAAAGATTCTTTTTTACATGGCTCAGATACTGTCTGTGATAGCAGTACAGTCAGGGTAAGGAATAGACATACAGGATAAAGAGAGATTTCAAAGTAGATAAATAGTAGCAATTATTCTCATGGACCAAGAATCCAAACCTACAATGGTTTCTCATTTTTGAAAATTTCCATATACTTTCATTTAAATAAAAGCAGCCATCTAAATGCAGTGCCAGAACTTAGGTCAGGGCTAACATCACAGTTCTTCATTCCAATTTCATAAATCTATAAATTGAACTGAAACCCCAAGATGCAAGCAATATATTTCAGTTACATTATAAATCATTTTTCTGTAATGGTTCTTTCATTCTTTAGCCAAAACTGACTTAGGACTGATTCCAGGCAGAGACAAGAATGAAAATTCCATATTCCTTATTCTTTGATTATTTTGCCTTAAAGTGAATACTCGGCAGCTAACCAAATTCAAAATTTTCTGATTCACTCTCTGCATTAATCAAACTGACCAAGTAACATCTAAATTTTAAATCAGGCATTTATCTTCTCAGCCCACTCTGGAGTTTTCCTATGTCAGAAAGTATGGGCATTAAAGTGGTCCTTAAAACTGAGCTAAACATTCAACTAGTTTTTGGAGGAAGCTGAACAGAGCTATCTTGGAGAGCAGCCCAAAGCCAAGATTGTTAGTGGCACAAGGGCCTCAAGCTCAGGGATTGGGCTATTGGAAGGCAAAATTCTTAATTATTCTTCCAAAATATTGAATCATCTAGTATAAAAAAAAAAAACATACTAGTGCTGGGGAGATGGCTTAGTCGTTAAGGTGCTTGCCTGTAAAGCCTATGGACCCAGGTTCAATTCCCCAGTACCCACGTAAGCCAGATGCACAAGGTGGCATATGCATCTGGAGTTCATTTGCAGTGGCTAGAGGACCTGGCGTGCCCATTCTCTCTCTCTCTCTCTCTCTCTCTGTGTCTCTCTTTCTCTCTCTCTCTCTCTGTGTATCTCTCTCTTTCACTCTCAAATAAATAAATAAAATATTTTTTAAATGGAAAAAAATCTTAAATGATTCTAAGGTGAGGAGGAGACAAAATAGTGAGAACTTTCATGTTGACAATAGGCCCTCCTGAATGGGACCAATTCCTATCAAGGGTATTATCAGGAAGGATGAGCTTCAGGCAGGCAGCCTGGGTTCCTGACTCTAACGTAAATATGCTACAACTTCACACAAGAAGAGAGGCCACAATGAACCATTCAGTTATGACTGTCCAATATTCCCTCACTTGGGAATTACATTGAAATGAAATAATGAACAGCAAATTATAATGCACATTGCCTAGAACATATTGACTATTATTAGTGATGATTTTTAATTACATATTTATTTATTTATTTGGTTGAAAGAAAAAGGTAGAGAGAGAGAATGGACACACTGCAAATGAACTCCAGATGCATGTGCCACCGTGTAATCTGCCTTATTTGGGTCCTGGGGAATCAAACCTGGATTCTTTGGCTTTGCAGGCAATTGTTTAATCGCTAAGGCCATCTCTCTAGGCCTTACTGATTATTTTTGAATATTTGCTTAGTGATTATTTTTATGCTGCTAAGTTTACAGACTTGCTACGTGCCAAATAATAAGCTCAACATAGAAATTTCCTTTTACTCCAGCTCGCGATTGCGCATGTGTGAATCGTGACACCTCTCCCACCCGCCCCCCCCCGCAACGTCTTTACCGCGCAGGCGCAATCTCCACCTCCTGCAGCGCGCGCCCAGGGATGGAAGCGCGCGCTCTTCTGGGAGCGTTGCAGCGGCCTGGACGGCGGGGGCGTTTACTTCCGGAGCAAGGCCATTCCATTTCCGGGAGGAGCCGGCTGGGGCAGCGGCTTCCAGGCGTGCGTGAGCCGCTTCCTGGTGCGCTGACTTCGGGGTGAAGCAAGCATGAAGATCACGCGGCAGAAACACGCCAAGAAGTATCTTGCCTTCTTCCGCAACAATTTCGGGGTCCGCGAGCCGTACCAGATCCTCGTGGACGGCACCTTCTGCCAGGCGGCGCTGCGCGGCCGCATCCAGCTGCGGGAGCAGCTGCCCCGCTACCTCATGGGCGACGCCCAGCTGTGCACCACCAGGTGGGAGTGTAGTCTGCCGAGCGTTTTCTCCGCATCCCGGGTCTTCCCTTCTTTAAGCGCTTCCCGTTACTTTGCACAGCTTTTAAAGTTTAACCCCAAAATTTTCACCCTTGCAACTGCCTTAAGAAGCAGCGTCATACATCCCTAATGGTAAAGTCACCTCTCCTCAGTGCAAACCTAATGCCAACCACTGCGCCAGCCACCGTCTTAGTGGTTAGTGGGCAGGACAATGACCTGCAAAATATATGTGAGTCAGCTCTCTGCTTTTTCGAGGTAGGGTTTCACTCCAGCCCAGGCTGCCCTGAAATGCACTATGTAGTCTCAGGGTGGCCTCGAACTCACAGCGGTCCTCCTACCTGTGCCTCCAGAGTGCTGGAATTAAACGCGTGCGCCACCATGCCCGGATGGAAGTCAACTGTTTTTTTCTTTTTCAAGTCTACTTTAAAAAAATATTTTACTTATTTATTTGACAGAGAAAGAGGGAGAGAGAGAATGCGTGCCAGGGCCTCCAGCCACTGCAAACGAACTCCAGACGTGTGCGCCTCCTTATGCAGCTGGCTAACGTGGGTCCTGGGCGATCGAACCTGGGTCCTTTGGTTTTGCAGGCAAAGGCCTTAACCGCTAAGCCATCCCTCCAGCCCGCAGGTCTACCTTTAATGACTGTTTTCATCCCAGATCTATGCATGCCCGCACCATTGAAGTGTGAGTACACTTAGGGTAGAACCTTGTGGGTGTGGGAGGGAGGAGGGAATTTAGAAGGTTTCATACTAGAGATATTTGAGTGTCCCATCCTGAACGGAAAAAAAAAAGTGAGGTTTGGGAGACTACTTGAACAAATAGGGTTGGTGAATGCCCCTGGAAAAGGTGACATTAAAAACCATGGGAAAAGCCGGGCGTGGTGGCGCACGCCTTTAATCCCAGCACTCGGGAGGCAGAGGTAGGAGGATCGCGGTGAGTTCGAGGCCACCCTGAGACTCCATAGTGAATTCCAGGTCAGCCTGGGCTAGAGTGAGACCCTACCTCGAAAAACCAAAAAAAAAAAAAAAAACCATGGGAAGCCGGGCATGGTGGCGCATGCCTTTAATCCCAGCACTCGGGAGGCAGAGGTAGGAGGATCGCCGTGAGTTCCAGGCCACCCTGAGACTAATTCCAGGTCAGCCTGGACTAGAGTGAAACCCTACCTGGAAAAAAAAAAAAAAACCCATGGGAAGGTTCGAGAGATGGCTCAGCCTTTAAGGGTGCTTGCTTGCAAAGGGCTGGGGACCAGTGTGATTCCCCAGTACCCATATGATGCACAAAGTGACTCATGTGCTTGGAGCTGGAGTTTGAAGTGAGTGACAGGAGACCCTGATTCGCCCATTTCTTACTCTGGCCCTTCTTTCCTCCCTCTCTCTAGTTCAGCACTCGGGAGGCAGAGGCAGGAGGATTTCCGTGAGTTCTAGGCCAGCCTGAGAATACAGAGTGAATTCCAGGTCAGCCTGGGCTACAGCGAGACCCTACCTTGAAATTAAAAAAAAAAAAGGCAGGAAATGAAAAGGTGAGGTTAGATCAGGAATAACTTTTAAGCTAATGCATTTTTTTTTTTATTTTTGAATGTTTACCTCAAGCAAGCAAATAAACTGGCTCATACTATTACTCTTGTGCCTCACACTCAGCCTGTACTGGGTGTGCTATGTTAGTGCCATGCGTTGTCACAAAACACTATTCTGTGAACAGTGTTCTGTTTCACAGTATATCAAGCAGTGCCTTGACAGGATTGCAGGTACCTTTGTGTTTTTTGATGCCATCAGCCTTGAGTGCTGCCTGTCAGTGCCATTAATTTAATACACTATGCTCCTGAACTGGTTACTTCTGACTAATAGTGCTTTGTCTATTAGACCCTGTGTGCCACATAAATGTTAACATTTAAAATTTTTTTATTGATGGAGAGTGGAACTTCAAAGGGGAAGACAGGGGGAAGGAGGGAATTACCATGGGTTATTGTCTACAATTACGGAAGTTGTCAATAAAAAAAAAAAATATATATATATATAAAAACAAAATTTAAAAAAAATTTTCTTTTTATTAGATACGGACATATTTAGTATGTAAACAGTGTTTGTTGGTAACCTCCTTTCCTTCCTGCCCCTTTTCTGAAAAGGCCTTCCTTGTTGGGGATGGAAATCAACCCCATGGGGATTGTGGGTCATGCATTATGGGGGCAGCAGTCACTTATGGGGGAGAGACAAATCTCTGTGCAAAATGTCCCAACTTTTGGCTCAACCAATTTTTCACTCCCTCTTCCGCAAAATTCCCTGAGCCATGTTGGGTGCATTTTAAGTCTACTTCAGTGATGGGTACTTAGGAGCCTCTGGATCTCTGGTTTGGTAGGTGTTGAGTGTCCTCAGTGTCGATCTCCTTTACCCTTGTGCTGATATCAGAGTCACTAAGAAAGCATCACTCTTGCTCATTTCCCCAATTCCTCTGCGGTTTCAGCTGGGGCTGGTGTGGAGTGCACTGGGTCATTTATCTCCTCAGGTCTAACTTCCGTCTGAAAAAAGAGAAGCAAATTCTCTAACAGAGAGTGAAGTCAGCACTGGTTAAGTGGGATAGCCATTATTAATTTAGAGAGAATTTAAAGGGTGTAGACCCTTTCATAGCCCAAGATTAGTGGGAGCTTGACAATGGAAAGCAGAATCATTATCTGGCTATGATTCTGACTTACTTCCCAGTTCCAGATGTGGTTTCCTTCCCGCTGAGAGGCTCTGTTAGCCAATCTAAGAGCAGTTGGTTACCCACTGTGGCTGTGTGCCACTATTGCACTTGTGTGAGCATCATATCAGGTTGTTTGCTTCTGAGTTGCTCAGTCAGATGTTGGCCACTTTCTTCCAGTAGCTCATGTAGCACCTTCCAGCACTAGATGGGCTAATTGTCTGGGGACTGGCTCTCTTTCGGATTCCATACAGGTCTTTCCATGGTCTGTGCTGACAGCATATGGTGTCTTCAGCAGTAAGGTCTTACCATTAACCTCTGGTGGGTAATCAAGAGCTCTGACAGAAGTCTGTCTTGTTTGTTTTGGGAAATCTAGTAGATCAACAGCTCATTGTAGATGTAAACCACATCCTGTTATAGGGAATTACAGGCCAGCACCAAGGAAAAAGAAAAAAGAAAAAGACAGGAAAGAGAAAGAGGAGAAATTTAAGATTAAGTTTTGTCTCATCCTCTCCAGGGCCCTTCGATTTGAGGTGCTCCTCCTAAGGTCCTCTTGAGGGTTCCACCTTTTAGTCTGACTTCCAGGATATAGGATTCTATGGTACCAGTTCAATTTGGATTCAGTTTTGTGCCCCCCCTCCACCCTTCCCCTTCCCTCAATCCCTACCCTCCCTATTGTCCAAGCCTCAAGATGCTATTTAGGTATGTCAGCAACTCGGGCTGATCCAGGTTAGGAGTCACAGATGAGTGAGATCATACGATGGTTGTCTTTCTGTGATTGTGTGAGTTCACTTAAAATGATCTGTTCCAAGTTTGTCAATTTTTCTTACTGCTGAGTAAAAATTGTGTAGATTTACTATGTCTTTCATATCTATTCATCCAATGATGGACACCTGGGTTGATTCCAGTTTTTAGCTATAATGAATTGAGCAGCCATAAACATGGTTGAGCAAATATATCTGAACTGAGATGTGGAGCTTTTAGGGTAAATGCCCAGTAAGGGAATAACAGGGTATGGTGGCAACTCTATATTCATCCTTTTCAGGAGTCTCCATACTGATTTCCATAGTGGTTGTACCAGCTTACATTCCCACCATCAGTGAATGAGTGTTCCTATTTCTCCACATCCTCGCCAACATTTGTTTTCATTTTATTTTTTGTTTGCTATCCTTACTGGGGTAAGCTGAAATCTCAGTTGTTTTTCCTAATGGTTAGGGATGTTGAACATTTTCTTAAGTGTTGTGTTAGCCAGTTGTAATTCTTCTTCTGAGAACTCCCTATTTAGTTTTCTGCCCCAATTTTGGAGTGGGATGTTTGATGTTTTGTTTTTTCATTTTTTGAGTTCTGATTCTAGATGTTGGGCTTCTGTTAGTGGTATAGCTGACCAAGATTTTCTCCCATTCATTGGGTAATTTATTGGCTCTGCTTATGGTATGTTTGTCTGTGCAAAAGCTTTTTAGATTCATGAGATTCTATTGGTTGAGTGCTTGTTTAATTTCCTAGGCTACTGGGGTTTTGTTCAGGAAGTCTTTTCCCAGTTCTATATCATGGAGAGTGCCTCCTATTTTTATTTCCAGTAGTTGAAAAGTTTCAGGTCTTATATTGGGGTCATTAGTCTATTTTGACTTGATCTTCGTGTAAAAAATTTTTTTAAAAGGCCGTGTGCCTGTGGCAGCAGCCATCTGGCCACTGTGTGGGGTTTTTAGGACTCAGCTATCAAAATGGGCAGGATTTTTCTTGATCGTATTGGTGGTACTCCTGTTTTCTTGCGCAAACTGTGATACTATCCTCACTAACCATTCACAGCTTATATTCACTCGGTTCACTGGTGCAACTGGTACAGCATTTCGTTTTAACACGGTAGTTATTTGCAGTACAGTGAAGTTCCAGATAGGGTCATACTCACTGGCCGCCACATGGTTCAAGATGTGAGCTGCAAGAACTGCAGTAGCAAGCCGGGAATGGGTCTACAAGTTTGCCCTGAAGACAGGCAGCGCAACAAGGAAGGCCTTGTGATCCTGGAGCACGTTCTAGTTCCAGAGAGCGAGGGCTTCGAGGAGCATGTGCCATCTGATAACTCTTGAAGAAAAAGAGAAAAATCCGTCTTTTCCTAGGTCTCCTTTGCTGAAAACAAATCTGCTTATGTGCACTGTCCACTGTAGCATCAGAATCTGATTCATGAACTGCAGAACAAGAGGTTGTGAGGATCAAAGATGGAACCTTTTTCTTTCTTTCTTTCTTTTTTTAAGTTTTTTTTTCTGTGTTTTCCATCCATCAGCAGTTTGTGGAGAGAACATGCAGGTGCCGTTACTTTTCCTAGTGTTTACATCTCGAGTCAGAAGTCTTACTGGGCAGCTACAATGGTGGGTTATGTGAGGGAAAAAAATTGGAGCTGGTAAGAGTAAAAAAGTGTATCTTATGTAAATTTTGAGTGGAGAATATGTCAAGAGCATGGTTTTCAAACTTATTTGGGCTACATTTTAAATCTTTTTCTTTTAAAGCCCACTTATTTTACTTAGTTGCTAGCTTTAGAGAAGAGATCTGAATCTGTGCCCAGAGCTGGAGGTTCATGGCTTGTGCTGCTGGCCAGTATGCATATTCTTGTTGGAGCTGAACTGGAAGCAGAGCCCATTCTTCATCAGTCTTGACCCAA
The DNA here is from genome assembly GCA_036346955.1 of Dipus sagitta. Classification (NCBI taxonomy): domain Eukaryota; kingdom Metazoa; phylum Chordata; class Mammalia; order Rodentia; family Dipodidae; genus Dipus; species Dipus sagitta. The sequence continues at coordinate 183,654,989 of CM070771.1, forward strand.
AGATGTCACCATTCCTAGTTACTCGTCATTACAGATTTGGTGTTGATTGGAAACTTTCTGACATGGGGAAGAACTGCTTGGTTGTCTTGTCCATGTAACTTGAGCATATAAATAAACTTGTAACTTGAGTAATATAAATAAAATAAATAAATAAATAAAGTCATAGCTGGATGTTTTAAAAAGTTTGAATCTACTTACTTGTATGGGTGCACGAGAGTCTCATACCACTGCAAATGAATGCCAGGCCCTTGTACCACTTTCTGCGTCTGGCTTTATGGACATGGTTGGAGCATTCAACCCAGGCTGGGCACTTGTACCACTCTCTGCATATGGATGTGGCCCTTGTACCACTCTGTGTGTCTGGCTTTATGCACGTGTCTGGAGCATTCAACCCAGGCTGGGCACTTGTACCACTCTCTGCATATGGATGTGGCACTTGTACCACTCTCTGCGTCTGGCTTTATGGACGTGTCTGGAGCACTGAACCCAGCCTGGCAGGCTTTGCAAGCACCTTTAGCTGCTGAGTTATCTTCTCAGACCCATAAATACCAACATTTTTATAATCTGCTATGACATGAAATGGTTGAAATGTACTATATGAGCATACATTGTCTAGAATTTTTTCCTTAACTTCTACACCAAGTACTGGAGGATTGCCATGAGTTTTAGGCCAGCCTGGACTGTGCACGTACCAAAACTGGTCTCCTAAAAAAATTTAACTTTTGGGGCTGGGGAAAAATGGCTTAGCAGTTAAGGTGTTTACCTGCGAAGCCTACGGACCCTGGTTTGATTCCCGAGGACCCACGTAAACCAGATGCACATGGTGGCACCTGCAGCTGGAGTTCATTTGCAGTGGCTGGAGGCCCTGGCGCGCCCATTCTCTCTCTCTCTCTCTCTCTCTCTCTCTCTCTCTTAAATAAATAAATAAATAAATAAATAAAATTTTAAAGATTAACTTTTGGAAGTTTTCAGACAACACAAAAATAAAATAATAGGGCAAAACATACTCAGTTATTACAGTTTTCAAAATGACAGTTCTTTTCCCTATCTCTTTACTTTTGGGTTATTTTTAGAGTGCATTGTTCTGTTACTTCTTTGGTATTTATCAGGAAGACAGAAGCTTTAAAATTCAGGATCTAGGTCTGGAGAGGTTGCTCAGTGTTGAAAGGTGCTTCCTTCCAAAGCCTAATCCAAATTTGATTCCCCAGTACCCACATAAGCCTGATGCACAAAGTGGTGCATTCATCTGAGTTCATTTGCAATGGCAAGAGCCTCTAGTACACCCATTTCCTCCTCTCTCACCCCCACTTGCAAATAAATAAAAATATTTAAAAAGTAAACATTGGGATCTGTGCTGGGCATGGTAGTGTACGCCTCTAATCCCAGCTCTTGGGAGGATGAGTTAGGAGGATCAACATGAGTCCGAGGACAGCAGCCTGGGCTAGAGTGAGACCCTGCTTAAAAAAAAAACAAAAAATAAACTGTAGAGATGCCTCAGTGATTAAGACACTTGCCTGCAAAGCCTAAGGACGCAGGTTTGATTCCCCAGTACCCACGTAAAGCCAGATTCACAAAGTGGCACATGTGTCTGGAGTTTGTTTGTAGCAACTGGAGGCCCTGGCACATCCATTCTCTCTGTCCATTCTCTCTGTCCCTTTTCTATCTCTCTGTTTGCTAATAAATAAGTAATCATTAAAAAAAAAATCAGGATCCAAACAAGATATATAAGTTGTGTTTAATTGATGTTAAGATTTGTTTTGTTTTGTTTTGTTTTGTTTTGTTTTGTTTTGTTTTGTTTTGTTTTTTGAGGTATGGTCTCACTCTGGTCCAGGCTGACCTGGAATTAACTGTGTAGTCTCAGGGTGGCCTCGAACTCATAGTGATCCTCCTACCTCTGCCTCCTGAGTGCTGAGATTAAAGGCGTGATTCTTAAAATCATAAGTGACCACTCCTTCAAGATTCTAGAGGGCTGACTATATTTGACTCCTCTACAGGAGGGGATTTTGGGATGTGCTAGAAACTAACGCAATGTAATAGCACTGTCATTCTGACTTGAATAGTTTATACATGACATTGGCTTATATTAATATGAAAATGCAGATCAAAGAGATAACTTGAGAGTTTACTTTTCTGAATTGGAAATATTTCAAAATAATAGTTACGCTTGCAGTTTACTACATGTGGTTGGTCAAAGGATCTGTTTTTACAGTAATACCTCTCTTAGCTCAAATTAGTTATTTGAATTTGAGCATGCTACATGAAATAACTCAGAATGCAGTGTTCTAAAAGAAAAATAGTTTTGTTTTTTTTTTTTTGAGGTAGGGTCTCACTTTGGCCCAGGCTGACCTGAAATTCACTATGTAGTCACAGGGTGGCCTCGAACTCATGGCGATTTTCCTACTTCTGCCTCCCGAGTGCTGGGATTAAAGGCGTGCACCACCATGCCCAGCTTAGAAAAATAGTTTTAAGGTAAACTTTCTAACTGATTTATTTTGAGATTAAGCAATTGTGAACGTAAAGTTTGCATGTAAACTTTAATCTTTTTCTGCCTGCAGTATGCATTATACAAGTCTTTTAAAGAGTAAAATAAAGAGTAAAATGGAGCCAGGCATGGTGGCACACATCTTTAATCCCAGCACTCGGGAGATAGAGGTAGTAAGATTGCTGTGAGTTCAAGGCCACCCTGAGACTACATAGTGAATTCCAGGTCAGCCTGGGCTAGAGTGAGATGCTACATTGAAGAAAGAAAAAAAAAAAAAACAGTAAAATAATGGCTACCATATGACATTCAAATTGTAATGGTACAGTTTTACATTATAAAAACTTGAGTAATTCTGCTTTCTACTTGCAATGTATATAATAAAGCAAATGTATCAGTTTTGATTTTGTGCCACTAATGACATTTTTCCCCTCCCCCAGATGTGTATTAAAGGAGTTAGAAACATTGGGGAAGGACTTATATGGAGCAAAACTGATTGCACAGAAATGCCAGGTTCGAAATTGCCCCCATTTCAAGAGTGCAGTGAGTGGATCAGAGTGTCTGCTGTCCATGGTGGATGAGGGAAACCCTCATCATTATTTTGTGGCAACACAGGTAATACTGCTTCTAAAGCTACAAGTCATTTCTCACCATTTCTGTTACACTTCATGCAAATTATCAATAATCAGAAAAAATTAGCTGTAAGAGATATGTTAGTGTTTGGATTCTTAAAACTTCAGGCCTTTAAGTTGGAGTTAATAAAAGTAGTCATTTGAGAACATGAGGCAAGAATCTTAAGTATATTAGGTTTCTTCTTACTGTAGTTTCCTTTCTGAGAATAAGAAATTTTTATAGCAATGTGAAGATTTGGTTCTGGTACTTTGAGGGAAGATGAGTAGAGCAGAAACTTAATGATGTGTTCTATGTTCATAATTTTTTTTTTCATGTTCCTGTAATTCATACTATTTCTCAAAAGCCATGGTGCATGTCATTTAAGACTGTAAATTAGTTTGGAATGTCAAGGCTTTTAAAGACTAGGAGGCAAGATGAAAGATTTTTAGGGTTCATGCAAAGTTAAGAAGCTCACATATATACAAGTTTTCTCAAGCACTTTCTTATTTTGTTTTGTTCTTTGAAGTAAGTTTTCACTCTAGCCCAGGCTGACCTGGAATTCACTGTGTAGTCTCAGAGTGGCCTTGAACTCACGGTGATCCTCCTACCTCTGCCTCCCACATGCTGGGATTAAAGGTGTATGCCACCATGCCCATCTCAAGCACTTTCAGAATTGCAAAATTATACAATGACAAAGATGAGTCTAGAATCTCAGTCAGCTATTTCCTGCTTAAGTTCGATTTCTTCAACCTCTTTCTTTATTCTTTTCCCTTTCCAAAGAGAGAGACAGAAAGAGCTAGACAGGCAGAGTGAGTGAGTATGGGCACACCAGAGCCTCTTACCACTGCAAATAAACTCTAGACACATATGCTGGTTTATGCATTTGGCCTATGTGGGCCTTGGGGAATCAAACCCAGGCTGTCAGACTTTGCAAGCAAGCACCTTTAACCACTAAGCTAGCTCTCCAGCCCCCAAAGAGTACCCTTAAGTATACACAAGGAAAACTTCCTAACAACTTATTTGCAAGGAGAGAGAGAAAGAAAGAGAATGAGCACACCAGGGTCCCTAGCCACTGCAGATGAACTCCAGATGCATGCACCACTTTGTGCATCTGGCTTTATGTGGGTATTGGGGAATCAGACCTGGGTCGTTAGGTTTTATGGGCAAACCTTAACAGCTGAGCTATTTCTCCAGCCCACAACTTTATTTTTGCATTCATTAATTCAAGGCCCTAGAGAATTGATAAATTTCACTTAGATGGCTGCTGTATACACTGCTTGATACGCTTTTATTTTCCTTCCTTTATCATAAAATAGAACCCTGATTAGTATAGCATCTGATTGGAAAAACAAAATCCACAATTTCTCAGGAACTTACTTAAGGCACCTTAATTGACATGCTTGAACTAAATAATTCTGTTTTTCTTTTTAATAGGATCAAAATGTATCAGTAAAAGTAAAGAAAAAGCCTGGGATTCCTCTCATGTTCATTATTCAGAACACTATCGTCTTGGACAAACCTTCTCCTAAAACCATTGCATTTGTTAAAGCAGTAGAGTCAGGACAACTCGTGTCAGTGCACGAGAAAGAGAGTATTAAGCAGCTCAAAGAGGAACAGGGCTTAGTGAAAAACCCCGAACAGAGAAGAAGGAAAAAGCGTAAGAAAGTGAGTGGCCCCAATCCTCTCAGCTGTTTGAAGAAAAAGAAAAAAGCACAGGATACAAAATCACCTGCTTCTGAAAAGAAAAGGAAACGGAAAAGAATCCGGAAGAGATCTGCCTCAAGAGCACTTTCTGAGAAGCAGAGTGCAGAGGGACAATGAATTCCTTTCATGCATAAAGACATTCAAGGAGTGTGAAATGTAAATTTACTTTGAAAACTAAATGCTTGTATAAGAAAGCACTAAACTTATTTTTGTAAATGAATACTGACCATATACTTAGCCTAAGATTTCTTATAAAATAAAAAGCATGTTTGGATTTATGTGTGCCAGAATTCATTCTTCAGTGGTTTGAAGAGGTCTCTTTTCCTTATAAAATGATCTCCTGTGTCCCCACTCCTACCTCCTAAACATGTTTAAAAACCAAACAACACAAAGCAGCATATACATCTGAAGTTTGTTTGCAGCATCAAAGAGGCCCTGGTGCTCCCTTGCTGTCTTGAAAATATTTTTAAAATTAAAAACAAAATCCAGTTCTACGGCTGGAGAGATGCCTTAGTGGTTAAGGCTCTTGTCTGCAAAGTCTAAGGACCCAGGTTCAGTTCCCCAGTACCCACATATGCTAGATGCACATGGTAGCACATGCATCTCGAGTTTGTTTGCAGTAGCTAGAGGACCTGGTGTGTCCATTCTCTACCTCTTTCTTAAAATAAATAAAAAAAATAATCAATTCTAGGGGACAAGAAAGGGGCAAAACTCATTTTGTGGGCTGGAGAGAGGCTCAGTGGTTAATGTACGTGACTGGTTTTATTGCCTGAGCAATTGGGGTTATATTCAGAAAGTCGTTGCCAAGACCAATATGTTGAAGGGTTTCCCCTACTTTTTCCTCTAGCAGTTTCAGAGTTTCAGGTCTGATGTTAAGGTCTTTGATTCATTTGTACTTAATTCTTTTGCATGGAGAGAGATAAGGATCTATTTTCATCCTTCTACAGATACATATCCAGTTTTCCCAGCACCATTTGCTGAAGATGTTGTCTTTTCTCCAAGGAGTATTTTTGGCATTTTTGTTGAAGATCAGGTGGCTATAACTACCTGGACTTACATCTGGGTCCTCTATACTGTTCCATTGATCTACGTATTGTGCCAGTACCATGCTGTTTTTGTTACTATGGCTCTGTAGTATAGGTTAAAATCAGGTATGGTGACACCACCAGCCTTGTTTTTGTTGCTTAAAATTGTTTTAGATATTTGAGTTTTTTTTGGGCTTCCAAATGAATTTTCAGAATTTTTTCCTATTTTCGTGAAGAATGCCATTGGAATTTTGATGGGGATTGCATTAAATGTGTAGATTGCTTTTGGTAAGATTGCCATTTTTACAATATTGATTCTTCAGATCCAAGAACAAGGGTTGTCTTTCCATTTCTTAGTGTCTTCTGCAATTTCTCACTAGAATGTTTTAAAGTTTTCATTGATAACTAGAGACACTTTTTTTAAAACTCTGTGTGTGTATATGCATGTGTGAATACACATGCCCACATGACAGCACATGTTTGGAAGCCTCCAGTGTCAGTCTGCACCTTCCACATTATTTATTTGAGACAGTGAGAAAGAATAGGCCAGGACCTCTGGCTACTGCAGACACACTCCAGATACATGTGCTACCTTGTGCATCTGGCTTACATACTGGGGAATCAAACCTGGGTCCTTAGGCTTTGCAGGCATGCGCCTTCACCACTCAGCCATCTCCAGCCTGACCTTCCACACTTTTAAAGTGTGGCTCTCTTGTTTACTACTGCAGGCTGGTTGTCCCCTGTGCTTCAAGGACTCCCATCTCTGCCTCCCATCTCACCACAGCAGCCCCTGGATTACAGAGACAGTACATTGTCCAACTTCATGTGAGTTCTGGGATCCAAACTCTTGTGTTCACACTGTGTGACAAGTGCTTTATCCACTGGCCCATTTCAGTCCAACTTCATTTTCTTTGAGCCTCTCACTTAAATCTACATTCTCCCATAACAGCAGAAGACCTTACGAGGTAATTTTGCTTTTTAAAAAATATTTTATTTTTATTTATTTATTTTATGAGAGAGAGAGAGAGGAAGAGAGAGAGAGGGCGGGGGAATGAGGCAAATAGAAAAACAGAGAATGGGCATGCTAGGGTCTTCAGCCACTGCAGACAAACTCTAGATGAATGAGCTGCCTTGTGCATCTGGCTTACCTGGGTCCTAGGGAATCAAACCTGGTTCCCTTGGCTTTGTAGGCAAGCGCCTTAACAGCTAAGCTATCTTTCCAGCCCGTGATTTTCCTTTTGATGATATTAAGTCACCCTGTAGGTAGTACCCTGGGCTTGTGGACTGGTTTCCTGCACAGCATGCATGTCTCTTAGCTGTCACATGGGTATTTCTTGTCCTCACCAGAGTGCTTTATCTTATGAATTTACTAGATTCTTTATTTCTTCGCTATTCCCTTTCTGTGGTGGTACAATGCAGTAAGAGAAATCCATTTTTTTTGTTTTGGTTTCTCAAGGTAGGGTCTCTAGTTCAGGCTAACCTGAAATTCACTATGTTGTCTCAGGGTGGCCTTGAACTCAAGGTGATCCTCCTACCTCTGCCTCCCAAATGCTGGAATTAAAAGTGAGTGCCACCAGGCCCAGCTTACTTTGTTTTTTTGAAGTAGGGTTTTGCTCTACCCTAGGCTGAACTGGAATTCACTATGTAGTCTCAGCGTGGCCTTGAACTCAGGACGATTTCTACCTCAGCCTCCGAAAAGTGCTAGGATTAAAGGTTTGTATCACCACACCCAGCTCACTTTGTTTTGTTTTGTTTTGGGTCACTGGGAATTTACTATGTAGTCTCAGGGTGGCTTCAAACTCACAACCATCCTCCCAAGTGCTGGTATTAAAGGTGTGTACCACCATGCCTGGCATTTTTTGTTTGTTTGTTTGTTTGTTTTGTTTTTCGAAGTAGGGTTTCACTCTAGCTCAGGCTGTCCTGGAATTAACTATGTAGTCTAAGGGTGGCCTCGAATTTACAGCGATTCTCCTACCTACGCCTCCCGTGTGTGTGCTGGGATCAAAGGCGTGAACCACCACACCCAGCTCTTTTTTTTTTCTTTCTGTTTTTTGAGGTATGGTTTCACTCTTGTCCAGGCTGACCTGGAATTCACTATGTAGTATCAAGGTGGCCTCGAACTCATGGTGATCCTCCTATCTCTGCCGCCTGAGTGCTGGTATTAAAGGCATGCACCACCATGCCCGCCTTTCATTTTCTTTTTTAAATATCAACATTTCTTCCTGTTACAAGGAGTACATGATTCTTAGATGAAAGACATTTGAACTTTCTTTACAAATCTCAATTGTATACAAGGTGGTAAGGAAACCTTTACCTTTTCAGTTCCATTTGTCTTACTAAAATGATAATTTTATATTAGATCTAAATGTTATATTTACTAGCAATAATTACCAAATAATACTCTTAAGATTGAACATGTTAGGGCTAGAGGGATGGCTTAGCAGTTAAGGCATTTGCCTGCAAAGCCAAAGGATCCAGGTTCGATACCCCAAGACCCACGTAAACCAGATGCTCAAGGGGGCACATGCATCTGCAGTTTGTTTGCAGTGGATGGAACCCTGGTGCACCCATTCTCTCTCTCTCTCCCTCTGTCAAATAAAATAAATAAAATAAAATATTAAAAAAAGATTGAGCATGTTACTGAAGTGTCCAAATTAGTGTAAGGTTTAATTCAGTTTGGCACTGAATAACCAAACTTGTCTCTTTTAGCCTCCCCACAGTGTTTTAGTCATCTGTTACGCCAAAATTCAAGTGTTTTTACACTGTAAGATTAAAGTAGGAAGTTTCTGGAACAGTGAATTCTGATCAGAAGCTCCTGACACTAGAGCAGTGGTTTTTTATGCTGTACGGATTGGAGGACCACTGTCCAGTGTGGAGTATACCATGGATAAGTTCTTATTAATGGCAAAAGTAAATGTTGTTTCTTAAATGTGAGAGGCTTCAAATTCCTACAGAAATGTCATTTTCAGTGGCATTCAGATGCTTTAATGAAAAGTGGAATTAGAACTTTACAAAAAGGATTAACACAGACTGTTACACAGCAATCCAAAGTAATGTTTGATTTGTGATTTCATGATTCTTTTCAAAATTCTTCACACTATGAACATTTTTAATAAGGAAGACAAATATAATGGAAAACAGTAAGTATTGTTCTTCCTGTGAGGGAAGAAACACCAGTGATGATCAGCATTTAATGAAATATACAGTGATAAAACATGAAATATATAATGGTGATGACCAATATGCTAAAATGCATTTCTAACAAGAGTGTTCTTATTTAGTGCTATCTACCTATATATAGTATCTAAATTAGAACTAGGAAACTGAAAGTACATGCTTCTGTACTAGTTACCAAAATTATATATAGTGCTTCGAATCTTAAAATTATTTATTTATTTATGAGGAAAGGAGAGAGAGACAGAAAAGGCACATAGGGAGAATGGGTGCCTACTTATTCATGAATTGGTCAAGTATCTGAGTGGATTAAATAGAATATTCTTTTATTCTTAAATACATTATACATGCATCTGAAGTTTATACATTCAAGAGGTCCTGGCATGCTCGTACTCCACCTTGCCCTACCCCTCCCCCGCTTACATAAATAAATAAATAAATATCTTTTAAAATGATATTTCTGAAGGCTATTTTAATGATCTAAGAACATAATGTTCCTTTTGTGCCCTTTCTGCCCCCCACCCAAGCACACTTCACAGGCACTTGCATATCTAGGCCCTTGCTTCCTTCCTAAGGCTGTTATGATTCAGAACAGCATTTCTCAAATTGTGGCTGCAAAGTTATCTCAAACACATTCTCAAAAATTCAGCCGGGAAGCCGGGTGTGGTGGCGCGCACCTTTAATCCCAGCCCTCGGGAGGCAGAGGTAGGAGGATCACCGTGAGTTCGAAGCCACCCTGAGACTCCATAGTGAAGTCCAGGTCAGCCTGAGCTAGAGTGAGACCCTACCTCGAAATACTGAACCCTGAGACCACACAGTGAGTTCAGGTCAGCCTACATTCAAGTGAGACCCCACCTTGTAAAACAGAAAAACAAATAAACAAAAAAACCATTCAAAGCTGGGCTTGATGGCTCACACCTTTAATCCCAGCACTTGGGAGGCAGAGGTAGGAGGATCGCGATGAGTTCGAGGCCACCCTGATACTGCATAGTGAATTCCAACTCAGCCTGGGCTAGAGTGAGACCCTACCTTGAAAAACCAAAACAAACAAACAAACAAACAAAAAAAAAAACTGTTCATAACCACTGGATAGACAAACTTTGGTTTTTATAAAAATCATTTGGAGATTTAATTTTTATTTAATTTATTAAAAAAAATTTTTTGTTTATTTATTTGAGAGTGACAGACAGAGAGAGAAAGAGGCAGAGAGTGAGAATGGGTGTACCAGCCACTGCAAATGAACTCCAGACACATGTGCCCTCTTGTGCATCTGGCTAACGTGGGTCCTGGGGAATTGAGCCTCGAACCAGGGTCCTTAGGCTTCACAGGCAAGTGCTTAACTGCTAAGCCATCTCTCCAGCCCTTAATTTTAATTTTAATTTTTAATTTAATTTAATTTATTTATTTGAGAGAGATAGAGAGAAAAAGGGAGAGGGAGAGAGAGAGAGAGAGAGAATGGGTGTGCCAGGGCCTGCAACCACTGTAAATGAACTCCAGCTGCATGAACTACCTTGTGCATCTGGCTTACATGGTACTGAGGAATCAAACCTGGGTCCTTAGTCTTCACAGGCAAGCACCTTAACTCCTGAGCCATGTCTCCAGCCCCACTTGGAGAGTGTATAAGAATTCAGACTGCTGAGCCTCACTTTAGAGTGGTATGGCCCATGAATTTGCATCTTCGCCACATTCCCCTGTCCTCCAACCAGTGATCACTGGGAACTTGTTAGACAAACTGTGAGCCTTACCCCAGAACCAGTCCTAACTTCTGGGCTGAAGTCCAGGAGCCTCTGATTCAGTAAGATCTCCAGGTGGTTCTTATGCATGCTAAAATACAGAACCATGTCTATATTAGCATATAGAAAAGAAAGAACGAAGAAACAACAGAAATCTGAGAAAAAATCACCACCACTCTAATTGCCTGGGTTTGGATCCTGAACCTGGAATATGTGGCCCGTTCCAGGTAAGCCAATATAACTAAGTGTGAGGAGAGCCAGCCTAACAGGGCAATTCAGGTACCATCAGCAAATAACAAAAGAGACAAGTGAAAACATTGCCATTCTCTACAATCACTAATGTTATAGAGTTGTTTGGGGGGATGAAGTAAAATAATGCATGTAAACATGCTCTCTCAGTGTCTGGCACATAAGCAAAAAGTCAACTGTATGAATTATTTTTATTAAAGCAGCACCCTGTGGACAGTATAATTAGGAGAGAAAATATAACCTTTATGTTTCAGGGCTCTGTGTTCAGCTATATGATCTGTCTCAAATTAATTTTTTGTGTAAGGAGCAAGTTAGGGGTCAAGTTTCATTGTTTTCTCCTAGAGCAACTTGTTAGAGGATCCTGTAGAAAAAGACTTTGATAACTAAGTTACCTTTTCCCATTTTGATGAAATACTCTCAGAGAGCTTGTGATAGCATTATATGCCTTTGTATCTGTATGAATTAGACTTTGGCTCAGTTCTGAGTAATAGAGATACAATGCCAGTACTTCAAACAACTATGTCAAGGAGGTATTTCTAAATAACAAAACATCCCAAAGCTCACTGGTGTAAACAGGTAATTTTTTAGGATTGTTGGCTGTGTTTTGGCTGATCTGGGCTGAGCTCCACTGGGTGGGTCTTGGGTTGTGGGAGCTGAGCAATCTAGCCTGTTACTGAATGTCATGATCTGACCGGAATGACCTTTTCAGATTCAAAGAGGAGAGACAGGTAGGGGCTACTGTGAGGGTTGAGAGCCTGAAAGAAGAATGAGACTCCTGGCTGGTAACCTGTTACCTATTAACAATATGGTACGGCCAGAGTGGTAGTGCACGCCTTTAATCTCAGCACTCAGGAGGCGGAGGTAAGAGGATCGCTGTGAGTTTGAAGCCAGCCTGGGACTACAGACAGATTTCCAGACAGCCTGGGCTAGAGTGAGACCTTACATCAAAAGACCAAAAAATAAAAGTAAATAAAAGCACAGTATATGTTTTCTTCTGCGTTCATCTTTGTACTTTTACAACTGCGTCATCATAAAGCATGAAATCAGGCCACAAGACCAGAATGTATGCAGACAATCTAGCAGGCTACATGGCTACACAAATGAGAGAGACAATAGGGAACTATTACCAGGCAAACACCTAATTAGCCCTCTAGGTTCACACACAGCTAGTTATCTCAAAATCATGACTTTTGGAGGCTGGAGATAGGGCTTAGCAATTAACGGCACTTGCTTGCAAAGTATAACAGCCAGATTTAATGACCCAGTATCCATGTAAAGCCAGATGAACAGAGTGGTGCATGCATATGGAGTTTGTTTGCAGTGGCAGGAGGCCCTGGCATGCCTATAACTCATGGAAGTGGTTTGATTCAGGTGTCCCTCATAAACAGGTATTCTGAACGCTATTCTTCCCAGCTGATGGCAATTGGAAATTAAAGCCTCCTGGAGGCCATGTATTACTGGGGGTGGGCTTATGAGTCTTATAGCCAGTTTCCCCAGCCCAGTGTTTGGCACACTCTTCTATTCCTGTTGTCCACCTTATGTTGGCCAGGGGGTGTTGTACACCCTCTGCTCATGCCATCCTTTTCCCCTGCCATGACAGAGTGTCCCCTCGAGTCTGTAAGCCAAAAGAAAACCTTTTATTCCCACAAGATGCTCTTGGTTGGGTGATTTCTGCCAGCAATATGAACCCCTGATTGCAACAGTAATGTTGGTACTGAAGAGTGATGTCATTTGCTGCTAGACACCTGACTGTGTGGCTTTGGCCTTTTGGAGCTGATTTTCAAGAGGAATGTGGGAGGATTTGAAACGTTGGCTTAAGCAATGCCTTGCAGTGCTATAAGTGAAGCTTTATGGATTATTGTGGTCTGAGTTGAAAGACCTGAATGCAATAAGAACTATTGACTGTGAGGTTTGGCTTATCAGGGTGAGAAAGAGCTTTGCCTGGACTGGGCTAGAGGCAGTTTGTGTGAGAAGCTTGCTGTTAATCCCATGTCCTGAGAAGTTGTGCAGGATTGCATTGCACAGAAATGGACTGGTGTGAGTAGAGGGATATGGCACAGAAAAAATGAAATCTTTGGGCCCAAACTTCTGCCCGTTCACCTGCAATTGTTTGAGAGATTATAACCATTGAGATTGGGCCAGCTGACCTGCAATGGGGCAACAGAAGAATGTAGATGTTTTTGAAGTGGTCTGAGTGCTCATGGAATGTCCTGTTTTGCAAAGTCTGCTTTAATCCCCCCACCCTGGATTAACAAACTAGCACCCTACCTGGTATTGTGGAGTATAAGAAATGCAGGAAAGAGAGGGTCATTGAATTTACAATATGGTTATGTATTTTGGAAATGGCCATGGGCAGTGTGAAGCATGATTGCTAGATGCCTGCATGGAGACCCGATGAAGTCAAGAGTTTGGACCATGGGTTGCAGTAGAGACCCATTGGAGATGCTGGGACTTCAAGATGGCTGCTAAGGAAAGCTGCTGGCCCCAGATGAAGCTTTCCAGGCCTGTGAGTAGCCTAGCTGGAGGGGCGGAATTGGAATGCAAGAGACTTGTTGCTGGTTAGAATTATTGGACTTGGAGATGACTAGAGTTGTTGGACTTGGAACTACAGAGTTTGATGTTTGCCCTGTTTAAATCTTGTATTGGTTGAATATTCCTTTGCTATGCCCGATGCCATCTTTTGCAGTGTAAATGTTTATTCTGTGCCATTATGGTTTTTTTGGTGTATTTTTTGGTATTATGGCTCAGTTAAAAGATCTTGGACTATGGGAATGTTTGAACATCATTAGGATTGATAAAAACTATGGGGACTCTTAAAGTCATACTGAATGCATTATATTTTATATCATGTGTGGATATCAGTTTATCGAGGTCAGGGCCAGAATGTGGTGGTTTGATTCAGGTGTCCCCCATAAACTTAGGTGTTCTGAATGCTAGTCTCCCCAGCTGATGGCAGTTGGAAATTAAAGCCTCCTGGAGGCAGTGTATTGTTGGGGGTGGGCTTATGGATGTTATAGCTAGTTTCCCCATACCAGTCTTTGGCACATTCTCCTGTTCCTGCTGTCTACCTTATGTTGGCCAGGAGGTGATGTCTACCCTCTGCTCATGCCATCATTTCCCCCTACCATCCTGGAGCTTCTCCTCTAGTTTGTAAGCCAAAATAAACTCTTTTTTCCCACAAGATGCTGTTGGTCAAATGATTTCTGCCAGCAATGCGAACCTGACTGCAACACTCACTCTCACTGCCTTTTTTTCTCTCAAATAAATAAAAAAAATATTTTAAACATTTTATTTATATTTAAATAAATATAAACAGGAGCTCCTTGAACTTTCTTTTCTCTCTTTTCTTTCCATGGTTTTTCTAGGCCCTCCACATGGGATTTCTAGCCATGTGGGTGCCTTTCCTTGGCTCTGTATGTCCTTCAATAAATATACTAATTTAATAATTATCCTACTCAGTCTTTTTTACTCAATTCTTTGATTAAAATTAGAAGCAAACCTACAGTTTGGGGTTCAAGGACTTTGCTGGACACTGAGCACCCTGCTACATATGACGGTTCTGCCCGGACAATCTTGACAAGGAAAATTATGATTATTATGTTATGAGAGAAAATGGGAAGTAAGTACGTTTTCTGGCTGTGAGCACAACTTGGGGTATTTCTACTGCTCCTCTCTAGTTGTGGGGAAAGCTAGCTGACTTTTTCTTCTTGCTGAAGGTTTCACTGTCTCCTGCTAAGCTGAGGGTAATGAATGGCATGTGTGCTGGCGGTGGCCAGGTAGGCAGACAGGTCTCCCTTTGGGCTGGGGACTCTGCCACAGCCCTCAATGACCGCACTACACATCCGGCATATCTGCCCGCCTGGCCCCACTCCACCTTGTGGGCATTGCAAGCCCTGTTGGTGATGTGCGCTATCGCCTGGAGCCAAGCTGGGGTGACTCAGAAGGGGTGCATCTGTGAAGATGGCAAAACTTCACCTTGGAGGGCACTTTGCTTGGTTGGGCGTCTGCAAATCTCAGCCACACGTAAGAAGGCTGAACGCCCGGAGCTTGGGAGCTTGGTCTGCTGAGCTGATGGGGAAGGGCCTCATGGCCACAGGGAGGCTCAGGAAGCAAAGGCAGTTGAAGGAAATGGCTTCTAATTTTTCTTTTTTCTCCTTTTCCCACGACAAGCCACTGTGCCACAAGACACATGGTTGTCCATGGGGAGCGGGGGAGGATGGAGCCCCAACTCCTGCTCTGGGCTCTGCCCCACCTGCGGCACCCGCCTCTGCACAGTTCAATTGGAGACTTGAGGCGGCACCCCCAGAGCAGACAGAGCTACCAGCCAGAGACCCAGCCTAAATGGTGGGGAGATGGAGGCAGGCCCAGCCAAGCCCCAGGCCTAGACGCTGGAAAGGTTTCTCAACAGGCCTGGGTCCCAGCCACATGCCTCCTCCTTGTAATGCAGCTGAGGCCTGCGGCTGTGTCAACTGGCTGGGGGAGGTAACCGCATGTCCCTCAGGAAAGACCGAGACACCGTAGGGAAAGACATGCCTGATGGTGCTCACTAACTGCCGTGATTTTCTGCCAAAGTGCTGGATGACAAATACATCTTTACATAACTGAATAATTTATTCATACAGGTATTATAAAATGTATTATAAATTTAACGACCCTCTCTTGCCTGCATTTGTAATACATCCTAGTATCAGGTGGGCTACCAATTTGTTAATTCAGGGTGGGGAATAAATCCGACTTTGAGGAGCAGAACACTCCTTCAGTAGTTTTTTTATTTCTAAATACCAGTATTCTCTGTATGCTCTCTAACCTACCTCATTAATTATTTAGTAGATGGATTAGAACTAACAAACCTAAGAGCCATGGCTACCTTTAAATAACCAAGTGGGGCCAGGCGTGGTGTCACATGCTTTTAATCCCACCACTTGGGAGGCAGAGGTAGGAGGATCGCTGTGAGTTTGAGGCCATCCTGAGACTTCATAGTGAATTCCAGGTCAGCCTGAGTTAGAGTGAGACCTTACCTTGAAAAACAAACAAACAAACAAACAAACAAACAAAAAAAAACCCAAGTTGGGAAAAAACAAGTGGGGGCTGGAGAGATGGCTTAGTGGTTAAGGCACTTGCCTGCAAAGCCTAAGGATTCATGTTCGATTCTCCAGGTCCCACATAAGTCAGAGGCACAGTGATGCAAGTGTGCAAGCTCGCACATATGCACAAGGGGTGCAGATGTCTGGAGTTCAATTTCAGTGTCTGGAGGCCTTTGCGCCCTGATTCTCTCTCTTTCTTGCATTCAAAAAAAAAAGAAGGCCAGTCTGCTGGGCTTGTCTCATAAAACAAACAAACAAACAAACAAAAAACCCCCACAAGTGGTAGCAAGGATATGGAAAGACTGGAGCCCTCATACTTAGTGAAAAATGCTATAGCTACCTTGAAAAATCACTTGGATATGCTGATAAAGCTAAACATTCACTTACCATTACGATCCAGTAATCTGCTGGGTGTAGTGGCACACGCCTTTAATCCCAACACTCAGGAAAGCAGAGGTAGGAGGATTGTCATGAGTTCACGGCCAGCCTGGGACTGCAGAGTGAATTACACATCAGCCTGGGCTAGACTGAGAGTAAGCTACCTCAACAAACAAACACACAAACAAGCAAAAAGATCCAGTAATCTCACTCTTTGGTATTGAACAAAAGAAATATGGGCACAAGTCTACATGAAACATACACACCAAGTCGCTTTATTCATAGTAATTAACACCCAGAAACCATCTTCCTGCCTTTATTCTTGTGAATGAATGGCCAATTCTGTAATATCCGTGCAATGCGCTATGACTCAATAAGAACTGGGTTACTTATCCATGCAGAAACATGCATAGATCTCAAAGGATTAGGTGGAAGGAGAGGCCAGAAGCAAAAGTCCCAATGACATGGCTTCATTTTTATGACATCCAGGACCAGGCAAACTGCACAGACAAGGAATAGGTCAGGGGTTGCTGCAGGCAGGAGTGAGGGAAAGGGAAGGGCTACAAAAGGGCACAAGGGAATATTTTTTATTTATTTTTATTTATTTATTACAGAGAGAGAGAGAAAAAGAGAGAAAGAGAATGGGTGTGCCAGAGCCTCCAGCCACTGTCGATGAACTCCAGATGCATGCACCACCATATGTATCTGGCTTTCATGGGTGTGGGGAGTCAAACTTGGGTCCTTAGACTCTACAGGCAGGCGCCTTAACCGCTAAGCCATCTCTCCAGCCCAAGGGAACATTTTGAGGTGGAAATGTTCTTTACCTTGATTATGGTGATGGTTGTAGAATTGTGTAAGTTGCCAAATTTCATAGACATGTATACCTTTATTGAAAGAATTTTATTGCATATAAATTCTGCCTTCAAAAAGACAAAATTTTGTGCTAGTTTTCTTTCTTTCTTTTTCACAACACCCCTCCTCAAGTTATACAAGTCTGATAAAACTCACAAGGGAAAAATGATTATGGTTTAACTTGATGAATGAAATTTCAAGAAATTTGTGAAATCTACCACCAAAGATTTATGTACAACATGGAGTTAAATCTAGATTCAGGGAATTAATTATTTTACGTTTTGCATTTGAGAGGAGTCTCTGAAGTTGCATGATGTGAACCAGATAAGTCTACTTGGGAAAATGCCTCCCTCAGCAGTGTCTCTACTGAATCAGATGGGCTCCAGCCCGCTGGACACTGGAGGACTGAAAGAAGTTTGTTTTTTGCTTTCATGATGTAAAATGACATCTCCTGGAACCATGGAAATTATAGGAAAAAATGGTGTAAGAGTAACTGTTCTGTTCAGGTAAAACCTTTAGCAGTCCACCCCTCACAGATTGCAGAAGCGATCCTCTTCTCCCATTAGCACCTAGGATTGTTCACTTCGAGAACAAAAGGGTTTCCTGAAGGAGAAGAAAAGCACAGGGGTGGTGAGGAAATACAACCACCAAGGATGGATTGAGAGGGTGCAGGGTACAGGGAGTGTGTTGTGGTTGGGATGGGGCCTGATAAACTCTCAGACAATGGAGAGCCATTGTGGAAAGTAGACTGATGCTATTTGCATTTATAATAAATCACGCTAGCCATGCTGAGGAGGGTGAAAGAAAGTGTGGCCAGTAAGTTAAAAAGGAGATATAAAGGGGAGAGAAAGGAAGGGAGGAGGGTACTTAATAGGTTGGCATTGTATATATGTAAGTAGAAGAATAGATTAACGGGGGTGTAAAGGCCCAAAGTGAGGTCAGGGAAAGAGATTGAGTAAAGGAAAGGTGGAGGGAGGTGCTAATCAAAATCTAACAGGATACAAATAAATCATATGGAATCCTCTGGTTTTGGACAGTGGAACACTGAGGAGCCATAGATCGTTGTTAGAAAAGTTTCAGTGCCAGGGATGGGATACCTCCAGTGAGTTGTTGGCCAGGGAGGTCCCTGATGCATTATAGGCCATTGCCGAGGCCCAAAACATTCTAGGCCATTGCTGAGGCCCTTGGTTTCCCACCAGGAATAGATGGTAAGACCCTATTGCTGAAGACTCCACATACTGGGGCTGCAAGGCCACTGAGAAATCCTGCTGGAACTGAGCTGATAGCCTCCTCCATGTAGACCAGCTGAGGGAAAGCTGAAAGAAGCCATTCTACATGTAGTTCAATGGGAGAAAGAGATACCACCAGTGAAGATACTCTACAGTGGACACTGCAAGCCTTATAATTGGACAGCCAGGCCAAATGAGCCAACGGGTGCAATAGTGGCACGTCTGTCATGGTGGAAACCAACTGCCCTCCAATTGGACTGGAGGCCCGCTCCATGGGGGGGGGGGGGAATACATCCCTGATACTGAAAACTTAAAACAGGTGTAGTCATGAGCCCTAGGAATGTAACATCTGCTGATGTCTTCGAAAAATGTATATACTATGTTTATCAAACTGCCCAGTAAGCACTTCTGTTAATATTCATGCCCTTATATTAATGCTACTCTCACTTTGGGTAGAGAATCTTCTCTTTTCAGATGGCAGTGACTTTGGGATGACTCAGAAGGTATCATAGTGCTGGAAAGAAGTGACTGGAGTATCGAGTAACATCTCGATCACACCTTGCAAGGCTCAGGGTCTAAGAGGTGGCGGAAAGAATGTGAGAGCCAAAGGAAGGGTAGGACTCCTTACAACGTCCTCCCTCCAGACATAAAATGGCCTGGATATCCATGACCTCATAGTGCCTGACACTACCTACACAAGACCATCATAAGAGCAAGAAAAGATGATGACATCAAAATAAAAGAGAGACTGATTGAGATGGGGAGGGGATATGATGGAGAATGGAATTTCAAAGGGGAAAGTTGGGGGAGGGAGGGTATTACCATAGGATATTTTTTATAATCATGGAATGTTAATAAAAATTGAGAAAAACAACAACAACAACAACAAAGATTAAAAAAAAAGAAAGTGTGGGTTAAGAGACTGGAAGTGGGCAATGGAGATTTTTAATCCCACTTGGGAGTCTGTTGTAATCGTCTAGTTGAGAGACGACGGTGCCCTGAAATGAGAAGCGGTTACTGTGGGTGGAAAGGGACACTTCTGAGATAGACGTGGTACTGTGTCTCTTTTTCAGAAGGTTTGATAATGACACAGGACATTGGAGCAGGTCAGTGTTTTAAAACACGACTCCTGAGCCGGGTCGTCAGCTGGCTCCAGCTTCCTCCTGTGCCTTCTTCCACCACACCATGTCTTGTTCCACACCCACTCACGCTGCCATGCATCGCGTTATTAGTTTTGGTCTCAGGAAGGACTGATGATCTAGTCAAACAAATGGCCTGACATTTTCAGTCTTCAAGGGAAAAGCCATAGCAATGGGGAACGCGAGCGAGGTCTTCCTGAGGCGCGCTGTCTGCACAGTGGGGGAGTTTGAATTTAGTTCTCACAAGAGGAGAAATGTTAGCAGGGGAAGGATGAAAGAGGCCAGGTACTGAGAAAACCAAACAAATAGCTAGGGATTTGGACTGGTATAAAATAATAGAAAACATGGGGTCATGTCAGAGCAAAAGTAATGAACAGACTTGGAATCCCAGGGTGCTCTTGCATTTGGCGCCACCTGATGGCCTACGTGTGCTCCGTCTTAACGTCTCAGCCCAGTTTACCACCTGAATTGGAACCCTTTCTTTCCCTCAAGTATAAGCAGACAAGGTGTAGGGTGAAAGGTGCAGAACAGTACAGTCCCAAGAAAACTGAACATGTGGGTCTCCTAATCCCAAATCCTTTTCATTTATGCTTGCTTCTTTGTGCTGTTACTGGAGCATGGAGCCAAGGTCGCCGACATCCCATCCTCCACCTCTTCACTGCCGGAACTGGGGAAAGGATTTTTTCTTCCATTTTTACAACATAAACCCATGAGCCTGACCCTTTTCGAAGTGGACGGAAGACATGATCCAAGGACCATTTGTATTGCATCCAAAGTATCATGTTGGTAATGAAAGTAGCAAAACATTTACAAAATCAAATATCATCTTAGTTATTTCGATGTCTCTATATCTTGAAACATTGCATGCACCTTATTCAGTTCCTAGCAGCTAATACTACCTATACTGATTCCAATAGCGAGCCTGTGAGCTCCCTGAGGGAAATGGCCAGGCCTCGCTTATCTTCTCTTATCATTTCTTATCGCAGCGCTTGGGTCCTGTCAAGCTTTCAGTCAATTAAACTAAATTCTCAGTCCAATCATTGTACTGTTAATTGAAGTAGTGGAGTTAAAATGAAGGCTTATTTCAACAGAAAGCCTGTCTTCAATTACTTCCAGTCTCAGAAAAGATCAGGTAGTTACCCACAATGCATTGTCGGATGGAGGCAATATTTAGTCTCTGACCTTCCTGGCAGGAATTGTTAACAGATAAATACTGTCACACCAACGCAGACAAGAACACAGAATTTATTCTTAGTTTCTGAGGAGCAAAGTTAGCTGAATGAACTAAGTTCTGACATCTCAGTTTTATAGCTCAAACTTAACCTTGTAGTATTTTCCGGAGTGGTAAACAATGGCGCTATGACAAGAAGTGTATGATAGTCTGCTGTCCTGAAAAGACGTCATGGTCTGCTTCTCTTTATGGTGTAAATACTCTCATCATGGCTTCTTCCAAACATAAGCGACCTTTGCCACGTTGTGTGAGCAGATTTTACGTATACCTCTGACAAGGTGATAAGGTGATGCAGAGCTGACCTAGGCCTGTGCCTGATGCCGTCGTCGGCTGTTCATTCATCCAACAGATGTTTGCTGAGCAGCTGCTGTATAGGTGCTTAAGAAACATTAGGGGAACAAAAAAAGTAAAAGCTATCATACACCTCTGGGACTTGAAATTCTTTGTGTGTGTGGGAACGCTGGGAGAAAGGAGATTTTAAAAAATGAACATATAGGGCTGGAGAGACGGTTCAGTGGTTAAAGGCATTGCTTATAAAGTCTGATGGCCCAGGTCAGTACCCACATAAAAGCCAGATGCACAAAGTGGTGCAGATGTCTAGAGCTCATTTGTGGTGGCAAGGGGCCCAGACATACCCTCTCTTTCCCTCCACTAATAAATAAATTGTAAAAATGAACAGATATAGGGCTGGAGAGATTGCCTAGTGGTTAAGGTGTTTGCCAGCAAAGCCAAAGAACCCAGGTTCAATTCCCCAGGATCCATGTAAGCCAGATGCAGAAGGTAGTACATGCATCTGGAGTTCTCTCTCTCTCAAATAAATGGAATTAAAGTATTTTTAAAAATGAACATATAGAAGATTGTGAAATGTTTTATGAGGAAGCTATAAATAGACTAGGATAAAGGTACTCTAGAGTGAGAAAGAGAAGAGCAAACAGGTTGGCTGGGGTGGGCTGCTCTGAGATGATGACCCTTGTGTGGAGATTTGAAGGAAATGATTGGCCAAGACTACTGGATATCTAAAACCAGGGCATTAAAGCAGAAGACAGAGCCAAGCAAAGCCTCTGAGGAGGGAGGCCTCATGCTTTATTCAATGACTCTCAGGGAGATCAATAGAGAAAAGACAGGATGGTGGAGAGGCTTTAGGGAATATTGCAGTGTTTGGTGGTTGTGAATATATGATGTATCCCAGAATCGAATGTGCTTTGACTGAGCCTCCTTACTGAATTCTCAGCTGGTGGTGCAGTTTGGGAAGTTTGCTGGGAGGTGGAGCCCTGCTGGAAGAGGTGCGCTGCTGGGGTTGGGCCTTGAGGTGTTACAGCCCAGCCTTGCTTGCTAGCCACACTCGGCAAGTTCACGCTCCACTTCCCCTGTGCTGATGTGGAGACGTGACACTTGGTTGCTTGCTCCTGCCGTGTTTTCTCCACCATGGTGAAACTTCCGCTCAAAATGATAAACCAGAAATAAATCCTTTCCTTTCATAAGATGCCTCTGTTTTGTCTCAGCAACAAGAAGGAAACTCGATCTGTCTCAGAATAAAATTGAGAGCTGTTGCAGGTGGAACAGCACGTGACATAATCTGACTTAGGGGTTAAAGTTACCACTTGTGGCACAGCAGCTTAGGCGTTTGCCTGAGAAGCCAAAGGACCAGGTTCAATTCCCCAGGACCCACGTAAGCCAGATGTCAAGGTGGTGCATGTGTCTGGAATTTATTTACTGTGGCTGAAGGCCCCGGTATGCCCATTGTTTCTCTCTCTCTCTCTCTTTCTCTACCTTTCTCTCTCTCTCTCTCAAATAAAATAGAGAAATAAAAAAATATTTTAAAAAATTACCACTTTGTCTTCCCTGTCCAAAACAGAGTTGAGCTGGTGCAGAAGTGGACTCCAGGAAATTAGTTACAGGTTGGTGGCAGTGTACACGGTATCTAGAAGTGATCTCATTCTGCACGTATCCTGAAGCTGGAGCCAGTAAGACTTGCCCACCAGTTGGATGGAGAGTCAGTAACTTTCTCAGTGTGGTCATAAGAATGCCACAAAGTGGGTGGCTTAAAACAAAAATCTAGTGTCATGCGGTTCTGGAGACTAGATATCTAAAATCAAGGTGTTGGTGGGGCTGTGCTCCCTGAGTCCGGCTGGGGCCAATCCTTCCTGGCCTCTTCCCAGCTTCTGGTGTGTCACAGATAATCCTGGCCTTGCAGCTGCCACAGTCCAATCTCTGCCTTTGTTGTCACATGGGATTCCTCCTCCAGTATCTATCTGTCTCTTTCCTTTTTTTTTTTTTCCTGATAAGAATACCAGTCTTGTTGGATTAAGAGTGTACCCTGTACCACTCCTTACAATGCAACTGTCCAGACAGAAATTGGCCTCGATATCCATGACCTTGCAGAGCCTAGCAATACCTTCACAAGACCCTTATAATAGGAGAAAAAGACGATGATATCAAAATAAAAGAGAGACTAATGGAGAGAGGGAGGGGATATGATGGAGAGAGGAGTTGTAAAGGGGAAAGTTGGGGAGAGAGGGAAATATCATGATTTATTGACTGTAAGTATAGAAGTTGTCAATAAAATTAAAAAAGAAAAAGTTATAAAGAACATGATAGAAAAAGAGTGTACCCTGCTTCAGTATGACTTTACCCTAACTAATTATGCATGCAAGGACCTCCCTTCCAAATGCAAGTTATCCATCCCTGATTTATGAAGGTTTGACTTATGCCTGTCTTTCTTCCTTCGTTTCTTTCTTTCTTTCTTTCTTTCTCTCTCTCTCTCTTCTTTCTTTCTTTCTTTCTTTCTTTCTTTCTTTCTTTCTTTCTTTCTTTCTTTCTTGTCTTGTAGTGCTGCAAAAGCCATAAGCACTCAGCAGAAGCTGTGCTTTGAGTTCGGAGGGTTTCTTACACTCCCGTGATGCTGGGCAGTGGCAGTGAATTGCAGCTCCCACCCAGCCGCCCAGCCACGAAGATCAGCAGCCCATGCATGCCCCGTGCTGTGCTGCATGGCGAAGCTGAGGTGTTTGGTGGATGGCCTATATTAAATCTGTTTTCTCCTCTCGATATTTTCAACTTACAAGACACCATTCCATCATAAATTGAGGAAGATCTATGATGTCTGAGATCCTCAGAAGAGGGCTTCTACAAAACTTAAAGATAATTATGGGTGTTGTGCCGGCAAGACGGCTCAGCAGTGCGCCATGGCACGTGTGTGGAGGTCTGAGAACAGCCTTGAGGGGTTTGACTTCTCATCTCCTTCCACCTTGCTTGTGACCGGGTCTCCCTTGCTTTTGGTACTGTGTGTGCACAATCTAGCTGGCTTGCGAGCTTCTGGATTCTTCTTGCCCTACATCCAATTACCATAGGGTGTTGGGATTTCAGACCTGTGTGCCACTTTACAGCCAGCTTTATGTGGGTGCTAAGGAACTGAATGCTAGCTGGCAGACTCGCAAGCGTGTGCCTTTAACCACTGAGACATCTCCTCAGCCCCATGCCCAACTTTTTATTTATTTATTTATTTATTTATGAGCAACAGACACACACACACACACACACACACACACACACACACACACACACACAGAGGCAGATATATATATATAGGGAGAGAATGGGCGCGCCAGGGCCTCTGGCCACTGCAAACGAACTCCAGACGTGTGCGCCCTCTTGTGCATCTGGATAACGTGGGTCCTGGAGAATCAAGCCTCGAACTGGGGTCCTTAGGCTTTACACGCAAGCGCTTAACCGCTAAGCCATCTCTCCAGCCCCCATGCCCAACTTTTTAAGAGACATGATCCAACCTAGACTAGGATGCAAAGAAACAAAAGAGCTAAAGATGACTTTAAGCCTTTGGTCTCAGCAGTTGTGTCAGCCAAAATGAAGAGGTTACAGATGGAGCCAAGTCCCGGTGGAGGACCAGAGATCAAGATTTCCTAAGTATGCCAAATCACAGCCACACAATGGACCCACTGTCCCATGGATGAACAGGAAGTAGAGTTCAAATTATTGTAAATTCATGTGGATCACACTATAATAAATCCAAGAATAGCTACTCTCATTATAAAATCCAGTATATTCTGAAAACAGTTACTCAGCCTTCTGAATAAGACCTTAACTTATTTACATAAGTGGGAAGTTCTAAATATTGCCCTTCGCATTGGCCAGAAACCGCTCTCCCTCCATCCCTCCCTCCCTCTCTTTTCAAATTCATCTTTTGTACTCAGATAATTTACTACTCAGAGGAAGAACTCTTTGGGAATTTGTAAAAAAAAAAAAAAATTGCTGAACTTTAGAAAGGTGAGAATAGCTCTGAAGGACAGGTCCAAGAAAATACTTGGTCTCATTAGGTACATGAGTTGTGAGTGCCCAAGTCCTGACAACATTTCAGTGGAAAGTTACTAAATGTTCTGAGCTTTGAATCACATTCAGACACTTTCACATTTCTTTGAACACCTTGGCAAGTTCTGCCTTAGGGATTATTTGTACAGACTGAAACAAGTTCAAAGAGTTACAAACAAAGGGGAGAGTCTGCGGGAAGGTGCAGGATTATCTCCTTAAATTTCAGGGAGGCGAGAGGAGCTAGGCTGCAGGAAGACCAGGAATCAGGAATTGGAATTACAGATGCCGGACGGCCGCTCTCTCCAGCTCTGGGTCTTCGTGGGCTCTTGCCTCGTAGTTGCGTCTCCTGCCCCCTTGGTCCTGGCCCTGCACCTCATCTCTGCTTGCCCATGCCACTTCCAAGGTGTCCTTAGCCTCACCGAACAAGCTGGGGCTCATTGAGAACCAGTTCATCATCTTCAGAACCCCAGTTCACATCTTGGAGGAAGGGACTCTGAGTCAGCTCTTTGGTCTAACCAGAGAAAGATGGCATAGTTCTTCATATGCGTTACTGGAAACACAACCACGTTTCTATTCACCCCAGAGAGGGCTCAGGTGACAGTCCAAAGTACGATTACGCTAAAACTAGTTTAGGCGCACCAATGAGTTTACTGGGGTAACTCACAGAGCAAAATGAGGGATTGCTTAGAGGAACATGGAGCCCCCAAACAGCCATACCTCCAAGAAGTCTCACCCCAGCATGATGACAACTTCCCCATGTCTGCTTAGGTAGAGCCCACTGTATCAGGAGAAACAGAGAATAGACACTCCAGGACTTCCCACCACTGCAAACAAACTCCAGATGCATGTGCAATTCAGTGCATCTGGCTTTACATGGCTATTGGGAATGGAACCTGGACCAAAAGGCTTTGCAAGCAAGCGCCCTTAACTGCCGAGCCTCTCTCCAGCCCTGCCAGAAGGTGAGCTTCTGCAGCTATTCACCAGTGCTGCCCAGAGCTAACACCAAGAACTTTGTGATGCGGTGGGCAGAGCGGGCCTGTGCTCTTGAATACAGTCACAATTTGGCCAACAAAGTGCTTGTTTCATCAAATAATAGGGACAATCTTAGTTAACTTTTTTTTTTTTTAAGGAAGTAGGGTCTCGCTCTAGCCCAGGCTGACCTGGAATTCACTATGTAGTCTCAGGGTGGATTAAAACTCTTAGTGATCCTCCTACCTCTGCCTCCTAACAACTCCTGTAGTGTCAGGATTAAAGGCGTGCACCACCATGCCTGATTAACCTTATATTTTTAAATATATGTATGTATATGTGTGTGTGTGTGTGTGTGTGTGTGTGTGTGTGTGTGTGTATTGCTTATACTCTTTTATCCCCTCATCCCTGCTCCTGTTACCATGGAGGCCCTCTTCAGTGGAGTTATGTTATTCACTCTGCAGTCATAAATACCTCAACCAGTCTCTGTGGGGTAGTGTGCAGGGAGGAACATGCCTCAAGGTATTCCTGCCCGCTCTGTGGTTCTTATAATCTTTCTGCCCCTATTGCTCATTGTTTCCTGAGCCATAGCAGGTCTGTTGGCAGTTGAATTTAGTGTTGAGTTCTTTGTAGACTCTGAATTTCTGCTTTGATCAAGGGTTTTGATTGTTCACTGTGTCTGTCACCATTGCTGTGGAGCTGGTTGTCAGGTTTGTAGTGAGAGCAGTACTCATGTCACTGTTTACTTTGTAATTCCTTCTGGTCCCCAGCAGATGTGGTAGAGGTGGCACGCCTCATGGTGGACAGTTGACTATCATCTTGTCTTATCAATAGATCTTAGTTCTCTTGTGTTTTCTCTACCATCAGTAAAATAAAACAGATTCTCCAACCAAGAGTAAGAGTAGCTTGGGTTAAAGGTAGTATGTAAAGTTATCTGAGAGATTTTGTGGTGTTTAAGCCCACTCTTCTCCAGAGAGCAGTGGGGCCGTCTCTTCGACATCTATGAGTTTCCTGACCATGGAATTCTGGCTTGTTTCCAGTAGCAGATGTGAGTTCTCTCACACTGAACGGGCCTCGTATCCAGAGAACAGCTGGCAGATTAAATAAGATGATAAACACTCTGCATTTGACATTGTACCCCCCCCCCCCCCAAATGTTAACTTGACACTTTACTGAAAGAATTTATCACCTCTGGAAGTTTTTTGGTGGAGTCTTTTGTGTCACTTATATATAGAATCATGTCATCTGCAAATAGGGCTAGTTTGAGTTCTTTCTTGATAATTTGTATCCATTTTATTTGTTTCTCTTGTCTTATTGCTTGAGCTAAAACTTCAAATACTATGTTAAAAAGCAATAGAAAAAAAAAAAAGAGCAATAGTGAGCCAGATGTAGTGGCACACACCTTTAATCCCAGCACTTGGGAGGCAGAGGTAGGAGGATTGCCAAGAGTTCGAGGCCACCCTGAGACTACATAGTGAATTCCAGGTCAGCCTGAGCCAGAGTGAGACCCTCCCTCAAAAAACCAAAAAAAAAAAAAAAAAAAAAAAAGCAATACTGAGATGAGAGTGACCACCCCTGTCTTGTTCCAGACCTTATGGGAATGCTTTGAGTTTGTCCCCATTTAATGTGATTTGGGCCTTAGGTTCATTATAAATAGCCTTTATTTTATTGAGATATGGCCCATCCATCCCTAGTCTTTCTAGTGCTTAAATCATAAAGGGGTGTTGTATTTTGTTGAAGGCCTTTTCTGCATCCATTGAAATAGTCATGTGATTCTTTTTCTTTTTCTTTTTTTTTTTCTTCAGTTTTTCGAGGTAGTTTATTTATGAGTCATGGAAAAGATTCCCCCTTTACAAATGAAGACACTTAACAGAAAGATCAAGTAAGTTGTTCAGCATTCCTCAGCTAGTGAGTGATGAGTCAGGACTGAACCTAGAACTCTTGGAGCAGTTACTAAATTGTACAATTTCCAAGGCAGTACTGGTGCTCTTTATTATTTACTTATTTGAGAGGGAGAGAGAGAAACGGAGACAGAGAATGAGCACAACAGAGCTTCTTGCCACTGTAAATGAACTCCAGATATATGTGCAACTTTGTGCACCTGGCTTGATGTGGGTCCTGGAAAATTGAATATAGGCCAGCCGGTTTTGCAAGCAAATGCCTTTAGCTGCTGAACCAGCCCATGGTGTTTTTCTAATTTTTATTTATTTATTTACTATGTAGCTTCAGGGTGGTCTTGAACTGACAGCAATCATCCTACCTCTGCCTTCCAAGTGCTGGGATTAAAGGTGTGTGCCATCATGCCTGGCTATTTTTAAAACTTTTAATTTTTTTGATATTTATTTACTTAAGAAAGAGAGAGGGCTGGAGAGATGGCTTAGCAGTTAAGGTGCTTGCCCGCAAAGCCAAAGGATCCCGGTTCAACTCTCCAGGACCACGTAAACCAGATGCACAAGGGTGCACATGCATCTGGAGTTCATTTGCAGTGGTTGGAAGCCCTGGCATGCCCATTCTCTTTCTCTCTCTCTCTCTCCCTCTCTCAAATAAATAAATAAATAAAAATAAAATATTAATAAAAGGGAGAGAGAGAGAGAGAAAGAAAGAGTCAGACAGAGAGAGTGCATATGGGTGAGCCAGGGCTTCCTGCAACTGCAAACAAATTCCAGATGGATGCGCTACCTAGCACATGGGCCTTTATATACATATTGGGGAATAGAACCATGGCTGACAGGCATTGCAAGCAGGCCCTTTAACCACTATCTCTCCAGCCCTTTATTAATTTATTTTCAAACAATTTTTATACATTGTATATAATGTATATACACATTATACATTGTATATATCTCATTGTATATAATATATCTAATATACATAATATATAATATATTATTAATATTATATATTATTATATATTAATATTATATATAATATAATATATTGTATATAATATATCTCATTGTATATAATATATATCATTCATTCCCCATTAGCTTCTCCCCTCCCACTTCTCCTGAACCCTTTTTCCTGCCTAATTAATCCCCTTTCTATTTTGATATCTTTTTTTAGGGGGATGACTCACTGAGTTTAATTAGGGTATTAGGGTTGCATTTTTTTTTTAAGGAGAGAATTGGTACACCAGGGCCTCAGTCACTGAAATTGAACTCCAGATGTTTGCACTTGCCTCACCTTTGTGCATCTGGCTTATGTAGAATCTGGAGAGTTGGACATGGGTCCTTAGGCTTCGCAGGCAAGCGTTTTAACTGCGAAGCCATCTCTCCAGCCTTAATGTTGCTTTTTAATTAGGGTTGCTTTCATGAGCAAGGGTGCAGTTTATTTCCCAAAGCATGGGCAATCTATTAGTGGCTACACCACTGAGGAAAATGTCTCCCCTCCCCCAGCAACCACGGCAGGTGGTCTTGATGTTTGGGACTTCTAACGTCGCTTAGTATCTATCTTGGGACAGAAATGAAAAGTCCAAGGGAATTTCCCTTTACCATTTACATCAATCTGACTTACAGATATCTGTACTTGAAATGAATAAGCAAAAATGATTTTGATACAAAAAGGCTTCATAAAAAGGATCTGTGAGTAACAAATTATACTACTTCAAGACTTATCTTTTTTTTTTTTTTCCAAGGTAGGGTATCACTTTAGCCCAACCTGACCTGGAATTCACTGTGTAGTCTCAGGCTGGCCTTGAACTCACTGTGATACTCCAATCTCAGCCTCCCTAGTGCTGGAATTCAAGGCATGAGCCACCACACCTGGCAAGACACTTATCTTTTAGTTTGTTAAATTTATTTAATTGTGAGAGACAGAGAGTGAGTATGGGTGCATCAGGGCCTCTTTCCTCTGCAAACAAACTCTAGATGCATGGGCCACTTTGTGCATCTGGCTTTATGTGGGTACTGGGGAATTAAACCTAGGCCATCAGGCTTTGCAAGCAAATGCCTTTACTGGCGGAGCCATCTCTCCAGTCCAACACTTACCTTTTAGAAAAGGATACAACAAACTTTAGAGCGCCTTGCTTTATTGTCTTGTGAAAGTTTGTTTGGTTAAGAAATGGTGAAATAAGGACTTGAGTGCTGAAATGTTGAACATGAATTTACTTAGCTGAAAGGTACTTGTGATGGTCAGGAAGCCTAAGACACTGTGAAGTAGTTGTTGTCTGTTCATACCACCTGCTCTCTGGTAGAAAGAAAAATTATGACTTAAGGACCCCTGTGGAAAATTCCCTAAGGATCTCAACTAAAAAGATTCGATTTAACAGTTAGAAAGACTTCCATGAGCTTTCATCACATTAAGTGGACAAGATTACATCTTCTTATGTCCCATAATATATATCCCTAAGATACATTTTTATTAAAATTATGCTGTTGTGTCACTTATACTGTTATTTTGTGAACTTATGGTTTGTGAGCTCCTTTTGAAAAATACTATATTTATTGATTGATTTGAAAGAGAGAGACATAGCTACAGAGATGGCTTAGCAGTTAAAGCACCTGCCTGAGAAGCCTGAGGACCCAAATTCCATTCCACAGTAACCATGTAAACCAGATGTACAAGTTAGCACATGTGTCTGGAGTTCATTTGCAGGGGCTAGAGATCCTGATATGTCCATTCTCTCTCTGTGTGTGTCTCTCACTCTTTCTCTCTCTTGCTCTCAAATAAATAATTTTTTTTAAAAAGGGAGCAACGTGATTCTCCAGGACCCACATAAGCCAGATGCACAAGGTGGTGCATGCATCTGCAGTTCATTTGCAGTGGCTGGAGGCCCTGGCATGCTCATTCTCTCTCTCTCTCCCTCTTTGCTTCTTTCTCTCTCTGTCTGTCTGTTGCTCTCAAATAAATAAATAAAAATAAAATGTTTTTTTTTTTTAAAGGGAGCAATAGAGAGAGAGAGAGAGAGAGAGAGAGAGAGAGAGAGAGAATGGACATGTCAGGACCTCTTGCCACTATGAATGAACTCCATATGCATGCACCACACCATGCATCTGGCTTTATTAACATGGGAATTAAATCCAGGCCATCAGGCTTTGCAAGCAAGTGCCTTTAGTCACTGAGCCATCTGTCCAGTCCCTGTGAGCTCTTGTGAAGTCAAAGGTTTTCTCTGTTCTGTTCATTGATGAATCTCTATTGCCCAAGTACTATCCTTTGTGTGTAATGTGCACACAATAAATATTTGTAGAAGAAAGGCCAGAAAAAGGAAGGTATAAAAGCATATATACATACATACATAGTGACTTGAGTGGTTATATTTGAAAGCCTTTTTTATTATCACTGTCCTCATTTCCAGGGTTAAAACTCTCCAGGAAGGTCTTTTGTTTTCACCAAAGGAAGAATCTGACTTTTTATTTTATGACTGGGTATTGAGTCCAATTAATTACTTTGGCCACTTTGTAAATTCACCAAAGTTCTTACTTCCCTCATACACATCCATAATCACCATTCTGTGAAAAGTTTATATATATATTTTAAAGAAATCACTTCTCAAACTCTAGGTAGTCATGATCAAGTTCATTGCAGCATTTTTTTTGGGGGGGGGGTTGAGGAAGGGTCTCATTCTAGCTCAGGCTGACCTGGAATTCACTATGCAGTTTCAGGGTGACCTCAAACTCATGGCAATCCCCCTACCTTTGCCTCCTGAGTGCTGGGATTAAAGGCGTTCACCACCGTGCCCAGCTGAAAAGTTTGTATATCTTATCTTGACTTTCTACCATAAAGTTAAATTGAATTTCAGTTCAGTTTAGTCTGTCATCTGTCCATACAATGTCTAACTAGCAGAAGTGGAATTTATTCAGTGAATCATAAATTTACCAATGAACTTTACTTTCAAAGATATTAATCTTTAAAAATTTATTTATTTATTTATTTATTTGCAAGCAGAGAGAGATAGACAGAAGAGAAACACACAGAGAGAATGGGTGTGTCAGAGCCTCCAACCACCACAAATGAATTCCAGATGCATGTGTCACTCGGTGCATCTGGCTTTATGTGGGCACTAGGAAATTGAACCTGGGTCATTAGACTTTGCAGGCAAGTGCCTTAACTGCTCAGCCATTTCTCCAGCCCTCAAAGATATTACTCTTGTTATAAACAAAGCTATGTTCTGTGGGTGCATACTATCATCTTAGTTGTAATTTGACTTTATGTTGAAAGTAGAATAGGCTTGGTTTCAAGTAACCAGGACCTAGAACCGGAGCAGCCTCCTTACATTGAGCTAGTGAGAATGGAAATTGCAAAAATCAGGACACTTATGGTCATGACATAAAATTCACTTTCAGAGAGTAGAATCATTGGGTTACTTAACCGAAAAGTTGAGACAATTTCAGACTCAGCTGATCCAGTTGTCTAATTCCCCCACATCTATCTCTTAGTTCTGTTTTCTTTATTCTGCTTTTTCTCTCAGGTAAATGATCTCCGGATTTTGTCCTTGCTGAGGGTGTACAAAATGACCCTGCACCAGTTGCAGAGGCCAGAAGCATGCGGCTGGTGCTCTGAGTCTCTAGCTCCGAGTCACATGTCAAACTACGGCTCTGATAGAGGAGGTAACTCCACCTGAACTGCGTGAATACAGAACGGGTAAGAGGTATTTCCCAAGGAAAACTGCTGTCCTGTCAGAGAAAGGTGGAATGAAAGCTGACAGTCAGAAGCCAATGGCCACTGCGATTTCTGTCCACTAGGATTAAATTGAAAGTTTGCTTGCTTTATTCTGTGTGTTCACATTCACAGCAGATTTTAGAACTATGGTATACCTTGCTGGCAGCTCTCAGTATGTGTAAAAGATTTCCAGTATTATCATCATCGTCATGTGAAGTTAACTCTTGTCATGGTCTGAATGTTCATGTCATCCCAGTCCCCAATTCATGTGTTCAAACCTAACCACCAATGCAGTAGTATGTGGGTATGGGACCATTGAGAGGCCAGAACCCTATTGGATGGGGTTTTAAAAAGATTCCGGGAAACTGCCTTCCCAGATGCAGCTAGAAGGCACCACCTAAGAACCAGGAAGGAACCCTCACCAGACATCAACTGCTCTTCCTATTACCTAGGATTTCCCGGCCCTCAGAACTGTGAGATATAAGGTTCTATGTCTATAAGTTACCTGGTTTATGCTACTATAATATTCATCATTCAAGTGAAGAACATTGCAATTTATGTTCATCCACTGCTCAACCTTCTCATTTCCTTTTTAAAAACTTAGGCGGGGCATGGTGGCATATGCCTTTAATCCCAGCACTCAGGAGGCAGAGGTAGGAGAATCACTGTGAGTTCGAGGCCACCCTGAGACTACATAGTTAATTCTAGGACAGCCTGAGCTAGAGTGAAACCCTACCTCGAAAAACCAAAACAACAACAACAAAATCACCTTTATTTATTTATTTTTTAGGCAAAGTCTCACTGCAGCCCAGGTTGACCTGGAACATACTTTGTACCCCAGCATGGCCTCAAATTCACCGTCATCCCCCTACCACAGCCTCCTGAGTGCTGGGATTAAAGGTGTGTACCATCATGCCTGGCTCTATTTCCTGTATCTGGGTTCAGCCTCTAGGTAAAATTAATGGTAAATAAGTGTAATTTTGAGGAGTTCCTTGATCCATGCACTTGCCTTTCCTGTTGGATTATGTTGTAAAAATGCTTGAAAATTCACTTTTCTTCCAGACTCCTTTAAAAGTACATTGCAAAAACTTAAATATGTATGCATTAAATATTAACAGAACCCCAAAGTCTCTTTTATGGTCTTGATTGTTAGAAATATTTATGCAATTTAGGAATTTCATGGTGGCATACCTTCTGAGGTTCAATTTAATTCTAACATCCCATAATAATTGTAATGTACAATATACAAAATTACCTGCAACTACATAGTGTGTAATGTAAGACTGGCTTAACAAAATTTCAGCATCCATATTCTTTGTATCTTACACCCAGGTATGCAATATACAATGTTTTCTGCACAGCTGTGTAATAAAAGGATCACTGTGACTATGATATTATTTTAGTAACATTGCTATGTCTAAATATATTATTATTAAAAAGAAGCTTGCCTTCCGTTAGTCCTTTTTTTTTTTTTTTCCGTTAGTACAGTTTTTAGGATACCTGGTCTTGGCCCCTAGGGGGAGCCCCAGCCTCCCTTATTGGTGTTGAAACCACTCTCCAGGGGTAACTTCATGCCTAAGGAAAAGAAAGGAGAATAATTTGGTAAGGGCAGATTCCTGGGTAAAGGTCGTGAAATATCAATCTCATTTATTGCCCAAAAGCTGCTGCTATTTGGGACTGTCCTACTAGGAAAGTCTCCAGTTGGATTTTGTCATCCATGCGAAATGGATTTAACATGTTATTTAAGTGCTTAGCAGGTGCCAGGCACAGCTGTAAGAGCTTGAAATACAGGTAAGCAAATGACAGCAGATGACCATTTCTTTTCTTTTTCTTTTTCTTTTTCTTTTTCTTCTTTCTTTCTTTCTTTCTTTCTTTCTTTCTTTCTTTCTTCCTTCCTTCCTTCCTTCCTTCCTTCCTTCCTTCTTTCTTTCTTTCTTTTCTTTTCTTTTTTTGAGGTAGGGGGTCTCATTCCAGCTCAAGCTAACCTGGAATTCACTACATAGTCTCAGGGTGGTCTTGAATTCACAGCGATCCTCCTACCTCTGCCCCCACCGCCCCCCCCACCCCCGTGCTGGGATTAAAGGCGTGCACCACTACATCCATTGAGATGACCATTTCTTGATGTGTATACCTGGTGTGTTTTACCAGCTTTGCCTTAGTCTCTAGAAAAACGCTCTAAATAGAGATTCAACTTTAGCTTCCTTGTAATCTAAGGCATTAAGTCTTTACTGTCCAGGCAAGGGTGGTCTTAAACATACATTGCCATTGTGTGGACATGAACCCCTTGCCTCCTCCTCCATATCCCCTGGACAAGGACTGTTCAAGGGGAGGGAATTTGATTAAATGGGCCCAACCTGTGGGGCAGTGACAGGATGGCCTGTTCTGATAGCTTCACACACCAGAAACCATGATCACCACCAAGAACCTATCAGATTCTCTCCCAGGAGCTTTCTGACTATGGGATGCTATATTGGTTTGCCATAGCTTCTGTATCCACAGAAATATATTTCCTCACAGTTCTGGAAGTTAAAGGAGTGGGATCAAGGTGTCAGTGATGTAATTACTCCTGGAGCTTCTTTCTTTGCTGTTTTAAACCCACTTCATTACATAATATTCTTTCGGTGTTCTGATTTCCTTTTAGGAGGACACTAGTCATATTGAATTGTCACTCTCTTCCCTAATGATTACATGTTAACTTAACCACTGATTTAAAGAGCACATATCTGAAAACAGTCCCATCATGAGGCACAAGGGACAGGACACACACAGCCTATAACAGGTGCATGGAACATGGGTCAGCTGGTGAGGGGAGGAAAAACAGACATGGCCTCATATAAAGTAAATACCCCAAAGAAGGAAGAACTTTGAGAGGTTGGTAATGGGCAAGGGCAAACACATATATGCTACTTAGAAAACGTAAAACCAATGTTAAACAGCATTAATTGAGCTAGTACATACAAAGTATTGAGTTCATTGGTTCGGATAAGAATTTTGGGTATAAAAAATAAAGTAAAAAATAAATGAAATAAAAATAAATAAATAAATAAAAGAGTTTTGGATATGAACGGGCATGGTGGCACATGCATTTAATTCCAGTACTCAGGAGGCAGAAGTAGAAGGATCCCTGTGGTTTGAGGCCATCCTGAGACTACATAGTGAATTCCAGATCATCCTGAGCTAGAGTGAGACACTACCTCAAAAAACAAACAAACGAACAACAAAAAAAAGCAAAAAAAGAATTTTGGATATGGCCACAAAACTACATGCATCAATATAAAAATAGGCAAGTGGGATGGCACCAATCAACCAACCAACCAAACAAACAAACAAGAGCATTTACCCAGCCAAGGAAACAATTTGATTCACAGAATAGGGGAGAATATTGGCAAGCCACCATCTGATAAGAGGATTAACATATAGAGAAAAATGTATAAGAAACTCACACAAGTCAAAAGCAGGGAAACAATCCAATTAGAAATGGGCGAAGGATGTAAATGGACTATTGGAGCAAGCATGCCCAGCAGGTCCATGAACAAATGTTCAAAAGCACTCATCGTTAGGGAGATGCAAACTGACCGTGATAAGAAAGTGCCTCACAACCATTGAAATGGCTTTTACCAAAAAGATGAAAGCTAAGCTTTGGTTAGAATGCAGAGAAAAGGAAGCTCTTATACGTTATTGATGGGAGTGAAAATTAGTGAGGCCATTTTGAGAAACTGTCCTTAAAAATCACAAAGTCGGGCTTGGAGAGATGGCTTAGCAGTTAAGGAGCTTGTCTGTAAAGGATCCCCAGTACCCACAGAAAGCCAGATGCAGAAGGTGGTACATCTGTCTGGAGTTCTTTTGCAGAGGTTAGAGGCCCTGGCGCACCCATTTTCTTCCTCTCTCTCTACTTGCCTCTCTCTCTCTCAAATAAATAAATAAAATATTCAAAAAAACCACAAATAGACATAACCTATTTTCTAGTAACTCTACTTCTGAGTTTGTATCCAAAGACACTAAAATCAGTATGTTCAAGGGACATCTGCACTTCCATGTTCACAAAGCCTAAGATATGGCTCAAGTGTGCATCTGTAGACTAATAGATAAAGAAAACGTGGTATCTATACAATGGCATACTTGTTCAGCTTGGAAGTCTGGGGTGGAAATTCTGTCATCTGTGACAACTTGGATGAATCTGGAAAGCAGTGTGCTAGCTGACAAAAGGCAGGCATAGAGTGGCAAATATCACTTTTGTCCCATGGGGAGTACTGTGGTTGTGAATCTCTATCAGCTTGTTAGATCAGGAAGAAACACAGGAAAGATTAACTGAGTGGGTGGGGACACTCCTCCAGAGGGAAGAGCCCTTCACGCAACAGTTATATAAAGAGGTTTCTAGGAAAAGTAGTGTTTTTTGCCTACCTTTCATCCTTTTTGGGAAGTGCTCCTGCCCTGTTGCTGACACCCTTTCCTGACATACAAAACCAGCTTCATCTGCCATCTAGTATGGACTGAAGACCAGCGTCTACATAGGAACCTTCTGCACCTGCAGTACCAGACTGGACTACTAAGCGGGGGGGGTGGGGGGTGGGGGGGTGGGGGGGGTGTTTGGAGATTGCACAAGTGGGTAAAATGCTTGTCATTCAAGCATGAGGAGCTGAGTTTGGATCTCCAGAAACCATGCAAAAGCCAGGCATGGTGGCAGGCACCTGTAATCCCAGTGTTGGGGAAGGCAAAACAGGAGGATACCTAGGACTTATTTACTAGCTGTTCTACCAGAGGCCACCAGGACAAGACTTGTACCTTCATAGTGGTGATTCATAACCCGCTGTCGAGGAATCTGACTTCTGCACATATCCAGAAGAAATTTCTAGTTACTTTTGGAGAATAAAGTGTTTGGGACAAAATGGAAGAACAAGATAAATTAATATTCCTCATTCTCTTGAGTGCATTTGAAACCTCTTCTGAAGATGATTTCAAACTGGGGGAGGGGTATTTTATACAGTGTCAGCATTAGAGGAAAATATTCTCATTCCCAAAGTACTATTTTTGAAGGATAATGCTCACTTGGTGTCTGCACATATATGTGTATCTGTATTCATTTTCTGAACACTTATGTGCTTTGGGAGTGAATGATGAATAGGGTACCATCTCCTCTCATGAAGTTTGTGACCCACTTGGGAAGGCAGCTAGGTAAATAGTCAATTTTATTATACTGAGATTAGCATTATGATAAACTCCTGTCAGCCATTAAATCCTTCAATTACAGAATAGGTGACATCAATCTCATTTTTCTGGCACAGGCAAGACAAAATATGTAAATTAGTGAATAAATGTGTGCCTTAGCAAATAGCTTTTTTTTTTTTTTTTTTTTTTTTTTAAATTCATTCTTCCTGGGACCTGTGAGAAAGCTGCACTGGGAGGTGACATTTGAAGTAGGAATCAGGGTAATCTAATAGAGAGGCATAGGAGTATCAACTTCTTCAATGTACTAATGAAAGCAAGCACCAGTCTTTTTTCTCTTTTTGCCACTAAAATGACCCGGGTTAGCTTCAATCTTGTGTTCCTCCTGCCTCAGCTTTTAGAGTGCAGGAATTACAGGCAATAGCCCCACAGGAAGCACTAGCATTTTTGCTTTGCACTCTGTATCTGCAGTGTTATGCCTTTATAAGAACAGAACATCCTGTTTAAATTATGTCCACTCTAGAAGAAAAAAGCCTTTCGAAGCTTCATTATGTATGAGTGAACTAAATGACTATAACACAATCTTCCAAACAGAGGTCAATAAATGTGTGTTGCTCAAAACTCAAGCTTGATTGGGGACTCTGCTGCCCCTCAGCCTTTGTTTCATGTCCCTGAGCAGTTCATTCAGCCATCTCCGAGGAATTGGAAGCATTAGGCCACAGTTTAAGGGGCTTAACACTTTCCCAGGTTACATGCTCTGTATTTGCTCAGGATTAACTGCCCTTAATGCTACTTTTCTGAGTAATTTCAGGCCCTTCCTCAAAAAGGCACAAAGACAGAAGTGGAAGAGCTGGCTGGACCTCTTTCCTCATTTTCACCCAGTTAAGCATAAACATCACGGAGGCATTGCTTCTGATTTCAGCCAGTGTTTCTCCTGTGTGGTCCATAGAACTCCTACACCAGCCTCGCCAGATGTATCAGCTGCTTTACATCCAGATCCTAGACCCCATTAGACCAACTCAATGCACACTTTTGTAGAGAGTCCCGGAGCACACATTTTATTTTATTTTGCTTTTAAGTTAGCATACAAAGTAATGGGTTGCATTATGACATTTTGATATGCATGTGCCACTCTGTTTTTGTAACAGTTACCTTCTTGTTGCTGACACAAATTACCCAGCCAGTAGTGTTATGTAGGAGGAAAGAGTTTATTTCCGATTTATAGTTTTGAGGGGATGTTTCAACATGGGAGGGAAAGCACAGCAGAACAGACAGCTGAGCATCACATCCTGTCACATCAGCAGAGAGTAAATAGCAAGAGTCTAGCACTGGCAAGTGGGGCTGGATTATAAATTCCCAAGAGCCACCCCCAATGACAGACTTACTTCAGCAAGCTGCCATCTCCAAAAGACTCTATCATCTGGGAATGAAGTAAGTATAAGCCTTACTTACATTTTAATTCTCCCCCCACCCTGCTTTCCTGCCCTCCTCCTCCTCTCAATGGTCTCCTTTTTTGCCCCAAATAGTCCTCTGTTCTGCCTTCATGTCACATATATTCCATTACCCTCTCTTGTTTTCCCTTCATCCATTTAAACCTCTTCCCTCTAATCCTCCCCTTTTTATTTTTATGGCATATATATGTATATATAATACTATATATATATATATATCCATATGTTACATATACATCTATATAAATTCAAATCTAAGCACTCAGCACTCAGGTGACCATTCTCAAATACCTTGAAATTTAAAATCAATCAAGACAGAGAAAAGAGTCATAGGGATGACTCAGTGGTTAAAAAGCACTTGTGCAAGCCTGACAACCAGGTTGGACCTCTAGAACCCATGCAAAGCAGGATGCAAGTGCTTCAAATATCTGTAATTCCAACATTACTACAGCAATGGGAGCTGCAGGTAGGAGAATTCTGAAATTTGAGGGCTAGCTAAATCTGGCCTTCTCAGTGGCAAAAAG
Organism: Dipus sagitta; assembly: GCA_036346955.1. Classification (NCBI taxonomy): domain Eukaryota; kingdom Metazoa; phylum Chordata; class Mammalia; order Rodentia; family Dipodidae; genus Dipus; species Dipus sagitta. The sequence goes on from CM070771.1 coordinate 183,694,905, forward strand.
CAACAACAAGAGACCTTGTCTCAAACGAAGTGGAAGAGGAGGATCAACACTTCAAGGTTGACCTCTGTTGCATAACCTCCTTGTTGCTGAGCCAAACATCTAACCAGAAACAGCTTATTGGAAGAAAGGACTTATTTCAGGCTTACAGATTCCTGGGGAAGTTACATTATGGCAGAAGAAGCTAGCTCACTTCATAGATCCATTGTACAGAGAAAAAATCCCAACAGCCAGAAATCATGAAAAGCCAGAGTTCAAACTGGCTCTCAACACCCCAGGGCCAGACCCAAGATCTTCCCCCACTAACATGCCTCTGCTGGAGACTTAAGTAGGAAGCTTAATATACACTATTGATATGTGCATTTTTACTTCATATACTTTAAAGTTCTCCTTCATTCTTTCTTTCCTTTCTTCCTGTCTCCTCCTCCTCTTCCTCTTCCTTATTTTTTCTTTTTAAATAATTAATTAATTAATTAATTTTTTATTAACAACTTCCATGATTGTAAACAATATCCCATGGTAATGCTCTCCCTCCCCCCACTTCCCCTTTGAAACTCCATTCTCCGTCATATCACCTTCCCCTCTCAATCAGTCTCTCTTTTATTTTGATGTCTTGATCTTTTCCTCCTGTTATGATGGTCTTATGTAGGTAGTGTCAGGCACTGTGAGGTCATGGATATCCAGGCAATTTTGTGTCAGGGGGGAACATGTTGCAAGGAGTCCTACCCTTCCTTTGGCTCTTACATTCTTTCTGCCATCTGCAATGGACCCTGAGCCTTCAAAGGTGTGATAGAGATATTGCAGTGCTGAGCACTCCTGTCACTTCTTCCCAGCACCATAATGCCTTCTGAGTCATCCCAAGGTCACTGCCATCTGAAAAGAGAAGGTTCTCTACCAAAAGTGAGAATAGCATTAATATATGGGTATGAACATTAAGAGAAGTGCTTACTAGGCAGTTCGATGAGCTTAGTATACACATTTGGCAGACAACAGCAGGCGTTACATCTCTAGGGCTCATGACTACCCCTGTTGTAGGTTTTCCATATCGGAGATTTATTCCCTCCCATGAGTGGGCCTTCAGTGCAATTAGAGGGCAGTTGGTTTCCACCATGACAGATGTGCCACAATTGCACCCATTGGCTCATTTGGCCTGGCTGGCAAAACATAAAGCTTGCAGTGTCCACTGTTTAGTATCTTCCATGGTGATTTCTCTCTCTCCCATTGAACTGCAGGCAGAATGGCTTCTTCCAGTTTTCTGTCAGCTGGTCTACATGGAGGAGGTTATCAGCTCAGTTCCAGCAGGATTTCTCAGTGGCCTTGCAGCCCAAGTATGTGGAGTCTTTAGCAATAGGGTCTTACCATCTATTCCTGGTGGGTAACCAAAGGCCTCAGCAATGGCCTATAATGTTTTGGGGGCATCAGAGACCTCCCTGGCCAACAACTTACTGGAAGGCATCCCATCCCTGGCACTGAAAATTTCCTAGTAACAATCTATGGCTCCTGAGTATTCCATTGTCCAAAAAAGTAGGTTTCCTTATGGTTTATTTATATTCTCTTAGATTTTTTTTTTTTGAGGTAAGTTCTCACTCTAGCTCGCGCTGACCTGGATTTCAATATGTATTCTCAGGGGGGCCTCAAACCTATGGTGATCCTCCTACTTCTGCCTCCTGACTGCTGGAATTACAGGTGTGTGCCACCAAACCCGGCATCCTCTTAGATTTTGGTTAGGCCTCCCTCCACCTTTCCTTTACTCAATCTCTTCCCCTGACCTCACTTAGGCCTTTTTACCCCCATTAATCTATTCTCCTACTTACATATGTACAATAACATCCTATTAAGTATCCCCTGCCCTTCCTTTCTATTTCCTTTATATATCTTTTCTAGCTTACTGGCCTTGCTACTGAGTTTTCTTCCTACTCACACAAAAGTCCAATCATCTGTAGCTAGGATCCACATATGAGAGAACATGTGATGTTAGTCTTTCTGGGCCTGGGTTACCTCACTTAGTATAATCCTTTCCAGATCCATCCATTTTCCTGCAAATTTATTAACTTCATTTTTCTTTACTGCTGTGTAGAACTCCATTGTATAAATGTGCCATATCTTTGTTATCCACTCATCAGTTGGTGGACATCTAGGCTGGTTCCATTTCCCAGCTGTTGTGAATAGAGCAGCAGTAAACATAGTTGAGCAAGTATCTCTAAGGTAGTGGTATGAGTCCTTAGGATATATGCCTAGGAGTGCTATAGCTGGGTCATATGGCAGATCTATTTTTAGCTGTCTTAGGAACCTCCACACTGATTTCCACAATGGCTGAGCCAGATTGCATTCCCACCAACAGTGTAGAAGGGTTCCTCTTTTTCCACATCCTTGCCAGCATTTATGGTCATTTGTTTTCATGATGGTAGCCAATCTGACAGGAGTGAGATGGAATCTCAAGATAGTTTTAATCTGCATTTCCCTGATGACTAGGGATGTAGAACATTTTTTAGATGCTTATATGCCATCCATATTTCTTCTTTTGTGAACTCTCTATTTAGTTCCATAGCCCATTTTTTAATTGGGCTATTTTATTTCTCATTATTTAATTTTTTGAGTTCTTTGTGTATCCTAGATATTAATCCTCTATCAGATGTATAGCTGGCAAAGATTTTTTCCCATTCTGTAGGTTGCCTGTTTGCTTTATTCACAGTGTCCTTTGCAGTACAAAATCTTTGTAATTTCATGAGGTCCCAGTGGTTCATCTGTGGTCTTATTGCCTGAGCAATTGGTTATATTCAGAAAGTTTTTGCCAAGACCAATATGTGAAGGATTTCCCTTACTTTTTCCTCTACCAGTTTCAGAGTTTCAGGTCTGATGTTAAGGTCTTTGATTGATTTGGACTTAATTCTTGTGCATAGATAGAGACGAGGATCTACTTTCATTCTTCTACAGATACATATCCAGTTTTCCCAGCATCATTTGCTGAAGAGGCTGTCTTTTTCCCAATGAATATTTTTGGCAATTTTGTCAAATATCAGGAGGCTATAGCTACCTGGACTTATATCTGGGTCCTCTATTCTGTTCCATTGATCTACATGTCTGTTTTTGTGCCAGTACCATGCTGTTTTTGTTAGTATGGCTCTGTTGTATAGGTTAAAATCAGGTATGGTGATACCACCAGCCTTATTTTTGGTGCTCACTATTGTTTTAGATATTCAAGATATTTTGTGCTTCTAAATGAATTTTTAGATTGTTTTTTTTTCTATTTCCATGAAGAATGCCATTAGAATTTTGATGGGGATTGCATTAAATGTGTAGATTGCTTTTGGTAAGATTGCCATTTTCACAATATTGATTCTTCTGATCCAAGAACAAGGGATGTCTTTCCATTTCCTAGTGTCTTCTGCAATTTCTAGCTTGAGTGTTTTAAAGTTTTCATTGTAGAGATCCTTCACTTCCTTGGTTAGGTTTATTCCAAGGTACTTTATTTATTTTTTATTTTTTTGGTGCAATTGTGAATGGGAGTACTTCTCTGATTTCATCCTCTGTGTGTCTGTTGTTAGTATATAGAAAAGCTACTAATTTCTGTGTGTTTATTTCATATTGTGCTACATGGCTATAGGTGTTTATCAGCTTTAACAGTTTGCTGGTAGAATCTTTAGGGTCCTTTATCTATAGAATCATGTTATCTGCAAATAATGATAACTTGATCTCTTCCATTCCAATTTGTATCCCTTTTATGTGTGTCTCTTGTCTTATTGCTATGGCTAAGACTTCCAGAACTTTATTAAGTAAAAGTGGGGACAGTGGACACCCTTGTCTTGTTCCTGATTTTAGTGGAAAAGCTTCCAGTTTTTCCCCATTTAGTAATATGTTGGCTGTAGGCTTGTCATAAATAGCCTTTATTATGTTGAGATATGTTCCTTCTATTCCCAGTCCCTCTAAGACTTTTATTATGAAGGAATGTTGGATTTTGTCAAATGTTTTCTCTGCATCTAATAAGATGATCATGTGATTTTTGTCCTTCAGTCCATTTATATAATATATTACATTTATCAATTTGTGCATGTTAACCATCCCTGCATCTCTGGGATAAAGCCTCCTTGGTCAGGGTGAATGATCTTTCTGATATATTCTTGTATTCTGTTTGCCAATATTTGGTTGAGAATTTTTGCATCTATGTTCATGAGGGAGATTGGTCTGTAAGTTTCTTTTTTTGTTCTATCTTTGCCTGGTTTTGGTACCAGGTGATGCTGGCTTCATAGAAGGAGTTTGGTAGGGTTCCTTCTTTTTCTATTTTATAGAAAAGTTTAAGAAGCAATGATGTTAGTTCTTCCCTGAAGGTCTGGTAAAATTCACCAGTAAATCCATTTGGGCCTGGAATTTTTTTAGTTGGGAGATTTTTTGATAACTGCTTGGATCTCCATACTTGTTATAGGTCTATTTAAGTGATTAATCTCATCTTGATTTAATTTAGGTAGGTCATATAAATCAAAGAAATCATCCATTTCTTTCAGATTTTCATACTTGGTGGAGTATATGTTTTTATAGTATGTCCCTAAGATTTTTTGAATTTCTCTGGTATCTGTTGTGATGCTGCCTTTTTCATCTCTAATTTTATTAATTTATGTCTCTTCTCTCTTTCTTTTGGTCAGATTTGCCTAAGGGTTTATCAATCTTGCTTATCCTTTCAATGAACCAACTCTTTGTTTCATTGATTCTTTGGATTGCTTTTTTGGTTTCTATATCATTAATTTCTGCCCTAATTATTATTTCTTCCCATCTGCTGGTTTTCGGTTTGCCTTGTTCTCTTTTTCCAAGGCTTTAAGGTGAAGCATTAGGTCGTGTACTTGAGAACTTTCTAATTTCTTAATATAGGCACATGAAGCTATAAATTTCCCTCTTACGACTGCTTTCATTGTGTCCCAAAAGTTTTGGTATGTTGTGTTCTCATTATCATTTGACTCTATGAATTTTTTGATTTCTTTCTTGATTTCTTCATTGATCCATTCATCATTTAGTAGTGTATTGTTGAGTTTCCATGATTTTCTTGCTATTGATTTGTAGTTTGATTCCATTGTGGTTAGGTAGAATGCAAGGACTTATTTCAATTTTCCTTGTTAAGATTTGCTTTGTGTCCTAATATATGATCTATTTTAGAGACTGTTCCATGTGCTGCTGAAAAAAATGTGTATTCTGCAGCATTTGGATGAAATATCCCACATATATCTGTTAGGTCCATTTGTTATATGGCCTCATTTAATCCAGATGCGTCTCTGTTTTTGTTTTCCTGGGATGACCTGTCAACTGATGAGAGTGGGGTGTTGAAGTCACCCACTACCACTGTGTTTGGTGTTATCTGTGACCTTAGTTCTAATAGCGTTTGTTTGATGAAGTTGGGAGCCCCCATGTTAGCTGCACATATGTTTAGGATTGTAATGTACTCCTGTTAGAGTGTTCTTTTAATCAGTATAAAGTTACCTTCCTTATCTTCCCTAACTAATATTGGACTGAAGTCTACCTTGTCAGATATTAGGATAGGAACCCCTGCTTGTTTTCTAGGCCCATTTGCTTGAAACACCGTTTTCCAACCTTTCCCTCTAAGATAGAGTCCATCCTTTGTAGAAAGGTTGGTTTCTTGGAGGCAACAAATTGAAGGATCCTGCTTTTTAACCCAGTCTGCGAACCTTTGTCTTTTGGTTGGGGCACTGAGGCCATTGATATAAAGAGATATTATTGAAAGGTATGTATTTATTTTGCCTTTTTTTTTGTAGTTCTTCTAGATTTACCTTTTCTCTCTTGTATTAACTAATATTTGAGTATGTTTTGTTTTTACCAGGTTCCTTATATGTGCTTTTCTTTTTCTTCAGCATGGAGCATTCTTTCAGGTATTTTCTGTAGAGCTGGTTTTGTCTTCAAATATTTCTTTAGTCTGCTTTTGTTGTGGAATGTCCTTATTTCTCCGTCTATTTGAATGGATAGCTTTGCAGGATAAAGTAACCTTGGTTGACAGTTGTTATCTTTCTGAACTTGGAATACATCACTCCAAGCCCCTCTGTCTTTTAAAGTTTGTGTTGAGTAATCTCTTGTGATCCTTATGGGCTAGCCTTTGTAGGTAACTTGATTTTTCTCTCTAACTGCTCTCAATATATTTTCTTTGGTTTGTATGTTTGGTAGTTTAATTATAATATGGCGAGGAGAGGTTCTTTTCAGGTTTTGTCTGGTTGGTGTTCTAAAGGATTCCTGTATCTGCATTGGCATCTCTTTCCCAATTTGAGAGAAGTTTTGTTGTATTAATTTGTTGAAAACACCTACTATGCCTTTGGACTTCTTCTACTATACCCTGAGTTCTTATGTTTGATCTTTTCATAGTGTCCCGAGTATCTTGAGATTCCCATTCATACTCTCCTATTAGTTTGTCTTTCTCTTTCTTGGATTGTATTAGATCTGCCACCTGGTCTTCTAGCTCAGATATTCTGTCCTCTCCTTTATCCATTCTGCTAGTGAGATTTTCTGTAGCATTTTTTATTTCATTGACTCTGTTCTTCACTGCTAGTAATTCTGACTGGTTTTTCTTTATTATTTCTATTTCCTTATTTATGTCTAGTATTGACCTCTTTGTTTCATTAAATTGGTTTCCTGTGTCTTCATTGATTCCTTTGATATCCCCTTTCCTTCCTTTGATTTCCTCTTTGACTTCTTTGAGCATATTTATAATCATTCTTTTGAAATATTTTTCAGGCATTTCCTCCAACTCATTCTCACTGGAGGTCATTTCTGATGCATTAATACTTTTTGGTGGATTTATATTCCCTTGATTTTTGGTGTTTCTTGTGCTGTAATGTACATATTTTTGCATCTTGGATTAATTTGATGCTTGGATTTCTAGTTAGCTGCAGTATTATTTGATGTATCAATCAATCTGATGTTATATATCTTCAGGGTAGGAACTTAAAGTGCTAGGTGTGGCTATCAAGACTCTCAGAGTATCTACAAACATGACTCTTGATTTTGGTTTGCCTGCTATGAGAGTATTCAAGTAGGCTGAGTGGAACAAAATACAGGCAGATTCTAAAATTTAACTAAACAATGTGCACATTCAATGAAAAACAGCACAGAGTATTTATGCAAGAGTAGGTATTATGACAACCAGATCCTCTTGCAAAGTCACAGTCCTTTAGGGTGTGCGTTGCCCCACATCTTTAATTCTGTCAACTAGGACTCTAAGATTTCTGGTCTGTTGAGGGTTCCAAGTCAGCTTGTGACCAAGTGAGTCCCTTCCCTAATGAGCAACAGAAGAGGAAAACAAAGCCACTATAAATTAGGAAGCAACAAATGACAAGCCCAAAATATAGCTTATTTAAGAATGGCAAATCTGACTATCCATCAGATTTAACATATAATTTGTCCTGATATGGAAGGTGCAATTAGCACTTCTGATTCAAGGCTATATACCAGGCTTATTTGGCAGGTACTGACCTGGTGTAATCCCAGTTACCTTTTGGGACATTTTGGACTCAGTTATGCTGTGCTCCTGCTTGAGTCCCTCTTTGCTGTGCTGTCGGTTCAAGTATGCTGGCTGGGTTGCTGGATCACTGCTCTGGTCGCAGGTGCTGGGTGCTGTGAGCTCCCTTTCCCAGGTCTCTGGTGCTTGCTTGTGCTTGTGCTGGTGGTGGGATGGAAGGCTGTGGATGGTGGCTCTAGTTCTCCCGCTGGTCCATATGATCCTCTACCTCATAATCTGCTCCTCCATTGGTCACTGAGGTCCTCTCTTCACGTTTCTTGAGTTTGCAAGGAGCTCCAGTGTGAGTGAAAAATCCCCTCATCTGGCTTTTCTTGCAGCTCAAGCCGAGCTTTGCAGCTGTGGCCCCATGGACCTCGTCTGGCTGCTGCTAGAGCTGTAGACCTGGTGCTGCTTCTGCCTGCCTATGTGGGTTCTAGATGCTCTGGATCTCTCCTACTTCTCTGCTGCCATTGGTAATTTCTTATGCACCTCACTTTTTGGTAGAAGAGTGTATTTTGCCTTTTTTTTTTTTTTTTTTTTTTTTTTTTTTTTGCTTTTTCTCCTCTAGGCTTCTTTGGCATGGTTCTGACACTGCCATCTTAACTGGAAGTCTCCTTCCTTCCTTTCTTTTGAGACAAGGTCTCACCATATAGCTGTGGCTGGACTTGAACTTGCCAGCAACCCTCTGTCTCGACCTGCAGAGTTCTGTGGTTCATTCTCCTTAAAGTACACATAGAATCCTATGGACACACATCCAAACCACCACATCATCTGACCTCCAAACATTTGCCATGGAATACTCATTCATGCATGCATCATAAACACACACACACACACACACCCACACACACACACACACACATACACATGAGAAAAGGAATGATATTCTTACTCCTTCCTTCAATGGTATCTAGTTATCTTGGGAAATAGGCAAAAAAAAAAAAAAAAAAAAAAAAGGTGGTAGTTCCTTGCCTATGGCTGCCCTTCACTTCAGCTCTCTCATCATATAAGAAGACAATTGCATGATTATTACTAATCTTGTGTGTGTGTGTGTGTGTGTGTGTGTGTGTGTGTGGTTTTTTGAGGTAGGATCTCACTCTAGCCCAGGCTGACCTGGAATTCTTTATGTATCCTCAGGGTGGCCTCGAACTCACAGTGATCTTCCTACCTCTGCCTTCCAAGTGCTGGGATTAAAGGTGTTTGTTACCACTCCTGGTGATTGTTAGTCATTTTATCTTATTATTTTATTTTATTTATTTTATTTTTTTATTCCTGGAGATTGAACACTGGGCCTTGGGATTCTAGATAAGCACTTTACCACTGACCTAAACTCCTAGCCCAGACTTCTAGCTCTTTAGAGACAATATTTTTACTTGTTTTAAAGTTTCTTTTCTTTTATGCTTTTTTCATATAAGAACCATTGAACATGTATAGACGGAATAAAAACATAGAAATGACTTAGACTGGGTGTGGTGGCACACACCTTTAATCCCAGCCCTTGAGAGGCAGAGGTAGGAGGATCAGTGAGAGTTCGAGGCCAGCCTGGGACTACAAAGGGAGTTTCAGGTCAGCCTGGGCTAGAGTGAGACCCTACCTTGAAAATAAAACAAACAAACAAGCAAAGAAATGTGACTTAGGTAAAATTTAATATCTTAAATACCTAATAATAGAGGAATACTGAAATATAGCATAACACATTTCTCTTCTGTGAAATACTATGTATACCTTAAGGAGATTGAATTCCAGAACTCTGCAGGTAGAGGTGGGGGATTACTGGAAAGTTATAAGCCAGCCATAGCTATATAGTGAGATCCTGTCTCAAAAGGAAAGAAGGAGGAGGAGGAGGAAAAGGAGGAGAAGAAAGAAGCAGGAGGCTTAGGAGAGAAGGAAGGAGGAGAAAAACTTTAAGGTGTATGAAGTAAAAATGCACACATCAGTACATTACCAAAATATGATCCTATATATGTTTAAAACAACATGAAGACTGGAGAGATGGCTAAGCAGTTAAGAGCACTTACTTGCAAAGTCCGATGGCCTGAGTTTGATTCTCTAGTACTCACGTAAAGCCAGATGCACAAAGTGCCACATGTATCTGGAGTTTGTTTGCAGTGGCAAGAGGCCTTGGTGTGCTTGTAATCTCTGTGTCTGGCTCTTTTTCTCATCAAAAAAATTAAAAACAACATAAAAGATGAATCTATATGCATGCATACATATATAAGGACTATAAATACACAGAAAAAATAATGGACAGTTGTTTGTGGAATAGATATTAGAGGAATACTTTTTGTGTCTTCTTCTGTTTACTTCTTTTATGAAAATTATTTTTCTGTGGGAATATATTTTTAAAATATGTATGTATGTAATTTAGAGAAAAACACTATCTTTTTAAAGGTGAAGGTCCAAGTGAGGGAATATTTTGGATTTCTGCATTTGAAGGAAAACAAAGAGCTTGGAATACATGTCTTCATTCAGCCACCCACAAGCATTCATTTGCCAGATGCTGGATTAGGCACAGGAAATGAGTGGTATCCAAGACATTACAGGATCTTGGGAGACATAGCTGAATTAAAGCCCTTGAGGGTCTTGCATACAGCTCAGTGGTGGAGTGCTTATCTAGTATGAGAAAAGCCATGAATTCAGTACCCAGGAAACAAAACAAACATGCAAACAAAGCAACTGGATCACAGTTTGGGAAATCAGGCAATGTTTCTGAGAGAAATGACAAGTGCTAAGCTCTTAAGGATATGCAAGAGTTCCAAAGAGAACGGGAAGCAGAGTTCTGGCTTAGCAGATGGCACAAGTGATGGCTTAGAGCAAAGTGAGCTGGTGTCCCCCATCCCGATGGAGAACACTGGGCTGGGCTTCCCTGGGGTGAGGGGAAGTCCAGTGACCTGGCACTACCATGATAGGAGCTAGGAGGGGAAAGGAGAATGGCAAGGAATTCTATTTGTTCTCTGGTTGCCTGTTTCAAACACAAAATACTAGGGCTGGAGGCTTGGATGTGGCTGTAATCTCCTTTTGATTCTGAACAGCATGTAAAACATGTTGACTTGGTTACCAACATTCAAATACTGTAAGATTTTCACATATAAATATTAATTTTTAGAATTTTTGTGGTAAATGCTTCACTTAAAAGCCACTGTGGCCTTTTAAAATTAAAAACATTTTTTTTTTTTTTTTTTTTTTTGTGGTAGGGTCTCCCTCTAGCCCAGGCTGACCTGGAATTCACTATGTAGTCTCAGGGTGACTTTGAACTCACAGTGATCCTCCTACCTCTGCCTCTGCCTGGGATTAAAGGCGTGCACCACCACACCCAGCTTCACCTCACTTTCTAATGATGGAGTTAAAGTTTAGGTGAATGGGGCTGGAAAGATGGCTTAGCCGTTAAGGCGCTTGCCTGCAAAGCCGAAGGACCTCCATTCAATTCCCCAGGATCTACGTAAGCCAGATGCACAAGATGGCACATGTGTCTGGAGTTCATTTGCAGTGATTGGAGGGCCTGGCACACCCATTCACTCTCTCTCTCTCTCCCTCTTTCTCTCAAATAAATAAATAAATAAATAAATAAATAAATAAATAAATAATTTAAAGTTCAGGTAAATGAACCAGAACACAATGTCCCTCATTCATTAAAAGTTACAGATCAGAATTAAAACCAGATCAATAAGAATCCAAAGGCAAAATACTTGTATACTAACTATGTCATTCTAAAGGCACTGTAAGCAGCCACTTCAGGAGCTTTTTGAGAAATCTTAAAGAGATTCAGAATTCAAGAAGTGGCTGCAGTCACTGACATACCTGATAGGCATCTTGAGGCCTAGACAATAGGGAGGGTAGGGCTTGAGGGGAGGGGAGGGGAGTGTGGGAGGGACACAAAACTGAACCCAAATTGAACTGGTATGGTAGAAACCTGTATCCTGGAAGATAGACTAAAAGGTTGAACCATCAACAGGACCTTAGGGGGGGGGCACCTGAATTGAAGGTCCTTGGAGAGGGTGTGATGAAGCCTAAACTCAAATTACTCCTGTTTCTTTTCTTTCTTTCTTTCTTTTTTAATCTCTCTTTCTTTTTCTTTTCCCTTGGCACTGGCCTATAACTCCCAGTACCAGGATGCGGTTAACACTCACAATGAGCTGTTGATCAGAGAGACCTGTAAGTTCTCCCAAAACAAGACAGACTTCTGTCAGAGCACTTGATAACCCACCAGAGGTTATGGTAAGATCCTACTGCTGAAGACACCACATGCTGTCAGCCTGGAACATGGAGAGAACTGGTTGGAATCTGGAAGGGAGCCAGTCCCCAGAGAGCTACCCATCTAGTGCTAGAAGGTGCTATGTGAGCTACCTGGGAAAAGTGGCCAACAGCTGACAGAGCAACTCGAGGTCTAAGCTACCTGATGTGATGCTCACACAAGTGCAATAGCAGCACACAGCTATGATGGGTAACCAACTGCTCTTGGATTGGCTAACAGATCTGCCCAGTGGAAAGGAAACCATATCTGGAAGTGGGGAACAAGCCAGAATCATATCCAGACAGATTTTGCTTTCCAATATCAAGCTCCCACTAATTTTGGGCTATAAGAGGGTCTAGAACCCTTTAAATTCTCTTTAAACTAATAATTCTTATCCCATTTAACCTGTGCTGACTTCACTGTCCTTTGGAGAATCTGCTTCTCTTTTACAGGTGGGAGTGGGACTTGAGGAGATAAACAACCCATCACACTTCACTTCACCAGGGCCCCAGCTGAAACCATAGAGGAATTGGGGAGATGAGCAAGAGTGCTGCTTTCTCGGTGAACCTGATATCAGCACAAGGGTAAAGGAGACAGACACTGAGGACATTCAACACCTACCAAACCAGAGATCCAGAGGCTTCTAAGAGCTCATCACTGAAGTAGACTTAAAATGCACCCAACATGGCTCAGGGAATTTTGGGGAAGAGGGGGCAGAAAGAATATTAGAGCCACAAGTTAGGACACTATGCACAGAGACGTTGCCTCTTCCCCATAACTGACTGTTGCTTCCACAATGCAGGACCCACAATCCCCATGGGGATGACTTGCATCCCCAAGGAGGAGGGCCTCTTTGGAAAAGGGGCAGGGATGAGGGAAAAGATAGTACGAACATGTTGTTTACATACCAAGTTATGTCCAGAACTAATAAAAATAAATTTTAAAAATAGAAGTGGCTGCAGATGTAGAGTGTTCACCTAGCACGTGCAAAATCTCAGGTTTGATCTCCAAGACTCTGAGTTCAATTCCTAAGATTTCAAGAAGGGTTGTTGTACTTCCACTGACATCCAGCAGAACATCTTGAGGAGGGAGGGATTCAAGCTGTCATCAACCACACTAGCTTGGCTTGAATCAATCCCAGGGAAGAAAAACGAGGGAACTTGAATAAAGCGCTCATAATGAACTCATTTGGAGGTCTGGGACACTGCCTGAATTTTGCCCTTTGAAATCTAAACTCAAGTTCAACAGAGATTGACAGGTTTCCACAAGAAGAAATTTCATGTTTGCCCAAAGCCTGGGGGAATGTTGGTCAAGATGTCATGTTGTTCCACTTTAGCGAGTTCTTTGAAAATAGAATGAAGAAAGTTCAATTTTATGATCTTGGGTAAGAGTTCTAAGGTTCTGTTGTTAAGGCCAGGATTCAATTTAATCTAATTCAACAAACGTTTATTAAATGGCTTGTCTCTGCCAGGTGCTTTAGACTAGGAAATCAAAGAATGGGACATAATTCCTATGCTGGAGGAAATCAGCCTAGCTTGGGGGGGGGGGTTGCATACAATAATTACAATAGGATGGGATAAATATGACAGAACAAATACAGAGGACAGTGGAGACCAAGGGGCAGGTGGTATTCCCAGTGTGAGGCTGGCTATGTCCAGCCAAAGCTTTTCAGTTCTAAGATTTGTTGTTTTTCTTCCTGAGATAGGGTCTTACTATAGCTCAGGCTAACCTGGAACATATTCTGTAGTACAAGGCTGGTCTCAAACTCACAGCAATTCTCCTGCCTCTGCCTCCCATGTGTTAGCACTAAAGGCATGTGCCACCATGCCAGCCACTTCTAAGATTTTAATATTGCACTACCCTGCCACAGGTATGTAACAATCACATTGCTCCTTTTATTGCTGTTCCTAGTGATTCCAAATCCAATTCCAGGGTCTCAGATCTGGGAATACACTAAGAGGAAATGGAGATTTTCCAAGTAGAGTCGTAAGTTTGCTGTGACTCTGTGACCTGAGTGTGTCCACCAGCCTTTCATTTTTCATCAGAAATTGACCATGTAACCACACTCTGTTCACTCACCTGTTAGATACTAATTGCAAAAATGAACAGTTTTCCCAGGAGAATGATGTGGTCAGATTTCTATCAGTGTAACATGACATTTTCCTGACATATGTGTTGAAATTAGACCACACTGGGATTGTATTCTACAGCTCTAGGAAACAACAACAATGAAGCTATGTATTAATAATATATCATATACTAATCATACTAATCATGTAATTTTTTCTTATAAGAGTAATATGTTGATTAATGGGAAGTCCAGAGATACAATATAATAGTTAACTATTGCTGCTATAATAAGTTGGCATAATTTTAGTGATTCTTAAATAAACACAAGTTTATTCTCTTGCAGTTCTGTAAGAAGTCTAAAATCAATTTCATTGGGCCAAGGTCAAGGTGTTAATAGGCCTGGTTACCTTGCCTCTTTTTTTCCATATTCTAGGGTTCACACATTTTTTACATTGTAACTTAGTTCTCCCATCTCCAAAGTATATCACTCCAATTTTGTGTCTGTCATTATATCCCCACTTTCTCTGACTTTTTCTGTATCCTCCTCATAAGGGGCATTGCAACATTATTGGGCCAAGGCAGGTAATCAGAATAATGTATTTCAAGATCCTTAATTACATTAGCAAAGTCCATATTATTAAATAAAGGAATACAGGTTCTGGGATGAGAACATGGGACTGTTCTGAGGCTAATTATTCCTTTTTTTTTTTTCATTGACCCACAAGTCACATAGCTGCTGCAGCTTCCCCTTAATCAAAGCCAGTGTCTCCCAATAGAGAGCAAGATTGTCAGTGTGCAGTCAGCGCGTCTAGTGCCAGAAGGTGCTACATGGGCGACTGGGGGAAAATGACCAATATCTGTCGAAGCAACGCATGGTCTAACCTACTTAGCAGCAAATAACTTGTTGTGATGCCCACACAAGTGCAGTGGTGGCACACAGCCATGGTGGGGAACCAACTGCTCTCAATTCGGCTGACTGATCCCCTCACTGGTATGAGACCCATAGCTGGAGCTGGGAAACAAGTCAGAACCAGATCCAAACATAAACCCACTCTCCAATATCAAGCTACCGTCAATTGTGGGCTACAAGAGGGCCTACACCTATTAAATTCTGTATTAAAAAAAAAAAGGTTTATCTCATTTGTCCTGATGCTAACTTACTCTCCGTTGGAGAATCTGCTTCTCTTTTTCAGATAGATGTAGATCCTAAGGAGAGAGCCACCCCATCATACCTCAAAAGGGCCCCGGCTGAAACTAAGAAAAATTGGCAAAACAAGCAAGGGCGCTGTTTTCCTGATGAACCAGATACCAGCACAAGGGGGAAGGAGATCAGCACAGAGAAAAATCAACTCCTACCAAATCAGAGAGCCAGAGCCTCAGAGCCCCCCAACACCTCATCACTGAAGCAGACCCAACATGGCTCAGGGAAATTTTGCGGACGAGGGGGTGGAAAGAATGTCAGAGCCACATGTTGGGTCATGATATGCAGAGACATTTAGCTTACCCATGACTGTGGGCTAAGTCCACAATGCATGACCCGTATACCTCAACAAGGAGGGGCCAAGGGGAGGGGGTAGGTCATGGATGAGCCTAATAATGGTACCAAAGTGACTGTAAAAAAATAAAAAATAAAAAATAATGAAAAAAAAAACATCCAAAGTAAAAATAAATAAATAAATAAAAATAGTCAAAAAAAAAAAAAAAAAAAAAAAAAAAAAAAGATTGTCAGTGTGTCATTGTCCCTCTCCGACGTGGGGACTGTCCCAGGAGCTAGGGATGTGAGTCTCCTCGGTTAGGAGTTCTGTTCTCACAGCTGTTCTCCCACAACCCTTTCTCTCTGTAATGCCTGCTCACTCAAGATGCTCCCCAGATCCCGCCAAAATAGCACTGACCACAGTTTGGAAGCCTCAATGTAGAGGGTCCCCCTCCAATTTTGTGGGTTTGAGTACTTTTGCCTGACCATTTTTCGTTAGGTAGAAGGATTTTGTGGACATGATCAGGGCTCTTGTTCAGCCACAGTAAAAACAACAAATCTCTGGCGGTCTTGAAGAAACAGAGGCGGCTCAAGAAAGAAAAACTCAGGAAATCACTAAACTATCACTTTCGTGGTATTTCCCAATTGCTCAAACCACGACGAAGGCTGTTTTGCTCATGAGAGGCATTCTTGGGGTTTTCTCGGTCGGGTGGCTGAGCATGCAGACAGCGAAACGACCCTGCAGAGCAATATTGCTTTTGGAGCCAGAAAGCTTGAGTTCTGTTTGGCCAGGTGCAGCGCGCATGCGCGAATGCGGCCTCTCAGCTGATGTGTTGCAAGGTTTCTGCCCAGACTGCCCGGTGTGCCCGGTGTGCCCGGTGTGCCCGGTGTGCCCGGGCCAGCGGGCTAGAGGCTGCAGCTCTTCTGAAGCCGGGGAGAGCCAGGGAGGGAGGCCCTGCCCTGTCACAGTGAAATGGTGTGCCTGGAGTGACAAAGGAAAGACATCAAAGCCGAAGGAACCCACGGCTCAGGAGTTCCAGCCAGGCTGAGAAGTGATGAAAATGAAAAGAAAACCGAACAGGGGTTCAAACTGTGGCCAGGGCTATGACAGTCACTAAATCAGCGAGTGTGGAAAACGTTGTCTCAACAATAAAATTAAGAAGTTGATTGTTTAAAGAACAGAAATTATTAACACATGGGACTCGTCTCTGCAGGTGTCTTTCATTTAGTCGTAGAGAGGCTCCTCTCTTCAGGATAAAGTGTGGCAGACTGACGGCTGAAGTGGGTCCCGCCACCCTGGCTATGGGAACTTGGGTGGTCTATAAGAAGCCTCATCTTACTCCTCTGTAAATCACATTTGATAAGTGCCCAGATAGAAACGTTTCTTCAACTGCTTTTCAGCGATCTTCAGTAGCAAGCACAATTTAATATCTTTTTTATTTTTGTTTTATTTATTTATTTATTTCAAATTTTTATTAACAATTTCCATGACTATAAAAATATCCCATGTTAATACCCTCCCTCCCCCCACTTTCCCCTTTGAAACTCCATTCTCCATCATATTCCCTCCCCATGTCATTCAGTCTCTCTTTTATTTTGATGTCATGATCTTTTCCTCCTCTTATGTAGGTAGTGTCGGGCACTATGAGACCATGGATATCCAGGCCATTTTGTGTCTGGGTGTTTTATTTATTTGAAAGAGAGAGAGAGAAAGAGAGAGAGAGAGAGGAAGAATGGGCATGTCAGGGCCTCTAGCCACTGCAAATGAACTCCAGTTGTATGTGCTACCTTGTGCATCTGGCTTTACATGGGTATTGGGGAATCGAACCTGGGTCCTTTGGTTTTGCAGGCAAGTACCTTAACTGCTAAGCCATCTCTCCAGGTCCAATTTAATATTACTACATACGAGGGTAGACAAACAGATCAACACAACTCTAATTGAAACAAAGATTTCATGCAAATATTTCCAAATGCTGTCTTCAATACACTTTTATATATTTGTTTCTTTTTTCCATTGCTTCTATTTAAGAAATATTGGTTGTGATCCACTGAAATGATTCATAGCTTAATGTTTCAAACACACAGTGATGGAGCTGGAGCCGAGGAGACGGCTCCAAGAGTAAAAGCACTTGCCATGCGATGCTGGCCTAAAAAGGTCTGAGTCCTATCCCCAGCGCACATGTAAAAGTCTGGGCACGACCACGCACATCTGTAACCCTGGTCCTGTGGGAAGTAGAGAAAAGATGTGAACGTCGCTGGGCTCTTTGGTTAGCCAGTTGGATTGAAAACAGCAGCTCCGGGTTCAGTGAGAGACTGTGTGAGGAGACAACACAGAAGAGCAACAGAGGGCACCTGTCTTCCCTCTGGTCACTACACGTGTGTGCACAGGACATGTTTCCTCTACTACTCCAATCCTCTTGCTGAAAATATGGTTTTACTTTATTTTCTGTTTCTGTTGGTTTATTCATTTATTTTGGTTTTTCGAGGTAAGGTCTCACTCTAGCTCAGGCTGTCTCAGAGTAGTCTCAAACTCACAGTGATCCTCCTACCTCTGCCTCTGGAGTGCTGGGATTAAAGATGTGCACCACCTGCCTGGCTTATTTACTTATTTGAGAGAGAGGGAGAGAAAAAGAGAGAGAGAGAGAATGAACACACCAGGGCCTCCTGTCCCTGCAAACTAACTCCAAATGCATGTGTCACTTTGTGTATCTGACTTTATATGAATACTAGGGAATCGAACCTGGGTCTTCAGGTTTTGTCAGCAAGCACCTTTAATTTTTGAGCCACCTCTCCAGTACTGCAAATATATATATACTTTTTTTTTTTTTTTTTTTTTTGGTTTTTCGAGGTAGGATCTCACTCTAGCCCAGGCTGACCTGGAATTCACTATGGAGTCTCAGGGTGGCCTCGAACTCACGACGATCCTCCTACTTCTGCCTCCCAGGTGCTGGGATTAAAGGTGTGCGCCACCACGCCTGGCTATTTTTTTTATTACAACACTAAAGGGAAGTAAATTAAGACCTTGTGTTTTTTGCTCACAATATAATCATAGTAGGGCATGATCATAGAAGGATGTGGGGGTGTCCTAACACTCTGGATGCAGAAGTATCATTTCAAGTTGGAGGCCAACCTAGTTTACATAGTGAGTCTTTTGTCTCAGGGAGAAAGAAACAATGAGAGAGAGAGAGAGAGAGAAAGAGAGAGAAGAAAAAATTATAGAAAGAAGCCATAAATATGGGAAGATGGGGGCTGGAGACATGGCTTAGCTGTTAAACTCTTGCCTGTGAAGCCTAAGGACCCCAGTTCGAGGCTCGATTCCCTAGGACCCACGTTAGCCAGATGCACAAGGGGGTGCATGCATCTGGAGTTCATTTGCAGTGGCTGGAGGCCCTGGCATACCCATTCCCCACCCCCCTCTCTCTGCCTCTTTCTCTCTCTGTCTGTCCCTCTCAAATAAATAAAAATAAGCAAAAAAATGGGAAGATGGCCCAGTGGCTGAAGACATTTACTTGCAAAGCCTGCCTTCCTGGGTTCAATTCCCAAGCCACCCACATAACCAGGCACAAAAAGTGTTGCAAATGTCTGCTGTTCATTTGGAGTCACAAGAGACCCTGGTGCACACGCGCGTGCGCGCACACACACACACACACACACGGCTAAACACATAAAAATGTTATATTAAACAAAAGAAACTATGAAGTCTCAACCTTTCTGACACATGGTCTGGACTCCATGATGGATTTTGGGTTTCGGTGCACCAGCAGCACTGCCCAGCTAACTCTGACCTGAAACCAACATGATACAACAGAGAATTAACTTCCCGTTTTGGGTGAGGTTAGCATGCAATCTAACAGGTTTCACGAGGCATTCTCATACACAAACACCAGTACACTTTGCTCTTATCCATCCTCCTTCCCTGGGCTCTCCCTCTGTCCTCTTGCTGGTCAGTGCCCTTCCTTCCTCCAATATGAATTTCTGCTTTTATATCACATGTAATGAGAAGGCAGACTTCTTGAGAAGTAGTTTTAATGTGCGTGCTCTGCTCTCAGGCTAAGCTAGAGTCACGACTCCTTTGGCCATGGGCAGTTACTATGATCTAATATGGGCTGGTGAAGGAGCTGTGAAGGAAATGCAGTTTTCCTAACTAATGAAGAAAAATGACAATTGTTCCTGGGTGGATGGTTGAATCTGGGGAGTCCTAATGGGGTAGCAGGGAAGGAAAGGAGAACAATGTTCCCAAGCATGAGGTATCCCCTGTCTGACTTCTCTTCCATCTCAACACGTTTGTCCACTTCATAACTTTTTTTTCTTTTTGAAAAGTTTTTACTTATTTTACTTGAGAGAGAGAGAGAGAGAGAGAGAGAGAGACAGAGACAGAGACAGAGACAGAGAGAGAGGCAGATAGAGAAAGAGAATGGGCACACCAGAGCCTTCAGCCACTGCAGACGAACTCCAGATGCATGTGCCCTCTTGTGGTGCTGGCTTACGGCTTACGTGAGTGCTGGGAAATTGAACCTGGGTCCTTTGGCTTTGCAGGCAAGTGTCTTAACTGCTAAGCCATCTCTCCAGACCAACTGTTTTATTTTTTTAATATTGTATTTATTTATGGGAGAGAGTGAGAAAGAGAGAAAAATAAAGATAAAGAGACAGAAGAATGGGCATGCCAGGGCCTGTAGCCACTACAAATGAACTCCAGACACGTGTCACCTTGTGCATCTGGCTTATGTGGGAGCTGGGGAATCAAAATTAGGTCCTTAAGCTTTGCAGGCAAGCGCCTAAACTGCTAAGCCGTCTCTCCAGCCCAACCTTTTCCTTGTAAAACAAAACTTTTAAGTGGGGTGTGGTGGCACCTGTATCCCAGTCACCTGAGAGGTAGATGTAAGAGGATCAGGAGTTCAAAACCATCCTCTGATATGCAGTGCGTTCAAGACCAGCTTGGGCACATGAGACCTTATCTCAAATAAATAATAAAAAGCTATTAATAGTAGGGGTTTGGAAATTATTTACTAGTTAAAGACACTTGTTTGCAAGGCTGCCAGCCTGAGTTAGCTAATCCCAAGGCACTTATAGCAATGGGAGGGGAGCCAGAGTATGTAGTGGCCAAAACAAGGAGATCCTGTCTCAGGCAAGGTGGAGAGAACAAACACCCCAAGGTTGTCCTCAGACCTCCATGTGTGTGCCTTGGCACAGGTGCTCCTATATACATGCATATCACACACATCAGCATATTCGCACACATAATTAAAAAAGAATACACAGATAAAAATGTTTAAAAGTTATAATCTGATCATAAAGGCATTGTATGTACATGTGTCAAATATCAAAAATACTAAAAGTTGGGCTGGAGAGATGGCTTAGCAGTTAAGTTGCTTGCCTGCGAAACCTAAGGACCCAGGTTTGATTCCCCAGTACCTATGTAAGCCAGATGCACAAGATAGCACATGCATCTGGAGATTGTTTGCAGTGCTGGAGGCCCTGGTGTGCCCATTCTCACATTCTCTCTCTCTACCTTTTTCACACAAATAAATAAATTAATAAAAATAAAATATTTTTTTAAATGCTAAAAGTTAGGGGCTGGAGAGATGGTTCAGTGGTTAAGATGCTTGCATGTAAAACCTAATGACCCAAGCTAAATTCCCCAGTACCCACATAAAGCCAAATGCACAAAGTGGTGCATGCATCTGGAACTTGTTTGCAGTGGCTGGAGGCCCTGGTGCACCCATTCTGTTTCTCTCTCCCTCTCTGTCTCACTCTGTTAACAAATACATAAAAATATTTTTTAAAATATCAAAAGTCTATAGGGGACACTGAAACCAATCACAATCTCACTCTATATAGAAACACTGAAGATTTTTTGTGTGTACATTGCAATATTCCTTTTTTATTTTTGTTTTGTTTTGTTTTTTCAAGATGGCATCTTACTCTAGCTCAAGTTGACCTGGAATTCACTATGCAGTCTCAGGGTGGTCTTGAACTCACGGCGATCGCCCTACCTCTGCCTCCCAAGTGCTGGGATTAAAGGCATACACCACCACACCTGACTTTTTTGCAATATTATTATTATGTATGTGTGCATATAAAATACCATACAAAGTATTTGACTAAACTGTTTGCTTAAAAACATATGATGGGAGCTGGGAAAATAATTAAGCTGTATAGCATTTGCTTAACATGTGCTGGGTTCAATCTTCAGCATGGGAAAAAAAACATAAAAATATCTTATATACTAATTAATCTCTTAAAACTCACCATCTTTATCTAGCCCAGCCATCTGCTCCCAGGAATCCTTCATGGTCTTTGGTGCAGTTATGACAAGATATCCATCTCTTTACAGACTATAGAAATCACGGTGTGTGCTAGGTTCTGAGTGAACACAGTAGTTGTTCAGAGGTATGGATGGGATGGGCTCTGGTGTGAAGGAGAATATGAGTTTACTTGGTAGGACTACCAAGAGCTATTTCAGGAGTTGAGGCTGCATCTTGGGCACCTTTCTCACAGACATCCTGTCAGCTTGGAGAATGAGTGATATAACTGGGCGTATTTGGTCTTCTGTAGCCATGCTACACGGAACCACAGGGCCTGTTCCGAAGGCTGCAGCTTTCCATGCCTTCATTCTCAAGACAGTGACCTCAATGCCCACCCTTCAGGGAGGTGATGGAAGGAATGTGAAAGTTCCTGGAAGTGGCTGTGAAAAGGAGTTCTCTAGCAACCTTCAACTGAGCGGCATATCTTCCTGATACTTTCAAATCACAGCCTCTCTGATAGGTCAAACTGATTCCTGGAGAAGTGCTTCTTTAAATTGGGGGTTCACCTAGAAGCTTCTTTACCTCTGCTCATGACATATGTAACCAATTGGACTTTTGGTCTCTAGGAATCTGGTTTGCTTTATGATGCTGTCTTCCAGCTGGACTGACTTATTTTTGATGAGCACTGCCTCCAGATGCCAACAGATACAGCAGGGTCAGGTTATAGTGACAGGAAAGGAAGTCTCAGGGGCCCATGTGGCATCTTCACTTATTTGTCTGTACATAAGTTCATTCAGCAAACACTGAAATAACTTTCTCTCTCTCTTTCTTTCTTTCTTTTTTTTTTTTTTTTGTTTTTCTTTTTTTTTGTTTCTTTTCTCAATTTTTATTAATATTTTCCATGATTATAAAAAATATCCCATGGTATTACCCTCCCCCCCCACTTTCCCCTTTGAAATTCCATTCTCCATCATATCCCCTCCCCATCTCAATCTTTCTACTTACATATATACAATACCAACCTAATAAAAGCCCTCCTCCCTTTCTTTCTCTTCCCTTTCTATCTCCTTTTTTAACTTACTGGCCTCTGCTACTGAGTTTTTTCCTTCTCGCACAGAAGCCCATTTTTTGTTTTTTCTAGGTAGGGTCTCACTGTAGCTCAAGCTGACCTGGAATTCACTATGTAGTCTCAGGGTGGCCTCGAACTCATGGCGATCCTCCTACCTCTGCCTCCCGAGTGCTGGGATTAAAGGCATGTGCCACCACGCCTGGCTTCATTTTTTTTTTTTTTTTTTTTTTTTTTTTGCCCTGGTACTGTCATAGGAGTTGGGTTTAGTGGTGAAAGATACCATCTTTGACCCTGCAGTAGCTCACACTCCCATGGAGCTGACAAATACTCAACAAACTATATCATAATATGAAAGGGCTCTAATATCACATTCCTATGTGCCAGAGACTGTCTGAGACTGAGGATGTAATAGTGCATGCATAGTACTTGACACCCAGAGTTTATATACAAGAGTTGAAACAAAGTTACAATTTGGTTATTTTTTCCCCCATTTATTTATTTAAGTAAACAACTTAAGGGAGGGCAGATCTGTTTTGGCTCATGGTTTCAGAGGTTTTGTTCACAGCTGGCTTACGACAGTTGCTCTGGGTCTCAGGTGAAGCAGAACGTCACGGCAGCGTGAGCATTTACAGAGGACGCTGGCCTCACTGCAGCTAGGAAGCAGAGAGCACAGCCGGAAGGGAGCTGTCATGGCCAAGATACACCCTTGTAAGGCATGTCCTAAGTAACCCCCATCCTCCAAGTTATTCCCACCTTCCACTATTCAACCACCTCCCACTAATCTATTCAAATTTGGAATCTATCAATGGATTAAGTCAGTGACGAGGTCAGACTCCTCATGATCTAATTACCTCTGGAAAGGCCTCTCCAGGCCCAGCCAGGTCCCTCCCAGGTGTCTCTCAATCCGATCAAACTAACAATCAAGATTAGCTATCACAGACTGGAAGCTGAGGAACTTCTCCCGAGGGTTTCTTTGCTAGCTTTCAGGTTACGCTGTGAAGAAGTCACTGCCGTCCGCAGTACCAAGAGCTTGCTGACTTACGCAAGTCCCTTTAGGCTAAGAATATGGTTTTGATATATGTACATTCACATGTGTATAGGTACGTACATGTGTACTCTGACATAAATACCTCTACTTTGCTGTATGCTCATCTATGTTCTTAGGGAGATCACACGCATGATGGCGAAGTGAAACACGCAGGGTGTGTTGCATCATGTCAGACGGAGAATGTCCTTTTTTCTTCTTTTTCTCAGGCACCTAGCCCACCACAGCCAAGTGCTCCTCACTTTCTGTTCTTTCAGGGTTATACAATGTGGGGAGATGGCTCAGTCATAAAGTGCTTGCCTTGAGTTCGATTCTGGTGGTATGCACTAGTCCTTCCAGCCCTAGAAAGGCAGAAACAGGAGGCTCCTTGGGACTTGCTGGCCAGTAAATCCAGCCAACTTGGTAGGCTCCAGATCAGTGAGAGACCTTGTCTCAAAAAAAGATGGACTGGGTTGGAGAGATGACTCGGCAGTCAAGGCAAAGCCTAACGACTGGGGTTCAGTTCCTCAGTACCCACGTGAAACCAGATGCACAGAAAAGCACATGTACCTGGAGTTTATTTGCAGCAGGTCCTGGCATACCCACCCGCTCTTTATCTCTCTCTGTCCCCTTTCTGCCTCTCTTGAAAATAAATAAATAACTTAAAAAAATGGACAGCACCAGAGAGGAACAACACCCAAGGTTGTCCTTTGGCCTCCACATAAGTGTTGGTGCACATGTGTGTGTGTGTGTGTGTGTGTGTGTGTGCACACACACACACACACACACACACCTCATTTAGCAGGCTGATAAACCTTGTCAGAATGTGATAGGCAAAAAATTTTTGGAGTTGACAATTCCCTCAACTGTATTTAACAGAATCCTAAAAGCCTCTTAGATGAGGAAACACATTAATTATCCTTCTGTTGGGCTCTACCTAGAAATTTCCACATCGTCCTTCTGGAACTCCATAACTATCAGGCCTTATCATTCATGTCGCCAGTGAGTTTCCAGCTTTCGTAAAGCTTCCTCTGCTGCACAGAGCTCACAGGCTGCGCAATACAATGTGAACTATCACTAACCTGACTGTCATCTGCAGTCGCAAGCTGGGACACGCTGATATATGGTCTTCCCAAGAAGCTCAAGTCTGAGCCCTTTGCACCATCTTAGGTCATAGTTCATAATATCAGAACAGAATCAGATTTTCTTTTTTTGTGGTGGCACACGCTTTTATTTTTTTTATTTTCTTTTTCTTTATTAGTTAGTTTTGTATTCAGCAAATACAGTCAGTTTGGTACCATTATTAGGCTCATCTGTGACCTACCCCCTCCCCTTGGCCCCTCCTTGTTGAGGTATATGGGTCATGCATTGTGGAGTTAGCCCACAGTTATGGGTAAGATAAATGTCTCTGCATATCATGACCCAACATGTGGCTCTGACATTCTTTCCGCCCCCTCTTCCACAAAATTTCCCTGAGCCATGTTGGGTTCATTTTTTAGTCTGCTTCAGTGATGAGGTGTTGGGAGCCTCTGAGGCTCTGGCTCTCTGATTTGGTAGGAGTTGATTTTTCTCTGTGTCGATCTCCTTCCCCCTTGGGCTGGTATCCGGTTAATCAGGAAAACAGCACCCTTGCTTGTTTCGCCAATTTTTCTTAGTTTCAGCCGGGGCCCTTGGGACCCATAGCTGGAGCTGGGAAACAAGTCAGAACCATATCCAAACATAAGCCCACTCTCCAATATCAAGCTACCATCAATTGTGGGCTACAAGAGGGCCTACACCTATTAAATTCTCTATAAAAAAGTAAGGGTTATCTCATTTGTCCTGGTGCTAACTTACTCTCTGTTGGAGAATCTGCTTCTCTTTTTCAGATAGATGTAGATCCTAAGGAGAGAATCAGATTTTTTTAATGACTTATTTTAGTCAGAAGAGTTTTCCATGGTATTTTCCAAGGTTGCGGAAATTAAACTTTCTGAGCTTTGAGTATACTGCTGAAAATGGTCACCTTTTCCCTGTACCTAAGATACCACACCTTATACAGTCTCTTATTATTCTTTTTGGTTTGTTTGTTTGTTTGTTTTTGTCTTTTGAGGTAGGGTCTTGCTGACCTGGAATTTACTATGTAGGCATGCAGTCTCAGGCTGACATTGAACTTACAGGGCCCCTCCTACCTCTGCCTCCTGAGTGCTGGGATTAAAGGCATGTACCACCATGCCCTCATTACTCTTTTCTACAGAAAGATCTCTGGCTTTTCCTCAGGTCTGGTGTGCTCTTTAGCTCAGCTGGGAATTTTATTTTTTTCAAGCCTATATACTAAAGCAGAAAAAATAGATTAGCTGTGTGAATATGGAACTAATCTTTCGCTTTTTGAAAACATTCCTTGCACAGAGCTGAAAGAAACTTTTATATCACCCCTGCCAAAGCCCAGGGAACGTTTCAGAAGATGGGGAGGAGTGCTGTGCAACACTGTCTTCTGGACATGAGGTGACCATTGCCGTCATTACCTCACGGTGACTGTCTCCACCTGTACAACGTCCTCACAGTATTGGGCCCGTCACCCTTCTTTTATGGATGGTGGAGGACGGAAGGAGGAATCACTGGCCAGTGATAGTTGGTGGAGCAGTGTTAAGCATCTCCTGCACTGGGGCAGTTTCATGTGCTCTGGTAAATACTCCTCCACCCATGCTCATGCATACAACCCAAATTAAATTCAGTGGGTCACCTACACACAAGAAAATAAAATATATCGTAGAAGAGAGCTGTGTTGGAAAGAAAAGGGGGTTCAAGGGAAGGAGGTTTGGGAGGAGACAAGATAATGTGAAAATTATGATCAAAATACATTATATACATGTATAAAATTATCAATTAAAATAAATAAAATTTTTAAAAATCACTCCTGGTATTGAGATAGATAGATAGATAGATAGAGAGAGAGAGAGAGAGAGAGAGAGAGGCAGATAGAGAGAATGGGTGCACCAGAGCCTCCAGCCACTGCAAACAAACTCTAGATACATGTGCCACCTTATGCATCTGGCTTATGTGGGTACTGTGGGATCAAACCTGGGTTCTTAGGCTTCTCAGACAAGCACCTTAACTGCTAAGCCATCTCTCCAGTCACCTGAGATTCTTTTTTTTTTTTTTTTTTTTAAAGAGAGGCTTTCTTTTTAATTTTTTTTTTCTTTTCGAGATAGGGTCTCACTCTAGTCTAGGCTAACCTGGAACTCACTTTGTAGTCCCAGGCTGGCCTTGAACTCACAGTGATCCTCCTACCTCTGCCTGCTGAGTGCTGGGACTAAATGTGTGTGCCACTATGCCCACTAGCTTTCTTTATACAAAAGCATTTTATTTATTTTTGTATGAGAGAGAGAGAGAAAGAGACATATAGAGAAAGAATTGGTATGCCAGGGCCTTAAGCCACTGCAGATCAACTCCAGATGCATGCACTACCTTGTGCATCTGGCTTGCATGGGTCCTGGGAAATTGAGCCTGGGTCCTTTAGCTTTGCAGGCAAGTGCCTTAACTGCTAAGCCATATCTCCAGCCCCTTGAGATTCTTTTGATTCTTTTTTTTTAAAATATATTTTTATTTATTTATTAGAGAGAGAGAGAGAGAGAGAATGGGCATGCCAGGGCCTCCAGCCACTGCAAACAAACTCCAGATGTATGTGCCTCCTTGTGCATCTTGCTAACATGAGTCCTGGGGAATCAAACTGAGATCCTTTGGCTTTGCAGGCAAAGGCCTTACCCGTTAAGCCATCTCTCCATCCCTGAGATTCTTTATATCGACAGCATCCTTTATCTCACTGACATAATCTGCAAGGTCCTCTTTACATAAAATTTGACAATAGCTCATATTGTACATTAAAGTTCTATTAGTTGTGTTAAAATCCCTGGCTGGCCTGGATTGAGTGCAGATTTCAACATGTGAGAAAGATTCCATATCCATATTTTAAAAAATATAGTCTACATTCCCTTGCCTATAGGATTAGATCAGGAGTAGATTGTAGGCTTGGGTAAAAGTACATTACTCTTATGGGCTCAGCTTCCCATATGTCACTGCAGCGCACACTGGCCAAAGCATGTTGTCCTGTGAGACTGTAGGAGACTTGGAGGCTTCATGAATGATGTTTTGTCCTCTGTTGCTTTGTTTCTTTGCATGTAACAGAGATGCGTAAGACCTGTACAGTGAAGCTGTAAAACAGCCCTGAGAGAAGCGACCTAGCTCAAGCTAGCAAGACCCTTCCTCTTTTACAGATGAAGCAATTCAGGCAGCAGGAGATGCATGGCTTGCTTAAGGGCAAGCAGTCAAGAAGCTGACGAGATAGAATAAGGACCCAGGCCTTTCAGCTCCGAAAGCTTCTCTCATAATCACTGTGCTTCCCTCTTCGCTTCTCCCACTTCTACTACACTATGGAACTCCTGCTAACTTTATTTGTACTGTGGGGCATCTCGCAGTGGAGAACTTTATAGCAGCTTGATTACATTTAGCTTTTATTCTGGGTTGTCTCCTACCACTGAAGTGTTAGCTCCAAGACAGCAAGACTTCTGTCTTCTTCACTGACTGTCGTGTCCCTGGTGTATCTGTACTTCCTGGCTTCCCTATGAACGGACACACCAAGAATCATGTGTGTGGATGGCATTGGGTTTCCATCAGTGGGCTGGCAGCTCTGTCTGGCCACTATGTTGGCATTCACCTCAGAGTCAGAAGTTTTACCAGCTTTCGTGTTCTGGAAGTGGGCACTCCTATGTGACACACAGCGGAGATGGCTCATCATCAAAGCCTGACTATACTATGTCCATCAATCATTGAGGCTACTGAAAACCTGCATTTTGTTGACTAGAATTCCAATAACAATTAGATGAATGGTGGTGCGCATGTTTATTGATGAAGCTGAATTAGCAGAAATCCCCGAAGCTAGATTCCAGAACACTCGGGAACACTACAAGCATACAGTATTGAACTGATTCGCCAGTACTTTCCCTAATGGCCCTTGTTGCAGTCACCTTCTCACTGCTGGGACGAAGTGCCTGACCAAAAGCAGCTGGGAGGCAGAAAGATTCTATTCTGGCTTACGCTCTAGAGGGCAAGTTCCATGATGGCAGTGCAAAGCTTGGCATTAGCAGGGACTGGGCATCACTTCTGCCACTGCAGGTGGAAAGCAGCAGCAGGAGACTGAGCCAAACTCTAGCAACTGGGAGCTGGTTATAACACCCCTAATCTCACCCAACAGCACACCTCCAGCAAAGGTGCACCTCCCAAATTTCCATCAGCTTGGGACCAAGCATTCAGAACACATGAGTTTATGGGGGACATCTTCAAACCACCACAGTCCTGAAAAGAACTAGAAGAGAATAGCCAGGGGTGGTGATGCACTCCTTTAATCCCAGCACTTGGGAGGCAGAGGTAAGAGGATCGCCATAAGTTTAAGGCCACCCTGAGACTACATAGTGAATTCCAGGTCAGCCTGGGCTAGAGTGAGACCCTACTTCAAAAACAAAAAAACAAAAAAAAACGAAGAATTATATTTAAAAAGATATCTTTCTAAATGAACCTGAAATGGCTGAATTATAGTTAAAGGAGCCAGAAGTTGAAAGACTTAATATTTGTAAGGGGTAAAGAGTCTTGACATCAGCATCCAACTCCTGATAAGCTCATTGGTCACTGTCCTGACAAGTGAGAACTTCCTTCTCTAAATAAAAGTCTCTAGTGGACCACACATTAATAAAGAGATCTACATTTTTTTCTGTAATGAACAAAATATCTTAAAAAAAATTCTTTTGTTTTTTAGAGGTAGGGTCTCGCTTTAGTCCAGGCTAACCTGGAATTCACTCTGTAGTCAGGGTGGCCCCAAACTCACTGTGATCTTCGTACCTCAGCCTCCCAAGTAATGGAACTAAAGGCATTTTGCCACCATACTGGGCCTTAAAATTTTTTAAAATAATTTTATTTATTTGAGAGGGAGGGAGGGAGGGAGGGAGGGGGAGAGAATGAGAATGGGGCCTCTTGCCGCTTCAGATGAACTCCAGACACATGTGCCACTCTGTGCATTTGGCTTTACATGGATACAGGGGAATCGAGCCTGGCCCAATAGGCTTTGCAAGCATGTGCCTTTAATAGCTGAGCCATCTCCCTAGCCTTCAAAAGATCTTACATTAAGAAAAGCAAAGAACAGGCCAGGCGTGGTGGCTCACACCTTTAATCCCACCACTCAGGAGGCAGAGGTAGGAAGATTGGCACAAGTTCAAGGCCACCTTGAGACTACATAGTGAATTCCAGGTCAGCATGAGCCTCAAAAAACCAAAAAAAAAAAAAGAAAAAAAGAAAGAAGAAAGAAGAAAGAAAAGAACAATGCCTGGCACATAGTGGGCTGTGAACAAATCAATCAGATGATAGAGTCATGGTTGTATCTGCAAGCTCACCATCCTTCTTGGTGCTATCATTCTGCTCAAAGTGGTCACTTTGAATCTTAGTAAAATGGTGGCTACATAGAACAAAGTGTACTGGGCCCGAGAGAATGAGAAGTCAAGAGTATTCAGGCAAGAGAGAAAGATGCAAGACAGTGTCTGAAAAGGTGGTGGGAGAACAGAAGACCTGTGGTAGTGCTAAGAAGATCAGAACGGAGGTGACTACTGCCTATTCAGGAAGAGAGGAATTGGGTTCAAAGCTGTAGTAGAAGGGTCAAGTTTGCAAAGTGAGTTTCTGCTTCTGCTGCAAGTGAGAAAACAGAGTTCTTATGGAATGTCCTTAATAATTGTAGCATTAAATAGGGTCACTCTTTCCATAGATAATGTTGCAAAAAAATCTGATTTAAAAAAGATGTCAGCTGGGCGTGGTGGTACATGCCTTTAATCCCAGCGCTCGCGAGGCAGAGGTAGGAGGATTGGATAGCCATGAGTTCGAGGCCACCCTGAAAATACAGAGTGGATTCCAGGTCAGCCTGGGCTAGTGTGAGACCCCACCTGGAAAAACAAAACAAAACAAACAAACAAAAAGATAATGGCAGATAAAATGATGGTTTGGCACTATGGAAACAGGAAACTATGCTTCACCTCAATTGAGACATAAATTTCTTATAAGCAATCAGTAACAATGACAGGAAATCAAGAGTGGGCAGTAATTAGTGTGAAATTGCTCTCTGTGGAGCTGTTAATAAAGGGAACTTGTGGGTGATGAAGGAGCACAGGCTGGAGCTGTTCTCAGGACTTCTCTTAGAAGACCAAAGCAATCACGTCACGTCACGATGTTCTCACGGGGGTCAAATAAAAATTGACGTCAGTAGAAAAAGGAGCCAGCCTCCCACGCGAAGTGACATGGTCACTGCCCTTCTCAGACTAGGAGGCACTCGCGACTCCTAGTTACTTGTGGCAGTCATTTGCTTCCTGAGGGTTCTGGCTCTGTCGGCTTCATCAGCGTGAGACCTGTGTCTAGTTTAGTCCCCGAAACATTTCGATATAATTAGCTTTCTTAATCACATACGTTCCACTTTGAGCACGTATAAATGTTATTCTGATAAGCAGCGGCTAAGGGATAAAAATAAATGAGGAGCCCCTGCTTTACTTCATAACAACCCTGGTTGGAGTGACCCCAAGAAGAGCGGACATGGCCATTAAGCAGCTCCTAGCTTTTCATTTGCAGCTCCACCGCAGCAGGGAAATCTGAGGATGTAACCTCACTCTGAGAGAATCTGACCTTCTGCTCTCAATGAACCACAGGAGCGCAGCAGTTCATCGGTCTGATGTGATGGTTCCCATCAGGGGCAGGACTCTCTGGGTTCGGGGGGAAGACGTCTCTCTGCAAGGCTTAGCCAATGACAGAGCTGCCTCTCTTCTTCCCGATGAACTCATGCCAAGATGATTTTCTACATCCAGGAAATTGCTTCAAACGTGACATTCTGGCTTGGGGCCTGCTTTCATTTAATCAGCACCGATTGCTTCTTCTGTCTTGGTACCCACAACATTTGGGGCACAGGGCTTGTACCATCTTCCTTGCCTCTGCCTCTGCCCTCCCAATCTTCCACCTCCTTGGTGCCTACTCTCTCCAGCTGTGGCAGGTGATGGAGCCAGGAGACTGGAGGGTTCCAGCAGTCAGACCTTTCTGGTCCCTGCTGAGAGAAGCCTTCAGCTTTCACTATTTGAGAATGACAACAAAATCAAGCCCAAAGCAAAGGTCATGTGGAGTTGAAGTCTCTGATCTTGTCATTTTTTTGACCACAACACTCACTTGTTCCATGATTGACTCAAAGACAAAACTATTCAGGCTGTGTTAGCTGAGAACATGTTAGGGCACACATCTTCATATTCTGACTTCACTGTAGCAATAAGTGCCAACAGTTTGCAGTTTCGGAAGCGCTTTCTTAGCAGCAATCTCAATTTTTAAACCATTTGTGGACTTTAAGTTTTCTTATTCCCACTTGACATGTGAGATATCTGCACTCAAAAAGCTTCAAGGATAGCTTTATAAATGGAATATTGCTGAGAACTAGCCTAGGATTCCTGCTTCCGGAGGTAATGCTGTGAGTTCTGCTGTCCCGTGCTTCCTGCTACAGGAAGAAGTAGATGTGTTAATCCATTGAAGACACTTCATCTAGAACTTACCTATTTTTTCTGTTCTACCTATCTACATACCTGGATATCAGAATCCAGGTGTGCTCGACTTGAGACTCTAGATTTTACATCACAGCCCTCTCTATAGGTCCTCTGGATTTTTTATGTGTGGGGGGAGGGAAAAACAAGATCCAGATGTCAAGGCACATCTCCACACTGTCAAGGTTTACTTCTTTTTTTGTTTTAAATATATTTATTTACTTGACGGAGAGAGAGAGAGAGAGAGAGAGAGAGAATGGGCATGCCAGGGCCTCCAGCCATTGCAAATGAACTCCAGATGCCTGTGCCCCTTTGTGCATCTGGCTAACATGGGTCCTGGGGAATCGAACCTGAGTTCTTTGGCTTTGCAGGAAATGCCTTAACCACTAAGCCATCCCTCCAGCCCTACTTCTTTTAAAAAATTTATTTTTGTTTATTTTTATTTATTTTTTTGAGAGCAACAGACAGACAGAGAAAGAGGCAGATAGAGAGAGAGAGAATGGGCGCGCCAGGGCCTCCAGCCACTGCGAACTCCAGATGCGTGCGCCCCCTTGTGCATCTGGCCAACGTGGGTCCTGGGGAATCGAGCCTCAAACAGGGGTCCTTAGGCTTCACAGGCAAGTGCTTAAGCGCTAAGCCATCTCCCCAACCGGCCTACTTCTTCTTCTTCTTCTTTTTTTTGAGGCATCTTTGGAAAATTTAATTTGGACCATATCTTCTTTTGCTGAAAACATCACGTATCTTCGGGCATTTTGGGTTCCAGCTCACAACGAGGCTGTGGTTTCCCACAGTTACATTCTATACCCGACTTTCTATAGAAAGATAACATGTTTTCCAACCTCCTAAAAAATGCTCTAATCCTTACAATAAATGGCAGGTAAAGCAAAGTAAGGCTTTATTTTCCCCTTTCCCCCTTTTCAATTAATGGTGTAATGGAGGAGTAAAGACAGAAGACAGTTACGTCAGTGCTGGCACTCTGGGGACGCAGCCCTCACGTCCTGGAGCCCTGACAGACACGGGAAGTGCACAGCAGCCCGTCACAACCCAGGAGCCGCGAGCTCTGGTCCTTCTTGGTGCTCCCAGGGCGAGGAGCAGACCTAACGGTGACCAGAGGCCTCTCCCCCACCAGCACTGGAGTACCACAGGTTCGTTTCTGTGGGCCTTACAATGGATTTACCAAAATAAAATGAGATAAAAGTGCCTTCTCCAATCCTGTATCAAATTACTAGAATGAAAATAAAAGCACCTGTCTGATAAAACACGTTACCCTATGTCAGCTGGAGACATGTCCCTTGCATGATCGTCCAGGTAATGATGTCTGTCACTAGTTCTGCCTGGCGCACACATGTTTTTTTAACGGCATCATTTGAACAGCTTAACATTTTTAAAACTTGTTCATTAGCTTAAGAAAAAAAGACAAGGCAGCCAAATTTAACTAATTTGGGTTGCAGAAAACACCTCAAACATTAACCTTTATCTTCTCCAAGTGTGAAGAGCCAATGATTTAAAGTAACCAAGTAGTTTCTCCTAACAGGAAACTATGCAGCTACTGTCAATAAACACGCCTCCAGTAAGCGCAGGGCCCCTCATAAATACAAAATTAAATTCTTTTCAGGAATATGTTTGTGACTTTAGTACGTGGGACTTACATTTACTCTTTACACTTTAGTGCTTCCTTATGTTCCCACACCAATGATTTCATCTCGGCGGGCTCTCGCTCTCACAGACAGATGGCAGGCTGCGTCCCGGCGTGAGTGGGGGGGGGCAGCCACATGGCTGTGCTCTTAGAACCCTTGCAGAAACTCCTGCAGCTGGGTGACGATCTCTGTGTCCACAGTCTCCATGAGCGACTGGAAGCCTTGCTCCCCCAGGACCTCCTGCTGGGCCTTGAGCTTCTCATAGATGAACTGCTGCAGTGACACTGTGTGCACAGGGTCCTTCAGGGCCAGCATCTTTTTCCTCTTGTCCTGTTCTGTGGGTGGTTCTTCGTCATCTGTTACTTTTGGTTCTTCACGATGCGACATCAACATACAGTCTTTGTAAGTTCTCGTTTCAGGGTCTTCCGTCATGACATCATGCAGGCCCTCCACTGAGATGTTTATAATCCCACAGAATTTATCTTGGATAACACTGTTGTCAGACGGCAGAAGAGAAAGCAAAGCCAAGGTTGACAGTTTCCTTCTTTCGGGCTGGGTAATGTTGACCATCCGATCAATCCACATTTCAATCATGTTTCCTAAGAGCTGGTCCATCTCCTGATTAAATTTATGTGCCATCTCATTCTGAAGTGAAGAAAAAAAAAACTAGCATTTTGTAATATGACTCGACCTATAACTCCAAGATAATGTGGACATCACAACAGGATACCTCTCTCCTTCTATAATACCTCTGAAAACACAGGGTAAAATTGGCTGGAACATCTGTGGGCCTAATACTGGATTCACTTTAAGGGCATTTTCTACAACCTTGAGAACTTGAACTTGACCTTCTGTAGTAATTTCCTGCAACAGCTCACAAAAGGACTGACAAAGACTTACTGCATATGTCTGTAAAAACTCTGTGGATGATAAAAAGATATAACCATTGATGATCTTAAAGCAGGTTCTGAGATTTTTCTGAACTTAGTTCAAGAAGTGGTGACATATTCTGAAATATGCGAAGTAATTCTGGTATAATGCATGGACTGTTTTCCAATGTCACTAACCATAACTCTAAGCCATCTTCCAGAAGATAGACATGTGGCGGCTGGGAAACATCTGTACTCAGCTGGATAACTGGGAGCAGGAAAGGGTACAGGTTCTTGCTGTCTGCTCCTAATCCCTGGACAAGATGAATGAGTGTTGTCAGAATAGCACATCTCAACATGTTGTGCTCTTCACTCTGTTTCCAAAGAAGTGGCAAATACTGCACTAAGCATCCTACATATGGTCGTATCTGCACGTTGACTCTTTCAATCACACAGGATAGGACGTGCAAAACATGCATCTTCGTATCACACTCTGTAACGTGCTGCAGTAACTGAAAAAGGAGTGTGAACATGGTCTCCAGATATGGTAGAAACTGATCCGTTCTAAATTCAAAATTTAACTTCAGAGTTGTTGCTGTTTCAATTCGTACCACTAAATACTGGTCCTGGAGCAGGTCACAGGTTGCCTCATACAGCATGGGTCTTAAGTCAGACTTGAATTTCACAGAAACCCACTGACCAATGAGCCAAATCACCCTGCGTCGCAATGGCTTATACCTATTGTGAGTGACTTGTAACTCAGGAAGAAGTTGGTTTTTAAACCACTGATCAAAATCAACACTGCCAAACAGCTCAAAAGCAGCGAATCCCACAGCATTATACACAGTATCTTTGATTAACACTGCATTCATATCTTCTACATTGGTGGGACCTTGAAGAGTTTGCATCATTTCTAGAAGTACAGGAGTAAGAGTCTGATTATATTCATGGAATATATCTATAAATAGTACTTCAGTGCAAGGCCACAAGCTATATTTCCAAGAGTCACCTCCTGTTTCTTCCACTGTAAAGCCCTCTGGATCTTCTTCCCACATTGTCAGTTCTTCCTCCATTAATAAAAAATAATGAGAGACTAATCTACAGATCTCTGTCAACGTGGGGTATGTGAAGAATGCCATCTTAATCTTATGGGCTTCAAGGGTTTCAGGACTGCTATCTTCAAAATTTTTGGATGGTTTATATGCATATTTTTTTACAATCATCTTAATAAGATTCATGCACTGGACAATGAATCGTTCAAATGTAACGCCGTCACCAACTTCAGTAAAAACATAGCTTACAGAAAATTCCAGTGATCTCTGAATTAGAGGAGTAAATGAAAAAGGGTGCTGATCCAAGAAGTCCAAGAGCACCTTAGTAAAAAGAAGGATGGTCTTCTCCAGTCTATCTCTACACACGCTGTCTGCACCTATACTTCTACTGCATTCCAGAAACTGTTTCAGACATTCAAATATTCCATGTAAGAACCCCATCACCTCCAGATTCTTATGAGGGTCTACAAATCCATTAACAGTTAACTTACGCAGCACTTTTAGTGACAGTAGTGTTCGTTCTAGTGAACTGAGAACTTCCGCTTCATTGCCAGAGGAAACTTGTTGCAGGAATGTATCTGTATGGTGGCTCCACAGAGAGCAGGCAAAACTATAAATCCCAGAGGCTAGATCATAAAATAGTTTTCTATCAGCAGCCAGACGTTTAGATGCCAGGGTCTTGGTGACGTGATAGAAAGTAAGTAATGCTCTGTGCTGTCGAAGATCATCTTGGACTTTCACAGACTATGAGAGTGGGGATCAGTTCAGGCCTGTTGCAGTCCGGTTCACATTGCTGGTAGAAATCACCCAACCAAGAGCAGCTTCTGGGAAAAAGAGATTTATTTTGGCTTACAGGCTCGAGGGGAAGCTCCACGATGGCAGGGGAAAACGATGGCATGAGCAGAGGGTGGACATCACCCCCTGGCCAACATAAGGTGGACCACAGCAATAGGAGGGTGTGTCAAACACTAGCAAGGGGAAACTGGCTTTAATACCCATAAGCCCGCCCCCAACAATACACTCCCTCCAGGAGGCATTAATTCCCAAATTTCCATCAGCTGGGAACCTAGCATTCAGAACATCTAAGTTTATGGGGGACACCTGAATCAAACCGCCACAAGGCCATTGTCTAGGACAATCCAATCTAGCAACTTTTGCAATCAGCACTGCAATCTGAGTTGCAATCTGACTTATGGGTTCATTGAAGTTCGTGATGAGCCCTGCATGCAATGTTGATTTTTCCTCCTCTGAGAGAGCATGAGGTGCACCATGTCTCCAGTAGCGATCTACTCCATGTTTAAAGTACAGAACTGCAAGCCATCTTACATTTATGTCCAGAGTGTGGTTCGTGAAAATATTCAGCAACACTGAATAGAAACCTGGCTGTGTCTCCCACTGTTTCAACTGCTCCTCGGCTGGCTTTTAGAACAGCAGTGTCCTGGCTGGTGGCCTGTGTTAAGACTTGAAGAACTACGGTGCTGGCCCTATTGAGATCCATGGACACCGCTCTGTTCGGACCGGAAGAGCACAGCTCTCCCCTCCCCGCTTCTCCACACCAAGTGCCGCCCGGCTGTCCCCGCTCCGCTCTGCACCTACTTCTTTTTTAAAAAAATTTTTTTTTCTTGATAATTTTGATACATATATATAATGTAATTTGATCATAAGGCCCTCCCATGGCCTTCTCTTGTCCCAGTCCCCTTCCTCTGAACCCCTTCTTCTTACCAACTAAACCCTCCTCTATTTTGATGTCTTCTTTTCTTCTCTGTGTGGGTGTGATCCTCCGGGTTTAACTAAGGTTGCCTGCATGACTATTGGTGGGGATTTTACTGGAGCATAGGCAACTCACCATGACTACACCACCGACGACTATGTCTGCCATTCTCCCAGCCACCACTAGCTGCCAATGACTCCCCAGGGAGCTATGAGAGCCTTACTTCCTTCTCTCCATCTGGGCAAACTGTTGGTGCTTCCCCCCCCCCCCCCCCCAAGCACCCTGCATAGCACTTTCAGAATTATGACAGTTTTCTGGCAGGGAACTTTCCAACTTGGTTATAGCTTGATTTCTCTGTGTCCTGCAAATGAAGCAAGTAATGTCATTAGCAATAGGGTGTCCCCATCTAATTCTGGTGGGCAACCAAGAACAGTAGCAAGAGCTGGTATTGTCTTGGGAGTATCAAGGACCTTCCTGACCAATAACTCACTGGGAAGTATCCTGGCATTGGGATTTTTCTACGATAATAGATGGCTTCTAGGAGCAGCACTATCCACTCATGGAGAGAACATCCATTCAAGCTCTTTTTTGTTTTTCTTGAGTTGGGGTCTCGCTCTAGCCCAGGCTGATCTGGAATTCACTCTGTAGTCTCAGGCTGGCCTCAAACTCATAGTGATCCTCCTACCTCTGCCACCTGAGTGCTGGGATTAAAGGTGTGTGCCACCATGCCTGTGTTCAAATCTTGTAAAAATTATTTTTTTAGCCAGGTTCAAGGCCACTCTGAGACTACAGAGTGAATTCCCGGACAGCCTGGGCTAGAGTGGTGAGACCCTACCTCAAAAAACCAAAAAGCTTTTTTTTAAATTATATTTTTAGTTGACAAAAAAGTTTTTTTTTTTTTCCCCAAATGCAACAGATGACCAGGATCATTTAATCAAAGTATTCAGTGAAAGCTGTACACAAGACGGCTCTACTCCTGCATCTTCTCAAGTGCTTCCTCCTTGTATTTGCCCTTTTCCTGTCCTACTTGACGAGATTTGCCTTTCCGTTCCAGAATCATCTTGCGATCTCTATCCAGTTTTAGCCTGGTGATAACCACCTTGCTGGGGTGAATGCCCACATGGACAGTCGTGCCATTAGCCTTTCCCTCTGTACCCGTTCAATGTAGATGACATATTGCTTCCTGTGAACCTGGACCACTTTGCCAATCTGCTGACCTTTATAGTGTCCTCGTACAAACCTGAATCTCATCATCCTTTTGGGTAGGCATAGAATGAACATTGTACTTCTGTCTCAGCTGTTTGGAAGGAGGGGGAAGACATAATCTTCCTCCAGATGTGGGAAGGTGCATTGAAACGCCCTTTACGGTTCTTGCTTCGGTCAGAAGTCACAAAGGGATTGAACTTCATTTCGGCAGCTACCACTCTGGTGATGGCCGCTAACAGGGAGAGCAAAAAAGCAGGTTTTCATATGGCTTTTCATTCATCTGTACTTTTGGTTAAACCTCTCTCATACTTTCTCTTACTGTCCTACTTACTTCATGAGGACAGGCTGGGCAGGGAAGTCCTGCTGTGAACCTAGTGGGTCACTAGACAAATGCTTCTTTATAACAGCCACAAGCCACCCTGGGTGCAGACGAAGAAGGGAACAGCAATCTGTAGGCGATATTAGCATCATATTTTGATACACAGTCATGTTATATAGACCAGGCTAGCCTTGAACTTCCAGGTCTGCTTCAGCCCCCTGAGTGCTTAAATTTTAGGCATGTGCCACCACACCTAGCTCGGAGTTACTTTTAAAGCATTTTCACATATATGAAATGCTTCATGTAACACATGTATGATTCTATTGCATGCTTGAATAAGCTCAGTAGCATCAGCAGAGACCATGTACCTATAACCTGGTCCGGGATTGCTGACAACCACCACAGTCATGCTTCCCTCTGGCCCCAAGAGTCTTTCATCTCTGATTAAAGTATTGTACACAAACAGCATAGATATCAACACAGTTCCTGAAAACAATTGAGTGGAGTACTCATACTATCTGTGAATAATGGTTGAAATGCCTTCAGGGTAGGAACAAGATGTTAGGTTTGTAACTAAAAACCTGGGGTGGCTCAGGTTAGTGAGTGGATGGAATGTGCCTGAAATCATGGGAGATATTGACAAATAAATGTGAAAAAAATGGAGAGAAGGGCTGGAGAGATGGCTTAGCAGTTAAGGTGCTTGTCTGCAAAGCCAAAGGACCCAGGTTCAATTCCCCAGGGCCCATGTAAGCCAGATGTACAAGGGGGCACATACATCTGGAGTTCATTTGCAGTGGCTGGAGGCATGCCATTCTCTCTCTCTTTTCTCTCTCTCCACGCCTATTTCTCTCGCTCTCAAATAAGAAAATAAATAAAAATAAAATATTTTTTCAAAAAGAAAAAACTGGAGAGAAAAAAATTGAAGATATTAAGAAGTAAAA
The DNA here is from genome assembly GCA_036346955.1 of Dipus sagitta. Taxonomy (NCBI): domain Eukaryota; kingdom Metazoa; phylum Chordata; class Mammalia; order Rodentia; family Dipodidae; genus Dipus; species Dipus sagitta. Next base: position 183,734,815 of record CM070771.1, read on the forward strand.
TAGAAAGCTCTAAGGAACTTAGTGTCAAAAATAACAAATATGGGGCTGGAGGAATGGCTTAGCGGTTAAGGCATTTGCCTGCAAAGTCAAAGGACCCAGGTTCTATTCCCCAGGACCCACGTAAGCCAGATACATAAGGGGGCACATGTATCTGGAGTTCATTTGCAGTGGCTGGAGGCCCTGGTGCTCCCATTCTCTCTCTGTCTGCCCTCCTCTCTCTCTGTCATAAATAAATAACTAAATAAATAAAATATATTAAAAAAGAACAAATATGACGTTGAAGCATAAATGCCCAGGTTACACTGTACAATATGATACTACATGGAAACATTACATAATATGGCTTCTGTATGTGAGGATAAGCCTGTATCATCTTAATGAATTTTTAACAAAGATTTTAGTTTTATTTATTTATTAGAGGCAGGGAGAGGGAGAGAGAGAGGGAGAGAGAGAGGGAGAGAGAGAGAGAGAGAGAGAGAGAAAGGAGAGAAAATGGCATGCCAGGGCCTCTAGCCACTGCAAACGAATTTTAGATGCATGTGCCACCATGTGCATCTCGTTTATGTTGGACTTGGAGGATCGAACCGAGGTCCTTAGGCTTCGCCACCATATGCCTTAACTGCTAAGCCGTATCTCCAGCCCTTAATGAATTTTTGATAGATTACTAAATTTGGAGGCAACCGGGATGTCCTTCAATCAAGAAGTAAATCCCTTTACAAGTTAGTTTTCATTTTAATGTGCAGTACAGTGGCTTGATCATTACTCTTTCTTCTTTTTCATGACCATCTTATGTTTCTCCAAAACACAATGGCTGACACCCCCAAAGCCATTGTGTTGAGCTCTTATTCCTGAGCGTGTTTCAGGTAATGCTGTTCTTAGTATTCTATGCCCTCTTTCCTAGGCTTTCATTTACTTTCACAGCTGCCAAAAGTCTCCCATTTATCTGTCTCCTTCCTCTTCTGTCAGGCTATTCTGAGGGGTAATTTTTCATCCTGTCAGTTTCGTTATCCCAATGGTCCATTCATTTCCTCTAGCCTCCTTGCCTTCTTCCTTCATGGCCTCTCACGACAGCACTTTGTTCAGAGAAGTCTTAAAGCATCCAGGAGCCGACAGCTGTAGATTGAGATTGGACTAGAATGCAAAGAGGACTTGATTTAGTAGTGATTACAGGGCTTCAAATCTGTCAGGGCTCTTGGCTGTAAATGGCTGAAACTCCCGTTAGCTTAAGGAAAGGGGGATATATTACACCCTTGCCAGAAAATGATTTTAGGGCAAAGCAGAATGGACAAACTTGCCATAGGAACGAGTATCTCATTCAGTGCCTCTGGGTCATGCCTCTCTTTTCTTCATGTTATTATTTCATTTTATTATTTCTCTTAATTTGTTTTATTCTGTAAGCAGGTTTTCTTGTGTGCTGGGAAATGTGTCTACTGAGTATTGATTTTGAGCTCTAGAGTCACATTTCCCAGAAGAAAGAGAGGACTCTCTCCTCTGCTCCATAGATCTGTGCCAAGGAAGATATCTGACTGGTTTTGTGGGTCAAATGCTCTTTTCTTGACGGGCCTCCAAACCTTGGCCAGACCTGAGTTCTGAGGTGGGATGGAAAGGGCTGGGCACCAATGTACGGGACTTAAGTGCTGCCTTATCCATATCTAACACAATGCTAAACTCACAGAGGCCAGAGGAGTGTATACAAATGGAGATTTGGGGGATTCATTTAGGTTAGGCATTCAAAAGTTCTAAAGTGTGTCTCCCACCCCTACTGGATCCATGGCCTGGAGAACAGTGGCTGTCCAACAGAAAGGATGCTTGGGAGACAAAAATAATGACACAGAAGCACTGCAGACTGCAAGCAATCTTCTTTTTTTTTTTTTTTAACGTGTTCTTTCAAAAATCATGTAGGAAGTCATCTTTTCCTTTGGTGTTACCCTGAAGTCTGATGAAAAACTACTTTGAGGAGAATTATAGTACAGAGAGAGTTCCCAGATAGTCTTATTTTTTTTGTAAACAAGACTGTTAGATTCTTTCTTAAACTGTCCACACTAATCCCTATCCTAAAACCACAGTGCTTAGTGGTCTCCCGTGTTGACTTGTGGGCTTGGGAGCCGGATTTTCTTTGGCCACTGAAACAATAATAAACATCACACAAAGCAGAGTTTGGAAATACACTTGTGCATTCTGTCTTCCCCTCCTTTGCAGCTCCTGACAGTTCTGTCAAGCTTGGGCTAAAATGCTTGATTGTAAGTGATACATGGTCTGGTACTATCCATCATCCTTGTCAACAGTCATCCCCAAATCAGGCGTATGGGTGACACCGTCAACCAGCAGCTGACCACAAGCACACAAGTGGGGGCTTAAATGCTACTGTATTCATATCTAGCAAATTGTTAAATTTGGGGAGGCTGAGGGAGTGGAGAAGTTGGGGAGGCTGAGGGAGTGGAGAATTTGGGCTTTGGGTTAGGCATTGAAAGCTCAGATATTAGATAAGGGATTGACAGTAGCTAGACTAAGGCTGCACAATGTTGTGTGGGAAGCAATCGCTGGTCATGGAGTTTCAGCACTCATCCTAGGAGATCACAGAGAATAGGGAGAGGAGAAAGTGGCTATAGGATGCCTACTGCTGAAAATTTGTTCAAACATTTATTTGAAGGGCTGGGGATATGTCTCAGTAGTAGGGAATTCACCTAGCAAGCTTGAGGCTATGAGTCCAATCCTTAGCACTGCAAAACCATACAAAAGCAACAAACAAAAAACCAGACAGACATCACTTTTCACGAAAGTGCTTGCTCACCTTCCTATGCAATCATCTCCATCTTTGGTAAAGCAAAGAAGAGCTTAGCTTAACTGCACAGAATCTCGGTGGAGGATCTGAGCATGAAGTCCTCACCAAGGACAAGTGCTTTCAAGAATTTGAAAAAGGCTGGGTGTGGTGGTGCATGCCTTTAATCCCAGCACTCAGGAGGCAGAGGTAGGAGGATTGCCATGAGTTCGAGGCCACCCTGAGACTCCACAGTGAATTCCAGGTCAGCCTGGGCTAGAGTGAGACCCTACCTCGAAAAACCAAAAATAAAATAAAATGAAATAAAAATACATTTAAAAAAAAGAATTTGAGGGCTGGAGAGATGGCTTAGTGGTTAAGCACTTGCCTGTGAAGCCTAAGGACCCCGGTTCGAGGCTCAATTCCCCAGGACCCACGTTAGCCAGATGCACAAGGGGGCGCACGCGTCTGGAGTTTGTTTGCCGTGGCTGGAGGCCCTGGCGTGCCCATTATCTCTCTCTCCCTCTCTCTGCCTCTTTCTCTCTCTGTGTGTCACTCTCAAATAAATAAATAAAAATAAACAAAAAAATTAAAAAAAAGAATTTGAAAAGGGAATGTGGAGGGAAGTTGTTCTTTGAAGATAAAAATAGACAAAGGGTGCTGAGGAAATGGCTCCATGGTGAAAGGTGCTTGTCTACAGTGCTTCCTAGCCTACGTTCAGTTCCCAGTACCCACATAAAGCCAGATGGACAAAGTGGTACACGCATCTGGAGTTCACCTGCTATGCCCATATTCTCTCTCTCTCTATGTGTGTGTGTGTGTGTGTGTGTGAGAGAGAGAGAGAGAGAGTATGTGTGTATGTCTCTCTCTCTTTCCCCACAAATGAATAAATTTATTTCAAAAAATAGACAAGGGGAGGAGATCAGCACAGAGAAAAATCAACTCCTACCAAATCAGAGAGCCAGAGCCACAGAGGCCCCCAACACCTCATCACTGAAGCAGATCAAATATGAACCCAACATGGCTCAGGGAAATTTTGCGGAAGAGGGGGCGGAAAGAATGTCAGAGCCACATGTTGGGTCATGATATGCAGAGACATTTAGCTTACCCATAACTGTGGGCTAACTCCACAATGCATGATCCGTATACCTCAACAAGGAGGGGCCAAGGGGAGGGGGTAGGTCACGGATGAGCCTAATAATGGTACCAAACTGACTGTATTTGCTGAATACAAAACTGACTAATAAAGAAAAAAAAATTTTTTAAAATAGACAAGGGGGCTGGAGAGATGACTCAATGGTTAAGGTATGTATTAGTCAAGGTTCTCTAGAGGAACAAAACTGCTAGGATGAATTACATATTTTTTTTCTTTTCTCAATTTTTATTAACATTTTCCGTGATTATAAAAAATATCCCATGGTACTACCCTCCCTCCCTCCACTTTCCCCTTTGAAATTCCATTCTACATCATATCCCCTCCTGATCTCAATCAGTCTCTCTTTTATTTTGATGTCATCTTTTCCTCCTCTTATGATGGTCTTGTGTAGGTAGTGTCAGGCACTGTGAGGTCATGGATATCCAGACCATTTTATGTTTGGAGGGAGCACGTTGCAAGGAGTCCTACCCTTCCTTTGGCTCTTACATTCTTTCCACCACCTCTTCCGCATTAGACCCTGAGCCTTGGAAGGTGTGATGGAGATGTTACTCAGTACTCCAGTCACTTCTTTCCAGCACTATGATACCTTCTGAGTCGTCCCAAGGTCACTGCCATCTGAAAAGAGAAGATTCTCTACCCAGAATGAGAGTAGCGTTAATATAAGGGTATAAATATTAAGAAAAGTGCTTACTGGGCAGTTTGATAAGCATAGTATATACATTTTTCCAGACATGAATTATATTTAAAAAGGAATTTATTGGATTAGCTTATGGTAGTCCAATAGCAGTTGCAGTCCTAAGAATCAAGGTAGCTGCTCAGTCCACGTGGCCAGGTGCCTCAGCAGTCCCGATTTGGCACTGAAGGCTTGGAGGCTTCCTGAGGAGCCGCTGGGTTTCAGTCCACGCAGGTCTTCAGTCCGTGCGGGTCTTCAGTCCGTGCTGGTCTTCAATCCATGCTGGCCTTCAATCCATGCTAGAAGGCAGCGGGCAGCTCCAGCAGCCAAGTGGAAGAAAGGGCTCTTTTCACCCAGAGCTTCCTTATATAAAGTTCCCATCTAAAAGGGGCCGCCTGCTTTGGGGGAAGGACTACCTCCTTCAGTTAATCCTTCCTGAAAGCAACCTTGGAGACCCACCCAAAAGGGATTTCTGTGGATTATGAAACAGATCAAGTTGACAACACCTTAACCATCACAAGGTGCTTGCCTGTGATGCCTAGTGACCCAGGTTTGAGTCCCCAGTACCCATATGTTGCAGTCAGGTTCACATTGCTGGCAGAAATCACCTGACCAAGAGCAGCTTGTGGGGAAAAAAGGGGGGGGGGTATTTTGGCTTATAGACTCAAGGCGAAGCTCCATGATGGCAGGGGAAAGCGACAGCATGAACAGAGGGTGGACATCACTCCCTGGCCAACATAAGGTGGACAATAGCAATAGGAGAGTGTGCCAAACACTGGGAAGGGGAAGCTGGCTATAATACACATAAGCCCACCGCCAACAACACACTGCCTCCAGAAGGCATTAGTTCCCAAATCTCTATCATCTGGGAACCTAGCATTCAGAACACCTAAGTTCATGGGGGACACCTGAATCAAATCACCACACCACATAAAGCCAGATGCACAAGGTGGCACATGCATCTGGAGTTCATTTGCGTTGGCTGAAAGCCCTGGTGTGTCCATTCTCTCTGCTCTCTTCTCATCTCTCTCTGCTTGCAAATGAATAAATAAAACATATATTTAGAAATAGACATGGCACAGAAATCGGGTGGGGATCTAATGGGAACACAAAGGGCTCTAGTGTGTGGAAAAGGAGGAAGAGAAAGGGTAAATGGGGTCTAAGTGCCTTGTATCCACTTAACGAAAGTGTTAAAAGTTTAAAAGTATCAGTACAACATGGATACATTATGACTCTAGAGAAGAGATAGAATGGTTGGTAAACCAAAGCAAGCTTTTGGTGAGAATGTTTGAAGAGAACTGCAGATGCGTCTGTCAGGGGAGTTACTTCCTTAGGCATGGACAGGGAAACCAGTGTTGGCAGTGAAGGGTCTTTAACTACACAGTCTAGAATACTCTAGGACGTACACCAAGTACATCCTTATTCAAACACAATACCATGAGACTTTCTGAACATAGTTTATCTATCTGAATATGGAAAATATTTATTCACTTAAGAAATTTGCCCATCAAATATAAATAACAAATATCTACTGTATTTCTTGAGTCTTATTTAGGTCTTAGAGAATTAGTGGCAAATTAATGAGATAAGACCCTCAATCCTCATAAACTTACATTGATTCTAGTGGACACACACACACACACACACACACAGTTAGTTGTGGCTGTGGAGAAAAATAAAGCACAGAGTTGGGAGATACAAATGCTGGAAGTATTTCAAGTTTTTGTCAGGGTGGCCAGGCAAGGCCTCTTTGAGAAGGTTGATTTAAGTGAAGACATGAAGAAAGGGGTAAGCAGAGCTCTGTGACTGAGGAAAGGCCACTCTAGGCAAAACAATAATGGTAGTATGTTTCTGAAAAGGGATGGCTTCAGCTTATCCCAAGAAACAAGGAGGGCAGAGTGACTAGAGTGGAGTGAGTGGGGTTGGGGTGGGGATAGGAAATGTGATCAGGATGGTAATGGTGGGATAATAAAATAATTAAGTTGCATGGGATCTTGGAAGTTTTCATAAGGATGGTGGCTTACTTGGAGAGGGCCTAGAAACAACTGGAAGGCTATGAACAGGCAGGTGATGGCGTCTGGTGAAGGCGTTAATATGAGCCCTTTGACTTTTGTGTATGAGGGACACCCACGGGCTAATATAAAGGCAGACCAGTTCGGTGGCATTGTAGCTAAGAGAAGAGGAGATGGTCACTTGATCTCAGATGGAAGCGATAACGGTTGTAAAAAGAGGTTTGATTCTGGCGTGATTTTGGAGGCAGGGTAGCAATATGTGAGGTATACTGAGAGGATGCAGGTGATTCCACAGCTGTGGGTCTGAGCAACCAGTAGGAGGTGTTCCACCAGCTATGACGAAGATGAAGGGGCTGGTGTGTGGGTGATGTGGGGTCAGCTCTATATCACACTCGCAGTGTTTATCAGACGTCCCAGTTGAATACACAAACAGGCAGCTGGGGGCCCAAGAGATGCATCCATGGACAGAGCATTTGCAGCACAAGCATGAGTACCCATGTTTGGAACCCCAGCACTCATACACATGAACATGTATACACACACACACACACACACACACACACACACACACACACATACCATACACTTCCCTCCCCACAATACCCAAAACCAAACCAAAACAAACAACAACAAAAAATAACCTTAACACAAAATAAATAGGCCGTCAGGAGTCCAAGAGAAAAGTCACAGCTGAAGAGAGACACAATGTTGAGAGTCACCAGCATGTGGATGGTGCTCAAAGTCCTAAGACTGTATGAACTTAACTACAGGATGTTAAAAGTAAAATAAAAGGCCAGGCGTGGTGGCGCACACCTTTAATCCCAGCACTTGGGAGGCAGAGGTAGGAGGATTGCCGTGAATTCAAGGCCACCTGAGTCTACGTAGTGAATGCCAGGTCAGCCTGGGCCACAGTGAGACCCTACCTAGAAAAATAAAACACACAAAACAAAACAACAAAAAAAAAGTAAAATAAAAGTTCATGAACAAGCATTGTCTAATTTCAAAATGAGAGTGGGAAACAAAGAGGAATCGGCCAGGCAAGCTGGAATACGAGGGTCTATTTGGGTCAGAGGAACCCACAGCAGAGTGCAGCAAGTGTGAGGTACTGAGGTACAACAAAGACCTCCAGGAGGAATGGTGATCAGGTGTGATAATTCAAATCATTGTGGACCACATGACAGCCAATGCTCTTATAAATTAACTGGATTTAAAAAGTATTTTCTTTATTTATTTGCAAGGAGAGAGAGAGGATGGGCCCACCAGAGTCTCTATGAACTCCACACACATGCCACTTTGTGGATCTGGTCTTACGTGGGAACTGGGGAATCCAACCTGAGTCATTAGACTTTGCAAGCAAGCGACTTAACTACTGAACCACCTCTCCAGCTCCTAACTGAATTTTTTTCTAATTATTTATTTATTTATTATTTTATTCATTTGAGAAAGAGAGAGGCTGACAGAGAGAGAGGGAGAGAAAAAAAAGAGAGAGAGAGAGGGAGAATGATAGGCATCCCAGGGCCTCCAGCTGCTGTAAACCAATTCCAGACACATGCGTCACCTTGTGCATCTGGCTGACGTGGGTCCTGGGGAATCAAACCTGGGTCTGTTGGCTTTGCAGGCAAATGCCTTAACTGCTAATCCATCTCTCCAGCCCAGAATTTCTTACTTAAGTCTTTTTGTGGGTTGGAGACTTTAGCTTGGTCCTAAAGCAATAAACCTGCTTTGGTTTGGCCAACAAAATTGTGTAAGCATGAGAACAGAGGCCATAGTTAATTCACACACCTTATGAGGCAGCTTGACCACCACTCTGCTTGTCTTCTGCTTTGGGTAGCAGACAGGCTTGGTCACGGCTGGGGGGTCTCATATCTGCACTGTAGCCCTCCTGTCAGAGCAAATCTTTAACTTCCTGGCAGAAGCATCTCAAATGGGTTTGATCTTTTATGGCTACACCAAAGTGGATTGAACATGAGACACTATGGATTTTATCACAGACTTGAACTTGTGTAGGAAACAGAAAACAGAAGGTCTTCCTGGGACCCAGGAAATATTAGATCTTGGTCATGTTTGAGCTTGGGGGCCTCCTTTACTATCAAGATGGCTAGGTTTGTAGAGTAGTAATAAATTACTCCTGAAATCTAAATGGCTTAACCCAATACAAGCTTATGTCACTCATGGCCCTGGTACACATGTATGGAAGCACTTAGAAGTCTCGATCCCTGTGGTCACTCAGGGAGCCAGCAAGGTGGAGGCTCCACTATGTGGAAGTTTCTGTGGCACCCCTACTGTTCCTAATCACTGGAGGTCAGGCAGAGACAGAGAGCAAGATGGGGATACAAGAACATGGGCTTCTCGGTGCCACCATGCAGATTATCCTACATTTCTTCTCGAGGTCCACTGGCCAGAGCTAGTCACAAGACCTTATCAGAAGCCTAGAAGGACAAATGGATTCTTCAATGACAACAGTCCATGCCAAACTCAGTATCCACATCTGTTGATACAACAGGCTGATAAGAACATGATATCGAGGTGAAGGAAAAAGTAAATGAGAACAGGGAACATGACCTGCTTAACATACACCCTGGTCCACAAAAGGTGCTTCATGAATTCTAGCCATTATAAACATCCTGTGGGCAACAAAGTACAGTGTTGTTATTATCATTATGTGATTCTCCTGGAAGCAGAAGCAACTGTGCCTCAGCTCTTAATTTTGTACATACTGTTTGCGCTTAGTGTGGTGACTTGATGCCAACATCGTGCAGTGAGGAAATGTGGCATTAGCATATCCATCACACATGTTTATTATTTCTTTGCATGGACAGCATTTCTAAACCTTTCTCCTAGGCCATAGGTAGAATGCCTAGCATTCCCCAGAACCACAAAACCAAACAAAAAGCCCTGTATTTTAGCTATTTTGTAATATAGAATCCATTTTGCTAAGTACAGTTTTACCCTACCATACTCAGCACTTAGCCCTTATTCCTCCAGTGTGCTTATAACTTTGTACCCACTGACCGGCTTCTCCTATCCTTCTCCCCTTCTTAGTCTCTGATACCATTTTATTCTGTACTATTTTAGATTCTGATGTGAGTGAGATCACAAGTCTTTTGTGTCTGAATTATTATTATTATTTTTTTTTCGAGGTAGGGTTTCACTCCAGCCCAGGCTGACCTGGAATTCACTATGTAGTCTCAGGGTGGCCTTGAACTGACGGCAATCCTCCTACCTCTGCCTCCCAAGTGCTGGGATTAAAGGCGTGTGCCACCATACCCGGCTCCAAGAAGTATTTAACGGGCTTCCATGTTGTCATAAATGACAGAGTCCTGTCTTTTGTTATAGCTGCATAGTATTCCATTGTGTATATGCACATTTTCTTTATTCAGTCATGGGTTCTTGGATGCCTAGGTTAATCCAGTATTTTGGCTATTGTGAATATGTGGCTCTTAGCCATTGCAGAAGCTCCAAGATCAAGAGAAAGGCCACTGACTGAAGTTTCAAGGGAAACTAATTGTTGAGGCAGCTGTTTGTCACTCCCTGCCCCTGGCCTTGTGCCCTCACTTGACAAGAGTGCCTCTCTCAGCAGTCCAGTGAAGTCGTGTGAAGTCTCCAGATCTTCCTTCTTGACTGTCCAGGGTCCGTGTTCTTCCATTACTGCGAGGCTGTCAGAGTGAGTGAAGCCTCTGTGGCCACGGAGGTCATAATGGCGTGCCTGGGTTTCCTGGCTATAAGCTTCACACTTAAGGGCTGGAGAGATGGCTTCACACTTAAGGCGTTTGCCTGCAAAACTTAAGAACCCATGTTCTATTCCCTAGAACCCACATATGCCAGACGCACATGGTGGAGCATGCGTCTGGAGTTCGTTTACAATGACTGGAGGACCTGATGCACCCAATCTCTCTTTGTCTAATAAATAAATAAAATATTAAAAAAAAAGATTCACACTCAAACAGAGCTGGAATCAGGACTTAAATGATGGTCCTAGGCAACCGGGAAGCTTTTCTGGAAACGCATTTCAGCTTTGTATTCTGTTTGCTTTGTAAACTATAACCCTGCACAGCCTGATTAAAAGCAGAAAATGCAGGAGGCCATCTTTGTTGGAAATCATGTGACCAACCAGTTGGCTGAAGGAAGAAACGCGAAGCTTACGACCAGTAGCTGGCTTCAGCTGAGTTAATTCTAGCCTCAGTCTCTCAGCCACCTTGGCTTTGTGTCTTAGACTTGGGGTCCCAAGTCATCACAGGACTTCCTGACTCCCAAGCCCTTGCTTATGCCATCCTTCTCTCTCATACACTGTTCTTCACCCATGGACTGAAACCCACTGTTTCTGCAAGGTCTAGTTTAAATATCACTGCCTTCTCGTGTAATTGAAAGCATCATGTCTCTTTGTATGCTGCTAGCATCTAGCAGACTGTCTGGTATATCTTGAGTTAAAAACCTCCTTTTATTCATTCTTTCATTCATTTCAACCTTTAGGGAATGTGGATCAACTGTGACAAAATCCCAGCAAGTTTGTAGAAGGTTGCTTTTGCTTCAGGATCCTTTCAAGAGAATTCTCAAGTTATAACTTTTGTTTCTCTGTTTGTGTGCTTTAAGTCCGAGGACAATTTTCAGGTCCCGCCCCCCTTCCACCTCCTTTTGAAGCATCTTTCTCATTGTTCACTGCGCCCTTTACCAGGCTAGCTGGTCCATAGTTCTTGTCAATTCTGTCTGCTTCCCCCTGAACTGTAGGTGTGCCGGGCTTGCCTGCTTCTGCTACACAGGTGCTGGGGATCTGAACTCAGGTACTTCAGAGTCGCTTGGCAAACACTTTATCCTCTGAGCCATCTCCCCAGCCCAAATGATAAAGCTTTTAGGCTTAGATCATTTATGATAATCTCTCTCCTCCCCTGAGAAACCAGTCTTCACTCTGTTGTACATTTTACCTTGCTGAAAGCGACTTTTAAATTAAGGTCTAAAATTATCATCGTCTGGTATGGCAACTCTTCTGAGGAAGCCATGTTTTTATCTAATGTTGTTTGAGGAGCTTTCTAGATCACAAGGCTTGTGCATGTATATTACCTCTGAGATCAAGATGATCATAGGCTTGGTGGAGCGGGGAGAACATGTTATAGACCGCTTCTGTAATCAAGAGGCTCCGCAAGCTCTGATTTCAGCAGTTGCTATGGCTTGCAAAGAGTGGAACTTTGAATTTACCAGCTGTGAATACCCTCCAAACAGGGTGAAGAAAACGACGCTGTTACTTCCTGGAAAGCAAGTCTTCATTCCAATGATTGTGGGAATATGGAATCCCAAATTGAGGATTATCTTGTATCTTACCATCTATTCAAATTATGTGGGGCTCCCTTCCAAACTGGATAATATACCACCTGACTGAGGTCAAATGGCTTTGAGATTACAGACGTGCTTTCCAAAAATATCTCATCAAGTAGTTAAGTAAATGGCAGTATATCGTGTTGTTTCATCAGAGGTTGTATTAGAACGAACAGATAGAACAAGTATGCTATAAAAGATAACTTGAGGGCTGGAGGGATGGCTTAGAGGTTAAAGCTTTTGCCTGCAAAGCCAAAGGTCCCAGGTTCGATTCTCCAGGACCCACATTAGCCAGATGGACAAGGGGGCGCACTCGTCTGGAGTTCATTTGCAGTGGCTGGAGGACCTGGCACGCCTATTCTCTCTCTCCCTCTTTCTCTGTCAAATAAATATATTGAGAGAAAAAAAAAAAAAAAAAGACTTGTTAGGTTGTCTTATGGGACAGGGGTTGAGTAGACCAACAAGGACTGCAAGCTGGAGAGGCTGAGAAGCTGGCAGCTGCTCAGTCTATAAAGCTGAATGCTTCGGCAGTCCCAGGCTGGTGCTGAAGGCCGAAGAAGCTGGGTCCCAGTGTTCAGGGAGGAAGGACGCAACAGCAACAATGAATAGATGTACTGGCCAGCAAGAAGCAAAGGCAGGCAAGCAAGCAGCAGGAATTCCCTCAGACTTCTCTGGAACTGGATTGGTGCTGGGAAGGGATCACCCACTCTGGGGGATTAATCCTTCCTGGAAGTACTCTCATAGACCCTAGGGCTCAGAGGCTTGTCTTTTAGTTGATTCTGGATCCAATCAAGTTGAAAATCAAGATTAAACAACAACACAGAGGTATAAATTGTGTGGAAATAAGAGATGATGGGGGCGAGGCGGGGTGGAATTTGAGGAGAGCTTACTTTATTGGAGAGTGGATTCTCTTGTACTTAGTGAGAACATAAACTCTCTAAAGGAATCCTTGTGCCTGTTCCCATCACTACTTCTGGTTGCGGTCATTCCTCTCTCAGGGTAAAGCATTTGTAGCCTGAAAGACTGCTAATATAAGTCTATCATGGATGGTAGGGGGTCACACACCACACTGGATGCTTTCTTTGCATTGTTATTCCCCACAGGACCCTTAAAAGTTTCTCCAGTACAGACCAAGACTTGAGAAGTTAGGATGTTCACACCACGGTTTCTAGTTTGAGACAGAGCCGATCTTATTCCAACTCCATGTTCTTGATCAAGTAAGAAGCCAAACGCACTTAAACAGCTGCGGTGTGGTGCTGCTGTGATGGTCACTGAAGATATGGCCATTGTAGCCTGGGCGTGGTGACACACACCTTTAATCCTGGCACTCGGGAGGCAGAAGTAGGAGGATTGAGTGAGTTCAAGACCACCCTGAGACTACATAGTAAATTCCAGGTTGAGAACCTGTCTCAAAAAAGACAAAAAGATATGGTCACTGTCCATCCACTGGCACCCTAACTCACTTTCTTAGCACTCAGGACTGTGGACAGCTGAGGTAGCCAGAATAGGATATGACTTCTTTGGGCCATATGCTTTCTCGAAATAACATTGTACCAGCTTCCTTAACTTGGCAAGTCTCATTGCATCTTTCAATTGTATGAGAATTTCCCAACAGCTGTCGAGCAAATTGACAGCTCATTAGTCCTGGATGTCATGAGTAAGTTGCTCACAGAGGACGCTTTCTCCCCACCAGTTGCCTGAGCACTTAAAATGGCAACTATGAGGACAGGCTATCTGTAGTGTCTGAAAATGTCACGTAGTAATTGCCTGCCTCAGCCATAGGAGTGCTTCCTTGGACAACCTGGGGCCATACAAGACTGTCTTCCACATGCCTTGAGGCCTCATGAACATCTGGAATCCAGCTGCTGTCTTTAGAGGTTTAAGATGGGTCTTCTGTCTAGGTTTAGATTCTTCATGCCCTGTCTCCCATGGAGCTGGGAATGCTTATACCACAGTTCACAAGATCATGGTAGGACAAAGTATATGACAACGCATGAGTGACGATGTCCTGATGAAACCCATTTTTTGGTAGGCTCATTAAAAACAGGTATCAGGGCTGGAGAGATGGCTCAGAGGTTAAGGCACTTGCCTGCAGAGCCAAAGGATGTAGGTTCAATTCCCCTGGACCCATGTTAAGCCAGCTACACAAGGTAGCTCGTGCCTGGAGTCCATTTGTAGTGGCTAGACACCTTGGCATGCCCATTCTCTCTCCCTCTATCTGCCTCTTTTTTATTCTCTCTCAAATAATAAATTAAAAAAATATATTTAGGGCTGGAGAGATGGCTTAGCAGTTAAGGCTCTTGCCTGTAAAGCCTAGAGACCCAGGTTCAATTCCCCAGTTCCCATGTTAAGCCAGATGCACAGAGCTGCACATGTGTCTGTAGTTTGTTTGCACTGGCTAGAGGCCCTGGTGTGTCCATTCTCTCTTTCCCTCTCTCTCAAATAAATATTAAAAAAAAAGAAAGAAAACCTGATGAAGTATGGATGATCAGAATTTCCTTTCAAGAATCTGACCTTTAACTGAGACCTTAAAGGTGACAAGAGGACAGGGCACTGCAGACACAGGGAGTATCCAGCTCACTGGTACGTTCCTCCTGGCATCACTGTGATGCCCTAGTAATTTCTCTCTAGTCTCCCTTTGGAGCTCTACACTGTTAAGCTCCTATCCTGAAAATGCCACAAGTCCCTTGTTCTAAGTACTTTTACCATAGCCGTTTTGAGCAAATATCTTAGTTACTTCCCAAGCATTACTTCATGTCATCTGCATAAGACTGGGGCCCAAGAGCACACTACTGCTAACAGGTAAAGTTTCAAACATGGTCCATTTAATGGCTAGTAACAGGCCTCTTTCCAGTTGCTCTGTTCACAAATTCACGTGATGGCATGGTGTTGGGATTATTCTCTAGTACACTGTAAAAACACATCTTCTGGAAGTATTAATGTCCAAGACTGTGGCAGGAGATCCCCTATCTTTATAAATTTCTTCCATCCATTCAACTATTATGTGCTGGACAAGAAGCAGCCAGAGCCACACTTGGCAGGGAACATGGCGCACTGCACTTTTAAGCACCCTAGGTGACTAAAATGGGCAGCAATGTGAAGACTCTGCTGCATGTGACCTGCCTTGTGATGTCTCCTGCTGGGTCTGTTTCCTTCACTACTCCAGCCATATGGTCCTGCTTTCTTCAGGTCAGCAGACCTTTCCTTGAGAGTCTCCTCTCTAAAACATTCTGCCCCTTTACATCCTCATCTGCACCTCTCCTCTGTGAGGCCTATCCTGACTAGCCTATACCAGTGCAACATATGCTAATAGTCAAGATTTGTGACTTTCTGTTATATCTCCACACCAAAATGCAAGTTCTACTGAGGCAGGGAACTTCTAGTAAGTGGGATGTATGATCTAGATAAGGCAAACCAAAGAAGTGCGTGGCCATGTTACCTTTTACATGACAAACACCAACTACCTCGATTCCACAATGTACAGCTTATAACACAACTTTTATTAGAAAAGTTATACATAACATAGTATCAACTATTTTCAGAACAATATTAAACCCAATAAGCAACAAAACCAGACTAACAAAATGTGTAACAAGAAACTAATGACCTTTCTAATAATCAAACATTCAATTATCTACAATGTCTTTTTACAAAGGGGGAAATCCATGGTTTACAGGCACATCATATTGAAAATAAAACTGCAATAGCAATTTTATACAATTACCATTCTCAAGAGACTCAATCATTAAAATAGTAATTACGAGTTCACAAATTTAAAATATTTCACATAATTTAAAATTACTGGGTATACATGAAGTCTGAGTTTTAAGTGATTTTTTTCCCACAAAAGTGCCAACACTTAAGCTAGAACTTTCAGCATAATTTTACTCTAAAAAAGTTAAGACATGTTTTGATAACCATAAGTCACATCATTTATGGTGCTGCCTGGTCTGTTAATAATAAAGCCTTTATCTGGGTGTTTTTCTTCATTTAAATTACAGGAAACTGTATAAGATTATAGTTGCAAAGCTATTAAAAATAAAGTTCCAAACACAGACGTGTACAGCATTGGAAGAGACCAGTACTAACACTTACAATAAATATCAGAGAAGCCATTCGTTTGTACAGCATTGTTCGCTCAAAGGGAAGTCAACCTGGTGCACAGTATCTTATCACTCTGCTCTTTAGTAGGAAGGGGGATTTCTACTCTCATGATCTTATTACTCAGACAAACATATGCAAACATCTTTTAAAAACTGATTTACAACTCCTGGAAACTTATGGAAACACTTTAGCAAGTCTACCTCTGACCATATTGGAGCTGTGCTAAAATGAGTTCCGACAAGTGCATAAGGACTCAAATGGAATGATTTTCAGAACAGAACACATTCCGCCAAGCTAGTTCGTTTTGGAGTTGACAGGGATCAGTCATAACACAAATTCACATTTCTTGCTCATTATGGAACTAGACTTTAAAACATGATCTCAGCATGGCATTCTCTGGTGCTTCACGTGCTATCTAAGTACAATGGTCACCAGACAGCTGGCTTCTCTCGGGAAGATACTCTCTCTTCCTGACAAAGGACACAACCCACAGTTTTTACTCAAACTGTTGGGCATTTTCCCTAGCAGTTTTCCTTTTCAACATGGGAATGGAAAACCAAAATGAAAATGAAGATTTCTGACTGTTTATCAACATTATTACATGTACCAATATTGCACATCTGTTCTGAACTGTTGAGTCTTCTGGGTCCTTGGGATCCTGTCTTCCCTACTGGAATACAAACCCAACCCATAAAAGCGATTTCCCTTACAGATGAAATGGAAAAAAAAAAAAAAATTAAAAAACACTGGAGAAAATGAAGAAAGAAAAGGCAGAGATTTTGTACAGACAAGAATCTAAAAATTTTCTCAAAGGGTTTTGGGTGCCCTACACATGGGGGCAATCTGTATGCACTAGTGAGTGAACACTAGCTGTAATGCATCTAGCTCCTTAAATAATATGGAACCTTGGTCCGGGTGTCGCAATGATGTCACTGTACGGCTCTTCCTGTGTCAGCTCAATGGCCTGCTGCTTTTTAAGAACCAAAAAACTGTAGAACTTCGCTGCAGCCTGCTTCCTGTTTGTATTTCGACACAACTCAAGCAAACTGATAGACTCAGCTCCAGTTTTAGCAAGAGCACGCTGAAATAAAACAACAGCTGAATTAAAGCAAGTCACAGAATAAATAAAGCAGTAACTGAAGGATGTCAATTCTGGTAATGGCAGAAGTAATCAACATTCTGTTGGGGCTGAGAATGGACCTGTATACAAACTGACTGACCCTATTCCTCCCAACCTTCTCTCATCCCCCTTTGCCTAAAGCCCTTCCCACTGGAGACTGGATGTTTTTGAACAGTATGGGAATGATTCTCATGCTCATCTAGAAGATAAGGGCCAAAGCATATTATGGTATGTCTAAGAGCAAAACAGAGTCCAAGGAATCAGCAAAGCTGCTGTAATATATATCACTGAAACAACTCATTTCTGTGACACTTAATGTGACCATAGCAAAAACTAGCCCCTAAGGAGTGAAGGAAAATTCCCTATGAACTGTTTCTTGAATATATTTTGGGAAACCTTGAGCAATTTGCCTGGTATTTCAGATGTTCAATTATTTTGAATCTACTATATACTAAGACCAGAGGACAACTGACATCTGATGCCATACCATGACTCAACACATTACATTTACTCAAAAATAAGAAGATGTGGGTTGGAGAGATGGCTCAATGGTTAAGGTGCTTTCCCACAAAGCCTAAGGACCCTAGTTCAATTTCCCAACACCCATATAAAGCCAGATGCACAAGATAGCGCATATGTCTGGAGTTTGTTTGTGGTGGCTAGAGGCCCTGGTGTGCCCATTCTCTCTCTCTGTCTCTTTCTCTCTCATAAAATAAATTTAAAAAAAGAAAAGAAAAAGTATCAGAGCCGGGCATGGTGGCGCATGCCTTTAATCCAAGCACTCGGGAGGCACAGGTAGGAGGATCACCATGAGTTCAAGGTCACTCTGAGACTCCATAGTGAATTCCAGGTCAGCCTGGACCAGAGTGAGACCCTACCTCGAAAAACCAAAAAAGAAAAACCAAAACAGAAAAAGTATCAGCACAGGCCTGCTTCCCAGGACCACCACAGAAAAGTACTCTCCTAGATATGTTCTAGATTCATTCCTGGACTAGTAAGTTATAAAAATATCTTAAAATAATATGATTGTGGAAACAATTCTACAAAGGTACAGTTTCTTGGTCATTTAATACGTATCTTATTTTTTAAGGAACAGTGGCACAAGTTTCTGAGAGAGCTTTTCTCAGGTGACATGGCATACCTGCAGACCATGAAGCATCTGCTGAGTCCTCTTGTTCCACCTTCTCTCTTCTTGGTCCTGATCACCCCCTGAAGCGTCTTCATCCTGAAGAGAAAACCCCAGAAGCTGAGAAAATGGCTCTGCTGAAAATAACTCTTTCTAAATCTCCTCAAAGCTACTAGGTAACACTGATTTTGTGTGTGTGTGTGTGTGTGTGTGTGTATGTATATATATATATATATATATTTCCCCAAGGTACTACAGTCCAGGCTAAGCTGGGACTTTATAGCCCCAGGCTGGCTTCAAACAACAGATCCTCCTGTCTCAGCCTCCCAAATGCTGGGATTAAAGGCATGTACCACCATGCCTGGCTGAAAATTGTAATCTTGCTGCTTAAAAATATCAATGACATTTAGTATGAATTTTGACACTGTTTTTCTTAAGTAACTAAGGAATTTATGCCAGTATATAACCACTATGCTATTAAGTACAATGTTTATTTTAAGTACATACAGCTGTATTATTTTACAGTACATTTCTAGGTCATCTATTATCCTGAAGACTCATACCATCGTGCATCAGTACCAAAGTGCCTGGACAGTGGCTGAGAGATTAGTACTATCATGAAGATGAAACAGAAATATGAATGGTTGTTGAGAAAATGTATTCAATATATAGCCACTAGTCTGGTCAAAAAGCTCTTCCTTTTAGCTACCTGAGAAACACCTCATTTTATATGTAAAGATAAAAACAAAGTATATGAGAGAATTGAGCAAATTCTAAATCACACACCATCATCTCAATGGTCCAGAATTAAGCAAGAACAAACTTTAAAAAGGACCTGGAACAGTTATAAAGTATACTACAGTGACAGGGAGTCATTTCTAAAGTACCACTATCTTTTAAAAAGTAAAAGCCCCCAAGCTTCAGCCAGAATGAGTTATGCCTTATCCTGTGTCCAAACCAAGACAAGTGGAAAGTATTTGGTTATTTGATTTCCAGTCCCAGAGCAGAAGTTATATAAGAGGCAGACATTAGCAGTAAGAATTGACCACTGACCACAAGGTAATAAAAAGCAGCTATAAACAATTTAGATGTCAAACAGCAAATCTGTAAGGGCAGTTCCATGTCTTTCAAAAGCTTCCACTGGGAACTCATGAACTATAGCATGACATAAAATCTGCTGTACTTAATAATGATTTATGACACTAAGAAACTAATGCTATTTGAACATTTTCCATCACCGTTGCTCAACATTAATGAAAATATGAGCTTGATGAAGAGTTTTGTTAAACCTCAAATGGAAATTTATTATCAGGTATCATTTTAGTTTCTTTACCTCCTCTTCTTCCTCCTCTTCTTTCTCCTTCTCTTTCTCCTTCTCCTTTTCTGGCAGAAGTTCTAACTCTGGTATTAGCTGACAGATATTTGGGGGTTCTTCTGGGGGAAGTTCTACTGGTGGTATCTCCATCTGTTCCACCTGCTGAGGCTTCAAATAATAAAACACGACAATTCAAAATACACATTTTAAGGTTTATTCTTTTAAAATACAAGTTTTAGTGTCACAAATGAAGTTTCTAGATGAAAAGAAGTACTGAACTAGCATTTCCATCCTTTTCCAGGCAAAAACTGATTATCGTGTGTGCTTTTTTCTAACTGTAAAGTAACAACATAAAAGGAACTTAAGAAAAAAATTAAACCACTGTGCCCTAAAACATGTTTCATTTTATGCCTGACAGTCACATACTAAAATTAAATCTTTAAGGGAAATTTGTAAGTAGTGAGAAAAACTATATAAGCATTAAAGCTTTGAAGGCAAAACCTATCTCCAGCTGTACTTTTGAAAAAAACAAAAAAAAAAAATTCACATCTGAAGTAGCTTAGTGTTACTGCATGAAACTGCCTTGGAAAGCTATTACAACATAACTGAAAATCTTAAGATATGACTCTGAATAAGAACTGTGGAACTCTTATAGAAGCAAGTAACAGTAATAAGACTTTATTTCTGGGCTCATTGTTGGTATTTCTGTACTTTTATGCTTAGTATTTTTAACATTAAAAATAAGTCTTTGCTCTGGTCTGCGTGTGTGCTCTGCCCAGACTAAGGACACCCAAACTGATCATGCTCCCTAGTCCAGGGTTCAGGATTAGATTGGCAGTCAGGCTCATTTGGGGCTGACCTCATTCCAACCCTGCATGCCTGAATCACTGGAGTAGAGATCACCTGAGCTCCTCATACTCCCCAACAGACCTGCGGAGAGCATGAAGGAAGGAGAAGCCTGCTCAGCTTCCAGGGTGCCATGCCCAGACCTGCAGGTAGACAGCCACCTCACCCCCATCTGGATCAAGGCTGACCAGGCCACTCAACACAGGTTCCACATGAGCTGCTATTGTTGCATTCTCAAAAAGACAAAAGGGTTATCTCAATATGAGCAACTCCCAACACAAAACAAGTAACGCAAGAAAGCAAGGCAAGAAATGCCTAGTCCCACAGTGAAAGCCTCCAATGACAACTACTGATAGAAAACTCTGGACAAAGAATCCCAAACTGTAATTATAATAAGTATATTCAACAAACTTAATGAGGCTATGAACTGGATGAAAGAGAAACAACCAAAAGAACTCAATAGAGAGCAAATAAAGTGGAAAAGAATCAATACTCAATGGTCAGTGGAATAAAGTTAATAAGGACATGATCAAATGCAGGAATAAATTCCAAGAAACAATAACAAAGTTAAATCAAGAAATGAAAATGGGGCTAGAGAGATGGCTTAGCAGTTGTTTGCCTGCAAAGCCTAAGGACCCATGTTTGACTCTCCAGATCCCATGTTAGCCAGACACAAAAAGGTGAGGCAAGTGCAAAGTCACACATGCCCACTAGGTGGCACAGCATCTGCAGTTCAATTTCAGTGGCTGAGGCCCTGGTGTGCCAATTCTCTCTCCCCTCTCTAAAATAAAAAAATAAAAATAAAGTAAAATAAAGAAATGAAAATGAAATTCAATAAAGAGACAGAAATGCCGAAGAAAAATCTAATGAAAAACAACACAAATAACACTTTTAAAAGGCTTCCAAGAAAGCTTTGCCAACAGAATAGATCATGTGGAGGACTATCAGGGCTTGAGGACAAGACAAGAGGAAATAGATAGGGTGGCCAAAATCAATGACAAGTTCAAAAATATTATGAATAGAACATAAGGGAAATGTGGGCACCTTTAAAAAAAGACCAAAGACTTGGCTCATGGGCATACAAAAGGGGAAGAACTGCAGGCTCAGAGCAAAGAGACTATCTTCAATAAAATTATAGAAGAAAAATTTCCAAATCTTACAAAAGAGAAGCCCATCAGATATAAGACACAACACACCTTACAGGCAGGACCCTCTACAGAAAAGATTCTCCATGTCAAATTATAGTTAAAACACTAAACACAGAAAATAGAGAGTGTAAAAGCTCCAGGAGAAAAACTGCTCACTACATACAAGGGATGCCCACTGGAATTACTTCTGATTTTTTAGTAGAAACTTGAAAAGCTAGAAGCTTGCAATAGAGCATTTCAAATTCTGAAAGACCATGGCTGACAACCCAAACTACTATAACCAACAAAATTCTACACTAAGAGGCCACTGCCAAGGCTCTTGGTTTCCTACCAGGAATAGATGGCAAGACCCTACTGCTGAAGACTCCACATACTGGGCTGCAAGATCACAGATAAATCCTGCTGGAGCTGAGCTGAAAACCTCCTCCATGTAGACCAGCTGACAGAAAGCTGGGAAAAGCTATGCTGCAGGCAGTTCAATGGGAGAGAGAAAAATCACCAGTGAAGATATTCAACAGTAGACTCTGCAAGCCTTACATTTGGCCAGCCAGGCCAAATGAACCAATGGGTGCAATAGTGGCATGTCTGCTCTCTAACTGGACTGGAGGCCTGCTCCATAGGAGGGAATACAACGTCCCTGATACTGAAAACCTACAACAGGGGCAGTCATGAGCCCTAGGAGGGGTAACGTCTGCTGCTGTCTAGCTAAATGTATACACTATGCTCAATAAACTGCCCCGTAAGCACTTCTCTTAATGTTCATCCCCATATATTAATGATACTCTCACTTTTGGTTAGAGAAGCTTCTCTTTTGAGATGGCAGTGACTTTGGGGTGACTCAGAAGGCACCATGGTGCTGAGAAGAAGTGACAGAGGAGTGCTCAGCACTGAAATATCTCTATCTATCACACCTTCCAAGAGTCAGGGTGCATTGCAGAAGAGGTGATGGAAAGAATGTAAGAGCCAAAGGAAGGGTAGGTCTCCTTCCAATGTACTCCTCCAGACACAAAATGGCCTGCATATCCATGACCTTGCAGTGCGTGACACTACCTACACAAGACCATCATAACAGGACATCAAAATAAAAGACTGATTAAGAGGGGGAGGGGATATGATGGACAGTGGAGTTTCAAAGGGGAAAGTGGGAGGAAGGAGTGAATTATCATGGGTTCTTGTCTACAATTATGGAAGTTGTCAATAAAAAAATTAATTAAAAAATCCTCCCTAAAGAGAAGGTAAAAAAAGAAAACAAAACCTTTCTAGCTGGGTGTGGTGGTGCATGCCTTTAATTCCAGCACTTAGGAGGCAGAGGTAGGAGGTCACCCTGAGACTACAGTGAATTCCAGGTCAGCCTGGGCTAGAGCAGGGCCCTACTTCACCAACCAACCAACCAACCAACTAACCATCCAACCACTGCATAATAAAAGCTAGTTTTATGAACTCTAAGCCAGTCCTACAGAGAATAGAGGATGGAATACTTCACACTGAAGAGAATAAACATACTCAAGAGACTACAGGAAGAAAAACTAGAACAGATGTGACAGGAAATGAAGATCAAGAACACATGAAACTCTACAGTCTTCAACTTGACAAGAGGTAAACTCACATATCTCAATTGTGCCTGACCACGAATGGACTCAATTCCCCAGTCAAAATACATAGGTTAATAGGCTACATGAGCAAGCTGAATCCACCCATTTGCTGTCTTCATGAAATCTACCTTACCATTAAAGATATCTACTTTAGGGCTGAAAAGGATGGAAAAAAAAATCAAAGCAAATGAAAACAGTAAACAAGTAGGTATGGCTATACTAATACCTGACAAAATAGATTTTAAAACAATAGTAATCAAAAGAGATTTTTTTAAAAAAAGGCCACTTTAAATTCATCAGAACAGATCAACAAGGGAATATTAAAATCCTAAACATACCACAGATGCACCAAATTTTATAAAGCAAAATATATTAGACAATAAATGAGAAAAAAACCCAACACAGTGCATGACCCTAATAGATAAATCACTTAAACAGAAAACAGACAAACAATGGAGCTAAACACCACAGATCAAATGGACTTAACAAATGTCTACAGAAAATTCTATCCGAACTCTACAAATTATGTAATTTCTCAGAAGCTTGTGGAACCTTCCCTAAAATCGATCCTATATTAGGACATAAAGAAAGTCTTCACAAATTCAGGAAAGCTGACATACTCTCTGTATTATATCTGACCACAACTGAATAAAGCTAGAAATCAACAAGAGAAACAACAGAAAATATACAAACTCCTAGAGTTTGAACAATATGCTACTGGAAAATGAATGGGTCACTGAAGAAATAAAAAAGAAAATTAAAAAAATTAACATTTCAATGGAGTTTCAAAGGGAAAGTGGGGGGAGGGAGGGTATTATCATGGGATATTTTTTATAGTCATGGAAGTTTAATAAAAAAAAGTAAAAATTTAAAAAAAAGAAAGAAAAAAATTAACATTTCAATAGATGCAGAAAAAGCCTTTGACAAAATACAACATTTGTTCATGATTCAAACACTGGAAACTAGGGACAAGAGAAAGAAATAAAGGGATACAAACTGGAAAGGAACAAATCAAAGCAGGCTTATTTATAGGTGGTATGATTCTATACTTAACTCAAAAGACTTCTCCAAAAATTGTCAGGAAAGTGGTAGGACATAAAATCAACACACAAAAATCTTTAGTCCTTTAGGCTTAGTGGTTGAAGACACTTGCTGTTGCAGTCAGGTTTGCATTGCTGGTAGAAATTACCCAACCAAGAGCAGCTTGTGAGAAAAGAGGTTTATTTTGGCTTACAGGCTCAAGGGGGAAGGCAGGCAAAACGATGGCATGAGCAGAGGGTGGACATCAGCCCCTGGCCAACATAAGGTGGACCATAGCAACCAACAGCAGAGTGTGCCAACGACTGGCAAGGGAAAATTGGCTATAACAACCATAAGCCCGCCCCCAACAATACACTCCCTACAGGAGGTGTTAAATCCCAAATCTCCATCAGCTGGAAACCTAGCATTCAGAACACCTAGGTTTATGGGGGACACCTACATCAAACCACCATATTCCGCCCTTGGGCTCCATAAACTGATATCCGTACATGATATAAAAGTCAATGCATTCAGTCCAACTTTAAAAGTCCCCATAGTTTTTATCAGTTCCAATGATAGTAGTCCAAGGTCTTTTAACTGAGCCATAATATCAAAAAATCCCCCAAACACCCATAATAGCACAGAATAAACATTCACAGTGCAAAAGATGGCATTGGGCATAGAAAAGAAATATTCAACTAATACGAGATTTAAAATAACCAGGGCAAATATCAAACTCTGTAGCTCCAAGTCCAACAACTCTAGCCAGTGACAAATCTCCAAGTCTGATAATTCTAACCAGCAACAAGTCTCTGGAGTACCAATTCCCCCCCCTCCAGCTAGGCTACTCACAGTCCTGGAAAACTTCATCAGGGCTGGCAGCTCTCCTTAGCAGCCATCTTGTGGTCCTGGCATCTCCAGTGAGTTCATCCTTATGGCTCCATGGGGTCTCCATGCAGGCAACCAACAAACCTGCTTCAAACCACCCATGGCCATTTCCAAAACACAAGACCATGTTGCAAACTCAATGACCCTCTCTTTCCTGCATTTCTTACACTCCACAATACCAGGTAGGGTGCCAATTTGTTAATCCAGGGGGGAATAAAGCAGACTTTGAAGAACAGGACACTGCTAGAGAGCTCAGGCCCCTTCAAGAGTCTACATTCTTCCTGTTGCCCCAGTCTCACAAGGTTGTAATCTCTCAATTGCAGCGGAACAGGCAGAAATTCACCCAAGATTTTTCATTCTGTGCCATATCCCTCTGCTCACACCAGTTCATTTCTACGCAAAGCAACGCTGCACAACTTCTCAGGACCCCGGCATAAAAGCAAGCTTCCCTCACAAATTGCTAACCCAGTTCAGGCAAAACTCTTTCTCATTCTCATAAGCCAAACCTCACAGTCCATATTTCTTACTGCATTCAGGTCTTTCAACTCTGACCAAAATAGTCCATCAAGCTGTACTTACTGCAGTGAAAGGGGTCTCTTAGGCCAAGGTTTCAAATCCTTCCACATTCCTCTTGAAAATCAGCTCCAAAAGGCCAAAACCACACAGTCAGGTGCCTAGCAGCAATCCCACTCCTAGGTACCACTTTACTGTTGCAGTCAGGTTCGCATTGCTGTTAGAAATCACCCAAGCTTCTGGGAAAAAGAGGTCTATTTGGCTTATAGGCTTGAGGAGAAGCTCTAGGATGGCACAGGAAAACGATGGCATGAGCAGAGGGTGCACATCACCCCCTGGCCAACATAAGGTGGATAATAGCCAACAGGAGAGTGTGCCAAACGCTGGCAGAGAAACTGGCTATAAAACCCATAAGACCGCCCCCAACAATACACTGCCCTCCAGGATGCATTAATTCCCAAATCTCCATCAGCTGAGAATTTAGCATTCAGATTTAGATTCACCTGAATCAAACCACCACACTTGCAAAGCCTGACAAGACAGCTCAGGTTCAATTACCCCATACTCATGTAAAGCTAGAAGCAGAGTGGTGCATGTGCATGGAGTATGCAGTGGGGCAAGAGGCCCTTGGTGCAGCCATTCTCTTTTTCTCTTCTCTATCCTTGCAAACAAATAATAAATTAAAAATTAAAAAAATCACTAGTCCTCTATTCATATACACCAATGAGAAAAATCAGGGAAGCAGTCTCTCCCATTTACAATAGACAGACAGGGGCTGGAGAGATGGCTTAGCGGTTAAGCGCTTGCCTGGGAAGCCTAAGGACCCCGGTTCGAGGCTCGATTCCCTAGGAACCACGTTAGCCAAATGCACAAGGGGGCGCATGCATCTGGAGTTCGTTTGCAGTGGCTGGTAGCCCTGGCGCGCCCAATCTCTCTCTCTCTCTCTGCCTCTTTGTCTGTCACTCTCAAATAAATAAATAAAAATAAACCAAAAATTTAAAAAACAAATACAAAAGACAGACAGACACACACAAATTAAATACCTTAGAATATCACAAACCAAGGAGAAAGACCTGTATAATGAAAACATTGAACAATGAAGACAGACATGAGAAGATGAAAAGATCTCCCATGCTTACGGCTGTGAAGAATTAATACCTTGAAAAAGGTCAGGCTAAGAGCAATATAAAGATTCAATACAATATTAGTCAAATTCCAGCAACATTTTTCACAGAAATAGAAAAAATAGTCTCAAAAGTCATACAGAAGGGGCTGGAGAGATTGCACAGCAGTTAAAGGTGCTTCCTTGCAAAGCCTGCCAGCCTGGGTTCAATCCCCCAGTACCCATGTAAAGCTAGATGCACAGAGTGGTGCATGTATCTTGAGTTCGTTTACAGTGGTAGGAGGCCCTGGAGTGCCCTTTCCCTCTCTATCTGCTCCTCCCTCTCCCTCTCAAATAAACAAAACAGAAATTCATACAGACGCATAAAAGACCTCAGGATGGCAAAAAAAAAAAAAAAAAAAAGTCTTCAGCAGAAGGAATACTTCCAGTAGTATTAACATACTTGATTTCAAGATATACTTCAAAGCCATAATAATAAAACCAGCATGGTACTGGCACAACAACAGACACAGATAATAGAACAGAAGATATATGTATAAGTTCTAATAACTACAGCCACTTGATCTTTGACAAGAGGTCAAAACCACACACTAGAGAAAAGACAGCATTTTAAATAAATGGTGATGGAGAAATTGGATGACTAGATGTGGAAGAATGAATCTTGTCTCTCCTCTCACGCTGCACAAAAGTCAACTCTACATGGATCAAGGACCTCAATGTAAGACCTGAAACTCTGAAATGACTAGAAGAAAAAGTCAGGAGAACACTCCAAGATATAGGCATAGGGAAAGACTAAGTCCACTGGGATCTCATGGAACTGAAATGCTACTGTACAGCTAAGTAATCCACCAACAAGGTCAATAGACAACCTACAAATTGGGAGAAAATCTTTGTCAGCTATACATCTGACAAGTTTAATACCTAGAATATTCAAAAAACTGGAAAAAACAAACTTAAAAAAGTTAATCAACCCACTAAAAAAAAATTGGAGCAGGGAACTGAACAGTTTGAGCAGGAAAAATACAAATGTCTAATAAACACCTAAAAAGATGTTCAACATAATCATTAGCCACCAAGGAAATGCAAATTAAAACTATGTTGAGATTCCATATTACTATGGTCAGAATCCACATTACTATGGTCGCTATCATCAAAAAAATTAAATGAGAGCTGGAGAGATGGCTTAGTGGTTAAGGCATTTGTCTACAAAGCCAAAGGACCCTAGTTTGATTCCCCAGGACCCACGTAAGCCAGATGCACAAGGGGGCACATGAGTCTGGAGCTCATTTGCAGTGGCTGGAGGCCCTGGTGCATGGTCTCTCTCTCTCTCTAATAGATAAAATTTTAAAAATTAAAAAAATATCAAATGACATCAAATACTGGCAAGGGTGTGAGGAAAGAGGAACCCCTTATCTACTGCTGGTGGGAGCGCAAACTTGTACAGCCACCTTGGAAATCAGTATGGATGGTCCTCAAAAATCTAAAAATAGATTAACATTTGATTCAGCTATACCACCCCTGGGCAAAACCCCTAAAGACTCTACTTTTTACTGCTGATATACATGCTCAGCCATGTGTGCTGCTGCTGTATTCATAATAGCTAGGAACTGGAATCAGCCCAGATGCCCATCAACTGATGCATAGATAATGAAGACCTAGTACATACATGCACACTATGAAATTTTACTCAGCAGTAAGGAATAATGAAATTTGCAGGAAAATGAATGGACCTGGAAAAGAAATGATACTAAGCAAGGTTACACAAGCTCAGAACAACAAATAGCCCATGTTCTCTCTCATATGCAGATCCTGATGTGGAATACTTTGATTGGTTTGTAAGTTGTAATAAGCATTACTAGTATTGGTAAGAAAGCTGGAATGAGGCTTAGGAGAGAGGAGCAGAGAGGAAGGGACACTTGACAGCCAAATGGAGGGACAAATTACAAGGGGTAAAAAGAGTCTGGGATGGGGATTGTGTTAACACAAGGAGATACACAAAAGTAATGATGTTGTGAATCAGTACAGTCCACGTCTTCCTCTTAGCTAGCTAGTTAAGATCTAACTCTTTTAAAAAGGAAGGGGGAGGGCTGGCTTAGTGGTTAAGGCATTTGCCTGCAAAGCCAAAGGACCCAGGTTCGATTCCCCAGGACCCACGTTAGCCAGATGTACAAGAGGGTGGAAGCATATGGAGTTTGTTTGCACTGGCTGGAGGCCCTGGCGCACCCATTCTCTCTTTCTCTGTCAAATAAATAAATAAAAATAAAAAAGGATGGGGAGAGTTTGGGTGGAAGTAACCCACAGGGGTGGAGAAAGCTTTACCCTAAAATCATAGGCTGCTGCTGGAAAATCCCAGTGCCACAAGCTACAGGGAGTTGTAGTGATTACTGATAATCCCTCTGACCAGGGCCCTTAGTGGAATGTGAGCAGGGGAGAAGGAACATTTTTCATATTATAAAGTTTTCGGTAAAAATAAATAAATAAATAAAAAGAAAGTCTTTAAGAAATCACTGGGAGTATTAGTCACTCCTAGAGGGCACAGAAAGGTAGTTCTGAAGGTTGCCAAAGAATTTTCCTTTGCTATTATCTCTTGCCAAAGACTGACTAGCAGTCCAATGTCACTAAAAGGCCTCTTTTTTCCTTCAAATCAACTTATTGCATATACTTAAAATTGGGCCGGGCGTGGTGGCGCACACCTTTAATCTCAGCACTTGGGAGGCAGAGGTAGGAGGACTGTGGTGAGTTCGAGGCCAGCCTAAGAATACAGAGTGAATTCAAGGTCAGCCTGTGCTAGGGTGAGACCCTACCTCACAAAAACAAGACAAAACAAAAACACAAACAAACAAAAATACTGGAAGTACTAAATCAGACCCTACTACTTCATTTACTCTTATTTTCCCTCTTCTAGCTGTACTTAACAGCCTAAGTATGAACGAAGTAGTTTGTAGCTGTTTCACTGTCTGAGTACTCAAAAGCTGCTTGACATTTTTGGTAATGAATAAGCTGTAACCAAGTTCATGAGTTCTATATTAGCTAACATTGCTCATTTTGGATCATTCTGAAGCAAGGCTATCCAGAGTCAGAAAGTTAAACACCCTCCCCAACATAAGGTACACTGTGCTCATATCTCCAGCATGGTGAATACTCTCTCATTCCCTGCCTCAACAAAACACTTCAAAAAGGACGCCTTAAATACCACTTGCTACCAACTGTATGTATATTTCCCAATGCTTTCCTTACAGGTATCACAGGCTCTGGGTCAATTTGTCCAGCTTTTCGCTTAACACCCTGAGGTGGTGGAGGGGGCATGGCAGACTCATCCAGATTTGTTCTACTGGCCTCCATCACTGACTCCTGGAGGCGGCTTGGCTCCTCCAAAATGGGCTCATCTGTAATTATAATATGAGAAGATTTCATTTTTAACAGTATTTTAACCTAAAACTAGTAAGACACAGTTACATTCCTTAATAAAGAAGGCCAGATAAGATTTTACATCCACAAAGATTACTCAACTTACAAAACTGTAAGAAAAAGGGCAGGGGAAGATGACTTCAAACATTAAGTTCCATTCCCAGCCTAAAGCCAACCAATCCTTAGCTCTGAAGAAAAGGTTCAAATCTCATAAGGTAAGCAGATTCAATGTATCTCCCTCTCCAAAACCTTGACTGTTCACCCCTCATGTCTGCTCCTTGGCAGTACAAAGGCAAACTTTTAAGGCAAATTGATTCAAGTTTCAACTATCCCAAGAGAACAGACCGATAACATCACGCTGCTGCTGCGGTTGTGGCTGCTGTTCCTCTCTAGGAACCTCAGGATTTTCAAATTCTTTGAGGAATTCATCCAAGTTATCTGCTTCTCCACCTTTCCTCCTTTTCCTAAGGTCTTCTGGTACGAGTGGTGTAAGACAGCGTGTAAAGAGCTACCAAAAACAAACAAACAAAAAAGCAAGGAAAATATCAGTTGTAAAATCATGCTAACTGAAAACCCACTAATATTTTAAAAAATATTTATTTAGTAGAGAAAGAGCAAGTGAGAGAATGGGTGTGCCAGAGTCTCCAGCCACTATAAACAAGCTACACAGACCCATGGGCCACCATGTGCATCTGGGCTTATAAGTGGGTTCTGGGAAATTGAACCTGGGCCCTTCGGGTTTGTAGGCAAGTGCCTTAACTGCTAAGACATCTCTCTAGCACCCACTAAGATTTTTATTTTTATTAAGTTAATGGTTTAAAATAGTTTAATTTGCATATAGTATATAATTAGGTATTCTGACCTAATGTTATATCAAACTCACATATCGTTTCATCTTAAGATGACTTAAAATATGTGCTCAAATAGTTTTACATTCTACTTCACTTAATAGCATATGGTAACCTTAACATCAATTTTTTTTTTTTTTCTCCCAAGGTAGGGTCTCACTGTAGCTCAGGCTGACCTGGCAGTCATTATGTAGTCTCAGGGTAGCCTTGAACTCATGGCAATCCTACCTCTACCTCCCAGAGTGCTGGGATTACAGGTGTGCACCACTATGCCCGGCTACATCATAAAAAAATTTTTTGTTGTTTTTCAAGGTAGGGTCTCACTCTAGCTCTGGCTGACCTAGAATTAACTCTGTATTCTCAGGGTGGTCTCGAACTCACAGCAATCCTCCTACCTCTGCCTCCTGCATGCTGGGATTAAAGGCGTACATCACCATGCCCAGCTTCATCCAAATATTTTTAATGGCTATATAACATTCCCATGTGTGTGCACATGTGACTCTAACATATCTCATTCTTCCTTTACTTTTTAGTATTTTAAGTTTCTCATGTTTTAAATTTTAAATGGCAATATAATCAAAATGAATATTCTAATTTTTTTTTTTTTTTTTTTTTTGGTTTTTCAAGGTAGGGTCTCACTCTAGCTCAGGCTGATCTGGAATTCACTATATAGTCTCAGGGTGGCCTTGAACTCACGGTGATCCTTCTACCTCTGCCTTCCAAGTGCTGGGATTAAAGGCGTGCGCCACCACACCTGGCTGAATATTCTGATATTTCTAATGAGTCTACCGAGTCAAATACAGAACACTTTATTCACACACACACACACACACACACACACACACACACTGTTTATTATAAAATGTAAGAGCTTTAAGGACCTTCTTATTATAAAGTGCTACCAATAAAAAGCAGTCCCACCACAAGCCTACTGCTGGGTAGTACTTTGGATCATAGTAAAAATCAATTGTTTTTCTGCACATTTCAGCTTAAAACAGCAACAGCCTAACAACATGGTTTCATGCAAAAAAGACACCTCTGAAACTTGTTTGCCATATTTGGAACCAAAATGAGCAGAAAATAAAGTTCTGATAAAGCCAAAATGCAATGGAGGGCAAAAATAAAACGACCCTATGCTTTATGCAGAAACACCTAAGCTGATCTGAAGTACAGATCATATCAAGATAATGAAAGTAAGCTTATTACAGGAAGGTAAGGAGACAGCACTAGTATTAAAAATATCAGTTTAAAAATATTGGTAAAATTCACTTTACATTTATCTGTAAGAAACATATCACTACTATTTCAGGGGAAGGTATTAGGGTCATTATACTGTTATTTTTTTGTGATTATCTCTTTGTTTAAATATTTTGAGAGAGAGAAAAAGGGAGGGAAGGAAGGAGGGAGAGAATGGGCCTCTACCCACTGCAAATGAACTTCAGACACATGTGCAACCTTGTGTATCTAGTTTATGTGGGTACTGAGGAATCGAACCTGGGTCCTTAGGCTTTGCAGGCAAGTGGCATAAGTGCTAAGCCACCTTTCCAGTCCAGATTGTCTCTTAAATAAAAGATTCATTTTCTCCTCTTGCCTGAATATATGTATATATACAAAACAAGGAACTTGGTAATGTACACTTTGGACTGAAATTAAATCCAATAGAGCAACACCAATGGAACAAAAGCTATGAACAGCAACACTGCCCCTCCAACTTGCTCCCAGTTGGCAGGACTTATCACCAAGACAAGAGGGTAGACTGGGGACAAGGCCTGGGTGGGGCTTGATCTCTGGAGGGACCCCGGTCAGGGAATCACTGGAAAGTTTCCTTGGATGTCCTAGCAATAAATGACAAAGGC
Source organism: Dipus sagitta (assembly GCA_036346955.1). Classification (NCBI taxonomy): domain Eukaryota; kingdom Metazoa; phylum Chordata; class Mammalia; order Rodentia; family Dipodidae; genus Dipus; species Dipus sagitta. The sequence continues at coordinate 183,767,628 of CM070771.1, forward strand.
CCAGAATCATGGGGCCAGCTAGCTGCCTAGATGATTCTTGGGGTGACAATGCACACAATGGGATGCTGACAGGCGTACCATGATTTAAAGTGAAAAAAAAAAAAAAAAAGACTGGGGAGGTGGCTCAGTGGTTAAAGGAACTTTCTTGTGAAGCCTGTGGCCCAGGTTTGACTCCCCAGTATCCAAGTAAAACCAGACACACAAAGTAGTACATGTGTATGAAGCTGTATTCATTCATCTATTCTCTCTCTCAAATTAAAAAGAGAAAAAAGGGCCACTTAGTTGAAAAATATTTGATCAAAAATGATTTAAGCAAAAGTTTCAGAAATTTATCTTTTTGAAAGGCCAAAATGCATATGAAATAGACATTGCTGCACACTGTTACCTTCAGTAGTCTGTTATTCCACAGAGGCTGGGCAGGCAAGGAGAAAAGCTTCTCCACTCCCCCTGTCTCTTTCCACATCATCAATTTCTTGGTGGGTGGTGCGAGATCCAAAGTGGTAACAATATCAGAATAGTCACTAAGTTGGGCTCTGATTGTCTTGCTATCCAGCTCTTTAACACTATCAACAATCAGCTTCCTCTTCCTCTTGGCTTTTGTTTCCTTGACTGGAGTAAAAGAAAATAAAATGATCTTAAGAGGGAGCATGGAACATTCTCCTATTAGACTTGGCCAGATGATATCTTTAGCCTTTCTACACACACAGACACTGGCAGAAAGTTAATCCTATGGAGGAAGAATGTTTCATCTGATTTTTCTAAGCATTATTCAGAAGAGAGATGGTTTAATAGAAATTTGATGAATGACTACGTATACAGACTTTCACCAGAAGATGTAGAAAACAATTCAAGGGCCAATACATTTTAGACCACATTAATTACACTGCTTTATACTGCAAGCACTACACATGTGACACTTTGTTCAGAGCTAAGCTGAAATGCCTTAACAGTATGACCATGAAAAAAAGTTAACTCTGCCCTGCTTATTTTTTGTTTGAAATAGGACCAGCTACTTATAAGGGCTGTAAAATACTCAGTATGTGTCTGGCACAGACTGAGTTGCCACAAATGGCTACAAGTACTACCACTTCTACTGGAGAAATTGTAATTCATAAATGGCAGCTGTAGGAGCTACATGATAAAGAGCACAATCCCAAGTAGCGACAAGGTGCCCTGGAATACCATCCTAGTGTTTCCCCATATTTGTTTCTGACCCATGCAATTTGTAAAGCAGGAGTCATTCCCTCAAATTGTAAAGAAACGTCTAGGACTAAATTCCTCAAAATGTCACCACATCATGGTATACCTTGTATTTTTATAATAAAGCATTTAATAAAGACAGTCTCCTACCCCTGTCCTGCAGCTACTGAATGTCTACCCAAAAGTAAACCATCAGATTTCTACAATGGCTAACCTACTTTATCTGAAATACTATTCTACAGTTTTCTATAATGCTATTGACTTAATCCATGTTTCCCTAATCATTTAAGTTCCATGAGCACATGCGTGCACACATTCACACACCACTTGAGAACCTCAATAGACCAAGTCACACTAAGCATTCTTTAAAGCTCAGAAGACCATGTAAAGATTATTTTCCCTAGGAAACTGATCATAGTCCACCTGAAAATAAGATACCTTCTACATATCGTAAATTTTCATTTTCTCAGAAAACAGTTATCCAATTAAACAGTAGGTTTTGCTATAAACACTATTTTTAATGATTACTGATTTTAATAGCTGATATTTCATATTTTTATTTTTAATTTATTTACTTGCAAGCAAATAAGAAACAGGGAGAAGAGAGACAAGGTGAGGGGAGGGGAGGGGAGGGCAGGGAAGGAGAAAATAGGTATGCCAGGGCCTCTAGCTGCTGCTAATGAATTTCAGATGCATGTGTCACTTTATGCATCTAGCTTTATATGGATACTAGGGAATCAAACCCAGGTTGTTAAGTTTTGCAGGCAAACTCCTTAACCACTGACACATCTCTCTAGCCTTTTAAAAGATATTTTTATTTACTTATTTGCAAGTGGTGGAGAGAAAGGATAGGTGGGGGGAATGAATGGGCACACCAGGGGCCTCTAGCCACTTTATGTGGGTATTGGGGAAAGAAACCTGGGTTGTTAGGTTTTGCAGGCAAGCACCTTAACCACTGAACCATCTCTCCATCACTTCATTTTAGTTGTTTATTTTTTCAGATTATAAACCAACTGTACAGAATCTAGAACATTAAAGGATTAGCTAATCTTGTACTGTATAGTAAAATGCCCTGCAATGTTTCCTAAGGGCTACACAAGTGAGCTAGTAACTACAAAGGATTAGCACGCACAGCAACAGAAAACCGATTCTATACATCTACCCTATCTACAGCAACTTGCATAGGTATTCTGTCAGATACTCGAACTGACTGGATAGAGTGAAAAATGATGGACAGAACAAAGCAGCAGCTTAGTTATCCTCTATAACAAGAGGAGACCAGTGGAATGACAAGAACTGAAACCCCATGTTCTGCACATTGTGAACCTAAGGATTGGCTTACCAGTTATGTCAATGGGCTCCAAAGCAAATGCTTCTTCCTCATTTGGGACAAGTGTTGTCTGATCAGTCATAGTTGGCATGGGCTCAACAGGATCCACCGAGTCAGGGCTATCAGGGCCCCCCACTGTCAAAACAAACAGTCACTGTAAGCTTAGGTACATCATGCACACCCTACAAATGAAACAAGAAATCCTTCTTTGAAAGAAATTCTACTAGAACTAAGAAAAAACTACTTTTCTATTTACCAGGTATACCCTCACCACCCCCACTCAAGAGTTCAACTCAAATGTGTAACGAATTAGGTTAAAAGGAACAGGTTAACCATGCTAACAGAAATGAGAATTAGCACTCATGGTAGTCAAGGACATTTCAGTTCACTGAAAAAGAGAATGCTTTTGTCCATGTCTTCCACATTAAGTGCCTTCTAGATGCCACATAATCATCCCAGACCATGGCACCAGCAAGCTTACTTGACACGTTATCATCCTCGTCCATGTCGTCATGTGCAGGCTGCTCTGGCAACATCACCCCTGCCTCAGACAGGGCAGGAGGGTCATCAAAGATACCACCGTCATTATTACTTATGAGTTTGTCATCTGAAATAGGAAATATACTTTAGCAAAAACTTGAAAAAGAAATGTTAAAAGTAGCAATTATGTTAAGGTAAATTTAAACCTGTGTTCAATTTGTATCTGTTTCTCTCCAAGACAGTTTATAATAGTTTATACAAGTACAATACACTTAGTATCTGCTCACCATTTACATGTCTACTTAGTTGTATCTATTTAAAAATATACCTACTTAACAACCAACTATAAATGCATAGCACCTACAAGAACTAGTAAAATTTACTAGTCTGATATGAGTATCTTTACAAGGTTCAAAACAAAAAGCTCTGGTGAGCCAACTCTCACAACTCACACGTTCCCAGATAGCTGCTCAAGACTTAGCATTACCAACACCCCGCAGCACACCTAAATATAGGAATTTTAACGAATAACTACCCACCTAGTATTCCACCATCGTTTCCTTCTCCAAAATTATCATCCTTATATTGGTCTTCATACTCTAAGTGGTTAATTTTTTCATTCAGATTGCTGGTACTTTGCTCAGGCTCTAAGAGGAGGTTGGAAGCACTAGTGCTTACTAACATGTCATCATCCTCAAAAGCACTGCCTTCTCTCATTATTTCACGATCATCCATTCCAAAGTCACCTAAACAAAAATTTTTGTAAGTCATTAGTTGAGAAAAGTTAGAATGCTAGTTACAAAAGCCAATTATTAATAATGACAGATTTGTTTACTATAATTTTATTTATCTTCAAGTATTAAATTATCTAGCTTAAACTGTGTACTGGGAAATGACTAACAAAACTCATACTCATATCCTAACACAGCTTACACTATGTTAGGTAGATCTAGATAAACACACTAGGAACATTAGCATTCAGACTTCAACTCTGTTATAATCTGCTATTATTATCCCAAAGAAAATGGGACTACCAATTCAGAATAAACAAAATCCAGATCCAGAATGTTTAGTTTAAAAGTAAGCATTACTAAAACATTGGGATTTTTCACTCAAATTAAAATATGGGTTTGATCACTGTGCATGGAGAACAAGAACAGCAAAAAATGAAGTCTAAAATCTGATGCATTCATGGAAATGACAGCCAGGCAAATTCTTGATGAAACTTAGATACACTTTTTTTTTTCTGCCAACATGAGAGGAATTCCAAGGTCACTTTTTTTTTTAAATTGCTAGCACTTGCAAGCTGTAATTGTATTATAACTATGGCTAGTATTTCTTTTTTTACCAAAATCATTTTCTTGTAGGATACTGATGTTCCCAACTTCTTCTCTCATAGTAATCTCTTCCACTCTGCTCTGGTTGAGGCTGAACTGCTGGGCCACATCGATGTCACTTTAAAAGAAATTCAAATACATTTTATTACGGCTCATGACAAATTCATAAGGGAGAATATGCCTATTTTTCCATCACATGAACCCATCACTTTTTTTTTTTTTTGAGGTAGGGTCTCACTCTGGCCCGGGCTGACCTGGAATTAACTCTATAATCTCAGAGTGGCCTTGAACTCACGGTGATCCTCCTACCTCTGCCTCCCGAGTACTGGGATTATTTAAGGCGTGTACCACCACGCCTGGCCCCATCATCTTTTAATTTTAGAATTCTTAATGATGAGCAAGCAATATTACACCTTAAAAACACTGCCTAAGACAAATTTTCTGTAGAGGAAAAAATTAAGTTCCCTAGTTTCCTTGAGACTTAATTTATCTATCTAACATATAATAACCACCTCTCAGGGTTCAAAATTTTCTTAAGTAATAAGCATCAATGTGAAATACTATTGGAATTCAAAATATAAACACTTCTTGACAAATGACCAACTATATTTAGCAAATAAATGATAAAGGAAAAAAATAAAAAAGAGATGTAGAGCAATAAAACTCCTAAAAGACTCATGGTTAGGGGACTTATCAGCTCAATGCAATCTGCAGACTTTATGTAGTCCTTAGCCAAATAGGAAAATAAACCAACACATCTATCAAATCCAGGAGAAAAAGTGTTATGTGTCAACTGGGGACATTTAAATGCTGAGCAAATGTATTAGAAAATGATGGGCATTTTTAAAGAATGATGTTACTGTGCTATGTTTTAAAAACTCATTGCCTCTGAAGATAAGAAAGTATTCAGATGGAAGACCACCTGTTGTTAAATCTCAAACAGTCCAGTAGGGAATGGAAGGTGAGCTAGAAAAAAAGGGATGAAAAACACCTGACAATACATTGATAAAGAGGCTGGATAACTGATAGGAAGTTCATAATACTAATCTCCTTAAGGAAAATGGAAAAAAGTAAAAATGCCATATGGTGCCTGGCAATGTTTCACACCATATAAGGGTAGGTTAAAAAAAATTACTCTAGGGGCTGGAGAAAGAGAGATTGGTCAAGGTGCTTGCCTGCAAAGCCTAATGACCCATGTTTGATTCCCCAGTACCCATGTAAAGGCAGATACACAAAGCAGCACATGTATCTGGAGTCTGTTTGCAGCAACTAGAGGTCCTGGAGTACCTATCCTCTCTCTCTCCTCTGTCTACTTGCAAATAAAATAATTAAAAAAAAAACCAGATTATTCTGACTAGGGAATCATAGAAAAAAATGGTTTGGAGAGATGGATTAGTGGTTAAGGCATCTGCCTGCAAAGCCTGAAGATCCAGGTTTGATTCCCTAGTACCCACGTAAGCCAGATACACAAGGTGGCACATGAATCTGGAGTTTGTTTGCAGTGGCTACAGGCCCTGGCATGCCCATTCTCTATTTGCCTCTCTCCCTTTCACATAAATCAGAAAAAACATGTTAAGTAAGTGGGGCTTCGGATGTAAAGGGTTGGTTGTTAATTGTGCAACTCAATTATTTGGGAATGTATAGTCACATTACAGTGTAATAGGAAGACAGCATAAAACAGTATTCTACTTGAGGTCATCTCCACATAACTTTTTCCTCTTAGTGTATGTTGAAGCAATGACACTTTCTTTCTCTTCATAGGATAAGCCATCAGATAGATAGATAGATAGATAGACAGACAGACAGATAGAAAGAAAGATAGATATATGTATGAACTGCAGGTTGAATACAGTTTGGCTAAGAACATAATCAGTGAGAGACACACACACACATACCTGAAAAAAACATCTTGAAGCAACAATTCAAATTTATCAATATCATTATAAAGAACACATCTAAACTTTTCAGGTTATATAAGTATGGCCTAGTTATATCAAAATTCTGGAATGGTAGTTGGGTTAAAAGTTGACATACCCATGATCTTCTAGCAGAAAAAAAAAAACACTTTTTAGTTTATACACCTCATATTTATATACTATCCTAAGCAAAAACAAACATTTTAGGCAGATATTAGCTCAGTGTTAAACATTCCAACAGAAAGAATACACTTGGAAGCCAGTAATAATATTTTTTGCAAACCAAGCCAATACTTTAAAAGAGGAGAGGTAGAGGAAAAAGGAGAGTGGAGCAAACAGACATACTCTAAGTCCGGCAGCGGCTGATCAAAATCATGAAATTCTTCAGGTAAAGTAATGGCATTATAGGCTGCTTCCCGATTTTCCTCAGGCAGGTCAACAACACCTGTAATAAAAACATTAAGCTTGAAGGCCCAGCTCTACCACAGACTGTATATGAATCAGAGAGGTGAAGATCAATTTCCCAAGGTCATAATCTAGAAAAGTTGTAGGTACAGAGAATTCGGAAACACAAGTACTTCTTGTTGTCTACTTTCATGCTGTCATAGGTCATACTACTTGCTTTATAAAAGTCAAAGCACTGATTATACAGGAAGCTGATAAGACATGCCACAGGCTGGAGAGATGGCTTAGTAGTTAAGGCATTTGCCTACAAAACCAAAGGACCCAGGTTCAATTCCCAAGGACCCACGTATGCCAGATGCAGAAGGTGGCACATACATCTGGAGTTGGTTTGCAGTGGGTGAAGGCCCTGACACACCTACTCTTTCTTTCTCTCAAATAAAAATAAATTTAAAAGACATGCCAAAAAAAAATAAAGACCACTGCCAGTTCTTTAACATAAATTATCAGGGGAAATAAGAATAGTTGCAAAGGAATATACTAAATGTTTAAAGGGGATGGTTATTTTAAAAAGAGAAGGAATACACAAACTTAGCTATGTAGGCTTGAAAATTTTCATAATGGCATTTGAAAATAAAATGAAGGATATAAGGAAGAAAAAATGCTATCTATAACAAATACATCTCAAAAGACAAAATAGAAAGCATAATATTTAAACAAAGCACCAATATTAATATGTGCACATATATTAGTGACCACTCAAACATCAGTCTCTGCCTAAATACCTTTAAAAAAATAAAACCTGCCGGGCATGGTGGTGCACACCTTTAATCCCAGCACTCGGGAGGTAGAGGTAGGAGGATCACCGCGAGTTCAAGGCCACCTTGAGACTACATAGTGAATTCCAGGTCAGCCTGGACCAGAGTGAGACCCTACCTGAGAACAAACAAACAAAAAACTTAGGGGCTGGAGAGATGGCCCAGTGGATAAAGGCACTTGCCAGCAAAGCCTAATGACCTGGGTTCAATTCTCCAGTATCCATGTAAAACTAGATGCAAAAAATGGCACATGCATCTGGAATTTGTGTGCAGTGGCTAGAAGCCCTGGCACACCCATTCTTTCTTTCTCTGTCTCTATTTGCAAATAACACTTGCCTTGTAAACATAAGGAACTGAGTTTGATCCCCAGTATCCAAGTAAAGAAAAAGCTGGTTGTAGACTGGAGAGATGGCTTAGAGGTTAAGAAGCCTAAGGACCCAGGTTCAATTCCCAGTACCCATATAAGTCAGAGGCACAAGGTGGTAGGTACATTGCCTCTAGAGTTTGTTTGCAGTGGCTGGAGGCCCTGGTATGCCTAATCTCTCTGTATCTGCCTCTTTCTCTCTCTTTCAACTACATAAATATATACATATATTAAAGCTGAGTGTGGTGTACACACCCCCCCCACACACACACCCACACACCCTAATCCTACTTCTGGGGAAGCCAAGACAGGTGGATCCCTGCAGCTCACTGGACAGTTAGTATAGCTTAAGTTGTTGAGTTCTATGCCAGTAAGGGATTCGGTCTCAAAAAAGGTGGGCAGCACATGGAAATGATACCCAAGTTTGTCCTCTGGCCTCCCCACACACATGCATACATGGGTACTTGCATACAAACATACCCATCCACATATAAATAAATAAATATAACTGTTAGCATATAACCTAAATAGAAATTATTATAGAAGGCACCTCTCCTATACATTCACATTATTTTAAATAGATTAAAAGTTCACCACTGCTTTACAACAATTACAGAATATGTGAATTTAGATAAATACCCCAGTTGCTAGCTATTTACTTAGATCAGATTTGTTGGTAAAATCAAATTCTAGAAACAAACATCCAAACCAAAATAACAGTAATAAAAATGTACAAAGAACATTTACATGTCTCACAAGTGAATTTGACTTTAGGAATACATTAAAATTAGTCAGAAAAAAATCTTAAAGATTATATTTTTGAAGTCATCTTTAAAATTCATAACATAACTATTAGCTCTTTTGAAGCAGGGTTTTGCTCTAGCCTGGGCTGAGCTGGAATTCACTATGTAGTCTCAGGGTGGCCTCTAACTCATGGCGATCCTTCTATTTCTGCCTCCCGAGTGCTGGGATTAAAGGTGTACTCCACCATGCCCAGCTAACTATTAGTTTTTAATCTTTCTCTGATTACTCAATTCTATGTAAGTTGTTGAAAATAAGGGTAAAATAATAAAGAGATTCAAGTTAGGGGTCCTTATGTTGCAATGAAAATAAAACAAATACCAAAAGTGTGACAATACCTGGTCGAAAAGCCATCTTTATCTTAATGAATGCTTCATTACAGTCTGCAAGAAGATATTTGGCTTTCCTGTGATAGATTCGAACTACTCCCAGTAAGAGATGTCCTGATGTTCGCAGTGCCATTTTCACCTTTAAATAAAGCATTAATATTAATATAATTTTGTAATTATATGGTTTTAGGTAAATGCACTTCAAAGCTTGTATCTTGTGTTATTTATATGGAGTTTTCACTTTTTCTTGTATCTTTTCTTATTTAGAATTGGTCCGTGAACATTTATACCTGCCTTGACTTGTAAATTCCTCGAGAACTCCTACGACAGACCTGAGTAGTGATTCATGATTAACTTAGACATAAAAGTAGCTATGATCCATGGACCGAGTCATTAGCACATTAACAAGAATGTGAACTGTCAGAAGCAAATGGTGCAGACCTTAAAGCCTTGTCTGGTAAGGCTTGTTATAGAGTGGGCATGCTACCATACTTCAGCCAACTGAGAAATAAGGGTAAAGTTTGCCAGATAATTTCCAAGAAAGATTTTCAAAATACAATAATGTCTTTGTCTCCCGTATCTCCTTCCCTTTCCTGCTTTGTAAGGATAAGGCTTGGAGCTGCTTGTGCCACACTGTCACCATGACCATGGAAGAGGATAAAGAGCCAACAAACAGAATGGTGAATCTTTGGGAGACCTTTGAGCTGCTGAACTAATTCTCGATGTTTTCAAACTTCTTTTAAGTAACACTTTTCCTTATTGTTTAAGCACCATTCATTTTTCTTTATTACTTGATTGGATGATATACTAACATAAACAGAAATATTCGAAGATCTGGCTATAAGAAAAAATTATTGAAAGAAAATGAAAATATGAAGTCAGGCCTTTCCAGAGTTTCTCCAAATCATAACACAAACCTTATCAAGTTCCAAGGAAACAAAATTATTGAACAAATGCTAAAAATGAAATATGGACATTTTTATTTACAGCATACATATATAACCTAAAAATATACTTTGTGTCTTTATAGTACCCTATTTCCAACTCTTTGGCTCTGTATTTATTTATCATTTTTAGATGATTTACAGCATGAAGTCTGCTGTCATAAACTTTAAGTTCCCAAAATTAAAAAAAAATCTACGATCAAATCCAGGATATGAAAGTAATTTCCAAATTAATATACTGTTTCTAATGAGAAAGCTACTTACACACAACCTTAAAACATTTAAAGCTATCATATACTGCACTGACACTAAAGAAGACACAATCACTAGCATCTTCCAAAAACATAGTGGTTGTATTTCTTTTGGAAAACAGTTTGGTTTAGTGGGCAAAAAGGGCTTTCACATGAATAATAAAGACAACAGAACGTATCTTCTGGGGCAAGCTCTGCAAAGGGCACCTGTTGTTGGCTCTTCTAAGGGGAAGAGGGGGAAAAAAGATCATAAGCTTACAGTTACAATTGATACAAGTCTGATCGTTGTTCTCAACAACTAAACCATTTCCTCACAAGAAATGTACATCAAAGCAAATAACAGAGAATTTTCAGGTCAGTTCAGTATCTTCATATCACAGCACAATAAAAAGCAACTGAATAAAACCCACTTAGAAATGGTTTGAAAATTTTAAGTGATTAATTCACTCTCTCCACACTTCTTACTATCATGTCCATCCTGCTGAACTGTACGCTTTGAGGTATTAGTGCAGCTCACCTCGTGTCAACTGCCTCCCACTTCTCTAGTGCTCCTAGTGGAGGCAGCACAGCATTCTGTTTACTTACCAAGCTGGGCGTGGTGGTGCACGCCTTTAATCCCAGCACGGGGGGGGGGGGGGGGGGGGGGGGGGGGGGAGGTAGGAGCATTGCTGTGAGTTCGAGGCCACCCTGAGACTACTTAGTGCATTTCAGGTCAGCCTGGACTAGAGTGAGACCCTACCTCAAAAAAAAAAATAAACGACTAGCCAACATATTAATTTCAAGAAAAGAGTACAATTTCTCCCTACTTCTATATATTTATCTCAGTAGGCATATCTATAAAAAAAAGAAAACTACCATGTTCTCATACAATTTGAGAAGCCACGCAAACTGGTACCATCTCACCAGTGGGCATATTGTTACTGGGTACCAAAATATTAAGAAATTAATACAGAGTTTAAAAAAAACATTAAAAGTAAAACCACAGCCTACTGGGCTGAAGAGGTGGCTTAGTGGTTAAAGCAGCTTTCTTGCAAAGCCTGCTGGACTGGGATTAATTCTCCAGTACCCTGTAAAACCAGACACACAGAGAAGCAGCACATGTGTCTGGAGTTTGTTTGCAGTGCTAAACAGCCCCGATGTGCCCATAACTCACTCACTCACTCCCTCTCTCTCTTATATTTCTAAACATCAATCTTAAGGAAGACTTAAGGATATGAATATTTAATTAGAAATGCTTACTAAGCATATTAAAAAGGGGAAATAAAAGCTTGTAATCCCATAATGTAGAGAAAATTTTAATAAAATTTTGGGCTTTTTTGAGTACATGCTTTCATGGTTCATGTATTTATAAAAATGGTATATGTAAAGCTCTGTTCAGAGCTATAGTATCAATGGTTTAAAAACAGATTTTAGAGCAGCTTTAGGTTCATAGCACACCTGAGTAGAAAGCAGAGAATTTCCCCATAGTTTGTTTTTTAAGACTGTCCTATAGTCACAATCAACACAGCATGAGGCCTTTAATTTTATGAAATAGCAGACATTTAAGATTTTTTTGTTTTTGTTTTTCGAGGTAGGGTCTTGCTCTAGCCCAGGCTGACCTGGAATTCACTATGTAGTCTTAGGCTGACCTCAAATTCACGGCAATCCTCCTACCTCTGCCTCCCGAGTGTTAGGGTTAAAGGCATGCGCCACCACGCCCGGCCAAGGTTGGTTTTTTTCATGGCTTGTTATCTCCTTTCTTTTTAGCATTGCATTTTAGTCTGATTATGGCAGCTTTATCCATTTATAACCTATTGAGGCCAACTATGAGAAAGGTTGCTATTTGCATCTATTCACAGGTTTTTGTACAGACATTAAGTTTCCAACTACCTTTCAGTAAATACCAAGGGTCAAGATGGATGGCTCGCATGCAAAGGGCTTGTTTATATACCTAAGAAACACCAAACTGTCTTTCAAAGTGGCTGAACCATTTCCCTTTCCTTCTAGCCACAAACAACTGGGTTCTTCCTGCTCCTCATCACTACCCTCAACAGTGCCTGGTGCCTTCAGCAGTTTGGATTCTGGCCATCTTAATAGGTAGGTAGTAGAGCATCTGGCTGTTTAAATTTGTATTTCTCTGATGACATGATATGTAAATACCTTTTTATTTGCCTTATATATATTTTCTTTGATGAATTGTCTGGTAAAGTCTTTTCTTATTTTTAAGTAGGTTTTGTCCGTACTGTTTTAGGAGTTCTTTGTATATTTTGAAATAGTTCTGTATCATGTATGTGATTTACAAAGATTTTCTACTGATCGAGACTGTCTTTTTGTTCTCTTGACTGTCTTTCACCAGGCCAAGTTTTCCTTCAGTGCTGGGGAATGAATCCTGCAGCTTACACTGTACACAGCACTTGTTTCACCACTGAGCAGTAGTCCCCGATGCCACAACATTTGATTTTAATGAATCATGCCTTTGGTGTTGTATCACAAAATATACTCAAATTCATGCTATCTAGATTTTTCTATTATCTTCTCAGAGTTTTATAGTCTATGATCCACTTGGAATTTATTTACTTACTTGACAGTCCAGCTTCACTTTTCCTGTTCTTTTTTTGCATGCTGATGCCCAGTTGTTCCTTTTATTGAGAGGACTATTGTATTTTTTTTGTCATTTTTAATGGTTGTATTATAAAGGAGAAAAATTAAAAATAATGTGAACTATCCAAACAAATAAAATTTAAGTAAGTAAAGCATGTTCAACCTAAACAATGAGTTATAGGTCTGTAGTTTGGGATATGAAATCTTAGAGGCCAAGTGTACTTTAGAATTCAGGACTTTCTAAAGGCAACTGCATGCATACTAAATATTTATATAGGATCTAGAGCAGGCCCCATAACCATAAACATCAGCACTCCTATAATGATATTCATGGATCTACGAAATCCTAGCAGGTACAGCAAAATATTATTAAAGGTTTACTAGGTAAAATGACTGCAGGTCATTTATTCTTCTCTTCTTTGTTAAATTTTCTTGGAGAGGAGGCAGCAAGGATAAGCATTCGGTGATAAGGAAAAAGCTGACTTAGCCCACTGAAGAAACAACAAACAGACCTGGGAGGGTGAGGCGCCACTAGTGCTGTGAAGAGTATTTGCTAAGGTGGATGGACAGTAACACCTGGTCCTGAAACGGAGCTATTCAACAAGTCCCTTATTTTGAATATTTTGTGTAGACTTCTAAGTCTGAAACACTTACACTTTTAAATTAAACACAAGAACTCCTAGAAAGGTGAATGTAAAATACTTGGATAATACCCTACCTCATGCTCATTTGCTAATAACACAGGCAAATGAAAATATCTGTGCACTCACAGAATCTTTAAGAGGATATTAAGCTCTGATTATATTCAGAGATGATAAAGCAAAACAACGAAGGAAAAACTGAGAGCCTACAGCTTTTTTTAGACCAACATACAGGGCTATAGGGTTTTTTTGTTTGTTTTTCCTAAATTTTATTTCACAGATCAATAAACAAAGATGAAAATACCAACATCAGGGCTGGAGAGATGGCTCAGCAGTTAAGGCGCTTGCCTGCAAAGCCTAGGAACCCATGTTCGACTCTCCAGATCCCACGTAAGCCAGACGCACAAAGGTGAAGCAAGCACAAGGTCACACATGCCCACTAGGTGGCACAAGAGTCTGGAGTTCAACTGTAGTGGCTGAGGCCCTGGCATGCCAATTTTCTGTCTCTTTCTGTCCCCCCCCCCCAAAAAATAAACAAGTTGGTTAAAAAAAAAAGAAAAGAAAATACCAACATCAAACATACCTTCGGTGAGATGATACTTTCCACACTGCTCTCTAAGTTACACTCAAACACATGGGCTTTGGTTAGCTTCTTATCCCAATGGGCCGCTAGCCAAATTTTGGCCAGCGGCCCTCTTTTACTCAGGACAAAATGTGCGTAGAACATTTTTCTGGTTTGCTATGAAACAGGAAGAAACCTGAGGAGAGAAAAGTTAGTATTAAGTTCCATATGAGAAATGAAATATTTACAAGACATATAAGAAATTTGAAAATACTAGCTTCCTACTTTTAATGTGAAGGCCTTTTTACAAAATACCCTACACTGTTTTAATTTTGAGGGTGAGAAAAAAAGATCCTGGCTGCCTGCAAAGCCAAAGGATCCAGGTTCAATTCCCCAGGACCCACATAAGCCAGATGCACAAGGTGGCACATCCATCTGGAGTTCATCTGAAGTAGCTGGAGACCCTGCCATGCCGATTTTCTCTCTCTCACTCAAATAAATAAATAAAATAGTCAAACTGCTTTTATATTATCTTTTTTAAAAAAGACGGCGGGGCTGGAGGGATGGCTTAGCGGTTTAGGCACTTGCCTACAAGCCAAAGGATGACAGTTCAATTCCCCAGGAGCCACATAAGCCAGATGCACAAGGTGGTACATGTGTCTGGAGTTTGTATGCAGTGGCTGGAGGCCCTGACATGCCCATTCTCTCTGCCTCTCCCTCCCTCCTAAATAAATAAACAAATAAAAATAATTAAAAAAAAAGACTGTCATTAGAACCAAGTATTAATTCCATTTCTACTGATAACTGATGGTAGAAATAGGTTTGCTCATTGGCTAAAAGCTAAATGGTAAGGAAAAAAAAAAAAGTTTTAAGCCTAGAAAATGGGGAGGCTCTGGGTTCAATACCAGCACCATAAAAGAAAAAAGTAAAAATACCTAAGAAAGATGGCACAAATGTTAATGCAGATTTCCATTTTGAGAATCTCATTAACAACTGAACTGCTTAGCTACATGCTTGGTAAGATAACTGCCACTTTGTAACAAGCCTTGTGCTAACCACTTCAACACCCACCCAAGCCAAACCAAGAAGGTGAGCTGGTCTTGTTTTATAGGTGTTAAGTATCATACAGAGTGGTTTTTATTTTTAATTTAATTTTAATTTCTTTATTTGAGAGGGGGCAGATAGAGAGGGAGAAAGAATGGGCATGCCAGGGCCTTCAGCCACTTCAAAATGCACTACCATGTGCACTTGGCTTACATGGGTTCTGACGAAATGGAACCTAGGCTCTTTTGCTTTGCAGGCAAGCACCTTAATGACTAAGTCATCTCCCCAGTCCCCAGTGTTTTTTATTTTTTACTCAGTTTTAGAATGATAAGCAATTCACTGATAATTTCTTTTGGAAAGCTAATACATTTATAAAAGGCAACCTGAAAACCTTAGTCTGGGAAATTACAATAACCATACAAACTGGTATTTTCTTTATAGTATTTAATTCCCCCCATTTCATAGAAGATTTAAAATTTTTTATTTAT
The DNA here is from genome assembly GCA_036346955.1 of Dipus sagitta. Classification (NCBI taxonomy): domain Eukaryota; kingdom Metazoa; phylum Chordata; class Mammalia; order Rodentia; family Dipodidae; genus Dipus; species Dipus sagitta. The sequence continues at coordinate 183,783,115 of CM070771.1, forward strand.
TTTTATTTGCGAGAGAGAGAGAGAAAGAGAGAGAGAGAAGGGGAACAGCAGGGTCTTTAGCTGCTATAAATGAACTCCAGAAGCATGCACCACCTTATGCATCTGGCTTATATGGGCCCTGGGATTCAAACCTGGGTTCTTTCGTTTTGTAGGCTAGCATCTTAACTGCTAAGCCATCCCTCCAGCCCTCACAGAAGACTTAAACAAAACAAAACAAAATAAAACACCTATTTTCCCCAAATTTAGCAGACAGCTTCCAGGTTACTAAGATGAACTTCCAAATCAGGCACAGTTATGGAGAAAGGAATATTTATTTGACGCTTATAGATCCAGGGGAATTTTCATAATGGCAGAAGAAGTTGGCCTGCTCTTAAGAGGACCACACACACACACACACACACACACACACACACACACACACACAGAGGGGGGGGGGGCAAGGCAAAAACTCAAAAGCCACACCTTACAGCATACTTCAGGAACTCCAGGAGGAACTCAGGCACTTTGTATATCTTTAGATCGGAATTATAAATCTATCACCATATCTTAGGGCTAGACCCTAAGATCCATCTAGTGAAACCTCCCTCAGTCAGGTGGCTGGAAATGCAAGCTTTAATAAACTCCTGAATCTACTGGGTAGAGGGCATCTATTTAAACTATCACATTTTGTCTTTGGCCCCTCAATAGATTTAAAATTATCTTAAAATATAAATGGTATTTAGTTTTATTTTAAAGTTCTTTATAGTTTTTATCAACTTTAGATAGTTTTAATGTCATGAGTCCTGTAAAACTAAACATGTTATATATTTTTAAGTCTTTTTCTAAAATGCTTGTAATTAGAATAACATATGTCTTGCCTTACAAATACATGGGAGACCCAAGACTCATCACCTGCCAGGACTCAGGGAACAATGCAGGGGTAATATTGTTGAAAGAATGAATGCTGCTCTCAATGCTAGCCAGCACTGCCTCTATGGAGATTCACGACCCCTCAGTGGTCACTGGTACCCCACCAGACCAGCAAGGTTCTGAGCCTAGCACTTTGCCAATAAGGAGACAACAGAGGAATGACTACCTTGAAAGAGGCTGGTCTTTAGGGGGTGGGGAGAGGGAACATAAAAAGAAAAATGGAATGAGAATGTGAGCAAATTACAGTATGTTCATACACTAAGTTCTTTTTTTTTTTTTTGGTTTTTCGAGGTAGGGTTTCACTCTAGCCCAGGCTGACCTGGAATTCACTATGGAGTCTCAGGGTGGCCTCGAACTCACGGCGATCCTCCTACCTCTGCCTCCCGAGTGCTGGGATTAAAGGCGTGCGCCACCACGCCCGGCTACTAAATTCTTAATTAAAAAAATACTTCAGGGAAGTCGGCTGTGGTGGTGTATGCCTTTAATCCCCGGACTCAGGAAGCAGAGGTAGGAGGATTGCCATGAGTTCCAGGCCACCCTGAGACTACATAGTGAATTCCGTGTTAGCCTGGGCTTGAGTGAGGCCCTACTTTGAAAAAGACCAAAAATAAACAAATAAATACTTCAGGGCTTGGGCTGGAGAGATCACTTAGTGGTTAAGGCATGTGTAGGCAAAGCCAGAGGACCCAGGTTTGATTTCCCATGACCCACGTAAGTCAGATGCATAAGGTGGCACATGTGTCTCGAGTTTGTTTGCAGTGTGTGGAGGTCCTGGTGCACCCATTCTCTCTATCTGCTTCTCTCTCTCTCTCATAAATAAATAAAAATAAAATATTTGAAAAATACCTCAGGGCTGGAGATGGCTCAGCGCTTAAAAGATACTTGCTTGCAAAGTATGACAATTTGGGCTTGATTCCCCAGTACCCACATAAAGCCAGATGCACAAATGGAGCATCCATTTTCTCTCTTAAATGAATAAATATTTTTTAAAAAAACTTAAAAGACATTTTTTTTTCTCAGAAATAAAGGTCAAGTACACCTACAAAATGTACATTTAAAAAAACTTTTTAGCCAGGCATGATGACTCAACTAGAGGTCTACATGGGCTACACAGTGAGTTCAAGGTTGGCGTAGGCTAGAATCAGTGCCTCAAAAGAATGTGTAACTTCTAATTCTTAAATAGATTCACAACTATAAAAAAATATAGAGAAGGCTACTGATCAAAACTAAAGATATGTGAATAAGCCATATGGAAAGTGTGGTAGTTTGAATAGATATTAAAGCTTGTAAGTTAGATCTCCAGCCACCTGGTTGAAGGTGTCACTGGGCATATCCTGGGGTCCCTGGAGTGTGCTTGCTTGTTTTTCTTTGCGTGGATCTGTGAAAGGAGGCTTCTGCCATTATAGAATTTCCCTGCATCTGTATGATTCAATAAATTCCCTCCCTCCCAGAATTATATCTGGTCTGAAGGTTCATCCCAGCAGCACTGAAGCTGACTACCACACGAATCTACTTGGTAAGCCAATTAAAATATAATGTTTTAAGCTGGGCGTGGTGATGCACATCTTTATAATTCCAGCCCTTGGGAGGCAGAGGTAGGAGGATTGCTAAGTGTTTGAGGCCAGCCTGAAACTAATTCCAGGTCAGCCTATGCTAGAGCCAGACCCTATTTCAAAAAACCAAAGACATATATTTTGTTTTTAATATACATATATTCTATACTTACAGACAACAAACCATGGTATTTCCCTCCCCTCCCCCACCTTCCCCTCATAACTCTGCTCTCCGTCATATTCTCTCCCTCTTTCCATTATCCGCTCTTTTAATTTGACGTCATCATCTTTTTCTCCTATTACAAGGGTCTTGTGTAGGTATTGCTAGGCACTGGAAGGTCTTGGATATCGAGGCCAATTTCTGTCCAGACAGTTGTATGTAAGGAGTGGTACCCTTCCTTTGGCTCTTACATTCTTTCTGCCACCTCTTCCGCAGTGGGCCCTGAGAAAAACTGAACTTGATATAAAATGTTTTAAACGTGTTTGAAAGAAGGTCCCTTAAGTGGGTAGAGAGAAGACAGAAGTGGAAGCCATAGGTAATATTAATCATAAATTCCAGAGTCAGAGATGAGATACTGCCCAATAAATTGTTGGTCAGGGACGCCACAGAGATCCCTCAAACACGCAGGCTAATGCCATTGCTCTTGGTTACCCAACAAAACTATATGCAAAGTTCCTATCTGCTGAAACATTTCAGATATAGGACACAAAAACTTAAGATGGAAGCTTCCTCCCAGTCACAACAGAAGGTACTATTCAAACTGTTGAGAGAGAAACTCCATCAACAGTCCTACCTAGCTGTGGGCCCTGGGTGTTCCAGCAAGATATGCTCATGGGTGCACCAGTAGCATGAATGTTATGGGACTAACCAACCGCTTTCTGATTGGATTTGAAGCATACTCCAAAGGAGGAATTTCATGCCTGGTACTATAACCTGGGCCAGTAGCCTATGGCTAGGGACATAGGCCTACAGGGGATAGCATGTCAAACTGCTTGAAGCCTCAATCACATTAGTTTCCCTTTACAACAGGCAGTGCTTAATGCAGAGACGCACAGCTGACAAAGCTGCCAAGAATAAGAGAATCTATGCTTAGCCTCAAAGAGGATATCTAAGCCACTCCCTCTCTCCAAGGCCCAGGGTACCACAGAAGAGGAGGTAGAAAGACGTTTGTAAAAGCAAGATGATGAAAAGGGGGGCTGGTGAATGTTGTCTTCTGGATAGGACATGGCCATTCCACCCCTGAAGTCATAGTAGCTGTGGTTTCCAGCGTAAGACTGAGCCATTAGTACTTCACCATGGGCGCGGAAGGATATGTATGCCTCCAAACGCCCAAGAGAAGGTGATGGCTGCAGGGATAGGGGAGTCAGGGTCAGCAGTGGTCTGGCACAGGTAAGTTACCCAAGCCACAGTAAATAACCTTCCACCCATGATCATGCAAGCAACCCTAATGTAATGGGATAGACTTTTTGTTGTTCCAAGGCAGGGTTTCACTCTAGCTCAGGCTGATCTGGAATTCACTGTGTAGTCTCAGGGTGGCCTTGAATTCACTGCAATCCTTCTACCTCTGTGAGCTGAGTGCTGGGATTAAAGGCGTGTGCCACCATGCCCGACTGGGATAGATTTTTTAAAATTATTTTATTTTTTATTAATTAGTTTTGTAGTCAGTGAATACAGTCAAGTTGGTGCCATTGTTAGCCTCCTCCCTGTCCTCCGTCCTCCCCCTGGCCCCTCCTTGTTGAGGTATATGGGTCATGCATTGTGGAGTTAGCCCACAGTTATATGGGTAGGAGGAAATGTCTCTGCATATCATAACCCAATGTGTGGCTCTGATATTCTTTCCGCCCCCTCTTCCGCAAAATTTCCCTGAGCCACGTTGGGTTCATTTTAGGTCTGCTTCAGTGATGAGGTGTTGGGAGCCTCTGTGTCTGTGGATATCTGATTTGGTAGGAGTTCATTGTTCTCTGTGTCTTATCTCCTTCACTCTTAGGCTGGTACCAGGTTCACCAAGAAAACAGCACCCTTGCTTGTTTCGCCAATTATTCTCAGTTTCTGCTGGGGCCCTTTTGAGGTATGATAGGGTGGCTCTCTCCTTAGGATCTGCATCTATCTGCTGCGGAGTGCTCTCCCTCGCGCACAGACCCACCATGGCCACCTCCTCCGCCATCCTGCAGGGTACTCTCAGGAAAAGGGGAAACTCCACCACTTCCTTGGTACTGCAAGCCCTCAGCCTTTCAGTTTACAGTCTGCTGAGTGCTTTCCCTGGCCTCAGACACGCCACTGCAGCCTCCTCTGGCCCGCCGAGCTGCTGGAGAGAGGCTCTGGAGGCACAACTCCATGCTCCCACCTTTTTAAAGTTTACAGTTTCCCTAAGCATGATCTGCTGCAACGCAGCATTGTCAGATTTTTTTTTTTTTAAAGACAAAAAAGATGGGGATTAATGAGAAAGAAGAAGGGTGTTGTTGGGAGGGAGACATATCAAAATACATCATATACATGTATGAAAATGTCAAAATGGAAAATTAAATGAAATTTTAAAAAGCAGAGCAATCTTACATTTCCTTTTACCCTGCTTGCCTCAACGGTATATTATCTTACATAACTATAAGCAGACAGACAATGGTTTAATGTGTAACTGCATTATATCAATATGTAAATGAGCACTCACCACTAAAAACAAGACACAACTATTCCACCCACCCACCAACACGTCATTTGCCCCACCCCCGATGCCCCACAAGGCTCGGCATAATGCCACTGCAGTACCTTCAACTTGTTGCCATTCATCAATAAGTAGCCCATTCCCTTTACTGAGAGTGTTCAGTGCGAGTGATACATTAGTTTGCTCAGCCATTCACCTACTGAAGGACACTTGATTGTTAAACTTTGGGCTCCTTCTAATAAAGCAGCTATAAATATTGTGTGCATACTTATCTGTAAGCACAAGTCTTCTCCAGGACAAATATCCTAAAGTTTTCTTGTTAGGTAATATGGTTAAGTCTATAGTTTTTATAAACCTTTAAGATAGACAAAAATCTTAGTGAGATTTTCTTTTGACAATCACAGACACGATTGTCCCATAATTAATTTGGAACAGCCTATGTATGCTTTCCCTAGTGTGGTGGTTTGATTCAGGTATCTCCCATAAACTTATGTGTTTGGAATGCTAGGTCCTCAGCTGGTGGCAATTTAAGAATTGGAGCCTCCTTGAAAAAATGTGTTGTCGGGGGTGACCTTGTGGATGTTAAAGCCAGCTTCCCCTTGCTAGAATTAGGCACATTCTCCTACTACTGTTGTCCACCTGATGTTGGCCAAGAGGTGATGTCCAGCCTCTGCTCATGCTATCATTTCCCCCTGCCATCATAGAATTTCCTCTCAAGTCTGTAAGCCAAAATAAACCCTTTCCTGCCACAAGTAGGTTGGGTGTTTTCTGCCATAAACGTGAAGCTGATTACAACACCAATCTTAGTATTGTTAAATCATATTCCTTTGTTCTCTAATCACATTTTGCTATAACAGTCCATTCTTCATTAAAAACTGAAAAAAAAAAAAAAAACCAAAAACCAAAACAGAACAATATGGAGCAACTAGAAAAGCTAAAACTATTTTAAAGGTGAAGAATAAAACAGGAATGGCCGGGCATGGTGGCACACTTGCCTTTAGTCATAGCACTTGGGAGGCAGAAGTAGGAGGATCGAGACTACACAGTGATTTCCAGGTCAGCCTGGGCTAGAGTGAGACCGTACCTCAAAAAAAAAAAAAAAAAAAAAAAAAAAAAGATAAAACAGGAAGAATCAGTCAATCAATTTCAAAACTTACACACTGGTAATACCACTACTGTGGTAGTGGCAGAAAGACACACAGATCAGTGGAACAGAACAGAATGCAGGAACAGACCACAGAAGTAATTCCAATTGACTTTTTAAAATATTTTATTTATTTGAGAGACAGTGAGGAAGGGGGGAGTGGAATGGGCATACCAAGGCCTCTAACCTTTGCAAATGAACTCCATCCAGATTCATGTGTCACCTTGTGCATATGGCTTTATTTGGGTGTTGGGGTCTCAAACTCTGGTCCTTAGGCTTTCCAGACAAGCACCTTAGCCAGCTCTCCAGCCTCCAATTGACTTTTTACAAAGACACAGAAGCAAGTTAAAGGAAGAATAAACTCTTTACCAAACAGGATTGGAGTGGCTAAATGGCCTCCATATCAACACCCCCCTCCACCCAAAAGAGCAACAAAAAAGGCAAAACTCCCCAAAACCCAGAAAAACTCATGCCAAACTTCATGTGCTACATAAAAAAAATCATTCAAATTTGATCAGTCTTAAATGTAAAATGATAGTACTTTTAGGAGAAACAAAGGAAAAAAACTTTTTATATGAAAAATGGTAAGAATTTTTTACCAATCACCAAAAACATTATCCTTAATGGAAACAGTTATGCAATAAATAAACTGGTCTTCATCAAATTAAAAACTTTGAAAACTAGAGGGGGGAAAAAACCTGTAAATCACACATCTGTCTAAAACTTAAATATATAACATTCAAGGAACCCTTAAGACTCAAGAGTAAAAAAATAAAAATAAAAAATAGGGCTGGAGGGATGGCTTAGTGGTTAAGGTGTTTGCCTGCAAAGCCTAAGGACCCAGGTTTGATTCCCCAGGACCCACGTTAGCCAGATGCACAAGGTGATGCATGAGTTTGGTGTTCATTTGCAGTGGCTGGAGGCCCTGGTGTACCTATTCTTTCTCCCCCACCCTCTTTCTCTCTATCAAATAAATAAATAAATAAATAAATAAATTATAAAGTCCAATAATAAAATGAGCAAAAGAAACAGAAGTTTTACAGCAGAGGATATATCCATGACCCATAAGAACATGAAAAGATGTTCAAATCACTAAGCAGGAGGGAAATGCAAATGAAAGCCCAACTGACTTCTCACAACCCCACACTACAAGGTTAAAGTAATAAGCAGAGGCAACATCAACTGCTAGTGACTATATAAAAATCTTATATTGTCTTAAGAACAAAAAGAAACACAGTGACTCTAATTTTCAGTTTCACATGAAAACTCTGTAAACTTTAATACAAGAATTTGCTTATACTTGCAATTATAAACATGCCCAGTCTTTCCAGTGATGGAAAGAGAATTTATTTTAGTTTTTTATGTCGTAAGTATTTGCAGTGGGGGTGTGGTGGCAACAGTAACATGGTCAGGAGTGCCTTAGCTCCCACTTTCCATCGCTTGGTAGCAAAGGATGCTAAAATGCTATTCTCTGAGCACGTTTCCTGAGGGAATCATTGGCTCATAGCAGGATAATTTTCTCACAGAAACAAATAAAACAGGCTTCCTCAATTGTATAACATTGGAATCTTTCTACCAAATATGAAGTTAAATCTCTTTACCACACCCTTAAGGTGCAGGGACCATTGCAGAAAAAGTAGCGGAAAGAATTTAAGTGCCAAAGGAAAGGGAGGAATACTTTGCAATACTGGCTTCCAAACAAGTGGCCATAGCAACTGTGACCTCATGGTGGGGTGGTTGATGATACCTACACAAGGCATGCTTAATAGGATGGAGAAAAAAAATGATGACATCAAAACAGAACAGGTGGGCCGGACAGATGGCTCACTGGTTCAAGGCACTTGCTTGCAAAGCCTGAACCGCTAGAGTTTAACACCCCAGTACTCAGGTGAAACCAGATGCACAAAGTGGAGCATGCATCTGGAGTTTGTTTACAGTGACAGGGCCCTAGTGCCCCCATACCCACCCTCTCTCTCTCAAGTAAATAAATAATGATTATTTTTTAAAGGCAGAACAGGGACTAGTTGGAAAGAGGAGGGAATTCAGCGGAGGGAAGAGAGAGGAAGGGGGACAAAGGAAAGTGATGGGAGGAGATTATAATCATGGTATATTGTGTATGTGTATGGAGACTGTCAATGGAAAGTTAAGGAAAAACAAAGAATCATCAAGTTAAAAAGTAACGAATATTACGAATACAAGAAAGCATTGAGACTGAACACTCTACAGTGTTAAGCATTAAATAAAACCTTACGAGTTTCTTGTTTCCCGCTTAAGTATTTTATAATCAAAATAGGCTTCCCACAATCAGAGATTCTTCCATTCACAAATGAGAGTCTCTATTTCAAGTCAAAGTTTGTACAGAAAAACTTAAAATTGTCCCTAGTGCTTTAAAGAAAATCTAAGCAATTCTAGAGATTTTAGAAATCAAAACTACTCGTCCTTTTCAACAGGTGTCTGTAGTTCATGGCCAATACTTTAGCTCCTGGTCAGAGCACCATGCCTCAAATATTCCAGCTATGCAGAGACAGAGATTCCTAAATAGACTGCCTTGGCAGGGCATGGGGAGGAGGGTAAGAAAAGCAGAACAGTGCTAAAATTAATTTAGGTAACAATCAGCAAGAGGAAATCATTCTATTAACTAAGGGAAGCCAGGGAATAAAGACAACACAACCATTGCTATTTTGTTGGAACCTCCCCCCCTTTTTTCCTGATAACAACCCTTCTAACCTTTGGGGGTGGGGGTGGCTGTCTAATATCTGCAAGGTTCTGAAAATTCTAAATTCTAATTATCCTTTATAAAATGCGTTTAGCAATGCCATGATTTCAGAACCATTTTTTTTCCTAAAGCAGCAAGCAACCTTACTAAGGATATTTTAAAACATATTTAGTAACACAAAAGATGGCAATTTAAAATAGATTGTTCCAAAGAAGCTAAGTCATTTTTGCTACAGTGTTAGTCATTTCAGTATTTCACTAATCTGTCAGTGGTTGAGGGAAGTGGCACAATGTCTTTTGAAGGGTAATTTGGCAGTCTTATGTTCATTCACATTTTCTAAACAGAAACTGTACTTCCTATAATGTGACATACATACAAATGTGTACTATACCACACACACACACACACACACACACACACACGGGGGGGGGGGGGAGAGAGAAAGGGAAAGAAAGAGGGAGGAAAGTACTAACACCAATCATTTGAAGTATCAAATTTTCTAATGACTGGCCTGTATGTAAATACCAGCCCACTTACATAAGAGAAAAAGCAAAGAAATAAGTAAATTTCGCTAGTATTAGATGAAGTGCAATTTAAACAAGTGCCCATTCTACCTTAACTTTGTTGGCCTTGCCAACATAACACTAAACATTCAAAATAACCTACTTGACCATGAATAAGCAGACTGAAAACTAAAACATCTATACAACAGAATATAAGGTATCTTCAAACAATGATATAAACTCTGTACTAAAAGGAAAATTCGAGGACAAACTCAAAATATAAGGGAGATGGAGCTCTTTCTCTGTATAAGTAATTGGTTTCTTCATTTTTTCAAGACTCCATATTTTCATATTCAAATAAATGCAATCAAAATACTTTCTCATTATTCTCTAAACAATACAGCACAACCACTATTCACACAGCATTTGCATTCTATTAGATGTTCTAAGTAATGCAGAGATTTTAAGCATACTGGAGGATGAGTGTAGCTTATACATTCTATACTGTTTCATATGAAGGAACTTGAGCACGTAGAGATTTTGGTATCCTGGGTGTTTTAAAACAGTACAAATTGTCCTGGAAAAAAAAACCTACAGATACCAAGGCACAGTGGTCTTCCCAATTTTTATATGAACACAGAGATACTGCAGGCTTGATTCTAGACCACTTCAATCAAGTAACAGTAGGTTTTGGTTTCCCAGCACATAGAGAAGTTGTATTTTAATCCACTACGTGTACAACAGTATTATGTATAAGAACTCAATGTATGCATCTTTTAAGTAAACAATATTTTATTGCTAAAAATGCTAATATCAATCTGAATATTGGAAAAAGGGTGTTATGGATACAGGGTTCTTACAAATCTTCTAGTGTTAATCACACACACACACACATACACACACACAGACACACACAGACATGGTTCAGTGGGTATAATGCTGGCCACGCAAGCATGGTGAACCTGAGTTTGGATTCCCAACAGCCACATAAAGGATGAGTGTAGTGGCATGGTCCTGTCATCCCAAGTATGTAAAGACAGAGGCAGGATCCCAGGGGTTTACTAGCTACCTAATCCAGAAGATTGATTAGTGAGCTCCAAGTTCACTTAAAGACCCTGTCTCAAAAAATAAAGGAGACAGCAATTGAGGAAAACACTTGCTGTAGACCACTGGCCTCTACACATACCCACATGCAGATGAATGCACACCTGCACACAAGTGAATGCATATACACACACACACTACACTCACAACCAAACAACAACAAAAACCCCACAGTAACTGTCAAGGACAATATATGTATGGATGTGTTTTTAATCCATGACTGGTTGAATTGATCTATGTGGAGCCCACAGAAATGCATACATTTACAAGCACTCGTATGAACATAATGCATCTATGGAGTATTTGTGAAACTTGTAATAAGTTATGTCTAGAAAGTGTATCTGCAGGGAAAGTGAGGCCTACTCTCACTTTCACAAACAATATAAAACTGTTTGATAAGATATTTAAAAAAATTATTTTATTTTATTCGCGAGAAAGAAACAGAGAAAGAACGGGCACCCCAGGGCCTCTATCCACTGCAAAGGAACACCAGACACATGTGCCACCTTGTGCATCTGGCTTATTTGGGTGCTGGGGAATCCAATCTGGGCCATTAGGCTTTGTAGGCAAGTGCCTTAACTGCTAGGCCATCTCTCCAGCCCAATAATACATTTTAAAAACTTGGTTACACATATACATTACCTATTCAAAAAAGAAACTATCACACTGGGGGTCAAGGCAGAATCCAGCTTTGCTATTACTATTAAGCTATGCTACTTAACCTTTATGTGATTCAACCTCCCTACTGAAAAACAAGGAAGGGTAATATTTGGTAATTTGCTAACCTTGGAAAACATCAATATCTAGCTGAGATAAGAATGGAGCTGTCCATTTGGGGAGTGGAGGGTAGAGAAAGGAAAAGAAGACATTACCAACCTTGCACTAGGGCTCAACTAACTTCCCTTTGGTTCTAACACTGTGTGACAAAGGATTTTACAATCTGACAGTTCTAGCTTCAAAACTCAATTCCTTCCTTTTTTAATTGTTTGTTATGCTTAAGAAGCTATTTAATGTCTGAAGTTTAACCTGGGCCTGGGCTCAAAGATTCTGTAATTCCAGAACTCCTGAGGCTGAAGCAGGAGGGTCTTGACCAGCCTGGCAATAAGTTGAGACTCTTAGTAAACAACCCATCAACCTGTCTTTTAAGCCTTCTCAATTAAAAAGCAGGGATTAGAGCTGGGTCAGTGGCACACGCCTTTACTGCCAGCACTCAAGAGGTAGAGGTAGGAGGACTGCTGTGAGTTCAAGGGTAGCCTGAGACTAATTCCAGGTCTGCCTGGGCTACAGCGAGACTCTATCTTGAAAAACCAAAAAGTGGGGATAAACCAGGTGTGTGTGTTGGGCTGACTCCTGTAATTCTAGCACTCAGGAGGATGAGGTAGGAGTATCGCTTTGAGTTCGAAGCTAGCCTGGGACTACACAGTGAGTTCCAGGTCGGCTGGGCTACAGTGAGACGCTGCCTAAAAAAAAACCCCAAAACAAAAAAACTGGGGATAATATTTAACTAAGATAATGAATAATAATCTAGTAAGGGCCAAGCAGATTCAAACAGTTTTGAAAGAAACCTCACACAAAAGCATGATCATGCCTAGTATATGACAAAACAAAACAAAAAAAATTAGCTTTATTTCTCAGGAATTGGAGAATTTCCCATTACCCAAGTATATGATACTTCTTAGAATATGCATGCTGTTAAGGAGTTCATTAGAAACAAACTCTCAACTCTTAAAACAATTTAACCATATGCCACTGTAAGCAGAAAGCTTAATTCACAATGTGCTAATTTATTGCCTTTATAAGCATAATGAAAGTCAAAAGCTATCTCTACGTGTGTCAACAAAGCACTATGACCATTAGCTGTCACCCCGACTACGACTATACTAGCTGAGGTTAATCACTAGGTATGGAATTAGTCCTCATCTTAACAGTCTCAAAAAGCAAAGAAAAAAAAAGACACTTCCAACATTAAACAGAGCCTTTTGATGACTTTACAACTTAAACTTAAGAGCTTTAGAGCGTGTCCAAAATACTTCACACTCTCATTTTAATAAGATTCCCCCCTGAAAACCAGCGATCACTCCACGCAGTTTAAAGAACAAATACCTTCTCTTGTAAAGAGAAAGCAATGAAAGTTAAGGCCATTACCAGAAACCCCTCAAACACCAAGGCGTCTTGGAATTCCCAACACAGCCGAACGAACCAGAGTGCTCACAGTAAGAAAGAAGAGCACCCGCAGTAAGAAAGCGTGCCCCCACAACTACTTTCTTTTTAAATCTGAAGCCTCAAGGGCCGCTGTCTGGCGACACCACCCGACGGTGTCACCCCACGCGATCACAGCAAGATCATTCGCAAAGGCTTCCTCTCCACGAACAAGGCACCCAGCTCCAAAGCGTTTCAGCACCCTTAACCATCAGCTTAAAAAAAAAAAAAAGTTTAGAAAAAAGTGGAAACCCAATTACACTCGCGTCCCCCCCCCCTTCACTCCCCCCCAAAAAGCAGTCAGAAGCAACGTCCCTTCCGTCGCGTTTTCTATTGGTCTCTGCGCTTTCTGATATTCTCAACATAAAACAATGTGTCTCATGGAAACTGGATGCGCGACAGCAGCAAGTGGCTTGGCTAGGCTTTCCCCGGGCCCGGGGGCGGGGGGGGGGGGATGTCCACGCCGTGTCCAGCCCGGTCCAGCTCGGAGCCCGTGTCCGGACCCTTGCACCAGACAGCCATTTTCACGACCCGACAAGGCCGGCGGCCGTGCGGAGCGGGGCTGCTCCCAAGCTCCGTCCCGCCCGCCCGCGCGCGCGCGCGGCTCCGCGGCCCACGGAACGACGCGCGGCCGGCGAGCGGGCCGCAGAATGGACGCCGGCCGGGGGCCCCTGAGGTACCGAGCCCGGCCCGGGCGCGCGGAGCCCGGGCCCGCAGGGCCGGCCCACGCCGCTCCCCCTCGCCCGCACACCCCACACCCGGTCCCGGTCGCGCGCGGCGCTCGGAGGGGGGGTTGCCGGAGGTACCGGAGGGGTCTTGCCGGGCAGCTCACCTGGCTCGCTCGCTCTCCCGGCGGGGAGCTGGCCGGGACGGGTGGCTCGGGGAGGGGAAAAGGGTCGGGGGAGGGGGCGGGGAAAGGGGGGAGGCCTGGTGAGGTGTAGCTCCCGAGCCGCTCCCGCCGCCGCCACGGCCACCGCCTCCTTTCCCGATTCACTCAAACAAACAAGATGGCTGCCGTTACACCGCGGCTCTTCCTGCCGCCCAAATCCTCCGTTCAAATCGACAGGATGTTTACGGTCAAAATGGGAGCTTTGCGCCTGCGCGGCCAGCCTAGGCCGAAGAAGGGGAACGACGCAGGCGCACTGACTACTTCCTTTTTTCCTTTCAGGACCCCGCCCACTGGCCGTGGAGCCCGGAAGTGAACCGGCGCCGTGCTTACTTCCCCAGACAGCCGCTCCTGGGAGCGGCGGAGTTGGCAAACGGCGCATGCGCGCGGTTAGCCGGGATGGGGAATGTTTGCCTTTGGCTTGGTGCTTGCGGGTTTACGTGCGCCCGGCGCGTCACTTCATTTTCATGGATTTACAACGACAAAGGGAACGCATACCTTCGACTACATGCTGACAATGTAAGGACTCATTGATTCATCCCAACAATAAGAAGTCTTCGGTCTACAACACACGTGCCTGCTCGGTTCTAGAAGTGCTGATGAATGCCATGGAGACAGGCAGTACCTGCCCTCAGGAAGCCTGAAAAGCCCGGGAAGGATGTTAAAATTTTATAAATAATTTATTTCCGCTACATAGAACAAATATAGATAAGGAGCAATTCACGTTGCTTCCAGATTTTGAATGTACACTCAGTTCTCAACCCTGACCACACTTCTCCACTCATGACTTTTCATGTAGTTTCTTCACAGGCAGTCCTAAAGCCCCCTGCATTGGCTGCTATTGAACAAATGCTGTTAGCTCAGCAACCTATTCTATGCCGTATTCACTCACTCGTCAACTAGTACTAAAAAGACAAATCAAAAGTTCTCTTGGAGGAGTTAGCAGCTGATTTATTTCCCCTACTGGGAAATAATTCCTTTATGAAAGTGCATTTGTCACGTTTAGTCATTGTGACAAAAAAAAAAAAAAAAAAAAAAAAAGCTGGGTGTGGTGGTGCACGCCTTTAATCCCAGTACTCAGAAGGCAGAGGTAGGAGGATTGCAGTGAGTCCGAGACCACCCTGAGACTACATAGTGAATTCCAGGTCAGCTTGGGCTAGAGCGAGACCCTACCATGAAAAACCAAAAAAGAAAGAACGGCTGTATTTTGCCTATGTCTGTTTCATCAAAACACACATACAACTGAGACCTGCTTTTGTGACAGGAAAAAGGTAATGCACATTTTGTTTTAGAGTTTTACGCAATTCTACTGACTTCTTTCTCTGAACTGATCAACTTTTTAAAAAGATAAATTCTATTTTATTTATTTGAGAGAGAGAAGGAGAAAGAAAAAGAGAGAATAGCCGGGCGTTGTGGCGCACGCCTTTAATCCCAGCACTTGGGAGGCAGAGGTAGGAGGATCCTGTGAGTTCGAGACCACCCTGAGACTACATAGTGACTCCCAGGTCAGCCTAGACTACAGTGAGACCCTACCTAAAAAAAAAAAAAGAAAAAAAAAGAAAAAAAAAAGAAAGAAAGAAAGAAAAAGAGAGAATAGGCACATTAGGGCCTTTAGCTAATGCAAATGAACTCCAGACACATGTGCCAACTTGTGCATCTGGCTTAGGTGAATATTGAGGAATTGAACCTGGGTCCTTAGGCTGTGCAGGCAAGCACCTTAACTGCTAAGCCATCTCTCCAGCCCCTGATCAACTTTTACTCTTTTTTTTTTTCTTCTTCTTTGAGGCAGGGTCTCACTCTAGCTCAGGCTGACCTGAAATTCACTATGTATTCTCAGGATGGCATTGAACTCACAGACATCCTCCTACCTCTGCTTCCCAAGTGTTGGGATTAAAGGTGTGTGCCACCATGCCTGGTAACTTTTAAAGGAAGGTTGAGAGATGAGTTTCACCTCAAGCAATAGATTTCCACAGATTCACAGATTGATATCAATCTATATTTGGATTCATCCAATTCAATGAATTATTCATCTGTGATACCAACAATATATGAAATGGAAATAAGATTTCTTATGTATACATCTTTTGGTTAGCACAAATTAATGAGCTTTGTCCACCAATGGACAAGAAGACAATCTGTGATGGAATCTAATGGTATTTGAGGCAATGCATTACTTAATGTCTGCGTTCTCCTGTATTTCTTATTGCTGTCCATTGCCATCATTCATTCATTTGCATAACGAGGCCCTGAGTGTCAGTGATAAAGGTGAGCCAAGACATTACCTGTTAGGGAGCTGTCGCAGTTACCTTCTTGTTTCTGGGACAAAGCATCTGACCAGAAGCAGCTTATAGGAGGAAAGAGTTTATTTTATGTTTACATTTCTAGGGGAAACTTCATCATGGTGGTGGCAGCTGGCTCACTTCATCATACATGCACAGCAGAAAGAGTGAACAGCAGCAAGCCAAGCTGGCTCTGAACACACAGTAGTCTGGACTCATCAACCCTAAGGTCTATCCTGAGAAAAACCTCCTCTAGCGAGGGTCTATCTCCCAAATGCCACCAGGTGGAAAGTAAATAGGAAGCTTAGTTAAAAACATCTGAGAGGCCAGGTGTAGTGGCACATGCCTTTAATCCCAGCACTCAGGAGGCAGAGGTAGGAGGATTACTGGAAGTTCAAGGCCAGCCTGGGACTACATGGTGAATTTCAGGTCAGCCTGGGCTAGAGTGAGATCCTACCTTTAAAAAAAAAAAAATCTAGAGCCGGGCGTGGTGGCGCACACCTTTAATCCCAGCACTCGGGAGGCAGAGGTAGGAGAATTGCCGTGAGTTCGAGGCCACCCTGAGACTCCATAGTGAATTCCAGGTCAGCCTGGGCTAGAGTGAGACCCTACCTCGAAAAACCCAAAAAAAAAAAAAAAAAAATCTGAGGACTGGAAAAATGACTTAATGGTTAAGGTGTTGCCTGCAAAGCCTAACTACCCCAGTTTGATCCCCCAGTAAAGTCAGTACACATGTAAAGCCAGATGCACAAAGTGGCACATGCATCTGGAGTTTGTTTGCAGCAGTTGGAGGCCCTGGCATGCCCATTCTCTCTCTTCTCTACCTCTCCTTGAAAATAAAAACATCTGAGGCTAGAGAGAGCTCTGCCATTAACGCACTTGCATGTAAACCCTAACAACTCAGGTTCAATTTCCCAGTACCCATGGAAAGCCAGAAGCACAAAGTGGCACATGCATCTGGAGTTCATTTGCAGTAGCTGGACACCCTAGCAAGCCCATTCTATTGGTGCCTGGTGTGGTGGCACACACCTTTAATACCAGTACTTGGGAGGTGGAGATATTGTAGATAGCAAGATAAATCAGAGAGATGTGGTGTGGCAATCAGGTTCGCATTGCTGGCAGAAAACACCTGACCAAGAGCAGCTTGTAGGGGTTGGGGGAAGGTTTACTTTGGTTTTTAGACTAAAAGGGATGTTCCATGATGGCAAGGGAAAACGATGGCACAAACAGAGGGTGGACATCACCTCCTGGCCAACATCAGGTGGAAAACAACAACAGAACAGTGTGCCAAACACTGGCAAGGGGAAACTGGCTATAATACCCATAAGCCCGCCCCTAATATGCTGCCTCCAGGGGTTGTTAATTCCCAAATCCCTATTAGCTGGTATGATGGTTTGAATAGAATAGATGGCCCCCAATATATTCAGTTGTTTATTTGTTTGTAGTTTGCATCTTTAGCCACCTGGCGGGAGGCAGTGTCACTGGGTGGATCTTAAGGTGTGGTGGTGGGTTTCAGATTTCAATCTAAAGATATGCAAAGTGTGCCTAGCTGGAGTCCCTGAAGTGTGCTGTGGCTTTTGACCTTTAGGCTTGTACTTCTCTCTCTCTGCTTGGTTCTGTGAAGGCAGGCCAGTTTCTTCTGCCATTATGAAACTTCCCCTGGATCTGTAAGCTTCAATAAATATCCCTTCCTCCATAACTGTGCCTGGTCTGGAAGTTCATCTCAGTGAACCTGAAGCTGTCTGCTACAGCTGGGAACCTAGCATTCAGAACACCTAAGTTTATGGGGGACACCTGAATCAAACCGCCACATAATTCACAACAGGGTAATCTTTGCACAAGCTAAGCCTGAGGATGTGGAAGGCTATATACCTTGGGTGGAGTATCTTGAAGGAAGGATCTCACAGCTTCTCCAAAGATTTCCTGATGATGAATCAAACAATGTAATCTGAACTGATAAACACAAGGCAAGCAACTCGTGGTCTATGAGGACATACATAAGTCAATCAACTCGTGATTTGTAATATGTCTGTAATTACAGACATTCTCTCAATTCAGCTATAGTTCCCCATAGCTTTCTATTGAGGAATCTTAAATAAAAGCTGTGAGTATAGTCAATACGGAGCTTCTCTCTCCAGAGAAACCCTGATTCTCCTTTAAGTCATATTTTGTGTGTTACATGTTCGTTTCACATTTATCCAAACACAGCTAGATAGTTGTAAACAAGGTAGGAGGACCTCTGTGAATTTGAGACCAGCCTGAGACTATGTAGTGAATTCCAGGTCAGCCTGGGCTAGAGTGAGACCCTACCTCGAAAAACCAGAAAAAAAACCAAAAGCAGTCAGATATGGTAGCGCATGCCTTTAATCCCTGCACTTGGGAGGCAGAGGTAGGAAGATTGCCATGAGCTTGAGGCCACCCTGAGACTACATAGTGAATTCCAGGTCAGCCTGGGCTACAGCAACACCCTATGTAGAACCCCCCACACACAAAATATCTGAGGCTATGGGGACATTTACATTCAAACCACCATAGGAGCAAACAGTTTCAATAGTAATTTTCATCTGTTCATCCTGAGGTGAACTGGGATACTCTCTGTGCCTTTGTCAATCATACAGCATACATTTATTCATCAAACATTCCCAAATTACCATATAATGACACTGTCTTCAATATTTTAAATGTTTCCCTTTACCCCATATCCACTGTACCATTTCTGTACTCCTCTGTATGGTACATTTTCTTTTCTATTAATATATTTTTGTTGTTGTTGTTGTTTTAAATTTCATGTAAAATTTTTCAAACTTTGATCTTTTTTTTCTTTATTAATTAGTTTTGTATTCAGCAAATACAGTCAGTTTGGTACCATTATTAGGCTCATCTGTGACCTACCTCCTCCCCTTGGCCCCTCCTTGTTGAGGTATATGGGTCATGAATTGTGGAGTTAGCCCACAGTTATGTGTAAGATAAATGTCTCTGCATATCATGACCCAACATGTGGCTCTGACATTCTTTCCGCCCCCTCTTCCGCAAAATTTCCCTGAGCCATGCTGGGTTCATTTTTGGTCTGCTTCAGTGATAAGGTGTTGGGGGCCTCTGAGGCTCTGGCTCTCTGATTTGGTAGGAGTTGATTTTTCTCTGTGTTGATCTCCTTCCCCCTTGTGCTTGTATCCAGTTCTATTAATATTTTTATTCTTATTTATTTATTAGAGAGAGAGAGAGAAAGAGGAAGATAGAGAAAGGGAGAGAATGGGTATGGCAGCCCCTCCAGCAGCTGCAAATGAACTCCAGAAGCATGTGCAACCTTGTGCATCTGGCTCATGTGGGTCCTGGGCAAATTGAACCTGGGTCCTTTGGCTTTGCAGGCAAGCACCTTAAATGGTAAGCCATCTCTCCAATCCTGTACATTTTCTGGAAAGGATTGTTTTGATTTTCTACATCCCATTTCTCCCCTCCTATAATCTTGTTTCATTGTAGTAAAGTGCACATAATAAATGATTCACCACATTGGTCAGACAAAATTACAATGTTAACAATTACTGTCTGGTTTCAGAACATTTTTATTATCTCCAAAGGGAACTCTGCACCTTTTCTTTTTTTTTTTTTTTTTGTTTGTTTGTTTGATATTTTTTGAGTTGAGGTAGGGTCTCACTCTAGCCTAGGCTGACCTGGAATTCACTATATAGTCTCAGGGTGGCTTCAAACTCACGGTGATCCTCCTACCTCTGCCTCCCAAGTGTGGCCAGTAAAGGTGTGTGCCACCATGCCTGGCTCTCTGCACCTCTTAAGCAGTCCCTCCTTCTGTCACCTATCTTTTAGCCCTGGTGACTACTGAGCTATATGTTTGTCTATGAGATATATATATATATATATATATATATATATATATATATATATACATTTTTTTTTTTAAGAAAGAGAAAGAGGGAGAAATAGAGAGAGAGAATGGGCATGCCAGGGCCTCTAGCCACTGCAAATGAACTCCAGACGCAGGCACCCCCTTGTGCATCTGGCTAATATGGGTCCTGGAGAATCGAACCGAGATCCTTTGGCTTTGCAGGAAAACACCTTAACCATTAAGCCATCTCTCCAGCCCTATTCTGTATATTTTATAAGTTATTGTTTAGATTTAAAATTTGTATATTAGCGACTTTTGTGTCAAAATATTCTATACAAATAATTTAAGGAAGAAAAGTATTTGTATTTTGTCCATGGTTTCAGAAGATTTCAGTCTATCATTGGTTGGCCTCATGCACTTGGAAAGTACATTCTGGCTGTGGGATTGTTTGACAGAGGACAAGGAACATTCACATCATGGCAGACAGCAAGCAGAGAGCAATTCAGGAACCAGAGGCTGGCTGTCAGTTTCAAATGTCCCCCTGCCAGTGACCCACTTCCACTAGTTAGACTTCACCATTTACACAGCATCTCTAGGTTCTCAAAATAGCACTGAAACTGGGAGTTAGAGGCGCAGGAGAGTGCTTGAACCTCAAACTCTAGGTTCATGTCTACTTCTAACCAAAGAATTGGATAAAATAAGACTGAGAAGGGTAATTATTCAGTTATTACATTTATTGAGGGAAGTACAGAACCAAGGGAAGGAAAGTGAATACCCATGTGGACTGACAGCTCATGTAATGGGCCTCAAAGACACCATAGAGAGGACAGAAATGAAAGTACAAAGAGCCTCTGCCATGTGAAAGGCAGGAGTGGGTAAAGAGTCCATGCCTGAAGTAGGGGTCAGGGGTTCTCCCCTCATCTCAGCCCAGCTGAGCTGAGACAAGGGGGTGACTCACCAGAACCTGGAGGTTCATGAGTGATGAGCAGCCTGCCAGAGAAGTTGCCCTCCCCTCCTGGTAAACGTATTTATAACTTTATGGTCATGGGCCCTACCTTCTGGCCCAGGTGAGCCACAGGTAGCCGATTGGTCTGGGCTAGGGCATGTCTCAGGAAAAGGCTATCCAGGTCGTCAACTTCTGGGGGCTGAAGTTGACCACCCATAGTGTTAGAATTAAATCCTAGGAAAGCAGACCTCCCCCCCCCCCCCCCGCCACAGGAAGGACCCAAGTTGTTTGTGGAAAAGCAGATTGTTGCAGTCAGGTTCACACTGCTGGCAGAAATCACCTGACCAAGAGAAGCTTTTGGGATAAAAGGGTTTATTTTGCCTTACAGACTTGAAGCAAAGCTCCATGATGGAAGGGGTAAATGATAGCATGAGCAGAGGGTGGACATCATGCCCTGACCAACATAAGGTGTACAATAACAACAGGAGAGTGTGTCAAACACTGGCAAGGGGAAACTGGCTATAATATGCATAAGCCTGCTCCCAATAATACACTGCCTCCAGGAGGTGTTAATTCCCAAATCTCCATCAGCTGGGAACCAAGTATTCAGAATACCTAAGTTTATGGGGGATATCTGAATCAAACTACCACATTCCACCCTTGGCCCTGATAAATTGATATCCATACATGACATAAAATGCAATGTGTTCACCCAACTTTAAAAGTCCCCATAGTTTTTATCAATTCCAATGATGTTCAAACATCCCCATAGTCCAAGGCCTTTTAACTGAGCCATAATACAAAAAAAAAAAAAAATCCCCCGAAAGCCCATAATGGCACAGAATAAACATTCACACTGCAAAAGATAGCATTGGGCAGAGCAAAGGAATAGTCAACCAATAAAAGATTTAAAATAACCAAGGCAAACATCAAATTCTGTAGCTCCAAGTCCAGCAACTCTACCCAGTGACAAATCTCCAAGTCCGATAATTCTAACCAGCAACAAGTCTCTGCAGTTCCAATTCCACCTCTCCAGCTAGGCTACTCACAGACCTAGAAAACTTCATCTGGGGCCAACAGCTTTCCTTAGCAACCATCGTGTGTTCCTGGCATCTCCACTGCAATCCACAGTTCATTCTTATGGCTCCATTGGGTCTCCATGCAGGCATGCAGCAAACCTGCTTCACACTGCCCACGGACATTTCCAAAACACAAGACCATGTTACAAACGCAATGACACCCTATTTCCGGCATTTCTTATACTCTGTAATACCAGGTGGGGTGCCAATTTGTTAATCCGGGGGGAATAAGGCAGACTTTGAAGAACAGGACACTCTTTGAGCATTTAGGCCCCTTCAAAAGAGTCTGCACTCTTCCTGTTGCCCCAATGCAGGTCAGCTGGCCCAATCTCAATGGTTATAATCTCTCATATAATTGAAGCTGAGCGGGCACCAGTTTCAGCCCAAATATTTCTTTCTGTGCCGTATCCCTCTGCACACACCAGTCTGTTTCTATGCACTGTGACCCTGCACAAGTTCTCAAGACACAGGCATAACAGCAAGCCTTACACAAACTGCTTCTAGCCCAGTCCAGGCAAAGCTCTTTCTCACTTTCATAAGCCAAACCTCACAGTCCATAGTTATTACTGCATTCAGATCTTTCAACTCTGACCAGAATAGTTTATCAGGCTGTACTTACAGCACTGCAAGGCATCTCTTAGGCCAAGGTTTCAAATCCTTCCACATTCCTCTTAAAAATCAGCTCCAAAAGCCCAAAGCCACACAGTCAGGTGTCTAGCAGCAACCCCACTCTCGTTACCAACTATATTGTTGCAGTTAGGTTCACATTGCTGGAAGAAATTACCTGACCAAGAGCAGATTTATGGATAAAAAGGTTTATTTTACCTTACAGACTTGAAGGGAAGCTCCATGATGGCAGGAGAAAATGATAGCATGAGCAGAGGGTAGACAACACTCCCTGACCAACACAAGGTGGACAATAGCAATGGGAGAGTGTGCCAAACACTAGCAAGGGGAAACTGGCTATAATACCCATAAGGCCACCCCCAACAATACATTGCCTCCAGGAGGTGTTAATTTCCAAATCTCCATCAGCTGGGAACCTAGCATTCAGAATACCTAAGTTTATGGGGGATACCTGAATCAAATCACCACACAGATCTAGGGAAGCTATAAGAAGTTAGCTTATTCTTTGATCTCTAGAAAAGCGGACACTGCAAGGATACTTTCAGGGACCCAGTCATCCTAACTGCCTGACAAAGCTACCTGATGCCCTCCCAGCATCACCAGCTAGAGAACAAGTGTCTAAAATGTGAGCCTATAGGGATAAATTCAGATTTAAACCATTATAATCCCTGTAAAGCTCATGTGTTGAAGGCCTAGTCTCCACTGCTGTGGTATTCAGAGGTGAGGCTATTGGGTGGAGATTGGGTCATGAGGGTTACAACCTTATCAATAGATTACTCCATTTATAGATTCATAGCTTCAAAAACTTGAGAGAAACCAGGCAGGATGGTTTACACCTTTAATCTCAGCACTCAGGAGGCAGAAGTAGGAGCATTGCAGTGAGTTTGAGGCCACTCTGAAACTACATAGTGAATTCCAGGTCAGTCTGGTCTAGAGGGAGACCCTACCTTGAAAAATAAAAAAGAAAAATTGAGAGAAAGAAATTTTTTATAAAAATGAGTAGTCTTTCCCTGCTCCCTAGCACAAGAAGATCAGTGTTCTTCCTCTGCAGACTTTTCAAAGCAGCCAGGCAAGTTAGTCACAATTCAACTAGCACACATCATTTAAGTAGAATCATACAATATGTGGCCTTTTCTGCCTGGATTCTTTCATTAGCACAGTATTTTCCAGTTTATCTATATTTGAATCTTTATCTATACTTCATTCTTTTTTATGACAAAACAATATTCTAACATATGGACCTACCACATTTAAAAATATTATTTATTTATTTGACAGAGGAAGAGAGAGAGAAAGAGAGAGAGTGAGAGAGAGAGAATGGGTGTACCAGGGCCTCCAGCCACTGCAAACAAACTCCAGATGCTTGCACCCCCTTGTGCATCTGGCTAACATGGGTCCTGGGGAATTGAACCTGGGTCCTTTGGCTTTGCAGGCAAATACCTTAACTGCTAAGCCATCCTTCCAGCCCTGGATCTACCACATTTTGTTTATCCATTTTACAGTGGATGGTCATTGGGTTATTTCCATCTTTTGGCTATTAGGATTTGTATTGCCATAAACATTTATTGGAATGCTTGTTTTCAGTTCTTTGGGCTATATCCCTAGGAGTGGGATTATTGAGTCTTAGGATGTTTAATTTACTGAGAAATAGACAAGCCCTTCCATAAAAACCAAACCATTTTACATTCCTACCAGAAATTTATCAGTGTTCCAATTTTTCTACATCCCCATTAACATTTGCTATTTTTCTGCTTTTTTTTTTTAGTTTTAGCTGTTGAGTTGTACAGATTGTTAATACATTCTCATATGACTCTTATCAGATATATTTACAGATATCCTTGAAAGAGGATAGCACAATACTTAATGATTTTAAGTAGTCTCACACTTACTTGTATAAGTTGAAAATGTAATTTAAGATGTAGATTGTTATTGGTTAACAGTTCATAGAAGTGAAAAATTCAAATTTTTAAGTTATAGGCAATCATTTAGAATATTTCTAATTCTCTGCTCAAACATGTCTCTAAACATTAATCATTAAGTTCATTTTTGGGATGCAGTGTTTCATTCTGTATCCCAGGCCAGACTTGGAACTCACTGTATAGCCCAGACTAGCCCTAAACTCACAGCAATCCTTTTATCTCAGCTTCCCAAATGCTGGAATTACAGGCATGAGCCATTATGCCTGAATAAAATATTATTTTATTATTATACTAGGGCTTGAATGTAAGGCCTTGCAAATGCTAGGCAAGCATTCTACCATTGAGCTATAGCCCCAACCAGTATTGTATTAAATGTATAATTTAATCCCCAGGCTGACACTCAAAATTTTAACTTGAAATCACAGCTAAATACATGTTACTGGTTTAAGGAAGATCACTATAACAGAAATTCTTTGTGCATGGGGTTCAAGTGTGGGCTTGTTTGCATGTATGTGTAGGTGAACATATGTGTACATGAAGGTCATAGGACAACCTTAGCTATCTCTCATTGGCTTAGATTTTGCCCGGTAAGCTAGACTGGCTGACCAGTGGGCTCTGGAGATCCACTTGTCTCCAGTTCCCCAGTACTGCATTGATAAGAGTAAGCCTTCACACCCAGCTTTCTTTTAATATGAGTTCTGAGGATTGAACTCAAGTCCACATATTTGTACAACAAGCACTTTACTGACTGAGCTATCTCCACAGCCCTATAGCAGAAATTCAATGACTAGAATTTTCTTGATTCCTGGGCCTTTTCAAAATAATGTGTATTGATTAAATTAAGTGCAGCAGGTTACCTGGTTTGGCAATTTGACCTTTTACTCTTGATATCACAACACAGTTTATTTAATTTTTTGGGAACTTGATTAGCTCATGGCACATATGTAGAATAAAGATATAATACATAGAATTTCAATGACCTCATAAAGACTAAGTGTCAGGAAGGATCTAGTCAGGAGGCAGAAATAATAATGGAATATTTGTTGTGGTGGTGGCTTAAGACAGTCTTTGTATGCAACTGAGGCTAGATTTGAACTCATGATCCTCTCACCTCAGCCTCTGGAGTGCTAGGATTACAGTTATTAACTACTACACTAGACTTAAATGAAACATTTTTACTATAAAGAATTATTATAATGAATGAGTAGATAAAGATTAAATATTCAATAATTTGTTAATGACAGGGGATTAATAGGGGAAGAAAACAGAGCATACAGAATACAAGAATAGTAGATATGGTCAACACTTCCTGTTTCTGCAACAGAGCCTACGTAACTATGGGAAGAAAAGTGAAAAGGAAGCCAAGCTGGAAATCCTAACTCTACAACAAGTGTGTGAGCAGCTCTCACTCAGTATCTAAGACCTCCACTGAGATGCCACAGGGCTGACTGGAGACTGAGACACCAGTCTAGTAGCTGGAGTGGATGTGGGATACAGTAAAACTCAAGGTGAAGTTGCCTACCTGTGTTAAGGAGATGCTAGCAAAACTTGCAAGAGTGTGGATATTCCACTCACTGCTTGTCAAGAGCTGTCACAACAAAACAATAAGACATTCCTCCTGCCACAGCCACCCTTTGCCCCCTACTGAGAAAGCCAGGAATTGCATCTGCTGACAGAGCTTTAAAATCATACTTAAATATTGTTGACGACCTTGAAAAACATAAATTCTTCTTTTAAAGTGTATGTGAGAGCGGGGCATGGTGGCGCACGCTTTATGCCTGCACTTTGGAGGCAGAGGTAGTGAGGATCACGATGAGTTGGAGGCCACTCTGAGAGTACATAGTGAATTCCAGGACAGACTGAGGTAGAGTGAGACACTTCCTCCAAAAAACAAAAACAAAAACAAAAACAAATAAAGTGTATGTGTGTATAAACCAAACCACAGTGGTTTCAGAAATAAAGAATAAACATACCAAAGTATCTGGAGGAAACCCACCAATAACTCAGAGCCTCCCACCCACTTGCCTTTTTCAGCTCAGTCATCAATATTGTATCGGTTTGTTGCTACCTGATTGGAATATGGTATTCTTGGTTTAGGCATCGTTTTGGTGTTTAGACAGGAGGAGGAAGGCATAATCTTTGAGCACCTCTGTTCAACAGACATCATGGAGGTCAAGCTGTTTGACAGATATTTATTGACCCACCATTTGTATGTAAATATTTCATGCTATGGTAATTAATGATTAGCCTAAAATGGCTGGGCTCTTGCAAATCTGACAGATCCAATTATGAGGCTCCTGAGACTCTTTTTTTACTGTATGTATGCTTGACTGCACAGAAGTACCATTCCCCAACACCTCCCCCCGCCCTGCCGACTCACTAAATTCTTCTGCCCTGATCTGCCTGCTACATTCGGGAGGGTTTTCTGTTTATTTATACTTAGTATGTAATTATTTAGGGCAAGATTTTATGTAAGTGTTTTATGCTGTAACTTGTCTTAAAAATCCTTTAAAAATATAATTCCTGGGCTGGAGAGATGGCTTAGCGGTTAAGCGCTTGCCTATGAAACCTGAGGACCCCGGTTCGAGGCTCAATTCCCCAGGACCCACGTTAGCCAGATGCACAAGGGGGCACATGCATCTGGAGTTCATTTACAGAGGCTGGAAGCTCTGGCACGCCCAATCTCTCTCTCTCTCTCTCTCTGCCTCCTTCTCTCTGTCGCTCTCAAATAAATAAATAAAACAAAAAAATTAAAAATATATATATAATTCCTATTAATGGTAGCAAAGATTTTATTCTTAGAGCTGGGAAGATGAGTCGGTGAGCAAGAGTGCTTGCTGAATAAGCTTGAGGGCCTGAATCCAGTCACCAGCACCCACATAAAAAGCTGGGCATAGCTACACATTCCCATAATCCCAGCCCTGAAGAGGGCAGAGATGTGAGGATCATGGGGCTCACTGGTCAACAGTGTAAGGTAAGTTCAGAAACTCTGTCTCAGAGAAACAAGGTAGAAGTTGGAGGAGGACACCCCCTGCCCTCCTCTGGCCTCTGTACGTGTGTGCTTCCATGCACACTCATCTGCACATGTGCACACACCACACACATTTATATAGCACACACAAACTACACATACTACATAACACACACCAAAAAAAGACTTCTTCTTTTTCTTTCTTTCTTTAGAGGTAGGGTCTCACTCTAGCTCAGGTTGACCTGAAATTCACTATGTAGTCTCAGGGTGGCTTTGAACTCATTGTGATCTTCCTATCTCTGCCTCCCAAGTGCTGGGATTAAAGGCATGCACCACCATGCCTGGCTACTCCTGTTCTTTTTTGTACTAACTTTTGAAAATTCAATATCTCTCAAAGAAGTAGAAAAATATACCACAATAAAAGAGCACTGTAACTAATGTATATGTTATTTGATAGCTTTCTATTGTTGACTTTCAAATATTACTGAAAAGTGTGTAGTTCTTATTCATCTTCTAAATTCTTTCACTTTATTTGCTTTTGACGCTGAAATTTTATGTTATTCCTTTAGAAGAGGAGCCCATTCTTGAGCTGTTTATCTAATGTTATTTAAATAATGAAGAAGAATTTCTGCCAAGGATGTTTTTCTGAGACGGTGTTTTCTCTAAAGATATTTTCAGTTTCAAAGGCTGAAAACAAATTCTCAAAACCTTGCTAAACATGGAAAGAGTTTAGCTGCTTTAATAGAATGTGCAAAAGACAGGAAGAAACAGTCATATTCATAGCCTCTGATTGTCCCAAATCACCCAAGCCATCAAGGAAGTAATCCAAAAAGGAAAACAAGACATTTTTAGCTAAAAGATTTGAGTCTAATGTGCACCATAAATCCAAATGAATGTTTTATAACCCAACATCCGATTTTTGTGATTTAATTGATTTTCCTAATGCAGCATTTCTTAAAAATATCTTAAATATCATACATGATGCATTATGCAAAATGCTAAAATACTGAGATGAAAGACTCTCTTGCTTTTTTGGGAGCCCCCTCTGCAAGCAGTGGTAGCAGGTGCAAAGTATTCCAGAAAGAGGGCTGGGCTGGAAATAACCTATTTATTCATCAGTTCTAAAATTCCACATTTCTGAAAGAATAATTCTTGGACTCAGGAAGGTTTTTAATTATTCGGAATGTTTGTAAGAGGACTAGACATATTCTTTCATATTGAGAAATATATGTTTGACTTTTGTCTCCATCTCCTGACATACAGCTGCTAAAATCCTTGTGATCTCCAAGATAAGGAGGTCTCATGTCTCATTTTATGCTAATGATGTGACTGATAGCTGGGGGCCATTGGGTCCCTTCAGAATGAGGACAGGTCACCAAAAGATAAAAGCTTGGTCAGAAAGTCAAGCTTTCAGCCCTCTCCTCCAAACCCTTGAAAGGGAAGAAGAAGGGCTGAAGTTAAATTGAACACCAGTACCAATGGCTTAATTCATCTACCCGTGGGTGATGCTGCTGCAGGATTTGTGGTTCTTCAAGATGGAGGAGACTTCAGGCCTGTGGGTCCCAACTTCTGGGTCCTAACCCACCTTAGCAAACAATTAAAATTAGGGTAAATTATGAATTATAAGGTTTATTTCAGGAAGAATTCAGATCCATGGGGAAAGCTACCCAAAAGGCTCAAGCCAGGAAGACATTCTCCCCCTTGCTAGGCTGAACGGGAGAGGGTGATGGAGAGAATCTCCTTTACAGAGAAATCTCTTGGAAAACATCCAGACAAAAGGAAATCCTCCTTGGGAAGAGGAATAGCTTATCAATAGGGTCCAGGAAGCAAAAACCAGGGGAGTGAAATGAAAGCCAAGAGACAGTGTTACATACATGGTTAGGCAAGGAAGTCTCCAGAACAAGACATATGTGGAACTTAAACAGAAAAAAAAGGTTCCAGCAGAAGGAACGGAGAGAACTTATTAAAGCAAGGACCAGGAAAGCCAGGAGCCAGGAGAATGAATACAACCAGTCATGATGAACCTTATCACCAGGCTGTGATTGGTTGGGGGAGTCAAGAGGTTGACCCAGGAGGGGCCAGCTCATCCAAGTGTGATAAGTGGAGAAAGAAGCAGGAAGCTACTACTGGGAAGTGTTGCTTGCAGCGATCTTGGATGAGACTGGATCCCACGTGGGTTCCAGTTCTGCCAGGACGGGCAAAGTGGCATCCATGTTCTCCCTAGCTGACTGCGTATAAAAAAGCTGTCTTTCTCCTGTCCTCCTTCAGTGAGGCCTCCATGAAACCCCCAAAGCAATTGTACCCAAAGGATGGTTGAGCATGTGACAGGTACTAGAAGATGGCTGCCAGAGAGAACAGGGGTATTCTGACACCCTCCCACTTTCTTTGCCCCCATCTCTCCAGCCTGAAGCAGATTTTTATTAATCAACTGATAAAGCAAAAGTTTTCTTGTAAAAATAATAATCCTGGGGATGTGAGTATAACTTTAAAAAAAATCATCTTATTTGAGAGGGTAGAAAGACTGGAAGAGCCACAGGGTGAGAGGGAGTATCCTGAGGCACTGTACTCCCCTCACAGAGACTGGTGCATTTATGGCCATAGTGAATACAGATAACCCCAGAAGAGGGCCCTCAAGGGAACTGGGCAAGGGAGAGGGAACGTAGTATAACCAGGTGGGAATATGACTAATACGCAAAATGTTCATAAAGTTCACAATGAATTAAAAAAATAAGAGATGACATAGAGGTCAAGGCACTTCCCAGCAAAGCCAGAGGACCCAGGTTTGATTCTCCAGGATCCTTGTAAGCCAGATGCATATGGTGGTGCATGCATCTGGAGTTTGTGTGTAGTGGCTACATTCGCTCTAATAAATAAATAAAATATGTAAATAATAATAATTCTTATGCACACTATTTGTGAAATTTTCTTTTGTTTTTAAAGATATTATTTTTATTTATTTATTAGAGAGAGAGAGAGAGAGAGAGAGCAAGCCATCCCTCCAGCTCCCCCCCCCCCTTTTTTTTAAAGGAAAACTTCCCAAAGCCGGGTATTTACTCACAGCACTTCAGAGGCAGAGTTAGAAGGATCACTGTGAGTTTGAGGCCACCCTGGGACTACAGAGTGAATTGCAGGCCAGCCTGGACTTCAGTGTGACCCCCTACCTCGAAAATACAAACAAACAAACAAACAAACAAACAAAAAGAACAAGAAAACTTTCCGAATCAATGAACATTTAAAATCTGAGCTGCATGCTACCAAGCCATCCTCCCCAAACCAAGGAGCAATCTTCCAGGTTTCGTTTACTGAGCAGAGGCTTGGGTTCTGGAAGCCTTCTGGCAAGAGGAGTTCCCGCTGAGTTACAACTTTCACTGGTTGGCTAGCTTCAAACTCACGTTCTCAGTAGGTCACCAGGCACAGTTCGATCTGGCACCAGAAAGACCTAAGACCCAAAGCTAACTTCCCCAGCTCCTACCAGGCCGCCTGCAGCCCTCCAGCCCGCCCAGTTACAGTTAAAGTAGAGATGAACATTATTTAGTTCCTAGAACGAAGTACCAGGAAACACACACACATATATAGAATATGGTTTAAGTATATACCAATAAGTGGAAGACTTACTCTTTAGTTCTGTCTGACTTTATAAATCCATTGGCTTAAGTGCCAGCAAATTCCTACTGAAGCTTTGAAACTTGTTTTTTATTTTTTCCCTCCCAGTGTTCTATACTGCATACTTCAGGTCATTCCTTATATTAGCAGAATCTCTTGGGAATAAACAACTTTCTGTCTGAAGTCCAAAAGTGGGATCACAAGCAGATATCTCCTTTTAGTTGTACAATCCTAGCACTTCTAGCAGAGTTTTAAAACTCACCTCAGACTGCATCTGTTACTGTGATGACTTGTTCAAATTCAGGCCACAGACACCAGTCTGCTTTCTTCCTGAAGATGCATGAGAAGCTTTTGGTTTTCTAATGTGGAGGGAGAGGATGACAGCAAAAACTTCCCAGGTTTCATCAAGATTTGTGATTAGGGCTTACATGCATGTGGATGATTCCATTAAATTGACAGGAAATTATAGCAATTTTCTTCATCCCAGAAGTCAAAAGTTTCCAACTGGGAAAGTAAATTGACTTTCGTGTAATTTTCTTCATTCATTTATGCCAAGGTGGCTTGTACTATGTGAAATTTTCGGAGTATAGCTTAGAGGCAAATGAATCTTCCACTTTAAAATAGCATGGAACATCTGGGAGTTAGTTCTTATCTGTTAAATTAGTAGTCCATGGAACCCCACTTTCGTAGAGTATGTCCTAAATTCAGGATAGAATGAAGGGAAAAAACTTTCTGCTGCCAGGCTGAGTTGGGTTTTGACAGAGACTGCAGTTTGCTCATTGATTTAATGAGATGATTTTGTCTTTATGAGATTCAGTGAATGCATTTTAGCCCAGAGATGATACAGACAAGAATTAGTTACCCTCTTACTTCACAGACATCAACCCAAGTTATTGGACTGTAGGGCAGATGTGACCCAAGATGACCAGAGCACAGCCTTTCCAAGAGCACGCATCAAAAACCAGACAGCCTTCCCTGTAAGCACATTCCTTTCGGTGACAACTGCTCCTTTTATATTTCAAGACAAATGGCAAACATAACCTTCTCTATGAAGCACTTTTCTCTGTTAAGCTGTTTCTGTGGAGAATTTATTGCACTACAGGTTTGCAAGCCCAAACGTGAATCCCCAACACAAAGCTGCTCCCTATCTCTTTTTTCTTCTTAAACAGATCACCGTTTTCCAGATGGAGATCTGACCTGCTCACAAAAAAATTAATTGATCCCCTCCCATCCTAAATCTTTATCAATGACATGAAAGACTCAAACATGGTGCCAAATAGGCACTTACGGAACACTGTTCATTTGCATGTGGAGATGAGCTGGGGTCATCTTTTCTGCTGTATTATAATTTTGACTTATTATAACTAAGTCTACTACTAAAACCCTTCTGAGTTAAAAAAAAAAAAAAAAAACTTATACCAGACCTGTTAAGTTACATCTTCCTGTACTGGTATAGTTGTTTCTAATATTTACTTTTAACTAATGTACTGTTTGTAGATATTGGCCCAGCTTGGCTCATGTTTTTTTTAGTTTTGACTTTGGCCACAG
Organism: Dipus sagitta; assembly: GCA_036346955.1. Lineage (NCBI taxonomy): Eukaryota > Metazoa > Chordata > Mammalia > Rodentia > Dipodidae > Dipus > Dipus sagitta. The sequence continues at coordinate 183,815,599 of CM070771.1, forward strand.
TGCCATCTGAAAAATTTTGGCTATTCAGGTCATTGGCAATAAATAAGGAAGCAGATGCATACTAACTAGAAATACCAAGGGCACAATCAAAGGTGATTTGGTTGATTCTACTACTGTGTGTGTGTGTGTGTGTGTGTGTGTGTGTGAAGTATAGACAATGGTAGCATTAATGCATACTTTTCTAACTTAAAAGGATTATTTTGCATAGCACACCATTGTATTGATTTGTAACTAATTTATAACTGTCCTGACTAATGTTATCATTGCTTTCCTCTTTCATATTTTCAAGTTACCTGCCCAAGACTTCTACTCAAATACCGGAAAGTAGCTGACTGAAAATGATCTTGTAGAACAAAATCAAGTGAAACTTACCCAAAGAATGTTTTAATCCTTTCATATTATCCCATGTAGACTGGTGGCAAGTCTCTATTTATCAATAGGTTGCATTTCAAATACCAACATGTGATATTTCATTCTGAATTTGTACTGCTTTTCCCTAAGAACAATAGTATCATGATGATTAAATTTCTAGGCAATTAGCATAAAAACTTGTTTGAGCTGCAATTTGAATAAAAGAATGTACTTTTAAGCAAGTCAGGTAAGTAGGTGATAGTAGTTGCATCCAAGCTAAAAATTACACAAAATAAATCATTAAGTGAAAAGTAGTCTATGAAATAAGAACGATGAAATAGTTACAAAATTCAATTCAACTTCAATTTCTATCATGTTACGCTGGACCTTGTCTGCCTTCAACACATTCCTTCCATTCTCATGGGACTCTGACGTATTTCTAAAGCAGCATTTGTCACACTGCACTGTCATTATTGACTTCCATCTGCTGTCATCTTCACAAGGGCGAATCTTTTGTGGATTATGACTTACTAGACTCAGTGGAGGCTTCAATATACTAATATAAAGTATTCAGAGCATATAATTGTGAGAAGGATGCCAGGGAAAGACCTTTGAACACCAATTCACATACTCATTGTTACTGAGGACATTTCATCAAAGAGGGAATTGTTAGCGCATCTTTGTTTAGTGTAGAGAAAACAATGCTTCTTAATGGATAACAAGTCAATGGAGAGGGTGGATTAGTAGGAATAGCCAATTAAAACTCATCAGAAAGTATTTATGCATTTTATCAAGCAGTCTAGTTTCTTCCCAGAGGGAGGTCTTAAATAACAGTAAAAAAATGGAGTTCATTTCTATGCCAGCTTTTAGAGAATTATTTTTCTGGAGAGATAATGGGGTATTGTATTTATAAATGATCTAGATTAAAAATGCACACACGCACACACACACACACGCGCGCATATATATATGTATATATATATATATGCATATATATATATATATATATATATATATATATATATTCTAATTCCGTCTAGTTAAAGAACTCAAATGTGGCTGTCTGCTCTTGGAGATTCGAGTGTGCTTGTGCGTGTATATGCAGGTATACAAACATACTCCACTCTGTTGATCTATGGGTTCAAGATCAGAAAAACGGTGCCCTTAAGCGCTGTTAATTTATGGCAAAGCAGGTGTTGCAGAAACATGTTGAGACAAAACAAGAAATAGTGTGTGCTAGCAAGATTCTATTTCAAGCCAGTCAGGACGAGTTCAAAACTGACATGACTTAACAGATGTGCAAGACCTGGAAGTAGTGGTGAAGTCAATTTTGCCTTAGCCAAGTGATACCACAGATAAGTGAGAACATAAGCCAGTGACTAGTTGAAAGAGTTGTATAATAGGGTTGTGTTTGTATGCTTTGAATCTGGTTTGTTTTGGAAACAGATTTCTATTTTGGAATATTTATTTATTACTTTAGAATGCTGTTAGTGTTATTTTAATACTTTCACAATACCTTATTTTATGTGAGATCTTGAGTGTTGGCCATCTAGAGTTTGGCAAAACCAAGACTTTTTAGGAATGCAGATATGAGAGGTTGACAAGAGATTATGAATTAAACTCATTCCACAAAAAGAGTTTCCAATAATTGTCTTTATTAGTGAGTATCAATTCTAACAGCAGAAGAAATAAATATTGTTTTTGGCGTCTTAAACTCTTACTCAGTAGGAGGTCTGCTGTGCGGGGTAGGAATTGATACAATAGTTTGATTTCCTAATTAGAGTTTTTTAATGTTTAGTTGATGATATGTTAACTGATAAGAACACTGTGATTGGCTTGATAGTTGTGCTTTCCTACTACAAATTGATAAGCAGATCATTTGATTTATCACAAAGAAGCAAAAATGTGGCTCATTATAGCATGACATCAGATTGTGGGGTTAAAGCAACCTTTTCTAGCCCAGTGCCTCTCTGTACACTTCACATATAAATCTAACTAATTCTGAGTCTTTCTTCTAGTTTTGCACTACAGAAAGATTTTACCTTACAGTTTTAAAATTCTCACCAGCTTTGGAACATTTCTACTAGGATAGAAAATCTATCAGCCAAAGATATTTTCTCCAGAAGTTATTTAAGTTAGTAAGCATCTTTCAAGAGATATGATATTTATTATTATCAGACTATGAAATAAAATATTGCCTTGCTAATCAGCACTTGGGATTATAAAATCCAGTAGAAAAATTTATAATATTAATTAAAAGACATTGTAGTAACATGTTTAATACTAATACAGGTTAGACAGTATTATTAAGGGTTGAGTAACTATAAAATAATGCTAGCAATGAGGAAATTTATCTTGACTCACTTTCTAAAAATGTCTCTTGATAGATTTCATTTCTCAGGTACTTTTATTAGAATACTTTATGAACATCATTTAGCTAGGTAGGACATTTCATTAAGAATAAATCCTACTAATATCAAGAGCAAGAAATAATAAAGCTATGTGTAATTGTTAACACATCTCAGAACAAATGATAAAAATTAATCTAAAAAGATGCCAGTCATAAAGAAAAATGTGAATATCGAATTAAAAAGAAGAATTCCATTCTAAATCTAAGGCAAAGTGGATGAGTAGAGCATCATATAAAGAGAGATTTGAGGTCGAATCCATAACTACAGCTTATGTGTCAAGCCAACAAATCTCGGTTGAGAGCCTTTCTTACCCTGAGCTGCAGTTAATATATCTGCATTTTATGATGAATACTGTCTTGATGATAATGGAAGATAAGTAGACCTGTCATGAAAGTCCTAGAATATCACCTATGTGAATAAAAAAGACAAGTGTGCAAGAGGGTATCATGTGCTATTTCAATAATTACATTATTAACCCCTAATGGCAAGCTATCAGAGAGAGAGGAGGTGGGGAATACATAGTCCAGGTGAGATGCAATAAGAAGCTGAACTGTAGTAGTGCTGGGTCTGGGGGGAGGATTTGGGATGAATGTAGAAAAAAATCTAGAAGGAAGCAAGGGTTAAGATTTTTGCAGCCAGACTTCCTACTTCCAATTCCAACTTTGGCATCTGTCATACATATAAGCAATAAATGTAGAAGTTGCAGGTCAGGTCTGTAATCCATACGAAGTGCTTAGCACAGGGCTTGGCACAAGGAAAAGTTCAATAAGTGATGATGATACTGTGGAAGAAAAGATGGAGAAGAAGGAGTGATGGGGTGGGTGAAGGAGAGGTGTTGATTCTGGGTGACCTGGATTCTGGTGGTACCTTTAGAAAAGTTGTAAGAACAGGAGAACTTGGTTGACTTAGGAAGAGGATGATAAAAGAAGTTGATTATGCTGATAAGGGGCCAGAAATGATAAAAATAAATTTTGAATGTTACCTGTTAAATGTTCAACTCTGCCCTGTTAACCTGGGGAGAGGTTGCAAAGTGTTTTGTTTTGCTGAACAGCAGGGGGCTCCCAGGTACTGGAAAGCAGCAGATCTCTCATTTTCTGTCCCTTGCTTAGTTGACTTTATTACTGCTTGTAAAAGTGAGCTAGTCTCACCTGATGCCATGGCTTAAAGGAAGCTGTGTATTCCTATAATCCTAACAGCACAAATTGAATACTAGAGGCTCATCTCAGTCTTGAACATCCATCCGTCTTTCCAACAGCATATGGAACAATGAGCAAGACTCCACAGAAAAGGCAAGATACCTGCACCAGAAACTCAGAGATGAAAGGTAATAGACTCAAATGTGAAAAGGAGAAAGTGTTGGCGTTGTGGGTAGAGGCAGGAACATGTGGTCAAGGGAGGTTGTACCTCTACCTGGGGACTTAAAGGACTCATGGGGCAAGGTAGGAAGATATATGATCAGCACGAGATATGTGTGGATTAACAAGTGTCCAAGAGATGTTACAGGCACTGCAAATGTTATTTGTGGAAAAGCAACAAATGTGAAAAAGAGAAACTCAAGAGAGGGCAGATGTCTTGCATGGAATCAAAGTCCAAGGGAGTAAAGAGTTGATGTTAGTAGAGTTCTAGTACTCCCGACCCTTTCTGGTTTCTTCTCTACAGGGCCACAGGATCTTTGAAAGAATCATTTCTCAAAGTCACTTTCTTCTGTTTTTGTTTTTGCATTTTATTTTATTATGTTTAAGTTTTTGTTGACAACTTCTATAAATATAGACACTATACCATGATCATAATCCCCTCCCACCACTCCTTTTTGCCCCTTACAGATCCCTCCTCTGAAGTGCTTTATTTTTTTTTGAATTAGTCTCTTTCCTATTTTGATGACATAATTTTTCTTTACTTTTTTTTGCCTCCTATTATGAAGGTTTCTTATAGTTTATTTAAGGTCTTGCTCTAGCCTAGGCTGACCTGGAATTTGTTATGTTGTCTCAGACTGGCCTTGAACTCATGGTAATTCTCATACCTCTGCCTCCCAAATGCTGGAATTAAAGGTGTGCACCATTACACCCAGCTTTAAAAAATATTTTTATTTGTATATTTGCAAGCAGAGAGATAGAAGAGAGACAGACAGAGAGCATGGGCAGTCCAGGGCCTTCAGCTACTGCAAATGAACTCCAGGTGCCACTTTATACATCTGGATTTATGTGGGTACTGGGAAATCAAACCCAGGTCCTTAGGCTTTGCAGGCAAGCACCTTAACTGCTGAGCCATCTCTCCCATGCTGTTATGATAACTTTAAAAAAGAATTGCTTGAAAGAAGTGCCTGTATTGTCTTAACCATAAGTAGAATTCACTCTAGGATCTCACTTTTTATCATCTCAGTTTACAATTGACATTTAACTTTCATAAGGAATGTGAGTATACCTGCAGCCAAAGAAAGTGTTACAGTTACTTTCATGTTGCTAGCACAGAACACCCATCCAGAAGCAGACCATGAAGGAAAGTATTTATTTTGGCTTACAGTCTCGAGGGGAAGCTCCATGATGGCAGGGGAAAGCATGGAATAAGCATAAGCTGGACATCACCTCAATGCCACAGCAGGTGAAAAACAGCAGCAGGAGAGCGAGCCAGGTTTTGGCAAGGGGAAGCTGGGGATAATACCCCTAATCCTGCTTCCAGAAATACACCTCCTCCAGCAAGGCTCAATGAGGGTCTTCTTATTCAAGCCACCACATTCCACCCCTGTTCCCATAAACTGACTACTATCCATGATGTAAAATGTGATGCATTAAGTACAACTGTAAAAGTCCCCATAGTTTTTATTTATCCCAGCCCTGTTCAAAATTACCCATAATCCAAGGTTTCTTAACTGTGAGCCTATAAAACCAAAAAGTCATAATGGCAGAGGATAAACATTTGCACCGAAAAAAATGGCATTGGGCATAGCAAGGAAAGCTTGAACCAATGTGAAATCTGAAACATACAAGGCAAATATCAAATCCTATAGCTCCAAGCCCAATGTCTGCAACCAGTGATGAAATCTCTGTGGTTCCAATTCTGCCCATTCATCTTGGCTGTTTACAGCCCAGGGAACAATCTATTCAGGGCCAGCAGCTCTCCTTGGTAGGTAGCCTGTAGTCTTGGCATACCTATAAACCTGGGCTATCAGCTGAAACCCATGGTTCATCCTCATGATTCCATGGGGTCTCCCCACAGGGACTTCAACAACCCTGTTTCACATTGCCTGGTGGCCATTTCCAACAAAACCATGTTGCACATACAATGACCCTTTATTTCCTGCATATGTGATATTCCTACAATACCAGGCAGGCTACCAAATTTGTCAATCCAGGGGAAATAAATGTGACTTTGAAGAGCAAGAAAACTCCTTTAGCATTCAGACCCCCTACTTTTATGTAAGCATCTTAAACACTGAGCAATCTCTCTTGCCTAGGGTCCCTAATTTCAAAAGAGTCAGCATTCTTTCTGTTGTTCCAATACAGAGCATGGGGCCTAATCTCAGTGGTGGTAATCTCTCTAACAATTGCCACTAAACAGGTGCTATCTCAAGCAAACTTAACCCTGCTACAAATTGTCAGAACATGGGAAGAGTACAACCAGCCTTTCATACAAACTGCCTCGAGCCCAGTACAGAGAAACTTCTTTTTCCCCTTCATATGCCAAGCCTGCACAGTCCATAATTCTTTCTGCATTTAGGTGTTTCAACTTTGACCAGAATGGTTCATCAAACTATGTTTACAGTGCTGCAAGACATCTCTTAGGCCAAAGTTTCAAATCCTTCCACATTCCTCCCTCAAATCTATTCCAAATACAAAAGGCCCAAAGCTACACAATCGTGTTTCTAGCAGCCACAACCCCAGTCCTCCGGTATAAAATTTCTGTTGCACTTACCTTCACATTGCTCACACAGAACACCAAACCAAAAGCAGATGATGGGAGGAAAATATTTATTTTGGTTTACAGTCTCCAGGGAAAGCTCTGTGATGGTGGACAACAATGTAAACAATAGAAGAGATTTACCTGACTTGGAGAACTCAGCAAAATGCTATGGGCTTGACTGAAAACAAACTTTCCCCTGCTATCACGGAGCTTCCCCTCAAGTCTGTGAGCCAAAAAAAACTCTTCCTTTCTACAAGCTGCTGTTGGTTGGGTGCTTTCTGCTGGCAATGTGAAGCTAACTGTGGCAGGTTATCTAAATGAGGTTAGCCACTGTGCAGGCCTGTGAGGAATTATCTGGAATAGGGTAACTGAGATGGAAAGACCCACTTTAACTCTGGGTGGCACAATTTCATAAGCAGGAGTCTTACACTGTATACAAAGAAGAGAGCTGCCTGAATAAGCACATTCATCTCTCTCTGCTTTTTCCCTGCTGATGTTATAATGTAATACCAGTTTCCTGCTCCTGTCATGCATTCTCCACCATGATGGGCTCCACCCTCTGAAACTGTGAGATGCAAGAGAACTTTTCCTTCTCTCAGCTGCTCCTGGCTGGGTATTTTGTTCCAGCAAGAAGTTGACTAATACACTTTCTTCCTTTTTTATTTTTATTTTTATTTTTGGGAGAGTGTTGTGGATCAACCTGGGGCCTTATGCATACTAATCAATTACTCTACCGTCCTCTACTGCTACTCTACTTCTCCTTTTTAAAATCTTTATTTACTTATTTTTAATTAAAAATTTTCCTGAGGTAGGGTCTCAGTCTAGCTCAGGCTGACCTGGAATTCACTATGTAGTCTCAGGGTGGCCTTGAACTCATGGCAATCCTCCTACTTCTGCCTCCCAAGTGCTGGGATTAAGGGCGTGCACCACCACACCCAGCTTAATCTTTATTTTTATTTGTTTACTATAAAAATCTTTTATTTTGTCAAGTGTGGTAGCACAGGCCTTTAGTCCCAGCACTTGGGAGGCAGATTTAGGAAGATCTCCAAGAGTGTGAGGCCACCCTGAGACTGCATAGTGAATTCCAGGTCAGTCTGGGCTACAGCGAGACTATACTTCAAAAAACCAAAAAAATAAAAAATAAAAAATAAAAAAAAATAAAAAAGTTTATTTATTTGAAAGAAAGTGCCAGGGCCTCTTGCCATTGCAAACAAACTCCAGATGCATGTGCCACATTGTACATCTGGCTTTATGTGGGTGCTGGGGAATAGAACGTGGGCTGACAGACTTTGCAAGCAAGTACCTTTAACTGCTGAGCAATCTCCCAAGGCCCATCTTTATTTTTATAACACAAGCAATACAACCCATATTTGTTGTAAATCATTGAAATAATAAAGAGATAATATAAATTAAAAAATAAAAGACTCCTGCCTTTATTATCCATCAGACCCCAAGGTCATCATATCCAATAATTTTACATTTATCTTCTAAAGTGTTCTTTAAGTATGTATGTGAATAAATCTATCTATAAATTGTAAAATAAATGCTATCATATACCACATATTATTTCACTGCTTGCTTTTCTCTCTGGATAATTAATTTTGGATTTCTTACCATTATAGTATATTGAACTGTTTAAAAAAAATATACCTGGAGAACCGGGCGTGGTGGCATATGCCTTTAATCCCAGCACTCGGGAGGCAGAGGTAGGACGATCACCATGAGTTTGAGGCCACCCTGATACTACATAGTGAATTCCAGGTCAGCCTGAGCTAGAGTGAAACCCTACCTCAAAACACAACACAACACAACACAACACCACACCACACCACACCTGGAGATGTAGCTCAGTTGGTAGAGTGCCTGCCTAGCACACATGAGGTCCTGAGTTCAATCTCTGGCATGGAAGGTATTGGCGCACATCTGTATTTCCAGAACTTGGGAGGTAGAGGCAGGAAGATCAGAAGCTCAAGGTCATCTTTTTTTTTATTTTTTGATTTTTTGAGGTAGGGTCTCACTCTAGCCCAGGCTGACCTGGAATTCACTATGGAGTCTCAGGGTGGCCTCAAACTCACGGCGATCCTCCTACCTCTACCTCCCGAGTGCTGGGATTAAAGGCGTGCGCCACCACGCCTAGCAGCAAGGTCATCTTTGACTATATGCCAAGTAGTCTAAAAAGAGATCAGGTGTATAGATCACCATAATTTTTCAAATATTTCTCTCCATGGTGTTAGGAATAACCTTTGGGTGATATTGTCAGATACTAAAGAAGAAGTATAGCAACACATTAGAAATTTTATCTTTCTTGTATACTAAAAATTGGGCAGTCTTAGTCAGGTGTGATAAGCCTTTGATGTCTTCACGGATTCCATTGTTCTTACATTGGGTGTGGTGCTTGCCCTTGAGGCAATATCATAGTCCCAAAGTGGCTGTTGGAGCTGTGGTCATCTAATCTTCATTTCACTCAGGAAGAAGTATAAAACAGTGACAGTTGTGTGCCACAGAAGCCCATCCCTTTTTAAAAGATTGCATATATTACAAGTGCTACCAAATAATTTTTGCTTATATCACATTACTCATATATTAACATATAATCACCCCTTTCTGTAAGGAACTCACATAAATGTACGCTTTTAACATATCACATTGACACTACCAATAATGGAGGTTCTATCAGTAGGAGAGGAAGAGAAAATGGAGGCTAAGTAAGTTTCTAGCAATTTATAACATAGTTATAAACATTTTTTTTTTTTTTTTTTTTTTTTTTTGGTTTTTCGAGGTAGGGTCTCACTCTAGCTCAGGCTGACCTGGAATTCACTCTGTAGTCTCAGGGTGGCCTCGAACTCTCAGCGATCCTCCTACCTCTGCCTCCCGAGTGCTGGGATTAAAGGCGTGCGCCACCACGCCCGGCTCGTTATAAACATTTTAACTATGCACAATTTCCACCATAACAAAACATTGCAATGAATAGCCACAAATATTATTCTTTTGTGATATTTGTTTCTTTTCCCTCTGTATCCCCTGATTTTGACTTGGACTGATTTATTACCTTTGACTATGTGGAATCCTTTTGTTACTTTTAACTTCACCTGTTTTTCTTTTGCTCTTGACTTAAAGGCATAAGTATACTATGTCTGGTTGTAGCTCTCTCCTCTCCTTTGAGCTTGGGGGTAAATACATGATAACAGACTAAGATACTGATGTTTACATGCTAAAAAAAAAAAAAGATACATTGAGGGTAATCCCACCTGACTATTGCATTAAGAGGCCAGAAGTCTCAGTGGCTACGAGCAGAGATGGCTGTGATTTTCACAAGTTACCTAAGGTTTCTAAGACTTACCTAAAAAATGTTAATTTTAGTCCTTACCTCATAGAGTGGGTGTGCAGATTAAAAGAGTAACACATTGAACAAATGCTGGTGTGATCCTTCGGTTCAGGTGTCCTCCATAAACTTGGGTGTTCTGAATGCTAGATTCCCTCCTGATGGAGATTTGGGAATTAATGCCTCCTGGAGGGAGTATATTGTTGGGGTGGGCTTATGGGTGTTATAGCCAGTTTCCCCAAGCCAGTGTTTGGCACACTTGCCTGTTGCTGTTGTCCACCTTTTGTTGGTCAGGGGGTGATGTCCACCTTATGCTCATGCAATCATTTTCCCCTGCCATTGTGGAGCTACACCTTGAGCCTGTAAGCCAAAATAAACCTCTTTTTCCCACAAGCTGCTCTTAGTCAGGTGAATTCTATCAGCAATGCGAACCTGACTGTAACAGTAAAGTGGTACCGAGGAGTGGGATTGCTGCTAGACACCTGACTGTGTGGCTTTGGTCTTTTGGAGCTGATTTTCAAGAGGAATGTGGAAAGATTTGAAACCTTGGCCTAAGAGATGCCTTGCAGTGCTGTAAGTACAGCTTGATGGACTATTCTGCTCAGAGCTGCAAGACCTGAATGCCGTAGGAACTATGGACTACGAGGTTTGGCTTGTGAGGGTGAGAAAGAGCTTTGCTTGGACTGGTGTTGTAGTTGGTTCGCATTGCTGGTAGAAATTACCCAACTAAGAGTAGCTTGTGGGAAAAAGAGGTTTATTTTGGCTTATAGGCTCGAAGGGAAGCTCCACAATAGCACAGAAAACAATGGCATGAGCAGAGGGTGGACATCATTCCCTGGCCAACATAAGATGGACAATAGCAACAGGAGAGTGTGCCAAACACTGGCAAGGGGACACTGGCTATAATACTCATAAGCCCACCCCCATCAATACACTGCCTCCAGGAGGCTTTAATTCCCAAATCTCCATCAGCTGGGAACCTAGCATTCAGAACACCTAAATTTATGGGGGACACATGGATCAAACCACCACAGACTAGGCTAGAAGTTTTTGTGAGAAGCTTGCTCTTTTGCCCATAACCTGAGAAGTTGTGCAGGGTTGCATTGCGTAGAAATGAACTGGTGTGAGCAGAGGGATATGGCACAGAAAGAAGAGTCTTTGGGTGAACTGTTGCCTGTTCAGCTGCAATTGAGAGATTACAACCTCTCAATTAAGACTGGGCTAGGTGACCTGCACTGGGACAACAGGAAGAATGTAGACTCTTGGAGGGGCCTGAGTGCTCAATAAGTGTCCTGTTCTTCAAAGTCTGCTTTATTCCCCCCTGGATTAATAAATTGGGACCCTACCTGGTATTGTGGAGTATAAGAAATGCGGGAAAGAGAGGGTCACTGAGTTTGCAACACAGTCTTGTGTTTTGGCAATGGCCATGGGCAGTGTGAAGCAGGTTTGCTGGATGCCTGCATGGAGACCCCATGGAGCCATGAGGATGAACCGTGGATTGCAGTGGAGACCCAGTGGAGATGCCGGGACCACGAGTAGCTGCTAAGGAGAGCTGCTGGTCCTGGATGAAATTTTCAGGACTGTGAGTAGCGTAGCTGGAGGGGCAGAATTGGAACTCCAGAGACTTGCTGCTGGTTAAAATTATCGACCTTGGATATTGTCACTGGCTAGAGTTGTTGCACTTGAAGCTTACAGAGTTTGATGTTTGCCCTGGTTGTTTTAAATCTTGTATTGGTTGAATATTTCTTTGCTATGCCCAATGTCATCTTTTGCAGTGCGAATGTTTATTTTGTGCCATTATGGGTTTTTTAGAGGTTATTTTTTGGTATTATGTCTCAGTAAAAAGACCTTGGATTATGGGGATGTATGAACAACAATGGGATTGATAAAAAAAAAAAAACATGGGGACTCCTTAAAGTTGGACTGAATGCATTGCATTTTACATCATGGATGGTTATCAGTTTATGGGAGCCAGGGTGGAATGTGGTGGTTTGATTCAGGTGTCTTCTGTAAACTTGGGTGTTCTGAATGCTAGATTCCCACCTGATGGAGACTTCAAAATTAATGCCTCCTGGAGGGAATGTATTGTTGGGGGTGGGCTTATGGGTGTTATAGCCAGTTTCTCCTTGCCAGTGTTTGGCACCCTCTCCAGTTGCTATTGTCCACCTTATGTAGGCCAGGGGGTGATGTCCACCCTCTGCTCATGTCGTCGTTTTCCCTGCCATCATGGAGCTTCCCCCTTGAGCCTGTAAGCCAAAATAAACCTCCTTTTCCTACAAGCTACTCTTGGTTGGGTGATTTCTACCAGCAATGCAGACCTGACTGTAACAGCTGGTATGCAACAAACGCAACGTATGTGCTATAGCTGTTAACTACAGTGCAAGAGAAGTACAACCATGATCCCGGGACTGGGGAGGTTGGCTCAGTGGATCAGAGTGTTTGCCATGTAAATATGAGGGCATGATTTGCCCTGAATTTGATTCCCTAGCACCCACATAAAGAGCTGGGCATAGCCACTCATGCCTGTAACCTTAGTCCTCTGGGCAGTGGAGATGATAAGAATCACTGCGGCATGCAAAACTGGCCAGGGCTCAGTGAGAGACACAGCGCAAAGAGATGTGAGGATGAGTGATGGAGGAAGATACCATCTGTTCTCTTCTGGCCTCAACATACACATGTATCTGTACACACACACACACACACCACACTACATATGCTACACATGTACATGTTAAGAAAGTAAAACAGTCCTGTGCAGCATGATGAGAATGTAGAGGGGGAAGACACTGGTTAGAGTTAAGGCCAATTTTTGAAGTGACCAGGGAAGAATGAGGTGAAGGATTATCAGGCAGTGTTAGGCTATGGCTAAGAATGCATATTCAGGTAAACTTAGACACACAAGGCAGCTCAGGAATGGGGTGAAGACAAGCATGTTCGTTAGTTTTGCACCACTGGGACCAACACACCTGACATAATTTAAATGAGGGCTTTTCGGCACATCGTTCTAGAGGATTCAGTTCATGATCGGTTGTGCCACTCGGCGCCGTGCTGGAAGGAATGTGTGGCACGGCAGCTCCTTTATCTCAGGCAGACAGGAAATTGACAACATGACAGGAAGTGGTCAGGGATGAGATAAGTTCAGGGACCAGAGCCAGACTCTCAGTGACCTACTTCCTCCAGCTAGGCTCCTCCTCCCCAAACTTCCACAACCTCCTCAAAGAACACCACCAGCTGGGGACTAAAGTTCAGCATATGAGCCTGTTTGGACATTTCCTACTGAAATTATAGTAATGGGCCAGTATGTTTAGTTAGAATGGGAATAAGCAGTTGTGGTAGGAATTAAATGAAATTACACCACAGGGTTCTGGCAGGAGAAGGGAGAAATGCAGAAGAAAATACTTCAAAATGCAATTTCTTTTGAATTAAGTGTTTGGGAAAATTATGGGTAGAAAGAAAGATGTGGGTTGAGAGTAGATTTTTCCTAATTCAGGTCTTTGAGGTCTTCATTGTGGGTGAGAATAAATCTTCACTGTCTCATGTGAGTTGGTTGTCAAAATAAAAAAAATGGCTGAGGTGAAGACCAGGCAGATAGAGGGAACCAAAGCTTTATTCAGCTTCATTAAATTCCTGGCTACCTAGTATGCGTCAGGGAATGTGTTTTGGGTTGCGTGTAAGATAACGATATTTATTTGTTTGAAGCTGCTTATCATTTGGCAGACCAGGAGGATGCGGTCTTCAATCAATTCAGAAGCAGAATCTGACCTCAGAATACCAGAGACAAATGGAAAGAGATCAATGGGCCAATATCCCACTGACCCATAGAGATTGTCAAGGAATGGTTACTAGTGCATGTGCATGACAAAAGTGATTCATCCATTTTCAGGAAAATGGATGGATCTGGAAAGTATTATACTTAGTAAGGTAACCCAGACCCAGAAAGCCAAATGTCACATGTTCTCTCTCATATGTGGATCCTAGCTACCAATGATTGGACTTCCATGTGAGTTGGAAAAAAACTCAGTAGCAGAGGCCAGTAAACTAGAAAGGGGGTATAAAGGGAATAGAAAAGGAGGGAGGGGGGACTTATAGGATGGTATTGTATATATATAAGCAGAAGAACAGATTAATGGGGATGAACAGGCCTAAGTAAGGTCAGGGGAAGAGATTGAGTAAGGGAAAGGTGGAGGGAGGGGAGGGCTAATCAAAACATAAGAGGATGTGAATAAGTCATATGGAAACCTACTTTTTTTGGACAATGGAACATCCAGAAGCCATAGATTTTTACTAGAAAATTTTTAGTGCCAGGGATGGGATACCTTCCAGGGAGTTGTTGGCCATGGAGGTCCCTGATGTCCCCAAAACAATACAGGCCATTGCTGAGGCTCTTGGTTTCCCACCAGGAATAGATGGTAAGACCCTATTGCTGAAGACTCCACATTCTTGGGTTACAAGGTCACTGAGAAATCCTGGTGGAGCTGAGCTGAAAACCTCCTCCAGCTGACAGGAAGCTGGAAAAACACCATGCTGCACGCAGTTCAATGGGAAAAAGAAAGATCACCACTGGAGATACTCAAGAGTGGAACTGCAAGCCTTGAACTTGGCCAGCCAGGCCAAATGAGCCAATGAGTACAATAGTGGCACATCTGTTATGGGGGAAACCAACTACTCTCTAATTGGAATGGAGGCCAGCTCCATGGGAGGGAATACATGCCTGATACTGAATACCTGTAACAGGGGTAGTCATGAGCCCTAGGGGTGTAACATCTGTTGGTGTCTGGCTAAATGTATATACTATGCTCACAAAACTGCCTGGTAAGCGCTTCTCTTAATGTTCATACCCATATATTAATGCTACTCACACTCTTGGTTAGAGAAGCTTCTCTTTTCAAATGGTGGTGAGCTTGGAATGACTCAGAAGGCACCATAGTGCTGAGGAGTGACAGAGGAGTGCTCAGCACTGAAACATCTCTATTACACCTCCCCAGGCTCAGGGTCCATTGTGGAAGAGGTGGCAGAAAGAATATAAGAGCCAAAGGAAGGGTAGGACTCCTTACAGTGTGCTCCTCCAGACACAAAATGGCCTGGATATCCATGTCCTCACAGTGCCTGACACTACCTACACAAGACCATCATAATAGGAGGAAAAGATGATGACATCAAAATAAAAGAGAGAATGATTGAGAGGGGGAAGGGATATGACAAAGAGTGGAATTACAAAGGGGAAAGTGGAGGGGGGGAATTACCATGGGTTATTGTCTATAATTATGGAAGTTGTCAATAAAAACAAATTTAAGAAAAATGATGATACAACAGGACATCTTCACATGGGACCACTATCTCTTTCACTAGATTGTGAGTCACTGAAGTGCAGGACATAGGTCCTGGTATTCTTACATTCTAGTTGTGGCCCTGGCACAAATTAGGACAAATGAAGAAGTATTTGTTTTCTCACCATGAAAAAACAGAAACACTTCCTATACTGAAATATACTATATTTATTATTATTATTTTGATCTTTTTCAAGGTAGGGTTTCACTCTAGCCCAGGCTGACTTGCAACTAACTCTGTAGTCCCAAGCTGGCCTTGAACTCACAGTGATTCTTCTATCTCTGCCTCCCAAGTGCTGAGATTAAAGGCTTGCACCACCACACCCAGCTTACTATATTGTTATTATTATTATTTTGCTGTGTTACAAATTACTCTCAATTTTAGAAGCTTAACCTTATAAACATTTATTATCTGAAAATTTCTGGGCTCAGGAATCTCAGTGTAGCCTAGCTGAGTCCTCTGCCTTCAGTTTTCTCTTGAGGATGCAAAGTCTCGGTTGGGATTGCAGTGTTATCTGAAAGCCCCTGTGGGGGAGGACCTCCAGTCAAGCTCACTTGTGTGGCTGTGTCAGTATTCAATTCCTCATGGGCTATTGGACAGAGGGCTTCAGACCTTGTCTGCCTGATGGCCAGAGGCCTCCTTCTAGTCCTTGCTAGAGGGTCTGTCTCTCCTTAGTGAAGCTTGAGGTCTAACAGTGAGAGCTCCTTTCAGACTAAGTGAGCAAAAGACAGTAAGAGACCGTGAGTAAGGGGACGCTCCTCTCAAAATGACAGGATACATGCTGATTCCTTTCGCTACTGTACATCAGCATTGCCTGCAGACCCATGCAGCGGGCACTGGGGGCCATTTCCGAAGCTGCAAATACTAAGAACGTCTGGCTATTGCCACTTTGTGTCACCAGTCACAGTAAGAATTCATTTGCAGATATATTTCTCTCTTTGGGTGTCTGTTAACATCACACTGCTAATACATGCTCATTGGCTAGAGTTACCAAAAGAAGGTTCATATGGAAAATATAAGGTAATAATCTAGCAGATAATGCTTTTATAGTACCTAGTAACTTTAGACTTGAAATTGCTAGAGAAAATAGTTATTTAAGTGATTGAGTATGTTAAAATGTGAGTGCATTTATTAGAGTGGTATCTGGACTTGCTGTGTAGACAAACTTGACATTTACTAGGTTTCTCAAAACTCTTGAATATTACAGTACACCAAAGGTCCTTCGGAAAAGTGCTGTACATCTTTGAGTTGCTGCATTTCAAGAGAGTTGGATTTGGTTGAGTCTTGGAGGATGTAATTGAAATGTCTTCAAGATGAAGAGCCTGCAGATAAGATAAATAATCAAAATTGCACTAAGTGACCTCGTGGCGCAACGGTAGCGCGTCTGACTCCAAAATTGCACTAAAAGAAACATAGCCTTTTTTTTATATTTGGTGAAGAAATGAAGCTGCCATGGCCTTCCCAAACTATAAACTGACAGATTAAAATTAAACAGTACTCTCTATGAGTTTTTATATATGTTCTGTCAATAAAAGGTTTTCATGCTATCTATATTTTATACCCAACCTTCACAATTCACAATTCATTGAATAAAACAGCAAATGCATTTGGACAGTCATTAGAATTTTTTATATTCTCAAACAACTAGGTATTTCTTATCTGAGGCAAATAAGTTCTGTATAGTCTTTACAGTAATAATTCTGTAAATTAATGTTCCAGAACTTTCATTTCTATACTCACTTTTAAGAATAAGAGATAGATTTAGAAGGAGAATCAGATATTAGAGGTTTCAAAAAAATGGAAATACACTTAGAATCTCCATGAATTACCTCTAGTAATTATTTTTCATTTCAAGTGCACATCCATGACAGGCCAAGTTCATTTCTGCACTACCATTTCTTCATCCCCACACTCAAGCTATAGCAGCAATCAGTTTATCCTGTATGCTGCCACAGAACAGAAGATATGGGATATGTGAGAATGCCTACTTTTTTGTGTGTGCTGGCAAGTGACATAGTATATAGCTTTAAGTGAATTCCACCACCTAGTGTGAGGTCAATGGAATGGAGAAATATAGTCTTTGCATTGAAAGATGCAGGTAGTATTATGAATAACAACACAACCCATCATACATACTTAGAGGATGGGATGGAGACGGTTATGTTGGTTCTATCTGGTCACTGGAAATTCATCGTGGCTGACCAACCCACTGGAATGGACAGTGGCCATCTTGATAACACTACCATAGGCTATATCTGACTGTTTTTCTTTGAATCTGAACACCAAGAGATACCAAAGCATCTTTTACATACAACATCTTATGATGCTCATTGATGTCATGTTCACTAACATGTCTTTAGGGCAAGAACCTCCACCACCTCTTTTTCATAAGAAATAGGATATTATCATATAGATGAATTGTTCTGGATTGTGGGAAGGAAGAGCGAGTGCCCCAGTGGTTGCTTCAGTAAATCCTCTTGGTTCTTCCTCACAGCACTGTGGGACAGTGTTACAATGTTTACAAGTAAGAAGAGAATAAGCTTTCCTTCCTTACCAGTTGCCAGGTAGAGTAACCCAAGAGTGCACCATACCATGTTGAGAACATTTTGTGTGTGTGTGTGTTTGCACATGGTGCATGCATGTGTATGCGTATATGAATATGCCCATGTCAAGCCTGCCTATCCACAGAGACGGACAAATTTCCTTCCTTTATGTTTTTTTAGCCCATTCTTCACTACTAGGGAAAGGGAGGTTGGGCCAGCCTCAAAGATGTGGACATTCTCTACTGG
Source organism: Dipus sagitta (assembly GCA_036346955.1). Taxonomy (NCBI): domain Eukaryota; kingdom Metazoa; phylum Chordata; class Mammalia; order Rodentia; family Dipodidae; genus Dipus; species Dipus sagitta. Next base: position 183,833,697 of record CM070771.1, read on the forward strand.
CGCTGCCCACTCAGGAAGGCACACACGGTCCTGTCTGACCTTCCTCATGTTCCCACAGGATCCATGAGATGCCAGAAAAGAACAGAGAATTATAAAGAGAGCTGACTTACAAGATAAAACTCCTAATCCGCCAAATGTTATTGACTATGTGCCAAACACTTTGAGACCACTGTGATTTGCACACCTCTACATTTCCCAAAGGCATCAGAAAGCTATAGAATAGTTGGATTGTTTTATTTTTCAAAATTAATTGAAGCAGTTTATTGAAGCAGAAGTCATTGGGAGAGCCCTTACAGTACAGTTCTTTGAATAATGAAGTACTAAAAAATATGTGGTTCTACCAGTATTTGGACAACCCACATAATAGACACAGAAAATAAAATCAAGGTAATCAAGTGAAGAGGAGGTCAGGACACTGAAACTGAAAAAAAAAATGACCAAATTTCTTATCAGGAACATGAAACAAGTAGTAACACTCAGAACTCAGAACTGCAGTGCAGAACAGGATGAAATGTAGAATGGAGGCATTTTACCTTTAACCTTCCAAAAGAAAGTAGATAAAGGAAACCCGTTTTTATTTGAAATGTTGATTATCATGAGGAAACAAAACCTACCTCTGGACGGGCTTGAGGCTGATTAGATCCCAGCAGGCTTCTTGGGCCTGATAACTCTCAGGCACTGCTGGAGTGCCTGGTAAGTTCTGTGAAGAGTTCTTGAGAAAGCACTCTGGACCACAGGGGTTAACACAGTGTGCAGTTCTGAAGCAGAAACAGATGCCTGAGGGCTGTAAGTGCTGCGTTTGGGAAGAAATGCTCCCGGAAGGGAGCCTCACACATTTCTATTATCATGGGAAATGTGGTGGACACAGTAGGCAAGAACACCTACGTGTGTTAGTAAGCCTTGTGATGTACCTTACAATCTGGGACAGGAGTTCAAGGTCTTTCTGCCTCATGAAGTTGAAGTAGAAAACTTGGCTGTAAAGTTTCACGCTATTGTACATTAGTAACAGGCACTGAGTGAGGAGCATTGTCATGGACAGTCTTATGTTGTGTCTGGTGGGTTTTCCTCCAAAATGAAAGTTGTAGCTCTAAACTTCTATGAACTATCCCCAGCTATCTACACTCTGCTTTTCCTCCACCTTATACATGTAGTTGGCAAAATCAGTTCTTGCGATAGGAGTATTGGCTGCATCAGGAACGATTGAGAAAAATTGTTCTTTTTTCTAACAACCATCATAACTACTTTTAGAACTTGACAATGTAATTTCTGCTGTTTATCAGAGTAGTGGAGAATAGGGTAAAAAACTAAAAAGGAAGGTAACTTGTCAGTCTCTGTGGACAGGCAGGCATGCCATATGTACATATGCACATACCTGTGCATGTACCATATGCAAACACACACACACACACACACACACACACACACACACACACGAACTGTTCTGAACATGGTTTGGTGCACTCTTAGGTTAGTCTACCTGACAACTGGGTAAGGAAGTAAAGCTTATTCTCTTATTACTTGTAAACATTGTGAACACTGTAAACACATTAACCCTGAAAGTTTATCAGAAAATCACATGACCAGCAAGGGAGAAAACCGGGATACAATAAACAGTCTTAGCTTACCAGAACTCTGGCACAGAAGTAAGAAGACAGTGAATATCTTTTGGACACTCTACAAACAGACAAGACTTTTTCCCAGCTATTAATTTATCAGAAAATCAAGTGATCATTTTCCCCACAGACTCTAGAATGGCCTAAGCTATTAAGCTGTTCATGAAAAACAGTTTAAATATTTATTTTAAGGCTTATAAGCAAAGTCTCTTTTCTCAGAAGCCCAGAGAAGCATTTGTTTCTTTTTGCAAGGGGTGCTCAAAGACATTGTGGTTTCAGAGGGAACACAAAGAACCCATTTCTTTCTTTTTTCTTATTTTTTTTTTTTTTTGTTGTTTTTTTGAGGTAGGGTCTCACTCTAGCCCGGGCTGACCTGGAATTCACTCTGTAGTCTCAGGGTGGCCTCAAACTCACAATGATCCTCCTACCTCTGCCTCCTGAGTGCTGGGATTAGAGGAACCCATTTCTTTTTTTTTTAAATTTTTTTTTGTCAGAATACATTCTAGTCCTGCTATTTCCATATCTACTGTATGATTATATGACTTCTGGCATCACGTGGCTCCAGAAAGCGAGCTGAAACTGCTCGATTCAACTCTGTCAGCTTGTTGCCCTTTGGGTTGATGATGTGACATCACCTGCCATGGAATCATGAAACCCGCAAAGCACAAGTTCACTGAGGAAGCATGACAAGGAGTGACTGCTTCCGGTTTCGTCAGATGATACTGTCCTCTTTTCAAGAAGATGCGGCTTCCCATCGGTGGTGGTTTAAATAGATAGCCCCCAATGTATTCAGTGTTTTATTAGCTTATAGTTTGCATCTGCAGCCACCTGGCTGGAGGCGGTGTCACTGGGAAAATCTTAAGGTGCGATGGTGGGTTTGAGATTTCAATCTAAAGATATGCAATGTGTGCCCAGCTGGAGTTCCTGAAGTGTGCTGTGTGGCTTTTGACTTGTGTCTCTCTATCTGTGTTTGGTCCTGTGAAAGCAGGCCAGCTTCTTCTGCCATTATGGAACTTCCCCTAGGTCTGTAAGCTTTAATAAATATCCCTTCCTCCATACCTGTGCCTGGTTGGGAAGTTCATGTCAGCGAACCTAAAGCTGTCTGCTACAAAACCATCTTAGAGCAGGTCTGGAGGGCGCCATTCACTCACAGGACTAGTTTCGTGTCTGTGTCAGCTCCCTGGATGGTAATAACTGGCTCTGTTCTCCTTATCTGTCTCTTCATCTTCCTACCTCTTGTACTAATGCTCTCTTCTCTCACTTACCAAAGTCATAGAGTGCCTCCTACTAGCCTGTTAAGAATCAGAGATATAACAGTTAACACAGAGTATCTGTTATCATGGAGGTTATAGAGACAATAGATGAGGAAACATGCAATATGAGAGCTTGTGTTACTTTTTAGGAATAATTATAAAACAAACAAACAGAGTAAAGAGACACAGTGACAGGAATGAGCCAGCCTCTCACACCCGCTCCTTGGACTTTTTCTCTTTCTATAAAATCTGCCTTCACTGCAAAATATTTCATCCTGTTTCTTGACTTTTATCACTGTCTATATGTTATGTTGACACTTCAACATCCTGTGTTTAGGTCAGATCTCGCTGAAAGCTTTTATAAAAAATGTAAGCCTGTTGATGCTGTGGCTTTTGAGCTGAGAGCTGAACTCAGTAAGACTGAACATAGCTGGGTGACAAGAATTCTAAACAAATGGAACAAAAGACAAGGGCCATATGATGAGGCTAGCTAAGAGTCCAGGGCGGCTGGGGTGAAGAGAGCAAAGGGAGGGTAGAATGAGATGAGATCAGAGGAATGGAGGGCATGCATAAGCAACAAGTCAGGACAGGCCTTGAAGGCCATGGTAGCAGGCTGTATCATTCTGAGCAAGGATTTTGAAAGATGCTGCTATAAGGAGCATAAGTCAGGGAAGAAAATAGTTCTATTGTGGAGTTAGGGAGTGTTAGTTATTTTCTTTTGGCTGTGACAAAATACCTGACAAACATCAGTTTAAGGGTGGCAGGGTTCATTTCAGCTTATAGTTCAATGTTACAGTCCTTGAACTGCAATCTGAAATATGGCAGGCAAGGCACAGCAGGAGCATGAAGCACCTGGTCACACTTAGCCCACAGGGAAGAAGCAGAGAGTGATGGAGACTAGTGTTCTGCCAGCCACCTCCTTCTTATACAGTCCAGGACACTGGCCATGAAATGGGTCTGCCCACAGTAAAGATGGGTCTTCTCACCTTAATCTATCAAGATAATCCTTAACAGGTATGCTCAAAGGCTAACCTAATCTAGATAACCCCTCACAGGTGATTCAATGTCCTGTCAAGCTGACAATCAACATAAACCACCATAGGAAAATATGTTAGGAAGTCTTGGCAACAGTGTTGATGAGAGGAAGTGGGGGTTAGCTGAGGATGGTAAGGGTCGGATGCTCTATGATTCTGGTATTCTATAAGGTAGAGTCTTTAGGCCAACTAATGAATTGCATGTAGAGTGAAAGAGGAAGGAACAAGTTGCAGGGGACTTCAAGGTTTATTACCTGACTTACTGACAGAATGGAATTGTCACTGTCTGAATGGGGTGGAGTAAAAAAGTGAATAGATGTGGCTGAAGAGAATGCTCAGTGGTTAAGGTGCTTGCCTATAAAGCCTAGTGACTGGGGTCCAATTCCCCAGTACCCACATAAAGTCAGATGCACAAAGTGGCACATGCATCTGGAGTTCATCTACAGCAGCTTAAAGCCCGGGTGTGCCCATTCTCTCTTTCTCTTTCTTTCTCTGCTTGTAATTAAATAATTTTTTTTAAAGGGAGGTGACAAAATCAAAGTCTCAGAGTGAGAAATAAGTCTGAAGTCCAAGTAGAGAATGGATAAAAAGAGAATAGAAAAGGAGAGAGCCTGGGAGCCTAGCACATTTCAAATAGAAAGGCTTCAGGATGATAAGAGGATGTTAGGAGAATTCACTATCAGACAGTACTGTCCTTCATTGCCTGTTATCCATTATCTTGAAATTTGTTCTTTCATGCATTTAATGTTTCTTATTTGCTTTGGGTGGGATGATAAACCTAGTACATTTCAGTCCATGATTGAAACAAAAAGAAGTCATGCCTTTGTGCTGTTGCTGAAAAAATGTACTTTGTTCCCATGTCAGTTTCATCTAAATAGATACCTCTGCTTTTTCACTGGAGCATTTAATATGTTTTTATTTAATGTAATTAAAAAATATAATCTAACTTGTTCTACCTACACTTATAGTACTAAGTTTGTCCCCTCTGTGGGGACACAAGAACACATTTTAGTATGGATTCTTAGCAGAACTTTTATGCATTATTTTTAGTAACTGCTTCATGCTTAAACCTATACTCAACATGTTGCCTTCTATTTAAGGGTATTGACATGGAATTTCACATAAAATGTACAACTTTACTTATTCTCAAGGTTCTTTATGTCATCCTAGTCATATATTTTATATCTTAATTCAAGACAATATAAGAACATTTTAAAGGAGATTTTTTTATTACAAAGAGTAAAAGTTACCTCATCTCTCATCATATACAAAAAATAAACTCAGGGCTGGAGGGATGGCTTACCAGTTAAGGCATTTGCCTGCAAAGCCAAAGGGCCCAGGTTCGATTCCCCAGGTCCCACGTTAGCAAGATGCACAAGGAGGCGCACACGTCTGGAGTTTGTTTGCAGCATCTGGAACCCTGGCATCCCCATTCTCTCTCTCTCTCTCTGCCCTCTTTCTCTGTCAAATAAATAAATGAATGAATAAAAATAAAATATTAAAAAAGCTGTGCACACCACCACACTGAGACTTTCTTTAAAAAAATCCTCAACATGTGTTATCGATTTTAATGTAAAATCTAAAAATAGGAAATGACTTGAAAACACTGGAAGAATGCTTGAGGACATTGGAATAGACAAGGATGTTTTTTGGACAGAACCCCTAAAGGAAAACAGAAGCAGAAATAGACAAGTGGGATTATATCAAACTAAAAAGCTTTTGCTCAGCAGAGAAAACAATCAAGTCAAAGCTATAATGAGCTATAATCTTATTCTAGTTATAAAGACCATTCTTGGGAAGATCAAAGATAATAAGGTGTTGCAGTTACTTTGACATTGCTGGGGCAAAGTACCTGACAAAAAACAGCTTGTAGTGGTTTGATTTAGGTGTCCCCCATAAATTTAGGTATTCTGAATGTTAGTTTCCCCAGCTAATGGCAATTGGAAATTAAAGCCTCCAGGAGGTAGTGTATTTTGGGGGGCCGGGCTTATGGGTATTATAGCCAGTTTCCCCATGCCAGTGTTTGGCACACTGTCCTGTTCCTGTTGTCCACCTTATGTTGGCCAGGGGGTGATGTCTACCCTCTGCTCATGCCATCATTTCCCCTGCCATCATGGAGCTTCCCCCCTGAGCATATAAGCCAAAATAAACCTTTTTCCCTACAAACTGCTATTGGTTGGGTGATTTCTACCAGCAGTGCAAATCTGACTGCAAGAGTAAAGTGGTACCAAGGTGTGGGATTGCTGCTAGACATCTGACTATGTGGCTTTGGCCTTTTGGAGCTGATTTTCAAGAGGAATGTGGAAGGATTTGAAACCTTGGCGTAAGAGATGCCTTGCAATGCTATAAGTACAGCTTGATGGACTATTCTGGTCAGAGTTGAAAGACCTAAATGCAGTAAGAACTATGGACTGTAAGGTTTGGCTTATGAGGGTGAAAAGGAGCTTTGTCTGGACTGGGATAGAAGTAGTATGTGTAAGAGGTTTGCTGTTATGGCCATGCCCTGAGAAGTTGTGCATGGCTGCATTGTGTAGAAATGGACAGGTGTGAGCAGAGGGATATGACACAGAGAAAATGAAATCTTTGGGCCTAAACTGCAGGCCCTTTAGCTGCAATTATTTGAGAGATTACAATCTTTGAGCATGGGCCAGCTGACCTGCACTGGGGCAAGAAGAAGAATATAGACTCTTTTGAAGGGGCCTAAGCGCTCAATGAGTGTCCTGTTCTTCAAAGTCTGCTCCCTCCAACCCCCACACCCTAGATTTACAAATTGGTACCCTACCTTGTATTGTATAAGAATAAAATATAAGAGTATAAGAAATGCAGGAAAGAGAGGGTCATTGAGTTTGCAATGCAGTCTTGTGTTTTGGAAACAGCTATGGGCAGTGTGAAGCAGGTTTGCTGGATGCCTTCATGGAGACCAGATGGAGCCATGAGGATGAACTGTAGGTTGCAGTGGAGACCCAGTGAAGATGCCAGGACCATGAGATGGCTGCTAAGGAAAGCTGCTGGCCCCAGATGAAGTTTTCTAGGACTGTGAGTAGCCTAGCTGGACGGGTGGAATTGGAACTCCAGAGAGGTGTTGCTGGTTAGAATTAACTGACTTGGAGACTGACTGGAGTTGCTGAACTTGGAGCTACAGAGTTTGATGCTTGCTCTTTTTAAATCTTGTATTGGTTGAATATTTCTTTGCTATGCCCAGTGCCATCTTTTTCAGTGTTTATTCTGTGCCATTATGGGTGTTTTGATGTTATGGCTCAGTTGAAAGACCTTGGACTATGGAGATGTCTGAACATCATTAGGATTGATAAAAACTATGGGGACTTTTAAAGTTGGACTGAATGTATTGAATTTTATATTATGTATAGATACCAGTTTATGGGGGCCAGGGGTGGAATGTGGTAGTTTGATTCAGGTGTCCCCCATGAACTTAGGTATTCTGAATGCTAGTCTCCCTATTGATGGCAATTGGACATTAAAGCCTCCTGGAGGGAATGTGTTGTTGGGGGCAGGCTTATGGGTGCTATAGCCAGTTTCCCCAGGCCAGTGTTTAGCACACTCTCTTGTTGCTATTGTCCACCTTATGCAGGCCAGGGGGTGATGTCCACCTTCTGCTCATGCCATCATTTTCCCTGCCATCATGGATCTTCCCCTCGAGCCTATAAGCCAAAATAAATCTCTTTTTCCCCACAATCTGCTCTTGGTTGGGTGATTTCTACCAACAATGTGAATCTGACTGCAACTCAACTGATGGGAGGAAAGGCTGTATTTTGGCTTATAGTCTCGAGAGGGAGCTTCCTGATGGAGCACGTTTACCACTTTGTACATCTGGCTCTGTGGACACTGGAGAATTGAGCCTGGGCCAACAGGCTTTGCAAGCAAGCATCTTCAACCACAGAGGCATCTCCCCAGCCCAATACACATAATTTTCATGTGACAATAGACAGAAATAATAAAAAACAAACAATTAAGGGGATTCACATATACTTAGGTCTTAGCCATTTTCTAAGATACACTCTTCTTCTTCTTCTTCTTTTTTTTTTTTTTTGAGGTAGGGTCTCACTCTAGCCCAGGCTGACCTGGAATTCACTATGTAGTCTCAGGGTGGCCTCTAACTCATGGTGATCCTCCTTCCTCTGCCCCCCGAGTGCTGGGATTAAAAGAGTGCACCACCATGCCCAGCCATTTTTGAAACCTCTGTTTTACTTCAATCTGAGGACTTTCCTTTAGTATTTTTTATAATATAGTTCTGATGAAAAATTCTTTGTCCTTTATTTGAAAACATTTTCTTTTGCTTTTGATATTTTGTTTTAGCCCCTCACTCCTTTTTTTTTTTAAGTTTTTTTTGTTTATTTTTATTTATTTATTTGAGAGCGACAGAGAGAGAAAAAGGGGGGGAGACAGAGGGAGAGAATGGGCGCACCAGGGCCAGATGCACAAGGGGGCACACGCGTCTGGAGTTCATTTGCAGTGGCTGGAGGCCCTGGGAGGTAGGGTGTAGTAACCACAGTGTGTCTATCTCAGGGGTTTGGAGGATAAGCCAGGCTTCCTATGCACAAATTCCTAGCAGCAGTTTTGAGACCATTGGTGTGCATCTTAACTTCTTGCCTTCGTATTTTCATTTGGAAAATACAGAAATGATTAATATCTGCTTCACAGGGCTGCTGTAAAGATTAAATGGATTAATACATGAAAAGTGCTTGGGTATAGTAAATACTAGTATCAGTGAGTTCTGATTCCTTCAGTGCTTATCAGGTGACTTAAAAATCTTTACTAAAAGTTAGGTGCGGTGGTGCAAACCTTTAATCCCAGCACTTGGGAGACAGAGGTAGGAGAATCGCTGTGAGCCCAAGGCCAGCGTGCAACTACAGAGTGAATTCCAGGTCAGACTGGGCTAGAGTAAGACCCTACCTCGAAAAAAAAAGTCAAAATAAAAATCAAAAAGGATCTTTACAAAAGAAATTGTTAATTTCAACACTAAAGTGAGAGGCCCATGTGTACATCCCTGCCACGTCACTGTTTTTGGTAATTGCTACGACCACAGAAGTGCAAATGAACTCCAGAAACATGCTACACCACTTTTGCATCCAGCTTTACGTGGATACTGGGGAATGGAATCGTGAGTCGCCACACTTTGCAAGCAAGCACCGCTGAGCCATCGCCCCAGCCCCCCAACAGACGTTTTTGACTGTTTATTCTTCTAAAGGAGTTTTTGATTAACTCCAAAGAAGACAGTAGAATATGACAGCCAACTACTGGCTCATGAGTGCACTGCATTGGGAATTAAATCGCACTTTGCAATGAGGGAAGTTCGGAATTTTCATTTTGGCCCCTTCATCCACGTGGACGGAGCAACAGGAGTTAAGAGCCCTGGACAGGAGTTTGTGAGCTCATAGCAAGGAGACTGATACGAAAGACCTTTATTTATTTTTCTTTGTAACTTGCTAACCGGGCCAAGCTCCTCCTTGACTGTGTGCAATACCGGGCTTGAGGAAAGAGGGTCTAACTTACACTGTCTATCTTGAACACCTAGCAGAAGGCTTGGCACGTAGCAGAAAGTCAGAAATTGCTAGAAAGGCATATGGTAGCAAGAAATCAAGGCAAGTGGGAAGGCTTTGTGACAAAACACTCTCCCTCTGATTCCAACCCTCCGGCTGGTGCCTCAGCTTCCACCTGGCGGAGACTGTCCGTGCACTCTGCAAACTCCACGCTGGGGAGCCAGAGCAAAAGGACCAGCGAGAGCTCGCGTTCCTGGCTGATAAGGGCCGCGGGAGGCCGAGCCCAGCCTCGGAGCCCAGGGGCGCTGTGAGTGGTGGAGCGGCGGCCGCATCCCCCGCGTGGGTCCTGCCCGTCTCGTTAAGTGCCCCGGTCCCCGCCGCGAAAGCTCCAGCCTGCGAAGGGACTCCGGCATCTCCGCCATGGGCCTGGGGGACTACCACCGCTGCCAGCAGCGCATGTCGCGGGGGCTGCACGGGGCCCCGTGCCCCGCGGCGCCCTGGTCCCCGGCTCCGGCGCACGCCGCCTACGCCGCGCCCGGGAGCCCGTGGGTGGCGGGCGCGCACGAGCAGGCCCGCCTCACCAACCCGGTGCTGGAGCACCTCCGGCGGCAGCTCGAGCGCGCCTTCCAGCGGGCCGTGGCCCGAGGCCGAGCCCGGCGCGCGCGCGAGGCGGTGGAGGCGGCGGCGGCGGCCGCGGCGGCGGCGCGCGAGGAGCGAAACCGGATGCGCATGGAGTGCGCCCTGGCCCGGCTGCGCGCGGAGCTGGTGAGCGCGGCCCGAGGGGGCGCCCTTCCCGGGGCGTGGGTCCTGGGAGGGGGACCTCCACCCGGGGTCTCCAGGAGCCAGCCACGCCCTCCCGGGGGAGCAGGGGCGCTCTGCAACTGAGCAGGGCCTTGTCTACCTGTGACTCCAGTCACCTCCTTTCCATAGGTTTCCATCATATAGAAAGTTCCTTACGGGGAAACTCTGGGTATTTGTGTGTGTGGGGTGTGGAGAAGAAAATGCCAATGAAATCCACGCTCCTGGGATTGATGGAGAAAGGTCCATCAACGACTCTTGTGTCATTTCAGCATCCCCCCCCCTCGCCCCCGCCTTGGGAAGAATTTAGAAAATTGGCTGAGGAGGTAGCTCAGTTGGTAGGGTGCTTGTCCAGCATGCATGAGGGCCTGGGTTCAATCCCCCAGTACCATACTACTAACGGGGCACCCAGGTGGTGGGGCATACTTTTAATTCCAGTGCTCAGGAGGTGGAGACAGAAGTTCAAGGACATAGGCTGTTCAACCCTAGCTCAAAGGGTGAGGGAAGAGGGGCTGGGGACGAGGGAGGCAACAAAGAATTCAGAAAGCTGGAAATAAGGCAGTTTGTAAAACTGTAGTCAGATTAAGATATTAAACAGGAGGAAATGTGAGTAGGTATTTTAGATGGCTATTTTAAATGAAAAAAAAAAAAACCGTTCTAAATTAGGGAACTTAAAAGGACAAAGGAAAATAGAAGCAATTCAGACTTTCAAATGGCTCTGCCTGTGAGTGTTATGTAATGGAGACGTGACTTGGAAAGTGCTCTTTTGCATTGAATGCTCCAACTAGCTCATGCTTTAGGACTGATTAGGAACCTCAGCAGAATACTCATTTCATTTCTGGGTTTATTAAGGGCGATGTGGTAGTGCACTCAATTTTAGCCGTATTAGCAATTTAAATCTGATAGAGGGATGCATTCTATCTGATTTAGCCCTGTTGAAGGAGCACCTGGTTTTCATCCAGGCTCAGAGAGTCAAAGAAAGCAGACAGCAGAGCCACCTCACTAGACACGCAGAGATCTGTGCTGTGGGCCAGGATGTCACACTGGAATGCTGAGGCCTAGTTCAGATACCTGTTCCGTGGACCTAAGATATGTCACCTGTCCCCCCCCCCCTCCTCTCTTCTGACTCGTATTGAGGTCATACTGGGCAAACTCTGAGACACCTTTAAGTTTCACATTGCAGTGAATTGCTCTATCAGTAGGAAGTTTAGATAGGTAATGTACTGGGGGTGGGGAGAAGATAGAGAATAACATTCCAAGCCCAACATTTGGATTCCACCCTCCCCCATTAACGTTTATGGGCTTTGCTAACGCTTGCTAGCCCAGCAACTTTGAGAATGTTAATTAGTACATCTGAGTTTGTTTATTCACCGGAACAATAGATATTATAATTGCGTGCGATTGCTGTAAGGAATTACATGAATCGGTGAGGTCATAGGCAGTACTTACTGGCTCTTACTATTCTTCTGATAATTATTACAGACCTTGGAGCTTGTGCCAAAAAGGATAAGTATGTACATATAAAGAATGGAGGTTGTTTCTAGAAAGGAAGTGGAGAATTTCACATGCACAGAGATGCTGTATCCTTGAGGAACTATCCAGCCAACGCATGTATACATTAGATTGGTACCATCATCACTAGGATTAATTTTTGGTTATGGGCCATTAACTAGGTTCTGTAGGAATCAGCATCCAGACATATATGTGCCCGTATCACCTAGGAGAATAGCATTTGTGTAAGTAACAATGGCAAACAAGTTCAGTTAGAAACATGTCATTTATGTCATTTTCTGTTTGGCTTGGTCTTTCTAGTGGAAGTCTTGATTTCTAAGTTTTTAATATGGATTTCTGGGGTTAAATCTAAAGCTTTGTTTGTACATGAGGTCTTTATTTTTCCTTCAGAGAAGTTCCAGAGCTTTCATCCTTTCATCAGACTCTCAAAGGGATCCATGATGAAAGAAAAGTTTATAAAACACTGGTGTCTGAATTTTATAAATAGCGTGAATTGCACCTGCTTTTTTAGACCGTAAATCGTTATCAATAATTTTACTCTCTGATACTTGGTATGAAAATAGAGAATGGATATTCATAAGTTTACTCATGTATTCTTTCATTTGCTCATCTTTGTTGCTGGTTTTTTGTTGTTGTTGTTTTTCAAGGTAGGGTCTCACTGTAGCCCAGGTTGACCTGGAATTCATTATGTAGTCTCAGGGTGGCCTCAAGCTCGTGGTCATCCTCCTACCTCTGCCTCCCAAGTGCTGGGATTAAAGGCATGTGCCACCATGCCCTGCAATTCCATCTTTCAACAAGGACACATAGAACTTTTCATGTATGCCTGATATTGCACTCAAAATTGGGAATATAGTCATGAAGAAGTAACTAGCCCTGGCCTCAACAGCCTCAGTCTAGTAATGAGAGGCATGCATATAGGAAGCTGTGGAAACACGGGTAAGGAGCAGTGATGTCTGCCCATGCAGTTACGTAAGGCTTTCCAGAAGAATTGGCATTTATTTGCATTCAGTGGAAAGAGAAATGGTAAAGGGTATCTTAAAACTGAGGGGTCAGTTGGAGGTGTGGCTCAGCACATCTCCTCAGGGACTGGCAAAGTGTCTGGCCACCTGTATGGGAACTTCATGGGATAGCATGGCAGGAAAAGCAGCTGGAAAAGCAGGGCAGGAGCCTAGAGCCTGGGCGCCATATTGGGAGACTAGAACCTTTTGGCAGACAAGCTGCCGGGGCTTTTGATTACTCTTACTGTTTGCTTGCTGGATGCCCATCTACTTTATCCTTTTTTAAAAATATTTTTGTTTATTTTTATTTATTTACTTGAGAGTGACAGACAGAGAGAGAAAGAGACAGAGAGGGAGAGAATGGGCACGCCAGGGCCTCCAGCCACTGCAAACAAACTCCAGATGCATGCGCCCCCTGTCCATCTGGCTAACGTGGGTCCTGGGGAATTGAGCCTCGAACCGGGGCCCTTAGGCTTCACAGGCAAGCGCTTAACCCCTAAGCCATGTCTCCAGCCCTACTTTATCCTTTCTAATTCTTGGTGTCAGAGACATATTGTTCTAGGTGCTGAGGATCAACAAAAGGAAAAGCGTCAGAGGAAAATTGAAATATAACCTTGTCTGGTAGTTTTATTTTGCAAATAGAGAGGGAACCACTGACGTAGTATTTGCTTTTGATGAACACATTGTCCTGGATCATCCTGGGGTGGTTACTGTTGATGAGTTAATGAAGAATTGTTTTTAAATTTTTATTCTTCAGTTTTTTTTTCAAAATTTAGAGACACTTTATTAGATGAAGAGAAGGAAAGAGAAGAAAGTTCAGAGAACTACTGCCATGTGGAGGGCAGAAGGGGATAGAGAGCCCATGCGAGAGTAAGGGTGAAGCAAGGAAAGTTTACTAGAACCTGGAAGTTCAGGAGCCAGCCAAGAGCATTTTTAAATTAAAAAAAAAATTATTTGCAAGGAGAGTGAGCAAGTGAGTGACAGAGAGAGAGAGAATGAAAATGAGATAATATGAATGGGTGTGCCAGGGCCTCCAGCTACTGCAAACAAACTCCAGGTGCACATGCCAGTATGGATCTGGCTTTACATGGGTTCTGGGGGATTTAACTCGGGTTGTTAGGGTTTGCAGGCAAGCAGCTTAATTGCTGAGCCATCTTTCCAGCCTAATGAAGAATTTAAAGCAGAAGAAACTAGCTTCTCATGAGTCACATTGAAGAAGACACCATTGGAGAAATTTGCGGGAAGTTGATCATTCGTTTTAGTTTATAATACAAGGATTAGATTTGACTAAGCTTTGTTGGACCTCCTCCTAAGTAAACTGTCCTTGGAGATATATAACTTTTTAAAAATTTTATTTTCATACATGAGGACCTTCACAGACTCCCACTGGAAGAGGGTATGAATCAGTCTTACTACATAACAGATTTCATTCTAGAGTGAAAAGTGTCAGATAATATAAGTACACATAACCATACATGTGCCTCTGAGGTGTCATTAAATGTTTTTCCTCAGTAGGGAGGCCATTTAAAATCCTGAAGACTTGAAATGACAAGTAATCAAGTAAATGGGCCCAGTTCTTGAACACTCAGGTGGCCCCAGGCAGTTATCCTGTGACTCAGAAAGCTCATAAAGATAAATGATTTCGCTGTGGATCGTATGCCAGTGCTTGCAAACAGCCTGCAGTGCATAGGTATTTTTCATACAGACAGCTCTGTGCATCAGCTATTTTTTTTTTTTTTGTTTGCTTTCATTTCAAGGCCATTTCCAAAGCTATTTATATATTTGGATTTTACCTTGTCATATAGAAAGCCAGTTTTACAGCCAGGCCAGGGAGTCACAATGGAAGACTAAGATGAGAAATACATCTTTCTTGATATCTTATTTTGCTTTCATTATTTCCCGTGAGTAGTCGGAGAGCCGTTTCATTTGATCTGTATCTCTAACTAATAAAAATCCTTATTTTTTTCTCCCCCTAACTTTTAGCTGGAATTGCGTTTCCAGAATCATCAGCTGGCCTCCACTTTGCTGGATCTAAACACGAAGATGCGGCAGCTAAAGCAGCAGCATGAGCTGGATGGAGCCTGGAGACCTGGGAGCCCGGAAGACAAGGCCATGAGCCCGTAGCGTGGGAGTGCACCCCTGCAAAGCCGAGTGCCGCCAGGTGACGGTGACGTGCACAGCTCCGCAGCAGTCCTGAGCCCTTAAAGTAGCGTAGGCAGCTCTGAAACGGTTCTAACCTTAGCATTAGGAATATTTTTCCTGAGCTCCAAGGGACAATTTGTAGACCAAAAACTTAGATGATAAGAGGAAGAGACAAAAGGCATAAGGAAGAGGAGAGAGAAAACGGTGTGTTAGCAAGTTGTAAAAATATTCATTCATTGGTTTTATTTTTATGAAAGAAAGTGAGAAAGAGGTACATCAGGGCCTTAGCCACTGCAAATGAACCACAAACACGTGCACCACCTGGTGTGCATGTGCCACCTTTGTGTGTCACTTTGTGCAACTGGCTTATGTGGGTTCTGGAGAGTTGAACCTGGGTCCTTAGACTTTGTCTTAACTGCTAAGCCATCTTTCCAGCCCTGGTTTTATTTTTAGAAGAAGTGAAAGAGGAAGAAAAACAAAAACATCACAGAGTGCCTTAAGACCAACTTCCAGTGTTCCATCCTGTAACCTTTTTTTTTTTTTTTGACATTGTTTGAACTTCCAGAATCTGCACTTGTTTTTATTTTACTTGATTATTTATTCATCTGTTCAGTACTCTTCTACATTTGTTACACTACAAAATTACTTTTTCTTGGATTCCAACTATACCCTTTAGGTGGTCTGTATTAAGAATATCTCACTTTTGTGGTGGATATAGATATATATCCTAAGTCTTGCTTTTATTTTGGTACATGAAATACTCCAGTAGCCTCATAAAATCCCTTGCCTCAGTTTATTCAAGTTTAAATTTCATGACTGATACTCAAAAACTTCCTAACAAATTCAATCCTATTTAGAGTTAAAATAGTTCTTATTAATGAATTAGAAATATCCTGTCTCTTTAAAATGCTATCTCTTGCAAAAATAAAGCTAATAAAAATACTTGCAAACCTACTTGGTATTCATAATGGTTATTATCTATAAAAATAACAACAGTGCAATTTTAATAACTCAATTAAAAATTTGTTCTTGAAGACAAAAAAGAACAAGAGATATGGTCTTTCTTTTAAAATAAATGCTTGTTAAAGGGTTATCATAGTACATTGGGGGTGGAAATGTTTAAGTGAATATCAGGTGAGGGGATTGAGGGAAGGATGGAGAAGGGGGAGGGACTAACCAAAATTTAAGATTTATGAAACAGCTACACTGAAACGTACTTCGTTTTAGCTAATTAGAAATATAATTTGGAGTAAGAGTCTGAGCAGAAGTCTCTGCAAGGGCGAATACCACTGCTGCTGGAAGACATCACTGCTGCTAGAAGACATAGGTTGTTATAGGAAAATCCCAGTGAGTTGGTCAAGGAAGCCTCAGAGGCTCCCAAAGCAATACTCATGCTCTAGGTTGCCGATTAGAACTAGCTGGCAAGACCCCATTGTTGAGAACAACATATGTTTCAGTTTCAGGACCCTGAGAAGTCAAACAGGAACTGAGTTCGAAGCTTCCTGCCTGTTAACTAGCTGTTCTAGTGCTGGAAAGTGCTGCTATGCAGGCTTCTGGGGAGAACAGTGACCAGCAGTCTTAGAAAGTAGTGGACCCTGACAGCTATACAACTGACCGGCCAGGCAAGCTGTGCTCATTGGCGCTATCATGGCATGGCTGTTACCGGGTAATCAGCTGCTCTCTGATTGGGTTTAAAGCCTGCCCCATGGGAAGGAGTTCATGCCTGGTTTTGAAAACCTAGTCGAAGTCCTGTCTCTGGGAAGGTCATGGGGTCTACCAGGAAAGTGAGTACTGTAGTTTGGCTAAATATACATGTTGTTCCTATCAAACTGGCCTCTAAATCTTTATGTTTAAGCCCATAGATCAGTGTGGCTCTCCCCTTTGGTCAGAGAAGCTTCTTTTTTGCAGTTGACAGTGACTACTGGGGAGGCTCAAAACTCATCAAAGTGCTGAACTTTGTGACTGCTGCGTGTTCAGCACTAAAGAAAGATATCACCCACTCCCAGGCTCAAGGCACACCAAGGAATTGGGGCTGGAAAGCCAAAGGTGCACAGAATAGGGAGGAGTGTTTGGTAGCACTGCCTTCTAGACGTGAGGTAGCTGTTGCATTCATGACATCACAGCTACTGTCATTACCTACAGAAGAACTGTACAACATTTACTGCATTCAACACTCCTTCATGGGTGGTGGGGAAGAACCAAAACCCCATTAGAGTAGAAAGAGTAGTTGGAAAGAAGAAGGCGTTCAGTGGAAGGGGGATGAGGGTACAAGAGAAGGTAATGGGAGGGGATTATAATCAAAATACAATATATACTGGGCTGTAGAGATTGCTGAGTGGTTAAGGAACTTGTCTGAAATGCCTACGGACCCAGGTTTGATTCCTCAGTATCCACATAAGCCAGATGCATAAGGTGGCACATGTGTCTGAAATTTGTGCTGGCTGGAGGCCCTGGTATGCCCATTCTCGCTCTCTTATTATCTGTCTCTCTCTCTCTCTCTGCCTCTCTAGCTCTCTCTCACTCTCTCTCTTAAATACATAAATACACAAAAGATTAAAATACAGTATGTACATGTGTCATAAATTGCCAATATAAATAAATTTTAAAAAATGTTAGAATAATCATGTAGCTTAGCCTGTGTGGGATCCTAGACTTAAACTGTAGCACTAAAAATAAATTTAAAAGTAAAGAAAATAAGGCTGGCGAGATGGGATAGCAGTTAAGGTGCTTGCCTGTGAAGCCCAAGGACCCGTGTTCGACACCCCAGGTCCCACATAAGACAGATGTACACAGCGACACATGTGCAAAGTTGCACATGCACACAAGGGGGTGTACACGTTTGGAGTTTGATTACAGTGGCTGGAGGCCCTGGCGCACCAATTCTCTCTTTCTTTCTCTTGCTCCACTCTTTCTCATAAAATAAAAAGGCCAATCTGTTGGGCTTGCCTCAAAATAAATAAATAAATAAAATAGATAAAATTAAAAAAGTAAAAAAATAAAAAGAAGATCAAAACGGAAAATTGTGTGAGGATTTTGAGTACTGTGTGGACCAAGTTCAGTTTGTCTTAACTTTTTGCCAATAAGTAAATTATTCTAGGGACTTCCGAGTAAGATGGTGGCATAAGAGTCACGCCAAACCAGCCTAGAGAGGGATTTAAGCAAAACCACAGCAAAATACACTTTTCTGAAAAGTGAAGAAGCATAAGTTATTCTTAGACACAGTGGAGAGTCAGGGGAGACCAAGATCCACCAGAAAGGAGGAATATGGCCAGAATCCCACTGAGGTGCATGCAATCTGCTGATCTGCATGATCCAAGCTCTGGCCCCACACCACCCACCAGGCACGCCAAGCAGCAGGAACAGCAAAGACCAAACAAGGGGATTTTCTAACCTCATCAGCTTCCTCGCAAAGTCAAGAAATAGGAAGGAAAGACAGCTGAGATCAACTAAAGAGCTACTGAAAGGGATATAGGTGGGACTGCATGAGCAACTACAGGCTTCTGCACTCTCCCATCCCCCAACAATCAGAACCGCGAACCCTCCGCATTGAGCCCCCAGTGGCAGTTTATGTATCACAGCTGATCAGAACTCCAGCTCCACAGCACAACATGGAGGGATCGAGGTTGGCACTCAGCATTGGTGAGATTGGAAGCCACCCCAAAAGGTAACAAGGCCAACTGAGAAAAAAAAATATATATCTATACATAGGCCTGCATTGGAAGAGCGAATCTGTCGAATCTGTCTTTCCATGTCAGGGCACATTATGGTTATATATTCTTGGTTGGCTTTACCATTTTCTTTTTTTTTTAATTTTTTTTGTTATTTTTATTTATTTATTTGAGAGCGACAGACAGAGAGAAAGAGGCAGATAGAGAGAGGGAGAGAGAATGGGCGTGCCAGGGCCTCTAGCCACTGCAAACGAACTCCAGACGCGTGCGCCCCCTTGTGCATCTGGCTAACGTGGGTCCTGGGGAGTCGAGCCTTGAACCGGGGTCCTTAGGCTTCACAGGCAAGCGCTTAACCGCTAAGCCATCTCTCCAGCCCAGCTTTACCATTTTCAAATAAGCTATATTTGGGGGTTGAATATTGTTGCCTTTGATGCTTTCATATCTATAGGGCCTGTGTCTTTTGCTTCTGTCATTATTGGGGCTAGGGTCTGATTCAGATCTAGGCTGACCTGGAACCCAATTCAGAAAAGAAATCTCTACCTCCCAGCTGACAAGATTAAGGGTGTAGAGCAACACATAACCTTAGAAATTTTGGCTTTATAAGACTGTTTGTTTTAATCCCCATAATTGCATACTCTGTGCTGGTTTTTATTGAATGTGTATATTGCTCAGTTGAAGTTTAGAATTTGCCAGTAAGTTGTTCTACACAGTTCACTAGAATACATGCTTAGCAAGCAAACTCAACACCTAGGATTGCTTCTGCAGTTGGATTGGGGTGCAGGAGATATACCTGGCACCTTAAACTCATATCCTGAAAGTATATAAAGGTGGATCACCACATCTAAAAACACTGCAGATAAGTAGAAAACCCAAGCATAAAATCAATTCAGAATGCAAAAGTCACTACATTATAATACAAGAAACACAAAGAATCAGGGCAATGCAGTCCTACCAAAAATTATAAATCCATCAGAAATAATCACCAATGAGACTATTTCAGATGAAATGCCTGACAAAGATTTAAAAAAAGATTGTATCTATACTCCAAGAAATCAAAGAAGAAATGAAAGGAATCAAAGAAGAAAGCAAAGGAATTAAAGAAGAAGAAGAAATTTAAAAAAAAAAAAACCCTGAAAGAGAGCACAGGAAACCAGCTTAATGAAATGAGGTCATTACAAGACATGAACAAGGAAATAGAAATACTGAAGAAAAACCAGGCTGAAATTCTAGCTCTGAATAACACAGTAAGTCAAATAAAAAACTCTGGAAGGTCTCACTAGTAGAACGGATGAAGGAGAGAACAGAATATCTAAACTACAAGACCAGGTGGCAGATCTAATACAGTCCAACAAAGAGAAAGACAAGCTAATAGGAAAGTATGAATAGGAATTTCAAGGTATCCAGGGCACTATGAAAAGATCAGACATAAGAATTCAGGGTATAGTAGGAGAAGAATTTCAATCCAGAGGCTTAGTGGGCATTTTCAATAAAATCATAGAAGAAAAATTTCCACAAATTGGGAAAGAAATGCCAATGCAGATACAAGAAGCTTTTAGAACACCAAACAGACAAGACCTGGAAAGAACCTCTCCTCGCCACGTTATAATTAAACCACTAAACACACAAACCAAAGAAAATATATTGAAAGTAGTTAGATAGAAAAAAAGGTCATCTACAAAGGCAAGCCCATCAGAATAACAGCAGATTTCTCAACACAAACATTAAAAGCCAGAAGGGCTTGGAATGTTGTATTCCAAGTTCTGAAAGATAACAACTGTCAATCACGATTACTTTAAACTGCAAAGCTATCTATTCAAATTGATGGAGAAATAAGGACATTCCACAACAAAAATAGGCTAAAGGAACTTATGACAACTAAACCAGCTCTACAGAAAATACTTGAAGGAATTATTAATGCCGAAAAGAAAGCAAAACACACAGAGAAGGAAATAGGGAAAAATAAACCACACTCAAATAACAGTTAAAACAAACAGATAAAGGGAAAACAGGAAGCACTACAAAATAAGAAGAATGGCGAGAATAAATACATACCTTTCAATAATAACTCTTAGTATCAATGGCCTCAGTGCCCCAACCAAAAGACATAGGCTTGAAGACTGGATTAAAATGTAGGATCCTACCATTTGTTGCCTCCAGGAAACTCATCTCTCAATAAAATATAGACACTGTTTTAGGATGAAAGGATGGAAAATGGTATTTCAAGCAAATGGGCCTAGGAAACAAGCAGGGGTTGCTATCCTAATATCTGACAGGATAGACTTCAAACCAACATTAGTGAGGAAAGATAAAGAAGGTCATTTTATACTGATTAAAGGAATACTCCAATAGGAGGACATTATAATCCTAAACATATATGCACCTAACATGGGGGCTCCAAATTTTATCAAACAAACACTATTAGACTTAAGGTCACAGATAACACCAAACACAATTGTAGTGGGTGACTTCAATACCCCACTCTCATCAATTGACAGGTCATCCCAGCAAAAAATAAACACAGAGGAATCTGGATTAAATGATATCATGGAACCAATGGACCTAACAAGTATCTATAGAACATTCCATCCAAATAATGCAGAATATATAATTTTCTCAGCAGCACATGGAACATTCTCTAAAACAGACCATATAATAGGACACAAAGCAAATCTCAACAAACACAGAAAGTTGAAATAATCTCTTGTACTCTATCTGACCACAATGGGATTAAACTGCAAATCAACAACAAGAAAAACTACAAAGCATATAAAAATTCATGGAGACTAAACAGTACACTATTGAATGATGAATGGGTCATTGAAGAAATCAGAAAGGAAATCAACAAATTCATAGAATCAAATTATGATGAGAATACAATACACCAAAACCTTTGGGACACAATGAAGGCAGTCCTAAGAGGGAAATTTATAGCTCTAGGTGCCTATTAAGAAATTAGTTCCCAAGTAAACAATTTAATGCTTTACCTTAAGGCCTTGGAAAAAGAAGAACAAAGCAAGCCAAAAATCAGTAGAGGAGAAGAAATAATAAAGATTAGGGCAGAAATTAATAAAATAGAACCCTCCCCCCCAAAAAAAACCAATCAAAAGAATCAAAAAAGACTTGGTTCTTTGAAAGGATAAACAAGATTGAGAAACCCTTAGCAAATCTGACCAGAAGGAAGAGAAAAGAGACAAAAATTAATAAAATCAGAGATGAAACAGGCACCATTACAACAGATACCAAAGAAATTAAAAAAAATCATAAGGTCATACTTTAAGAATATATATGCCTCTAAGTTTGAAAATCTGAAAAAAATGGATGACTTCCTTGATTCATATGACCTATCAAATTTAAATCAAGATTAGATAAACCATAGATTTATAGAAAGTATGGAGATCCAGGCAGTTATACAAAGTCTCCCAACTAAAAAATGTGCAGGCCCAGATGCATTTACTGGTGAATTTTACCAGACCTTCATGGAAGAACTAACACCACTGCTTCTCAAACTTTTCCATAAAATAGAAAAGGAAGGAATTCTACTGCATTCCTATGAAGCCAGCATCACCCTGATACCAAAACCAGACAAAGACAGAACAAAAAAGAAAATTACAGACCAATCTCCCTCATGAACATAGATGCAAAAATTTTGAACAAAATATTGGCAAATAGAATACAAGAATATATCAGAAAGATTATTCACCCTGACCAAGTTGGCATTATCCCAGGGATGCAGGGATAGTTCAACATATGCAAATCAGTAAATATAATACATCATATAAGTGGTCTGAAGGACAAAATCACATGCTTATTTCAATCTATGCAGAAAAGGCACTTGACAAAATCCAACATCCCTTCATGGTAAAAGTATTACAGAAATTGCGAATAGAAGGAACATATCTTAGCATAATAAAAGCCATTTATAACAAACTTACAGCTAACAGAATACTAAATGGGGAAAATCTTGAAGCTTTTCCACTTAATTCAGGAACAAGACAAGGGTGTCAACTGTCCCCACTTTTAATTAATATAGTACTGAAAGTCTTAGCTATAGCAATAAGGTAAGAGACACTCATAAAAGGGATACAAACTGGAAAGGAAGAGATCACGTTATCATTATTTGCAGATGATATGATTTTATACATAAAGGACCCTAAAGACTCTACCAGCAAACTATTAGTGCTGATAAACTCTTTTAGCAACATAGCAGGATACAAAATAAACACACAGAAATCATTAGCTTTTCTATACACTAACAAAAAACATGCGAAGGATGAAATCAGGGAATTGTTCTCATGCACAATTGCCTCAAAAAAAAAAAAAGTACTTTGGAATAAACTTAACAAAGGAAGTAAGGATCTCTACAATGAGAACTTTTAAACATTCAAGTGAGAGATTGCAGAAGACACAAGGAAATGGAAAGACATTCCATGTTCTTGGATTGGAAGAATCAATTTTGTGAAAATGTCAGTCTTACAAGAAACAACCTACACATTTAATGCAATTCCCATTAAAATTCCAATGGCATTGTTCACAGAAATAGAATAAACAATCCTAAAATTCATTTGGAAAGCCAAGAAACCTCAAATAGCCAAAACAATTTTGAGCAAGAAAAATAAAGCTGGTGGTATCACCATACCCAATTTTAAGCTATATTACAAAGCTATAGTAACAAAAACAGCATGGTATTGACACAAAGACAGACATGTAGATCAATAGAACAGAATAGAGGACCCAGTTGTTAATCCAGGCAGGTATAGCCATCTGATTTTTTACAAAAATGCCAAAAATAGTCATTGGAGAAAAGACAGCCTCTTCAACAAGTGGTGTTGGGAAAACTGGATATTTATATGCAGAAGGATGAAAATAGATCCTTGTCTTTCTCCATGCACAAGAATCAAATCCAAGTAGATCAAGAACTTTAATATTAGACCTGAAACTCTGGAATTGCTAGAGGAAAAGACAGGGGAAACCCTTCATCATATTAGCATAGGCAATGACTTTCTGAATATAACCCCAATTGCTCAGGAAATAACACCACTAACCAACTGCTGGGATCACATGAAATTACAAAGCTTTTGTACAGCAAAGGACACTGTGAATAGAGCAAAGAGACAACCTACAGAATGGGAGAAAATTTTGCCAGCTCCGCATCTGACAGAGGATTAACATCCAGAATATCCAGAATATCCAAAGAACTCGAAAAAAACAGAACAATAAGAAATCAAACAATCCAATTAAAAGTGGGCAATGGAACTAAATAGGGAGTTCTCAATGGAAGAAATACAGATGGCATATAAACACCTAAAAAAGTGTTCTATGTCCTTAGCCATCAGGGAAATGCAAATTAAAACTACTTTGAGATTCCATCTCTTTCCTGTCAGAATGGCTACCATCAAGAAAACAAATGACAATAAATGTCAGTGAGGATGGGGAAAAAGGGGAACCCTTCTGTACTGTTGGTGGGAATGTAATCTGGTATAGCCATTGTGGAAATCAGTGTGGAGGCTTTTGAGACAGCTAAAAGTAGATTTACCATATGAAATAGCTATAGCACTCCTAGGCGTATATCCTAGTGACTCTTCTCACTACCTTAGAGATACTTGCACAACCATGTTTATTGCTGCTCTATTCATTATACCTAGGAAATGGAACCAGCCTAGATGTCCCTGCACAGATGAATAGATAGTAAATATGTGGTACTTCTACACAATGGAGTTCTATTCAGTGGTAAAGAAAAATGAAATTATGAAATTTGCAAGGAAATGGATGGATCTGGAAAGGATTATCCCAAGTGAGGTAACCCAGGCTCAGAAAACCAAATGTCACATGTTCTCTCTCATATATGGATCCTAGCTACAAATGCATAGACTTGTGTGTGAGCTGGAGCCAAAAATCAGTAGCAGAGGCCAGTAAGCTAGAAAAAGGCTATAAGGGAGGGAGGAGAGGGAAGGACTTTAGGGGATGGTATATATAGAAGTAGAAGAACAGGTTACAGGGAGGGGAAAGGCCTAAGGGAGGTCAGGGGAAGAGATTGTATAAAAGATGGGCTAAGGGGAGAGTCAATCAAAATTCCAGATATTCTGAATAAGACATGTGAAAAACTGTTTTTTTTGAATAATGGCACATCCAGAAGCCATAGATTGTTACTAGAAAATTTTCAGTGCCAGGGATGGGATACCTTTCAATGAGTTGTTTGCCAGGTATATCCCTGTTGCCTCCAAAACATTGCAGGCTATTGCCAAGGCCCTTGGTTTCCCTTGAGAAACAGGTAGTAAATCCCTATTGCTGAAGACTTCACATGCCTGAGTGGCAAAGTCACTGAGAAATCAAGCTGGTGCTGAGCAGAAAACCTTCTCCTTATAGACCAGCCAACTGAAAGCTGGAAAAAGCTGCAATGTATGCAGGCCTATGGGAGACAGACGTCATCAGCAGTGAAAACAGTGGACACCGGAAGCCTCAAGTTTGGCCAGATAAGCCAAATGACTGCACAAGTGCAATAGTGGTATGCCTGCTCTGGGGGAAACCAACTGCTCTCTAATTGGACTAAAGGCCTGCTCTATGAGAGGGAATACATGCCTGGTACTGAAAACCTAATCAAAAGTCTATGGCAGGGGAGGCCATGAGACTTAGGAGTATAAAGCCTGCTCTTGTCTGGATAAATACATATATTATTCTCACCAAATTGTCCTGAAAGCACTACACTTAATGTTCATACTCATGTATTAATGCTACTCTCACTTCTGGTTAGAGAAGCTTCTCTTTTCAGATGGCGATGACCATAGGGATGACCTAAAAGGCAACATAGTGCTGAGAAAAAGGGACGGAAGAATGTCCAGCACTGAAACATCTCACACCCTCCAAGGCCCAGGGTCCATTGCGGAAGAGGTGGCGAAAAGAATGTAAGAGCCAAAGGAAGGGTACCACTCCTTACAATGCAACTGTTTAGACAGAAATTGGCCTCGATATACATGGCCTCACAGTGCCTAGCAATACTTACACAAGACCCTCATAATAGGAGAAAAAGATGATGACATCAAATTAAAAGAGAGACCAATGGAGAGAGGGGGGGATATAATGGAGAGAAAAGTTATGAAGGGGAAAGTGGGGGAGGGGAGGGAAATATCATGGTTTATTGTCTGTAAGTATAGAAGTTGTCAATAAAAATATATTAAAAGATTAGTCTATCACTTTGGCAGCTAATTTCCTTCCTCTGTCAGTCTTCGATGTTGCCATAATATGCTTTTAGGGCACTGTCAATGTGCAGCAGGCAATGTTCTGACCATTTGATCCTTGGACTCCTTCAACTCTGTAAATGAGCTCTTGGTCTATATGGAGTGATATGTTAATATTTGGAACACAGATTTCCTATTTGCTTTTCCTTTTCTCAATACTGTGGAGCTTCTGAGAAAGAGTTGATGTTCTTTGTGAACTGCCCTTTTTCCTTTCTGCTTTTTCTTCCTTCTTTCTTTCCTTCCTTCCTTCCTTCTTTTTGAGGCTGGATCTTGCTCTAGTCCAGGCTGATCTGGAATTCACTATGTAGCTGCAAGCTGGCCTCAAACTCATGCTAATCCACTTACCACTGCCTTGCAAGGGCTGGGATTAAAGGTGTGCACGATAATAAAAGGTGGCTCTTTTATTTTATTTTTTTTAGTGAAGTTTTGACTTAACTGTTGGGATAATCTTTATCAAGTGCATTTTAAGGTTAATATTTATAGATCATTTGATCTTGTTTTCAGAAAACACTCAAGGTGATTCATTGCACAAGTTCAATTTGTTCCAGAAACAGATCACTGGCCGTGGTGTCACAGTCAGCTTCAGTAACCTAAAACCACTCTCTGTGTCATTAAATTTCAAACTTGTTTGAGTTTTCCCAACTTTGAATCTCAAATTTTTCAGTTCCATATCTCTAGCCAAGCACATCAGTCCATAACAAATTAGCCTTGATTAGTCTCTCTGGGCATGGGCAGCAGAACACAGTCAGCCCTTATGCCAGTAGCCCAGCTCCAACAAAGTTCTCTGCAGTCTTTCCTTTCCCTTAGAAAATTCATAAGCAAAGCCTCCAAATAAAATTGTCCCTGCACTTAGCATTTTCAAACTCTCATCAGAATAGTCTATAGTACTTGGCTTACTGCTCCAGAAGGCATCTTCAGTAGCAAGCACCAAACTTCCCATTCCTCCAGCATACAAGTTCCAAAAGACTATGGTCAGATTCATCTCTGCCCCACTTCTGGTACTAATTCTGTAGCAGTCAGCTTCAAATTTCTGGGATGAAATTCTAAACCTAAATAGGAGGAACAGGATTTATGCAGTTTACAGATCCAGGGGAAGTTCTGTAATGGCAGAGGAATCGGGCTCCCTTTTACAGATCTACGCAGAGAGAATAAAACTATCACCATCAGCACAAGCAAGCACACTCCAGGAACCCCAGACAGAGCTCAAGCACTCTGCGTATCTTAGGCTGAAATTCAGATCCATCCCCAGTAAGAAACACTTTAGGGCTGGATCCCAGGATCCATCCAGTGACAACTCCTCTAGCCAGGTAGCTGGAAATCCAAGAAGCTTTAATAAAACTCCTGAATCATTGAGGGACAGCCATTCAAACTACCACGCTTGATTAGTATTCAGGTAAATAATTTTGTTATATTGATAATGCACCGTATTCACATTAAAAGAAGGAAAACTAGGAAAGAACTCCTGAAAGCAAAAGTATTGGTGTTCTTAAGATCAGACAAAAAAAAAAAAAAAAAAAAAAAAAAGTCTATTGTATAACAGCCAAATTTTTGTCACATTTTTTCTTCTATATTTTAGATGGGTCACTCTATCTTTTGGGGGCTTTAGGTGTAGAAACAGAATTAAAAACTCTCTGTCTCAAGTTATCTTATGCGTGGAAGTCCTAATCAGTGGAGTTGGCTTTTGATCTTAAGAGCACACTAAAGAAATACAGCAGGAGTTTGACTAATGGGATATTATCATTAGGTGCTTTTGCTCTATCTCTACTCTAGTGTGCCACGTTTATTTTTTATTTTTTATTTTTTTTCGTAGGTAGGTGTTTGCTCTAGCCCAGGCTCATGTGGAATTTACTACATAGTCTCAGGGTGGCCTTAGAACTCACTGTGATCCTACTACCTTTGCCTCCCAAGTGCTGGGATTAAAAGCGTGTGTTAACACGCCTGCCTTCACTTTCTTTTTAAGTAACAGAGGGCAGATGACTGTTTTCCTACTTTTCATTGAACTGGTGCTCAGCTGTGTTAGCTTACTGCACCGTAATTCTGACAATGGAAGCTTATGGGATTTTTTTTTCTAAGGAGCATGAAGATGGGCCTACACTGGTTACAGTTCCCCTCTTTCTGGGGGTTTAGAATAAGTTAGGGCAACAGTGCCACATTTAAAGGCTATATGAGATGGCAACACCAAGACTAGTGACAGCTGGAGGGGAAAATGAGAAAATAATTATAACAGAAATGATGCACCAGGGAAGTGCTAACCGGATAAGCCAAAGAAGGTAAGATGTTCATAACAAGAACAGATAGAGAGGGAAAAAGAGAAGACACTAAAAATGGGCTTATGGGCAAAAACAGGATTTTTGGGTTTTATGAATGGGACAATTCCTCACACTGTTAAATTACGAGGGGAGGGGGATAAAACCGTGTTAGCAGAAAATGGTCTTTTGCTAGATGGTTCTTGCTTAACACCCACCAGTGAAGAGATGCCAAGTGAATTATTACAGTCAGGAGCTTTGCACAGGTTGTTAGACACCACATTCCTTTACAGGTGGCCTGCATGAATCATGTTCTGTGTGGCTTGCCAAGCCTCTTCTGCTGGAACAGGTGCTGCCAAGGGCCAGCCTGGGGACAGATGAGTCCTCTGTGGAGAACCTCATGAGAGCTGAGCCTGCACTAGTGTAATTACAAGAATCCTGTCTCCCTTGTCCTTTCCTGGCAGGGTCCAGTGCCCAGCACAGCCATCAGCTCTGTTTATTTACCACTGTAATCACTGCTGGAGTCCCTCCGGGCTCAGGGACTGGCATAATGCCCTTTAGTACCAGCTGCTCTCTCTCTCTCATCATTTTTTGCTGTTGCTTCTGCTGCCTTTGCCTCTTCGCTCACGCTATTAATGAAGGTTAGGGTAGGGTGAGCAGTATAGTGAGGCTTGGGCTTGGAACTGGGCTTCCTTGCTTACCTCTGGAGAAACAACATGGGGGCCAGCAGAACTCTAAGATGAGTGGACCCTTTTAGAGTTTCTGCTCATAGTGCTGATGAATGCTATGGTGTAGGGGCTCCTCCTTTTCTTTAGAAGCCACAGTACCACCATGTTTTGCTGCTAGGCTTAGTGCAGAAAGGGTATGCACAAAGTAGTGACAGTAATGACACTAGAAGCGGTATCAGTCACTCACTACTTGCAGACAAGCCATTGTACCAAAGACTCCGTTTGCATGACCTTGCTTAATCCTCACAATGATTAGAAGAGTGTAGTACTTGTTCACAGAATCATTTGACCCTAGGATGTAGTCTCAGTGCTGCTACTTACCACCCATATGCTTTGAACTCACTAGGTCTGTCTAGAAAAGCTAGTGACAATACTTACCTTACTTGAGGCTTGAGTCATATATATTAAAGGCCTCAAAGCTGCTGAGTCATTTATGTTGAAGGGCCTCAGAGCTGGCTTTGGGGACTTTCTGATGAAGGATCTCCTACTTCTGTTTCTCAGTACTTTCAGTTCTGCAGCTTGTTCCAACCTGTTTGGACTTCTGCCTTTCCTGTGCCTCTTTTCACCTCTTATCCCTATGCCTCTCCAATGATCTGTTCACACAGTCCTCTCTATTTAATGGTAAGTTGATTTATCAAACGAGGGCATAAATAGCCGGGAGACATAAAATTAATAATCAACTGTCACTCTTCAACACCTGAGTCTGCCTGGCACACAGAGAGCCATGAGCAATCCAACTTAATTGCTCAAACATTCCTGTGAAGGGGGCACTATTGCATTTCCCATGTTAGGGAGAATTAGTTCCTAAGACGTGGTGCAACTTGCCATGCATCTCTCAGCTAACAAGTGGAGCTACTGAGGTTCACATCCAGGATTGCCTAAGACAGACGTATACACAAACCATCAAGTTCAATGTTATAACAAAAGTCATGGTACAGATATGTACAAAGGGCTGGGGTTGTTTTTTGCAAGAGTCTGACAAAGAAGTCTTCACTGAAGACATGTCTCCAAGTATTATTTGTGTCTATCTGAGGGGGAAAAACCCTCATTCTGTTTCTCAATCTATGTATTCTAGTTGGATGACTTTGGACACATTATCATATATGAGTTTAATTTTTCTCATTTGAAAATGAGAGAGACAGCCGGGTGTGGTGGTGCACGCCTTTAGTCCCAGCACTCGGGAGGCAGAGGTAGGAATATTGCCGTGAGTTCGAGGCTACCCTGAGACTCCAAAGTGAATTCCAGGTCAGCCTGGGCTAGAGTGAGATCATACCTCAAAAAACAAACAAACAAACAAAAAAAAAAAACCAAACAAACAAAAAAAGAAAATGAGAGGGAGGGTGGAGATGACCATGAACTCGTTCCTCTGATTTACAAACTTTAATCTGACCTGCAGTGGCTGGACTGTACTGACACCATGTTAGCATGATGGCAATGGCTGCTGGCTATTTATCACTGGCATCTGGCTAGGAAGTAGACTTGCCCAGTCCCAGCCCTTTCTCCAGTCACTGTCCCAGCTGTTGAAGCCTTGATGATGACAGGAAGAATTCTCATCACTCCCGGACATGCTTCTGCTCTTCCCATACACTGCTATGGCAGCTGGGGACAATGTCACATTTGCACTTCAGAGGGAGAGAAGCATCACTCAGAATTTGGACGTCTTATGACTTTGGAAGCAGCTTGCTGAGGTGACACTGCTGAGGAGACACTACTGGCTGCATGCAATGTCTTATGCTGTCCAAAACAGAGCCCTGCAGGTCAGACAGTGCAGTTAGACTCCTGGCTCCTTCACCTCATCACTACCTCATGTAACATCTTTGTGGTTTGCTTTGCTTATCTGTGAAATGATAACAACAATACCTACTCATGGGTTTGTTGTGCAGAGCCAATGAATAAATATCTGTAAAGTGCTTAGAACACTCTCAAAAAGGTTTATTACTTAACAGCCCACCCAATAAGCATTTTGCTAGTTTCTTGCCTAGAAGAAATGCCCAAATCTAAGGTAGAGACACACAATAGAAATTTCGTGTTTCCCAGGCCTCCTTACAAGACAGGATGCATATGGAATGTAGTCCTGACAGATAAATCACAAGGGAGATTTACTAGGAGTGGGACTGGAGGAGGGTTATAAAAAATCATTTTTCTTTCTTTATACAAGAGAGATAGGAAGTAAGCACTCTTCCTTCCACGACTTCCTTTCTTCCTTGCACACATTGTCACATAAGGTTACAAAGCTTTCACTTGTTGCAGCCATTCTGTGACCAAGGTGAGAGCCAAGTGGGTCTTTTGTAAATTAGAAGACAGAAAGATGAATAGAGGTAGTGCTTTGACTGTATGAGTCACAGAGCTGCAGAACCAGTCTTGAGAATGTCAATGTCTGGCTAGTCTTATTCTGAAAGAAAGATATCAATAATAGCACTCAATTGCATAAGTTATTTTATTTGGGTGTTCAGTTCTTTGCACCTAAAAGTGCCTTAACTGACACACTTGCATCCCAAGATCCTCCTGGGCAAGGCTTCATGATAGAGCACTGTTTGATGGCATCTATAAATATCATCAGAAACGAAGGTCAGAGGGCTTCAGAGACATCATTTGGTACCTTTAGTGAGGACCCATCCTATGCAATAGGAAAGCAATAAAATATACGGGAGAAAGAGCTGTCTTAGAGGATTCCCCTCTCAAGGTCCACTAGACTCTTAGAATCCTACAGCAAATGTTCTGACCGTTGGAAATACTTCCCCATAGTTATTGCTCATAAACTGAATCCTATCCGCTAAGACAACCAGGGAGCGTAAAAATTTAAAAAGTCATCTAAGATATTTGAGAACCAAACTCTACTTGTAAAACCCTCAATTTATGGAGACAATCAACAGGCACAACCTACCCCCAATTCTGAAGTGACAGTCTATCACGGCAGGGCACGTGTGGTGGCTGGAGCTTGATATAGCAGGTCGCATTCAGTCCACAGTGATGAAGCAGAGACAAGGAATGCTGGTGCTCAGCCAGCTTTCTCCTTTTTATACAGTCTAGGACCCCAGCCCACCGCAAGCTAACCCCTTATGGGCATGCTCAGAGGCTAACCTATTCTACATAATCCATCACAGGTGATTCTAGGTCCTGCCAAGTTGACAATCAGTATAAACCAGGACTTAATTCATGACTAGACTTTCACCCAGGACTCAAAACTGTTTCTGGTAATCCTGTTCCTTTATGAGGTAAGAATTCTTTTCTTATGAACCCATAGGAGGAATAAATCAGCAGAAATGATTGCATCTGTAGGCAAAACCTCCCACTTAGTTATGTTCTGTATATGTTTGAGCACATGTGTGAGAGAGTTTCAACTCATCCAATTAGTAAGACATAAAATGTGACATAAATAAAAGTTTCGAAAGTTAAAAAAAAATGACAATGTGAACATGGAGCTACTACCCATCTGATTGCATCAGAGAATCCATCATGCATTTCAGCAGCTGGAAGAAGTGGGGTTGAAATCTTTTCCTAAAGTGTCTCAGAAGTTAAACGGCAGCAAAACACAGCAAACTGTTTAACTGCTCTTAAGACTTTATATGAAGAAGGCTTAGTGAGCAGTCATAAAGTAGAAAGAACTTGAGTTTCTAAAAAAAATTGTTTCTAAGCTGCCATTGAAGATTCTAGTTTCTGTAAACGACTACAAAATTTAGTTAGAAATTGCCATGCAAAGGACCATCTCAAGATTTCAAAATAAGATGAGTGGAGCCAATGTGTTTCAAACCATCCTGGACTGCCTAGTTCACAGTGCCATAGGGTTTACAAGGTGCATTATTGTCTAAAATTTGCCAGATGCTGTCATAATAGAAAAAACTTACATCAGCTCTCTAAAAGAGGTGTTTCTTGAGGCTGATGAATTTTAAGAGAGACAGTAAAGCTTGCCTGTGTCCTTGGAAATGTTACTCCCATCCTGGGTTTTCAAGTTGCTGGTGCATCCTTTCTTTCCCACCCACCTCTCTCCCTTCTTCCCTCCCTCCCTCTTTCTCTAATACATAAATTAAATTTTAATAATTTTATTTATTTATTTATTTATTTGACAGAAAAAGGGAAAGAGAGAGAGAGAGAGAGAGCGCGCGCCAGGGCCTCCAGCCACTGCAAACAAACTCCAGACGCGTGCACCCCCTTGTGCATCTGACTAATGTGGGTCCTGGGGAATAGAACCCGGGTCCTTTGGCTTTGCAGGTAAATGCCTTAACAGCTAAGCCATCCCTCCAGCTGTCAACTTTATTTTTGTGTGTACTTGGTGCCTGGCACTATTCTAGGCATAATCTGGGTGTCACCTTTGAAATAAGTTTCTTCATGGACGCTAAGCATAGGACAAAGAACAGGAGAAGCAGAGTTGTGGCTGTCATGGAGCTTATACTGTAGTGGAGAGTAAGAGAACAGATAACTCAGTAAGACCCTAATGTGATCAGTGCTGTGGCAGAGGAGATGTTATGTGCCACGGAGTCAGTAGGAAGGACATTTAGCATGGATGCCATGTGAGAAAGACAGAAGCTTCCTGGAGTGCAGCCAAGGTCAGGTTGGAAGGAGATAGTCCAAGAGAGAAAAAACAAAAAACAAACAACAACAAAAACACCCCCCAAACAAGCATGGGATGTTCCAGAGGTGAGCGAGTCCTTTAGAAGACTGTAAAAAAAAAAAAAAAAAGGTGAAAAGTTGCACAGAAAGGAAAGGCAAGATGTCAGAAAGGTCACCTGAGATGGCCTTATGATGATAAGTCTTTCAAGTCATGATTTTAAGGTCCTTCTCTCGTCTTTATTTTCACTGCAAGTGCTTATGTGTGTGCATAGTGTATATATATATGCATGTTCGTGTACATGCCAGGGTGCTTACATGGAGGTCAGAAGACAACCTCCTTGCTTTTGACCTTGAATTTAAAAAATATTTTTTAAACATTTTATTTATGAGAGAGAAGAGAGAGAGAGAGAGAGAGAGAGAGAATGGGTGTACCAGGTCCTCAAGCCACTGCAAACAAACCCCAGAGATATTTGCGCCACTATGTGCATCTGGATTTCATGTGTACTGGGGAATCCAATCTGGGTCCTTGGGCTTTGCAGGCAAGCACCTTAACTGCTAAGCCATCTCTCCAGCCCCCTTGACCTTGTTTTGAGACAGTGTCTCTCTTATTTGCTTCAGTGAACACCAGACTAACTGGCTCAACACCTTTGGGATTCTCCTGACTCTGCTCTCTATTCCATTCTCATATTCACATCAGCATATC
The DNA here is from genome assembly GCA_036346955.1 of Dipus sagitta. Taxonomy (NCBI): domain Eukaryota; kingdom Metazoa; phylum Chordata; class Mammalia; order Rodentia; family Dipodidae; genus Dipus; species Dipus sagitta. The sequence continues at coordinate 183,867,670 of CM070771.1, forward strand.
ATCTGCTTGCAATAGGTCACTATGCTGCTCTGAGAAACTCAACACTATGGTGTTGTCCTAAGGCCCTGGCCTCAGGAGTTTTGTGAGTTGATCACTCCTGAATCAGGAAAGGATGTATTTCTTTTACAGAATTGTGTGATATTAACCAACTAGAATGGTACTTATGCATCTCTTTTGTGTGATTGTCTTTCCATCAGAAACTGCAGCATTTGTTTGCCAGCGAAGCCTAGGGACCCAGGTTCAGTTCCCCAGTACCCATGTAAGCCAAATGCACAAGGTGGCACATGCACCTGGAGTTCATTTTCAGTGGATAGAGAAAATGTAATGTTTGGAAGCTCTACATCCGATAATCAATGGACATGTTTTTGTTTTGTTTTGTTTTGTTTTTTTTGAGGTAGGGTCTCACTCTAGCCCAGGCTGACCTGGAATTCACTATGGAGTCTCAGGGTGGCCTCGAACTCAAGGCAATCCTCCTACCTCTGCCTCCCGAGTGCTGGGATTAAAGGCATGCGCCACCATGCCCAGCTTCATTATATATATTTTAATAATTTATTTATTTGCAATCAGAGAGAAAGAGAGAGAGAGAGAGAGAGAGAGAGAGAGAGAGAGAAAGGTACATCAGGGCCTCCTGCCACTGCAAATGAAGTCCAGATACATGCACCAGTTTGTGTATCTGGCTTTATGTGGGTACTGGAGAACTGAATCAGGGCTATCAGGCTTTGCAAGTGAGTGCTTTTAACTGCTAAGCCATTTCTCCAGCCCCAATCATTATATTTTTAATTATTCATTATATTTTTAATCACACATATTATAGTTATAATGTTTTTTGAATTCCATGTTTTTACTTATGGTTTTGAATATATAAGTTGCTATATTACCTACGTTTGCATTACTGTGACCAAAATACCTGAGAGAAGCAACCTGAGGGAGGCTCATGGAATCAGAGACTTCAGTCCACCATAGCAGGGAAGCCATGTTGGAGCAGCTCCATCTGTCACAGTGAGGACATGTGGCAGCTTCTGTTCACATTGTGTGGGAATGGAGAAACTGAAAGCTGGATCAAAACTGGGAGAAGCTATAATGTTCAAAGGCCCACTCCACAGTGATCTATTTTTGTCAGCAACTCTCCAGTCTTAAGGGTTCCACGGCTACCCCCCAAAGCGACCAGCTGCAGAACAGACACTCAACACATGAGCCTGTGGGAGGGACATTTCATATTTAAGTCATAATAAATAATATTTTTTTTGTTTTGTTTTTCAAGGTAGGGTCTTGCTCTAGTTCAAGCTGACCTGGAATTCACTTTGTAGTCTCAGGGTGGCCTCAAACTCACAGTGATCCTCCTACCTGTGCCTCCCAAGTGCTGGGATTAAAGGTATGTGCCACCACACTCGGCACAAATAACTTTCATAGTATCTTTTTTTGTTGTTTATTTTTATTTGTTTATTTGAGAATGATAGACAGAGAGAGAAAGAGGGAGAGAGAGAGAGAGAGAGAGAGAGAGAGAGAGAGAGAGAGAGAGAGAGAATGGGCGCATCAGGGCCTCCAGCCACTGCAAACGAACTACAGATGCATGAGCCACCTTGTGCATCTGGCTTATGTGGGTACTGGGGAAATTGAACCTCGAACTGGGGTCCTTAGGCTTCACAGGCAAGCGCTTAAACACTAAGCCATCTCTCCAGCCCCCATAGTATCTTTTATAAAGTGTTTATCTTTTTATTCTACAATGTTTAGCTGGACTGGTCAGCTGATTAAAGTTTATTCTCATATTGAGTCACACTTTACTACTTATTTGTGTAGCTAGAATATGAAATTCAATGTTAGATATCATAAATTCCTTATCCTTTTTTTTTGTTTGTTTGTTTTTGTTTTTTCAAGGCAGGGTTTTGCTCCAGCCCAGGCTGACCTGGAATTCACTATAAAGTCTCAGGATGGCCTAGAACTCACGGCGATCCTCCTACCTCTGCCTCCTGAGTGCTGGGATTAAAGGCATGTGCCACCACGCCTGGCATAACTTCCACATTCTTATGTGCCAGATTTTTTTTTTGTGTGTGTGTATTCCTATAAACAGCATCAAATACTTCCCTGAGATGCAGCTACACTTTTTGGAAGCCATTTGATCATTTAAGAACTTACACTTAAGATTTTTAGGTGGAAGAAAAGTAACATTAAGTGTATTGATGATTAGTCCATGCTACCAAGACAATACCCTTCTAATACTCAGTCCAATATCTTATGAGCTATGAAATTTTCTAGTATAACTGTTGAGGAAGCTACTATGCCTAGCCCAATTATACTGGACAAAAAGCCTTTTGGATGGTTCTATGCCCATGGACAATCCTGTTACATGTGTTCACTGTGAAGCATTCTAGTGAGCAATCCAGGACCCTCTGAAGACCCCAAATGTCTCTTTCTACACATCCCCTGCCTTTCTCATACCTTCTTCCTCGATGTTCACTGTAGTTCTCTTCTCACTCTCAACTTTAGCTCCTCAGGTTGGAGAGCTTGGCAGGGTCCTTCCATGCTTGAAAGCCTGTAAACTTTTCAAGCTGTTCTCTTTGTCAATCACAGAGATCCCCAGGCTTGTTTTCTATATTTCAGAGATCATGATTCTTTGTTGTTTAGGATCAAATGTGCTATTTTAACTATTGTTTAATATATTTTGCTGGTTTTATTTATTTTAGGATGGGGAAAAATTATGTTCTAGTCGAAACCATTCATCTCATTATCTTTTAGGGACTATTAATTTAGAGGATCAATGAAGAAATGTGTCACAGAATGTAATCTCATTTAATAGAAAGTGGCTGCAAACCAGACCCTCGCCCTTCTGAAAGGGTACTTTTTGCTATCATTAACACAGGAGGAAAGTCCAAAGGATCTTTTTTGGCTTAAAAATTACCCATTGATTTCTTTTTATAATAATCTTAAAAAAGAACTAATTTGAGGCATTGCAATGGGAAGCTTATCAAACATTTGCAACATAGTTCACTTCTTTCATTATTTTCACAGTCTTTACTCAGGGAGATGTTGAAATAGTTCATAATTTGAGTCATGACCACATATACTTCTTGATAGCATGATCATCATGTGACCTGTGATCACATGTGACATATGATCATGTGATCATCATGACCAGCGTCCACATGGTAGAACGGCAGGGGAAAGAGGAGATTCCTTTCCATGGAAGCCCATAGGCTGGTCCGTGTACTCGACAACTCAGCAGAGAAAGGTGGAGGATGGTTCAAATTAGGCAGTCTTTCTGTTATTTTTGAAAACATCACAAATTCCTCCAAATAACTGGATAAATATGTTTGGCATGAGTATTCATATATATATGTATTCATGATTTATGTGTAGGGTAGACTGGGTGTCTAGAGTAATTTTTACAAAAATTGAAGCAGTCACATGTGAGGAACTAAGAGAAATACAGGTATCAACATCTTCAATGAGAATTTAGTGTTTGAAAATCTTATTGTGGTTTTTGTTTTAAAGGGTGCTGGAGATATTAATGCTTACATGCCTTTCAATTTGCTTCACCTAGCTTATCTTTATGATTTTCCAGTTTTAAATAATGAATATTTTATGCTCTGTTAAGTATACTTGGTATACAAGGATGTACAAAGGATGTGAAATGTTGCTACTTGTTTATTCACATTTTACGACATAGTTTAGTCTAATTATGTATTAACATAACATTGTATTTTGATATTGTTTATGGAAACTGATAAAAGGAAATACAATATAAAGGCAGAAAAAAGGCATGGATAAGAAGGTTGGCAGAAGAGAAGTAAAATAGGTTATAATAGTTGACTCTACAGGATAAGATTTGTGTCTGAGTACGATTTGCTGCTATAGCAGAAGCTACTGTTGTTTGAAACTGTGTTTTTTATTTATTTATTTGCAAGGAAAGAGACAGGGACAGAGAATGGGCACACCAGGGTCTTTTGCCACTGCAAATGAGCTCCAGATGTATGCACCACTTTGTGCATCTAGCTGAGAATACTACTAATTTATACAGAATAGAGATTTATTTCTCACAGTCCTGGAACCCAGGAAATCTAAGATCATGGTGTGGCCATCTGCCAAGGGCTTTCTTGGCTTTTCCTTTAGAGGGAAGGGGCGCCATATCCTCATGTGACAGAAGGTCAAAAGGTGAAAGAGGAAATCCACTTCTTAATCCCCCTTCTTTTGATTTTTTGAGGCAAGGTCTCACTCTAGCCCAGACTGACCTAGAACTCACTTTGTAGCCCAGGCTGGCTTCAAACTCATGTTGATCCTCCTACCTCAGCCTCCTGAGTGCTGGGATTGTAGGTGTGAGCCATAACACATGGCTGATAATCCCTTTTTTTTTTTTTTTTTTTTTTTTTTTTTTGGTTTTTCGAGGTAGGGTTTCACTCTAGCCCAGGCTGACCTGGAATTCACTATGGAATCTCAGGGTGGCCTCGAACTCACGGTGATCCTCCTACCTCTGCCTCCCGAGTGCTGGGATTAAAGGCGTGCGCCACCACGCCCGGCTTAGATAATCCCTTTTTATATTAGCTGTATTAGCTACTTTTTTCATCATTGTGACCAAATAACTGGCAAGAAGCCACTTGAAGGAAGGAAGGATTTATTATGGCTAATGGTTTGAAGGGATACAGTCCATCAGAGTGGGGAAGACATTGTGGTGGCCACTCCATGGTGGTGCTTCCATACATCTCAGTGGATCCAATCAAGAAAGAGAGATCAGGGAGAGAGAGAGAGAGAGAGAGAGAGAGAGAGAGAGAGAGAGAGCACCAGAGAGCCAGAAGCAGGGTTAGGCTATAAACCTTAAACATCACCCTCCACTGACTTACTTCTTCCAAGAAAACCCATGTCCCGAAGGCTCCTTAACCTCTCTAGATAGCACTACCAGCTGGGAACAATTGTTTAATCACGTGGACTTCTAGGAGACATTAACATTCAAACCAAAGCAGTGGCATTTACGTACTCCCAAGGGCAGAGCCCTTTTCATCGAAACTTTTACTGTAAGACTTCAACTCTCAACATTATTGCACTGGGGCATAATTATTATGAACAATTTTGACAGGACAAATTCAAGCCATGGAAATTATAGAGGTCAGTACTCAAAACAGCAAGTCTTGTATACTTACAAGAAGAGGGTTAAATATTGAATTCTAAGGTTTCTACCAGCTAACAGCAACAACAAAAAGATAATTTACTTCATTTCTGATACACCACTGGAGACAAATTGCTTGCAATATACATGGCTCAGAACTGACTAAGTTAATATATCATATTGCCTCATTAACTATAAAGCAATTAGATTTTGTAATGGCTACTAAAAGTCATGACTTTTGCAAGGCGTGGTAGCATGCACCTTTAATCCCAGCACTTGGGAGGCAGAGATAGGAGGATTGCTATGAGTTCGAGGACAGTCTTGGACAAAAGTGAATTCCAGGTCAGCTTGGGCTAGAGTGAAACTCTACCTCAAAAAAAAAAAAAAAAAAAAAAAAAAAAAAAAAAGCAAAAAACGATAACATTTGGTTTAAGGGTAGTTTAGTGATAAGTCTCACAGAGCAGTAGCTAAATGTAATTTTTAAATTTAAGCTAATTCTAAGTCATGACAGTAAAATGCATACCATCTTCATATCAAAATAGTTCCATTAAGTCCCTTAAGTCATCATTCTCTTTTCCCTGCCTCCATCTGAACCTTCTCTGTTCACATTATTAATGTCAACCCAGCATCACATCCTAGTGTCCATGCTCTCCAGTCCATCACAAAACAGTTCTTTTTAAAAAATATTTTCTTTCTTTATTTATTGGAGAGAGAAGAGGAGAGGAGAGGAAGAGGCAGAGAGAAAGAGAGAATGGGTGCCCCAGGGCCTCCAGCCACTGCAAACGAACTCCAGATGCATGTGCCCCCTTGTGCATCTGGCTTTCATGGGTCCTGGGGCATCGAACCAGGGTCCTTAGGCTTCGCAGGCAAACACCTTAATTGCTAAGCCATTTCCCCAGCCCCCAAACAGTTCTTTTTGAGACTAACTTTGGTCAGAACATTAAAGTCACAACATTTTGTGAACACCAGTAGCTGGGGATTAGTTGAGGTTGTTTAGTTAAGCCAACAGGTAGTTTTTACCAAATCAGAACATAAGAAAGATCAATGGAAGTTAAAATGTTGCTTTTCTTGTATGTATACTGGAGATCAAGGTCAAGGCCCTGCGTGTTCTACCACTGAGCTGCACTTGAGCCCTACTCTCGACACATTTGTTCACAAGGTAGTAAATAGCATAACCATGCAGGGCATCATGGTAAATGTCTGTAACCCCATTAATGGCTGAGATAAGGAGGGACTTCATAAACTTGAGATCTGCCTGGCCCCTGACCCTGTGTTAAAAAAAAATTTTTTTTTAACCATTGTCATGTCCAGAAGTGCCTACTCTTTATCTATAGCACTGCCCTGAAAAGACTTAGTTTCATTTTATTGGGAGGGAAACTAATGTGTCTTTGATTAAAGATAATTAAAGAATTAATAGATTAATAATTTTGGACTAGTATATATATGATAGTGCTACACAAAGTAGTTTCTGAAATTCTTCAAAGAGATCAAGGCAGGATAGAAGCACCAAATGAAAAATGACACGTCTCAAAGAGCACAGAGTCTAGTGGGAAAGTTAGACAGGTCAAATAACAGTTGTGACACAACATGCTAATTGGATGGCATTGAGAAATGGTCTACCAATAGCTGAGTTGACCTTGGGGCAGGAGAGTTCAGGGAAGGCTTCGCCTAAGAACTCAGGAACTCTTCAGGCCTACAAAGAAAAACAAAATCACCTCATCAATAGGGAGAAATTACTTAAAAATGAGCTTTATTTATTCTTCTGGTCTAAAGAGAATCACAAAGATATCTCATGTTTCTTCCTTAGATTTTAGGCAGGACTGTAGTTGTATCCTCTGTGAAATGTTTGATTCAAACTCATCTGTACATTGTGAAGGAACACACCTAACGTATACTTGACCTTTAATACGCCATACCATTGTGCAAATATCATGACTATCTCAGGACATTTTCATAACCCTCAAGTGAAAACCATGTATCAGTTATGCACACTACATTGCTCCTTTCGTTGACAACCATCAGTCTACTTTCTTTCTAGCTCTTTGACAGCATGTCAATTCTTATAAATGGATTCACCTTTTCTTTCTTTCTTTGTTTCTTTCTTTTTGTTTGTTTTGAGGTAGGGTCTTCCTTTAGCTCAGCTTGGCCTGGAATTCACTATGTAGTCTCAGGATGTCCTGGAACTCATAGTTATCCTCCTACCTCTGCCTCCCAAGCGCATCCAGGGCATAATTACTGAGCCACGTGTTAATTTTACTTTTAGGTTATAAAAAACTGTCAAACTGCTTTCTGGCGTAGCTACGCTACTTTACTGAATTTACTTTTAATGAGAAAGTATTTCTTTCAAGGCTGCTGTGTGCCTTGGTAATTTATTTTCCCTACCAAATTCAAAAGACTGTCCTGAGGATTAATAACCTTTGTGGTACAATTGAAGGCTTTCGGTAAACAGTCTTTAAATAATTAAAGGTGAGATGTGCCCAGGCATTATTCTAGCATAATTTGCAAGGAGGTTGACAGTTCAATAAATTTAGACAAAATTTGATCCAGATAGGTGTGGGATTTTACAATCTTAGAAAACCCGAAGCTAAAATGAGACAAATTGAGTTGCATTAGTTTGTCTTGATTTGATCTGTTTTTCCTAATGAGACATTGGAGGCAAAAAAAATTTGCTATCCTTTTGAAGTATGGGCATGCTGATTCTGGTTGATCCATTAACAAATTTATCTCCATCCAGAACTTCTAATGGACTAAAACCCAATATTTCTAGTAATTTAAAACAGAAGCAAAAGCATCCCGAAGCAATGAAGTTTGCTATGCTTTAGCAGCCTTCCGTAATGGTTTCTGAGAGAAAACCAAGTGAAAAACAATTCAGAACTATTTTTGTATGGCTCAAAATAGTATCTTAAAACCTCTTTTTGAAGGAAGAACTCTTCTGTTACCTATACAGTGTTGGAGTACAACAGCCTAGTGGCACAAAGCACCTTTATGTCCTGGGCTCAAGGTTTTCTCAGAGCGATCCGTTTTATAAGCCAGAATGAATCCACCACTTGTCTAAGGGATCAAGATGGCAGCAGAATCTCATGCAGGAGGAATAAGAGCCAGAGTAAGATGGTGAGGTCTCCATCTATGTTTTTCTCTAATGGATAATTTCAACATTGCTCATGCACTCAGTGTGTCTCCATAACATACTCAACCCCTCCTTGGGTAAGCTGGTGCTTTTGCATATCTTGATCCAGATAAGACTCATCAATGAATTTTTAATGACCAAGTATTCTAGTATCTACTACATATTATGCATTTTACATTAATTACCTTGGATCTTCACAGGAACTGTTTGAAGTTAGTTTATATTCACTTTGGAAACAAAGAAATTGGGTCTCTAAAGGATAGGGATTGGACAAGCTGAACTACAAACCAAAGAACAGATGATTCCCCACCTTTATTTGTTTGTTGACAATTTCATATTTATATTGTCATTTGAGTACATGTATCCCCCATTATCCTATCCTATGCTCTCCACTCCTGCTGGCTGAATGCCTCTTCTCTCCACATACTACTTGATACATCATTGAAGAGAATGACTCCTCTCCCCCAGCAACCATTAACTAACTAATTCCTCAGGGAGGGCAGTGGTATCATAAGCCCCTCTCACACCCATGATGCAATGGTGACTGGCCCTAATTTGTACAGGTAACTGCAGGTGCTGTGAGTTCATGAGCACAGTGGTCATGTCACAGGGGAGAGAGTTCCACAGCTTTCTTTCCTCCTCACTCTCAAGCTCTTACATACTCTGTTCCCACATCTGTGATGTTCTCTGAGCCTTATAGGGGGCTGATGTAGATTCTTATACAGAGCAGACCACTCAGCAGTCAGTAAAACAGCTAGGGTGTGGGGGTACGTACTTGTAATCCTGGGAGGCTGAGGCAGGAGGATTGGTATGAGTTTGAGGTCACCCTGGGCTATGTAGAGTATTAAGCAAGCCAAGGCTATATAGTGACTCTGAGTCAAACAAACAAATAAATAATCAAACACCAAACAAAAAGTCTGAGTTTATGCTAATACTAGTCATCTTTAAAATAGAATAAGACAAATGTAAAACAGTAAAGTATTATAACTTAAAAAATGTTCTTCCAAACCCAGCTATATCATACATCAGAGTAATTTAAGAATGTATTAAATTATCTCCATACCATTTAGATGTCAGCTGATGTCATTCTGTTCTTTAAATTCCAAATGAAATTGACTTCAAATTAAAGCCCCAGCTGGCTACACCCCTCCCTCTCTCACATTCATAAGCACTTACTCCTCGTAGTATCTGAGGTCATTCACACACAGGATTGGAGGACGCAATGATGCTCATTGCACTCCTCACGAACAGGATAATCTTGGATCTTTTGAGGAGACCAAGTGCAAGACATGGAAAATATATGAAAGATTTTATCCTTAGTGCTTTTAAAATAGTTTATCTATTTATTATTATTATTATTATTATTTTGTTTTTTGGGGGGGTATGGTCTCACTCTAGCCCAGGCTGCCCTGCAATTTGTTATGTAGTCTCAGGGTGGCCTCAAACTCATGGCGATCCTCCTACCTTTGCCTCCCGAGTGCTGGGATTAAATGCATACGCCACCACACCCAGCTAAAACAGTTTATTTTTAATTGACAAATACTGGTATATATTATCTGCTTATGGGGTACAATATGATGCTTTGATGTGTTCACATTGTGAAATGATTAAGTCACATTAGTTAACAGATCCACTGTCTCATATGCTTACTTTTGTGGTAAAAACACGTAAGACTTTCTATTTTAGCTATTTTGAAGCTTAAATTGCATCGGTATTTATTATAGTCAACATCTTGTGTAATAGGTTATTGAAGTTTATTCTTCCTAAATAAAATTTTATACTGTCTGATAATCTCTCCTTTCTTCATTCTTTTTCTCCCTGAAGGCTTTACTAATCATCATTCTACTCAACTTTGCTAGATTACACTCACAAGTGAGGTAGTGCAGTATTCCTTCTCTACCTGGATTATTTCACTTAGCATAACGTGCTCCAGGTTCATCCATGTAATGAAGAGATATCTGTACTTTCATGCCTGGTGATGCTGCCACTGATGAAAAGGTAGATATCTGTACTCCTCTATCCTCTGTAGCATTTCTCATAATAGCAAGGAGATGAAGCAACTAGGTTCTCCATCATCAGATGAGTAGATAAAGACAATGCAGCAACAAACACGCAATGGAATACTAATAAGCTTTTAACCTTTTACATTACAGTTGAGACTATAGTAGATTAAACTGCACTCTTGTTTGCCAAGCCCAATGGCTAGCATATATGACCTCTAGTGTGACCTTTTTTCCTGGGCCTGATCTTACTACCCTCAAATTTCTTGGTCTTCCTTCTCTGTTTGTTTGCTCTTTTGTACAGGTGAAAATTGGAGTTTCAGGAACTTTCAAGTTTATCCAGAAGAATAAGGCAGAAGTTGAGAATAAAACCATAATCCCAGAAAATCTTCTATCTTAAGGAAAAATCCCGAGAATCTGTGATAACCTTGAGCCACTTCACAGAGTGTCTTCTTCTGTGACTTTCACAATGTCAAACTGTCACATTTTAGGTTGTGCAGACAGATGAGTTATAAAGAGATAGAAGTTAAAATGAATTTACCCATGTATAACCCATGTTAGAAAGTAGAAATGAGAATCCCAATAGTCTCAGGGTGACATCAGGTTCATGTAAAATATTTGCTCAATTACAGAAGAAAATAAGGGAAGAGGGGTTGCTCCTCAGGTACAAAACAAGAGCAACAAAAGGCCTGTCAGTGCCATGAAAGCAATGGTCCTGATTCCCAAAATACACTTTATTGCTAACTTCCCAGCCTGTAATATATGTCTACATACAAGGACCAAAGAATTGAATGAAATGAGCCTCTGACTCACTCACCAAAGGGAGATTCAGATCAATTTGTAGTAATCTGTTCTCATTCCCTAAACATTTTTGACTATACAGCTGTTTCTTTTAAACCTTGAAAAGTAACAAACAGCTATATCTTATTGTCACAAGAGAAAAGTAAGGGGATGTATTATATAAAAGAATAGGTGAATATCATGACTGAATAGCAATCCCGCAGGCTAGAAAAATGGACTTTTAGAAATACAGAGTGAATGTATTTTCAAGATTTGTCTGACTAAATTTAAAGACACAGTCAAAATTCATAAAACCCAATTTAACTGATATGAAAATGTAGATAAAAGAGAAGACAAGAGATAATGAAGGCATGAAAATATAGAACAACCAGTGTCTTTTATATATGATTTTAAAGCTGCCTCTGGGAATTAATTTAATTCCAGCAAGTATATGTCTACTCCATGATATTGCCCAACCCCTTATTTTTCTCCGTGCTGTCATGGTGAGCATCCATTCAGGACACTAACAGTTAACAAGAGCAGGATGTCTGATAATTTACAGACTGACCAAGATGAATTTGACCTCTGTCACTTTTAACTCTCCACAGAATTGGATTTCCTTGTCTTTAGAGTGTCATAACTTCTTGGTATTGATGGAAATAATGAATATGTACCTGAACAAGCCAAGTCCATGAATTAAGTCCATGGATAATGAGAGTGTAAGTATTCTTATGACAACATATAAAGCACAACTACTTCATTTAGAAGGGCCACTTTTGGGGGAAAGGATGCAATGGGGGAGGGCTAACCAAAATTGAATATATATGAAAAATTTATGTGAAAACTTACTTCATTGTTAGCTAATTAAAATATGATTTAATGGGCTGAAGAGATGGCTTAGCAGTTAAGCACTTGCCTGTGAAGCCTAAGGACCCCGGTTTGAGGCTCGATTCCCCAGGACCCACGTTAGCCAGATGCACAAGGGGGCGCATGCGTCTGGAGTTTGTTTACAGTGGCTGGAGGCCCTGGTGCGCCCATTCTCTCTCTCTCTCTCTCTGTCTGCCTCTTTCTCTGTCTGTCACTCTCAAATAAATAAATAAAAATAAACAAAAAAATTTAAAAAATAAAATATGATTTAAAAATGAGTTTGAATGGAAGCACGCTGTGTGGGTGGATGATGCTGCTCCCAGAAGCCATAGAGTGTTATGGGAAAATCCTGGTGCCACAGGTCGGATACCTTTCAATAAGTTATTGGTCAAGGAGGTCCCTGAAGCCCCCAAAGTAATGCAAGTGATTGCTCTTGATTGTCCATCAGAACTAGATAGTAAGACCCTATTACTGAACATGTTTTGGCTGTATGACACTGAGACATCAAGCTGGAACTGTCTCCTTGCTGCTCTCATAGTACCAGAAGGTGTTATGCAGACTGCTTAGGGGTGAAATGTTTTTGATGGTCCTAACTCTTGTGTGCTACACAACTGACCAGCCAGGCAAGATGTGTCTGCTGATGCAATTACAGCAGGGTTGTTATGGGCGTGATAAACCGCTTTCTGATTGGATTTGAGGACTACACTATGGCACTATGGTAGGAAATTCATGCCTGGTACTAAAAACCTAGTTAAAAGTCTATGGCTGGGAAGGTCATAGACTTTTGGAGAGAAGCTACTAACTACTGTTGTTTGGCTAAATAGATATGTTGTGCCCATCAAAGTGCCTCATAAGTATTGATGTTTATTCTCTGAAGCATTGCCTTTCTCAGCTTTGGTCAGAGGAACTTCTTTTTTGTGGGGGTCAGGGGTGTAGCCAAACTGCTTTTTACCTCATGGCAGTTTGGAATAACAAAGAGAAGTTCCACTTCCTAATAGCAGTTCAGCTGTGAAAACACCAATGGATCAATTCATTAATGAGGTCAGGGCTCTCACAGACCAATAACCTCTCAATGGATTCATCAGCTAGGAAATGACCCTTCGACACATGAGCCTTTTGAGGGAGACACCTCATCTACATGCCATCACAACCTTAGTTCATGGTCTGAAAAATAATGAGATGAGTTTGCGTATATAGAAATATATACAAACATAAGTATACATAAAATCACTTAGAACTAAGGCTGGCACACATAGCATGCTGTGCATGTTATGTGCTATATTCCATATGTGCTATGATCATGGTGATGACGATGGTGATGTTGGTTATGATTATCACTTGTTATATTCAAGGAATAGGAAATTTAAAGAAGTATCCCTTATAGAAAAAAATCAACTCACCACATTAAGACAGCTATAGTGAGGTAACAGTACTCATGCTGCCTCTTCTAGTTTAAGTGATAATTCAAGTAGTCCAGGTTATTGTTTTTCTTTTTTAAACTACTTTATTTTTATTTATTTATTTGAGAGAGAGAGGAAGAGGCAGAGAGAGAGGATGGGTGTGCCAGGGCCTCTGGCCACTGCAAACAAACTCCAGATGCATGCACCACCTTGTGCATCTGGCTTACGTGGGTCCTGGGGAATCATACCTGGGTCCTTAGGCTTCACAGGCAAATGGCTTAATGGCTAAGTCATTTCTCTAGCTCTGATCATTGATTCTTAACCACAGGTTTTGTATTATCGTCATTCTTTATAGATGGTCTGGAAGGAGAGGTGAGCAGGCAGATTTGATGGCATACAGTACTGTTTCCTCTTTGAGCCTTTTAAACAGTTTTCAATACCTTTTAGAGGAAGTGTTTTTCTTCAAGAGCTTTTTGCCCTGCGTTTTCAAAGAATGAAATCTGAAAGTGTGTTGGATTCTGGTAATGAATGGTCTTTCTTTTCACCTTGGGCTTATTCCTTTAGTTGTCTGCATTTTATTTTCCCATTATTTTAATACTCAATTTTGAAGAATAGTCAAATGGGCAATTTCCCAGGTATAACTGCAACAATAATAATACAAACAGTCTCAGGCCAGAATGGAGAGCTTTATAAAGTGAATTGTGAATGTTTTATTTCCTCTGTATAACAGATTCTGTTAAAAAATTTTATGATGATTTCCCTTGAATAGTACCTTTGAAATTTACTAGGTAAGAGAAGCTTTCTATAAAGCAAGACATATATCCAAATAAATGCTAAAGACAATGATCAGTTTTCCTACTGGAAGAAAGCAACCTAGTGGAAAGAGTAGCTCAATTCCCATAACTGCTCATTTCAAATGCTATATGAACATGGCCACTGAGGAAAAAACAAAACTTGTTACATAATACCAGTGTTCAAATAGTTTGATTTTATTTTCCTTCCAATAAAAGTCACGTGCTTCATTTTTACTCATCAGATATATTGTGCAACATTATTATTCACGTGTTTGGAGAGCAATTCATAAATTTTCTGGGATGATTGTCTGAGTCCCAAGCTTGAACTAGAGATCTAGCCCTTAATTTCTGTGAGCTTCTTTAGTAAAATAAGTGAAGTAGAACTGTGAATTCTTGCCATATTGAGTTCCAGAAGTGAAACAAAGGACACATGACTTCAACAGGGGAGGAATAAGTGATTGCTGTTTGGGAGTTGGGGGAAGGTGGGTGGGGCAGGAAGATAAATGGAGAAAAAATGTACTCTAAGATCGTTTCTTTGCATAGATTCCCATCTCCAGCACTCCTGACCTCATAAGGGTTATAGCCTTAACTTTCCAGGGATATTTGAATTTTAATTATTATACTGGTCTAGAAGTATGCGTTAGTGACCTAAGATTACCCGTGGCACTGAAATCACCAGTAGATTTTTACTATTTGAGAGTGACCAGAAAATACTCAAGACATCAGTTTCCAGATGTGATCAGATAAGACCTTCTTCCTAGAGCTGACCTGCAGGGTCTGACAGGGGATCAGTGATACCTTGTTTTGCATTTAACGTTTGTGGGGGGGGGGACCACCAGTTGTTAACAACTCCTGTTCCACCTATTTTCCTTATTAGTAAAAATTTCTCTAATTTTCAGTTGGGCAGGTTTAGTGGTTTAAATATTAAGCGTCTCCCACAGCCTCATATGTTTGTGATAAGCCTTATACTTCATTCCACTGAGTAGAGCCTTTTGGAGGTGGAGCCTTGCTCCAGGAGGCTGTCACTGGGGATGGACCTTGGGGCTTTATTTCTGCTTGCCACTATTAGGGAGCTCCCTCTTGCTGCTTCATCCCTGCTGATATGTGCTGCTTTAAACCAGCTGCCTGCTCTTGCAATGCTTTCCTGCCCACATGAAACTAATTTCCCCTCACAAGCGTAAGCTAGAAATGAACCCTTTCCTTTCATGAGCTGCTTCTGGTTGGGTGTGTTGTCCCAGTAAGTAAAAGGTAACTACCACACCGAGTGAATTTCCACTACTGACCACATTAAATTCCCGAGCCTTCCACAGTCTACATGCTTCTCTCCTCCCAGGCTCATATCCTGAAACCTAATAACCAATGCAATGGTACAAGATAGACCTGGAAGGACCCTCAGAGACCTAATCAAGAGGCATGTCTGTGGATTTCTAGTTGGATCAAGCTGACAGCAGAACTTAACCATCACAAGTCCACCCCTTGTCAGTGTGACACCAATCCATACCTTTTTACATCATACTTAATTTCCAAATATAGATAGTAACAAGATCACATTTCTGCCTAACATGATATAATTATCCCACTTACAACTGGAAATTCACAATATCCCCCCAACACAAGGCAAGGTCCCCTGAGGAATGCTTAGTATTTGATGTCTAATAAGTTAAATATAAATTCAGCAACAGTTAACTATTGATGTAATTTCAATCAGCTTTAATTAGGCAGTAGAGAAATAAAGGAAAGACAAAGCACTATATATATATATATATATATATATATACACACACACACACACACACACACACACACACACACACACACACATATATATATATATATATATATATATATATATACTATTTATTTATTTATTTATTTTGAGGTAGGCTCTCACTATAGCCTAGGCTGACCTGGAAGGGTGGCCTTGAACTCACGGAGATTCTCCTACCGCTGCCTCCCAAGTGCTGGGATTCTATGCAAATACTTTGAACAAATTAGGACAGAAACACTTGTAATGAATAAATTTGGGGTTTTAGGATGCTTCCTGGAACTCCAGGCCCTGAGTTCATATTTTCAAATTAACCAAAGGATTGGAAATCCAGACTAAAGAAAATGGTTTTTAAAACACCACAAATATGATAATCCTAAGATCCTTCCCTTAAGGGCCATCCCTCTCTGCCTAGTCCAAAAACTGCCTGATCTGCTCCTCCATAGTTCCCTCACTCATGAGAGAACACTCTAACTGCTGTTAGAGGAAAGAGTATGATGAGCGGGTCTTAAACTACTCCCTGCTGAATAGGATGAAAAAATATTGGGTTGGAGGGATGGCTTAGCATTAAGGGGCTTGCCTGCAAAGCCAAAGGACCCAGGTTCAATTCCCTAGGACCCATGTAAGCCAGATGCACAATGTGGCACATGCATCTGGAGATCGTTTGCAGCGGCTGGAGGCTCTGGCATGCCTATTCTCTCTGTCTCTCTCTCTGTGTGTCTGATTTTTCTCTGTCAAATAAATAAATTAATTAAAAAATCTGACAATTGGTCCCCCACATACTCATATTAATTACAGTCCTCGTTTTTTATAACTGGTCACATGGCCTTAGCTGGTATTTGTAACAACCTTCTTCTACTACCCATTCTGTATTTCCTCCATCTTCACCTTCAGCAAGGATGTCAGCAGGTCTTGGTTCTTTACCTGGAGGGGGTAACCCCTACCTTCATTCCTGAAGGATCTGGGCCACTTATCATACTGCCTTGATTGGATTGTTACAGTTGTCCATTGACTACAGGAGCTCTTGAATTCCAGACATACTCTTCCTTACATCCATTGTGGAGGAGCAGTCCAGTCTCACTCTGGTATTGTGGATTTTACTGTTGCAGTTAGCCTTGCCTTGCTGGCAGAAAAAACCCAACCAAGAGCAGCTTGTGGAAGGAAAATGTTTATTTTGGCTTACAGATGAGGGGAAGCTGCATTATGGCAGGGGAAAACAATGGCATGAGCAGAGGGTGGACATCACCTCCTGGCCAACATCAGGTGGACATCAGCAGCAGGAGAGTGTGCCAAACACTGGCAAGAGAAAGCTGGCTCTAACACCCATAATTCCACCCCCAACAATATATCACCTCCAGGAGGTTCCAAGTCTCAAATTGCCACCAGCTTGGGACTTAGCATTCAAAATGCATAGGTTTATGGGGAACACCTGAATGAAATCACCACAGCTTCCAAATAATTCCTAAGGTACAGATGGGGAAACCTAAACTTGGCAAATGGCACTGGATCAAATGATTGAGGTGGTCACCTGCCAAACACCAGTCCTGTTGATAGCATGTACTCTCTGGTATGGTGTAATAATCACAGTTAACTTCTGTGGTGTTCCTCCCACATCTAAATCAAGTTGAATTGTAAAAAATCACAAGGGAAGCATGCCACCAAAATCTCTCTTAATTAATGATGATTATCCCATTGAACCTATGATGATCTCAGTCTCCTTTGGATAATCTGTGTTGCTTTTTCAGAAGGCAGCTAGAACAAGGAGATATACGACGCCTTGCACATCAGCCAGGTCCCAGGTAAAACCACAGGGGAATTGGCAAGATGAACAAGCAAGAGTGCTGCTTCCATAGCAAGACTGTCAACCAGCACCAGGGTCATGGAGACAGACACTGAGGACACTCAAATGCACAAAAGCAGAAGCCTAGAACCTGCTGAGAGCACCACACTAAAGTAGACTTAAAACACACCCACCATGGCTCAGGGAAGTTTGTGGAAGAGGAGGCAGAAAGAGTGTAGGAGCCACAAAGTGAAATGACCTGTCCAGAGGCACTGTCCCCGCCCCTTATAATGACTAACTACTGCTCTCATATCCCATAACCTGCAAACCTGGGGGGTGGGTGTTGGTGGGGAATACCAGAAATCACACTAAGGAGGGCCCTCAGTAGAATGGGGGTGAGGAGGGAAATGAAGGTACTAATATATGATGTATGTACACAACTTTCTACTTAATAAAACAAAAATCACAAAATAATCATAAGCTATTCTAACGTAAGGGCCATTGTACAAAATATCTGACATTCCTTAAATCAGTTTCACCTTATAATACTTAGAAGAATTTCCCTTTCCCTTATAGGTGAAGTTCTGGAAGAGTAGTTGTCATGTTTTTGTTTTCTTTACCCTCCTACTTTCAGATACTCTTTCTGTGATAGTCAATCAACAACCATTTGCTTTTGGTGTTTAACTATATTTTCACATAATATATTTTTTATTTTTTATCTTATTTTTTATTTTTTTTTTAGTTTTTCGAGGTAGGGTCTCACTTTGGTTCAGGCTGACCTGGAATTCACTATGTAGTCTCAGGATGGCCTCGAACTCTCGGTGATCCTCCTACCTCTGCCTCCCGATCACATAATATTTTCATTGCTTTAATTTTTATTTTCTTGCAAACTTGCTTGAGAAAAAACTCATTTTAAATTTACTATTTCACTTTTTGTTGAGGCTGCCATGTAGAATCAATCGGAAACAGACTGTTGGCAGGTAGGATTTCCCCTCCTGGTTCACTGTCCCTGTCTTAGCACGGCAGAGAAGTCCATGGAGTTTCTGGAACACACAACCTTCTCCTCTGCAGAGCCTGCTGTCCATGTCCTGGAGTTTTCTTTCATTTTTCCTGTTAAAGCTTTCTTTGTACTTCCTTTTTTGCTGCCAACTCTAGACTATTGTTAGACTATTAATAAGTTTTACTTTCCAGGTCCTATCTGTCTACACTGCCAAACAAAAGAAATAGTAGAGGAAAAACCATGGGTGCTATTTTCAAAAAAGCCTTGACAATCCAGTCGTTCCCTGAGTCACACAGTGAAGGGTCTGCTTGTATTGTGTTTCTGTAATCATCCCAGGGTGTGCTAAATGGCTCACAGCTTGAAGCCTCGCAGGAGGGCACTTTCCAGGCATTGTCGTTCTTGGATGGTGGTTCTCAGGGGAGTGATGACCCAGCCCCACCCTCCTCGTGATATCTGAGACTATCTGGGGAGATTTATTTTATTGTCACAACTAGGGAGATGCTACTAGCCTCTAGTGGACACAGGACACGGATGCAATGCAACTTCTTGTGGTCCCATGTATAGTCTCCCACAACAGTGATGCCTCAGCCCAAATATGCCTGTGCTGAGGTTAGACCCCCATGGGCAGTGCAAGCTTGGGATGCAGGCAATTAATCTGGTCCAAATACCTTTTTTAATCTGGAGCCAAAGGTGAAATGCATTTTTATTTTCAACCAAAGCAGCACAGATATTGTGGAATTGTTAACTAGTTTTTTGTTTTGTTTTGTTTTGATAGAGATAAAAATTAAAGTACACACATTTTAAAATTTGGATTTAAATCAAGCAACTTATGAGTAAAATACTTTGGCCCTAGTATTATAGTTTTAGAAATAAAACATTTAGTGCTTTAAAAAAAACCCAAAAAACAAACTCATACTTTTTTGTTGTTGTACCATGTACAAAGTTTTGAAATTATCTCACACAATTACCTTCAGGATATATAGTATATGGGAAACAAATGAATTTCATGTTTACACTTTAGCCTCATCCTCAAGATAGCTCATTATGTATATGCGAATATTCCAAATCCTGAAAACTCTTGAATTTTTAAATGCTATTTGCATTAAAAGGAGAACACAGAATCCAAATTGGGTGAATCTTATTAAGGTCCATTTAATCTCTCAGTTAGTGTCGTATGGTCCCGAAGACTGACAGTGCAGGGTTTGCAGCCTGGAATAACACTCTGCTCTCCAACAGTTATAAAATTTCCTTAGAATTTATGGTTCTAGAAAATGTGTCTGATGTTTTATGTGTTAATGTTAACTAAGGGTATCTCCTGAGGAGATCGATTGGGCTAAAATGTACTGAAATTATTTGAATCAATAACCCATATTACAAGGGAAATGGTATTAAGTTATATAGGGAGAGTTTTCAAAAGTAACACAGTGACAACTTAAATAAACCAGTCTTGCCATAGATTCCCTTGACTGGGTTTTAGTCTATCTTAATTTTCTGGCAAGAACTAAAAAGTTAAACTGTCAACTTCTGCAAAGATGGGGTAACTGGTTTCAGATGAATTCTTCTGCCAGGAGCAGGTATGAAAGGCGAGCTATTACACAAAACCAAACTAAAGCAGATGTGAGAAGGCTCTAGAAGGAGACCAAGATGACGAAAAATAAGGGTCATGACTTAATACACAAAGAACACACATAATCAGCCCTAGTTTGTCATGGTTTTATCTTTTAAGAACATTTGCCCATCTCTATTCAACATAAGGCTAAGATGCTTACAGTCATGTCATCAGCTTGTGACAGTCTCATGGGTAGAGGAGATAAAATTGGAGAGCAAGACTATCAAAAATATCATAAAGGTTTAAGAGTTGAATGAGACCTCACTATATACCTACTAGTTACACAGGGCTGCTTGCATCCAGTTGAGAAGCTTGGAAATTCAGTAGAGGAAGGGAGCTGAGAAGTTAATACCCAAAGAGAGGAGAATGACCTGGTGTTGGACTTACTGTATTGCTATAAACATACAAATATAAAAATGGGCAAAGTATGAAAAATCACTACTTGCAATGTCTGGTGAGCAAAATTCACTGACAGTGAATTTTAGTCCTTGAGAGAAGGAAAACTTCAGAGGTGGTTTTAGGACTCTCTCTCTCCAAGTTGGCAAAGCAAGCATCAGAGGCCTGTAGAGAACTGTGGTCTGAGTGAATGGGTGAAAGAAGAAGATCTAGACTGAAGTTTCAGAGTGTCAAGCAAGGCTGCAGAGGTGTGGCAGTAGGCATGCTCACAGAGAACAAGGCAGTCAAGGCAGATGCATGCACTCCCTTGTGCATCTGGCTTACATGGGTCCTGGGGAATTGAACCTGGGTTCTTTGCGTTTGCAGGCAGATACCTTAACCACTAAGCCATCTCTCCAGCTCAAGAAATTCTTTTATTCCCCCCCCCCCTTTTTTTTTCCAAAACAGAGTGGACTTTAGAACTTTTAGCAATTTCAATCCTTATAGTTTGAGGCATGGAAAAATGATTTGCATATGTGTCTTAGCTCTTTAACTGAATTCTGTACCTGATTATGGAGGAAGCCGTCACTAGCGTAGTCTGACTAATGCGAAGTGACTGCTTTCTATGTTACACCCCATTGTCCTCCTCCCTCCACATGTGTGTTGTTCTGCTATGGGCAGGAAGTGCTTGGCATCGTGCCATGTGTCTTCAAACATCAGCGCAATGTAAATGTAATGCAGTGCAGCCAAGCACACCAGAGACCGAGAAGTTACTCGAAAGATCTGTGAGTTTTAGACCTGTAAGACTCCTCAGCCCAAAAGAGCCATGCAAATAGGCCCCATAGAGCCATGTTCATAGCTGTATTTAGTCACTTCACAATCACACCCCAAAGCTGAAAAGCCTTTAGTTCCTACCGCACAGGATTCTTTACCGGGCAGTACAGGGCAAAAGCACATGCATATGACAGGAAGAGCTTGGCTTTTTCTTGGCTAGGGAATTTGAATCTGGAGGCTGTGGGCATGCATCTCTTTAGAAAGTCAGAGCTCTGGTGACTGGGATGTGCTGCCCTGGCTGATGTACCATGTGACACATCTGAAGGGAGGGCCCTGTGTGTGTGTGGGGGGGGGGAGGGGTGGTGGCCTTGCTTGATGTATCAGAGACACAGTGAGGTGTGGTGGCATTGACATGGTCACTGGGCCCAAGGTTTCATGCTCACAACTTTAAATAAGTGAAATATGTTGTTAGTCTTTTTATTTTTAAGTTCATAAAATGTTAGCTTTGGAATATTAGAAGTTGTTTACTTTAATTTAATCTTATTATTTTAAAAATTCTTTCTTTATTCTTGCCACTGCAAAGGAACTCTACTTGCCCGTGCCACTTAATGCATCTGGCTTTACGTGGGTACTGGGGCATCGAACTCAGGTCCTTGGGCTTTGTAGGCAAGCAGCTTAAGTGCTGAGCCATCTCTCCAGCCCGTTTAATTTTATTTTATGTAAGAAATAGAGGTTCAGACTAAACTGAACTGGAACAAGAACTCATTGCTTCGGGCTTTCAGTCGGGGATGCTTCAAAAGTACACATTTGTTATATTTATTGTTTTGTTTTAATTAACCATTTTAAGCTGATAATGGTGTATAACATAATGTTTTAAGTTATTTATACAGGGTAGAATGGTTAATCGAAACTAATTAGCACAAGTCTTACTGCATATATTTATTTTTTAGTGGTAAGAACATTTAAATTCCACTTTTTGCCTTTTCCAAGAATATAGTATATTGTGAACTGTTTTCACAATGTTGCATAATAGAACTGTTGAATTCTTGTCTTTTTCTTATTTAGCTATTTTCCTTATCTAATTGATAGTTTATGATCTTTGGTTCTTACAGCCTTCCAGTACTCCTCTTCTCTCCTCTCTTCTCCTCTCCTCTCCTCTCCTCTCCTTTCCTTTTCTCTCTCTCTCTTTTTTATGACACTAACTTCTGCCTGTCTCTCCATACTTGATATTCTTGTTCTTGGTCAGAGAGGGTGATTTTGGTCAGAAACAGAGATGTTACCCTTATGCTGTGCAGGTCCCAGGCCACCACATGTACACCTTTGTACAAGTATCACGTATGCTGTGCTGTGAGATGTGAATTTGTGAGACATGTTGGTAGCTGTACATTAAGCTGGTAGCTGTGAAACCTTGAGAGTTTGATGTTCTGCATACATCCATGGAAATGTTTATGGAATATTCTTTTTTGCATGTATATATGTATGTGCATGTGCGTGTGCACATAGACACATTTGTGACCAGGTGGCCAGAGATTGATGGCTGCGTGTTCTCAATCACTTCTCATTTTGTCTTTTGAGAAAGGGTCTCTCCATGAACTTAGAGCTTGCCAATTCAGCTAGACTAGCCAAAAAGCCCTAGGAATTGTCCTGTCTCTGCCTTCTCCAGAGCTGGGATTGCAGGCACATGCTGCCATGCCCAGCTTTGGGGTGGCTGCTGGGAATCAGAACTCAGAGCCTCATGTTTTCACGGCTGTACTTTACCCACTGGCCTTTCTCCTCAGCTCCTCAAACCTTCTTATCAGAATAAAAACGCAAAAGCAAATGGAAATATGGCCCACCTTCAAAACCACGTTGTTTGGGCTGGAGAGATTAAGCAGTTAAGGTGCTTGCTTGCAAAGCCCAATGGCCTGGGGTTCGATTCCCCAGTGCCCATGTGAAGTGAGATGCACAAAGTGGCACACGAATCTGGGGTTTGTTTGCAGCAGCTACAAGCCGTGGTGCACTCGTTCTCTCTCTCTCTTTTTTGCCCTCTCTCTTTGCTTGCAAATAACCAAACAAAAATATTGAAAAAACATTTTAACACCCCATTGTTTGTGGTCTTTGCTAAGTCAAAAGTGATCCAAACATATAAACCCGAAGTGCTTCAAGATGAAGGCATTTTTAAACATGGATTCATCACTTCTCAGCCTTTTGGCTGAGATCAAGGGTAGTATCCATTTGTAAGCCAAAGTTCATCTTTCAGAATCCAATTTAACAAAGAAACATGTAGTATCTGTAGAGCAGATGAGCAGAGCGGCACTTAGTTACTATGTCTACAAAGCTGTTTGCACACTTGTGCAGGCAGCAGCTGAAGACAAGGGTATGAAATCCCCAGCGCATGCCCGCCATCCTCCACAACCACGGCCATCCAGAGGCTAATGGGTTACAAAATGAGAAACGGAGCAATTCGCCTGTTATTTTGGTGTAACTCTTTATGAGATAAGAGCCCAGAGCACACTTTACAACATAAACTATAATTCATTGCAGATGAACCATAAAATGCAAAAACATTAATTTTTACTACAACTTTCATTATTTATGGCATTTACCCTATCTCCTATTAAAAGTACCTCTTTGTTAGATGTATTAGAATATTCATAGCTGCTAGATTATTTACAAGGGGCTTGATAAACTGTTATAACAATTTAGCCATTAGAAAATAAAAGCAGTTTTGGAAAAAGTAACTTGTTTCTGAGATTTTTTTTTTTTTTGCATAGAATTAACACCATAACAGGAAAATAAAAGTTATTTACCAAAACTTAATTAGAACTAAAGTTGATCTAAAAATGGGACTTTAAAATTTTATTTTAGTCAGGGGATTAGAGGAGTTTTTTTGGATTGAGGAAAGAGGCAGAAATACAACTCAGTAAAACTCCAGTCTGGTGAAGTTGCTGATGTTGTCCTGTTATTGGGGATGCAGATGGCAGCATGAGGCCTCTGCCCTCAAGCGGTTCCGAGTATAGAGAGGAGACCAGCTCCCTGGGAAGGAGGCCACCATTTTACCACTGTTGCAAAGGACCCATGTATGGTGTAGTCTGGGCTCCTTTCTGATGGGGTCAGAGGACACTTAATAGAGCTAGGAATTCTGGAGCTCAGTAGAGCTGTGTCTGTGGTTTCAGCTAGGGCTGGGGTGGAGTGTGATGGGTTGTTTCTCTTCTCAGGTCCTGCTTCCATTGGAAAAATAGAAGCAGATTCTCCAATGCAGAGTGAAGTCAGCACAGGTTAAATGGGATAATCATTAATAGTTTAGAGAGAATTTAATGGGTGTAGACCCCCTTGTAGCCCAAAATTAGTGGGAGATTTACATTGGTTTGACATACTCAACCTGTTTAAGAAACAAATGGCTGAAGTTCCGGCTCAACAAGGTGACACAATGAACTGATATTTTGTTGTACTCAAATATGGAAACGTGACACATAAAATATATTACGAGCTAGGATGGAACAGGAACAGGAGGGAAGGCAGCAGTGAGGGTAAGTGCCTGCTGACACCTGGACATCTAGCTTCAGGTATCCTGAACTATAACACAATACATAAATACATATATAAAAATAAATTTTGCTTAAAGCCATCATGCTATAGTAATTTATAAAGTCTGTGTAGGAGACAGACGCTGAAGATACCCAACACATACCAAAGCAGAGATCCGGAGGCTCCTAAGAGCTCATGACTGAAGCAGACATAAAACTCACCCACCTCGGCTCAGGGAATTTTGCAGAAGGGGGGGAGGCAGAAAGATTGTAAGAGCCACAGGTTGAGACATCATGCTCAGAGGCATTCCTCCCCTAGGATAACGGCTGCTCCCACAAAAAACCACAACCCCAGGGGGAATACCTGTAACCCCACTGAGGAGCATCCCCAAAGGAATGGGGGCAGGGACGAGGGAAAAGAGGGTATCAGCACATGATGTATCCATATGAAATATGTTGTTAATAATAATAAACATAAAAAGTGGAGTTCAGACCCCTGTGTGCTTTCTCTCATTCTTTATTTTTTTAAAAACATTTTTACTTATTTGAGAGTTAGGTATATAGATAGAGAGACAGATAGAGTGATTGAGTATGGGTGCACCAGGGCCTCTTGCCAATGGGAAGGAACTCCACATACCACCTTGAGCATCTGGCTTTACATGGTGTAGCAGACACTTCAGGTTCACTGAGATGAACTTCAAGACCAGGCACAGTTATGGAGGAAGGGATATTTATTGAAGCCTACAGATCCAGGGGAAGTTCCATAATGGCAGAAGAAGCTGGCCTGCCTTCACAGGCCCAAGCAGAGAGAGAGAGAGAAGCACAAGCCTAAAGCCAAAAGCCACAGCACACTTCAGGAACTCCAGCTAGGCACACTTTGCATATCTTTAGATTGAAATCTGAAACCCACCACCACACGTTAAGATCCACCCAGTGACATTGCCTCCAGCCAGGTGGCTGCAGATGCAAACTACAAACAATAAAGAACTGAATATATTGGGGGCCATCTATTCAAACTACCACACATGGGTACTATTGAATTGAACCCAGTCCAGCAAGCATTGCAAGCAAGTGCCTTTCACTGCTGGTCCATTTCTTTGGTCATGGTTTTTCTCATTATTTGCTTCTGTCTCTCTCTGTACCACAGTGCTCCAAGTCCCATCCCACTATTACTAGAAGTTTGTCTACTGGTCTAGCACCTAGGATTAGTGTCTGAGGTGAGTAGCTGTCACATGAGAAAATTTATCCTTATCAGAGTCAATTTTCAATTTGATCATATTGATCATGTTTTTCAGAAACTAGAATTCAAATATTACCAAGGGGGAGAGAGAAGGAGGGAGGGATAGAGGAAGAGACAAGTAGTTTCTCACAATCATTCATTCTGTTACAAATTATAAGCTTCAAGTTGACGTCCAAATTTTGCCTCAAGGACTTCTAAGAAGAGCTCTAGCACTCCATAAAATATTGGAATTCTTACCCAAGCCTGATATGCACTTATATTATCCTTTCAATTATTTTAAAACTTAAGAGACTGTCCAGAATACAAACATGTGACTTATGATGAATGTCCATAAGTGTTGATGTTGGAAGACGACTATGGTTTTAAAAGACAATGGAGGGGATGGAGAGACTGCTTAGTGATTGAGGCTCTTGCCTGCAAAGCCTAATGACCCAGGTTTGGCTCCCCAGAACCCGCATAGACCAGACATACAAGATGACACATGCGTACAAGGTCATGCATGCACACAAGATGGCGTATGCATCTGGTGCACCAATTCTCTCTTTCTCATAAATAATAAAAATAGACAATGGAATCTAAGATTGTTGGATTTGTAGTCTTTGGTACTTTCTGTGACAGGTGGGTTTTTTTTCTTTATTCTCAGAGCATAACAGTCAAGGTGGATTCCCTGTTGTGAATGTACAGCTCAGGCCCTCTGAGCACACTGTGGTTTAGCACGGTCTTTAAAGTCTCTCATTAGGACGTGTGTGGTTATACAATAAACAATGGGTATTTCTAATGCATATGCAATAAGAACCAGTATTAATTGAGTATATAAAAAGGAGAAGTGAGAATGATACATGTATATTGAAGTTTAGAGACTAACTCACTGAATGTGATACCCTAGAAAATGGATTAAACTATTCTTTTCCTTCAGTACTGCAATAGATAATAATAAAAATATTAGCTATCTAGATGGTTATAAGGATTAGAAATATTGTATTACATATAAAGCTTTGTGTGTGGCAAGGTATCAATAATATGTTCTTATTGAATGCTCAAGGCATAATAATTTTCCTAAGTCATATAGATAGGAGTGGAGAGCCAGCCTCAACTCTGAGACAGTTTATCAGGATGCCCTTTGGTTTTCTGCAGGTACTATGGAACTTGGGCATGGACACACAGGGCATCATGGAAAGGGTAACATTTGGTCTGTGCCTTAAAGGATGGATAAGATTTCAGTAAGTGAAAAATTAGGAATTTATATGTTATCCAGCCTCTTTAGAATATTTTTTACTGTGTGTGTATGTGTGTGTGTGTGAGAGAGAGACAAAGGGCATGCCACTGTAGATGAACTGCAGATACATGTGCCACCTTGTGCACTTGGCATATGTGGGTTCCAGGGAATCGAACCTGGGTCCTTAGGCTTCATAAGCAAGCACTTTAACTGCTAACCCATCTCTCCAGCCCCAGAATCTTAATAGTATATCCAGTGATGGTAAATAGATTATCTTATTAACTTATTTTCAATAACTTAGGAGTGAACCAATCAATTAGCCATTCTGTCATGTGGCTCTGAGAGAAACATTTTGGCATCTCTGCCTTTTTTGGTCATCCTTTACAAGTCTTTCTTAACAGAAAAATCTGGTCCTTGAAAGAATGCTGCCATTAAACCAGAATGTTGTGTGTGTTGCAAATAAAAAGGCCCATTTTATCCAATGTGTCTTATTACAAACATGTCTGAAGAGACAACAGTATATTTTCTTTTTAAAGATTTTACTTTTTATTTATTTATTTGAGACAGAAGGGGAGGGAGGAAGAGAGAAAGGGAGGGAGAGAGAGAGAGAGAGAGAGAGAGAATGGGAACACCAGGGCCTCTACCACTGCCAATGAACTCCAGATGCATGGGTCACTGGGTGGGAACTGCAGAATCAAACCTGGGTCCTTAGGTTTTGCAGGCATGCACCTTAACCTCTAAGCCATCTCTCTAGTCCAGTATATTTTCTTTTAATCAGCAATGTGATGTCCAGTACTAAAAATCAAAATGGAGGGCTGGAGAGATGGCTTAGCGGTTAAGTGCTTGCCTGTGAAGCCAGGGACACTGGTTCGAGGCTCGATTCCCCAGGACCCACGTTAGCCAGATGCACAAGGGGGCACACGCGTCTGGAGTTCATTCGCAGTGGCTGGAGGCCCTGGAGCGCCCATTCTCTCTCTCTCTCTGCCTCTTTCTCTCTCTGTCTGTCGCTCTCAAATAAATAAATAAAAATTAAAAAAAAATCAGAATGGAGTTCTTTGTAAAAAGTGTTTTTAGGGCTGGAGGGATGGCTTAGTGGTTAAGGCGTTTGCCTGCAAAGGACCCAGGTTCAATTTCCCAGGACCCACGTTAGCCAGATGCACAAGGGGGCGCATGCATCTGGAATTCGTTTGCAGTGGCTGGAGGCCCTGGTGCGCTCATTCTCTCTCTCTCTCTCTTTCTCTCTCTCTCCTCCCTCTTTCTCTGTCAAATAAATAAATAAAAATTAAAAAAAAATTTTTATTTATGAGCACGAGAGAATGGGCATGCCATGGCCTCTTGCCTGTGCATTTGACTTTATGTGGGCACTGGGAAATAGAACCCAACAAATATGAGCCTTTAACTGCTGATCCATTTCCCAGCACCCCTACCCTTTTTTTTTTAAAAAAGAAGTTTTTGTTGTTGTTGTTGTTGTTATTTTTTCAAGGAAGGATCTCGCTCTAGCCCAGGCTGACCTAGGATTCATTGTGTAGTCTCAGGGTGTAGTCATGGCAATCCCCTTATCTCTGCCTCCTAAGTTCTGGGATTAAAAGTGTGTGCCACCATGCCTGGCTAAAGAAGAGTATTTTTATTTCTCTCTCTCTTTCTGAGTGAGAGAGAGTGAAGAATAGAATCTGAGTTCTACTCAGCAGCATCTTATTGTCAAAACCCCGTGTGTTTGCTTCCCCTCATAGCTGTGGGAGGTCCAAGGGGATATTAACGGTCACAAGAGGTCTTTCAGTTAGCCTCTTCAATCTGCACAGGTTTCAATTCTCCTTCCCTGAGAGATTTCGTCTAGAAATTTCTGTTAACAACTAAAGAACATGCTATTTAAAATGTCACAAAATTATTATAGGATAAACCTAGCCAGAAGAGAGCTTGAAAAGCGTTTTCACTGGATCTTTTTAAGTCCTTCAAAAATAATTCTATCAGGGTATGGGGAGATGGCTCTGTGGATAAAGGGTGTGCAGTGTAACTGTGTCAGAGTTTGGACTCCCAGCAGCCCCATAAATGCCTGGTGATCATGGCAGCACATTTGTAATCTCTGTACTCAGGAGGTGGAGACGGGTGGTTCCTGAAGCAAGCTGGCTAGCTGGACTAGCCCAATCAAAGAGGTCTGGGTCCATCTGAGACCCCGCCTCAGCAAATACAATGGATGGCAATTCAGGAAGACACTCCATGTAGACCTGTGCACCCCCATATGCAGGCATACACCAATGCACATGCACATGCACACACACACACACACACTAAAAAAATAGTTCTAGGACATGATTCTTCATGGGAATCCTTGAGTTCTTTAAAAAAATTTTTTACATTGATTTGAGAGAGAGAGAGACAGAGAGAGAGAAAGAGAGAGAGAAAGAGAGAGAGAAAGAGAGAGAGAGAGTGAGTG
The DNA here is from genome assembly GCA_036346955.1 of Dipus sagitta. Classification (NCBI taxonomy): domain Eukaryota; kingdom Metazoa; phylum Chordata; class Mammalia; order Rodentia; family Dipodidae; genus Dipus; species Dipus sagitta. The sequence goes on from CM070771.1 coordinate 183,897,429, forward strand.
TTGCAGTCAGGTTCGCATTGCTGGCAGAAATCACCCAACCAAGAGCAGCTTTTGGGGAAAAAGGGTTTATTTTTGGCTTACAGACTCAAGGGGATGATGGCAGGGGAAAATGATAGCATGAGCAGAGGGTGGACATCACCCCCTGGCCAAAATAAGGTAGACAATAGTAACAGGAGAGTTTGCCAACCACGGGCAAGGGGAAACTGGCTATAACACCCATAAGCCCATCCCCAACAAAACACTGCCTCCAGGAGGTGTTAATTCCCAAATCTCCATCAGCTGGGAACCTAGCATTCAGAACACCTGAGTGTATGGGGGACGCCTGAATGAAACCACCACAGTGAGTGAGTGAGCATGGGCACACCAGGGCTTCTTGATGCTGCCAATGAACTCCAGATGCATATGTCACTTTGTGCATCTGGCTTTATGTGGGTACTGGGGAATTAATTGAACTCAGTTCAGCAGGCTTTACAAACATGTGCTTTTAACTGCTAAGCCATCTCCCCAGGACCTACCTTGAGGGTTTTTTTTTTTTTTTTTTGACATGAACCATCAAATGCAATAGAGTTTTTTTTTAAATTTTTTTTTTTGGTTATTTTTATTTATTTATTTGAGAGCGACAGACAGGGAGAAAGAGGCACATAGAGAGAGGGAGAGAGAATGGGCGCGCCAGGGCCTCCAGCCACTACAAACGAACTCCAGATGCGTGTGCCCCCTTGTGCATCTGGCTAACGTGGGTCCTGGGGAGTCGAGCCTCGAACCGGGGTCCTTAGGCTTCACAGGCAAGCGCTTAACCACTAAGCCATCTCTCCAGCCCGCAATAGAGTTTTTGACATAATTCATGAGCATGTCACCATCTATGGGGACAAAATTTAACTTATCTTATCTAAGACAATTCATACCAGGAAAGGGGTGCCCTGAAATCAAAGGTATTGACATTTTTCTGGTGAATCGGATATTGGAAGGCTTGATTGTGATGTTTTCTTTCAACATAAACCACACCTTCTGTAAATCAGGATGTTTTCTCTTGCGTTTGCTACTCTGAAGGCTGAGAGTCTCTGCACTAACTATAACAAACTTGTGAGTGTTGGCTATTTCATATCCTCCAATGCACAGTTGGCTTTGACAACTGGTTATAAATAGGGGCATTTCTTTATTCAAGGTTTGATCCTTTTATCCTATCTTCAAAACAAGCAGCTGTATTTAGCTATAACTTGCATACCACACAATTCATCCACTTAACATGTACAATTCAGTGGTGTTTACTATACTCAAGAGTTTTGTAACCATTTCCATGGTGAATTTGAGAACATATTTATCACCCCTAACTTAATTCCTGTGCTCTGTAGCTATTGCTACCTAGTCCTCATCAAATCCCTTCCCACACCCAGCCACCACTGGTCTATATGCTATCTCTTTATACTTCCCTGTTGTGGACAGAGTATAGAATTGAAATTATACCATATGCTCTATAGTGACTGACTTCTTTCACATAATGTAATGTTTCCAGAGTTCAACAATGTTGTAGATGTATCAGTTCTTTTATTATTATTATTATTTTTTTTTTGTTTTTCAAGGTAGGGTGTCATCTAGTCCAGGCTGACCTGGAATTCACTATGTAGTCTCAGGCTGGCCTTGAATTCACAGCGATTTTCTCACCTCTGTCTCCCAAATGCTGGGATTAAAGATATGTGCCACCACACCAACCCTTATTTTTATTACTGAGTGGTATCCTATCATATGAACGTACTACATGTCCTTATGTACTCATGAATAGATGAGCTTTTAGGTTATTAATAGTACCATTATCCACATGAATCCGTCTTAGTTTCAGTACTTGTTTCCAATTCTGTTAGGCACATGTGCCTGTGTGGACTTCTTAGATCAAATGGTAACTGTTTATTCTTTGGAGAAACTGCCAGACTGTTTTCCAAAGCAGCTCTGCCATGTCTCGCTCCCACCTGGAGCTTTTCTTCCCACTTCCTAATATGTGTTTACCATCATCACTTTCCTCTTTATCTTCTGGCTTATCTCTCTCTGCCAGACCTAGCTCTTCCCTTTGACCATCTTTTCAGAGAACACAATGAATTTCCAGTAGAATTTCACCACCTTCCTGAAAGTCTGCGCCTTCATCATGATCCACCACTTTGCTCTGCATCAGATTTGGTCTGTTGTGATAGATTCTATATTCATTTTATGTATTTCTGAAATCACATCATGAAGTTTTACTAACTGCAGTTTCAAGTTAAGCAAATAGGCTAAGATAAAATAAATGATTAGCTAGTAGGTAGTTGGGCCAGCAAACTACTGTGAAGAATATAATGAATTTTACAGGAAAAGATATTATCTCTATGCATTATTGACTTCTGAGCATCTACTTAAGTTACTTATTTATTCCTCCCAGAAACTCTAGGAGGATAATATACTTGTTAGGATGTTTGTGCAAAAACATAGAACTTGACCAAACCACAGTGACTGAATTTTCCACATAACACAAAGTCCTCAGAAAGGCAAATAATGATATGGTTCAGCAGCTCAATGCTGCCAAGGCTACTGAGTCTGTTTCATGGGAATTCTTGGGCATTTCCTCATGGTTGTAAGACAGCTATCTCAGTTGTAAGTAGTATGCCCCACTCAGCTATTCCCCTCTCTTCTTGAAGTCAGCCTCTCATATTTTGGTGGCCATGGGGAAGTCACATTTCCATTCCTAATTTAGAGGAGAGAAGCTGAGAAACTAAATCTCTGGCATTTTCGGCTTCGCTCTTGTGTGGAGAGCTTGCAAAGCCTGGAAGGAGAATGGAAGAACAACTGCTAAGCCACCATGTTACCATGTCTGCTGCAGTTAGCCATGAGCACCTCTGGTTTAAAGATGAGAATCGGGCTGGAGGGATGGCTTAGTGGTGAAGGCATTTGTCTGCAAAGCCAACCGACCTAGGTTCGATTCCCCAGGACCCACATTAGCCAGATACACAAGGGGGCGCATGCATCTGGAGTTCGTTTGCAGTGGCTGGAGGCCCTAGTGTGTCCATTCTCTCTCTCTCTCCCTCTTTCTCTGTCAAATAAATAAATAAGTAAATAAATAATAAATAAATGAAGAAAGAAAGAAAGCAGGAAAGATGAGAACCTCAAAGCTCAGCGAGGCTCCAGAATATGCAGTTAGGCAATGAGAGATTAGAGTTCAGTGGTCTGAATTCTGGCATTTATGCTAAATCTCAGAGGTGCTGTGTTTATCTGAAAAAATGTAGTTACAGGTAGATAATCATACTATACTATTACAAGGAAGACAGAAACATGGTTAAAATCTTTCTAGCAAGACTATTTTTATTTATGTGTCATGAAGCAGGTTTTGGGGACATTTAAGATTTTTGATGATGTATGTATGTTTTTAGCTTAATAAAAGTTAAAATCTTCATCTCATTTTTTTCTTTTTTTTTTCTTATTTTTTCTTATCAGCGAGAAAGCAAGCAAGAGAGCGAATTGGTGCTCCAGGGTCTCCAGCCACTGTAATCAAACTCTAGATGTATGTGCCATCTTGTGCACCTGTGCCACCTTGCATGCTTGTGTCACATTGTGTGTCTGGCTTATGTAGTACCTGGAGGGTCAGACATGAGTCCTTAGGCTTTGCAGGCAAGCACCTTAACTGCTAAGCCATCTCTCCAGCCCTGTTTTCTTTTCTTTTTTCAATTTTTACTGAAAACTTTCATAAGTATAGACAATACATCATGATCCTAATTCCCTCCCTCCACCCCACTTCTCCCTCCCACATCCCCCTTCCACTGAGTACCTTCTTTCCAATTAAATTCTCCTCTATTTTGATGACATAAATTTCCCCTCCTATTTTCAGCTCTGTGTAAGTAGTGTCAACCACTGTGAGGTCATGCACATCAAGACCACTTTGTGACTGGAAGAGAATTTGTAAGCATTTGTCCCCTTCCCTTGGCTCTTACATTCTTTCCACCCTTTCTTCCACAGTGGCCCCTGAGCCTTGAAGGGTATGATGGAGACGTCTCACTTAGTGATGAACACTCCACTGTCACTGTTTCTCAGCACTGTGGTGAGTTTGAGTCACCCCAGGGGTTACCACTATCTGAGAAGAGAAGCTTCTTTAACCAAAAGTGAGAGCAGCATTAATATATGTTTAGAGTTTGGTGGACATAAATGTGCATTTAGCCAGATAATAGTAGAAGATTTCACACCCCTCCCCCCAGGGCTTATGACCTTCCCAACCATAGTCTTTTGACTAGGTTTTCAGTACCAGGTGCTGAGTTCCAGTCCAATCAGAGGGCAGTTGATCTCCCCTATAACAGACATGCCGCCATTGCACCAGTTGGCACATTTGGCCAGCGTGGTCAGCAGTAAGGCTTGCAGGGTCTTCTGCTGGTTAAGAGCATGGATGACGTCTTTCTCCCAAAGGCTTCATGCTACATAGTGCTTTCCAGCATCCTGATGGCTGATACCTAGTCAAGAGGGAAGAGGCTTCCAGCTCAGCGCTAGTTTGGTTTTTCAGTGACCTGCAGCCCAAGCATGGGGAATCTTCAGCATTAGGGTCTTACCATCTAGTTCTGGTGGACAACAAAGAGCCTTAGCAATGTCCTATAATGTTTGAAGGAAATCAAGAGCCTCCCTAGTCAACAACTCCGTGGAAGATATTCTACCCTGGCACTGAAATATTTCCAATAACAAGCTATGACTTTTGGGCACAGCATTATCTGCCCACACAGAGAACTTCTCCCCACTCTCTCACTTTTTCAACATATATATTATTAGTTACCAGAGAAGTAGGTTTCCATATGGCTTTTAATGTAATAACTTAAATTTTGATTAATCCTCCTCCCACCCCTCCTCTTCCCCATTAGCTGTTTTCTTAAAGTAGATGATTTTGTTACAATATAAACTGAAATTATTTCATGCCTATTGATTTCCATGTGGAAACTGAGGTATAGAGAAATTAACTTGTCAAAGGCCACACACTAGTATGTGGTACAACTGGGACTAGAACTCAGCACCATGCCAGTCCCAAACCAAAATATCCATATTTACATGCTATGTTCCTATTGTATCCCAGTGATATTTGGGTGCACTGTCTAGCGTTCTAAGAAAGGTGGCTAGCACTAGAACTGCCATTAGTGAAGAAATATCTTAATGTAAATATTGGAGCTTGGGTACACTTCGCTTCCAATCATATAAAAGGGCCCTGTTATCCATATACGAGTACTGTTACCTCCAGGATTATCTGTGTGTGTCCTAGGACAACATTTTTCAGCTGCAAACTCTTACATGCTGTGGCACTTGCAGTGGGAGGTACTGGGTTTAACTGCAACAGTAGGAATCCCAAGGTCATTGCTCTTTTACTTAGAAACATATCTGTGGCCTTCTGTAGAGACTTACTCAGGGATATACTTATGTCACCTGCCTTCAGATGGTTCTGCCTGTACCTGTCTCCCCAGACCAGAGCAGCCTAATTGTGCCTGGGAAAGGGAGGTGGTGGTGTGTGGAAATTGGAATTAGCCATGTGATAAGTGGTCAGGGTCTGACTCTCGTATCTGAGGTTTCCATGGATTTATAGGCACTTCTGGCTGTGTGTATAGAGGAGGACTTTCTGCTTTCTGGTTCATGGAACTGCCTTTGTTTTTCAGAGGCAGCTATTTACCCAAGGACTGCCCCCTTGCTTCACGTCTTGCTTTGTGAAGAGCTGTGTTGCCTTTGGTGCCAGATTCTGGTCCAGAGATACATAATGTTAATTTGTGTGTGTGTGTGTGTGTTTGCATTTTCATTCTTATTTTCAAAGCTTAGTCTTTTCCTCTTAGGAGCCCTGTGTTGTTAGTGTATGGGGCTATTAAGACAGATATGCACAAATTTGGAGCCCCTTTGTACTGTGTTAGAGTTATAATATGTTGGGTAATATACTCATTTTTCTAAAACTCAGTTTCTTCTCCCAAATGGTGCTTTCTACCCAAGAGCTTAGCAATCAAAATCCCTTCTTTGCAAAATTGCAGTAAACTCAGGCAAACTCATTATGAACATGGAAGGACTAAGGCAGCCTGGTGGTTTCTAGTCTCTCAGATACCTCTGACTTACATGGAAGGCTTAATGATGGAATTGCAAATATCCTCAAGTCACTGAGGAGAGATACTTGGAAGAGCACTGGGGACGTTTCAGAATTCCAGAAAGTACAACATGGAGGCCTGCATTTGTCACTGAAGGACACTGAGACAGATGAAAGACAATGAGAGAGGGAGCGAGCATGTTTTTCAAAACTTCTGAAGGAACGAGATGACATTGAACAGCCCTTCAAACACTTGATGTACAAAATGCTCTTTGTTTCTTGTTTTTCTCCTGTGATTTCTGTTTCAATTTAGGTCAAGATTAGGGACTGCAAACTTTGTGCTTACCATGGGAACTAACTGAATATTAACAAATTCTTCATGACCTGAGAGTACAGAAGGCCACAGTTGTTCCTCCAGGAAACAGTTTCTATCTAAAGAGATTCTGAGGCTCTGGAGATATAGGCATTTTAGGTTCCTTAAAGGAGAAGCTGCTCGATTGAGGCTGCTCATCAAATGGTTCCATTTAACAGGGGGGCAGAGAAGAGTAAAGTAACATGCTAAAGCTCTTTTGTTTAGCATTGTGACAGAGAACACAAAATATTCACCTTCAAAACTTGTGGACTGGGTCCACAAGTGCCAAAAAGTTCTGAAGATGTCACAGGGGAATTTTATTCTGTCTCCCCCATTTGGAAATTTCTCATATTATAAAGTTCATGGTTCATTCTCATAATATGTCACAATACGTAGAACCAACCTATTGATTTGAAGAGGTAGTTGATGGTTAAGGTCAATAGCACAAGAGTTGAGCTTTTCCTCCAGTGGTTCCTGGAAACAGACTGTGAGGTGCAGTTTTGTGCACATGAGTTTTTCAGGGGAGTACACTGGGTAGTAATGTATGCAGGGAGATAGGGAAGTAGAATTGGGAATGGAGAGAAGTTTAAGTGGGATACAGATGAACAGAGGACCCTCAAGTCCCCCGTGGGAAATTCTTCCCAAATTGAGGCAGAGACTGGACCTGGGAACCACTTATCAAGAGGCTTAGCCTTGGGCAAGGCAGCTCCCTATGTGGAGGAAAATAGTGGCAGAGGACCCATGATGCCAGTTTGGCAGCTATGCTGGTCTGGTTAGAATCTGGTGGCTCCAAGGTAGAGGTAAGAATTTGGGCAAGTCATTTAAATTTCCAAGATCACCCCCAGAAGTTTGAAAGTTCAGTAAATTTTACTGTTCAGTGAAGTGTCTAGTCTTTAAGGAATGATCATGAATTTATCATTACATAATGGTCTATGAAAATTATCAGTGGTAACTTTTTTGTGAGTTCTATATTCATATATATAATGTCTTCCTGACTTCTTATATCTGGGTGTGTTACACTTCCTTCTAATTCCACTCTTTTATATACAACTCTTATCTACTCCATCCTCAGGCTACCTAATTAGGGAGAATGAAACCAATTCATACAGAGAAGTTGCCATAGGAACTGGAGTGAGAGAGCACAAAAACTTCCTTTATTACCTGGAGATGCTGAAACCAAATTCTCTTATGGACTTTGCAGTAAAGTGAACCAATTCTCTTTCTGATTAAACAAGTTTTAATTGGATTTCTGTCACTTATAATCAAGAGCTGTGACCAGTGTTTTATCTTTCAGGTTTGGTCTTCCTTTTTTCAGCTTCCCACTTATTGGAAAGTTATTTGTAACAATGAATAGCTCAATATCTGTGAGACCCCTAAGGTAAACTATTTGAGAAGTAGAGAGCTTCCAAATTGAGCTTTCACCTTGCTTAACATTGCAAACCTATGACAGGGAGAAGGCTAGGTATTGACAGCAGAAGTCACTCCTTGTCCCCCTCAAGGCTTTAGACTCAGACTGGAAAGGAGTTCCTGGTTGGCTCTGCATAACTTTGTACTACCTATAGGCATTGTTGAAGAGAGACTATGCCATTGGGCAAAAAATAAGCCAAAGATGATGTTAGATGTCTTTGGGAAAAGAAAATAAATTTGACATCCTCTAAAGTTCCTTAATGAAGTCTTATGGCAGTTCACTGTATGTTAATAATTATCTAGCAACAAATGAGTTTTAATTATTCCATAAAACATAAGTGGAACTACTACTTCACAAATGCCTTGTCTTGGAATCTTCTAGTTTATGTATATTTATGAAAGTGGTAATAATTATTTCAGAAGACTCTATATTATGTGTCCAGAAATTAGTTAACACAAGAAGTTTCCTTGTTCAATACTATTGCTCTATAATGGCTAAGTTTTCTTCTTAAACTTATTTATTTATTTGGGAGAGAGAGAGGTGGAGATATATAGAGAGATAGAATAGATGCACCAGGGCTGGTAGCTACTGCAAACAAACTCCAGACACATGTGCCACCTTGTGCATCTGGCTTTATGTAGGTACTGGGGAATGAAACCTGGGTCCTTTGGTTTTTCTGGCAATCACGCAACTGCTAAGCCATCTCTCCAGCCCACTAAGTTTTCTTCTTTATGACATAATAACCTTTAGTGAATTTGGTTCCTTGGGGATAGCAATAGAGTGTATTTAGCTTTCTTGGAAGAGAGTCTGGCTAATTCCTAGACCTCATCCTCTACTGAACTTTAGTATGTGACCATACTGCTTATTTTGTACTTAGTATATGCTACTTTACATTTAACTTTTTATGGATTATTCATATCTCTAATTTTGATTAACCCTCCTCCACCCACTCTCTTCCATTTACTACCCTGACCCTAATGAGACCATTTAATCCCCAATATTCTGCCCTTCTACTTATATATCTAGTAGATATTCCCTTTAATTCCTTCCCTCTCCTCCCCTCCCTCTCTCATGGTCCCTTTCTAGCTTTCTGACCTCTACTACTGACTTAACCTTTGTTTATAGTTTGAAAGACGTATATGAAATGGAAGAGTTATTTCTACAAACTGCTTTTACTTCTTATTTTTAATATTTTGTTTATTTGACAAAGACAGACAGAGAGAAAGAATGGATATGCCAGGGCCTCTAGCCATTGCAAACAAACTTCAGATGCATACCCCGCTTTGTGCAGCTGGCTTTATGTGGGTTCTGGGGAGTTGAACCCAAGTCATTAGGCTTTGAAGGCAAATGCCTTAACTGCTGAACCATCTCCCCAGCCCACTTCTTTTTTAAAAAGTATTTTATTTTATTTATTTATTCATTTGACAGAGAAAGAGGGAGAGGGAGAGGGAGAGGGAGAGGGAGAGGGAGAGAGAGAGAGAGAGAGAGAGAGAGAGAGAGAGAGAGAGAGAGAATGGGTGCTCCAGGGCCTCCAGCCACTGCAAACGAACCCCAGACGCATGAGCCCCCTTGTGCATCTGGCTAACCTGGGTCCTGGGGAATGGAACCTGGGTCCTTTGGCTTTGCAGGCAAACACCTTAACCGCTAAGCCATCCCATATCCTTTTTTGTATGTTTTCCATTTTATATTATGCTATTTTAATAATAACATCATCAGTTGCAATGTTTTACTAGTGCATCTTCCAGACTTTGCTGTTGTTATGATTGGAATATGAAATATCTCCACAGGCTGATGTGTCATATGCTTCTTTGGTGGTGCTATTTTGAGAGGTGTTGGAAACCTCAGGGGTTGGAGTCTAGTTGGAGGAAGTAGGTCACTGGAGCATGTTTTGGAAGGATGTGCCTGGTTTCTAGTCCCTCTGTCACTCTCCAATTCCTTTCTACCATGTGATAAATGCCCAATATTGCACAGCCTCCCACAGTCATGATGTTCTGCCTCATCATGAGTCCAGAGTACTGGAGCCCACTGACCTTGAACTGAACCTTGCATGAGCCAAATCAATCTTTCCTCCCTTTAAGTTGTTCTCCTAGGCATTTTGGTAACAGTAATACAAGAGTAAAATACTTCAAACTTCCAAACCAAACTTCTTCTCAATTATCATCACATGTACAGCACATAATCTTCAAGGAGACTGTGAGTCTTAGAAAGTCACAGTCATTACCTTTTGATGTTCTGCTGTTTTGTCTTATAGTAACTCCATACACAGTGGTGGTCACGGCAGTGCATCACTGTTAGGGTCAACTAGAAAAAGCATTGATGAGTTAGAAGAGAAGTCAGTGATTCCCCACCCACGTGACTGCTGTGGATCTGCTTTCTTTTGTTTATGAGACAGGGTCTCACTCTAGCCCAGGCTGACCTGGAGCTCACTTTGCAGCCCAGGCTGGCTTTGAACTCAGGGTGATCCTCTTACCTCAACCTTCTGAGTACTGGGATGAAAAATGTGAAATCACCATGCCCACCTGACTGCCTCATTCTGATGGAGTCACTTATGATGGAAGAGCAGGAAGACTGTGGTGCTTCGTGTGTGTGTGTGTGTGTTTAATGTAACTTTCAATTTTAGCACAACTTTTTGGAGATTTGTCATCTACTAGGTTAGGAAAAGTTTATTTTTGACAATTCAAATATGTGACAAGTGTCAGACAAATGGCTTAGTATTTCTTCAGTCTAAGAATGGAATCATTGAGAAATTTGGAACAGAGGAAGAAATAGAATAATGGACCATGATGCAGAAGAAAACAATATCAGAATGTTTCTTTGCCATTTTGATCATTGTCAGAATTCTGCTGTCTGTACAGAGCTCACCTTTTCTGTCTGCATCTCTATTGAATTATTCCATTGTATTCCCACATTTGAAATAATCGAGAAAGGAAGAGTATCCAGGAACATAACTTGGGGATCAAGAATTGATTGAGAAAAGGTTTATGTGATAAATGTTCTAAAATTATTAAGCACCCTTTTAGACTAGTATTTGCTCTTGTTCTAGGGTCAGTAAAAGAAAGTAATGAAAGGAAATAGTAAAATAATAATGTTCATTTTTTGTTATTCAATAAGTATCTATTGCCCAAAATGTACTGGGCATATTTTATAGCACTTTACAGCTTAAAAATTCAAGCTATGTACAAGTGTAAATGTAGAGCCAGAGCCAGACTTTAGCATAAAGCCAGAATTCTTGTGAGAGGACAATCAAGAAGCCTGAGAGTTGTCCAGGTGGGACAAGGGACTAGATGTGAGTGTTTTCCTTCAAGTACAGTTCAATCCCTTTTTACTTCATGTCTTATTCTATCTTCATTTTTTTCACTAATGATTTCTGTTTTCTCTAGACACATTAAAAGAACAAATTCTCCCTGTAGGTCTGTAAGAATTAACTCATCATTACCAGTTATTTTTCAACGGTAGAAGCTTGAAGCATAAATTGTTAGCATTTAAATTAATGAACCCCTTGAGCCTTGGTAGTTACAGAATTTTTACTCTGAGGATGTTTTAAAATAAAGGATGACCCAGACTATCAATGTTTTCATTTACCTGGTGGTGAACTCTGGCGGATGACTCTTGTACATGGGCCTGGGAGACCTGAACATGAAGGAGCCAATAATAACTCTGAAAAGGTAGTCAGATCCTTATTTCAAATTAATATCCACAAGGATAACTCAGCTTTTACAGAAAGGACTTTGTTATCACATTAACCTTTGGTTTCTGTCCAGTCCTTTTTAGCTTTTAAAACATGTTTATTTCTTCTGTTTGTTAAAACTGTTCTTATGAGTATCATGGTGTGATAGAAGCCTTTCTGCAAAATTAATTTGAGTGTTTGTCTGTATGGGTACACATATGTCAAATGCATGTGCACAGAGGTTGGAAGATAGCCTTGGTTGGTTTTCTCCTTGAACTTCACCTGAGACAGTGTTGATTTTGTTGGTTGCCTCTGGGAAGGCCAGACTAGACAGCCTAAGAGCTTAGAATTCTCCAGACTCCACTTCTGTTGTAGGTACTTTCATGTTGTTGGGATAAAGCAACATGGCTTGTAGTCTCAAAGGGAAGCTTCATGATGGCAGAGGAAAGCATGGCATGAGCAGAGGCTGGACATCACTCCTGCCACAATAGGTGGAAAACAGCAGCAGAAGAGTGAGTTGTGCTAGCATTGGCAAACTGGGCATTAAAAAACCTCAAGATCCACTTTCCAAGTTGCCATCACCTGTGGACCAACCACTCGAAACACACCAGTATTATAGAGAATAAGACAAAACAAACAAAACACCAGAAGTAAATGCTCTTTGAATGAATGGGCACTGACAGCTAATGGAAGATGATGTTTGACCAAATGGAGTGATAGGTGGTTTCATGTATTTTTCTGATGAGGATGGGAGATGATCCTGGACTACTGGGTGTCGGGTCTCAGTAGGAGGAGGAACATCTGTCACATCTGTCATCTGGATTGAGTGGCAGATAAAGGGGCCAGTGAGCAATGAACTCCAAGCTGAGCTATATTTCAAGTGTCACTCCTCCCTGAAATGTGGCCCAACAGCTGCTAGTTTAGTTCCACTTTGGGCTGCCTGTTTTGTCACTGAAAACAGATACTGTCATCACTGTAGTTGAGAATGGCTGGATCAAGCACATACTTCTTGGGCATTGACACAGTAACTTTACAACCAAAGAAAGATGGCTCTGATGAAGATACAAGGGGAGAGATTAAGAGGTGCAAATATGCTTAATACTGAACGGAAAAATACTTGCTTCATTTCCCCCCTGTTGTGAGAGTGGATGTTTAAGACAGAATGAAAAAGAGTTATTCCTCTTTCTCCATTTATTCTAAGCACTGCAGCTCATCCTTGTAATAATACTGCCATCTATTCCTTAAACAGATGTTAAGAAGATCTATGTCTCTGATCCATGTTATGTAATATTCTACCAGCAGGTTCTTAGTAGGATAAAGCTAATAAAATCAGGGAAGAAACTGAGGTTTAATGAAAAGTAGAATGGTTAAGGAGGTTTATATATGACCTCTGACACAAGCTGTGTGACCTTGGGTAATTCATTTCACCTTCTGTGCCTCAGTTAGTTAATTGTAAAAGGAAGGTAATACTAGTGCTTCTCTGATAGGAGTACTTAGGAATTAAATTAGGTAATGTGTATATATCACTCAGAATGGTGTCTGGAACAAAGTAAACCCCAAATAACACTCTTAAAATTGTTGGTATTACTATTTTTTAATTTAATTTAATTTATTTGAGAGAGAGAGAGAGAGAAAGGGGCATGTCAGGGCCTTCAACCACTGCCAATGAACTCCAGATGTATGTGTTACTTTGTGAAACTGGCTTATGTGGGTCCTGGGAAATTGAACTGGGGTCCTTTGGCTTTGCAGACAAACACCTTAACCACTAAGCAATCTCTCCAGTCCAGCATTACTATTATTAAAGAACATTGTTATAATTGTTATAGGGACCAGGTTTTCTTCTAGTCTCCTGAGCAGTATCCCATCCATATTTGTATTTCTTTCAATCTATCAAAATGCATTTGCCTGAGAAACCTGAGGACCCAGGTTTAATTCCCCAGTACCCATGTAGAGCCAGGTGCAAAAGGTGGCACATGTAGCTGGAGTTCGTTTGCAGTGACTGGAGGCCCTGGTCCACCCATGGTCTTTATTTGCCTCTCTCTAATAAAAATAAATAAATAAAAGAAAAAAACTTTAAAATAAGAAATGGACTGTGTTGACAGCCATGCTGGTTAACCAACTGTTCTTGATTTGGCTAACTGATCCACTCAGTGGAATGGAACCTATAGCTGGAGCTGGGAAACAAGTCAGAACCAAAAAAATGAGCCTGCTCTCCCATTATCAAACTCCCACCAATTGTGGGCTACAAGAGGGCTTACACCTGCTAAATTCTCTCTAAAATAATAATGGTTATCCTATTTATCTGGTGCTTACTTCACTCTCCATTGGAGAATCTGCTTCTCTTTTTCAGATGGATGCAGAACCTGAGGAGAGAATCAGCCCATTGCACCTCACCAGGGCCCCAGCTGAAACCATAGAGTAACTGTGGAAATGAGCAAGAGTACTGCTTTCTTGGCGAACCTGGTACCAGCACAAGGGCGAAGGAGATAGACACAGAGAACACTCAACTCCTACCAAAACAGATATCCAGAGACACAGAGGCTCCCAAGACCTCATCACTGAACTAGACTTAAAATGAACCCAACATGGCTCAGAGAAATTTACAGAAGAGGGGGCGGAAAGATTGTTAGTGCCACAAGTTGGGACATTATGCACAGAGACATTGCCTCTTCCCCATAACTGATGGCTACCCCCACAATGCATGACCCACATTCCCCAACAAGAAGGGTCCCTTCGGAGCGGGGAAGACAGGGAGGAAGCTAACCAACCTGGCTGTTTACGCACTGAGTATGCACATAAGTAATAATAATATAAAAAAAGAAACGGACTGTGTTGAGAGTGATCAGAGATCCATATATTAGTAAAAACCCAGAGACACATTCAGCTGGCTCATATTTCTACTCCAAAGTTTCCTTGCTGCTTCCTTGGCGAACTTATTATCAGCACAAGGGTGAAGGAGATAGACACAGAGAACACTCAAATCCTGCCAAACCAGATATCCAGAGACACAGAGGCTCCCAAGAACTCATCACTGAAGCAGACCTAAAATGAACCCAACATGGCTCAGGGAAATTTGTGGAAGGGGGTGGTGGTGGAAAGATTGTCAGAGCCACATGTGAAAAAAAAAGGTTAATAATAATAATAACCTCAGAACTTGGTAACATCTCAGAAAATAAAGCAAGGTGAAAGGAGAGTGACTGCATGTACGTGTGTGCATGCACGTGGGTTTATGTATAGGCCTCCATGTATATGCCGGCCGGAGGTCCACATCAGGTCTCTCTCCCTATTGCTTCCACACCTTCCTTTTATGAGACAGACACTCATCAAACCCAGGACTCAGTAGTTTGGTTGGACAAGCCAGCCAGCAGGCCTTAGGGATCCCTTGGTCTCTGCTTCTCTAGCACTGGGTCTACAGGCACATGTCACCACAACCAGCATTTTATCTGGGTGCTGGGGATCTGAACTCAGGCCCTCATGCTTGTCCAGCAAGCACTTTACACATTGAGCCATCTCACCAGCCCCTGGTATTTTTGTTGTTTGCTTGAGATGACTGGTTGGCTCCATTTTTGGAATATTTGAAGGCATTTGCCTGTCATTTTACAGATATACTTGAATTACATAAAAGCACAAGAATGGTTGAACTTGGAACTACTTAAAAATACAATCATTTTGAGTCCTTACTCATGGCCAGATGTTCAATATGAATGTTTTAAAAATAATCAGTTGTTCTGCTATTGGGTCAATATTATTTACCCAATGAGACTTCTTTGCTATTCTGAAGAGAAGATGACTTTTATCTAATAGTACTTGTTCTTACAGTTTGCAAAAACAAAAAAAAAATGCTTTTGTAAATGCTAAACCATTTTGGGAAATAACATTTTTCATCCTGATACATTTTATTTTTCTTTGAAATTTTCAGCAAACTCTTTGATCTATTACAAATAGATATAAATAGCTGTCTGGTTTTGAATATACTTGAAAATTAGGTCTTGTTGTAAATACCATTTTTTCTATAAAGCAAAATTGAGAATCATCTTTTTTCCTCAGGTCATTCCCATTACTTAATCTGTATCTTCCTTTTGGCAATTTCATTTACCACCTTGTGTTGTAATATCTCTTGTACATGCATCATTCCTTTGCTATATTGTAACCTCCCTCCCTGAAGGCAGGATACGTGGACATAAGTTCAATTTCATGATCCCTATTACACCTGGAAGCATACACTGGCAGCATGGAGCATTTGAGAGGCCAATGACCACATGAGATTCCTTTTGCCTGGACGGCCTCTTTTGGTTCAAGGATGGGACATAAGAATCCATACATATTTCCTAAAGTTCTTTTCTTCTCCAATAAGTTCCTGTGCATAATTATACTTATGCTCAGTTATAGGGAGACAGTATTTTTCCCTTTCTATGGAAGCTTAAAGAAATGAAGTATTCCCTTTGGAATTTATCATAGGCATCAAAGCAATTTGTTTTTAATCTAAAAAAGTATCTTCATACATATGAAAGGCCTACTTTAAAAAAATAACCTTTGGAATGACTAGATACATACAGAGTTATGCTCTTCATTAAAGTATGCTTTATGAAATTGGTGCAAGTTTGGTTGAGAAGAGGGAAAGGGGTTATTAGCTTGTATGATTGAGAAATTTTGGGCTAAACAAAGTTAATCTTGTGTTTTCGGAATGTAGAATTTTTCAGAACTTGTATCTGGAGTGAGTCCTCCAATGAATACTGCATTTCCAGCTACTTTTGGAATGTCAAAAAGTGGATTTTTCAATGAATCCCTCAAAGGATTAATGCTCTCTAGGTTACATATTGGAAAGATTACATTCCTTGCAGAGCTAAGCACAATGCTGAATGTGTTTTAGAGTGAACGAATGAATAAACTGACAATGGCTCTGCACTGCTGCCCCCAGCCAACCAAAGAGAAGGAGCAGTAGAAGCCTGAATACCTTCTGGTTCACATTCCCTTGGCCCATACTCTTCTTTAATCCAGGGCTGATTGATGGCGGGTCTCCAAGTAGAAAATAATGTTGCTTTATTCCAGGAGCCACAACTCCTGAAATCTCTTCTTAGCATTCTAATAAGACTTTAGTAGTGGGGCTGGAGAGATGGCTTAGTGGTTAAGCACTTGCCTGTGAAGCCAAAAGACCCCAGTTCGAGGCTCAATTCTCCAGGACCCACGTTAGGCCAGATGCCCAAGGGGGCACACACATCTAGAGTTTGTTTGCAGTGGCTGGAGGCCCTGGCACGCCCATTTTCTCTCTTTCTCTCAAATAAATAAATAAAAATGAACAAAAGAATTAAAAAAGAAAGACTTCAGTAGCAATCAGCATCTGCCCCAACTTTTGGTGTCCTTGTATCTAACTATATTCGAGGGAGAGAGACTTCTTCACCGAATGATGAATGCTCTTCTCTTCAGTAGACAGTGGTGTGAATGACTTGACGGTCAAGGCTACAGAGAGAGCACCTGGCCTGCTGTATATTTAGAACCTCTAGAACATTCTCAGGGCATGAACTGATGAGCATGTTTTCTTGGCTTCTCAGGGTTATGTCACATTGTTTCCTAGCATGGAGTTGAACTTAAGAGTTATGAAGGCAAAGTAGAAGGAGATACAGGAGGTGTGAGAAGAGAAAACTGCAGGTGCCCTTCACAGCAAAGAACAAAACATTCATTCAGTGAATCTTGTTGATTGCAGTCTCCTGGCTGACATCTGTGGGCTTCAGTACTAATTAGGTTCCTTATATTTTATTGGAATTAGTGACGTGTCAGCGCTTTTTGAAACTTAGTACTAAGCATGAAAAGTAATAACACTATTTATCTTCCCTATGGGTGCATTTTAGGGTGATGGATAAACATACGTCAAGAGCACCCACACAATTTCATGAAACTTCCATTTGTTTTTGCTTTTAAGAAAGCATAGGGAGGACTTTTTTTTCCCTCTCCTTTTACTCAGCAGAAACAGCAAAGAAATGCTTAATGGAAAGCAAGTATGCCCTTAAGAAATTCTTGTGTAGGAGTTTTTAGATCAATGTTCAGACTAATCCCATGCTCCCAGAAATTGACCTTCCACTCCTCGTACATGATATCATCTCCCATAGGACAGAACCAGGTTTATTAACCTCCTTTCACTTTGTGGTGATTCACTACAGTAGAGAGAGCAAAGAGCTCAGATGAAGTATCCACAGTTAGCTCTAGCCCCGCCTGATGCAGCCTTAAAATGTCACCTCATCTGTTTGCTCTTTGGTTCCCTTGCCTGCAGAACTGGGAGAAAATGGTGAAAACATGTACTGTGCACTTTGCTACGTTCACGCTTACAGAGTGAATGCACTGAGAAGGGATTCTCATTTTATACTGAGGAGCTTGGGTTCTATAGAAATGAGGTGACTTGTCTGAGGTCACGGAGCTAGTGAAGCAGGAGAACTTTAGAGTGTGTCCAGGTATAATTGCCTCCAAAGCCCTGGCACCACTGGCTTTTTCTGAGCAAGAAAGGGGATGCATGAAAGTAAGTGTAATTTTGAAATCCGCATATAAACATGTGGCATTATCTGAGAAGCATTCAGAGTGGTTACTGATGGTTATGTCCTGCAAGAAGGACTTAGAATAACAATACAGTGTGCTTTTCCAAAATTATTGTGGCATTCGTGACTTTATAGTGGCTTATGTTACCTACATAATGCCTGCATAATAGGAGGGGGAAAATAGAAACAAAATAAAAGAGAAGTGGAGCAGATATCCACCCCCAGTGACTCCTCCTCCAGCCTGGCAGCTGGAGACCCAAGTTACAGGCTTTAATAAAACACCCGAGTCAATGGAAAGCACATACATTTAAGCTACTACATTCAGCCCCTGGCCCCCAATATACTCATGGCCATATCACATTGCAAATTTTATTCAGTCTAACTCCAAATTTCCCATAAGCTTTACCAACTTTAAGACTGTTTTTAAGCTGTGAATTCAGTAACATCAAAACAAGTTGCGTACTTTCCACACATAATGGCACAGAGTAAACATTTCCACTGTCACAAGGAGAGACCAGACCAATACCAAGTCAATGACCATCAGGTAAACATCAAATATCTGTAGTTCAAGTCTGAAATCTATAACAAGTGACAGCAGTCTATGGGTTTTTAATTTTGCCCCTACATTTGGGCTGAGTAATCAGGAAAAACTTCCATCCCAAGCCCACAGCACTCCATGGTAACCTCTGCACTGTCCAGAATCTTCAGGTCTCTGTTGCAAACCATGTTCCATGTTACAATGGCTTCCCTGGCCTCTAGTTGGGGACATCACCCTCTTTCACTTGCCGCCTCTCAGCAGTGGCTCCTGGAACCATATGTGCTTCATGATTTACCTCCATGCATTTTTCATGCTTCCAAAACCAATACCAGGTACGCAGGACCCAGCCACTGCTAATCTAGGAGGAAATAAATAGTGACCCTGAAGAGCAAGTTTCTTCTTTCAAAATTCTGTCTTTCCAGAGAGTTTGCATTTCTACCATTCAGTCTTTCCTGAGTGGGATCACCTTAGGCATTGTTTCCATTGTTTCAGTACAAAGTAGTTGGGTCATCCTTAATGACGGAATCTCTGGACAATAACTTCAGTAACCCAGCACCTATCTTTGTGCCAGTAATTTTAAATCTGTTTGAAGTTTTCCAACTTTAAGTCTTATTTCCTTCGGCTATATCTTCTTCCAAGCACACCAGTACATTATTTTCCAATTCAACCTTATTTAAACTCTTTGGGCATGGGCAGCAGAATGTGGACAGTCTTTATGCCAATAGCCCAGCTGCAACAATGTTCTCTGCTGTATTTCCTTCCCCTTTGAAAGTTCCAAAGCCAACACAGTTCTTTCTGCACTTATCATTTTCAAGCTCTCACCAAAGTAATGCATAAAATTTGGCTTATTGCTCTTTGATTCTTCTTTAGTCATAAGTACCAAGTCCATACATATTCCTTCTCCAGCACACAAGTACCAAAAGACCAAAATCCACATGATCAGATTCATCACACATCAACACCCCTCACTCCTGGTACCAAATTTCTGTACTAGTCAGTCCATGTTGCTGGGATAAATATCAAACTAATGTTATGGGAGGAGGGAATTTATTTCAAGCTTACAGATCCAGCGGAAGTTCTATCAAATGGCAGAGGAAGCTGGCTCCCTTTCATAAATCCAAGCAGAAAGATTAAAACTACCATCAGCGGACTTCCGGTCAAGATGGCGGCATAGGAACCACGCCTAAGCAGCCTAGGGGAGAAAAAGCCAAAGAAAACCCAGCAAAATACACAAGGGAGGTGTATAAGAGATTAAAACAGCAGCGGAGAAGTAGGAGATATCCAGAGCCCACACGGGCAGGCCGAAGCAGCTCCGGCAGCGGCAGCTCGGGACCTGGTAGCGGCAGCTCGGGATCCGGCAGCGGCAGCTCGGGACCCGGTAGCGGCGACTTGGGCTCCGGCAGCGGCACCTCGGGACCCGGTAGCGGCGATTCGGACTCTGGCAGCGGCAGCGGCAGCACGGGCACCGGCAGCTGCATCTCTGGCTCCGGCAGTGGCGACTCGGGATCCAACAGCGGCGGCTCAGACCCCGGCAGCGGAAGCAGCGGTGGAAGCCGGAAGCGGCGGTGGAAGCCGTGACTCCAGCCCCAAAAACACCATCAGCTGTTCCGGTACCGGCCACAGCGGCTTCAGGGCAGCGAATCCAGCAGCGGAGGCTCCAGCAGCTTCAGCGGCAGAGGCGGATCCCGCAGCGGCAGCACCAGCGGATCAGAGGCGGAGGACCCAGCAGCGGCAGCTCCAGCGGATCAGCGGGGGCAGACCCAGCAGCGGCATCTCCAGTGGCGGATCCAGCAGCAGTGGTCCCAGCAGCAGCAGCTCCAGCGGCAGCAGTGGGGATCCAGCATCAGGGGCGCCAATCTGCAGGGCCACAGTTGCCAGGCTTGGTTTGCCCCACAGGAAAAGCCAGTACCCAGTTCCAGAAAGCAGAACAGTGGCCCAACATCCCAGCCAGCAACTTGACTGAGACCAAAAGCATCCAAAGAGGTAACTGGGATTGAACCAGGGAAGGGTCTCACCTGGTCACAAGCTGACTTGGATCCCTCAAAAGACCAGAAATCTTAACTTCTTTGTTGATAGAGGATCTGGTTTTTATAATACCTAATCTTGCATAAATGCTCGGTGCTGTTCTTGACTGAATGTGTATAGGGTTTAGTTAAATTTTAGAATATACCTGTATTTTATTCCACTCAACCTATTTGAATACTCCCATAGCAGGCAAACTTAACCCCTAGGACCACGTGTCTAGATACTCTGAGAGTGGTAAGAGTCACACCTAACATCTTAATCTCCTACATAGAAGATATACAATATCAGATCAATAGATATAGCAAAGGATACCCAGTTAACTGGAAAATCTAAGCAGTAACTTAATCCAAGATGCAAAAATATATACATTATAACACAAGAAACACCAAAAACCAAGGCAATATAAATCCACCAAAAAGCATCAATGCTTCAGAAATGACCTCTAGTGAAAACGAGTTAGAGAAAATGCCTGAGAAAGATTTCAAAAGAATGATTGTAAATATGTTCAATGAACTCAAAGAAGAAATCAAAGGAATCAGAGAAGATACAGGACACCAACTTAATGAAATAAAGAAATCAATACAAGACATAAATAAGGAAATAGAAATAATGAAGAAAAACCAGTCAGAATTACTAGCAATGAAGAACACAGTTAATGAAATAAAAAACTCTGTAGAAAATCTCACCAGTAGAATGGATGAAGGAGAGGACAGAATATCTAAGCTAGAAGACCAGGTGGCAGATCTAATACAATCCAACAAAGAGAAAGACAAACTAATAGAAAAGTATGAATGGGAATTTCAAGATATTCGGGACACTATGAAAAGATCAAATATAAGAATTCAGGGTATAGTAGAAGGAGAAGAATTTCAATCCAAAGGTATAGTAGGCATCTTCAACAAAATCATAGAAGAAAACTTCCCCCAAATTGGGAAAGAGGTGCCAATGCAGATACAGGAAGCATTTAGAACACCAGCCAGACAAAACCTGGAAAGAACCTCTCCTCGCCATATTATAATCAAACTACCAAACACACAACCCAAAGAAAAAATATTGAAAGCAGTTAGAGAGAAAAATCAAGTTACCTACAAAGGCAAGCCCATCAGGATCACAGCAGATTACTCAACACAAACTTTCAAAGCCAGAAGGGCTTGGAGTGATGTATTCCATACTCTGAAAGATAACAACTGTCAACCAAGGCTACTTTATCCTGCAAAACTATCCATTCAAATAGATGGAGAAATAAGGACATTCCATGACAAAAGCAGGCTAAAGGAGTATTTGAAGACAAAACCAGCTCTACACAAAATACTTGAAAGAATCCTCCATGCCGAAGAGAAAGAAAAACACACATATAAGGAACCTGGAAAACAACAAACAACACTCAAATACTAGTTAATATAAGAGAGCAAAGGTAGAACCAGAACCACAAAAAAAAAAAAAAAAAAAAAATGGCAAGCATAAATACACATCTTTCAATAATATCTCTTAATATCAATGGCCTCAATGCTCCAACCAAAAGACATAGATTTGCAGACTGGGTTAAAAAGCAGGACCCTACAATTTGTTGTCTCCAAGAAACTCACCTTTCTACAAAGGATGGACATTATCTTAGGGTGAAAGGTTGGAAAACGGTGTTTCAAGCAAATGGACCCAGAAAGCAAGCAGGGGTTGCTATCCTAATAGCTGACAAGGCAGACTTCACTCCAACATTAGTCAAGAAAGATAAGGAAGGTCACTTTATATTGATTAAGGGCACACTCCAACAGGAGGACATTACAATCCTAAACATATATGCACCTAACATGGGGGCTCCCAAATTCATCAAACAAACACTGTTAGAACTAAGGTCACAGATAACACCAAACACAGTGGTAGTTGGTGACTTTAACACCCCACTCTCATCAATTGACAGGTCATCCCGGGAAAAAATAAACAGAGAGGCATCTGGACTAAACGAGGTCATAGAAGGAATGGACCTAACAGACATATACAGGACATTTCATCCAAATGCTGCAGAATATACATTCTTTTCAGCAGCACATGGATCATTCTCTAAAATAGACCATATATTAGGACACAAAGCAAATCTTAACAAATTCAGGAAAATTGAAATAATTCCTTGCATTCTATCTGACCACAATGGAATCAAACTACAAATCAATAGCAAGAAAGGATATAGAGCATACACAAAATCATGGAAACTAAACAATACATTACTAAATGATGAATGGGTCAATGAAGAAATCAAGAAGGAAATCAAAAAATTTATAGAGTCAAACAATAATGAGAACACAACATACCAAAATCTCTGGGACACAATGAAGGCAGTTCTAAGAGGTAAATTTATAGCTTTAAGTGCCTATATTAAGAAATTAGAAAGGTCGCAAATAAATGACCTAATGCTTCACCTTAAAGCCTTGGAAAAAGAAGAACAAGGCAAACCAAAAATCAGTAGACGGGAAGAAATAATAAAGATTAGGGCAGAAATTAATGAAATAGAAACCAAAAAAAAATACAAAGAATTAATGAAACAAAGAGCTGGTTCTTTGAAAGGATAAACAAGATTGATAAACCCTTAGCAAATCTGACCAAAAGAAAGAGAGAAGAGACACAAATTAATAAAATTAGAGATGAAAAAGGTAACATCACGACAGATGCCAGAGAAATTCAAAAAATCATAGGGACATATTATAAAAACATATACTCCACAAAGTATGAAAATCTGAAAGAAATGGATGATTTCCTTGATTTATATGACCTACCTAAATTAAATCAAGATGAGATTAATCACTTAAATAGACCTATAACAAGCATGGAGATCCTAACAGTTATCAAAAATCTCCCAACTAAAAAAAGCCCAGGCCCAGATGGATTCACTGCTGAATTTTACCAGACCTTCAAGGAAGAGCTAACACCATTGCTTCTTAAGCTTTTCCATGAAATAGAAAAAGAAGGAATTCTACCAAACTCCTTCTATGAAGCCAGCATCACTCTGATACCAAAACCAGGCAAAGATAGAACAAAAAAGGAAAATTACAGACCAATCTCCCTCATGAACATAGATGCAAAAATTCTCAACAAAATATTGGCAAACAGAATACAAGAATACATTAGAAAGATCATTCACCCTGACCAAGTAGGCTTTATCCCAGAGATGCAGGGATGGTTCAACATACGCAAATCTATAAATGTTATACATTATATAAATGGGTTGAAGGACAAAAATCACATGATCATCTCATTAGACGCAGAGAAAGCATTCGACAAAATCCAACATCCCTTCATGATAAAAGTCCTACAGAGACTGGGAATAGAAGGAACATATCTCAATATAATAAAGGCTATTTATGATAAGCCTACAGCCAACATATTACTAAATGGGGAAAAACTGGATGCTTTTCCACTAAAATCAGGAACAAGACAAGGGTGTCCACTGTCCCCACTTTTATTTAATATAGTTCTGGAAGTCTTAGCCATAGCAATAAGGCAAGAGACATGCATAAAAGGGATACAAATCGGAAAGGAAGAGGTCAAGTTATCATTATTTGCAGATGACATGATTCTATATATAAAGGACCCTAAAGACTATACTAGCAAACTGTTAGAGCTGATAAAAACCTACAGTCATGTAGCAGGATACAAAATAAATACACAGAAATCAGTAGCCTTCATATATGTTAACAACAAACACACAGAGGATGAGATCAGAGAATCACTCCCATTCACAATTGCATCAAAAAAAATAAAGTACCTTGGAATAAACCTTACTAAGGAAGTAAAGAATCTATACAATGAGAACTTTAAAACACTCAAGCGAGAAATTGCAGAAGACACTAGGAAGTGGAAAAACATCCCTTGTTCCTGGATTGGAAGAATCAATATTGTGAAAATGGCAATCTTACCAAAAGCAATCTACACATTTAATGCAATCCCCATCAAAATTCCAAAGGCATTCTTCACGGAAATAGAAAAAACAATCCAAAAATTCATTTGGAATCACAAAAAACCTCGAATATCTAAAATAATACTGAGCAACAAAAATAAGGCTGGTGGTATCACCATACCTGATTTTAACCTATACTACAGAGCCATAGTAACAAAAACAGCATGGTACTGGCACAAAAGCAGACTCGTAGATCAATGGAACAGAATAGAGGACCCAAATGTAACTCCATGTAGTTATAGCCACCTGATATTTGATAAAAATGCCAAGAATACTCATTAGAGAAAAGACAGCCTCTTCAGCAAATGGTGTTGGGAAAACTGGATATATATCTGTAGAAGGATGAAAATAGATTCTTCTCTTTCTCCGCGCACAAGAATTAAGTCCAAATGGATCAAGGACCTTAACATCAGACCTGAAACTCTGAAACTGCTAGAGGAAAAAGTAGGGGAAACCCTTCAACATATTGGTCTTGGCAAAGACTTTCTGAATACAACCCCAATTGCTCAGGCAATAAAACCACAGATTAACCACTGGGACCTCATGAAAATACAAAGATTTTGCACTGCAAAGGACACGGTGAAGAAAGCAAAGAGGCAACCTACAGAATGGGAAAAAATCTTCACCAGCTATATATCTGATAGAGGATTAATATCTAAGATATACAAAGAACTCAAGAAGTTAAATAATAAGGAATCAAACAAACCAATCAAAAAATGGGAAATGGAGCTAAATAGAGAATTCTCAAAGGAAGAAATACGAATGGCATATACGCATCTAAAAAAATGTTCTACATCCCTAGTCATCAGGGAAATGCAGATTAAGACTACATTGAGATTCCATCTCACTCCTGTCAGATTGGCTACCATCATGAAAACAAATGATCATAAATGTTGGCGGGGATGTGGAAAAAGAGGAACCCTTCTACATTGTTGGTGGGAATGCAATCTGGTCCAGCCATTGTGGAAATCAGTGTGGAGGTTCCTAAAACAGCTAAAGATTGATCTACCATATGACCCAGCTATAGCTCTCCTAGGCATATATCCTAAGGACTCATCTCATTACCTTAGAGATACTTGCTCAACCATGTTTATTGCTGCTCAATTTATAATAGCTGGGAAATGGAACCAGCCTAGATGTCCCTCAACTGATGAGTGGATAATGAAGATATGGCACATTTATACAATGGAGTTTTACTCAGCAGTAAAGAGAAATGAAGTTATGAAATTTGCAGAAAAGTGGATGGATCTGGAAAGAATTATACTAAGTGAGGTAACCCAGGCCCAGAAAGCCAAGCGCCACATGTTCTCCCTCATATGTGGATCTTAGCTAGAGATGATTGGGCTTCTGTGTGAGAAGGAAAAAACTCAGTAGCAGAGGCCAGTAAGTTAAAAAAGGAGATAGAAAGGGAAGAGAAAGAAAGGGAGGAGGGCTTTTATTAGGTTTGTATTGTATATATGTAAGTAGAAAGATTGAGATGGGGAGGGGATATGATGGAGAATGGAATTTCAAAGGGGAAATGGGGGAGGGTAATACCATGGGATTTTTTTTGTTATCATGGAAAATATTAATAAAAATGGAGAAAAAAATAAAAAAAAATAAAATAAAATTTGCAATACCAAAAAAAAAAAAAAAAACCTACCATCAGCCACCAACACTAAAAAGCAGCAAGCACTAATGGACAGAAAGCAAAAGCCAGACAGAGCTCAGACTTCTTTGTATACATTTGGGATGAAATTTAGATCCTCCCCCAAACACACCTTTGAACTGGATCCTAGGATCTGCCCCCATTGATACCGCCTCCAGCCAGGCAGCCTGAGACCCAAGTCATAAGCTTTAATAAAATATCTAGTCTATAGGGGACTGTGGTGGTTTGATTCAGGTGGCCCCCATAAATTTAAGTGTTCTGCTAGGTTCCAGCTGATGAAGATTTGGGAATTAATGCCTCTGGGAGGCAGTGTATTGTTGGCTGTGGGATTATTGATATTATAGCCAGTTTCCCTGTGCCAGTGTTTGGCACACTCTCCTATTGTTATTGTCCACCTTATGTTGGCCAGGGGGTGATGTCCACCCTATGCTCATACCGTTGTTTTCTCCTGCCATTGTGGAGCTTCTTCTTGAGCCTGTAAGCCAAAATAAACCTCTTTTTCCCACAAGCTGCTCTTGGTTGGGTGATTTCTACTAGCAATGTGAACCTGACTGCAACAATAAAGTGGTACCGAGGGTGGGATCGTTGCTAGTTACCTGACTGTGTGGCTTTGGCGTTTTGGAGCTGATTTTCAAGAGGAATGTGGAAGGATTTGAAACTTTGCCCTAAGAGATGCCTTGCAGTTCTGTAAGTACAGCTTGATGGACTATTCTGGTCAGAGCTGCAAGACCTGAATGTAGTAAGAAGTATGGACTATGAGGTTTGGCTTATGAGGGTGAGAAAGAGCTTTGCTTGAACTGGGCTAGCATTTTGTTTGAGAAGTTTGCTCTTATGTCCATGTCCTGAGAAGTTGTACAGGGTTGCTTTGTGTAGAAATGAACTGGTCTGAGCAGAGGGATATGACACAGAAAGAAAAATCTTTGGGTGAACTTCTACCCGTTCAGCTGCAATTGAGAGATGACAACCTTTGAGACTGGGCTAGGTGACCTGCACTGGGACAACAGGAAGAACGTGGACTCTTTTTGAGGGGCCTGAGTGCTCAAGAAGTGTCCTGTTCTTCAAAGTCTGCTTTATTCCCCCTTGGATTAACAAATTGGCACCCTACCTGGTATTATGGAGTATAATAAATGCAGGAAAGAGAGGGTCATTGAGTTTGCAGCACAGTCTTGTGTTTTGGAAATGGCCATGGGCAGTGTGAATCAGGTTTGCTGGATGCCTACATGGAGACCCCATGGGGCCATGAGGATGAACCACGGATTGCAGTGAAGACCTAGTGGAGATGCAGGGACCACGAGATGGCTGCTAAGGAAAGCTGCTGGCCCTGGATGAAATATTCCAGCACTGTGAGTAACCTAGCTGGAGGGGTGGAATTGGAATACCAGAGACTTATTGCTGGTTAGAATTATCAGACTTGGAGATTTGTCACTGGCTAGAGTTGTTGGACTTGGAGCTGCAGAGGTTGATGTTTGCCCTGTTTAAATCTTTTATTGGTTGAATATTTCTTTGCTATGCCCAATGCCAGCTTTTGCAGTGTGAATGTTTATTCTGTGCCATTTTGGGGTTTTTGAGGTTACTTTTTGGTATTATGGCTCAGTTAAAAGACCTTGGATTATGGGGATGTATGAACATCATTGGAATTGATAAAAAACTATGGGGACTTTTAAAGTTGGATGAATGTATTGCATTTAACATCATGTATAGTTATCAGTTTATGGGGGCCAGGGTCGGAATGTAGTGGTTTGATTCAGGTGTCCCCATAAACTTAGTTGCTCTGAATGCTAGATTCCCAGCTGATAGAGATTTTTGAATTAACACCTCCAGGAGGCAGTGTATATTTGGCAGCAGGCTTATGGGTATTATAGCCAGTTTCCCCATGCCAGTGTCTGGCACATTCTCCTGTTGCTATTGGCCACCTTATGTTGTCCAGGGGGTGATGTCCACCCTCTGCTAATGCCATCATTTTTCCCTGCCATCGTGGAGCTTCCCCTCAAGCCTGTAAGCCAAAATAAACCTCTTTTTCCCACAACCTGCTCTTGGTTGGGTGATTTCTACCAGCAATGTGAACCTGACTGCAACAGGGACATACATTTAAACCAACACAGAGGGGCTGGAGAAATGTCTTAGCTGTTAAGGCACTTACCTGCAGATCTAAAGGACTCAGGTTTGATACCCCAGGACCCATGTAAGCCAGGTGGCGCATGAGTCTGGAGTTTGTTTGTAGCAGCTGGAGGCCCTGGTGTGCCCATCCTCTCTCTCCCTGTATCTATGTGTCTATGTATCTATGTGTCTATGTATCTATGTATCTATGTATCTATGTATCTATATATCTATGTATCTATGTATCTATCATCTATCTATCTATCTATCTATCTATCTATCTATCTATCTATCTGCCTCTTTCTCTCACATATAAATAAATAAATAATGGCAATAAAAATAAACAAATAAATATAGTGTATTTCTCAATTGGAAGGTTTCTTACCTGGGTTGTTGACAGGTACAAAGTCGACTGTAGGAAAGAAATGAACTTCATCTTCCCCGAAGGCCCAACCTTCTTGTCCATGCTATTTTCTACCACTGTCCTGGTGCTCAGAGACGACAACAACTTGTTTTGCAGTCCTTTCCAACTAGTCAGGCTCTTTCCTGCTTCAGAGCCTTTATGACTGCTCTTTTCTCTCTAGCCTAGGAGAATTCTTCCTATAGCTGTTTCCTTCCTGTTTTTAAGGGCTCAGTCAAATATCACTCCCTCAGAGAAACCTAGACCATGTAGTTACTTTGTTGATATTTTTGTTTATTTTCTTGTGAATTGGGAAGCAGAGTAAAATTCTCACCTCATTTTTCTCTTTTTGTTTTTGGTTTTTCATGGTCTGGGTCTCACACTAACCCAGGCTGACCTGGAATGCACTATGTAGTCTCTGGGTGGCCTTGAACTCATAGGCTATCCTCCTACCTTCATCTCATCATTTTTGAAGTTTTCCTTCCATTCTATTATTCTCCTGCCTCCTTGCATAATGCTACTTGTCTTTGGTTAAAGTTAGGGAAAAGAGCAGTATCTCTGATGTTATATAGGACTTGATAAAATCCTAATTCAGTCCTTTGTAATGTGACCTTGAATATGTATCTGGGGCTCTTTTTTAATTTAATTTATTTATTTGAGAGGAAGAGAGAGAGAGAGTGAGCAGTAATTAGATAGAGGGAGAATGGGTGCACCAGGGCTTCCAGCCACTGCAAACGAACTCCGGATGCATGTGCCATCTTCTGCATCTGGCTTACGTGGGTACTGGGGAATCAAACCAAGGTCCTTTGGCTTTGCAGGCAAGTGCCTTAACTGCTAAGCCATCTCTCCAGCCCAAGCCCAGGCTCTTTCATGTACACAATACTTCAAACGATTATCCTGAGTGGATTAAGATGTTTACAAAGAGCTAATAGTATCTGGTAAACTGTGTGTGTGTACATGTATGTATGTGTGTATATGTATATATGTGTATATACACCATGTATGTACATGTGTGCATGTAAATGTATGTGTGCATGTGTGTATGTGCACGTGTGTGCATATGCGTGCACATGTGCATGTGTGTGTACGTGTATGTGTGCATGTACATGTGTGTGTATTTATGTGTTTGTATGCATGTGTGTGTATGTATGTATATACATGTGTGTTTTGTGTATGTATGTGTGTGTGCATGTGGAAATAAGCTTTTGTCTCAAAGGATGCTGGCTGTTTGTTGGCTGTATTTGAATTACTGGTTGTGTTAGTTTCTCTAGAGGAACAGAACTGATAGAATGAATTTGCACTGTAAAGGGATTTGTTAGATCTGTTTACATGATACGGGCTGTGCGGTTCAACAATGGCTGTCTGTATGTTTGAGAGCCAGAGAACCTGGTAGTGGCTTAGTCCACCATGCTGGATGCCTCAGCAGTGACAATCTGGTGCTGAAGGCCTCGAGGACTCTGGGAGGGCTGCTGGTCTTCAGTCTTTATTGATAGTCATTTGTTAAAGAAGCTAGATTCTGGTGTCTGCTCAGGAAAGAAGTAACAGGGTAGATGCACTTACCAGCACATGGTAAGGACAAGACAGGCAAAAGGCACTGCCTCGTGACCTGCTTATTCACTGCCACTGGCAGGGCTGGTCACGCTGTGGGAAGGTCTTCCTCACACAGTTAACCCTTGTTGGAAACATCTAAACTGATCTGCCCAGAAGCCCAAGAGACATGTCTTTTACTTGGTTCCTGACATGGGCAAGTTGGCAGCAGACATTAACCATTACACTGTTACAAAGGACAGGAGGAGAGGACATTATCTTTCATGAGATTGTGGTCTCCTAGAGAACATGGCTTTTATTTGCCCCAACATCCCAACCACTGATACTAGGCCATTAGGTGGCACAATAAATAAAAGTAAGATAAGGAAGTTGAGTGATGACATAAGTAAACCAGCAGAAAACTTGAAAACTGTTATGTAATGACTCACAGACCACAGCCCTGAAAAAACAATGCATTCAACAAATATTTCATGAAATGTTGAAAAGTAAAGACCTTAAGTACAAATGTGATATTGGGAAAGTCTTTATACCCCGAAAGGTTACTGGGTCAAGTTTGGAAACTTTGGAGTAGAAATGTGAGCCAGCTGAATGTGTCTCTGGGTTTTTACTAGTATACGGATCTCTGAACACTCTCAACACAGCCCATTTCTTTTTTTATATTATTATTACTTATATACATACTCAGTGCGTAAACAGCCAGGTTGGTACCATCGTTAGCCTCCTCCCTGTCCTCCCCGCTCCGAAGGGACCCTTGTCGTTGGGGAATGTGGGTCATGCATGGTGGGGGTAGCCATCAGTTA
This sequence comes from Dipus sagitta, assembly GCA_036346955.1. Classification (NCBI taxonomy): domain Eukaryota; kingdom Metazoa; phylum Chordata; class Mammalia; order Rodentia; family Dipodidae; genus Dipus; species Dipus sagitta. Next base: position 183,928,428 of record CM070771.1, read on the forward strand.
TGGGGAAGAGGCAATGTCTCTGTGCATAATGTCCCAACTTGTCGCACTAACAATCTTTCCACCCCCTCTTCTGTAAACTTCTCTGAGCCATGTTGGGTTCGTTTTAAGTCTAGTTCAGTGATGAGGTCTTGGGAGCCTCTGTGTCTCTGGATATCTGTTTTGGTAGGAGTTGAGTGTGCTCTGTGTCTATCTCCTTCACCCTTGTGCTGGTATCAGGTTCACCAAGAAAGCAGCACTCTTGCTCATTTCCACAATTACTCTGGTTTCAGCAGGGGCTTTGGTGAGGTGTGATGGGCTGAATCTGTCCTCAGGTTTTGTGTCCATCTGAAAAAGAGAAGCAAATTCTCCAGCGGAGAGTGAAGCCAGCACCAGATAAATGGGATAACACTTATTATTTTAGAGAGAATGTAATAGGTGCAGGCCCTCTTGTAGCCTATGATTGGTGGGAGCTTGATATTGGAGAGCGGGCTCATTTTTTTTTTTTTTGGATATGGTTCTGACTTGTTTCCCAGTTCTAGCTATGGGTTCCATTCCACTGAGCAGATTCATTAGCTAAATCAAGAGCAGTTGGTTACCCACCAGGGCTGTCAACAGAGTCCATTTCTTATTTTAACATTTTTATTTTATTATTTATTTATTTATTTGAGAGAGAGATTGAGAGAGAGAAAGAGAGGGAGATAAACAGCATGGGTGGAGTAGCGCCTCCAGTCACTGCAAACGAACTCCAACTACATGTGCCACCTTTTGCGCCTGGATCTATGTGGGTACTGGGGAATTAAACCTGGGTCTTCAGGCTTTGCAGGCTAGTGCCTGTACTACTAAACCATCTTTCCAGTCCCCATTTAATTTTAACTCAGTAATAATGTAGGAAGACTGCTTTCAGGTAGAGACTTCTTTTCCTTTATATAGGAAAACAATTCTTCCACATTCTAAGAGGTTGGAGGGTGGCTCAGTGGTAGAGCCCTTGCCTAACACATGGGAGACCCTTGTTTTTTCCTCAGCACCAGATATAAAAACAAAGAAAAAAATATTGCAAAATCTAACCAATCTTAAGTATATTTCCCTTAGCTGAAATCAACAGATATAAGGGTTATATAGGACATACAAATGGCAAATACATTGTATATCCATATGCCTACATGGAGAAGAATACCAGTGATGAGTCTATACATAATAAAGAACAGATCCAAGGAATAGATATAGGTCATTAAATGACTGATGTCTTTGTTAGAGGCAACAGTAAGTCATTTCAAGGAGATGCTAAGATGGAAGTCATGACAAGTTTTCATTTAGTTTTACTAACATACTGCTTTCCGCTGAGAAATTAATTTAGGTAATATTTTATCTCAAATATTCTATTGGAGAAGACATCAATGTTGGAGTAAAAGTGCATTGATTTATGGAGGTCTCACAGAGCAAGGCCAAGTGCAGGCAAAGCCATTATTTCCAGTGTTCCTTACATGCAGGTGGCGTCTCTTGCCTCCGTGCTGAGCTCATGCATGTTTGTAGTAAGCTTTGCATTGCTGGACAAGCACTTGACCAAAGCAGCTTATTTATAAATTCTAGGAGAACACCACCAATGGTAGAAGAAGCTGGCTTATTGCCATAGATCCAAGCAGAGAAACATCATTAAATAGCCAACAAATACCAACACCAGCAAGTGTGAACTGCCAGAGTTCCAAACATCTCTCCACACACCTTAGGGCTGAACTCAAGATCTGCCCTCAAACACACCTTAGGGCTGGACCCTGAGATCTACCCTCAGTGACATACCCCCCTGTATCAGGGATCTGCCTGTTAGGGGCTCAATTTTCATAAAACACCTGCGTCTGTGGGGCCATACATTCAAGCTAGCACAGTCTTATAAGGTGGGTTGCATTGCCCTGTCAGAATTATTCATTCTTTTTTCCAGTAATTCACAGGCAATGGCAATCCAATGTTTTATTTATCTTAAATTATTTTGAACCTTTCTATTGATGGAAGGGTGATTAAAGTGCCTACTTTCATAATTAATTCTAAAAATGATATTAGTTGTACATGTTAATGGGATAGAGTGTGGTAATTTAATACATGTGTATGATGTGCAATGATGAAACAGTGGTATCATTATGGACATCTTCTTAAACATCTTTAAAAATAATTTTTGATGAAGACATGAAATTGTTTCCATTTCTTTATCATTATGTTATGTATGTTATGTTTTGCATGTTATGTATGCTATGTTGTATGTTATGTTTTGTTATATTTGACACCCAGGCCCTTGCAACTGACCCAAGGAATTCACCATTCTTGTTTTTAACTATTTTTTTTCTTGGAGTTTTTCAAGCTAGGCTCTCACTCTAACCCAGGCTGACCTTGAGATTACTATGTAGTCTCAGGCTGGCCTCGAACTCATGATGATACACCTACCTTTGCCTCCCAAATGCTGGGATTAAAGGCGTGGCCACAACTCCCAGCTCACCATTTTTATTTTGATAACCTACCCACTTTTCAGTTTCTGAATTTTATTACTTCTAATTCATAGGTGATTTCTTCCTCCTCCTTCTTGAAAGAGAGTAGTTCCAGGGGCTGGAGAGATGGCTTAGCAGTTAAAGCTAAGGACCCCAGTTTAACTCCCCAGTACCCACATAAGCCAGATGCATAAGGTGGCACATGCATCTGGAGTTTGTTTGCAGTGACTGAAGGGCCCTAGGATGCCCGTTCTTTCTCTCTCTCTCAAATAAGTAAATAAATAAATGAAATACAAAAAAAAAAAAATGTCAGTTTCAGAGCCAAACTTCCAAGGTTAGAACTTTTCGAGTGAATCTCCAGAAAAAAGAAAAAAACTACAGAGATATTAAAAAATAATTTTGATTTGCTTTGAAAACTCGAATGAAAGCTTTTGAATTAACCAGCATGTAAGCTTGGCACCCCTATAGTATCCAGGTTCCCAGGAGTGGATCGATAGCTCACTGTGATGGCCAATGAAACCGTGTTTATCAGCAAAGATAAATGGCTAATGTAATGGAAAGATAATTATAAACAAGTAAAATATTGGAATTGAACAAAAAAACCAATTTTAAGTCACAGTTTTTCTTCTGGACAAAGCTGTCTTGTTTGCTTGGAATCATCCAACTCTGTGAACAAATTCAAAATAATCAAGCCCAATGTCAGAGTATTTGACATTGAAGAAAGATTCAGTCTTTAACCAGTCACTTGGAAACCAATTATTAGACCAGACAAAGGGATGATTTTCCAACCACTGAGGCAAGATTTTAATTGTGGAAGTTGTTCATGCTTTGCGATGTTTGCCTGTTTTTAAACTGAAGAGCATGTACCTCATTTTTTAAATTTGATACATATATAGCTTTTAGTAAGGGAAAATGAATATTTTCAGAGCACAGGAAATTCCTTGCTGGTCATAGCCCCAATAGCCTAAAACTTCAGTAGAATCAGTGAAGAAGTGATCCTGAATGGTTCATTAGTTTGTCTGAGGACATGTGTCTACTCTCCAGTAAATTCCTGATGGTTTCCTATGTTTTCAGATGTTAAGCAAATCAGAGCTATATGCTATTATAATGGGAATTTCTAAGTTTATTTTAAAACCATTAAGAAAATAACTTTAATTCATTGTCTTAAGTTTATTATAAAGCAGGCAGGTCCCTACTTCTCAATTATGGTCACCTTGATCAGTTTATGTTACTGCCCATGTTTCTCTTTGTGGAAGTATCACATTTCCAAATTCGTTAGCTCTTTTTTTTAAAGACTAAATTATTTATTAATTTGCAAGGAGAAGGGGGTGAGGGAATGGGTGTGGCAGGTCCACTTACACCTGCAAACAAACTCCAGATATATGTACCACTCTGTGCATCTGTCTTTATGTGCGTACTGGGGAATTGAACCCAGGTTGTCAGGCTTTGTAAGCAAGCACTTTTAACTGCTGAGCCATCACTTCAGCCCTTTTACTTACCTCTTGTTTTTTTTTTTAAGTGTAGCCAAGTCTTGCTCAGTCTCTGAACTCAGTCATTTTGGTCCACCTTTCCCTATGTCATAGCTAAAGGACGAAACTACCTAGCTATAATTAAACTCAACAAATTTTAGAGAACAATCTTTAATCGATGCCAAAATAGTTTCTATTTTTCTAAATTTAAATTCACTTGAAGATAGAGGTTAAAACAGGCTTAATTTACTGAGCAATTCAGATTAGAATGTAAATCTTCAAGTTATATGAATTGCATGGTGAACATAAATGTAATATACTTGAAATGCTACTAAGTCAAAAATTACCAATATCAAAAAACTTGAGTCCTCTCTTCTCCGCATGACTGTGTCCAAGAATCACTGGGAATAGCATCACAAAGATGTGTATTTTCTTAGTTGGGAACACTGCATGGAAAATTCTGAGGAGATGCAATCTAATGAAGACTCTATAGAGAACTAGAAGTCATAGATTTTGTTTTCTCCTCAAACCTGAACAACCAGCTCTTTTCTTGGGTGTCAACCCAAATGTCCTATAAGAGATAGCTAAGTGATGTATGTAGTTTTTTCAGATAGCAAATAGTTAGAATCCATAAATTGCCTTATCAAGAATATTGGTCTGCACCTATGAATGTTTTGTGTTTGATATTGTATTAATAAATGTATAATAAACACCCTTGGGTCATTTTACCCTATCAAATCCCTATGAGGAAACAAGTCCCATAAGTCCAGTTTAAATGCAAGGAAATTGCTGTGCAGAGAGAAACAGTTGTCACCCAGGGTGTCTCCATTCCTGAGCTTATGAGCTTTCATGCTGCTGCGTTATATGGCTTTATGGTTTTTTAGCAAGTGTAGTTAGGGATTTGAACAAATGCTATTCTGACGTCTTGATGGTGTCTAAATGATGTCCCCAGCAGTAAGTCACACATTCCTTCAGGTGCTTTACGCTGATGCTAAGGCAATGTCAGCCAGTGTGATACCCTGAAGCACTCTCCCTGGTAAGAGTGGGCTATTCTGCAGGGAGATTGTCTGTGCTCCCAGGCTAGCTATCTTTCTTGTTGGTAATAAGACATGGGCTTCCTTTCCAGAGTCACTTCTTCATCCTCACCTTCACAGAGTCTATTATTTCTGGCTATATTTACAGATCCCTTCAGCATGTCCTGCAATTCTGTACTCCTGAGCCCTCCGTCATAAGACCTCTTTCGATGGACATGTCCCTCCTCAGGCTCCATGACCTAACTGAACATCTCTTTTTAAAGCCACGTTTCCCCAACTTAAGCCTCTCCATCCACTTGCTTCCCCCCCCACGGCACTTTGAGCACACTCTTCCTAGCACTTGCTATGCTGCCTGCTTACTTGCTTAGCATCTGTCTACCTACCAGAACAGGGCTTCTCTGACAACAGAGACCATGCTACATAGTCAGTACACATTGGTAGGCACCTGGCAGGAAGTTTCCATATTATATTTGGCCAAACGAATAGGAAGTTTGATATAAAGGAATACACTGTGGATATGATGAAATGATAGTGCTTTTGTTTTTACCTTCTGAAAGCCAGTTGTACTAGCTAATGCTATTAGAGGGAAAGATACTAGTCTTTCCCTATAGGGATCCAGAGAGGATTGGAGCCCTGCTGTCATCCTGAGATTTTTGTTTTTTGCTTTTTTTGAGGTAGGGTTTTGCTCTAGCCCCAGCTGACCTGGAATTCACTATGTAGTCTCAGAGTGGTCTTGAACTCTTGGTGATCCTCCTACCTTTGCCTCTCGAGTGCTGGGATTAAACGCGTGCACCACCACACCCAGTCATCTTGTGTGGGACTTCTGCCTTAGAGAAATATAATACATTTGTAATTTTATAAGATAAAAACAGGTAACAAAATGCCTTTTCTGCAAAGAACATTGGAGATCTTCTAGTGCTATTGTGATGAAAATGGGGCCAAGGACAATGATATGGCTTTTGGACCTCACATGCTAGTTGTCCTCAATACTCCAGAAGCAGTGTTTACTTCTGGAAACAAAGATCTAAGAAGGGAACACTAGTGAGTGGGGCTATTGTCCTCATTTTATGAGAGAAGAAAAAGATTCAGGAGAACAAAGTAATTTAACTAACATCTCATGTAGTACTGTGGATTTTGTTTTTAAGTACTATAGATATAAAAATCATACGTGTATGCACAGTTTGGTGAGAAATTCACATCACAGAGAATAGAAGGACTGATGGACACAATTAGCTGCCAGTTTGTCTTGCTCCATCTTTTTTAAACTTGTTTCAGTTACAACTTAAGCTGTACTAAGTACTATTAATATGCATTGAAATTTAACAATTACTTATATAATACTTATTAAGAAGTTACTTGTATCTGCCCTACTTTCTGTTGGTGGGAAAGCTGAGGCTTAGAGAAGTTGACATAACTGATATAATATATATTAATGATCTTGGAGCTGGGATTTGGATCCAGACTGTCTACCTTTCTTTTTGTGTTGCTTTTTTGTTTAGTTTTCAAGGTAGTATCTCACTCTAGCCCACTCTGCAGTTCCAGGCTGGCCTTGAATTTATAGCCATCTTCCTACCTCTGTCTCTCAAGTGCTGGGATTAAAGATGTGCACCACCACACCCAGCTGTTTTTATAATAGTAATAATAAAAAACTTATTTATTTAGACAGAGAAAGAAAGAGAGAGAGAGAGGGAGAGGGAGAGGGAGAGGGAGAATATGGGCGTGCCAAGGCCTCCTGCTACTCACTGTACAGGAACTCCAGATATGTTTGCCTCTTTGTACTTCTGGGGAATCAAACCTGGGCTATCAGGGTTTGCAAACAAGTGCCTTTAACCACTGAGCCATCTCTCCTTCCCCAGACTGTCTACCTTTCTATTACATGCTTTTGCCTTTTTCACCAAGCTGCATATATGTTGTTAGGTGAGTTTTACCAGGGGGTAACCACGACTCAGCATGACTAACACAGTCAAGTTCCCATCATAGCCTGGGTTTGTCTTCTTGGGCTCCAAGACCTTGGTGCTTTCTATTAAAATTCTCTATCTGAGAGCGAAACTATATGTTAAAAAGATAGATCTCTACAATTATCCTATTCTTAATTGAAGCTTGAGGGAAAGAAAGGGGGGGGGGGAGAGAGAGAGAGAGAGAGAGAATATGAGGGAGTGAGGATAGTTAAAATTTCTAGCACATCAAACTTCTTTCATTTCAGGAAGATAGGCTTGGGTGGCATAAATTTTTTATTACATATTTTCTTGGCATCATAAAAATTAAGATGTTTTTTATTCTCTTTTCTTAAAAAATATGGCAAGAATTTGGCAAAGAGAGATGTTTTTAGCTGTCTTTTAACTGAAGTACTGTGGTTTCCTTGGAAGGCTGCTGTACACAGTGTTTTGCTCATCCCTGTAGCCCTGAGCAGAAGATCTATAACCTGAAGCTATGTTCTATCTCTCCATAATAACTTGGCCTCTGTAAATATTGACTCGTTTCCCCCACGACTAGCTTTCCTTGCTTGAGATCAGAAATTTCTACATTAACTGTGCAACCCTAGGCATTCTTGGAAGGCACCTATGCTCACCAGCATATCACCAACACCACACCATCCCCTAGGCATCCTTTAATGACACTGCAAATGGAGAACAAGGAGTCAAGTGAGCAGTGGGAAGAAAAAACAAGCAGGTGAGTCTGCAATACCTGGACCTAACCATCACTATGTAAGCCATAGAAGGCAACTTAAACAATATTTATTTGTTTGCAAGGAGAGAGAGAGAGAGAGAGAGAGAGAGAGAGGAGAGGAGAGGAGAGGAGAGGAGAGGAGAGGAGAGGAGAGGAGAGGAGAGGAGAGGAGAGGAGAATGAATATGGGTGTGCCAGGGCCTCTACCCACTGCAAATGAACTCCAGATGCATGCACCAGTTTGTGCATCTGGCTTTATGTGAATACAGGGCAATCGAACCTGGGTTGTTAAGCTTTTCAGGCAAGTGCCTTAATCACTGAGCTATCTCACCAGCCCAGAAGCCGGCTTAAATCTGATGGACATTCCAATAAAATAATCTATGAAGAGAAAAAAAAAAAAACCCTCCTACCACAGTGCATATAAGAAAGGGCATAGAGCTGCAGGACTAGAGGTTAAGGAAAGAATGAAGTAAAAGCACCACTTGGAGTAATGAGAAAACAAGGCCCATACATCCTAGGCAACTGAATGGGACTCCTTAACCATAGGAAGGTTCTAGAAACTACTCATCAAGCTGGTGAGGGGAATACACTACTGTCCCATCCATGTGCCTTCTGTGGTAGGGAAGACGGAATTGTGCTGGAGAGAATTTAAAAGAAAGGAAGTTGAGAAAGAGAAAACTGAAATGGATTAAAGAGAAGAGAAGGAAGTGAACTCTTCCTTCTGGGGAAATGGATCCTTAATGACTACATTCGCTGCGGACTCTGAGATGAAGGTGGAGAGCTGCTCGGGAGCAAAGCCGAGCCTGAGCCTCGGCTGCAAGGACGAAGCAGTGGAAGAGCGAGACTGCCATCCTGAGGCCGACAGATGCCTGGGAACCCGGTTGGAGGACAGCCGGAGTTTCTGAGCCCAATATGGCACCGATCTTGCTCTCCAAATACCCTGAAGCTGTTTTCGTTCTCTAAACGGTAATTTTGTAAAGCTCCTCTCAAAAGCCAACGTGGATACGTGGTTAAGCGATGCAAATGATCCAGGAAAGTTTATGTAACAAGCCGAGGCTCTATTTTAGCCCCTACATGTTCCTTCCCACAGGCAGCTATGGGTTCCAATTTCTTACAAGTTCTGTGCGTTTACACGTTCTGTGTGTACGCTCCTTTCCAGCCATCCGTGAGACAGCCTTGATTTCTCTGCTCACTGTAACAGTAGGTCTTGGAAACGTTTTATTCCCCCACCCCCTCATTTTCTTCACTGTGCAGTCTTTATTGGATGAACATTCTAGAGCTCATTTGATCATTCCTGTCCCAAGGCACATTTGCTTTCGGTATTTTACCCCCCACACAATGCTGCAATGAATGTATTCACCCATAGATTACCGTGCACATAGAATCGGCTGTAGATATCTTCATAGTCTAAGTGGGAGTGGACAGAAGCATAGGAATTAAAGTCTGTAATAGATCTAGTAAAATTGTACAGTCACAAGATAGAATGAAATCATTCTTTTACCAACCACACAGGGCAGCTTTACCCAAATCGATCTGGATTCTTCTCTTTCTGTCTTCCGTATTCATCAGCACAACTATGCAGCTGAAAAGATGGCTTTAAGGACAACAGGCTGCTAAGCCACTGCTTCCAGTGCCCAAGTGTTTATCAAGCCCTTTGCCCTAAGGGACCCCTAGGAAGCATTAGAAATCCCCCCTGATCTGAGGACCCCTTCCTAGGGTTACAGATGGCACACCACCATCCAGGATAAAGCTTGAGGGGGTGTTCTAACTGGGACATGCCCAGGTGGAAGACAGAAGTGGCAGCCAAGCAAGGATGCGTTGGACAATCTGACTTCTGATCCAGAAACCCCGGACTCCAGGAACATTCATAGTTTCATTCTTCATGCAATCTTATGCATCTGCTGGGAACCTGTGCTCCATCCTAGGTAGAATGAGTAACGCATTTTCTGCTTCCATTTTTCTTTCTTATTCTTTTTAACCTCTCTTATAAGGTAGGGTTTCTTAGTCTGACAATAGCATGGTACTCAGGTATCACAAGTGCGTGTGTGTGTGCATGTATGAGAGATGATGATTATGTGGTATGCATTTTTATTTCTTTCATACTAAATAAAAATACTCTAGGTGCAAAAGTTTCCTACCAATTCTGCTCTCAATTCTCTGTTCTACAAGTCCTATGGGGCTCAAATCTCATTTCTTTCAAGAATCCCTTCTGACTCTTGTAGCCATGTTAAGATACACCCCATACTTTAGACAACTTGCAATGTAGCTGTTTTTCATTTCTTTCTACCAACTGAGCTTTGTTCTCTTTGAGATCAGGAGAGGACATTGGTGACACTGGCAAAATTTTGTCTACCCGAGAGACCCCTTGATGACAATTCTTGGGCCCCTAGGTGAAGGAAGGCAGGAGTAAGTTTCTTTTACATGATACATTGCTTTTGGCAACTCTACACCTGCTTGACTAGTATGCATAAAGCAGATGTTTAATAAGTACACCTTTGGAAGTGCTCTGTGAATTGTAGGAAAGTCTATAATGCCATTTAAAAAAAGTTCATCTATTTCTTTTACAGAGAGAGAGAGAAAGGGAGGAGGAGGAGAGAGAGAGAATGAATGCGCACGCCAGGGCCTCTAGCCACTGTAAAGAACTTCAAGGCCAGGTGTGGTGGCACACACCTTTAATCCCAGCACTGGTGAGGCAGAGGTAGGAGGATTGCTGTGAGCTCAAGGCCACCCTGAGACTACATAGTGAATTCCAGGTCAGCCTAGGCTAGGGTGAGACCCTACCTTGAAAAACAAACAAAACAAAGCAAAGCAAACAAAATAAGAACTCTAGATGCACGTACCACCTTGTACATCTGGCTTTATATGAATACTGGGGAATCAAACCCAAGTCCTTAGGATTTGCAGGCATGCACCTTAATTGTTGATCCATCTCCCCAGCCATTTTAATGATTTTATTTTTATTTATCTATTTATTTAGTAGAGAAAGAGGGGAAGAGAGACAGAATGGGTGCCCCAGGGCCTCCAGGCACTGCAAACGAACTCCAGATGCGTGCACCCCATTTTTGCATCTGGCTAACGTGGGTCCTGGGAAATTCAACCTGGGTCCTTAGGCTTTGCAGGCAAACACCTTAACTGCTAAGCCATCCTTCCAGCCCTTTAATGGCATTTTAAATGTAATTTGAAATTTTCTGATCTGTGGATCTTTGGATAAGTCAGCCCATGGGCGGAAAATTCCTTTAGGTAATGATGCTAATGTATTCAGAATTCAGGGTTTGGACTGAGGAGATGGTTTAGCAGTTAAGGCACTTGCCTGCAAAGCCAAAGGATCCAGGTTTGATTCCCCAGGACCCACGTTAGGCTAGATACACGAGTAGCGTATACATATGGAGTTCTTTTGCAGTGGCTGGAGGCCCTGGTGTACCCATTCTCTCTCTCTCTCAAATAAATAAATAAATAAATAAATAAATAAATAAATAAATAAATTTAAAAAAATTAAAAAATGCATGTTTTCCTGTTTTTTTTTCATCTCATGTGGCATATCTGTATGTATGCACCCCTGGACATAATTCATGCAGGGGTACACAAAGTCTCTTCTGATCACTGAGGCATGCTGAGCTCGTGCCTGCCGAGGTCATTTTCCTAAGAGCTTGTGACTAATTCAGAACACAGAGGAGCTCTTAAGATATCTTCTCATACCAGGGAAGGAAGCAATTTGTGACCTAACAAGAGGGTCAGCACCAGCTGCTCATAGTTTAGTGAATTTAATTACTGGAATTTCTATATAATATCACCCCAAATGACATCTGGGTTGGAACTGAGCTTGAGATTCCTTTTGGGTGAGCAAAACACAGCAGGTCATGCCAAGCTCTGTTCTGTCTAATCCTTGAGCTCATGCACATGGGCCACAGTGACATTTCTGGGACTGATTTGTACTCAGCAAAGATGAGCTCATTAATGAAATTGCAAGATAAACTTGGCATGAGCCGCTGTTAACAAGGAAGCAAAATATACAATTGGAACTTGAGAATGAAAGATGCTTAAGTGAAAAGAGCAAATAATTCTTCCTAATTTCCTATGTTAACTAATATTTGTTTTACCCTTTAGTAAATACTGGGCAGGAATGGGAAGCTGCTTTGTATGGAATGAGGCACAAGCTCTGACTGAATTTCAGGAAGGCCCACCTGACGTGCAACTGGGACTAAGCCTTTTCCTTTCCTTTCTTTTTTTAAAACATATTTTTTATTTCTTTATCTGGAGAGAGAGAGAGAGAGAGAGAGAGAGAGAGAGAGAGAGAGAGAGAATGGGCAATGGGCACACCAGGGCCTCCAGCCTCTGCAAACAAACTCCAAGTGCATGTGCCATTTTGGTGTGTCTGGCTTTATATGGGCACTGGAGAATCAAACCCAGATTGTTAGGCTTTGCTGACAAGTGTCTTAAGTGCTGAGCCATCTTTCCAGCCCCCTTCTTCTTATTTCTAAGTGACCAGCATTCTCCAGAGGTGAGATCCATGGACCATTTCTCAGTGTGATCCATGGACCAGAATTCCCAGAATCCTCCAGGAGCTTCTTAGCAATGCAGAGTTGTAGGCTGCACAGATGTACCTAATCAGAATCTCTATTCAGCAAGATATCCAGGAGACATATATGGTAGGAAAGTTGAGAATCGCTCGCCAATGATGGTGCAGTTTTGCTTAAGGCCTTTTTCTCCTACAGTAACCTAAAGACCAGTCACCCACATGCCATAGACTGAGGGTTAGACCTGAGGAGTTTCCATCCACACAGAGGCCTGCACAGAGGCCTGCCAGATTCCACAGTGCCAAACTGAACAGTGTGCCGTTCGCTCTGACTGTTTTATTGCCCTGAAACTATGTACTCAGCTCCTTGTGTGGCTTCCAAAACACAATGGATCCAAGAAAAATAAATAATGTAAAGATTTTCTCAGGCTCTTGGCAGCAGAAGGCATTTCTAGTGGGGCTCAGAGGGCTGAGTTGGGGCTGAAGGAGGAAAGAATTCAGGATGGAGCAGAAAAGATTTCTTAAATCCTTGCCCAGGCTTCATCCCCTTGGCTGATGGCAAGAGGAATGTGTATGTAACAGATTCTAAGATTTTTCCCTTAAGCATGTCTTGCTGCCGACTGGCTGAGAGATGAGTCTCTTAAGCAAAAGGCTTATATATTGGTTGCTCTGTGTTGGAGATCATGTGTGTTTTAGTGAGAAGTGAGTGTCTTCCTTCACCTCTAGCCAGATATATTTCAGCTAGCGTGCCCCCCCTCCCCTTAGTATTTTCATTTCAACCCTAGACAGCTAAAATATTGGCCAGTGAAGGAAAACAGATTTCCCAATGAATAGTTCGACACTATGAGAAAATGAGATTAGAGGGATGCCTAAACTAATTTCAGGTTATTACACTCTTCATCTGCAGCCTAATTCTCTGTAGTTTCACGTCTGGTTTATGGACAGAAATTTAAAGCCAGCACATTTTATCATCTGTATCATTTAGTCCCCGCTTTGAGTGAAGCATTGCATTGTCCTCTTTCATTTCCATGAGAATGAATTTCACCTTTATTACATTCAAAGACAATTATGGTGTCTTCATGAAAAATGATGTCACTTTGAAACCAGCAATAAAATAGCAATGTCCTGATGCCAATAAATGTATGAACCATATCTGTCATCTTTTGGCTTTCCTAGCTTTGTTTTGGAAACTGCAGAAAACCTTCAGGTTTTTAATTTGTGAGCTTTGCAGAGGCCTGGGACCAGTTCTGGAGTCTTCCTCTGCTGGATGCTCAGGGAGTGGAGCATAATGAAGTGACTATCCCATGAGCAGGCAGGATTATTTGGTCAAAGCCTAGACCACACAGGATATTGTAGACGTGTGTGTGTGTGTGTGTGTGTGTGTGTGTGCGTGCACGTGCGCTCACTTGCACAATTATAGGGCAACATTCTCAAGTGCTAGTTAAGTCAGAGAATGTAGTGCACTATCATGACTTGTTTCTTATTTTATTTTTGATTTATTTGAGATACACACACACACACACACACACAGAGAGAGAGAGAGAGAGAGAGGGAGGAAGAAAGAGAGAGAGAATGGGTGCACCAGAGCCTCGAGCCACTACAAACAAACTCTAGATGCATATGCCACCTTGTGCTACTGGCTTACATGTCCTGGGGAATTGAACCTGGGTCCTTTGGTTTTGCAGACAAGTGCCTTAACCACTAAGCCATCTCTCTAGCCCATGACTTGTTTTTGAAGTCCTACTGTGGTTAAATGTCTTTGAGAAGCACTGAACCCTTATTAAAATGTGAGCCCCAAATCCTCCTGGTATCAAGTAGAAGCTTGGGACCTCTTAGATTCTTTGGTCCAACTCTATTCTTGTGTTAGACCACCAAACCCTGGAATAGGCTAAATGATACATGGTTGTAATTAATTCTGACTTGTCAATTTGTAAAGTCCTAGGATAACTACTTGATATAAATCAATTTAGAGAGTTCTTGGTGTCTAGTATCATATCAAAAGCCTTGTAGTATAGCAAAAATCAAGCATTATCAAAGTAAAGCATTCCTTAAGTAGCTTATCTTTTGACTGGGGCTGATAAGTTTACAGACACAAACCATCCTTCCAGTTAGCCCGGAGCCTGTGTGCTAGGACCCCAGCAGGATCCAACCTACCTGGTTTGGGTTTTGATTTCAGAATTCATGGGCCTGGGAACACAGACCCTCAGGACAATCAGTGTTTAGTGCTGGGCATCAGTGTGGGGCTTCTGTGGTCAAGGGAAGCCTCCAGAGCAACAGAGAGGTTGCAAGAGGACTCATGAGGACCGGTGGAAACTGCAAGAACAGAGAGACATCAGGAAAGTCACCGTAAGTCGGGCTGTCAGAACGAGTCACCAAGCGACAGGAAAGTGGCACACGTGTGAACAGAGAGGCACACATAGGGGCCGGGGACACTAACCGGCTGATGAAGACGGCAGGTTAAGTTAAGGCCCAATTTTAGGACAGTTTGTTAAGCAGGAGCATCTAAACAGGGTTTTGTCTCATGATATTCCGGCATTGTTTTCTTCTATAGAAATATATACGACAGATGACATTGTGGTCCATTCCCATGGGTTTCTAAGAGATTGTACAGTTCTCTACATTTTTGTTTGCTATATTTCAAAGCTTAGGAGATTGAATTAATAGTTACAAGAAAAGGTAAGTGGGCAAATTTCACTGTGCTTGTGTTTTGCAATTGTTTTATTTAACAAATACTGATTAGTCAGCTTTATACTATGGGCAATGGAGATACTGTCTTTGGGGAGCTTACATTCTTTGGTGGGGGGGGACACTGATTCATTAACTTGTAGTTGTCAAAGTATTAGACCGTAATGATGAAAGTTTAGAGCATTATGTGAGTCATGTGTGGGTCAACTTGTCTGGACTTGGCTTTGACAGTTAACAGAGAAAGAGACACTCCAGTTGAGAAATGAAGGACGTTAGGGCCATCCCCCAGGCGAGGTGGTCGAGCCCCGTATTTTAAGGCAGAAACTACCGGTAAGTAAAAATCCCTGGATGCTCAGACCCAGGGCTCGCCCCTGCTTCTTGGCCTGCTGTCATAAGCAATAGGGTCTCTGTGTGGAAGGAAGAGCAGGAAAATGCTAATATTGTTTATTTATTGAGCAAATGTTGAACATACATCCGAGGCTGCTGGTCCTTATTAGGGGATGTTATTACCTGCAAAAGGGTAATCGGAAATCCATCCGGTAATGAGACCTGGAAGCCAAAGGGCAAACTTAAGACCTTTCTGGATATGCCAGCCAGTCCCCAGAGCATATTTAAGGCAGATGATCCTTGTTCAATAAACCAACAATTTGGTTTGGAGAAGGCCAAACTGTCCCCAGGGATGGCTGCTCCCCTGCGGTGCGCAGCAGCACAGAGGCCACGCCAGCGTTGCTTCTGAGAGCCAATTCTGAGTGGTTTCCAGAGAGCAGGTTTATGTTTGGGGTATAATTATTTGGCCCACTTAATAGAAGTCTCAAGCCGGTCAGCCCTTGAAAAATAGGGCTCGCTCCTCTTTTTAGCAGAGCTTGAACAAAAGGAAACTTAAAATCAATTAGAGGGAAAGAGGAAGCCTATTTCTGTCCTTTCGGAGACAAAAGATATAACACAATTGGTTAAAATTCAGGGGAATAAAAAAACCTCTTGGGCGGGTGTGGGTGGGGGTGAGCAGCGCCGCTGCGGTGGATTCAAATGCAGGCTCGTGCTGCCATCTAGTGTCAGGATGGTTTCCTGCACGCCAGGACCCGCGGCCAATCGTCTCTGCCGTGGGGCCTCCTGGCTCCTGGGTTTCACTTAGGAGGCACTAAATCACTATTTATTATGATGGTTATGGTTAATAGAATTAGTATTGAACAATAATTCTTAAATACGAGAATTCATCACGGAATTTAACACTTCGTGGCCTTCGGGAAATTTTTTTTTTTTTTTTTTTGACTGTATTCAGTTCTTGGTTTTCTTCATTTGTTTTCTCTTTGAAAAAGCAAAATTCATCCTTTAGGCAGTCTAACAGGAGCCGGCTTGGCATTGATGGATCCACGGCTTGACCTTTTAAAGCGTGTTGGAGGGTGGGAATCTAGACCAGTAACTTCAGGGAAGGTCCTAGTGTTCTGTATCTGAGGAAGCTTTCCCCCAGGGGAATTTTCACAGCAGAAATGCTGTCTAAGTCGGTTCTAGTGCACCGAAGTCTGGTAACTCACCAGATTGTCTTTGCTTAACTAAGTCACTGATTTTATCACCCTTTGCTAATCACCAGAGGTCCTGGACTGTTAATTCCGGTTCCAGCCTCAGCCAGGTTGGGCTTAGAATCATTCCAGCTTAAAGTGAGGAGGTTTGAAGCCCTGGAAGCTGGTGGCGGCTCCCTGAGGATTAAACAGGCAGAGCCTGTCAGACTTCGCAGAAGCTGAAAGCAGGCCACCACTCCCACGACCGCTTCCCAAGAGCTGAGCTGGAGTCCCTGACCTACATGGCTGCCACCAGGTGATTGCAGCACACACGCACAGCGTGTCCTCTGCTCTCAGCAGCAGGTCTTTTCAAACACGGCCAGTGCAGAGCTGTGCAGCTACTAAACATCTGCGAGACAAGCAAGGCATCTGCTTGTCTCACATTTGGACATGAATGTCAACCTGAGCTTACAGGCCTCTTCGGAGACGCCTGGTTGCCCCAGGATCTCTGGCATTGTCTCTTCTTTTGCCTCTGGTTCTTTTTAGCCTTCTGCAAGGAGAACACAACACAGTTTCTCCCTTCTTCTCCCACTTGTGAGAAAAACAAAAAAAAAAAAACAGGCAGAGGAAAATAATCCATGGAATTAAAGCTGGTTGACGCTGAGCTGTCATCATCCCAGTGACAGATGATGACACACGAGAAAGTCTTCGGGATGGGCAGGGAGGAAGAAGAAATACATTACTGGAGCCGCACGGGGCAGGGCCGCAGGGAGACAGGGTGGAGGTCTCCTCTGGACTCCTCTTAGGCTGAGCAGGTCGACAGGGATAAAACCAAAGGTGAATTCCAGACCTTGCCTACCTGTTTGCCCCGGGGCTCCACTCGGATGCTAGAGCTGACGGTAGTCAGAATTAAAGGGGGAGACTCCTCCATGAGCAATTTGACAAACCTTCTGCTCTTTTGCTAATTATCTCGGGGCTTGTCCTGTGTGCTTCTCAACCCCCCCTCCAATGCGCAGATAAATACCAAACATCTCATTTGGGAGATTCAAGTGGAGCACTCAGGTCAAGAATTCGGTGACTGAACACAGACCTTGAAGAACCAGTGCCCGAATGAGAGATGAGACAAACAGCTGGCCGCATTAGTACATAGGCAAGAGAACTAACATTTGTTGAGGGCCTCATCAACAAGCTTTTTGCTCCATCCAAGTTTGCGCAGTAAAATGAAGGATGCTGTAAGGCTGTCCTCAGAGAAACTGAATCAGAACAGAAGGCTCAGGAGCTGACAGAAAGCTGTGTCGTCCTCTGCTCAAGGTCCCTCGCTCTCTCTTCCCGGCAATCTGCTTTCTTCTCCCCTTCCCGCATCAGTCCGTCTCCACGTCTACCCTGTATTTTCTGTCTGTTCATACACCATGCCTGCCTATGGCTTTAGCTCACTGTGGCACCAAAGCAGCTATTAGCTTCTTTCACTTTTCTCAATCTTTAACTGTCTCAGCTTCCCCTGGCTCGCACTGTGAATGCCAGAAAGAAGCACTTCATGGGCCCAGCTTACCAATAAGCTTGTGTTTGACCCAGGTCAATTGGTCATGGCTGCTGGCTGGCCTCTGGATTCCCTCATCTTTTTCTGTTCAGGGGCCTGAGTTGATCCCACTGTGGTGGATGAATGGGAGGTGATATCAGAGGACACTAAAAAGATACTTGCACATCAGGGACTGTGGGGAGACAGCTTCCCTTTGGAGGGGAGGTAGAAAGAGGGGAATAATAAACCTGTCTGAACACTCAAAGCATCAGGCAGAGGCAGCAAGGAGCCTACAGAGGACCAGGGGAGTGGCATGTTCACTGCTTCACAGGCCCTGGAATGGGAACTGTGTGGTGGAAATAACAGGAAATGGAGCATTTCAGATCTGCTTGGTCTCCATGGAGCATGCAAGGCTTGAGGGTTTGTAGACACCAGCACACAAGTTTTCCCAGCCAGCTTTCTCCAGTGCCTCCACCACTGTGAAGACATCACCTCCCAGAACTTCCCAGCCAGCTTTCTCCAATGCTGCCACCACTGTGAAGACATCACCTCCCAGAACTTCCCAGCCAGCTTTCTCCAATGCCTCCACCACTGTGAAGACATCATCCCCCAGAAATTCCCAGTCAGCTTTCTCCAATGCCTCCACCACTGTGAAGACATCATCCCCCAGAACTTCCCAGTCAGCTTTCTCCAATGCCTCCACCACTGTGAAGACATCACCTCCCAGAACTTCCCAGCCAGCTTTCTCCAATGCCTCCACCACTGTGAAGACATCATCCCCCAGAAATTCCCAGTCAGCTTTCTCCAATGCCTCCACCACTGTGAAGACATCATCCCCCAGAACTTCCCAGTCAGCTTTCTCCAATGCCTCCACCACTGTGAAGACATCACCTCCCAGAACTTCCGAGCCAGCTTTCTCCAATGCCTCCACCACTGTGAAGACATCATCCCCCAGAACTTCCCGGCCAGCTTTCTCCAATGCCTCCACCACTGTGAAGACATCACCTCCCAGAACTTCCCGGCCAGCTTTCTCCAATGCCTCCACCACTGTGAAGACATCACCTCCCAGAACTTCCCAGCCAGCTTTCTCCAATGCCTCCACCACTGTGAAGACATCACCTCCCAGAACTTCCCGGCCAGCTTTCTCCAATGCCTCCACCACTGTGAAGACATCACCTCCCAGATCTTCCCAGTCAGCTTTCACCAATGCTGCCACCACTGTGAAGACATCACCTCCCAGAACTTCCCGGCCAGCTTTCTCCAATGCCTTCACCACTGTGAAGACATCACCTCCCAGAACTTCCCAGCCAGCTTTCTCCAATGCCACCACCACTGTGAAGAATTCCATCTGAAGAATTAATGGCTCTTAACACCCAGCAGGGAATTTGCTACCAAGATCACCATCAGGACTCATTGTGGGAAAAATTGGCCAATTCACTGAAAGAGGCAGGTGGAATCATTGATGGGAAAGATACTCAAAATTGATCAGATGGGAGATGCTGGAGGGGCTGCTATTGATTGTGGAGACTGTGCTGCTATGGCTTGGGCATGCCTAATGAGATTGGAGTTATCACAAGGCTGGAATTAGACCAGTATGTAAAGGATGCATTTCATTCTACCTATATGTTTCCAGAAGGAAATACTGGCTTGACTGTTTTGTCTGTTTTGGCGGAAACCCTGCACCTGCTCCTACTTTTAGGAACTTGTTAATGAGAGGCTATGGGGTGACAACTAGTGCCACCGCTGTGACCATAACAGGAGTGGGGATGCTGGTATGGTGATTGCACATGAGCAGAGCCCTGGCTAGAAGCATTTTGCTTGGATGCTCCATTCTGGTGGATGATGGGAACAGTGGTGGCTACTTAATGGTCTAAGGGTCTTTTTTACTCACAGCTAAATGGTGTGTTTCGGGAAGCCCCTCTACTGTGGGCTCCAGTGTATGCACCCAGTGAGAAGTTTCTGAATGTGGCAGCATCTCTGGAAGTGGGTCTGGTCTTGTTTTGGGGTTGTCATTGGGATCCTATGTTTCTTCCACCTTCTGCTGTGGCTGGTGCCACTCTACACTCAGCGGTAATGTGTGGTGGATTATGTCTTTCCAATGTGCTCCTTTATATGCTGTGCAGAAGGTCATCAGATATGCAGAAATAACCCTAATGGACAGAGATTAAAAAAAAAATATCCTGGGGCTGTTGAGATGGCTTGGGGGATAAAGTGCTTTTCACTCAAGCATAAGGACCTGAATTCAGATCCCTAGAGACCACTTAAAAAACCAGAGGTGTAGCTGACATCTACAATCCCAGCATGCCCATGGCGAGAAGGGAGACACAGACTAGAGAATTTCATGGCAGCTTGCCGGCCAGCTAGTCTGAAGAACAGAGTGGTGGACAACAAGAGACTCTGTGAAGATGGATTCCTGAAAGTTGTCTTCTACTCTCATGTGTATAACCCCCCCGCCCCCCCAAAAAACAACAACAAGATCTCATCACTTTGATGTTGGCAACCTACATAGATATGTTAACTACATTTATGTGAAGTTACACCTGTGCTAGCGACTGGAAGCAGCACAAAGAAACGTGACGGCTTTCTGCCGCTGCTGCATCAGAGGTTTTGCTTGTTTAATAGAGGCAGGTTTTCACTCGTGTTTGTACAAGCACCTTTCATTGAGGTACAGGTGACAGGACTGTGTAACCATGTCAAATGTTCCAGTAATGTGATCCTTCAGTTCTGTTTTTCCTCCCAGAGAATAATTCAGTAGGTTACATGCATTTCCAACTGTCATGTCTGAGTAACTTAATGCTTTAGCGAATGTAAAATTAAGGTGTTTTTATTAAAATAAGAATTTAACTCATTAGATTTTGTAACTCATTAGATAGGCAAACATCAGCACACTTTTTTTTGTCTGCTGAACTTGACAGGTGTGGGATATTGTAAGTAATGTCATAGCTTTGATATGGAGACCAGAGAGAGGGAAAATGTCATCTACAGTGTTTTTCCTTTTTGCATGTTTCGGACAGAGCCATGTGTCGTGCTGGGCCAGTGAGAGACATCTGAGAATGTGGGAACACACGTGATTGTCATTTTCCCATTGGTCCGTGACACACAGGCCAGGGAGGATTGCTTCTGCTCAGCCTCTTAGTGGCGTCCTTATTGGTGAGTAAGATTTGTCGAAGGGCTCTTGGGTCCCCCTTGCTCCAGAAGGTTCCAAGGATGAGAGTCTCCCTGAAGACTATTACTATCTGATACGATTTCAGGGTGGTTGACATGACCTCCTCAGTTCAACATGTTGGGTGACCGTGAAAGTTTTGTATTTAGTCTTTCATGGTCTTTGTGACTGGGAGTGAATCTACTGGCTGCATTTTTTTTTTTTTGATCTTGTGTCATTCTGTCCCAAGAATGGTCACATTACATATGTTCAGTGTGACTGACCAAGTTGAGAGAATGAAATTTGTCAGATTCAAGTCAAGAGGCCAGCAACAGCTGACTGTGGGATAAGTCTGGCAGGAAGGAGACTTAAGTAACATCGAGCGACTTTATTTTCTTGTGTCCACCCCTTTTCCTCTGAAATTTTACTTCAAGAGCTTTACGTGTCATAAAAGTTCAATATGTACCTTTATGTTCGTACAGTTGAGAACGCTCCATGCTTCTAATACTTCCATTCAACCGCCTCCTTCATCACTACGTCCTTAGATAATTTTCAACACATCAAGATAGCCTGATCATGTTTTCCCAAATTTCTCTATCTATCAGGCTTTGAGAGATGGCTTGATAAATTGTTATATCTGAACAACAACAACAAAAAAGTAGGTTGTTAGGTCATCACTGCCTGGCAAAGTCCTGGCTTGGGTACTCAACAATTTTTTATTGAATAAAATAAAGATGCTAATATTTGCTGAAAAGCATAACGTTCATACTAAGAGTAAGACTGTATAATTCTAAGATCATAACTCTGTAACATTCCTTACTGGGTTAAAAACAATTCCAGTTTAAGCTCCAGTTGGGGTGCCCTTGGACACAGCAAAAAGGGAAATAAAATTTGGTGACATTGTGCCGCCTTCATTGGCCATAGTTAAATTTCCACCGATGTTGGCACTACTGAAAGCATTACAAGGTAGCTTTTAGAAGCATATATCTTAATTTGAAACAACAGAGAATTCCCATATCATACCAGGTAATTTCATAGCATCTTAGGGTGGGTTAAATAAGATTTAAACAAGGGCTTTGTGAAATAGAAGCTATTATATAAGATAAGGTATTTACATTATCAATGATAACAATATAACCAGCTGGGGAGATTTTTGGAGCATGGAGGATTTTTTTTTTGTGTTCCTCAAATTAAAAGATACAGAACAGTATTTCTATTTTATCTTCCCTGCATCAACAGCTAATGGTGTCCTAGTTTTTCTGGTGCTTATTCTATAATTGTATCTAGAGGATAGCCACCAGTGACTTCCACGTTCTCTCAATAATCCTATGAAGAAGGCACATATGTAATTATATAAACAAGTGAGGAGGCCATTTGACTTTTCCAAGTTGCTAACAGCATGCTTGATTGCCTGTTACATGCTAGGCTACCATCTAGGTGATCGTCATATCTGAATACACCTGCAGTCAAGCCTTTCGAAGACTCTTTCCCCATCCAAAGTGGTCCAGCTATAATCGTTGCAATTTGGGTGCTACAAAGTTTCACTCTGCATCTTAAAGCCCTCAGGAATACATCATCATTTGGAAGCTTTGAAAATACATTTTTTTTCCCTAAATTGCCATCCTTTTTGCTTATGGCCTGATGTGCATTCCCAAGTGGTTACTGGGCCCTTCACATTCTGAAAATATCACATCAATCCATTAAATCACTTCATGAAATGATAGATCTCTTTAACAGAACAAGCAAGAACCCACCTGCCCCATTAGAAACTGGCTTCTCTTGAAGTGAGAGCTGATAGACAGCTGCTCATGAGACAGGCCCACAGTGATTAAGAAGAGCCAGTCCACCGTGGCTCACAGAGGTGGCACCATGTGGAAGTCCCCACAGCTGCCTCTTTCCCAGAGCAACTATCTTCATGATATATTGGGATGTCTCTTGTGGCATCTATTTTAAGCGTCCCTAGTACATGTCTTTGGAAGTGTATTTCTTTTGCTCAGTATTTCTGCACTGAAAAAGAGTGAAGATGTCAGGACCTTGCACACGTTGCACTGACTTGACCCTGGGAAGGCAACAGCATGCTCTCTTCCACATCATTACTTTTTATTACATCGCAACCAAGGAAGGAGACAGCGAGCACAGTGCGGAGCATTGTCACTTGGCTAGATGAGCGTTGTCACCTCTGCATGTGTGTGTCCAGGATCTGCTCAGATAGTTGGGCAGGAGCAAAGGGTTTCTCCCAGCGCTACAGCAGCCGTGTAGGTGGCCAGTGGTTCTCAAAGGGCTACATTGCAACTAAAATTATGCAAATGAGGCAGAGAGAGAGAGCTTAGATGAATGGAAATCCAGTTCAGGATTCTGCTTTCCACTACTGACTCCTTCCTAAAGAAGAGGCCTAATGAAGGTTTGATGTTTTCCCTGCCCTCTGCCCATTCCTTCTTACAAAAGCTAACGAAGTCATAAGCCCAAGAGAGAAGTAGGAGGACTATGGCAGAAGAACAAAGGGATTTTGGGGACAGGATCATGGCCTATAGAATCCTGTTTAACTTTGCAAGCAGTTGCTGGTATGGTCATGGGTCTGGCCTCACCTGAAGAGTGTGTTCACACGCACAAACACACATACACACATGTATAAAACTTTGTAAAGTGGAGCTAAAATTACTGATAGATGGCACGGATCCACAGATTGATAGTGGTAGATGAAAGATTCTGAGAAGAGTGCTAATATGGACAGAGTATAATTTTAAAAGATAATTTTAGTTAAAAGCAGAGTCAGAATTTGGCCTAGGATTCTTAGAATGGAGTGGCAATCAAGGGGAAGGGGAAATGTGAAATTTGCTGATGACTATATTTTTGTGATTTTTGTTAAGATTAGACTATCTCATTGGAAAGCTCACTCTCTGGGGTGGTTTTGAAATGTGTGGGGTTGTTTTAATTATTGTAATAATCAAATAAGCTATTGGTAATAGGGGGACAATGTTAGCAATTCTTTCATGTGTAGGGCAGTTCTGTCAAAAGTAAATTGTCTTATGTCTACCTAGCTTTTCAATGTCCACCTAGGAATTTATCTGTCATTCTCTAAGCCTAGAAACTATGTTTTGCATCAACATGATAGTTTTTGGTGTAGTTTGTATATATGCCAAATTAAAAAAAAATGCAGTCACCATTTGAGTTGAGATAGCATCACCTTGCTCAGAACATCATCAGGACTTGTTCATTTCAGAGGATTCTGTCACTCATGGAGAGCATCGCTCGGGGTCCCAGGGTTGTCAGCAGTGCAGATGTGCGGGTCAGCTGGCTTGCTTGCTTATTTCATCTGATTCCCACGGTTGTCACTCCCAGACTTGACTTTCTGAAGTGCAAACGATTTTCTTGTAAATGGCTTTCTTTTTTATATCTCCTTATGTTGCAATTAAGCCATCTTGTTGATTTGAGCAATGTATGCAAATAGACTGTACCATCTCTGACTTCCATTCCAGGGTAACACAGGGAACGTGAAGCCTCTTTTGTGCAGCAGTTAGTTGGGCTTGGCAGTGCCTCTTTCTTCCTTCCTAAGACATTTCTTCCTTAAGCATCTGATACTCTTTGCTGTATAACCTGACTTCCGTCCATACTGGCCCATCAGAGGATCATGTCTCCAGGTCCTAGTCCTTTCTGTGGCTGTAGTTTTGCCTTCTGTCATCTCAGTTACCTGTAGTCAACTGCACCCCAAAATAATAAGATGGAAAATTCCAGAAATAATTCATTAAGTTTAAAGTTACCGTTCTGAGAAGTGTGGTGAGGTTTTGTGATGCTATGTTCCACTCTACTTCAGATGTGAATTGTCCATTTGTGCTGAGTATCCACACTTTATATGCTATCCACCTCATGGCATTGGAGACAGATAGATATTACATTTACACAACTTGAATTATAGTATATCATTATAATTGTCCTATTTTATCATTAGGTGTTACCTTTTTACTGTACCAAATTTATAGGTTAAATTTCATCATAGGTACATACATACAGAAAAGAGAAAAAAGAAATAAATATGTAACACACACACACATATGCATACATATATGGTTACTCATATCCAAAGTTTGCAGACGTCACCTTGGGTCTCTATTCCCCATGGATAAGGAGAGACTACTATGCATTTGAACTGTATTTATAGATATGGATCATTTTTTTTTCTGTGCCTCAGGCCAACAGATACCACAAGTATATAATAGGGGTTGTATTGCATAGATTCATATCCCAAGAGACCTAAGCCTTAGCCCTGACCCAGACCTTTCAAGAACCTCTGTTACAAGAAGCATTATTAGCCCCACTGAACAAGTAAGGATGGTGATTCTCCAGGAAGAAAATCATCCGTCAGACTGAAATTGAACTCTAATGTGTCTTGGACTCATGCTGTCCCATATGAAGGCAGTGAAAGTCGTGATGTAGTGATGAAGGCAACTGAAAAAATTACTCATACATGTACACATGGACTTTAAAAAGATGTATTTGAAAACTACTAACATATTTGAACCTTCCTATAATGTTGAGAAGGCTGATAAATATCAGCAGCCACAATCTAGAAGGGAAAAAGGACTTTCAGAACAGTAGAAATAGGTGCTCAGTGCTGTACCCACAGGTGGAACTTAAATGTCTTGGTTAACTTTAACCCTACACTCTTTGTCCACCACACTGAGAAAGAACTATGTAATATCATTTAATAAAAAATAGTACCTAAGCCGGGTGTGGTGGTGCACGCCTTTAATCCCAGCATTCGGGAGGCAGAGGAAGGAGCATCATCATGAGTTCAAGGCCACCCAGAGACTACATAGTGAATTCCAGGTCAGCCTGGGCTAGAGTGAGACCCTACCTCGAACCTCCCCCCCCAAAAAAGTACCTAAACTGTGTGTTGTGGCATATATCTGTAATTTCAGTACTAGGGAGGTGGATGCAGGAGAATCACCCTGGTCTATACAGACAGACTCTATTTCAAATAATAAAAATATATGAAAAAAAATCAAAGCTACATGTGAAAAATCATACCTAACATTTAATAGCACTCATAATACAATATATATAGTTGCTGATATATATATATATATATATATATATATATATATATATATATATATATATATATATTTGTTTTTGAGGAAAGGTTTCACTGTATTCCAGGCTGACCTGAAACTCACTCTGTAATCCAAGGAAGGTCTCAAATTCATGACAATCCTGCCTTAGCCTTTCCAGTGCTGGGATTAAAGGCATGAGCCACAACACTCAGCCTGCTAAATCCCTTTATCATCTTATTTAACTGCGTGAGGTTGAACCTCATTTTGTAGCAGGAGTCACTGGTAAAACCAAGACCTGGACAGTTTGCAGTAGTGTTTAGTTTATCGCTGTCAGTGTGGAAACGGAACACCAGAATCCCTGCCTGTTGCTCTGAATAGCGCTTGACAGGTTTCTAGCTGTGACTGGGAAGAATTTCCCCTCAACTTTCATCATGGCAAGCCTGAAATAATGGTGGGGAGGGGTTGAAATTGCTGGAGGTATACACAATATTATTTTGATGTAAGGTATTCCAGGAAAATGATAAAAGATTACTGAGATAAGGAAAATCGAGTTTCTCTCCCAGAGTTAACCAATGTCATAAGAGGCCACTTTCAATCGTTTGACAGGAAGCTTCAGATACCAAAATCACATGAGGGTGTTGGAGAGCATTTTATTCAGAGCCCCAAACCACATACTACATTTTTTTTTTTTAACTCAACTCTGGTTCTCTCATGTTTTGATGAGGAAAAGAAAAGTGCTTTCGGCATTTAAAGGGCAAACCTTGATCTCTAGCTCAGAGACCTGTAATTTAGTAGCTGTGAGAATGTGCCAGCTACTGAACCCCCTGGACCTTAATTTGGCCATCTGTGAAATGGGGTGGATAAAATTGAACTACAGAATCACTCTGGTGACAACGAGCTTCAATCAGTGCTTGGAAATGCCCGGTTACCAGTCCCTCTCTGGGGAGGGGAGCTCGGAAAGCTAACACAGAACTGGTAATTTTCAGATAGGGATGGTGGGAGATCATTTCCTTCTACTTGATCTGTTCTCTAATTGCAAAAAGATGACAGGGAGTAGAGAAAGCGTGGCATGGACCCAAAGGTTCTCCATGGGGACAGAAATCTCCTTGCTTCTACGGTTACGGAGTGTTCAGTTTCCACCCGTGGTGCCCTTACTCTTAAATTACAGCTACTGAAGCAAATCTTAAAATTGGGTCCCCTGAAGACAGTGGCAGTCGCTGGGCTACATAGCATGACTTCTAATATCAGCGGCAGTACTCAGAGGACCGGCTCTTTCAGACTGTCATTTTGATTTATGTTCCAAATGTCATTTAAATCTGCATTTCCTGTTTGTGATTTCTTCAATTAGTATTTCTTCTCCATATTCTGGGTATTTTTTTACTGTCATTTGAACATCAGTATAATTTGAGTTCATCAGAACTTAACTGTGGTCATTTGGCATGCCACACAAAGTAAGAGAATAGTGGGTAAACTTTAAGTGGACACCAAAATGATGTTTGTATAGAGAATGTGTGTGTGTGTGTGTCCTTCAGTAAAGGAATATGGTGGGATATGGGGTACTAAGGTATTAGGAAGGAAATTTTGCATATGTGTTGGTTATTAAGCAACTGATCAACTCACATGCTAGAATTCACACATAAAAATTCTAATATCCCTCTGATATTGACTTTGTAGTTGTTTCTTGAATTCTTCCTAGGATAAGTAGAATTTCAGATTTTCCTTGTTTTTATGAAGACATTGCTACAGTCTGCCATCCAACAAGCAGAGTGGAGCCTATGAACACAATGCAGTTGAAAGCTTGTTTTCATTTATTGAATATTTATAGTATTAGCATCTAGCTGAAAAGGCTAGTGCTTTCCCTTAGGGCTTAACACAATCCAAGTTAGGGGGGCAAGAAAGCTCAGGCATAGATTACCAAAAAGAAAAAAAAAAAAAAGAAGCTGTTGAATCTCAACTGATGTGGGAATTGGCAAATGCAACGAAGGGAAGGAAAAGTCCAAGCTGTCCTTTCCACAGTGCGGGTGAGAGGTGGGGTCGTGGGAGTGCAGGCTCTGGATCCAAGTCGATTGCAGGCAAGTGATGTCCAGGCATACTACTTGGACAAGGTAAAAGATGAAGGATCAAAATGGGGGAATCCGTCTTCTCACTAGGTCTGTCGAAAACAGAAGACTTACAATATTGTTAGGTGTGTAAATTCCTTCCATTTACACAAAGGGTGCGAGCATAATCTCTGGTAGGCTGTATTTGAACAGAAACTATCTTTTGTATTTGAATGGTTTCTTGGAAGACAAGCTTTTTCTTCCCCCAAAGGTTCGGAAATGCCAAGTGGGAGCTAAGAAGGGAACTGATGCACCCGGTGACAGCCTTCAGAGTGCTGCAGCCCAGCATGCAGGTGAGTCAGGAGCACTCCGCCATTCATTCTTAGCTTGTCAAGAAAAATCCTCTAGCATAAGAAATGGAGCAAGAGGATCCTGGGATCATGTTCATGTTCAACTTGCTGGACTGACTGCTTCTGACTTTGATAGTAATTTCATGTCCATAAATAGTAGTTATCTAGACAGCCAGTAATGTATACTTGAAGAGATGAATTCTCCCTGAAGCATTCCATGGTGTTCTCACATGATAGAATGGGCAAGAGTTCCTCAGGGGCTTTAAAAAATGTTTAAAAAATATGTTAACTGATGAAGATTGCATATTTTCAAGGTAAATAGCATGATGACATCAACATACATTTTATACTGATTATTATTACTGTTTTTTAATTTTTTTATTTTTATTTTTTCATTTTATTTTATTTTTTACAGTCAGTTTGGTACCATTATTAGGCTCATCCGTGATCTACCCCCTCCCCTTGGCCCCTCCTTGTTGAGGTATACGGGTTGTTTTTTAAATTTTTTGATTCATTTATTTATTTATTCGAGAGCAACAGACACAGAGAGAAAGAGGCAGAGAGAGAGAGAGAGAGAGAGAGAGAGAGAGAGAGAATGGGCGCCAGGGCCTCCAGGCACTGTGAACAAACTCCAGACGCGTGTGCCCCCTTGTGCATCTGGCTAACGTGGGTCCTGGGGAATTGAGCCTCGAACCGGGGTCCTTAGGTTTCACAGGCAAGCTCTTAACTGCTAAGCCATTTCTCCAGCCCTATACTGATTATTATGTCAATTAAATGCATCATCAACCTGCTCTACACGAACCCCCCAGAACTTATAACTGAAAGTTTGTATCTTTGATCAACATCTTCCTACCTCCCCTACCCTTGTATGTTGGCAAACAAACCATATTGTCTCTGCAAAGTATGAGTTTGGCTTTTTACGCTGCACATATAAGTAAGTAATATCATACAGTATCTTTCCATGCTTGGCTTATTTTACTTGCCACAATGTCCTCCAGAATCAATTATGTGTAAGTTTCAGGTTTTCCTTTTTTGTTTCTAATATTTTTTATGTATTTATTTGCAAGGATAGATAGAGATACATTCAGCAAAAGAGAGAGAGAGAGAGAGAGAGAGAGAGAGAGAGAGAGAGAGAGAGAAAGTGGATAGGCACACCAGGATCACTAACCTCACTTAGGACATCAGATTTACATGGCCACTGAAGAATTGAACCCAGGTCGTTGGGCTTTGCAGGTGAGTGCCTTAACCCCTGAACCATCTCCCCAGCCCCTTTCTTTCTTCCTTCCTTCCTTCCTTCTTTCTTTCTTTCTTTCTTTCTTTCTTTCTTTCTTTCTTTCTTTCTTTCTTTCTTTCCTCCTTCCTCCCTTCCTTCCTTTCTTTCTTTCTTTCTTTCTTTCTTTCTTGCTGCTGACTCATATCCCACTATATAACACATTTTAATTTATTTACCTTTCAACAGATTCCTATGTTGACCTCAGGTTTTATCTAGTGTGAATAATATTGCAATAAGAAAGGAAGTGAAAATATCTCTGACATATTGATCTAATGTATTTTTTGATATATACCTGGAAGTAGGATTGCTGGGTTGTGTGGTAATTCCATATATTTTTTCCTTTTTTTAAATTAAGTAGAAACTTTGTATGGGCACATTGTGTGTTGGTTGTTGGTATCACCATTTCCCTCCTCCCTGCCCCCGTTCCACTGACGGCCCTCCTTAGTGGGATTTCTGGTGTTCACCAAGGGGTAGTTTCTCCACTACAGCCCGTGATCTCCACAACTAAGGACACTTGTCCAGGCTTACAGCAGCAGGCATGAATTCCTTCCAGTGGGAAGATCTGAAATCCAATCAGAAAGCAAGTGATTATTCCAATAACAATCATGCCACTATTCCACCTGTGCACTTTTCCATTTTGAATTGGCATATCTTCATTGTGCATGCTAATAGGTTTCATTTTTGTACAAGTGTATAACTCACTTTGATCCTGTATACTCCTATATTCCTCTTTCTCCCTTCCATCAGACTTCTTTGTTCTCCCAGACAGTTTCTCATCTACTTTCATGTAATATATACATACATCATTTTATGTATCTGTATAAAAATCTAGGATTCACAAATGAGAGAAAAATATGCAATATTTATCTTTCTGTGTCTGACTTCATTTGCTTAATATGGTAATTTCCAGCTGCATCCATTTTGCTACAAATAAATCTGGTTATTTGGGTACTGTTTGCTATTAAGATGTGTGAATTCCATATTCAATTTAGATTTTTACTTTTTGTCAGATATAAGTAGTTTGCAAATATTTTTGTCTATTTAGTGTGCTGCCTTTTCATTTTGTTGATTGCTTACTTTTCTGTAAGAAAAAAAGTTTTTGAGAGAGATAGAGAGACAGATACAGAGAGAGAATGGGTGCACCAGAGCCTCTAGCCATTGCAAACGAACTCCAGACATATGCACCTTGTGCATCTAGCTTATGTGTATGCTGGGGATTGGAACCTGGGTCCTTAGGCTTCATAGGCAAGTGCCCTAACCACTAAATATCTCTCTAGCCCATGTAAGAACTGTTTAATTTCATGTAATCACTTCTGTGCTTTTGATTTTATAATCTGCACTTTTGATATTATAGGCAAAAATATATGGCCTTGGCCAATTAACTAATGATCTAATCACTTCCTCAAAAGATTTACCTCCCAATACCATCACCATGGGCCTTACTTTTTCAGTGTTTACTCATGTGGGGGTGGGGAAAAACAGACATGCATACCATGGCAGCACTATAATTGGACTTGAGAAACTATGCCAATGTGCCACGTCTAGCTTGCAACCCATTTTGGTATGGCTTGTGAGCCTGGAATGCTTTATTACATTTTTAAATGTTGCAAACAGAATCAGAAAAGTAATACTTTGTGATATATGAAATATACGTGAAACTTAAATACCAATATGATAAATAACATTTTTTTTTTTTTTTTTTTTTTTTTGGTTTTTCGAGGTAGGGTCTCACTCTAGCCCAGGCTGACCTGGAATTCACTATGGAGTCTCAGGGTGGCCTTGAACTCACGGCGATCCTCCTACCTCTGCCTCCCGAGTGCTGGGATTAAAGGCGTGCGCCACCACGCCCGGCTGATAAATAACATTTTATTGGAGCATAGACATGCCCATTCTTTTAGAAATTGCCTATGGCTGATTTTGTGACTTGAGGCATTGAAGCAGAGAGCACACAAAATCCCAATCAAGGATTATTTAGTCTTTTATAGAAAAAGTTTTCTCGCATGTCTGCTATTCATTCTTTGCTTAACTTGAAAAGTCATTGTAAAGAATTAAGCTTCTAGGGTTGGGGAGATGGCTTATCAGTTATGCTGCATGCCTGAAAAGCCAAAGGACTCAGGTTCAATTCCTCAGGATCCATGTAAACCAGATGCACAAGGTAGAACATGGATTTGGAGTTTGTTTGCAATGGATGAAGGCCCTGGCATGCCCATTCTCTCTCTCTGTCTCTCTCTTTCTCATTCAAATAAGTAAATAAAAATAAATATTAAAATAACAATTAAGCTTCTAAAGTTTATCATGAAAATTTGCTTCCCACAGGACATTACAATTGTTAGAAATTATTATTGTTCCTATTATTTTTATATGAGAGTCATATTTATGGGATACTGAATATCCAAAGCATGACTAAACAGTTTGAAGCTGCACGCATCCCTTTGACAAAATGGAGGCTTTGTTAACGGAAAGATGAAAGGGAGAGGGATTGCTATTACTAATACAGCTCCAGTGAAAGTTGATTTTTCTTTCTCATCAAAAATATAGATGTGTCTTCGTCTGGGGAATGTACTTGTAACACTGCATATTAATAGAAAACCAGGAATAATAAGCTGCATTCATTTAGAACGGCAAAAGGAAACATCTGCTATTTGGCTGAGATTTGTCTAAATGTAAAATCCTGGCTTAAAATGCAGGGAAAGCAAGTTGCTTAGCAAGAATTCATGGAGCATCTACTATTTATAGAGTAATGGGCTGTGGAAAGATAGATGTAATTGGCAGGTCCTGTCTCTTTGCTTTGGGCCACTTCTTCATCTGCTCACACTCTCTCTGGATCTGAACATCTCTTTATTTCTTCTCCTTCACATTGACTTAGTTGGATGATTGATGGTGGATTCTGAATGGATGGGTTGCAGTTCATTTGAAAAGTTACTTGCATGGCAAGATGAAGTGTTTCTGGTTAATTGCAAAGACAGGCATTTTCAAGTTTTATGACTGGGGGTGGACAAGAAGATTGGGGCTGTGTTTCAGAATGATGAATCTGGTAGTTCTGTGTGGGATGGATTGGAGTGGAGGCAGGCTGAGAGATCAGTGAGGTAGGTTTTCTAGGAGTCTACACAAAGATTAATGAGATTGTGAGCTAGAATTGTGGTAGAAGAATGAGAGAACAGACACAAAAATTGGCAGAAGCGTTGACGAAATGTGGGAGTTGAACGAGCACTTAGATGCCATTAAGGGAAGTAGGGAGGTTAGGAACACCAGTTGGGTCAGAGAAGAGATGAGCAATTAAGTTTTGGACTGGTTGAGTTGAATTGTCAGAAGGACACGCAGGTTGTGTAGTCAAAATAGTGGATGGAGATACTTTTCCAGAGTACACAAAAGCATGGAACAATAGGGCAAAGTGGCCCACTGTGACTGGATAGGGTTCTGTGCTGAGCTCAGATACAACACCAAGAAAGGAAGCAAAGAGGGCCAGAAGGTCAGGGAAAGACTTTCCAGCTCACTTGAAGGAGTCTGGTGAGCAAGAGAGAGACAAGGGAGTGGGGTTAGTGTTGAAAAGAAGTAATGGAGAGAGGATGACACAGGGGTGTTTCGAAAGACCACAGTGCTGGACAGCACAGCTCAGCAAAGGAGCATGGCCCAGCCGAATTATGGACCAGGGAAACAAAGCTAATTTGTAGTAAATATTGCAATAAAAATTTCATTACCTGCTTGCTTCTCAGTGTTCCAGAGAGGAGTAAATAATGCTCTTCCAATGTGCTCTGTAAAGATGCTTTTTCCCATTTCCTAACTCCAGAGACAACTCAACTCTTTGTAAATCTGATTAGACTTACAGCCCTGGTTGACTTAGTTACATCTTTGTTTTCTCACATATGTTTTCCAGCCACTGAAAAATGGGGAAAGAAATGTTCTCAAGAAAAATATTCCTTTTCCTGTATCAAGCTGCAGTTTGTCACAGTTTTGTTTTCCTCAGGTAATTCTGCCTCTTGTCACTTAATTTTTGTTCTTTTAGTTAAAATTATATTTGGGGAACAAAAATATGTCAGTGCACTTTAATTCCATATTTCTTTCTCCATGCTTCTGTATGTTTTGTTGTGCTTCTTTATTTATTGATTTTTGGAGACAAAGTATCATGTCTCCTAGGTTGGAGGGGAGCTCAAATTCCATCTACAGCAGGACAATGACCTTGAACTTCTGAACCCCCTGCCTCCACCTTCCACGTGCTGGGATTCTAGGTGTGTACAACCATACCCAGCCTATTTCTCTATTCTTGAGCAATAATTTGGAGTACCTGGGTCTGTAATAATTAGAAAACTTCACTGACATTGTTAGTGTGGTTTTTACCCAGCAAACTTTGTTAATCAATAGCAGGAGCAGTAGAAATTGATAAGCCTCTGGTCAATTAAATTAGAATGTGGTTTCATGATTGAGGCCCTTCTTTACTGGTTGTCATGGTGACTCTAGTTTGGCTTTTCAGAGATAAAAGTCCAAAAAACAAGCTCGAACCTATGAAACTACCCACCACCTATTTATGTTTTCACGTGTTTAGAGGAATAGGATATGCCCGTCCCCAGGGAGGGAGAGAGGGAGAAAGAGAGAGAGAGAGAGAGAGAGAGAGAGAGCAAGCATAGCATATACTATAGTCAGAATCTGCACAAACATACCCAATAATCTTTCTCAGTGTGTTCTTTCAACAGATAAAAGGTACACTGAAGAAAATTTAATCTGAGTTTTCATCTCTTCATCGTCACTCTGAAAATGAGTAGCATAATATAACCCTGATTAAAATAAAGATAATTTCAGAAGTAGAACTAAATTTAGGCATTTTTTCCATTTAGGTAGTGGAAATATTATTTTTCTAGCTTTATATAACACTAAAATATGAAAAAGCTCCTTGGATAATGACCTTCCTCCAGATTGTAATGACCAGTACGTTCCTTTCTCAGTCAGAAGCCAGATTTGGACTGCCCAGGCTGTGCTTCAGGGAGGTGTGAAGAGGCTTGGCAGTAACATGGGTATGCGTTCATCCACTAGCTTTGGGATCTGTAAGGCACAGTTAGCACGTGAAATTCCCTGAGCATTATCCTAGCAGGGCTGAGCATGA
Source organism: Dipus sagitta (assembly GCA_036346955.1). Taxonomy (NCBI): domain Eukaryota; kingdom Metazoa; phylum Chordata; class Mammalia; order Rodentia; family Dipodidae; genus Dipus; species Dipus sagitta. The sequence continues at coordinate 183,963,207 of CM070771.1, forward strand.
AGGCAGGGGATATAGGCAAGAGGAGGAGATCGAAATGAAGGAAACCCCTGCAGGTGGATATGAAAGAGGAATATAATACCACAGTGAGGAACAAGAAAGGTCAGATGCAGAGCTATGATGCGGGCTATGCAGAATGGCTTCCTACTCTCTCAAATGGTTTTATTGGTACCATCTCACAAAGGTGAGAATTCTCACTCAAATCATGAAGTCTCTCAGACCATGCTGCTCATTAATCATAATTCAGCAAAATAAAATTACATGTGGCCTACTTTAACGTTGGAGTCACATTTATGGAAGTCTGAGTATCAAATAGAATGAATAATTCTCTGTTGAACAGTTTGAGTTTACACACATTCCATTGACTCTTCAGTGGATGCCTGCCTTGTTCACTGAAATTTACATTTCTTATCCATACTCCCAAGCCAAGGTTGGAATGCTTGGTGCAGAATATCTAGGATGGCACAGAATACTGGAGCCCCCATCAGGACTGTAATGGTGATACAGTGACCATACACGGTGTTGTATCATTAAGAATAAGACCAGGGCTGGAGAGATGGCCTAGCAGTTAAGACATTTGCCTGCAAAGCCAAAGGACCTCAGTTGGATTCCCCAAGACCCATGTAAGCCAGACGCACAGGGTGGCACATTGCATCTGGAGTTCATTTGCAGTGGCTTGAGGCCCTGGTGTGCCTATTCTCCCTCCTTCTGTCTATCTGCCTCTCTCCCTCTCTCAAATAATAAATAGATAAATAAATAACAAGACCAAACTTATGTCTTACTTTCCCTGATATGAGTTTATACTTTCTGCCTTGTGCTAGAGATGTTTACATATACCTGGGAAAGAGAAGCAATTAAACAGGGCTAGCTTTGGAGAGAGTTACCCAAGCAGGGCCAGGCAGGAAGATGTTGAGACTAAGCTATGAGTCTAGATTAGTAAGTATGCTTTCTGTTCTCATTACTGTGAATAAAGAAGCAGTTTCTGGAAGGAACAGGGTTTAGTTTGCTTTACAGTTTGAAGGGAAAGTTCCGTCATGGTGGGGAAGGCAAAGCAGACCGGAGTGGGAACAGAGCTGGTTTCATCTCCCCAGAGTCAAGACACAGAGCTGGAAAGCTAGAGCTGCCCAAGGGTTTTGGAGCCCAGATAATTTCATTATGCATGTCAGATAGTCAACAAGAAGCTGCAGGATTTGATGTTTGTCCTGCTGGGTTTTTGTCTATTTGGGTCCAATTTTTCCTTGCTATGACCCCATTCCTCCCTTCTCGAGTGAGAATGTTTATTCTCTGCTATTATAAATTGGAAGTATATAGCTTGTTGTGATTTTACAGAGCTCACAGTTAAAAGACTGCCTTGAATTTCAGAGGAGACTTAGGTCTTTTGAACTGTGTTGAACTGGTAACAATTATGGGAACTTTTGAAGTCGGACATATACATTTTACATCATGACAGGGCCAGGAACCTATGGGGGCCAGGGACAAAGTGTGGTGATTTTGGAAAAGTCCCTGATAGCCTCGTGTGTTTGAATACTTGGTCATCTGTAAAGCGGTGCTGCTTGGGAAGGCTGTGGAGCATTTAGGGAATTGGAACCTTTCTGGAAGAAGTATTACCGCTGGGCACCCTTATAAGGTTGTGTGGCCTGGCCAGCTCGCTCTTCGCTCTCTGCTTCTTTTCCGACAATGTGACAATGCCTGCTCCTGGTGTGCCTTCCCCACTGGATGGACTCCACCCTTTGGAACTGGAAGCCAAAATGAACTCTTTCCTTACAGTGCTTCTGGTCAGGTATTTGTTCACAGCAACGAGAAAGTAACTGATACACTAGGCTTAGGCACAGGTGGTGACTTGGTCCAGTGCAGGTCCAGTTGTCAGCAGAGTGGTGATGTGACTGACAAGGCAAGGGTCTGTGTTCACAGTAGATGTGAAGCTGAGGTCAGAACCAGGGAGCTAGATAGAAGTGAGGAACATCCGTACTTCAGAGTCTGGTAAGACCTTAGACTCGGCTAGGTGGTCATGCCTTGTTGTCTGACCCCTGGGCTGAGTCTGTGTGATGACTATGATCCCTATCTGGGATCAACTCATGGATTTTTCTCCACAGCAGCATTGTCAAAAAGAGTTTAAAGACCCTTTGGCAGAAATAATCTTTTCCTGATTGAAGTCCTTGCTTACAATGAATGTCCTCCATCTGTACAGCGTGAGACCTCTCTGTGTAACACCAGGAGAGGTCTTCAGGCAACAGATGTTCATGACATAATGGCTAATGACTTCTTGCCCAACCATGTGAATTTGTGGGAAGTATTCAGAGACCACACAGGCCAGAAAGCAATTAGGAGCTAGAGCTTCCCATCAATAGACAAGTCCATGAATATTTATTCTTGGCATGGATGCTTTGTGTGGATGCTCACCTTCTTCCCAGAAATGCTTCCCTGTTTTATTTTTTTTCAAGTTCATTTAATTACATTAGGGAGAAAGTCTCATTTGTTTTTCTTCAACAGTTTCAAAATCTCTCTCTTATCAGGGAAGCGAGGGTCCAGGCTGAGCTGGATTAGAGTGGGTCAGCCAAGGGCTTCCCTTTGGTAGCCGTCTATAAAGGGATGTGAAAGTACCGTGGGGATGAGTCAAAAATATTCTACATGTATTCCTCTTTTATTCAGGGCTCCACATATGACTTATTGTCAAACAGGAAAATAGAAATGAGGCCAACTCCTTCCAAAGGAAACAATAATTCCACATGCAGAGCAAAAGGCCTCCTAGATAGCACAGGTCATTCTTTGATGCAAACATGCAAATCTACGTGGGAAAGCATGGGATAGCACGTGTTTCTGATTCCCCTTCCTTGTATGTTCTGTTCTCTGGTAACCATCTGACACCACAGAGCTAGGAAAGGTGAATATAAAAATCCTACCTGAGGGCTGGATAGATGGCTTAGTGGTTAAGGTGCTTGCCTGCAAAGCCAATTCCCTGGGTCCCATGTAAGCCAGATAGACAAGGTGGCACATGTGTCTGGAGTTCAGCACAATATAGAAAAAGTTCTGCTTTGAAAGAGTCAAAAATTTTAACTCTTTGGCCTCCTAATTGCTTGTGAAAAGAGAACAGAACAGAAACTAGGCCAAATAGGAGCAGGGACATTTGTGTCCTGACTTTCCCCTTTTGGATTGAAATCTCTCCTTAGAGAGGTGCTAGGTTGGGTGAGAGGAAGCCTCAACAAAGTGCTGTCCATTTCCACTTAAGGGGTCTGAGAAGAGACCACCTTTCATGGTGGCTTCTGCTATACCAACATATGGGGACTCCCCAGAATAATAACTTTGATGCAGTGTCTGTGCAGACAAGGTGAATGATGTGGGGCAGTCACACAGGCTCTACACTGGGAAGCAGTTGATGGGGGTTGATGAACTCACTAGGAATGATGTCTCCAGGGAAGTGACCATAGAGTAGATAAGCTCTGTGCAATTTTGCCTTGGGTTCATCAGGGGATTATGGTGTGATCTTGGGGCGCCCTCATTCCCAGCCATGGGTAAAGAGGGAGAAAGAAACTTTTTCTCTCTGCCACCAGGACTGATGTGAGTCCCTCTTTCTTCATCAACTCAACACCTGCCTGCCAGATAGGGGAGGTAAAATGACCTCTTCAAAGGGGAGAGGTTACCTAAACAAGAGTGGATCATGTAAAGAGGCTAACTAATTTATAAAGCTGGACTAAGTTTAAAAGAATTGATTTTAAGTCTTTCCTCTAAAACCCAATAAACTGAAGGCTTATGAAGAAAATCAAATTTCATCTGGGAGGTTAAGAAACTTAATGCTGTTACACACTCATGGATATATTTAGTTTTGAACTCAGTATGTAAGGTTATATGTTTTATTTTATATCACTTCATTTCAGTATATCATTTAAGAAGTTATTTGCATCAGACAAATTGCAAAAGGAAGCTGGAGGTCATGAATTACATAAAATGAGAAAAATGGCCTTGAAGTTAAACTAAACATGCATGTATATCACTTTCCCCATGCTTAGTGCCCATGTGTGTCTAATATTTGTAAGCCTTTGCTAATATAAAATTGTGAAATCATATAACCAATTCTCTGCTTATAACATAAAGAAGAAAGGATAACCTCATATTATTAGAAACTCTTTTTTTGGTCAGATGAGTGAGTATAAAACTGCAGCCTTTGTGTACTCCTGTATATCTTGGTATATCCTGGGCCCAAGGTTCAGTTTTGCCCAGGAAGCAGCAATAAGGGTCTCCAGACAAGGTCAGTGGGTTTGCCCTGCCTTTGATACCTGTCATGGACACTGCTCGTCTAACATCCCACTTTCATTTTGAACCATCTCTTGTTATAATCCGCCACCTTGGGAACAGCCATTTTGTTTCCTATGTCCCAGTCCAGTAAGAGCTAGAAGGCCTACATTTGACAAATGGGTTTCTTTCCCAGGAATTTTGAAGCTGGAAAGAAAAGAGTGAGCTTCATCCTGTCCCTTTGGCTAACTCAGGCCATAAGAAGAGGGTAGTAGATGATTCCATGTCTACCTGGCTTAAGATGTCGGAGCTGCAGCAGAAATTGTGGACGGAAGTTACAGCAATTGTAGACACGAGTGGAGCTTGCCAAGCCTGGCTGGCCCTCAGCGCACTGGGAGAGCTAGGACGCTTACCACGCACACTGTTCTAGTCTGTATTACTCCCTTCTTTACGATGTCATTGGGCCTCTTTTGTGTGAGTGAAACAGAGAATAGAACACAAGAAGGTTCTTAATCTGAGGGGTAAGGAATCATCTTTTATCCCCCATCACTCACTGGCTTGTGGAATGTCAGCCTCAGATTAATGGGATAGAAAAGTAGGGGGAGGAGACCTCACACAAACCAAATCTGGGCAATAAGCACCCTGGGAAAGTTTGTTGGTTTTGTGTTCACTACATAGTTTATTGCTTATTGATTATCTATCTTTCTTTCCTTAAATCGTCCTCAAATATTTTTAAAAATGTATTTTTTATTTATTTGCAAACAGAGAGGGATGGGAGAGAAAGAGAATGGGCATGCCAGGGCCTCCTGCCCCTGCAGAAGAATGCCAGATACATGTGCCACTTTGTGCATCTTGATTTATGTGGGCAATTGAAACCATGGCAGCAGGTTTTGCAAACAACTGAGCCATCTTCTCAGCCCTCCTCAGAGATTTTGAATTTAAAGACAAGATGTGGTAGGGATATTTCTTTTCTGAAGCCAGTGTCCATGTAATTCTGATATTGCTTGATTCTTGCTACTTTGACTGCCCCACGTCTCCTGCTAAAAGGATGATTTCCCACTGAGGAATCACCCTGACCTCATGGTACCCCACCTGTGGCAGGCTAAGTTGGCTCATGCCGGCTTGTATAAGAATGAGATACACACTGAGCAATCAGAACATTATGGTGTCTTGGCCAGAAGGATTGGCTGAAAATTGATCATACGACTCAAATGGTATCAATGACAGCCAATGAAGGTTGTGCTAGGACTTTTGGGAAAGTGTTCAAGTTTTTCTCTTTCTCTCCTTTCCTAGTAAGAAGACTGTGCAGACTTCTAGAGGGTACCTCATGGAGCCTCAGCGTGAAGCCAGTGATCTGGAAAGGCACAGCTGAGAAACAGAGAAGCTGAAGAATCCAGATCTCATGTTCAGGCTCCTGCATCCAGCAGTACCTGGAAATGACCTCTACTGGATTTTGTTGTGTCAATAATGCCTTCCATGCTTAAGCTGTCCTTAATCTTTATTGCTTTGGGAAATTTCTCGCTACTAACTTTGTGATTTGGGGAAAACTATATAATCGTGTAATCTCTCTAGCTCTCATTATTGTCATTTATTCATCCAATACATAAAACTTAAGTCCACACCAACACACAGCATTCATTCACAAGTCACAGATGACTTGTGAAATGAAGGAGGCAGTGTGAGGGATTTCCAGCAGGTCTAACCTCAGTCTCCCTGTGTTCCACTGATTTGGTCATATGCTCATCCTTGGATCAGTCACTGTACCGAGAAGATGTGCTTCTCTAATTATGTCAGATTGTGTGACTTCTGTGGGACATTCTAGTGCTACCTTTCTAAGTTTTTAAACAGACTGGTTTTCAAGTACAACAACACAAAGCCACTGTAGCAGTCCAAGGCAAGACTAAATCTACAGTGTCCACGCAACCTGGAGGACTCACATATCCTCAACATGCTGTTAAGGCAGATGTCTGTGGATAGGTCTTCAGTCTTTTGTTTAAAATGTTAGGTAAGCAATTTCCAGGAAGTGTGACGGGCATTGATGTAGCTTTCTTGAGGGCGGAGGACTGTCTCTTGCCCTCATTTCTACCACGGCCAACCACAGGAAGCAAAGAAGCTGCACAACGTCCTAGCCAGACTAAAAGTCTGTTTAAAATGACATTATACTGAGAACTAGGGGCCCTTTCAATTGAAGGCAATTTTAGCCTGCTAAGTAAAGAGAATGGAGTATTTTAAATTGACTACAGTGGTGAAGAAAACAGTATAAAAACACCCACTGTTTCCAAGTTGAGTAGAAATATCTTGTACCTTATAAGTTCTTATATAATGTTGAAAGTCTTTCCTTATGAAAATCAATCTTTTTTGTTCTATTATGCATTGATGAGAAGAGGTTTCATAATCATTAGAATGATTGAAGTTTGTATTCCTTTTAATGAATATTACATGTCTACCCATTAAGACAAGGCACCACAGCTGGTCAGACTGGATGGAACCCAATTTTCACTCCCTGTAGTGTTTCTATCAGAGGTTCCAGGAGTTAAGTCCTCTGAACCTATCCTTGTCAGACAAAATATACTGTCTTGCATACATACAGTATGCAAGAAATAGCTTTATATATAAGCAGTCATACTCAAACCGAACAAAGGAGGTGATTTTTCCAAATCGAGGGTGGTCATGGCTTTAGTGAGTTGACAGAGTCTGGCTGGGATGGATGCTCCCTGCCTCCTCACCTATTCCTTACGTACAGCATTGGTACTGAGGTATTGTCTGCATCCTTTGTGGCTTCCCTCCACCAGTACTTCCCAGCTCCGTGAATGGCTCTGCCTTCTCACTAACTGCTTAAACCAGGAGCCTGTCATTCCTTTCTTGGTTCCATCTCTCTTATCTTTATAATCTTTTACTCTATTTCTGGATTCATCCTACATTCTTTGAACCCATCTTTTGCTTACTGTAAGTTTTGCTACTTGCCTGGTTGAAGGAATAAGCAATAAAACCTTTTATATTTTTGTATAATTTTTAGTGTTTTTTTTTTTACTTCTTTATTTCATTCCATAGTAATACAAACTCATTATAAAATAGAATACACAGAAACAACTATAAAGAATAGTTATAATCTCATCTACATTTCAGTTCCTTATTAAAAAGGAATTAGAAATGAGGGTATAAAAAGCCAACAAAATTGCTTAAAGCTATATGAAGTTTTACATGGTATGTAAAAATTAAAAATACTAGGATAGGGCTGGAGAGATTGCTTAGTGGTTAAGGCACTTGCCTGCAAAGCCAAAGGACCTTGGTTTGATTCCCCAGTACCCATGTAAGCCATATGTACAATGTGGCACATGCATCTGGAGTTTGTTTGCAGTGGCTGGAGGCCCTGGTGTGCCCATTCTCTCTCTCTCCCTCTTCCCCTCTCTCAAATAAATAAACAAAAATGAAGCATTAAAAAAATACTAGGATACTTATATTCAACCAAAGGGTTTTTTTTTTCAGTCATTGTTGTGTCACCTTGCAGGAATTCACATTTCCAAGAGCTTCGTCAATACTTGCTCAGTTGAGAAGCTAATGATGAAAGTATCAATATATATCTATATCTCTATCTCTATCTATCTATCTATCTATCTATCTATCTATCTATCTATCTATAAAGATATAGAAATGTACCTGAGGACTTCCTTGGTGTCAGCACACCCTGACTTAGAGGGTTGGGAGCTACCTTTAACATTTGTGAAGTTATGGAGAAGCTATAGTGGAGTCCTAGGTCAATGTAGGTATAAATATTTTAATGGTTTTTTTGTGTGCGATACATGTTTATTCACATGTGTGAGTGTGGGTGTGCACATGCTATAACATTTGTGTGGAGACTGGATGGCAACTCTGAAGTGTTAGGTTCCTACCTTCCATCTTGTTTGAGGCAGTGAATCCCATTGTTTACCACACCGTTCACTGGGCTACCTAGCCTGTGAGCTTCCAGCAGCTTCTCTAGTCTTACCTTCCATTCATACCATGGGTGTACTGAGATTACAGACGTCCCCTCCAGCACGTGGCTTTATGTGTGGGATTTGGGATCCCAACGCAGGTACAAATATTTTCCTGACAAGTGCTTTATCTACTGAGCCATCTCCCTGACCCATAAAGTTTTATATCACATTAGCAAAGAACTTACATAAGATGTGTTATTTTCATCTCTTGGCAAATAAATATGTCTCTACCACAACTTAGAAGTCTTCTTTTGAGTTTAAAACTCTTGAATTCTTTAAACTTCTGCCCTAAAATGAGATGGTGCTGTGGGAACTCTCACATCTCTCACCTTGTCTTGTCACAGTAATTGTGTTCTGTGCCCAGGGGTGTCTTTCAAGCCCTGGGGTGGGAATCCTCGTATTGAGATGTTCTCGTGACAGTGGCAGTATGGTCCAAAGAACACACACACACACACACACACACACACACACACACACACACATTCCTGGATGCATTTTCTTTTTAGTTGTGATGTAGTTTCTGAACATAAACTGATCACTTTCAGAAACTATCATGCCTTGATTTTTATTATCTTTTATCTAATTCTTGCACATCCAAATTTAAGTTATCTTATTTTCTTCTAAGAGAAAAAAATTCAGATCTATTGTCTTTTATTGTCCATTTTATTGTAATTTGACATGGAAATTAACCAGTGATTAAGAGACATGTTCAATGCCTCTTATGAGTCCTAAAAAATGAAGTAAATCAAATGGCTCAAGCTATAATAATTTATTTCTCATGATTCTGTGGGTTGGCTGTGAGGTTCCACTGTTGGGTTTGCTCAAGTTTTCTCAGCACCTGCATCCAGGGAGAAGGCTTTCTCAACTGGAGAATCCAACAAGGTCTTACTCACATGACTGGCTATTATGTATGACAACACACCAAAATATTCTCCATGCTTCCATATGGCCTCACAGCCTCCAGTGGGCTAGACTAACTTTCTTACATGGTGTTGTAGTCATTTCTACATTGCAGGGATGAACTTTCAAACCAGACACAGTTTATGGGAGGGAGTGATTTATTTGAAGCTTATATATCCACTGATGGTGGAAGAAGTTGGCTCCCTTTCACAGATCCAAGCAGAGAAACACAGCCACAAGCTGCAGGAACCCCCAGAGCTTACTCTGCATACTTCAGGGCAGAGTTCAGATCCACCCCTAGTATCACCTTAAGGCTGGGCCCAAGGATCTGCCCCTCCTCCAGTGATACCTCATCCAGCCAGATGGCTGGAGACAAGCTTTTAATACAAATATCGGAGTTCACTGGGGGACATACATTCAAACTACCATACATAGTTAGGCCTGGACACTGTCCCCAGAGGATTAAAAAAAAAAAAGAAGCCACTAATATTCTCAAATACCATACCCTGGAATTCTCAAGAAATCAGTTCTCTAACATGTTATTTATTGTCAAACATAGATGAAAGTCCAGCTGAAGTTTAAGGAGTGGTAAAGTAAAGTTCACTTTTGAATGGGAGTAGCTGCAATACACAGAGGCCACATTTTCCTGACCTGTGCTACATAGGATCTTGCTTATTTCTTTGTTTACCTGAAGAATAGATCATTGAAAAGTACCAATCAGTAAGATGATATAACCTTTGGATTTTCAATATATAATTCCATCTAGTAATTTAATAGCCATTAAACAATGATTAATTCTAATCTTCTAAACTATGCTTATTCAACTACACTTATAAGTTATGCTTTGAACATTTAAAAACATATTGGAAGGAAGTAAGATGCAACAGTAAGACATTTATAACTAAAACAACTAAAACGGAATAAATTGCTATCAGAACAACTTATTCAAAAAACTCCTTTTATAAGGGAGAACCATAGTAACTTAGGATCTCACTTATTCAGAAAAGAAATAGATGATGACATTTAAAACATTTAATATTTCTATTAATCAAAGTAATACAAGTTAATTATGTGAGAGCTTAGACATTTCTAAAGCATTCAATTATACACCTACAATATATATATATATATATATATATTTTGAGGTAAAGTCTCACTCTAGCCCAGGCTGACCTGGAATTCACTACGGTGTCTCAGGTTGGTCTCAAACTTTCGGTGATCCTTCTACCTCTGCGGGATTAAAGGTGTGTGCCACCATGCCCAGCTTATATTAGATTTTTTAAATCTTTTTTATTTTTATTAGATATGGACATATTTAGTATGTAAAAATGCATGTTGATACCATCCTTTCCTTCCTACCTGCCCCTTTCCTAAAGAGGCCTTCCTCATTGGGGATGCAGGTCAACCTCATGGGTATTGTAGGTCATGCATTATGGGGGCAGCAGTCAGTTATGGGGGAGAGGCAATGTCTCTGTGCAAAATGTCCCAATTTGTGGCTCTAACAATCTTTCCACACCCTCTTCCACAAAATTCCCTGAGCCATGCTGGGAGCTTTTTACGTCTACTTCAGTGATGGGCACTTAGGAGCCTCTGGATCTCTGCTTTGGTAGGGGGCCTCAGTGTCTATCTCATTCACCCTTGTGCTGATATCAGATTCACTAAGAAAGCAGCACTCTTGCTCATTTCCCCAATTCCTCTGTGGTTTCAGCTGGGGCTGCAGTAGAGTGCACTGAGTCCTTTATCTCCTCAGGTCCAGCTCCCATCAGAAGAAGAGAAGCAGATTCTCCAATGGAGAGTGAAGTCAGCACCAGTTAAATGGGATAACCATTACTAATTTAGAGAAAATTAAATGGGTATAGACCCTCTCATAGCCCAAGATTAGTGGGAGCTTGGCAATGGAAAGCAGAATCATTATCTGGATATGATTCTAACTTGTTTCCCAATTCCAGATATGGTCTCCTTTCCACTGAGTGGATCTGTTAGCCAATCCAAGAGCATTCAGTTACCCACCATGGCTGTGTGCCACTCTTGTATGAGCATCATGTCAGATTGTTTGCTTCTGAGTTGCTTAGATTTTGAGTGGCGTGGACAGAGGTTGGCAACTTTGCTCCAGTAGCTCATGTAGCACCTTCTAGCACTAGATGAGCTAATTGTCTAGGGACTGGCTCTCTTCCAGATTCCAAACAGGTCTCTCCATGGTCCATGCTGACAGCTATGGTGTCTTTAGCAGTAGGGTCTTACCATTAACCTTTGGTTGGTGATCAACTTCTCTGATAGAAATCTGTCTTGTTTGTTTTGGGAGATCTAGTAGTTCTCTCTGATCATCAGCTCATTGTGGATGTAAACCACATCCTTGTACAGGGAATTACAGGCCAGCACCACGGGAAGAGAAAAAAGAAAAAAGACAGAGAAGAAAGAGAAACAGGAGAAATTTAAGGTTAGATTTTGTCTCACCTTCTCCAGGTTTTCCTCCTAAGGTCCCCTTGAGAGTTCCACCTTTTAGTCTAACTTCCAGGATATAGGACTCTATGGTACCAGTTCAATTTGGGTTCAGTTTTGTGTTCCCCCAATCCTACCCCTTCCCCCAAGCCCTACCCTCCCTATTGTCAGAAAGCCAGGCTGATCCAGGTTAGGAACTGCAGATGAGTGAGACCATGTGAGGGTTTTCTTTCTGTGATTGTTCACTTAGAATGATATGTTCCAAGTTCAACCATTTTTCTGCAAATTTGATTGTGTCATTTTTTTCTTAATGCTGAGTAGAATTCCATTGTGTACATATACCACATCTTGGATATCCATTCATCCAATTTTGGGCACCTGGGTTGATTCCAGTTGTTAGCCATTATGAATTGAGAAGCTATAAACATGGTTGAGCAAATATATCTGAACTGAGGTGTGGAGCTTTTAGGGTAAATGCCCAATAAAGTAATAACAGGGTCTGTTGGTAACTATATGATGAAATTGAACTGACAGGTATTTTATCATTGTTGCATAACACAATGAATTTTTTGGTGTCTTTATATTTAGAAGTTTATTTTATCTTTTGTTCCTTGCAATTCTGTGATGTGAAATTTATCCCAACCTTGCAGCTTGAGGACTGGTCAGGCTTCTCCAGAGAAGAAGAGCCAATAGGAAATGTCCTCATCTATCTGCACACTGAAGGCCAGGGGACGGTGATTCAATCCAACTCCGAAGAGAACTAGGGAAGATGAGCATGTCAGTTCGGGGTGACACTGAAGACCCAGGAATCCAAAGTGCCAGGTACCTAAGAGCAGATGAATGCTCAGGGTCCAGAAGGAGAGGAAGACTCCCTCCCTTCACGTTTTTGTACTGTGTAGTCTCTCAGTGATCTGGATGATGTAACCACTCCTTTCTCATTCTAGACTGAAACTCCCAACCAGAAGCAGCTTAGGGAAGGAAAGAGCATATTTCAGCTTATACTTCAGAAGATAGAGTACCTTGTGATAGGGAAGGCATGGCAGGAGTGGGAAACCAGCATCACATTGACAGAGAGTAATTAGAGATGAATGCCTGTTCCAGCTATCCTTCTCTTTTTTATACAGTGCAGGATCTGCTGTCCATGGGATGGTGGATGTTCCCATCTTGATGTTATTTAGAAATTCCTTAGCACACATGTCAAGTGTGGTGGTTTGATTCCGGTGTCCCTCATAAACTTAGGTGTTCTGGATGTTAGGGTTCCCAGCTGATGGCAATTGGAAATTAAAGCCTCCTGGAGGGAGTGTATTTTGGGGGATGGGCTTATGGGTGTTACAGCCAGTTTCCCCTTGCCAGTGTTTGGCACACTCTCCTGTTGCTATGGTACACCTTATGTTGGCCAGGGGGTGATGTCCACCCTCTGCTCATGCCATTGTTTTCTGTGCTATTGTGGAGCTTCCCTTCGAGCCTGTAAGCCAAAATAAACCTCGTTTTCCCACAAGCTGCTCTTGGTTGGGTGATTTCTACCAGCAATGCGAACCTGACTGCAGGACCAAGGGATTCATTTCCATGGCTAAATCCTATCAAGTTTTCAACCAGAGACTAACCACACCTGTGCAAGAAACCGTTTTGATCTAGTCTATCTATCTCTTCCAGAGACACCTTCACAGACAGATCATGTTTTTCCAGCTCTCTGGGCATGTCTTAGCCCACTCAAGTTGACAAATTAACTTAGAATATAGATTTTCTAACGTGCGTGTTGTTCTTTCCTACAGTGTGGATGCTGTGTGTGCAGTTATGGATTGCCCCATTATTATAAAATCTGGTGATATTTACATTTTATTTTACCAAAAAATTATAAGTATTTAAGTTAAGGTATTTTTTTAACCACAAAATAACATTTCCATTCAGAAAATGCAGACCTATTGAGTGCATTTATGCAAAGTTTATGCCCAAAACACTAAAAATTAGAATATGCTTGTACTTATTGCTTTTTGTATTTTAAAGGGAATAATACCTCTTCCTTTTTTACTGAGAACTTATTTAATGAAGCACAGCATTCTCCATACCACCATAAAAAATGGCACAAATATTTATGTAACTTTTAAGTCCCTTTTCCTACTGTCCTTCATGATGTCCTATTCTGTTTATAGTATTTGGTTTTATTGTCATCACCTACCTTTGATTTCATTTTCCTCATATATTCCCAGATGTTTTAGTGACCCATCTATATGTCAGTCTTGCATTAGAGATACAAAAAAGATGCTCAACTGAGAACATCCTAATAAACCAACATCAGTCTATCTCCCAGCAAAGAAAAAAAACCTGTTCAAACCCCAAATCTTACTTTTCCAAGAATACAGGAGCTCTTCTGACTGAGTTTTAGGATTAGCAATTCAGATCTTTATTTCACATATCTAAACTCCAGAGTCCTTGTGTGTATAAAATCCCTATGAAATTTAACGGCATCTTTGGGTATAAAATACACAGTGTCTGACATTTATTCGCAATGTGAGAGTAATGCCGAGTCTGGAGCTTTATTTCAGTGGCTGAGATCGCTATATCTCTTTTGATTTCAGATCATTTGGCTTCATTTCAGGAGTCACTGTTGTGGCTTCCCTTCAAAGTGTTCATTCTGCACTCTTGAAAGAAGAAGCCAGCATGCATGGTTGAGTGCAGGCTCTTCTAAGTGGAGCACTTCTATAACATTGTTTTGGTTTCTTTCAGCATTCTTTTCTTCTCCCCAAGTACTTTTGGCTTTGAGCCTCTAAGTAGGCCACCATTTTTGAAAAAGTTCATCTGAAACACTGTTTATTCATACCATAACATTTTGACCTTGAATGTACTAACCTTGTTCCCTCTGGAAAATAAATAATCTCTTTTAACTAGCTCCTCATAAGAGATGTATTTTTAGCTTAAGGACGTAGTCATTTATTGTTATTCTCAAAGAATTGGCTCCAGGAACTCCACAGATAATGAAATATGGAATACTGATATCTCTAACATAAAATGAGATAACTTTTGGGTATTGGTTATGCATATCCCTCTGAGTACTTTAAATCAGCATTAGGTTATTTATAACCCCTCCATATCATATAAACACTATGTTGGTAGCTGTTATATTGTACGAATAGGGAATAATAACAGCAAATGTCTGTATCTGTTCAATAGATTCCAATTTTACATTTGATGGTTTTGATTTGTGGTTATCTGAACCTTAGACGAGGAGCCATATATTGTGTTCTAATCTGAGCCACTGGGGTCATAAACCCTCAATGGTGCAGTGATGGGATTGATCTGTGATTTCATGCTATTGTTCTTTCTTTTTATCAGCTCTTCATGAATAGCCCATAAGAATCCTATCTGAGAACCAGTAGTCCATTATTTCTGTCTTATCTTCTTGTTTATAAGTTATGGGAAGTGGCTTAGGGCAACAAAATTCTCTTTACTACAGGAGTCAAATAGAGGTAACTGTAATGCTTAGGTAATTGGGAGGTTCTTTTGTTCCCCTGTGACAGGAGGCAGGGGACTTCTAAAAGCTCAAGGTGGAGACACACAACAAGATGAAAGGAAGGTAATGATGGCCTGCAGTATTTCAGGGCGAGGAGCATGTATGTTTGTGTATGTTTAAGTTGTCATGATTTTAGTGCAATGGAAGACCAAAAATGAGTGATTAGGTTTACTTAAATGAGAGACACAGTATTTATAAACTCCATTGCCCTTCCATGGGCTTTGGTTTCATTAGCAGTCAAAGCAGAGCCACAGAAAGAATGTGACAATAGAGTCAGAGGGTCTGAGCTTCAGCTCATGAATTCGGGCAAGTTTTCACCTGCACTCCCCTTACCCTTAGTGTTTTCATAGGTAGAATGAGAATACTCATTTTGAATGGCCCACTTCAAATGAGACATTATATGGGATATGTACTTTAAAACATGTTATGCTATGCAATGAAATGGATCATTATTTCAGTTAAGTATTGATGGCATGGCCATTGTTATTATTAATATTCTGATATTTCTCAAAGTTTTTTAAAAAAAATATTTATTTTATTTATTTGAGAGAGTGGGGTACAGATAGAGAAAGAGAGAATGGGTGTGCCATGGCTTTCAGCTACTGCAAACGAACTCCAGACACATGTGCCACCTTGTGTATCTGGCTTACGTGGGTCCTGGGGAACTGAACCTGGGTCCTTTGGCTTTGTAGGCTAACTGCTAAGCCACCTCTCCAGCCCATATTCCTCAAAGTTTTATTGCTAATCCAAAGTCTCTCATTTGACCTAACACTTAGATTGTTAACTACCTATTTAACATCCCCTTGACTACAACTAAAGGCACATTCTAATTGATACATGTTAAATTATTATCCTTTGAAATTGCTCTTATCCTTTGAGTGACTCTTATTCTCTTAATAACACCATTATATCCCTCATCATTTAAAGTAGACATCTGAGAAGTATTCTCTACTTTTTCTTCATATCCCATAAGAGAGTAAGGGCTATTTATTTTCCTCCATAGCATCCTTGGATTCTGTCATCATCACCTTCATCTTAGGTTAGACCTTTGTCATAGTGGTAGAGAAAACTTCATGCTCTACAATATATATTTCAGAGTTATGCATTTCTATTATTTTCTTAAATATGTTCATAAAATGTACAGCAGGCTCTGGTCAATACTTTCTAAATTGTAAGAACAACTATGCCTGTATGTAATGGGAAAGTTGTAGAAAGTAGTTGGTGTGCATTATACTAATAGTGAGTAAACACAACTATTTTACAAGTGGAACTCCTACAAGAGACATAGAGTAAGTTAATATCTAGAAGCATGAGCATTTAAAACAAGCTTACAGTTACCTTGGAAATTAAGGGATATATTTCTAGGAGAAAATCGCAAATTTTCATATTTAGAAAGCGAAGTGTTATAGGAATTCCTTTCTCCCTTTGGCAGTAACTGCCCCAGAATTTAATTTTTATAATAATTAGGAACAGTAAAAATTTAGCTGTTCAATCTGCCTGATTTGTTTTCTTTGTTTATCATGGTTTTATGGAAATGAGTTGGAAAATTGTTCTCGACTTTGTCATACTTATGTAACAAAGCACTCTATCTAGCTCAGTGCTTCACAATCTCAAGAGTTCCTCCTCTTGAGAGTTCTTACACAGTGTCATTGTGTCAGGAGTTTTGTCCTGTGTATTGTGATTTTAATCAAGTTTGAATCAAAGGATGATTGGATTTGTGATTTTCTGTTTCTAGACAATGTTAGAAAAGACTACATACATAACTTCTACTTGCTCCCCACCTCTTTTGAAGGAGGATGGATGGAAGGACTGCCTTCTGTCCATCCTCTATACTTGTACTGAAGATCTCTCCAATATGCAAATGTTATCAAGTCACTTTCATGCCATCCATAAATTAGAAAATACATCTCAATTTGTTTGAATACAAAATATACACAATTAATGAACAAACTATCCTTAAGCTTAGATTTCTTTTTCTTATTCTTATTTAATTGTCTCCAAAGACCAAAGGCCTTATGGAAAAAATATTGTGCAAATGACAAACCTTAGTCTAGGACACAAGCTGTCATTTGACATGGCCTTTCTAGTGTCATGCCTATCTGGTCTTTTTATTGTTTCTTGGCTTCAGTTTGCCCATATTTTAGCTTTTAAACTGCCTGTGGTTACTTGACTATCCCACATGGGTTCACTTCTCTGTTCCTCTACCTAGAATTCTTCCTTCCATTATTTTCGGTTGGCCTTTCCACCTTCATTAAATCCATCTTTTCCCTCCTTCCCTCCCTTCTTCCCTCCTTCATTCTTTCCCTTCTTCTCCTTTCTTTTTAAATTAAAAAATATTGAAATAATTTTGGACTTAAAATGTTACAAAGTAGTACATAAAGTTTTTCTGTATGCCCCTCATCCAGTACCTCCTAGCTTTTTAGATCTGCTCAGTTTTATTGTATCAAGCCATGTGTACAAATAAAGTTTATCCCAAGAATTTCCTAACAAAACATCTAAGTAACCTCACCTTCCAAAAATTCCTGTTTAAATGACTGTCTCAAGAGAAGAAGTCTTTGTTTCTTCATCTGTATTTACTGAGGTAGAAAAACTACTGTTTTATTCCTCTGGGAAAGCAAGAATACCAAAGTTAATCAGATATGAAATTGGTTCCTCTACCTTTTCTTGGCTTCTGAAGTTTGAAATGCAGTGAATTCTGAGAAATGCAGTAATCTATCAAGAGGAATGAAAAGAACCGCAAAGTCATCTGTCACAGCCATCCTATCATGTCACTTTGTTGCATACTCTGGTTGCCTAAAGAACAAGGGTGAGTTAGAGGATTAAACTTGCCCAGGGGAATGAGGCTAGAGTGAGCTATAGGACAGATCTTTTTCTGAAACTGTTCTTAAGCTTGGAATTAGTGTTACTTCTTCATCTTTCCTGGTTCTTTTTTTTGTTTAATCAAACTACACATCATACTGTCTTTTAATCACTCCCTTACTTATCTCTTCACTAGACTCTGCTCTCTTTGAGAAGGACTGAGTATTAGTCATGTTATTTTTGCCTCACTGATTAATTGATAAAGTGTGGCAGACATTAACAAAAGTGATCTTGTGGTTTGTAAAGTTTCTTTAGAAGAGACACTTTAGCATTCATAACAGAGAGAAGTCCTCTTGTAACAACCCTCTGCTTGGTATGCTCCATTTCTGCAAATCTTGGGTGGCCTATGTAACTGTAGGGCTCTTAAAGAACTACAGGGATGTGCTTGAACTCCTCAAAGCAATTGGGTGATACAGTACTCAAATACACCTTTTCCTCTCATGCAAGCTGAAACATTGACTGTTATTTCCACAATGTAAACAATTAACTTTGTATGGTTTAAACTATAGGCTCCTAACCTTTCTTCTAAAAAAAAGAAAACAATCCACAGAGATCTAGTTTAGTGGTAGAACACTTAATTATCATGCCTAAGGCCCTGGGTTCAATCCCCAACACCATGAAAACACAAAATTACCAAAGAATCCAATAAAATAGCCATTTCTTCTAAACTAGAGGCTTCTGAAATCATTCTGTTTAAAGTCCTATTCTAAATCCTAAATTTTCAACTAAGAGGCAAATCTAAAACTCTTCATTAAAATTGTAAACAATAATTAAGTCAGAATGAAGATTTTGAAAATTTTATTTATTTATTTATTTGAGAGACTAGGGGTGGGGGAAATGGACACACCAGGCCTCCAGCTATTGCAAATGAACTAGATGCATGCATCATCATGTGCATCTGGCTTATGTGGGTACTGGGGAATTGAACCTGGGTCCATAGTCTTTGCAGGCAATCACATATTCACTAAGCCATCTCTCCAGCCCATTTTTTTTTTTTTTCCGAAGAAAAAAGCCTAGGCTGACCTGGAACTCACTATGTAGTCTCAGGGTGACCTCGAACTCACAGCTATCCTCCTACCTCTGCCTCCTGAGTGCTGGGATTAAAGGCGTGTGCCACCACACCTGGCTTTCCATTTATTCTTATTTTTATTTATTTAAGAGAGAGAGAGAGAGAGAGAGAGAGAGAGAGAATGGGTGCGCCAGGGCCTCCAGCCACTGCAAACAAACTCCAGACACATGTGCCACCTTGTGCATCTGCCTTATATGGGTCTTGGGGAATCAAATCTAGGTCCTTTGGCTTTGCAGGCAAGCACATTAACCACTAAGCAATCTTTCCAGGCCCCCAATTTTTTTTTAAAGAAAGGTTTAAGAAAAGAAATGGAGTAACACTGTTTCCTTTATCCTCTGCTCTCCATAAGTAGAAGCGTCGAGCTAAAAAAGCTCATCTCTCTGGAACCTCCTTTCTGAATCCATTAAATTGGTTCACTTAGCATCAGCCTCTGGTGCTCTCCTTACCTCAAACCTCAGACCAAGCCTCAGCATCCCTTGAGGAGCTTGTTAACCATAACCAGGTAAGTGTCTAGACTCACAATGACAAGGTGACAGCTTTGGGTGGATATTTTAACATTTCTATGCTTCAGGCTTCTTATTTCATGATTCTAAAGGGAAGAAAAAGGAGTGCTATCTTAGCATAGCAAGTCTTTGTGCTTTGTTTCTCTCCACAAAACAAGACACTTTTTATAATGGAACATTATGGCGTCCCTATATTTTCACTTTCTCAGCAAGTATAAAGTGTGAGCCCTGCTCAGTTCTTGTCCATTTGATTAATATGTGCTTCCTACAGGCATCTTGGCTTTACAATAAGTCTATGGTCTTGGGAGACAAAGCAGATAAGATTAAGAGGAAAACTAACAACAAAAATGTGACTTCTTATTTCATCATCTGTTAGAGGCACATTTTTCATATTTTAAGATCCCTAAAGCTGGGATGTCTCTTTCAGCTGATGGTACTCAGTTCTCTCTTAAGGTGACAGTAGATTGCGGTGGTTGACACTACCTGGATATGCAATCAAGGCAACAACATAGAAACCAGCAACTGGTCTTAATAGCTTGGAAGGTGTTGTAGACAGCTTCCCGTTGCTGGGATGAACTTCCAGACAGACACATTTTATGGGAGGAACAGGATTATTTCAGGCTTACAGATCCAGGGGAAGTTCCATAATGACAGAAGAAGCTGGCCCCCTGTCACAGATAGAAGCAGAGAGACACAACCAAATAGCAGACAGCACAAGCAAGCAGCATGAACCTGCAGCAGCAGGACGCCTGGAGCTCACACTTCCCTGCATACCTTAGGCTGGAATTCAATCTGCCCCCAGTGATACATAGCAGTGATTTTCCTGCTAGTTGCAGAAGCTGCAAAGTCAATTTTACTAACTCCTGAGTCTACAGGGAGAGGACAGACAGGGCCAGCTTCCCCTTTTAACCACTAGGAAGAAGTTGTTCAGAGTACCAGTGATCTTCCTAGAACCACATAAGAGAAGCTCTATGCAATTGCAATATGTTAAGAAGACCCAAAGTAAAAGTAAAGGTTTTTTTTTTTTTTTTTTTTTTTTTTTTTTTTTTTTTTGCAAATTATCCATTTTAGGAAATGCTTCATTACCATCTTTATCACCAGTACTTTTGTTTTATTGAAGAAAATGAAACTGGATGGAAGACCTCAGATATTATTATGGAAATATGCTGAAGACTGAATTTTAAATAATTTTTTAAAATACCTGAAGCAATTCATTTCACTCACATTTTCTTTTTTAATGTGTGCACAAGGCAACTTATAATAACAATCTGCATTCAGTAAAGACAAATGTATTCATCCAGTAAGTATAATATAAAACTTATAAGTGGCAAGAAAGTCTTAGGTTATAGATTATTTATTTTTAAAATCCATTTATCTGCGTGTGTGTGTGCATGTGCACGTGCATGTGTGTGTGAACATGTGAGCATGGGTTCAATAGGGCCTCTAGCTACTGCAAGCAAATACCGGATTCTGGTGCCACTTTTTGCAACAAGCTTACTTGGGTGGTTTGGTAATTGAATCCAGGCTGGCAGGCTTTGCAAGAAAAAACCTTTGACCATTGAGAAATCTTCCCAGCCCCTTTAGGTTATAGTTTAATTGTAATATTTTTCTCTCTTGATTATGCCAAAATAGTTGAGTTTGTTTGTTTGTTTGTTTGATTATTTGTTTATTTATTTATTTATTTATTTTTACCATCTGTGAAGACAGAAAGTCCATGAAATGCAAGTATGACAAAGTTAGTGCTGATTGCTTGCTTTCTGTGTGCCAGACTCCTTCCAAGTATGTCAAAGGGAATAGATTCATCTCATTCCCATGAATCCCTAATTTTATGGAAAAGAATGAAAGAGTCTCTCCTTGGCCTACGGGTATGACTGTCACTTAGGATGTATGAAACAAATGAAATCAGAGATGTTCTAATTTTTGGCTACTTTTTTGATGTTTAACCAAAGGCATTATCTTTTAAAAATGTTAAGTTCATTATGTGGAAAATGGATATCCTCTCTACTCTGTCTTCTGTCTGTCTGTCTCCTCACAAATAAATAAGCAAAAATATTTTTTTAAAAATGGACTTCGCTGGGTGTGGTGGTGCATGCTTTCAACCAGAGCAGTTGGGAGGCAAAGGTAGGAGGATTGCCGTGAATTCAAGGCCACCCTGAGTGAATTACAGGTCAGCCTGGGCTAGAGTGAGATCCTACCGCAAAAAAATAAATATGGATCTCACAGAAATCATTACACAGAACTGTTGGGAAGATTGATTTAGCTGATGGTATTTAGTGCATGAAATGTTTAAGGCCCCAATTCCTCAGATTATAAATTCTTTTTTCTTCACTAATGAAAATAGCAAAATAGTGCTCACTTGTCAGTTGCAAACTCATTCTTTTACCCCCGTTTTCCATAACAGAATGAACCCTGATTTTGTTCGGACCTGTAGCACCTCTGCCCAGCAGTCCATGTGTCTCCAGAAGCCTAACCTCTTAGTGCTGTAGCTACAGCGGTATACTTTGGTTACTGTCAGCCTGTGATTCTATTGTCATGGCCAACATGGGTTCTCCTAAACCCAAGGCCAATGACCCTCCCCTAACAGAGAGGGGCCATTTCATCCAGTGGGGTCTGAAGAAAAGTTTGTAGGTCCTTCTAGGAAGTTATAAAGAAAAAAATTATCTTTTCATCTGGACACAGAGGAGCCAATGACTTACAATAAGCATTAGCCATCAGCCTTAAGGGCACAGACGACACATGCTAGAGATGGAATTAAGAGAGCTGCAGAGAAATAGGGGCAGCTGGATTTACTGGATTAAGACAACCCTGGAACCCGACCCAACTCTGGATTTTCAGGTGTCAAGCCAAGTCAAGTACTTGTTGTTTGTAGCTGAAAGCGTTCTAACAGAACAGCTAACTCTAATAACTTTGCTTTTGCTTGCTGTGATCTGGCTCTAGGGGTTTGGTAACTATTACATGCTTTCTTGCTGCACTATATTCATTTTAAAACTGAGGAAGTCGGGTTATAAAGATGATTCAGCAGTTAGAAGCTCTTCCTTGTGAAGCCTGATGGCCTGGGTTTAATTCTCTAGTACATGTGTAAAGCTAGATACACAAAGTGGCGCATGTGTCTGGAGTTTATTTGCAGTGGCAGGAGGCCCTGGCGCATTCATTCTCTCTCTATCTATGTCTGCTTGTGAATATAAGTGAATTAAATTTTTTAAAAAGCTGAGGTAATGAAAGTAAGTACACGTAAGCAGTAAATGGTCCAGGAGAGATATGAATTTTGAACTTTCTTTTTTCTTTGCTTTCTAGTAAATGATCCTGACCACCATATTTTTCTTAAACTTACATTTGTTAAATTTTTGTTTGTTTTAGTCTATTTTTGCATGAAATGTATTTATTTTTATAGAAACCATTTTCACCTAAATACTTAACTTAGCTACATTAGGTCTATTTTAATGGAAACCCCTTCTCAAATTATGCTTTTTTTCTTAAAATTATTTTTATTTATTTATTTGAGAGAGGGAAAGAGGCAGAGAGAGAATGGGCATGCCAGGGCCTCCAGCCACTGCAAACGAACTCCAGACGCATGTGCCCCCTTGTGCATCTGGGTAACGTGGGTCCTAGGGAGTCGAGCCTCAAACCGGGGTCCTTAGGCTTCATAGGTAAGCGCGTCACTGCTAAGCCATTTCTCCAGCCCTACTTATACTTTTAAAAATTTTAATTTAATTTTATTTTTGAGGTAGGGTCTCATTCTAGCCCAGGCTGACCTGGAATTCACTATGTAGTCTCAGGCTGGCCTTGGACTCATAGCGATTCTCCTATCTATGCCTCTTGAGTGTTGGAATTAAAGGAACGTGCCACCACACCCATGGTACTTTTTTTTTTTTTTAAAGAGCCATCTGTATGCTATAGTTGGTGAAACTGATTATTCACAAACATATACAGATGAAGGATAAAATGACCAATGTATAGGCTAGGGGCAAAAACTCTAAAGCACAAGTAGGGTGATATCTAGTGAAGGTATAGTGGGTACATTGAGTTTGCTGGAGTTTTTGTAACATAATGCCACACACTAGCTGACTTAAGTAACAGAAACTGATTCCTCACAGTTCTGAAGGGAGCAAGTTCAAGATCAGGGGGTCAGTGGATTTGTTTTCTCCTGAGGACTCTCTTTGGCTTGTAGATGACCTCTACTAACTGTCCACACATGACTTTAGCTCTGTGCCCAAGAATCCTTGCTATCTCATCCTCTCCCTATGGGGATGCCAGTCAGAATGCATTAAAGTTCTACCCTAATGGCATTGTTGAACCTTAATTACCTGTTTAGATGCTCTACCTCCAAACACAGTTACATTGGTGTTAGTAGCTCAGTGTATGGATTTTTGGGAAGTGCAGTTCATTTCATGGTAATATGTGATCATGGGGTGCTTACGCAGCTGTTCTAAAGTAGAACTGTCACTTTTTAGCTTCCATAAAATACTGCCACAGGGAGGAAGGAGCAGTGTTGTCAGCTCTAGCTTTTGAGTTCTCACTGGGAATAAATATTTTTTCAAATTAAAAAATTTTTTGGTTTATTTTTATTTCTTTGAGAATGACAGACAGAGAGAGAAAGAGGCAGATATATAGAGAGAGTGGAGGCGACAGGGCCTCCAGCCACTGCAAATGAACTCTAGACGCATGCACCCCCTTCTGCATCTGGCTAATGTGGGGATTTGAGCTTCGAACCGGGGTCCTTAGGATTCACAGGCAAGCGCTTAACTGCTAAGCCATCTCTCCAGCCTGGAATAAACATTTTTTAAGTGAAATCTTCCAATTTCAAAAAGGTGGCAACTAATTTAAGAATTGTGTTGGTGGCCAGCTGTCTGTTGAGGTAGGGACTAAGTAGGCAATGACCACAGCTTTCTAACAGCAGTTTGTCCCATTAGCATTTTGTTCATGTCTCATTCTCTCCACTTCTATGTGCCAATTCACTGGAGACACTCACACAGCATTTCAATTGGACTCATGTAGTAGCCCAGGCCCAGTGAGACACAGATCACAGGTTGTATAATTGTCATAAGTTATCTCCAAGTCCCTGAGGTAGAGTGAGTCAAGTTTTGAGAAATCAGCTGTTCTTCTGTAGACTTATAAACTGTAATTGGTTCCGCTAAAGTGGAAACATATAGTTATGCTTAAAGAATCAATAGCGTCAGTCAATTATTAAAGTAGGTTAATAGCTACTGAGCATCCAAGGACTAAAGCCATGTATGCAGTGATCCATCCCCTGCTTTAATTATAATTGGTCTGGGTCCTTAAAGCACAGGGAGCTGTCTAGATGATGTATGCAATGACTCCTTAATGATAGAAAGTAATGTGTATATACAGGGACGGTGAGAAAGAACCAAGTGATTAAAAGAGGGGGAAAAAAAGCTGATAAGAGAAAATGCACTTCCAAAGAATTTTAAGGTTGAGAAAGTAGCTATTTTCATTTGATCCCAGTTCAGTGGTCCTGGATGGATACAAGACCTGTAGAGTTTTCTGGCAGAAGAAATTCAACCATGAATACAGTTAGAGAGAACAGTAGATTTAAGAACAGACAGTTGGAAGGTGTCCAAGCAAGAATATTTATTATGACTATGTAAAGCATGAGGCAAGGAAATTTGAAAAGAAACTCAGTGCATGTAATAGGATCTATTAGAATTGCGAAGAGTCTAGGATGGAATTAATAAAGAGAATTGATGAGGAATAATGCTTCAGTTTGGGGAAAGTGGTATGAGGTAAGGAATAGGTCAGCACTAGGGTATGAGCCTTTAAAATTCTCACTTAATTTGTTTGTTTCATAAGAAGATACAGAAAGAACTGAAAAGTTTGATTTGATGACTAGGCAAATCATCATCTTGCTGCTGGGATAAAAGGAGCTCGAAGAGTCTCAGGAAAATCAGAGGCACAAATTTAGTGGATGCAAAGTGCAAAAATCTAACCTGTAGCGAGACCATGGCTGAATGGGAGACACCACTGGTGGTAGAAATAAGCAGCTCCGAGAAACACCTCTCTGCTGTGACCGGATGAGTACTCTACCCCAGACTTCCACCTGTTTTTCAATCCTTCCCAGATTTCTTGCAATTAGGTGGGACCACGCTTCTCCTCTTGTCATTGAAATGAGAGCAAACAGTAAAAATAAAGACATATGTCCATCCCAGCTGCCGGCAACGAAAAGTACATGCATAGCTGCCAATTCGCCTTGTAACTGGGGCTGTGGTGTGCTGCCCAGAGCCGAAATTCAGCCCTCGGCTCTCACTCCTGTGGCTGGAAAAGCTATCATCTGAAAACTCTAAGCTGAGCTTCTTTCCAGAAGTTCTTATCAGTGAAATGGAGCACAATCCCTAAGGCCAGACCTTCTCTCTGTAGTCACATCACCGGTTTAAGCTGAACAATAAAGACCTAAGCTCTTTGCCTTAAGGTGAAATGACTTTAAAACCACAGTAGCTCTAAAACTCCCTGTTGAGTTAGCCAAGACCCTTGTTGTTACTGCATAGTGGCCCATCAGTTCTTTGTTTAGCCCATTTCCCTCAATTCTTAGTTCACTGCACATAAATCTGTCTTGATCTGCTTTCCAGGTATTCTGGCTTGAAAACACATCCCCGCTCCCACGTTGGTTAGAGAGCTAAGTGTTCTAGACCATGTAGTTATGCAAAGACAAAGGCTGTCAGTGTGGATCAGCGAATGGAATAGCACCTTTCCATGCCTGCAGTGGATATTCCCATGAGTGTGAAATACAGCTCTATTGTATTAAGCCACTGAGATTTGGAGGCACTTTATTTTCACAGTCTAAACCTTGTTCTCTGGACTGCTAAATTCATTCATGACATCACCTGTGGCCCTCAGTCCTCCTGGGAAGCCCCACCCACAGCATCTGAGCCCCTTGTTTATGGGATACTTTCAAGATAACCTCGTTGAGATTTGCTGGCTTCTAGATAAGAGCCCAGAGAGTAAGTGGTAGAATCTTTATATATGCTGTGCTGTCTCAAGACAAATTATTTTTGACAGTAATTTTTTTCTGAGGGTAGCATAATAGTTCTATTTAATAAATGAGAACACTTCAGGCCACTGCCTCTTTTTTTTCTATTCTGCACCACATTATTCTCTTAAATCTATTGAGAGGGGAGGACAAGTGGAGAAAGAAGAGAAGGTTGAATAAAATGTTCTGCTAATGTGTCACTTTTCCGGAGCCTGCCTGGCAGAATTGTTTCGCTGAGTCATCCGTGAAGAAACTTTAGCTTACCCATTTGCCAAACACGAGGTTGTGTAAGTTTTCTCCAAGCTTTGTAGTAGGATTAAACAGACATCCCTGAGTGGTACAGACGGCCATTATGATTTTACATACCAAACAAATCAGGAAAGGTGTACTGTACATTTTTATTAAGAGTGTTGTGATGTGGATCTGTACCGACGATTGGTTCCCAGGTAGTGGCTATTGACAGGTGATTGCTCAGGTAGCACTCATGCACGCATCCGAAGATTGATGAGTTCATAGCTGAGTTCATAGCTGAGTGGGCTATTAGAGGGCTGGTCCAACTGGAGGAAGTGGGTCACTGTAGATTCCTCTCTACTTTTTCTACTTCTTGGCTGCCACTAGGTGAGCAGTTTTCTTCTATCAGGCTCTTCAGCTTGATGTTTCTGTCACGAGGCATGCCGAGAAGCCACGGGGGCAGCCAACTATGGACTGAGACCCCTGAAATTGGTTCAAAATAAATCTTCATTTAGGTTGTTTTTTTCCTTAGGTATTTCGTCTCAGTGACAGAAGCTAACTAAACTCTCCTTTCACCTAGTAGGTGCCTCTAATCTTCCATACATTCTTTGTTCAAGTCCAGGTTTTTTCTCCAGAAAGTCTATTTCCTTCCCCTTGGGAAACACTGCCTTTTATGGAAGTCTTTCTTGGCCCTTTGAATATTCTGAATTTTAGTGTTTTACTACGTGTGAACTGCCACTCTATAGTGGGCACATGGGAAAACTCAAGCCCCTAAGTAACTTCTCTGATGCGAGGGCTCTTATTTCACTAGAGATTTATCTGTAGTTCAACATGAACTACTTAAAACCAAGCACGTACTGTCACAAGGGGTAGTGAAGTAGAGTCCTTACGTGAATATAACTTTCCTCCTACTCATTGTGAAATAATAGTTGTGGAACTACCGGGTTAGGAGTGTTTGACAACTTCTTGATGGCATTATACAGGTTTGTACCAAGCACAACGTCTTTGTGATCTGTGGCACAAGTGCTACCAACCCCAAAGAAAAGAATTCCTTTCTGCTACGCAATTATTTCCTTTCACGAGATTTTTGGGAACTGATCCTGTTTCAGAAAAAAAAAATTACACAAATGAGAAAAACAAATAGCTTTGACTATACAATGTTCATTTTCCCTTGGCTATTCAGTAAGTTTAGGAAAAAGTTTATTGAGTAGTTTCTATGTGCCAAGAAACTGATACACTCTCAGTTATAAAATGTTCATGGCAAGTATGTTTCCAAAGATACAGAAAATTGAAGTTTAGCTAAGTTTTTAAAATACTAGACTGTTACTAAGAGGATTCAGCATAACATAGACTAAAACCTGGGTGTCTGACCTCATATACAGCTCTTTTCATCATCATGCCCACTTTTCTGTCTGTAATGAATACAAAATTGTAGAAATTATTCACCCTTTAGAGCTTTCACTATAGCTACAGTAAATAGAATTCTTAGTTGTGTGGGAATCTGAGAATACCAGTAAAGTTACAGAAATATGAAGCAATCTGAACAGTATTTAGAATGTCATGACACATATAAATTTATGCAGAATGTGGGCCAGAGAAAAATCTGAGTGGATATTATAAATAAGTTTATATTTATACATAATAAGTATTAACAACATAATAATACCTTTCATTTATTAAGCTCCTATGGTTAAAGGCCTTAAAATGGTCTTATGAATGATCTCATTTAATTCTAGAGATAATTCCAAGCAGGGAAAAGCTATTACTATTCACATTTTACAGATAAAGGACGCAACATCTGGTGAATTTAATTATTTTGCTCAAATTTATATAGGCAATAAGTTGTATACAAAATAAATAAAGTTGAGTAAATTAACTGTAAATATGTCCCCTCAGCCATAAAACTTGTGTTTGATAACTGTGTAAGGAGATCAAAGACAATTTTCAAGTTCTTGATGGGGAAGCACAAAATAGAATCTGGGGATTTGGGACAGGGAGGATGGATAAACTGACCCACCTGGAACTGCTCATTCTGCTTTGCATAGAAACTGAATTAGGCCAATGGTCTTCTGGAATGTTCACCCCATATGATATTAAAAAATAGAGGATTAAGAAAAACAGACATGTCATTCCATGATCTCAAACTTTGTTGGAAGGTTAGGTCAGTAATCTGAATACCAGACAACTCCAGAGACTCTAGGATTTCACCGTCAAGCTCTTTCATATCTCCCTGGGAAACAGCAACTTCAAGTGCTCAGTAAGGATCAAGATACTTCTTAGCCATGGTGCAAGGGCTCCAGGGCAAAATAAAACACTCTAGCTCTTAAAGGGTTAGGAAAAGCACATTGAAGAACTATACTACTTATACTTTTGCCATTGTACCTCAATAATGGGCTTCTGTTTAAAAGTCTGTTTAAAAGACCTTATTGGACTTTTCACAGCATTAGCCGTCTGTGGCTATAAAAGACATGGCTAGCTCGCTACAGTAGGCATCCAGTTTCTGGCTCCAGCGTCAGCGTATTGGCTGATGCTTAGCTGCTATAGATTGGACAAAGTTAGGCTTAGTTGCATAGTGTAGAGTTGGGTCTAGGTTGGCTCCAAGTGACTCTTATTTGCCTTAATTTGGCAGATACCCAAGGAATAGTCTTTTAAGAAATATATAAATACAAGAGGGTAAGTTCAGCCAGGCAAGCACAGTTTAAATCTATTAAGGTTGTGTTGTCCAAGGCAAGTCAAGAGTCAAGAAGATATGCTAACCTACCATGATGGCATAGTGAACTCTGTGAAGGGCTGGAGTGATGGCTTAGCAGTTAAGGTGCTAGCCTGCAAAACCAAAGGACCCAGGTTCAATACCTCAGGACCCACTGAAGCCAGACACACAAGGTGGTTGCATGCATATGGAGTTCGTGTGCAGAAGCTGAAGGCCCTGGCATGCCAATTCTTTTTCTTCTCTATCTGCCTCTTTTTCACTCTGTCTAATAAAATAAATAAAATAAAATAAAACTTTACAAAAATCTGTGAAAACCTGGAATGCATTTAATTAAATCTAATGTTCAGGGATGGGTTGAGGAGAAATAAATAAATAAATAAGTAATAAAATATTTTAAAAAACTACCTTTGATGAGAACTAGTTGTCCCTGCTTGCCAACATTTTACTTGTCATGACTTCTAGCTGGTGTGTAAATAGAGTTCTTTCATGGGATTTTCCTTCTCAGGGTCAGTAATTAGAGTTAAACCCGATGGAAAACTTATCTTAACATTGGCAAGCTATGTGACAATGGGACTTTTCAGAAGTGGATTCCAGGGATATAAAAGGAAGTGGAACACAGCCCATGGTTGGTCATCCAATTTTGTTCTAAACCTAGGAAGATGCATTGTTGTCAAAAGGGGATGTCAACAATAAAAATTCATATTTGGAAGAAAAAAAAAATCAGCCAGAAACCAGAAGCCAGGAGATGAGGTTAAATTACAAAGCAGCTGATAGTAAGGTATGGAATTCACCATTATTGGTCCAAGAAAGCAAAGCACATTGCCTTTCTCTTGGGAAATGTTTTTCTTTCAAACTTGGGGTATCTCAGCATCTTTTACTTCTGGGGACCTTTTCCTTTTTGCTGATCTGTTGGGCAACTCTGCTAAGCGTACGTGTCCTCACGGTACCTTTCAATGTGGTTTCGTTTTTATCACCTCCTATATTTTCCTGTATTATTCACGTACCTTATTTGTCCTGCTATATTTGGTACTCCCTATTGAATTTTTTAACTTTGATCTTGGAAGTTTTTGATTCAGGGACTTCTGACATTTTCTACCTCATTATATGCCATACTTGGCAATTAATGTTTAATGATACTTTTCTCTGGCTCAATGTCAATGGCACTCTCTCATAATAGGGCAACTAGTTCACTTCCCACATGTCTTGAGAAAAAAAAATGTATTTCTCCTTTTTAATGTTTCTCAGATACGATTCTAAAAGAAAGGTTTTCTATGTATTTTAGTTTTACTTACATTTTGTTGAATGTAGCTTATATAACTCATTTCTGCTACTTCTTCCTAGATTTAATCCAATTCTGAGGGAGAGATGAGGGAATAGAAGGTAAGGATGGAGGGAGGGGTGGAGAGTGAAAGAGGGAAAAAGAAAGAAATGGAGGAACATATGGTAAAGAATAATTGTTGAATTTAAGCGGGGATGGAGGAAAGGAGGAAAGAATGGGAGGTGGGAGGGAAAGAATGGTCGTGACAAAGAGTATGAAACAGGGAGAATGCATAAAGCAGTGGGACAAAGAAACGAGAAAAATGTAGGAAGGTAGAAAAATTGTGTAGGTATCTGGTGCCTAAATTATTCACTATGAAGAACACTAGCTCCCATGATGATTATGTGTGAAATATTTCCCCATGTTATGTTAGTGTGAGGGGAAGTGTTAGAGGAACATAGAAAAATGTTCCCATAATTGGAGGAAATACTTAAAGTTTTCAGCCATCACAAACCCTACATATCACAGCTGATCTTTCCTTCTTATTCCCAGAATACACTAACATTCTACATCCCTTTCAAATCAGAAAGCTGCAGCAGTCAAACCATGCATGTTTTGAGTCAAATACCTGCTGAGAGCTGCCACTTGGTATGTACTCTGGTTTGCCCCTCAAGTGTTGACAGTGAAACCCCGTGTACACTTCCCTCAACTCCTGTTTCACAGAACTGTATTTGACAGAAACAATTGCCAAAGGTTGAGAAGTCTACAAACTCATGATGTCCAAGGCAAATTTGTTTCTTGCTCCACCGTTTTCTGCAAAGACAATAAAAATCATTTAAGTAAATCCCAGCATTATTTCAGTACTTTTAGGTAAACCACTTTTTTTTTTTTTGGCCAAACATCCAGAGTGCATGTAGGTAGGGTTTATAAATGATTTCACAAGTGGTGTAGGTAGGCCCTGCCAGTGAGCCCCAGGCTTGGTGGCAAGGTTCACATTCATCTGACTGGATTGTGTGATGATGATGTCCGCAAACAGGTGGAGCCTGGCAACTGTGTCCAGGGTGGAAAAGAGCACGTGGGTGTGTCTGTGCACATCATTCTAGGTAGTGAAACCAAAGTTCTCTCACAAGCTTCTTCTTGCTCCCAAATCCTATGAGCATGTGCACCCTTGAACCTTGCCAGCCCTGGTTGCGTATTTCACCTTATCGTTCTCTTCCTCCTAGACATAACTTGATTTCTGGTTTCAGTGACGGTGCCCCTTACTTTTCTTTCAGATTTTTATACATGCTGGTAAATTTGTGTTGATACTTGCAGTTTCATTGGTTTTCATTTTATAAGTCTCCTTAAGTGAGATCTTCTAATTATGTGACATTAATATTTATTAAACTATGATATATATATATCACAATTCTGTAGCCCTCAACTTGTAGAATGAGCTAATTCTTGGCTATCTTAGTATAGATTACCCTTAACTACCTCAAACTCACAATGTTTCTAGCTGAATTTTCCATCTCCCACATCCACAAAGCTCACTCTAGTAATGAGCTCAACTTGGACCCCTCATCCATACACAGGCCATCTGCAGTCTATACTTACCATGGAAGACAGACCGAGGTTCATAAAACAAGAGGGCTCACAGTCTCCCCAGCCTTCCAGAGGCTCCACAATGCCCTGTATATGAAGTTTAATCACCCTGGCATGACATATGCTTACCTGCCTCTCAGTTCACCTCTTCAGGCACATCTTTCACCCCCCTCCTCTCACATCCCAAGGTGTGGCCACGCTTCCTCTCTTTAGATCGAGCCGCACGTGCCCTACTGTGTTGCCTCTTGGGCCTGGAATTTGTACTTGCTTCTTCTGCACTGGATTTTTTTTTTTTTTTTTTTTTTTTTGAGGTAGAGTCTCGCTCTAGCTCAGGCGGATCTGGAATTCACTATGTGTTCTCAGGGTGACCTCAAACTCACAGCGATCCTCCTGCCTTTGCCTCCTGAGTGCTGGGATTAAAGGCGTGCGCCACCACGCTCCACTGCATGGAATGATTTTGATAACTGCGGTATCAGTTCTGTTCTCATTGCTGTGAACAGATACTTGACCAGGGCATCTTAAGGAAAGAGTTTATTTTGGCTTGCAGTTCCAGAAAATAGTCTTATGACGAGAAAGGTCAAGTGGCAGGAGTGGGAAGCTAGTATCTTATTGCAACATGTCAGGAAGCTGATGGAGGAGAATGAGTGGGACCGACTAGGTAAACCTTTAGGTCTTCCTCCAGTGATCCGCTTTCTCTAGCAAGGCTCCACCTCTTAACGGTTCTACAATCTTCTCAGACAGTTCTACCAGCAGAGAAGCGAATGTCCAAGCACATAAATTTATGTGTGTGTGTGGGGGGGGGTTTGCGTTTTACATTCAGACAACAGCAATTGTGAATACATTTTTGGTTTCTTTGTGTTGTGCTGGGGATGGAACCCAGTGTCTTATCCTTAGCTCCTACAAAGTTTTAATGACTCATCCTGGCTATCATTTCTTATAAGAAACCTTGCCCTTCTTTAACCAGCGACTCATATATTCATTAAATATTTATTAGGGACTAGGAGCTTGTTTGGGTCAGTCTTGGCTGCTATAACAAACTACCATAGAGTGAATGGCTTAACAACAGCAGGACTTAATCTCTCAGAGTTCTGGCTGCTATGGAGTTGATCAAAGCAAATTAAGGTCTTAGTCCCGGACCACAAAGAGCCATCTTGTAGCTGGGTCCTCACAAAGTGGAAAGGGTGAGAGAGTTCTCCAGGGTCTCTTTAGAAAGACACTGATCTCAAGAGGTAATCACGTTTACAACTCCTACATTGTGTGTTAGGATTTTAATATGTGAATTACTGAAGACACATACATTCATTTGATAGCAGAGATACTAAAATCCTGGCCACTGTGTTGGGTGTTAGTTCTAAGATGTCTCACAATATGCTTGCCACAGTGCCCTGCATTCCTCCACAAAGAGTACCCCTGGGGAAAAATAATGTCATACTGGCTGTTCTTTTGTAACATGCCTCACAAGCAGAGTAGGTCTTCAGAAAATATTTCTCAGCTGCATGTGGACAAACCATTTCTCCTCAAAACCTTTTGCTATCCCTAGAGACAAGCAGAACACATTCACAATCGAAATGAAAACATATATTTTTTCTTTTTCTTTTTGTAATTGGTAGGCCTAACTCCTTTATCTCAGGCTCCTGATCACCTACCCCTTATATAAAACCACAGCAATCCTTTTAAAGTATCTAGCCAGCTTTTTTTTCTGGCCTGATATCTCTAGCGTTGATAAATCCAAAAGACAGAAAGTCAAAGTTCTTAATATATCCCATTTTACTGTAACTTATCCAGAAAGAGGCAAGGACAAAGCCAGTTTCAGGGTGAGGCATCATGTAATTGTGCACACACTGAGACTACAACACATTTTTCTGCATAAAATTTCTCTTGTACTTTTCAGAAGCTCTTTCTTTCGCTTTGCTGAGCATTTGTGTGGCGGGCAGGGAGAACAGGTTGGTTGACAGCCAGCTTTCAGTTTCTGCCCTGTCTCCTTAGCTGATCTTGGCATTGTAACAGCAGGCATATGATAAAACTCAATAAATATTTGTTGAATTGGATTAGCTTGGTGGTAAGGGAAATGGACCCCGTGGAGCTGCGCAAAGCCACATTGGTCAGGGGCTCTGTTTGCATTTAATCAGTTTAGAAGTCCCAGGATTATAAATATGATGGATAAGCATTGGCTTCAGAACTCACCTGCTAAGTATTTTCTTCATCAGCTTTCTCACTTTTACCTCTAGCTACAGAGACAAATCTTATAAGGCAATAACATGAAGAAATTTCTAAGGGTTATACTAAAATAATTCAGTTGACCTAGACTGTGTGGGGGGGGGAGTTTTAGGGCTGATGCAATTGCAAATATACTGTGTATTTACAGAGCATTAGAGTGAGTGCATACAAGGACCTCACTATGATCCTGTGGACAGGTGATGCTGTTCAAAGAAATACAAAAGACCATACTGCAAATCATTTCTTACTCATTTGTTGCTCTGCCAATCATTTATGCTAAAAATGATGTCATAGATTATGATAGATAGGATGAGTCATCCATTTTTTCTTCTATTATTATGGTAGTTTAAATGTATGTCCTCAAATAATTTTTAATTTTTGTTTATTTATTTGAGAATGACAGGCAGAGAGAATGAGAGAGAGGGAGGGAGGGAGGGAGGGAGGGAGGAGAGAGAGAGAGAGAGAGAGAGAGAGAGAGAGAGAGAGAGAATGGGCTCACCAGGCTTTTAGCCACTACAAACGAACTCCAGATGCATGTGCCACCTTGTGCATCTGGCTTATGTGGAGCCTGAGGAATAGAACCAGGGTCCTTAGGCTTTGCAGGCAAGCACTTAACTGCTAAACCATCTTTCCAGCCCTAAACTCAGATGTTTTGTTAAAGCTTGTAACTTGGATTTGCAGCTTCCTGGCTGGAAGAGGCATCACACTATGGGCGGATACGGGGTTCTAGCCCTAAGGTGTTACCGGGAGTGGACCTGAATTCCAACCTAAGGTATATAGAGAAGTGTGAGTTCTGGGGGTTCAACTGCTGCAATTTTGTGCTTGCTTGCTTGCTTGCATGTGGTGCTGGTGTGTGGTGGTGTCTCTTAGCTTGGATCTGTGAAAGGGGGCTGGCTTCTTCTGCCATCAATGGAACTTGCCCTGGATCTGTAATCTTCAAATAAATCCCTTTCTACCCTAATCTGTGCAGGGTTTAGAAGTTCATTCCAGCTGCATGAGCTGACTACAACAATTGCCTTACTTATCCTTACATAATCAGTGAGCCGAAGGGAGAGATCACCGGGTAATTGTAATAAGAGGTGAAATATAAGAGTTGACTTCATTGAGGACAGAGTTTCCACTGTTTGGACATGATTGAAATACTTGTATGAATTATGAAATAAGAATGGCATAATATTAGTGATTCCTCATATTAGCTAAATGCTCTTAGATTTGCATTTAAAATTGCCACAGCATGATTAAAGCAGAAAATTCATGCTAATCATTTTAATGATTAATTTTTCCTAGAACAAGTTGAACAGCAAACCCAAGCACCCCATGACTGCTAAGCTGAGAGTAATGATATGGAAGAAAGAAGTCTTAATACATTGATACCTTTAACAATCTCGTTTTTCTGGACTGTTGAGTAAGAAGCTCCATGTGGCATTTTCATTTTCCACACTGGGCACCTGACCATCAGACCAATGGTGTGAACATTCATTTACTTTTCAAATATTGACTGAGTGCCCATTAATGCCTAGACCCAGAAAGATAGATTAGCCACAGAACTGCAACTTCAATGCAGAGATTAAGGTGAACTGGGCAATACAGACAAGTGTCCTTATGGTGATATTTGGCTATGTGCTGGGGAGGCTCTCAGTCACGGCTGTCCCAGGTGACAGTGAGATAAGGCTGAGCACACACCCCTGCATACGGGTGGAAGCTGTGCTTTGCTTGAAGCCAGGATGAGAGACTACCAACCTGAACAATTCTGGGTTCTCCTCTGCTTGGTGTGGTCATTTCTATTCTTCCAAGAGATGTGTCATGCACCCTTTGTGCTAACTAAAGGCAATAAGCAGGAAGCTGTCAGTCCATTCCAGTCTGTACTAATCCATCCTGACCAGAAGATGATAGAAATAATCCCTTAATACTACTCTTAAAAAAAAGTAGGATCCTGCTTCCTTGATTTTGTTAGCCAATTATCCTTCAAACCTTGTATCACTGGTCATGAGATAGAACACCTTCACAGCCCAGTTATTCTCCTTGCCTTTGGATAAAAGCAAGTGATGACAGTCACATCTGTGGCTCCTTCTAGACTATGTTTGGACAGCTTCTATACCTATGACTTCAGCAGTATAATTAAGAAGAAAATCTAAATAGTTAAGGCACAGGTTGGTGCTTCAACCAAAGAAGACAAATGTGGCCACATTTTAATTAAGTCTCATCCACCCACGGTTCACATAAAGTATCTTTCTCCCATTCTTCTCAATGATCCTTACCCCCACAGAAAGTTATTGTGTCACAGACAGACATTTATGTCATATTGGCTTATAAACTTTTGATTTTTAGTCATGGCTCAGGTATTTGTCTTATGAAAACGACTCAGTAGCACTTAGAACTTAAAGACATTACTGAAGAAAAGCCCTTACACTTCCTTAAATAGTATACTGTGGTGGTATCGACTTCTTCATTCTGCTTTCTTCATCTCTCTAGCCTAGCTAGTCACAAAGTGAATTTAGCAAGAAACAGCAGGAAACTTGCTTGTGCAAGTGATATTTCTTTGGAAACTGAGATGAGCCTAGCCTCTCAATAAAGCTTTCTAAAACTCCATAGCCTCATACATTCATTTAGTCATGTGCATAGTATTTATTGAGGTCCCTGTATTTGCTAGGCAGTAGGGAATGCAGTGTAATTGGAACAAAACCATTTCATATTCATGGGGCTCTCAGCTCAGTCTAATGTGAGGCAAATATGTTTTTTAACTAGTTATTAATTTACATAATTGCAAGTTGTACTTAGTGCCATAAAGTAAACCTTGCATTGTCATAAAAGGGTAAGTCCAACATAGTTGGCAAGGGAGCTCAGGGACATTTTTTTACGGAAAGTATGATGAGCTAAAATACTGAGCTGTTATAGAGCACTGGTTCTCACAGTCCCCTAGCACATTCTTTGGTTTTCCCTTTCTCACCTCACTCACACCTGTCCTTGTGATGCCCGTGATAGTCAGGAGTGTGAAGCAAGAGAAAGGGCTTGATTCTCTCTCTCGCTCTTTTGTACTATTTGGTATTTGAATTTTTTTCCTTTCCAGCTACATGGTTGAGGAGGAGAACACCCATTCTCTTCAGAAGTGCTAGGTGCTGATGATCCTAATCCATGCATGTGGCTGACATTACTGATCAAGAGACACCTGATCTTGCTGAGCCTAGATAAATGACTCTTCAAATGTCTAGATTTTTGATTATGTATGATTAGTCCTGCT
The DNA here is from genome assembly GCA_036346955.1 of Dipus sagitta. Taxonomy (NCBI): domain Eukaryota; kingdom Metazoa; phylum Chordata; class Mammalia; order Rodentia; family Dipodidae; genus Dipus; species Dipus sagitta. The sequence goes on from CM070771.1 coordinate 184,000,903, forward strand.
ATGAGGAATAAAGCTTACTTTCTACACCACACCTCACATTTCCTCCTTGCTGGAGAAGTGAAACACAATTGATCCTATATAGGCTTGCTTCTGATATTTTGTGTCTTCACCTGATTTACGATTTTTACCATTCAAATTAAAGGGATTTTTTTTCTCCTAGGTTTGCACATTCAACTCAATACAGTTCCGTTCTCCTGAAAGCACAGACCACAGTGATTAAATTAAGGAGTTACATTGTTTTGAGTAGTATTTGGCCTACAGTATTTGTTAGACAAATAGTAAATACTATTTTGAATCCTTGTCATTATCGGCAGCACCATGAGAGAAAGGTTGTTATTCTCAGGGAGCACGGAGAGCATGTCAGGCAGAGATGTAAGGAAGGGTATGAGAAGGGCGAGTCATCATGTGAGCGTGGTCAGGATTTTCTTGGCACTGTTTTAACTCAACATTCTACTTGTCCTTGAAGCCCCTATCTCTTCCAACTTCCCTCTCTTATACAAAGCAATGGGGTCTTGGATAATCTTGCCTATTTTACTTTTTATTAATGAAGCTGAAAGTGTTTAAAAAATGCCATCACTCCATCTTTATGGAACTCACATTCTAATGAAGAGACAGACATGATTTTAAACGTTACTAAAGTCAACCCTATTCTTTCTTGACTTTTTATTGACAATCTCCATAAACAATAGAGCATGACCATAATCCCCTCCCACCACCCTTCCTCTTTTCTCCTCCAAAGTCCCCCCCTCCACTTGGCTTTCTGGAGTCCTCAGTCTGGAAGAGGAAAAGAAGTATAAAATAAATATATAAATAATGATGCAAGTTCTATGAGACTAAGCAACAAAGCACAAGAGAGAAAAATTGAGGTCTAATTTAAAATAAGAGAATATTGTCAATGATGACCCTTCTGAGAAAGAAAATGGAAGCTGAATATGTCCCATCTGCTTAGGAAAATCCATAATTTGTTCCACAAATATTTCAATGGCTTTATCACACATAAAGTCTATGAACATGTATAATGACTCATTATGGACTACTTAGGGAACCTTCCTTTATTTGTCTAACTCCTGCTAAGAGAAATATAATGTCGAAAAAAAAATCTGTCCTCAAACCTTCTGATACAATATGATATAACTTGTCCTACTTTAACCTCTGTCTTCTTATGAAACCAGAGCCTCAGGATAGTGTAATTTCCTCATCTCCAGAAATGGCTGTCAGGAAAAAAAAAAAAAAAAAAAACTACTATTGGACAGACTCTGTGGACACTGAATAGTTTGTAATACTCAGTGGGAAAGCTGTTTTCATAACCAGTAAAGAAAAGGTATGAACAATAATTATATTTGATACATAATTATAGTTTCATATCAGAAATGTTTGAACTATTTGTGAGTATGTGTTAATGCTAACTAAAACAGATTTAAAGTTAAAACTTGGTTTGAAAAGCCTATTGGTGAAAGTCTTATGTCTACCTCTCATTCATAAGGCTTGGACTCTCAATTACTGATAATTGGATTTCCATGTCCTCTGCAATTTAAGTTCTTCCATTCATTTCTTTTCACAGCTACAAATTATTACTTACAGAGCTAGAGAGTGGCAAGGCTTCCCAAAGATCTATGCTAGACTGTGGAAGGAAAGCGCATATGGATAGGCCAAGCAATCCTCAACTCCCTGGCCCCAGTACCATTCTTGTCCACTGAAGCCGACTGGATCCCACATAAATGTGTTTCACAAAAATCCCATTGCTAAGGCAGTTTTGAAGATGACAAGTATTTCCAGTTTTTGTTTTATAAAAGATGAAACTGAGTGAGCCCCAGGTAGGACGGGTTGGTTCAGAGCCACATAGGATGTAAAGTCACAGCCCAACTCAGGCCTCCACATTCATAGCGTAGAGCAGTGAAGCATTCAGTTCTCAAAATGTTCTGCTTCTAGCCTTCACCCCGTCTCAAGGAAAGCAGCCTTTCCAGGCAAATTTGCCCTGGGAACATCACAGTTAAGGATTTCTGATTCTATTCATTTAGGATTAGATGCTGACAGTTGGCTGGGTTCCCTGGAACATTGCTGAACACAGAAATAATTGAGAAATGCTTCCAGACATAAGATGACAGAAAGTATGGGCCGAGTTGAAGTTGAAATTCAGCTCAGAAAAAAACAAGTAGCAATACCTAGGGAGAGGCTATCTGAGACAGACTCTGAGTGGGTGAGGCAAATGCAGGACAGCTCGCCGCAAGAATGATATTGGAACAGTGGACAGGAAAGCAGACTCAATTTGTAATGATATCTAGTCACAGAAAATAAGCAGACTGGCATGGGACACCCACAAAAATTGGGATCATAGCAATCTGGGGGAGATCGTCCTGCTCTCTAGCAATATTGCTCTTAGTGCAAAGCTAATTAATTTTTGTTAACTTAGCAGCAGAAAGATATGGTTGAACCGGAGAAAGTTCTGAACACAGTGATGAATGGGGTAGGTATTTTGCTGATAAGTATAATGCTTTTGGGGGGTAGTTTCCTACTACAATGTCAGAAACCAGGGAGATGAAGTAGAGAGTGAAATTATCTGGGTACACAGAGGTAAATCAATGCATCTAGTTAAAAATATAAGAAAATAGTTTAAGCTGGGGAGAAGCTTCTAGAAAAATTATTTTATCAGCAAACTGAGTCACCAAGCCAGAGGCAGGAGCACTTTCAGATAAAGCATAACATATGGACCTTTTCCTCATAAACTTTCATTCATTGGATGCCTACAACTGAAGTATATTTCTCTCTTTTTTTCCCTTGAGTAATCTTTGTTCCCTCTGGAGGGTTTTTGCAGCTGCTGTACTTTTTGGCTCAATCAATCATTGCTCACCTCCTGTCCCCCAACCCAAGTCTTCTAATAGCTAGCTTCTTGTAATTCAGATCTCATGTCTCATCTACAATGTCACCTTTCTTTGTTTTAAACTGAGAAGATGAATGGTTTAGTAGCTTGACAAATATCATGGTGTATCACTGAAGAGCCCAAACCTCCTACTTTCCAAGGTGCTTTACCCAATAAGAAATATTTAATTAAAGATAATATAGTTTACCGACATCATAGGAGCCCAAATAGTAACAGATTCCCATGTTATATCTAGGAAAGGTCAACTAAAAAAAAAGAGAACATCTGATTTACACGGTCATTATTTGGGTGGAAACTTAGAAAAAGCAGAAACTTCAAAAACAGCTACCAGCTTATGGAATGTCAGATGGCGGGGCTTTTTAATAAAGTTTACCACAATAATGTAGGTAAGCTCTCTGTTAACTAATTACAATTCTCTGAGGAGAATGAAATACACTAATCAACTACATTTTCTATTGCTAAAAACAATAAATCAGAATAGTGTGTCACTGAGTGGGATAGCATTTATTATTTGTTTGGAAGCCTTACACTGAAGTAAGTGCTTTATATACTGTTTCTCATTTAATCCTGACTACAGAGTGGTGAGGTAGGTATTATTATCTGCCCATTTTTCAGGTGATAGAGCTGAGAGATAGAGAGGTAAAATGACTTCTAGAGGGCTGTGCTGCTTGTTAGTAATGGAAACATGATGTGAACCAGGAAATAGATACCACACCCATGAAATAAACTCTACTCTCTTTCAGTGAATATTGGCAATTATTTTGTCAGAATATAAAATAATAATTCTTTATTCTTTTCCTATTCTATCTAAAGTACTACAGTATGGACTTTGGTATATTTCATCAAATTACTACTATTTTTAGTTTACTTCCACAATTTTACTATTTTTTTCTTTTCCTTTACATTTTTCATCTGTGTCTAGAATGTGTCTGGATCATAATATCCTGTTTTCTTCTTCTGTCACCCTCTGTAATCCCTCTTCCACTGAATGTTTCTTTGTTCTAGATAGTTCCTTTTCTATTCTGCTTTTGTATTTGTCCTCCTCTACCATCCATGATGGGATGTCGGTGAGGCTGATATTGTGCAAGTCTTATATGACTGGTGACAGTTGCTATGAGATCATGAATGCAATGGCCATGTCATGCCTGGAAGACACCATTCCACACCACTCCTCCCCATCATGTGGCTCTTATAATCTTTCCACCACCTCTTCTGCTAGGTTCCTTGAGCCTTGCAGAGGGTGATACACATGTCTTATTTAGCACCAAGCACTCAACAGTCACTTATTCTCTTTCTTCCCCTGCTCTGAGACATTCAGTCCCCTACACAGGCCTGTCCCTGAATTTAATACTTCTCCTCTGATGTGCCATTAATCCATGCATGGCTGCTCTTGGGACAATAATCTGCATAGAAAACAAGGAGCCATTTTGAGTACTGTGGGCATTCAGGGACACTACAGTGAGCAGGTAAGTTCCCAGAGTTGTTTTGCTATGCTCTTAGAATCCCTAAGTTCATTTCCATGGCTTTAAAGTTGATTTCAACCTCTAAGATCAAAACTATCTCACTGACTTTACATAGCAGTAGACTCTCACTATCCATATGTGTTTTAGGAATACTTGAAGAAACCTAACCAAGAGGATTTTTTTTTTTTTTATTAATTATGTTCTCCAGCCGGGATAAGCCAGGTAATGCAGGAGGCTGTTACACAGAGGTGCCGTTTTCTGGTGTTCTAGAGCATGCATGACATCTCTCTTCTGAGTCCTTCTCAGTGCCTGCATTTGCACTCTGCTGTCGCCTCCCAGAACGAGACGCACCACTCTTGCTGAAAACAAACAAGTTCAAACCTAGTCCTCTGTATGTGTCAGCATATAAGAGAGTGGGTGAATTAAAGAGCGAATGGATGCATGGTGAGTGGATAATAGGAGTTGTTAAGATTTTTTTTTTTAAATTGTAGGCTTTGCATTAAGCTCTTTCCCCAATTAAAACTTGTTTGAGTGGTACAGTGCTTGCGTAGCATGCAGACAGCCCTGTGTTTGATCAACGGCACCACCACCACCACAGCAAAAAACTTCCACTCCTTTCCCCTATTTCCAGACCCAATACGGCCACAGGACAGAGACATAAAGCGTTCACTTACTTTGGTGGATACTTTTTATTGTTTGTTTGTTTTCTTGAGGTAGGGTCTTACTTTAGCTCAGGCTGACCTGGAATTCATTCTGTAGTCTCACAGTGGCCTCAAATTCACTGTGATCCTCCTACCTCTGCCTCCCGAGTGCTGGGATTAAAGGTGTGCACCACTATGCCTGGCTCTGGTGGATACTTTTAAGTAAAGACTACAGCATCTTTCTAGAGCCTCATAACTGATTTTTATCTTACACATCAAAATACGCTTCATGAATAAGGAGTTCAATGGAGAAATCATTTGGGGATTTTTACAAAGATTATCTCCCTCTAGGAGCATCTTGGTGCCCATATATACAAATAACTCCCATAGTAAAGTCTAATTGCCAAGAAACTCACTTAATGCAGATTGGCTGATACAAATTTACATAATTCTTATTACTGGCTATTTAGCACAATTCAGAAGCATGCAATTTTAGACTAGTACATTTTGAAAATCACATCTACGTTTATTTGCATATGTGCTGTCTGAGAAAATAAGCCTGCTCTATTCTGTCCCAGATATCAGATCTCTTTTCAGTTGTGGGATTTCACACTGAATCTCAACTTGTTTAATTTGAAAAACATTCTATTAATTTATAAAAGAAGTCTTCACATATGTATAGGCAACTATTTGCCTGTCTTCAATAGATCCATTTAAACCTTTCCCTCAGGAAAAAAAAAATCTTTTGTCTCCTTTGAACATAGTTTCATACATCTCTCATTTGATGGCATAAAGTGGTTCTCTGCTTCAGTCCATCTGTCTTCAGTTTGCTTGTTCAAGCTCTAAGGAGCATCTTTTAAATTAAATGAATGGCTTGCCCAAATAATTTACCATTATATAAATTTTCATTACATAGATTCTTTCTTTTCATTGATTTTTTGGGATTTAAAAAGTCCTAATGCTATTAGTTTTTATTTAGCAGTTTTTCTTCTCATATTTCTGATGTTTTTGGGGTCCCATTCCATTTCTAGAGCTCTATTACAAAGCCACTACCAATATAATGGCTTAAAATCACATAAATGCATCCCTTCATAGGTCTGGAGTTCACAAGTCTGGAGTCAGAGCTACATTCCCTCTACCCTCTAAAAGCTAGCCTTTTCTTCTAGCTCCTAGTGCCTAATGCCCATTGTTGTTGATCCTTTGCTGTGACAACAGAATTCCTGTTTCTGCTTCCATCTTTACATGGCCTCATTATTTTTGTACATATGGATGATTCTGTAGCTGAATTCATCTCCTGTCATAAGCACAGGTCATGTATATAGCCCATCCCAAGATAGTACATGACTCATCTCTACTAGATCAATGGGGGCACAAATCCTACTTCTAAAACATGACACATTCCCAAGTGGACATGAATCTTTGAGAGATGTTGTTCATCCAAGCACAGTCTACTGCTCTAGCCCCTAAATTGTCAGAACCTTCTTATGCGTAAAATATAATCATTCCAGCATGACGTTTCCTGGTCTTAACCATTCATTCCAACATCAACTCCAAATCTCAAATGACATTAGATGTAATTAACTCTTGTAGTCCCAAACCTCATATACTAAATCATGTAAATCTATTGTGAGAGAGACTCTGGGTATGTTCTATCCTGGGGTAAAATTCCTCTCCACTTACGTAGAACACAAATTATCTGCTTCTAAACACAATGGTGGGACAGGTATAGGGTAGAGACTTTCCATTCCTATAGATAGAAATCAGAAGGAGAAAAGAGATTATGAATCTCAAGTAAGGCTTCAAATCAGCAAACTTGGTGCCATTAATTTTGAAGGTGTGAGAATAGTCCTCTGTGGACTGATGCTCTGAGGATGGGACATTAGCTCTCTTTCTTGGTTCTCAGGGATGGTAACTCTGTTTTTTTCAGCATGTTGGTTTTCCTCTCAAAGGCATCTTTCTCTTTTCTAGAAAGGTAGAGAGGTTTCTCAGCCTACCAGCTTTATCAGTTTGTTGCCTTCCCGTACAGTTCTGGAAGTCAAACAGTTTCTTTCTATTTCTTTCCCCTTGTATAAAGTGCAGTGTTCAGTAGCACAACACACAGTACAACACAGCCTTCCGTGATGTCAAGGGGATCCATGCAGTTAGACACACAACTTCTCCACTGATCCTTCAGGGACAACCCAATTCTATTACTGATATTTCCTAAGACAGTTGGATAGCTGCATAGGTCATATGCCTAAATTCTTCAGCAAAATGTTGACCAGTTGGATCCTTTGGGTTCCAGAATATGCTTTCGTATATTTTTCAATACAGTTAGGCTGAGAAATTTTCAAATCAACAAATTCTGCTTTCTTGTTGCTTAACAATTCCTTCATCAGTGTATTTATTTATTCATTTAGTTAGTTTTTTTTGAGGTAGGGTCTCACTCTACATAGTGGAAATCACTATGTAGTCTTAGGGTAGCCTTGAACTCACGATGATCCACCTACCTCTGCCTCCCAAGTGCTGGGATTAAAGGTGTGCACCACCATGTCCAGCTCTCATCAGTGTATTTCTTTCACATATTACTAGAAAGGGCAAGATAAATCTCATTTCAATAGCCAACTTCTTTGCTTATGTGTTGTACTTTCCACCTGACAGCAGAATAGTTTGGTTTTCTTCCAATTTAGAACAAGGATCACCTTTCTACTAGTTTCTAATGATATATTCTTCATTTCCATTGGAGACCCTACCAGTAGGACCTTTGATGTTTCTATTTCTAACAATATTCCATATCATGACTACATATAGATTTTCTAAGAAAGTGGAAGCCTCTTCCATCATCCTCTTTACTTCTTTCTAACCACTTACTATAGTCACCTTCAAAGTCCAGGAGTCTCTTCATAGATCTATGCCTTTTATATCATGCATGTGAAAGCCCTCCCAGCCTTTTCTCATTACTCAACTTCAAAGCCATTTCTACATGCTTAGGTTTTGTTTTTTAATTTTTTTGTCCATTTTTATTTATTTATTTGAGAGCGACAGACAGAGAGAGAAAGAGGCAGATAGAGAGAGCGAGCGAATGGGAGCGCCAGGGCCTCTAGCCACTGCAAATGAACTCCAGATGCGTGCGCCCCCTTGTGCATCTGGCTAACGTGGGTCCTGGGGAATTGAGACCTTGAACTGGGGTCCCTAGGCTTCACAGGCAAGCGCTTAACTGTGAAGCCATCTCTCCAGCCAATGCTTAGGTATTTTTGAAAAAATATTTTTTATTCATTTATTTATTAAAGAGAGAGAAAGAGAGAGAGAATGGGTGCACCAGGGCCTCTAACCACTGAAAATGAACTCCATATGCATGCTCCACCTTGTGCATCTGGCTTACATGAGACCTGGAGAATCGAACCTGGATCCTTAGGCTTCACAGGCAAGCACCTTAACTGCTAAGCCATCTCTCCAGTCCATGCTTAAGTATTTTTAAATGCAGCAACCTACTCTCTAGTACTAAAATATCTAGCAGCAAATGTTCTCAAAAGAATATCCAATAAAAATCTCTGCACATGAATTTTAGCTACATATGTACATAAATACAAATGTATACCTGTATATGTGCTATGATGGTTTGGATGTAATATGTCCCCCATATACTCCTGTGCTTTGACACTTGGCCCTCAGCTGGTGGCACTGTTTGGGAAGGTTATGGACCCTTTAAGAGATGAAGTCTTGCTGTTGGAAGTGAGTTCCTGGGGGCAGGCTGTGTGGTTTTATAGCATGGCCCCACTCCCTGCTCCTTGTCTGCTTCCTGACTATGCAATGTGATCAGCTGGCCACCTGCCCGTGCTGCCATGATCACATGCATCTTGGTGACACTAAGCTAGAATTACCCTTTCCTTCCTTCTTTCTTTCTTTTTTTTTTTTTTTTTGGAGAACATAACTAATACCTGTGAATATATATGAAGGATTTTACTTTTAAGTAATTGATTTATATAATTTTGAGCTGTGAAAAATGTAAAATTTATAGGGAAGGCCAGAAGACTGGAAACTTGGGCAAGCTTACTATGTTACACTGCCTTTTATGAGAGGGGGAGAGAGAGAGAAAGAGAGAGAATTTGTGAACCAGGGCCTCCAGCCACTGCAATCAAACTCCAGCCATGTGTGCATGTATGACCTTGCATGCTTGCATCATCATGTGTGTCTGGCTTACATGGGATCTAGAGAGTTGAACATGGGTCCTTAGGCTTCACAGGCAAGTGCTTTAACCCCTAAGCCATTTCTCCAGCCCCTATGGTACAGTTTTGAAGCAGATTTTCCCTTGTAAACTGAACAAATTCATATTCGAAGTACAATTTTCTGGGACTGGAGCTATGGCTCAGAAGTTAAAATCACTTGCTTGCAAAGTCTTCCAGACAAGGCTCGATTCCCCAGTAAATCTAGTTAGATGCACAAAGTGGCACATGTGTCTGGAGTTGGTTTGCAGTAACAGCAAGCCCTGGCATGCCCATTCTCTCTCTCTCTTTCTCCTCTTTCTCTTAAATAAATAAATATTAAAAGGAAATACATCTTTCCAGGATAGAACCCTTGTTATGATGAGCTTGAAACCATGCTGTACTATAGCAATCACAGGCTGTCATATCAACTCTGTATTTAATCTAAGTGTATAAAATGCAGACCATGGAACACTTGGAGGAAAGTTTTCCCTTGCTCTGTTTAGATAAAGTAAATTTAAAAGTAAGGGCAGTCACTTGCAGTTTGAAATGGATCTGTGCCTTGACATGTGCATTAGATTTCAGGAGCAGATGGAAAGCATCGAAGATGAGAACTCTTGAATAATATAATTTTCAACATGCTTTGCCAACAACAGATTTTGTGTCATACTGATCAGTTATTGAAGATGGAATTCTTATACAAGCTAGAAATGAAGACTATTACCTATGGGAAGTACACAATGCTATCTCTTGGTACAGACCTTTATTATTTCAGGCCAGACTTCCAATTCACTGTGTATGATTGACACAATGATCCAACTTCCATCATTCCTAGGAGAGGTGACTCATCCATCCAATGCCATCATATAATCAAACTTAGATTGGATATTTATGCCGTAAGCATAACTCACCCAAATCTGCTCAGCTGAAAAACAGCAATAATGCGTTTGGGTAAAAAATCTATAGGATAAAGATAAACCATGATAAAACCAACCAGTTCAAGGACAGTTATTTGGGGATGGGTAATTATTTTTATTTTGGCCTAATGGAAAATTTCCACAAGTTATAATAAATACAGTAAAATCCAGTAAATCCTAAAGACCCTTCTTTCATTTTCATCTTTAGTACCCTTCTCTTCTAAGCCTGATTGCTTTGAAATTCATAATTAATAATGTGTAGGATGCCCATTTTTTAAGGAAAAGCATTCTGGGGAGTTTATTCTTTGCAATTTATCAGCCTCACTTTATATTTGTATAATATTTTATTTTGAAGAGCAAATTAGGTTTCTCCCTTTTGCAGCTGTAGGGCACCAGTGGGGTAATTAAAACATTTAAAATAATCATCAGCAGTATGAATAAAATATCAGCCATATTCTAACAATATTTCATATTTAAATTTTTTATTAAAGTTAATGGGAGTTTTGCCAGCAAAAGAAAATTTATAGAAGAATCTAACATTTATTTAAATAAGTAAATTAAAATCAAATGTCCCTGGATAATAAAGTAAGCAGAATGGTATTTGGAATGAAGTATAAATACAGCCACAGCAGGTTTCATGTAGTGTATAGATCTTTCAGTTTAGTTCCAACAGAATTTATTTCTAGAAATGTCCCCAAGGAGTGAATTTCTAGTGCTTCTTTCACCAGAGAGAAGGCAATGCCCAAGGGAGCTGCTCTTGGTGCTTAGCCTGAACTTATGAGTAGGAAACAATTCCTTTTCTCTTGTTGCCTCCTCAGAGTCTCAACAGACATCCTAAACAAGAACATTATCATTGCTCCTCTCACACAGATGAAGCCAAGATATAGGGCCAGCCTCATTCATAGAGCTTCTTAATGACATAGGATTCTAAGAGTGGCTAAGAAGTCCTTGGAATTTGATGGATAAAGCTGGAACTATAGGAATTTGTTTTGATTATCCAAAGACGAAAAATTCTCAGAAGACAAAGCAATATTTCTTAGAGTTGAGCAACATAGGAACTGATGTGTCCTCATCTAATTTGCTGACAAAGCATTATTAGCACTCTCCTATGCATGATCTTTTCATAGAGGCTACAGGGTATGAAAAGATTTCATAACCCTATTTTTCTGGTTTCAGTGTTACCATTTTATTTGAAAATTTTCTTCTTGTCTTTTCTGGCTTTAATCTCTGTTGGACACTGTCCACAAGGTGGCCTCCTGTGGCTAGAGTTTTCATGCTCCCAAGCCTATGAACCCTAAAGAGATGTTTTGACTTTTGGTCCCAGTGAAAGCACTGAGGTTTTCACAGGATTGGTCTGTAATATGTAGCTCCATCTTGGTCAGAGAGTTTAGACACACTGAATGGTCAGGCCCATGCTAACCTTGATGGCTAATGTGTGGAGATAATTCCATGACAATTCCCAAGGATGGAGAAAGAGTGATTCTTTGAGGAAAGTCATTGTACTATTTCCAGAAAGAGATAGGAATGAAGAGGAGTGGACCAGAGTTGTGGAGGTAAATGACAACAAACTACATTTTATCAATGGAAAAACTAAAGCTAGTAGAAGCTAAGTATCATGACACAAAAATAGAAGATAGTAAACTGTGAAGACAGTATTCACAGCTGTCAAGAAAATCTTCCCAGACATGGATCTGTCACATTCTTGGTCACTCTGTGAAAGAAGTGTTCCATTTACCTTAAATGTTTTTTTTTGTTTAATTTTAGAGAGAGAGAGGAAGGCAGAGAGAGAAACAGAAGAGAGAGAGAGAGAGAATTGGTGCTCCAAGGCCTCACCCACTGAAATTGAACTCCAGATGCTTGTACTACCTAGTGAGCATGTGTGACCTTAAATTTGTTTCACCTTTGTGTGTCTGGCTTATGTGGGATCTGGAGAGTCGAACATGGGTCCTTAGGCTTTGCAGGCGAGTACCTTTACCGCTAAGCCATCTCTCCAGCCCCATTCACCTTTTCAACCTTCCCACTGCAAATAGGAGCCAACAGAAGGACCTGACCATATTTTGGCAATGCCCACAGAAGCTGAGTCTATTTTAACTAGAAAGTTGGTTTTTTTTTTTCAGTTGTGTTCACTGAATGGCCCCTTATCTGACAATGGGGAAATACTCCTTAACACTTACAAGGTCTGTGTTAGTATCTGTTAAAGGCTCACTGGTATTAAGTTGGAAAATTTCTCTCTCAATAGATGCATAGGCTTTTCAACTTTGTCTCCCAAGTAAAAAAATTCTTAACAAAGAGCCTTCCTGTTGTTAAAGATGGATCAGAGAATTCAACGAAGAGACTCTTCTGAGGGGATGATTCAACAAAAATGATCTGAATACTAAGCAGAAAGTGCCTTCTGAGACAGTCACCTCAACACGTGAGTGATTAAGATATTTAGAGTTCCCCCTTTGTCACTGACTTTTCAGAGCCCTCTTTATTTTGAAAAAATAAACTGAGTGCCAAGTATTTTACTTATTTAATGGAGAATTTCTGAATTGTTTTGATTCCCATTATGCCTTCTCAGGTATAACGGCTAAGGTTGTTAGAATGAAAAAACGCTTCCTAAGAGGATGGCATGTGATGTGACTGTTATTGATGTTTGGAGTCGGCCCCAGAGAGAGCTGCTGAGACATGTCCAAATCCTTTTCATGCTTCTGAATTTTATAAGGATTCAAAACCATTAGTTTCTTTTAAAATTACATTAGATAGGTGAAAACAGTCCCACATGATGATTTCTATTTCTTGCTTGTTCTTGTTGACAAGCTGAGGACTTGTTTCCCATGCCATGGCTCTAAGAACTAAATAGATAGAACAAGCAGGGAGTGACAGTTCACTATGTGTCAGTGCCATGATTGGGAAATGGTGGCTCCGAGAATGGCAACATGTCCTTTTAGGGACATCTACCAGACATGCCGAGGAAGACATGAGATGGCTGGATGTCAGGGCATTCCTAGGACATACGATGACTCTTCACTCCTGTGAAGGATCAAGAACAACAAGCCCTAGAATTCCTGACATAATTTGAAGGAATTAGTAGAAAACGGTGGCTCTTTCTCAGCAGAGCTAGGCGTGAGTGGCTTTATGAACTAGTATGGTGCATACGTTTCCATATCCAATTCCCATCTGTTTTCTCTCTTGATAAGCATCATGCTACTTATGTAACACCTCATTAAACCCTCACAGTAGCCTGTGAGGTGACATGGGCAGATGGGGCAGTGATCGTCTTTCTCACTTCACAAGAGAGGATGCTGAGGTCAGAGGATGCCAGGTGATTCACTTCAAAACAGGCAAGCATTAATTGCAGGCAAGTCCATGCAACTGTAGCCAGGCAACCCAGCACAGTGATTGATGGCTTAAGACTATGCCATGAAGCCCGCTTTTGTGTCCTGGCTCTTCCATAGCTGTCATGTTCTCAGGAAAGCTCCCTAACTCAGAATCACAGTTGTTTCAGCTAAACATGGAGGGATGCTAAATATATATTTATAGGTGATCATGATGATAAAATAGATAAATATGTAGTGTATTTTGCTCAAATCACAACACAAAGAAAGCATTTATAAACACTACTAGGTATTAATGCATTCAGGCACAGCACTGAGAATGGACCCAGGTGTAAGGGAAGACAGGGAGCCTCCTGTTAGGTTAGAGACTGGGTTTTGGAATCAAAGAGAGACCTAGTTTAGGCAAAACTTAAGATCAGACATCAACAGCTCTCCCTTTCCTACCTAGAAAGAGGTATCAAAGCAGGCCTAACCATCCAGAGCCACTGTGTTTAATTACCCCTGACCATTGTGGAAGCTCAGAGGACTCAATGGAAAAAGCAAATGGTGTCTACTTAAGTAGCACCTCACAAAACAAGTCCTCAAGTCCATCCTAAGTATTTCATACCTTAGTTCAATATAGCAAATGCTTTGTTTGCAGTATAGCCTGCCCCTACCTCCCACACTGTACCATTGTGCAGCCACAGGAAAAACACCCATTGCCATCTTTACCGGATGTAGCTGAGACAGCTCACAAGTGATGGGGCCTGTTGATGTTCCCCCATAGAAGGAGGAGTCAAGTAAGAGTTGCCTTACCCTTGCCTTACATCTCAGGTAAGCCCCGTGCCAGCTATGTGCAGGGATCCCCAAAGTTGTGTGGTCCAAGGGGGAGATATGCAGAGGGTGGAGGGTCAAGGGATGGGAGGGTCCATCTATGCAGATACGGGAAGGTTGTCATCCATGCTGGGGTAAGACCTATTGATGCTATGGCCACACTGGGCTCTCCTTGCTCCTGCAAATAAACTCTTAGCCCTGCTCTGTAAGGGAGCCAAATAAACTCATTGGTTTGCCGGAATGAACTTTGGTGGGGAATTGGACTTTAGACTGTCAGGGCTGCCCTGTCTGTGGGGAACAAGCACGCTTCAGGTTCCAGGAAATAGTTCAATCTGCAGTGTATATGACAAAATCCTTGGGGCACAGTTAAGGGTCAAGGTCTGGCTGGGAGATCGAAAGCACAGGTTTTAATTTCAGCAATGCAAGAGAGACTGCAACAACCAGCTTTCTTTTCCCAGAGCAAAAAATACTATGCTGGCACTGGTTTACTTCACTGGCCCCTGGCAGGAATTCCTGCACTAGAGAGACACTGTCTCCAAAAGCGGGGTAAGTATCATCTTTCTGTTGATAGGATCAAGAATACACTCTGATGGATGTGATCACATAAGCACACTGTGTTACCATGGACTCAGTAGCTAATACAGGATGAGCTCTGGGGTGTGTTCCAAGGATTACCTTGCTCTCTAAGCTCTTTCTTTCTTTCTTTTCCTTCCTTCCTTCCTTCTTTCCATCCTTCCTTCCTTCCTTCCTTCCTTCCTTCCTTCCTTCCTCCCTCCCTCCCTCCCTCCCTCCCTCCCTTCCTTCGTTTCTCTCTCTCTCTTTCTTTTTTTTTGCAGGGTGTGATTACATGCACCCCTGCACAGTTAGTTCTTTGTTTCTTTGACTGCTAATTAGTTCATTAATTCACTGCTAATTTCCTGAGTGTTCTTCTATCTGCTCCGTGCTGGAGCTACAGAGAGTGGGTCAAGCATGGTTGGTCCTTCATTAAGTCAGCACATACTTGGTAAGCATCCATTATGTGGCACAAACTAAGAAATGTAAGGGTAGATTCACCATGGTCACTGCCTCCTTGCTACTCAGTTTTGCTATTCAAATTGTGGTGTGAAGACTAGAAACATGTCTGTTAGATAAATGTCAAACTGCAAACCCTGATCTGGGCATACCGAGTCAGAACTTGCATATTAAGATCCCCATGTACACAAAAGAAAGAATCCCTTCTCACTCTTGCTCTCTCTGCTTGCAAATAAATAATTAAGTTTATAAAAAGAAACAATCCTAGCTTTAAGAAGGAAGGTGTATGACAGCGTAGTTTAGTGAAATAAAAATGAAGCAGTGCTTCAGGAGCTTGCCTTCTCCAGCTCTGATGCTTGGGTGGAGTTGAAGCAAGTCACTTATCTATGTCATGACTAAATGCGTTATCTTAAAACTAGAGATAAGATCTACCCTTCTTTCGTCATGTCATGTGCTATTGTGGAACACAGATGAAAATGTCAATGCCATTTGGAAGGAAGACATTGCTATTGTATCATTTCAGGCTTGAAGAAGCCACTGTAAATCAAGCCAGACTTTCTTCTTTGCCCTACAAGAGGAACTGGGATGTGATTCTAACTTGAAAATTTTCCTACTTTTTGTTTCCCTGTTAGGACGTTCTTATCTCTACTATGCAGAGGTATGAACAGCAGGCTTGTAAGGTGGCACGTTTAGTGCTTCCTAGCAGCATGTATACAGAACTTGTCCTGTACATTTTACGTATATAACTCATTTCAGTAAAACTAATCATAGGGCTTGACTTTGGGTCAAAGTTGGTTCCTACCCTCAAGTAATGTTTGGGATAGAAACTGGGTAAACAGAATGGTGTAGTAATGTGGGTTTCTGACCAGCCAGGTACAGAAAATAAGCAGAGACGTGGGCACATTTCTGAAACAGATTTGGTAAACCAAAAGCATGTCAGGTGTCAGTGTCGTAGAAGCTGCATTGTCTATCAGCGCTCCTTTAACAAAGTTGGTGGGCAAGTGTATCTTGAGACCTCCCCAGGAATTGGAGAGAATTTCACTCGGTCCCTAGGAAGTAAGCCAGCTCCAGATGGGAGCAAACACTAGGTCTTAAGCCAGGAAGGCATGGAAGTCAGACACATAGCAGCAGGAGCACTTTTTCTCCCCACGGTCTACGGGTTTCCCAGTAACATACTTAGCTTATTAGAACAATGCTTGATTTATTTCCACATTAGGAATAATTTGGCTGAAAGTAAATTGGGATGTGCAAGAGAAAAACAGTGTCAACTCTCAGCTGGCAAGAACTAGAGCTGAACTCATACCTTCCTGCCTCACACTCCTTTGCTAGTTTGCTCCTGTGCATTGCTGTTTGTAGTCTACAACCCGGAGTTTAATGAACAAGGGGGTGTGGTTGGTGATGCCGCAACCCTTTGGTGGTAGTACAGAGTGGAAAACCAGTGAGGAGAAATTAACTTTTATAATGGGTGCAAAGGGTCCAGGAAAGTCCCTGAACCCCAAACCCTAGGTTTGTTTCTAAGAATTGAATAAAAAAGAAAACAGGATAATTATTAAATTATTCTATTTATTAAGGGAACTAGAGCCAAGGAAAGGCACCCATGTGGCTAAAGATCCCACGTGGAGGGCCTGGAAAAAAAAAAAACATGGAAAGAAAGAGAAAAAAAGTTAAAGGAGCTCCTGCCATGTGGGGAGCTGGAGGGAATAAAGAACCCATGTGGAGGGTAAGGACTAGGGGGTCCTCCTGGTTGGGCCCAGCCTAGGGAAAAACTCACCCATAGCTGGAAGTTCCCAAGTGGTCAGAGAAAGAGGAGAGAGAGAGAGAGAGCGAGCCTGCCCTCCCCTTGCAAAGGTATTTATAACCTTATGGGGGTGGGCTGACCTGAGCCAGAGGGACAGCTGGTTGGTTAGGGCTAGGGACTGTCTCAGGAAGACATTAGCACTGACACCAAGTTCCAGGGGTTGAACTTGACCAACCTCAATGTTTAAATCCTATGAAAGACCTCCTTCCCAGGAGGGGTCCTGGTTTTTCCTAGAAAAACAGATCTCTAGGTAACTAAGCAAGTGATTAACAAGTCAGATTATCTTTGATTTTTAGCCAGTGCAAACTTTCCTATGCCTTTCACCTTCGGGGCTCCAGTCACCCTAACTCTACCCCCTTCTCACTTTTATTACTAAACACTTCAGCAGTTGGGTGATCAATAGCACAAATTCCCCCATCAAAGGTTAAGCTGACCCCTGACAGCTTTAAATCCCTAGCCGTCCTATTACATCATATTTTATTTTAAAAAGGGAATTAGTTAGCTTCTTAGGCAGCCAGAGGCTTGGGATTTCCTACTTTTCACTCAGTGTACCCTTGGTGATGTTAAACCTAGAAACTGGAGGCCCAAAAGGACAGATGGGGGAGTGACAGAAAGTCATGCTCTTAGGGTTATGTTTCTTAGTGCACATGACCAGTCAGTCCCCAAGATGGCAGCTACAGACACCTGGGGAAGCCTCTGGAATGTGGATGAGGAGGTATGCATTATATTTTATGCCTTAGGAGGTGATTGCCTTCTTTGTTTTTTCCTATAGGAGGCACTGCTCTAGTGAACACATGATTAGGCAAAGCCCCAAAGAGCTAAAAGCTGTTTTCCAGGCATTCTCCTTGTTGGCCACTCTGTTCCTCTCTCCTCTCCCCAGTCTGTTATGATTTCCTTTGTTCTTTTTTGGGGTACCTACCTGTGCCCTGCATGACTTCTACCCCAACTCTTACTGGGTTCAAGTCTGTCTCAGCCTTGAATTGTTCTAGTGGCAGAGAGGTTTCTTACTGCAATCATCCTTTCTCAACTTTCATTTCCTTCCAGCAGTATTCGTAGTGATGTAGGATTTTGGAGTTCGGGGCGGGGGTCCTCCAAGTTTATGAACTCCAATTTTGGGTCCTGTCCTATTTTTAACAAAGAATTGATAAAAAAATGAACTCAAGAAGGGTAGATCATAAATTATTATGAAGTTCATATAAGGAGGAATCACACATTGTGGGGTTTATTTAAGGGAAATTGGGATCTAGGAAGAAGGCTAGAGCAGAGTCATAAGCCTGTGGAAAGTAGGAAATATGTGCTCATGTGGAAAACACAGAATAGTCTGGGAGATTCATGCAAGAGAAATGGCTGGAGCAGAGCCCTGAACATGGGGAAGATGGAACCTAGGTGCTTGTGTAGGGAAATTTAGAAGAGGCACCCAGCATTTGCCCTGAGCTTCCCCATGGAAGAAAGTTAGGTGGCTTAAGGAAGAACAGCAGGGGGAAAATATCAAAGCAGACACCAATAAATTTAGATGAGAAATGAGTAGTAAAGAAAGTTATACCAGTGGTTATACACGTGGCAGGCCCAGAGTTTAGAGGAAGCACCCAGTGGTAAATCTATAGTATAAGAGAAATATACAAGTGGTAGGTTCAGAGACCAGAGGAAAATCATACAAGGAATTAAAGTGAGAAGTTACCACAAAGTATAAAGCAGAAGCAAGCAGAAAAACTCAGACCAAGAAACAGTATTCTGCTCCCCCCACCCCACTAAGCTGGGTGGGACAGGGAGGCCAGACTCCAGGCAACACAGAGTAGGGGAAGGAGGAGGAATACAGAGAGACATAGAGAGAGACACACAGAGAGAGACTGGAAGACAGCATTCCTTTATAGTCCTTTATGGTCAACTGAAAATGGATTCTTTCTTCAGATTCAAGGATGCAATTGGTTTGTAGATTTGAAGGTGGACCCCAGAGGGCAGCCCACCTAGGTAGTATGTTAGACTGCAGAGCAGTAAGGGTGCTGTAGCTGTTATAGACGAATACAGATCAGATACCAGTTCAATTCCTGCCAACAAGTTCCATTTATGCCAGGGCAAAGTGGCATTGGTTCTCTGTGGGCCGCAGTTTCCAGCTGAAACTGCTTAAAAGAAGCTAGCTTGCTCCTATTTTTCCTTTGGTAGCAGATGAAAACAGTTCTTTCTCTCACTAAGATTTCTTTGTGCCAAGGGGATCAGGTGCCAAATATGCAAATTACTGGTGAGTTCATGGCCACAATACTGAACCCATCAATTTTTTTTCCATCATATTTTTGATGTAAAGTATGAAGGGGGAGAAAGAGAATGAGGCATCAAAATAGAAGGACTACTTGGGAAGAGGAGCAGGTTTAGTGGAAAGGGGGTGTTGGAGGAGGGTCAAAAAAGGGTAATGGGAGGGCATTATGATCAAGTTACATTTGTTCATGTAGTAAAATTCTCAATAAAAACAGAATTAAAAGTTCTCTTCTGAATAACACGAGCACAATCAGGACTATAAACAGGAGCCAATACACATCATGTTCTCTGTGCACGGGGCCTTGTTCTAAGCACTTTACTTATATTAATTAATTTAATCCTCACAACAACCCCATGTAGCACGTATTATTGTCACCCCCAGTCATTTTGTGAATAACAAAAAGGAGGTACTTAAGGTAAATTCACATACTTTTGAACATGTAGATAATTTTGGAGTTCTGAATATGTAGCACTAGTTCAATAAAAGCTCAAAGTGTGGAGCAGAGTCCCAAAGGATATGATTCATTAATAACTAAACTTAGTTTTATAGAATGAGCCAAAGGCTTCCACTGTTAGGGGGAGAGATGCTGTATCAAGAAAATTTATTCTTGTTAAAGATTGTAATAAAGCTAGGAAGAAGGTTTCAACTTTTAATTATTAAACAGTGACATAGACTTTCAGATGAATCCCCAAATGCAATTTATATTACAATGTTTTATGTTGCTTTGTGTATGGATATCAGGAAGGAGGGCTATAGACAGATTTTATGGGCCCTAAGGGAAGGTATACAGTCCTGGCCCTAGAGATGTCTGTAGGTCTGTCTTTATCTTATCAGAGATGTAGCTGTGTCTCAAGGACCAATGTCATAGAATCTTCAGGGAATGTTGAAAAGGTCAGCTGTACAAAGCCTTTAGAACCAAATATTTGTCTTCTATGTAAAATTTCAAGTCCCTTCTCCTTTTGTCTTTTAAGGGTCTTTACTTTTTTCCATGAAGATGACCAAATACTCATTTGCTAGAAGCCACCAAAATTAGATACTGCTCTTATCCTTAACTTCTTTGTATTATATTTTGTTTTTTAACTTTTAAAAAATATTTCACTTATTTGCAAGCAGAGAGAGACAAAGAGAAGAGAAACAGAAAGAGAGAGAGAGAGAGAGAGAGAGAGAGAGAGAGAATGGGCATGCCAGGGCCTCTAGCCATTGCAAATGAACTCCAGATGCATGTGTCACCTTGTATATCTGGCTGTATGTTGGTACTGGGGAATCAAACCTGGGTTTTTAGGTTTTTCAGGCAAGTGTCTTAACAACTGAGCCATCTCTCCATCCCATCCTTAACTTCTTAAAACTAAGAAACACTTTACGTTATTTTTCTAGTTCAGATGCTGTACCTTTACTCTCCATCAAAAGAAGAAAAACAAAACACAAAACAAAACAGGTCTTGCAAACAACAGTTGCTCACAGATAAAATAAAAGCTACTTCCCATCTGTCATCATTGGTCTTTGGAAACTATAAATTGTCTTTCTAATTTGTCCTCAACTTTTGACATATAACTCAAAACAACTTCTCACACACAGGTGATATGGTTATTTCAAATATTGTTTACAAGTGGCATGAAGAGATTGGATTAAATTGGAAGTGCAGATGACGGATACTCTTAAAATAATTGCCACTTTGGTAGTTTAACATGTGAGCTCTGCCATTTGTAATACTTTGAAGTAAACTAATCTAAATTAAAATCTTCTCAGATCAATAGCTCAAGTTTTTAAAACCACAGAATATTCTTAATAGGCCAAAGAAATCATATTTTCAAAATTCGAAAGTCTATAGTAGGCTAACATAGGTTTGGTGGAGTATTTTATAGCAGACTACAATTTTTTTTTGCAAAAATATATTAAAAAATCAGTCAGGCCACGTGTAAATTATTCTAAACATACAATTCCTTCTGCAACACTCCATTTTTTGAAAGATGTCATCTCTTTGATTCGATGTGTAAAACTAATCCATTAACCAGGCCTTTTGCTACCTGGAGGACAATGTGAGTTTTCATCTTTGAAGTGCTATAAATGATATTAAGTTTTGGTGAGTTTGTAGACAGGACTAGTGTAAACAACTCAGTGAATAGAGAAACTCAAGGATGTAGTGTTGGAATTAAGGCAAATGGCATTGATCCTCGGAGAGAGACCTCGCATGGGTGGAGATTCTGACTTGGTACAAGTCAATTATAACAGTCCACATTACTTGGTTTCCATGGAAAATAATATAAAACTCTAAGTAGAAATCAAAAATCCATATTTTGATTACTGATATCAGAAAGTTATATAGTCTTGAAAAGGTGTTAGACAGGTTTGATGAGAGACTAAGAGTAGCTTGACTATCATGCCAGTAAACTATCAGGGCAGTTGAGGCTGCTTTCTAAGAACATCTTCACATTGCACTATGTTCACAAAGATACTCACAAGCTTAGCTATGACCTTTCACATCCTCAGTTCATCTACTTTGTGTGAGGGGTGCTGGAACTCTGCAAAGAGTCAGCCCACACTGCCTCTTTTCCATTTTTATGATACACACCGAGTTTACTAAAGGGACTCTTGACCAATGCCCAAATTCTGGCTGTTAGTTTCCCTCACACTTTCCACATCAATTTTAGTCAAGAGGAAGCTGAGGGAAATGAGAGAAGAATATATTCTCTTAAGAATTATTCTATCATGTTACCTAATCAACCATTTGGTCATTCATCCTTTGTACTGAAATAGACAACCTCCCTAGTCTTATATCACATTACTTGATCATAAGCTTGGTCTTCAAGTCAAAGTTTTATTTTGCATAGTTTATGTCATATAAAATCCCATCCTTAAAAAATGCTCATAGGAGTCCCAGAGTCTTGTGTGAGGGTAGAAGTTATCGTACTGAGAAAATGCAGTGCATATTCATAGTGAAGGGTTTTAATAAATGAATCTATTAAAGTAGTTGGATATGAAATCAAACTACAAAATCAGCAGATTTCTACTTTCTGTGTTTTGATTGGCTTTGAGGCCTGATTCACAGGAAGTAATTCATGTCTGGCACTTGAAACCTGGTGAAATGTTATGGCTGGAGAGGTTGCAGATCCTATGAAAGGATCTTTTTTTTTTTTTTTGTGAAATGGATATGTATTCAAATTGCCTTTTAACTATTTTGTTTATACTCATCAACTAATGCTACTCACAGCCTCTGGTGAGAGAGGCTTGTTTGTGAAGTATGTGGAAGTTAATGTAGAGGCTCAGAACTGGTCAAAGAACCAAGAATAAGAGGCCGCTGAGTGCTCAGCCTTGTGTGGAGCATCTATGTTACTTCCTTCCAAGGCTCAGGGAGCCTCATGGAAGATGAGGTATTGAGGATGTAAGAACCAAATGATGGGGAGAAGTGCTGTGGAATGCTGTCTTCCAGACATGACATGCCTATTGTGTTATGAACACGCAGTCATTGGGGTTACCTTCACAAGATTGGGCCTGTCAATATTCTATAATGAATGGGAGAGAAGCTGATGATCCCCCACTTCACAAGGAGCTATTGGTAATTGATGGTTGCTGGTGGAGGGGAAGTCATATTTATTCAATGATGTAGACACTAATAAGCTGCCTGTTCTCCAGCAAATAAATTCCTACCAGGTTCATACAAGCAACCCTAAATAAACTCAGTAATCATAAAAACATGAAAGTATGGGGGGGCTATTTCAAAATAAGAAGGGGGTCAGTAGAGGTAGGAGAGGGATAAGAGGGCAATGTGTGGGGTGAATATGACCAAAATACATTGTACACATGTATGACATTGGCACAAATAAGGTGGATAAGTAGAACAATGGAACATAACTAAGCCAGTACACATACAGTTATCTGATATATAACAGGACTCTAAGAATGTATGATGGGAAAAGGAGAGAACAATG
Source organism: Dipus sagitta (assembly GCA_036346955.1). Taxonomy (NCBI): domain Eukaryota; kingdom Metazoa; phylum Chordata; class Mammalia; order Rodentia; family Dipodidae; genus Dipus; species Dipus sagitta. The sequence continues at coordinate 184,024,099 of CM070771.1, forward strand.
AGTTCTTCAACAAACAGTGTTGGGAAAACTTGATAACCATATACAGAAGAATAACATTGTATCTTTATCTTATATCATACACAAAACCCAGCTCAGACTAGATTAAAGATGTAAAGCTGGGACCTGATACTGAAAAATTCCTAAAGGAAAAAAAAAAAAGAAAACATTATACTATTGGTCTTGACGGTGATTTCTTGAATATAAAATCAAAAGCAAAAGTCAACAAATGGGGCTGGACAGATGGCTTAGCAGTTGAGGTGCTTGCTTGTGAAGCCTAAGGAACCAAGTTCAATTTCCCAGGATCTACATAAGCCAGATGCACATAGTGGGGCCTGTGCCTGGAGGTCATCTGCAGTGGCTAGTGGCCCTGGTGTGCCTGTTCTTTCTTTCTCTCTCTCTCTCAATAAATCTATACACATATATGTATATATACATATATATATTTAAAAAGTCAACAAATGAATCTACATCATATTAAAAAGTTTGCATAGTAAAGAATGAAAGGTAGCCTACAAAATAGGAGGCAATTTTGCAAATAATGTGTTGTGGTTTGTGAAATGTCCCTTATATGCTCGTGTGTTTGAATACTTGGTCCCCAGCTGGTGGCAACTGTTTGGGAAGACTGTGAAACCTTTAGAAGGTGGAGTTTGCAGGAGAAAGGGGGTTACTAGCGACAGGCTTTCAGGTTTTATAGCCATTCCTACTTTCTGTTGGTTCTCTACTTCCTGCTTATCAAATTGACCAACTTAACTTTCTGCTCCTGCCACCTTCCCTTCACCTTTCCTTGGGGAGGTGGTAGAACCTCTCAGGAGTGAGGCTTTCTGGGGGCAAGACTTGAAGGTTGAGTGCCCAGGCTAGTACCTGTCCCATCTTGGCTTCCTGAGCCACTAGGTATTAACAAAGAACGTTACCCTTTTGTTGCCACAGACGAGGGAGCCATTCCCACTGTCATGCCCTTAAACTTCTGTGAGCAACAAATACGTCCTTCCCTCTTTATGTTGGTTCTTGTCTGGTATGTGGTCGTAGCAACAAGAAAAGTAACCCATATGTTCATAGTAGCCAAGAGGAGAAAGCAATACCAATGGCCCTGATGGATCGATGGATAGAGCAAACATGCTACATGAAGAGCCCAGTAAAAATTATGTGATTGAAATATATTTCTCACACTTCCAGAGGTTGGCAAGTCCACGATCAAGATACAATTATATTTAGTGTCTGCTGAAGGCCATATTTCTGGTTCATAAGTAAGGAAATGTCCTCTTTTTCTGACTTCACATGGTGGTGAGACTCCCTTCAGAAGGGCACTAATCTTTTCTGAGAAGCCTGTGCTCATGAGCTAAACATCCCCAAAGAGTCCCTACCTCCTGATACTGCTCCTAATACTGTAACATTGGTGGTAAAGACAATGAGTTTTGTTGGCACCCATACTCATGTCACTGCTGATATGCTACAACATGGGTGAACCTTGAGAACATGAAGTAACAAAGGGACAAATACTATATAATTTCACTTTTATGAGACTTATAAATGCTCATGGTGGCAGTATGGAGAATGATAATTGCGTGGCCTGGAGTAGGAGGAAATCATGAGTGGCAGTTGCTGCTCATCGGTACTATAGCTTGTATGTTTTGTTCCCCAAAGGTTCATCTTCTGGAAGTGGCATCCCCATTGTGGTGATACTGAGAGGTGGGGAGACCTTTAAGGAATAAAGCTCAGGGAGAATTGTTAGATCCTTGGGTATGTTGCCTTCAGCAGAGAGGAGAGGAGCTCTTACGAGGCCATGAGTTAGTTCCCGAGAGAGGAATTGTGTTGAAAGATCAAGGTGGGGTCTTTCTGTTCTATGGCTTTTTGTCTCATCATATAATCCTTCTTTCATAGGTGCTGATATGATGGCACCCATCCTGGTGTGATGCATTGGGGCTGGGTGGGTGGGGGGAGGATGGAGCCTCACCACCGCTGGAGCCATGCTATTTGAACTAGGACTCTCTAAAACTGTGAGCTAAGCAAGCTTCTTTGGGTTAGCAATGATTAATACTGCTTTTTTTTTTTTTGTCATAGCACTACAAAATGGACTAATATAAATCAGGATACCATTTCAATTAGACAAAGTGAATCAGTTCTAAAGATCTATTGTATAGTGTATGCTTATACTTAACAATGGTATATTATACATTTAGAATCTCAAAGGATCAATCATGTGTCATATCTTTTTTAAATTTTTATTTATTTATTTTTCTTTTGGTTTTTTGATTTTTTTGAGGTAGGTTCTTACTCTAGCACAGGCTGACCTGGAATTCACTATATAGTCTCAGGGTGGCCTCAAACTCTCTCAGTGATCCTCCTACTTCTGCCTCCCAAGTGCTGGGATTAAAGGTGTGTACCACCACGCCCAGTGAAGTGTCATATCTTCTTACCACAGTAAAAACAAAAGGGCAACATGTAAGGTATTGCTCATTTTATGTGGAATTTTATGGAAATGGAAACTAGGATGTTAGAATGATTGCTTACAACTGACATTGCTTTATTACTTGCTTATAAAGCCCAGGGCTGGGAAGTTGGCTCAGTGGTTGGGAATGTTTGCTGATTTAGCATGAGGGCATCTCATGTCGAAACCTCCAAATTGAACTCCTTAGAACCCAGGTAGAAAGCTGGGCCTGGTCACACATGTCTGTAACCTAAATCTACAGGGATTCGAGACTGAAGAATTGCTGGGACTCGCTGAGTGAGCAGCAGCTCTGGATAGAGGGAGAGACTCTATCTCAAGAAAAGAAATGAGGAGATGAGCAACAAGAAGAGAATGCCCAGTGTTGTCCTCTGGACTCCACATACATGCACATGGTGTGCAAGCATCTGTACACACGTGTGCATACACCATACATTACACCACATACCCACACCAAACACATACTCTATATACACACACACATACACAACAAATTAATAAAACAATAATTATTATATTTCTTAATCATTTATTAGTAATTAGCACTTAGAAACAATAATGACAGTTACATTTGCATGGCTTACAGACTTACTTGGGTTTATAATACTAGTCTATGTGGGTAATTAAGAGAACTAGTTGTACCTGTGTCAGTTAGGCAATGGCCTCCTTTAACAACATGGAAGCATCTTGGGAGCCCCTGGAGCATTAAGCAATATTCTATACACTGTTCATATATTATCTCCTTTAAGATATACAACAATCTCACAAATCAGATATTATTTTAATCAACTATTATAAACCTTTTTCACATAAGGAAACTAATTAAACCACTTTCCCCAAGTTGCCCAACTCTGAAGCAGCAGAAGTAGAATTCAATCACAGGCTTTCTGCCCCCAGGTTTTTTGTCCTTAACCACACCATGTAGCCACTTAACTCTTGTTAGCTAAGTCCTTCACAGTGCCCAGTGGCTGGACTCACTACTGTGGCCCCAAATGAATCCATACTGAGGCAGGCAATTTAAAATATAATCACACTCATTTTGCAGTCATTGTTTTGGTTAAGCTATTCACTAGAGTTGACTTTCCTCATCGATCCTAAGTCTCTTCTGACTGGGAACTTGCAGAAAGTCTTAGAGTGTCTTTTGAGTGTGTCCTGTTAATGACCATTCTCTTTCTTTGTAGATATGTGCTCAGAGGACCTTAGTTTCTGTTCTGTTCCAGGGGCTCTTTCCTTCTCCTCAGTACTCGCTTCCTGGTCAGTTCTTCCCAACCACCATGATAGAGTTGGTCACATTTCTTGACACTGTTCTTGCATTCCCGCAAATCGCAGCAGTGGGATCTTACCACTGCAGCTTCAGCACTAAGCATGTTGCTCAACAGAGAGGACATACAGCAACTGTGTTGAGCAAATTACTGGGAACCTTCCCTAGCTTCTGTCGCAGGCCAGGCATCTAGAAATAAACCATCCCTTCCTGAGACAAAATTTGATTTATTGATTGAGAGCGAGAGAGGAAAGAAACAGGTAGAGAGAGAAAGAGAGAGAGAGAGAGAGAGTGAGAGAGAGCACACCAGGACCTCCTGACACTGCAAATGTGCTCTAGATGTATGTGTCATCTTGTGCATGTGGCTTATGTGGGCATGGGGGAATTGAAGCTGGGTCTTTAGGCTTTGCAGACAAGCACCTTGACTGCTAAGCCATCTCTCCAGCCCCTTTTCTGAGACAAAGTTTTTATGCATGACACAGAATGTGTCAACATTCAAACTTTTTCATTTATTCAGATGACATAAAGACTAGCGGTATACTCCCTGGCCAGACACCTTCATGTTTTGAAAATGGGATCAAGCTGATGTTATGCAACACATAAACAGACATCGGAATGAGACAGATGAATGACATTTGCATAACTAGACTATCAATATTAAAATAACAAGATGGGAACTTTAAATGTAATATTAATTAGAAACCTGAACTAATTTTATTATTAGCCATTAATATCAAGGAAACATGATCATACTTCTTAAAGTACAGAAATGAAAGTTTATGAGATAGATTTTGCTGTGTACAATAAGACAATTTCATAAAAGATTTTATTTTTAAAATTGCACTTTAAAGTCATCATATATTTTATTTAATAATAATATAAATAATAATAATAAATAATAATATTTAATAATTTTTTGAGGTGTAATTCACCTGCCACTTGTTTTAAGTAGCACGTTCACTTGTTTTAAGAAATACAATTAAAGACTTTTAGTATGTTCACAGAATCATGCATTGTCACACTATAACTATTGAACAGAATATGTCATATTAATGTACTTCACATATAAGATAGCTGTTTACATAATTTGTTAAGAGTCCACAGCAAGGACGCTAAAGATATTAGGAACCATTTGTGAAAAACCATTTGTGAACAAAGACCTTGCATTGGGTGTTGCCTGAGATACTTGATGTGAGAGAGCTCTCTTTTTGACCTTTTCTGTGTACATCTTCATTTCATACTTTAGAAGTAAATTCATGGTTAATTTCAGCTTGATAGATTTTCATTTTTGGAGGAGATAGGGTCATACTATGTAGCCCAGACTGACTTCCAATTTGCTACATAGCCCAGCTTGTTTTGAACTTGTTACTCTTACTTAGCATCTTGATTACTTGGATTGCAGTGATGTATCACCACTCTCAGCTGTGTTTTTAGTTTTTTTTTTTTTTTTTTTTTTGTTGTTGTTTGTTTCATGGTGTTTGGGATTAAACCTAGGTAAGCCTTTGAACACACTGGAAAGAATTCTACATACATCTACATCTCCAACCCTTTATTTTTTTTAACTTTTATTATTTGGCCAGAGAGTGAGTAGTGTAAAGGACTGTGCCTAACTCTTATTATACTGACATCAAAGTAGTTAGAAAAGGATAGTTTAGGGATGGAGGGATGGCTTAATGGTTAAGGCACCTGCCTGCAAAGCTAAAGGACCCAGTTTTAATTCCCCAGTACCCACATAAGCTAGATGCACAAGGAGGCATATACATCTGGAGTTTGTTTGCAGTGGCTGGAGGCCTAACAGCCCCCATTCTTCCTATCTGCATTTTTTCTCTCTCTAAAAGAAATAAATAAAAATAAACAATTTTGAGATCTGTCTTCTCTCTCACCTCCTTTGAGGCAGGGTTCCTCATTGTTGTTCACTGGAAGCTCCAAGTGCCAACTTGCAGAAAATTCTGCTGACCCCACCTCCCTTCTCCTCTTGGGCACAGCAGGATTACAGAAGCCATCACAAACTCAGGCTTCTCTGAGGACTGAACTCAGATACTTAGAGTTGTGTGGCAAGCCTCTATCCACTGCCATCTCCCCAGCCTGGTTTTATATTACTTAAATTATTCTTTCTGTATTTCACATGAAGAGACCCCTGCCCACATTTACATAGCTCTTGTGTGGTCAGTGGAGAAATGAAGAGTCTACGCCACCAATTTTCACTCCTGCTTCTAGGGCCTCAGACACAAATATTTTAAGAACTTTTCAACTGAAGGAAAAAATTCTCCAAGTATTGTTTAGAATGGAGATGTGATTGGGAAACTTGTGCCATCAATGGGGATAACACAGGGGGGAATAAGAACTCTACCAGCAATAAGAATGGGAGGGGAGAGAGAATAGGGGCTCTCCATTAGTAATCATTTGTGGGGCTTGGGAAGTCAGTGTAGCTGGGGTGCTTGGAAGTAAATAGTTTCCTACTCTGGAGTTCACCAGGTGCTTGTACCCTTTACTAATTTTAGCTGCAGTTTGAAGGATACAAAAATGGAAATGTAAATATTTATGCAATGACCAAGAAAAACCAATTAGTGTTGCACCAATGAAAAATAATAAATAACTTATTATGTCTTGTAAAAATTTGACTCTTTCCATATATGTTTTGCAGTGCATGTTTACTGTACAAGTGCACTTAGAAACTCAAGTACCCCAGGAATAAAGCATATTATGCAAGCTTTATAAAATGATGTTAGGCTATCAAATCGCTGTGTTTTTTAAAAAAATATTTTATTTTTCTTTATTTGTTTATTTGACAGAAAAAGAGGGAGAGAGAGAGAGAGAGAGAGAATGGGTGTGCCAGGGCCCCCAGCACATGAACTCCAGACATATGTACCCCCTTGTGCATCTGGCTATCCTGGGTCCTGGGAAATCGAACTAGGGTCCTTTGGCTTTGCAGGCAAACACCTTAACAGCTAAGCCATCCCTCTAGCCCAAATCTCTGTGTTTTAAGAAAACAATGAAATAGGATCTGGGTACCCAATAATTTATATAGTGTTGCAGTCAGGTTCGCATTGGTGGTAGAAATCACCCAACCAAGAGCAGCTTGTGGGAAAAAAGAGATTTATTTTGGCTTACAGGCTTGAGGGGAAGCTCCACAATGGCACAGAAACAATGGCATGAGCAGCGGGTGGACATCACTCCCTGGCCAACATAAGGTATACTGTAGCAACAGGAGATTGTGCCAAACACTGGCAAGGGGAAACTGGCTATAACACCCATAAGCCCGCCCCCAACAATACACTGCCTACAGGAAGCGTTAATTCCCAAATCTCCACCAGCTGGGAACCTAGCATTCAGAACATCTAAGTTTATGGGGGACACCTGAATCAAGCCACCACATATAGGCAATGTCAGAGTTGCATATTTTTTCCAAAATGTAGCAAATTCAGTGATACTTTCCCTAGCAATCTCCAACCCCTCCCCCCCAATAGAAGTACAGAGGCCCTGGCTGCCAGTTAGCAGTGCATTTTTAGGCTTAATATTCCCGACAACTCCAAATAGTATTATTTTTTAAAGACAGAAAAGTACAATAAAGTGAAGGTGTATTTTTTTCTATGTTACTTACTTGACAGCTAGAACTGGAAGTACTTTATGATTTTTTTCCTTATTTTATCACATGGAATTTGCTATGTGATAATAGGTTACTTATATATTTGAAGCATTTATCTTGAATATCCTTTTGACTACTATAAGCTCTTATGTAAAATATACCTTATGTAAATTAATGATTTTAAGTTTTGAAACAGTTCTAGAGAAATTCAGATTAATGACAAGCTTAACCTTCTTTTAGAGAAAAGGACTCAGATTGGAAAGACTATGAAAACCCAGTTCTCCATGGCTTAAAAAACTTTGCTTTGATTCATTACATTATAGTTTCTTACCAGTATATTCTGTGTGTCATTCATCCAGCCATCATTCATCCACTCATTTTCTGATTTATAAAAATGTTATTCACCTATAATACACCAGAGACCATTACATTCTCATAGGGGTAGATGAATGAGAGAAGCAAAAATAAAATAAAATAGACAGTGATAAGGGCTCTGAAATGAATACTAACAATTAAAAAAATTGGACTTTTTCATGCCCCTGGTTTTTGTTGATTATGTTGAGACTACTGTTATATCCATCTTAGCTGTGTAAGTGTGAAGAAGAAAAGCTGGGAATGCCTTACATCACTTGCTTCCTTCTCATAGGAGATGGGACTATGGATACAGGAAGAACCATTTGTTTCTGTATTGCCAGACAAAAAGGGAGTGTTCTAGGCAGAAGGCACATTATTGGGGCTGTTTTACAGGGCTACTTCTAGATAATGAGATCTTACTCTCTTCAATGCTTGTTTTAGAAACATGGTGGTCAATTCCATGGAAAGTGTCTCCAGTCACTAATATACCACACGGTTACTTAGAAGAGAGGATGTTGAGCTTAGAGGTGTAGCTCAGTGGCAGAGTGCTTACCTAGCATCATGAGGTCTGTGTTCAATCTTGAGTCATGAAAAAAGGGGGGATGGGAGAGATGGCTCCATAGTTAGCTTTTGCCTGTAACGCCTAAGGACCTAGGTTCAATTCCCCAGTACCCACATAAAGTCAGATGCACAGGTGACACATGCAACTGGGGTTCATTTGTAGTGGCTGGAGGCCCTGACACACTCCTTTTATCTCTCTTTATATACATGCCTCCCCCTCTCCTAAATAAATAAATAACATGTTTTTAAAAAGAACTCTGGTTTTTATTGATCACACTGAAGTCACTATTATGCTCGTCTTAGCTCAGCAACTCTGAAGTCTAATTATTATGTGTGCCACACTTGTTTTTGAAAGCTAGGAGAAAGGAGTCTCCTATGGAAGTTCTTAGGGGAAAGTGATGGGCAACTCACACTGCTAATTAGTCTTTTCACATTACTTAATGTCTTAGTCAAATTACTTTCTTTTTGGTAGCCTTCCCATTTCCTCTCATCTGCTGAATAATAAGTTGCTGAGTGTTTGTAAACACCATTCTGAAGAGGAATAACGGATATTCTCCAAGTACACCAGATCTGCAATGCAGAGTGACAGTGTAATTTTGCCTTCAGGGTTCTGGAAGAGATAGCATTTCTTGTGCACTGTCATTATACCCACAATTAGACTAAGCCAGAAAAGACTCACCTTCTTGTGACATTTTCTGCAAGACAGGAAAATATTTGTAAACATATGACAAAGTGAATGTTTTATTTTAAGTCATCTGACTCTTTAGAACAATGTTGTGAATTTTAATATTTGCCATTTTAGGCATTTGAAAGTGATATTTTTAAAATCCTTTTTTTTTTTTTTTTTTTGAAGTAGGAGGTAGGGTCTCTCTCTAACCCAGGCTGATTTGGAATTTACTATGGAGTCTCAGGCTGGTCTCAAACTCACAACGATCTTCCCATCTGTGCCTCCCAAGTGCTGGGATTAAAGATGTACACCACCGTACACCATCATGCCTGGCTAAATTCTTTACTTATGTGTGTGTGCACGCACACTTGTGCGCATGTTCCAGGGACACCTGTCACTGCAAATGAACACCAGGTGCCTGTGCCATTTTTTGAGTCTAGATTACGTGGGTGGCTTGGGAATCGAATACTGGCTCTTAGGCTTTGCAAGTAAGTACTTCTGACCACTGAGCAATCCTCCCAGTCCTGATACTTTTTGTAAGTTATTCAAAACTATGAAACAGAATATTATGTGTTAGATTATTTATGATTGACATATAGTTAGATCTAATAATCCAGGGGTTTAAAATAGGAGTTTCGAATTGCTCATACTGACATTGAAGGGAATGAACGAACTAGTGACAGTGACTTTTCTTGGTCTTTGCTCTACTCAGGTTTTGTGAATATGTCCTGTAGGTTTTAAAGATAGAACGTCAACACTTCTATAATAAGTGTGCTACCTAGTGATTCCTAAGCTCTATCACCAATTTCCCAATTTATTGGCTGTCAAGGGCAATTCTCTGTTTTATAAATTTGGAGACAGCACAAGTTACATTTGTCTAAACTAATAAAGCTTAGTGTGAGCTTGGAGCCTACTCATTTTCTGTTGGACTTTTAGAAGTTGGGAGGAAGACAGGATCAGGATGAGGTGGAAGTTGTTGAGCTGAGCAGTGAGCTGTTTTCACCTAAGGTTCCCTGCTTTTTTCTTTTTACCTTTCTCCCAGTGAAAAGCAACATCTGTGGACTTCAGCTTGTTAAGTGTGCTGGGAAAGAAGACATGAGGTGTGATGTGGGACTGCCCTTGATGACTCATGGGGCAGTTACAGAGTGTGGGGAATCATCAAATCCTCATGGTCTGTGGGGAGAGAACAAGCCTGGTTGTCCCCTCACACCAGCCATAGGAAACAAACTAGTATTATTATCATTGTTGCTATAAGCAGTCACCACAGAGAAGCTTAACAGAATCTGGTTTTAAAAGGTATATGTGGGGCTGGGTACATAGCTCAGGGGATAAAGCACTTGTCATGTAAGCTTAAGTACCTAAGTTTGTGTCCTCAGATCCCATGGAATCATGATGACTTCTGTAATCCTAGCACTCTAACAGTGAAAAGGGAGGTAGAAATAGGAGAATATTACAGAATCACACAAACCAGCTACTCTGGCAAATGCAGCAGTGAATAACAAGAACAGAACTCCTGCTGCAAGCAAGGTGGAAGGCAAGGACTAACTGACACCTGAAGTTCTCCTCTGACCTCCATATGAGTACCATTACACATGTGAGTGTGCACACGCACACACACACACACACACGACCATGCACATGCACACACGACCATGCACACATACACACACATGATCAAGCATACAAACTCACACGCATGTCCATGTACCTGCGCGCGCGCACACACACACACACACACACACACACACACACAGCAAAAAGGTATGTGTGTGTTCACAAATAATTTTGTGAAGATATTCAGGATATCCTTTTAAAGTTGGCCTTTTCCTGTATTCTCTGACTCATTCTCTATGACATTTCATAGTTTGAACATACTTTGCTGGGCCTATGTGTTGCTTTAAAAAAGAATGAATTGGTCTTGGGGCTGCCTGGACCCTGCGAGCTTACTGTGGAAGCAGGCCCTTTGCTCTGACTCCCTGATTGAATGGCCTCTAGGTCCCCAACTCCTGGGTGCCATGCTCCAGAGGGTGCACTAACAAAGTGAGTAGGCCAAAGCTTCTGGTTGCTTTCCCTCCTCCTAGTTCCCTGATCCCAGTACCTCTGCTGCTGTCTTGAGCCAGTCTGTTCCCTGTGTGTGGGATGCAGAAGCTGGTCTTTTGCTCTGTTTCCTGATTGGCTCCATGGGTACCCAAATCTCTATTCCCCAGATCCAGAGGATGCATGGGCCACTGTAGAAACTGGCCTCTTGCCCCTGGCTCTCCATCTTTCTGGCTCCTGGTTCCCCAAGACCTAATCCCCATGTGCTGAAGAGTACATGCAAGTGGAGTGAGTATCCCAGAGCTCTCAGTTCCCCACTTCCCAGTTCCCCAGATACCTTGATGTACCTGCAATCTCCACAATCTGTGTATCTGTTGTTATAACCTTATTATACATTAATCAGGTTCACATTTAAAACAGAACACCCTCTGAAGATCCTACAAGGACAAATACTTACTTTCCCCTCAATAGAATAAAATGTTTCCCTGAAATGGGTAGACCAAAATGCAAAAAAAACCCCAACAAAAGTCAGAAAACAGAGATATCCATCATGGGTCCCACAATGGAAGTCTCTAATGAAATCATAGATAAATCAACAGAAATAGAATCTCAAAATGAAAACACAATGGCCAATGTGACCCTGATTAACAGATCACCTCAGATTTCTCAGTGGAAACCCTGAAAGCCAGAAGGGACTAGAATGGAACACTTCAAAGTCTAAAAAACAATGGCTTCCAACCCAAGCTACTCTACCCAGTGAATTTATCCCTCATAATAGATGCTGAAAGGAAAACTTTCAATGAAAAAAAAGTCACCTCTATGATTATATGAACACAAAGCTAAACTTACAGAGAATACTTCATGGAAAACTCCACAAAAAAAGTCAAACAACCAATCTCAAGAGCCAACAAGAATATCACAATAACCAAAACTAGACTAGGCTCAAAAAAGTACAAAACAGAAGAAAGCACCAATGCCCATCATGGCAGTGATTAAATCAAACCTCACAGTTATAACTGTAAATATTAATGGTCTTACCTCACTCATCAAAAAACACAAGTTAGGGCTGGAGAGATGGCTTAGTGGTTAAGGTGCATGCCTGTGAAGCCTAAGGACCCAGGTTCGATTCTCCAGGTCCCACATAGTGGTGCATGCATCTGGGGTTCATTTGCAGTAGCTGGAGGCCCTGAAGTGCCCATTCTCACTCTCTCTATCTCTCTCTCCCTCTCTCTGTCTCAACTAAACAAAGAAAATAGATAAATAAAATGTTTAAAAAACACAAGTTAGCAGGATTGATTAAAAAAATGATCCTTCAATCTGCTGTCTTCAAGTAACCCCCCTCATCACTAAAGACATACACCTCCTCAGAGTGAAAGGATGAAGAATGGAAAATGATATTCCAAGCAAATGGAAATAAGAAACAGCATGTATTGCTATATTAATATCTGCTAAATTAGACTTCAAACTAAAAGTAATCAAAACAGACAAAGAAGGCCACTTCTTACTCATCAAGGAACAATAAAACATAACATTACAATCATAAATCTATATGCACCAAACACAGGTGCATCACAGTTTATAAAACAAAACCTACTTTACAACAACACAGAAACAAACATCAGTACCATTATAGTCAGAGACAGCAGTACTCAACTATCATCAATGGATAGATCAGCCAAGCAGAAAATCAACAGGAAAATAATAGAGCTCAACAACACCATAGATCAAGTAGACCTAACAGACATCTACAGAACATTCCACCTGAAATCTGTGGAATACACATTCTTCTCAGCATCCCATAGAACTTTCTCCAAAATAGACCATATATTAGGCCCTAAAGCATGCCCCCATAAAGTCAGAAAAATTAAAGTAACTTCATGCATCATATCAAATCACAATGTTTTAAAGTTAAAAATTAACAACAAGAGACACATCAGGAAATTCACTAGCTTCTGGAGACTGAACAACACACTTTTAAACAATGAATGGTTTGTGGAAGAAATCAAAAAAGAAATTGTAAAATTTGTAGAATTGAATGATAATGAAAACAAAATCTACCAAAACTTATGGGGCACAATGAAGGCAGTCATAAGGAGAAAATTCATAGTGTTAAATGACTTCATAATAAAGGCAGAGAGATTCCAAATTAATAACCTAACTTTCCATCTAAAGGCATTGGATAAACAAGAAGAATCAAATCCTAAGAGCTCCACACAGAAATAAGTAATCAAGATCAGCACAGAAGCTAATGAATTGGGAACTAAGAAAACAATTAAAAATCAATGAAACAAAGAGCTGGTTCTTTGAAAAAATAAATAAGATTGATAAATCCCTGGCCAATTTGATTAAGAAAAAAGAAAGAGAAGTCTCAAACTAACAAAATCAGAAATGAAAAAGGAGAGATCACAACAGACATCAATGAAATTGGAAGAATCATCAGGGCATAATTCCAAATCCTCTACTCCACAAAATTAAACAATCTGGAAGAAATGGATGAATTCCTAGACACATACCACCTACTAAAACTAAACTCAGAGCAGATTAATCTCCTAAACAAACCTATCAAATCCATGGACATTGAAAAAGTACTCCAAAAGCTCCCCAAAAGAAAAATCCAGGACCAGATGGCTTCTTACTTGAATTCTATCAAACCCTCATTGAAGAATTGAAACCAATTTTTCTCAAACTGTGTGCATAATCTGAAAGCAGGGAATCCTCCCCAACTCCTTTTATGAATCCAGAATCACCCTAATACCAAAACCAGACAGAGATACAACAAGAAAAGAAAACTATAAGTCTATATTCCTGATGAATTTAGATGAGAAGATCCTGAACTATATCCTTGCAAACCAAATTCAACAACACATCAAAAGCATTATTCACCTTTATCATGGCTTCATCTCAGGGATGCAGGGATGGCTCAACATATGGAAACTGGTCAATATAATACACCACATAAATAAACTTAATATTAAGAACCACATGATCATCTCAATTGATGCAGAGAAAGTTTTTGACAACATACAACACCACTTCATGATCAAAACACTGGAAAGAGTAGGAACGGATAGTTTAAATCTCAACACAACAAAAGGTATATATAAACACATAAAGCTCAAATAATTCTTACTGGGGAAAGACACAAGGAGTTCCCACTGAGATGGGAAACAAGACAGTGGTGCCTACTCTCAGCACTTCTCTTCAACATAGTACTAGAAGACAGGAGAAAGAAATAAGGGGGATACAAATTCATAAGAAGTCTAGTTGGCCCTATTTGCAGATGACATGATCCTATACATAAGTGACCTGAAAGTTTCCATCTCAAAACTTCTAAAAGTGGTCCTCCCACTTCCCTAGTCTGGGTTCCCTGTGCAGACAGTGTGTGGGCGTGCACGGCAGTCTGGAATGAGTAGGCAAGACCCCTGCTTCCCAGCTCCTCCCACGTCCTTGGTCTTGGTTCCCTGCTAGGACAGTGCATAAGTGGGAGCAGAGGTCGGGAGTGAGTAGGCCAGACCCCTCTTTCCTGGCTCCTCCCATTTCCCTGATTCAAATTCCCTGGGCTGGTGTGTGTGCTACAGGGCATGGTGCAGAGTAAGTAGGCCAGATCCCTGTTCTCTGGCTCTTCCCACTCCTCTGGTCCTGGTAGGTCCCATTGTGCCTTGTTTGGGGAGGCCTGGTACCTATGTGAGCTGTGGAATCAGGCTTTTTGCTCTGGTATCCTGACTGGCCATTGGGTACCAACATCTCTGTTCACCTCAGTCAGAGGGTGTATGGGCCAAAGGATAAAAACTTGCTTATTCCTCAATAAAATAAAGACTTTTCCTAAAATGGGTAGAAAACAATGCAAAAAAGCCAATGAAAGTCAGAAAACTGAGATATCTCCACCAAAGATGCTAGTGCTGCAATGGAAGCCTCCAATGAAATCATAGAGATATCAACAGAAATTCATTCCCAAAATGAAAACACAACAAGTAATAAGACTCTGATTTAAAAAAAAAATCACTGAACTGGTAGCAAACCATCAAAGAACCAATAATTGTATCAATGAAATTGAACAGAATCATCTCCTAGAGCATTTAACTTTTGACAGTAGGCTTAACGTGATTGAAAAAAAAAAAAACATTAAAAACCTCCAAAGAGATATGGGTCAAGAAATGGAAGATCTCAACAACTGGTTCATTAAACTTAATGAATACTTGATCAAATGCAAAAATGAATTCCAGGAAGTATCAAGAAAATCAGAACTCAAATTGAAATTGTACCTCAAAACAGAAATGGACATGATGCATAATAACATAACAGAAAACAAAAATCAAATAGAGATTATACAAACCTCTGTAGCATCCCTTATCAACAGTTATTCATTTGGAAGATAGACCCTCTGAACTGGAAGACAAGACAGAAGAAGTTGATTGGGAGGACAAAATTTTGCTAAGTTCAAAAAATCAAGTGAACAGAATATGAGGGAACGGAGGGATACCCTAAAACATCCTAATACCCGAATCATGTGTCTACCAGAAGAAGAGAAAATCCAGGCCAGAGGCATAGAAAACATATTCAACAAAATTATTGAAGAAAATTTTCCAAATCTCTCAAAAGAGAGGACTATCCAGATACAAGAGGCCCACAGAACACCAAGCAGACAGGACCAAAGAAGAAACTCTCCAAGACACATCATAGTTAAAACCCTTAACAAGGAAAAAAAAAGAGACAGTGTTAAAAGAAGCAAGAGGGAAACAATTCATAACATATAAAGGCAATCCCATCAGAAATACATCAGATTTCTCAGTGAAAACACCAGAAGGACCTGAAATGGAACATTCCAAGGTCTGAAAAAGTATGACATCCAACCCAAACTACTCTACCTAGTATCCCTCATAATAGATGCTGAAAGAAAAACTTTCCATGAAAAACTCAACTCTATGATTATATAAACATAAAGCTAATCTGACAGAGAATATTTGAGGGAATTCTCCACACAGAACAACCAACCAATCTGAAGAGCCAATAAGAAGAAGATTGCAATAACCAAATAGACCAGGTTCAAAATAGTACAAAACACAAGAAAGCACCAAACCCCATAAAACACCTCATCATTGCAGGGATTAATTAAAACCTCAAGTAATAACCTTAAATATTAATGGTCTTAACTCACCCATCAAAAGACACAGGTTATCAGGATGGATCAAAAACTGGACCCTTCTATCTGCTGTCTTCAAGAAGCCCACCTCACACTAAAGATTGACACATCCTTAGAGTGAAAGGTTAGAAAATGATATTTCAAGGAAATGGAAATAAAAAACAAGTGGGTGTTGCTATATTAATACCTGGTAACATAGACTTCAAACCAAAAGTAATCAAAAAGGAGAAAGAAGGAATGATCCAACATGAGAAGATCACAAGGATTAATGCATAAGTGCCAAACACAGGTGCACCACAGTTTATAATACAAAATCTACTTGACAATAAAACAGAAATGAACACCAATATCATCATTGTCAGAGACTTCAATACTCCATGATCTTCAATAGATCACCCAAACAGAAAATCAACAGGGAAATAATAGAGCTCAACAACATCATAGTTCAACTAGACATAATGGATATCTACAGAACTTTCTATCCCAACTCTACATAATATTCTTCTCAGCAGCCCACAGAACCTTCTCCAAAATAAACCATATATTAGGCCACAAAACATGCCTCCATAAAGTCAGGAAAATTAAAGTAACTTCCTGCATCATGTCAGATCACAATGCTTTAAAGCTAGAAATTAACAACAAGAGACATCAGAAAATTCACCAGCTTCTGGAGACTGAGCAACCCACTTTTAAATAATGAATGGGTTGTGGAAGAAATAAAAAAAAATTATAAAATTCCCAGAATTAAATGATAATGAAAACACAACCCACAAAACTTATATGACACAATGAAGGCAGTCATAAGAGGAAAATTCATAGTGCTAAATGCCTTCATAACAAAGACAGACAGATTCCAAATTAATAACCTGACTTTTGTTTTTGCTGAGGATGTTTGGATATCCAAGGCCTTCTACCATTCCATATGAATTTTGAGATGATTTTTTCAATCTCTGTGAATATGATGCTGGCATTTTTTTATTCGTATTGTATTAAATCTGTATATTGCTTTTGGTAGAATTGCCATTTCAACAATATTGATTCTACCTATCCAGGAGCATGGGAGGACTTTCCATCTTCTTGAGTCCTCCTCTATTCCTTTCTTGAGTGTTTCTGTGTTTTCATTATGTAGTTCTTTCCAAATCCTTGGTTAGTGTTATTCTAAGGTATTTAATTTTTGTTATTGTTGTTGCTATTGAAAATGGGATAACCTCACTGATTTCTTTCTCTGTATATTTGTCCTTTGCCATAGAATGCTACTGATTTTTGTGCATTGATTTTGTGTCCTGCCACTTTGCTGAAGGAATTAATCACCTTTGGAAGCTTTGAGAGGGAGACTTTTGGGCCACTTATCTATAGGATCATGTCATCCACAAATAGGATTATATATAGGATCAACTAATTTGAATCTCTTTTATTTCTTTCTCCTGTCTTATTGCTTGGAATAGTACTTTTAGCACTATGTTGAAGAGTAGTGGTGAGAGTGGGCACCCCTGTCCTTTTCCCAATCTCAGTGTGAACTCATTGAGTTTTCCCCCAATACTATTATTTGGGCTTTATGTGCTTATATATAGCCTTTATTGTGTTGAGATATAAACCTTCCATGCCTATTCTTTCCCGTGTTTTGATCATGAAGTGGTGTTGTATTTTGTCAAAGGCCTTCTCTGCATCAATTGAGATGATCATGTGGTTCTTATGGTTACATTTATTTATGTGGTGTATTACATTGACCAGTTTCCATATGTTAAACCATCCTTGCATCCCCAGGATGAAGCCTGTTTGACCAAGGTGTATAATGCTTTTGATGTATTGTTGAATTCGGTTTGCAAAGATTTTGCTCAGGATCTTTGCATCTAAGTTCATTAAGAATATAGGCCTATAGTTTTCTTTTCTTGTTGCATCTCTGTCTTGTTTGGGTACTAGGGTGATGCTGGCTTCATAAAAGGAGTCGGAGAGTATTCTCTGGTCTCCAATTATGTGGAACAACTTGATTGGTTTCAGTTCTTCAATGACAGTTTGATAGAATTCAGCTGAGAAGCCATCTGGTCCTGAACTTATCTTTTTGGGGAGGTTTTTGATTAACTGTTCAATCTCAATGGATGTGGTTTGTTTAGGAGATTAATCTGCTCTGGGTTTAGTTTGGGTAGGTGGTATGTGTCTAGGAATTCATCCATTTCTTCCACAGAATTTGATTTTGTGGAGTGGAGGTTTTGGAAGTGTGACATGATGATTCTTCCAACTTCATTGATGTGTGTTGTGATCTCTCCTTTTTCATTTCTGATTTTAATTTGAGACTTCTTCTTTTGTGCTTGATCAATTTGGCCAGGGGTTTGTCAATCTTGTTTATTTTTTACAAAGAACCAGCTCTTCATTTCATCAATTTTAAAAATTGTTGTCTCAGTTTCCAGTTCATTAATTTCTGCTCTAATCATGATTATTTCTTTCCATCTGGAGCTCTTTGGGTGGGATTATTATTTTACCACTACCTTTAGGTGGACATTAAAACAAAGAAACAAAAAACAAAGAAACAAAAAACACCTCTGGTAGTATCACCATACCCAATCTAAAGCTATATTACAAAGCCATAGTGACAAAAACCACATGGTACTGGAATAAAAACAGAAACATAGATCAGTAGACCAGAATTGAAGACCCAGACCTTTGGGCAAGTGACTACAGCTGCTTGATCTTTGACAAAGGTGCCAATAATGTACGCTGGTGAAAAGATAGCATCTTCAACTACCGGTGTTGGACAAATTGGATGACCATATGTAGAAAAATGAAATTAGACCCACTCATTTCACTATACACAAAAATCAAGTCAAATTTATAGAATGGTAGAACTTGGAACAGATCATTCTCAGTGAACTCACACAATCACAGAAAGACAACCATTGCAAGGTCTTACTCATCTGTGGTTCCTAACCTGAAACAGCTTGAGTTTCAAGGTAGGGTCTCACTATGTCCCAGGCTGACCTGAAATTAACTATAAAGTCTCAGGGTAGCCTTGAACTCATGGCAATCCTCCTACCTCTGCCTCTTGAGTGCTGGGATTAAGGTACATGTCACCATGCCTGACTGTCTTTTTCTTTTTTATTTTCCTCTGGTGCTGGCCTGTACTATGATGTGGTTTACATCCACAGTAAGCTGTTGATCAGAGAGACCTACTAGATCTCCCAAAACAAACAAGACAAACTTCTTTCAGAATACTTGATTATCCATCAGAGGTTAATGGTAAGGGCCTACTGCTGAAGACAGAACACATTGTTGGCACAGACCATGGACAGACCTGGTTGGAATCCAGAAGACAGCCAGTCCCCAGATAATTAGCCCATCTAGTGCTGGAAGGCACTACATGAGCTACTGGTGGAAAGTGGCCAACCTCTGTCCAAGCAACTAAATGTCTATTTGACTCAGAAGCAAACAATCTGATGTGATGCTCACACAAGTGCAACAGTGGCACATAGCCCTAGTGGGTATCCAACTTCTCTTGGATTGGCTAACAGATCCACTCAGTGGAAAGGAAACCATATCTGGAACTGGGAAACAAGTCTGAATCATGTCCAGATAATGATTCTGCTTTCCAATTTAAAGCTCCCACTACTCTTGGGTTATAAGAGGGTCTATACCCTTTAAATTCTCTCTAAATTAATAATGATTATCCCTTTTAACCAGTGCTGAATTCACACTCCATTGGATAATCTGCTTCTCTTTTTCAGATGGGAGCTGGACCTGAGGAGATAAACTGCCCAGTTCACTCTTGCCCCAGCTGAGACCACAGAGGAATTGGGGAAATGTGCAAGACTTCTGCTTTCTTAGTGAATCTTATATCAGCACAAGGGTGAAGGAGATAGACACTGAGGACACTCAACATCTACAAAACTAGAGATCCAGAGGCTCTGAAGAGCCCATCACTGAAGTAGACTTAAAATACTCCCAGCATGGCTCAGGGGATTTTGCAGAAGAGGGGTGGAAAGATTGTTAGAGCCACAAGTTGGGACATTTTGCACAGAGACATTGCTTCTCCCCCATAACCGACTGCTGCCCCCATAATGCATGACCCACAATCCCCATGGGGTTGACCTGCATTCCCAATGAGAAAGGCTTCTTTAGAAAAGGGGCAGGGAAGAGGGAAAGGATGGTACCAATATGTGCTGCGTACATACTAAATATTTCCATATCTAATAAAAATTTAAAAAAGAAGAGTTACTAAAAAAACTTCTAAAAGTAATTAACTCCTTCAGTGAAGTTGTAGGACACAAAATCATTACACAAATATCAGTAGCCTTTCTATGTGCAAAGGACAAATATACAGAGAAAGAAATAATAGAGGTTGTCCCATTTTCAATAGCAACAAAAAAATTAAATACCTTGGAATAACAATAACCAAGGATGTGAAAGGCATATATAATGACAAATGAAGACTTGAGAAGATGAAGGACCTTCCATGCTCTTAGATAGGTAAGATTAATATTGTGAAAATGGCAATTATACCAAAAGAAATATACAGATTTAATGCCATACCAATAAAAATTCCAGCATGATTCTTCACAGAGATAGAAAAAATGATCTCCAAATTGAAACTGAGAAGGCCTCAGATATCTAATATATGCTCAGCAAAAGAACAACTCTGGAGGTATCACCATACCTGATCTAAAGGTATATTACAAAGCCATAGTAACAAAAACAGTATGGTACTGGCATAAGAACAGAATTGAAGACCTGTACCTTAGGTTATATAACTACTGGTACTTGATCTTTGGCAAAGGTATGGATAAAGTAGATTGGAGAAAAGATAGCATCTTCAATGAATGGTGCTGGACCAATTGGATAACCACATGTAGAAAAATTAAACTAGACCCACTCATCTCACCATACACAAAAAACAAATCCTAATGGATTAAAGACCCCTATTTAAGATCTGAAACTCTTCTCCTACTAGAAGAAAAAATAGGAGAAACTCTCCATGATACAGGAATGGGGAAATACTTCCTGAACAAACCACAGAATCCTAGGGAATTAAACAATCACTCAACCAATGGGATATCATGAAGCTAAAAAAACTTTTTCACAAACATACCATAAGCAGAGCCAATAGATTACCCACTGAATGGGAGAAAAATCTTCACCAGCCATATCACTGACAGAAATCTAATATCTAGAATCTACAAAGAACTGAAAAAACTAAACAATAAGATATCAAACAACCCACTGCAAAAATAGGGCAGAGAACTGAATTAAGAGTTCTCAGAGGAAGAAATATAAATGGCTAACACACACTTTAGAAGATATTCAACAGACCTGACCATTAGAGAAATGCATATTAAAACAACAATGAAACTTCACCTTATTCCTGTGAGGATGGCAATCATTAAAAAATCTCACAACAACAAATGTTGGCAAAGATGTGGGAAAGAGGAACCTTCATTTACTGTTGGTGGGAATGTAAACTTGTACAGCCACTATGGAAATCAATATGAAGATTCCTGAAAAGGATGAAGCTAGAGCTACCAACAGAAGCAATTATTCCCTTATTGGGTATTTATCCTAAATGCTCCATGCATCACTACAGAGATGTTTGCTCAACTATGTTTATAGCTGCTCAAACCATTATAAATAAGAACTGCAATCAACCCAGGTGCCCATCATTGGATGAATGGATAAAGAAATTGTGGTACATTTACACAATGAAATTGTACTCAGCAGTAAGAAAAAATAATACAATGAAATTTGTAGAAAAATGGACAGACTTAGAACAGATCATACTTAGCAAACTCACACAGTCCCAGAAAGACAAATGCTGCATGGTCTCATTCATCTACAGTTCCTAACCTGGACCAGCTCTAGTTGCTGACTTACCTGATAGGCAACTCAAGGCTGAGACAATAGGGATGGAAGGACTTGGGGGAGGGAAAGGGGAGGATGGGGAAAAACAAACACGAAGCTAAATCCAAAATGAACTGATACCATAAAAACTTTTATCCTTGGAAATAGACTAAAAGATACAACCCTCAAAAGGAGTAAAGGGGATGCACCTGAAAAGAAGGGACCTAGGGAGGGTGGGACAAAGCCTAAGCTTAAATTTTTTTTTTTTTTTTTGGTCTCTGCCCTGTAACTCCCAATGCCAGAAATTAGTTTCTACCCACAATGAGCTGTTGGTCAGAGAGACCTACAAGGTCCCCAAATCAAGACAGGTTTCTGTCAAAGCACTTGATTACCTGCCTGAGGCAAAAGGTAAGACCCTATTGCTGAAGACACCATATGCTGCTGACACACAGCATGGAGAGACCTGGCTTGAATCCAGAAGAAAGCCAGTCCCCATACAGTTAGCATCTAGTGCTGGAAAGTGCTACAATAGCTACCAGGGGAAAGTGGCCAACAACGGTCTGACCAACCAGACATCTAAGCTAGTCCAAAGCAAACACCCTGACAGCATGTACACACCATTGCTAGTGGCACATAGCCTTGGTGGTTATCCAATAGTTTCCCGATTGGCTAAAAGATTTGCTTTTTGTAAAGGAACCCATATCTGGAATTGGGAACCAGATCAGAATCACATGGAGACAAAGATTGTGCTCTTCAATGGCTAAAAGAGAAGTTACATATACATCAAATTCTCCCCAAATTAATAATTCTTATCCCATTTAAACTATGCTGACTTCACTCTCCATTGGAGAATCTGTTCTTCTGTTTCAGAAGGTAGTGAGACCTGAGGAGATAAACTACCCCTTGCACATCATCCAAGCCACAGTTGAAACCACAGAGGAAGTGGAGAGATGAGCAAGAGTGCTGCTTCCATGGTGAACCTGATAATCAGTGCCAAGATGAAGGAGACAGATCCTGAGGATACTCAACACTTACCAAAGCAGAGATCCAGAGGATACTAAGAGCTCATCACTGAAGTTGACTTAAAACTCACCCATCATGGCTTGGGGAATTTTGCTAAAGAGGGGACAGAAAGATAATGAAAGTCACAGGTTGACACATCGTGCCTGGAGGCCTTCCCTCCCACCCACAAAATAACTGATGCTCCTACAGTGCATAACCCACAACCCCACAGGGAATACCTGCAACCCCACTGAGGAGTGTTCCCAGTGGAGTGGGGGCAGGGATGAGGGAAAGAGGGTACCATCACATGATGTATCCATATGAAACATGTTAATAGTAATAATAATAAAAATTTTTAAAGTAAAACTAAGATTGAATTTATTTGTCACAAAATAATCTACGAGTCTTCATGTGTGTATGCAGCCCAACAAAATAATTGGGAAGTGTTTGTTTCATGTGAGGAAGGGGGATTATTTTTACTGACAAAAGTCTTCTCAATTGTTGACTGTCCACTGCTTTCTTGTTAGGAACTTTGGACAGAAAGCAAATTTACAATCATTGACAAATTAAAAATCAAAATTAGAGCACACAGCCCCCACATTTACAAACTAAATGTATTCAATACAAATATGTTCATTTCTTCAGAAGTATGAATGAAGATAGACAGACTCAGGTACCAAATACACCAGTCGTAAGAACAGCTATTTTCAGGCCAGTTTAATACACCATTGTGTAGAAGTTCGAACATGGTATCTACTCAGTAAGAGAGTGCCAATTAGTAGACAATGACAATAAGCTTACAGTGGAAGGTTACAAAGCTTGTAATCTGGCCACTCCTTCAAAGGGTATATTTATGCCAACAGTGGATCCATTGTGTTCATACTTTGGTACTGATCAGTACATCAACTTTCATTTGGGCTTAGGTTTTATTAAAAAGCTATTGAGAAATGACCATATATTATAAACTGAATAAAAAAAAACATTCCTCACTTATTGACAGCATCATTCATAGTCATCATTCATCTAAGAAGTGATGCACATTAGGACTCTTAGAAACATTACATTAACTTTAGTACTGATTTAAGCTTCTTTTTCCTTCAATAAAAAAAGAATTCTAAGGGTCCTCTAGGTTTAGTACTTAATAGGTTTCTTGGAAACTAGTGAGTAACTAGGAAATGGAATTATGCCAAATTGAATTCTAATCTGTTATACTCACAACTGTTGGTACTGTCTTCATACTGACTTTTTGTTGCATAAATGATACTTAAAATAGAAGAGCATAGTCATTGTGCCATAAGTTTTTTTGTAACAATGTAATATAAACTTTTATAATGTTGAAGTGAGACTCATTTTGTGAAGAAGAAGTGTCATATCTTTGGCGAAGATTCATATCATTATCTCCTTTGCTACATATTCTGGATGACCAAGGGGACTACTGTCCCAGGCACATGAGCCTTCTTAAAAAGAGAGCTAAGGAATGTGAATGCGAAAGCTGATATGAAGCCTCACATGTCTTGTTGGATGCAAAGAAATCATCCTCTGCTACAATTGAATTAGCAGCATTTTAAAACACACCCTCACCGGAAGCAAAAGAAGATACGAATGAGCTGCAAGGCCTTGTGGCTGTGCTTCCAAGCAGAAAAGACAGCTGCAGTCCCTTGATGTATTTAGGATTTGATGCGAAAAGCAATGGCTGCATCTTTGCAGGAAAGCTCTAAGACAGTCTTTGTCTTGTCTCCTGGATTATCTCCTGAGAGGCAGTCCTGTCAGCCAGGAGTCAAATAAATCCAGGATGTGAGATGCACAGAAGATGAGCTGAGCCTTTTCTGTCGTCGTTCTTCCAGGAGCTCTAGGTGAAAATCCTCCTTAAGATAAATTATGGGCCTCAAAGCCTGTTGACTAAAGGGAAATAAATAACACTTGTGCAATTTAATAGTGCATTCTGGGTAGAACAAGAGGACACTATTACTATGATTTTTAATTTCAGGAATGTAAGGTTGGAATATTAAAGAGTATGTACTTGTCTACATGTTGTATTCTAATGCCTTAGAATCGTGGCTTAGGTCTTTGTAACCCTCTCTTGCCAATGTATTTAAATAAAAAAAGAAGAGAGACACAAGTAGTCATAAAATTATAAACTGTGAAGATCATTGCTTTTAAATTTGTAAGACATAATCAACCATATCTAACCCACAGGCTGATTTTAAGGGTTAAGTAATTCAAATTCGCAAAGTACTTTGAAAACAAACTCTGATATATACAGAATAATTGATAATATTTTCACTGTGTAAATATGCCAACAATATAGCCTCAGAATTTCCCCCACTCAAAACACTGCTAGTTTATCTTTGCATTATTTATTTGTATCTGTGAAACTTAATAAAATGTTTCTTTTATTGCTTTAATATCAATAATTTATCATGTCTTCCTTTTCTCAATAAATATAAATTGGAATTTTGCTCTCACCCTTCTAAAGCTCAAAGTCTTTAAAAATAGAAATGGTAAGAGAAAAAAGATATATAGTCCTATTTTATCAGGAAGAAAATAAAATTGGATGGCTTTCGGTCCACTTTTTTAGTACTATATGAAATACTGGAAATGATTAATGTTTTATATATATTTACTTTAGATTAAAATGAAAATTTTGTAATGCTTTTTAAAATACAACCCAATTAAGTTTCCAGCGTCTTTGTTTTGTATTTCTGGCTGAACTTTTGAAAAACTTACACATTAATAATAACCATAAAACTACCTTGCTAAGGAAATGTTACAGGACTTGGAACTAATAAGATTTTTATTGTCTGTGTGGGAATGCATAAGTCTGGACTCTTTCAGTAGGTGCTAACACAGGTTGAGTGTGAATTTCTACCTCTGTTGTTGAAGAGAGCTTTATTTTTCATGGAGGACCAACTCTGAATGGTGCTTGACTGACACAGGGACAAATAAAGGAGACATGAGGCTATAATCTACATAAATTGAGCTTAGAAACTTTGAGAGAGCTAAACAGATGGCAGGTTCAAGTCCCCAGATGTTTTATTTCCCAGTAACTGTTACTTTGTTGACAGATTCTTCTCTTCTTGGGTAATATTTAGGGACAGCTAAGGATATTACTTGGATGTGTGCAAGAACACAGCAGTGCACAAGTACATAAAGCTGGTCATAGACCAGACATTAAGCTAAAAACTTTAATATAATCTCTTTTCTCTTCATAACAGTTCCTTAAAATGGACTATATGAATGCTCCCATTTTACAGATGAAAACTGAAAAATACAGAGGTTGCATAACTTATTCAAGGTCTTATATCTAAGGAAGTGGTCAAACCAAGTCTATCTAATTTGAAAGACTGTAGACTAAATGACTTCACTACTCTTCCACAAAAATAGGCAAGATGATGAAAGTTCAAATTTGTCAATTGAAAACAGGTTTGATTTGTGTCTCTTTTTCAATGACAGTTACGTGGAAACAATAGCATCATGAACCGCTTCTGAGGTATGGATTTATTTTGGGAAAACAAATTGTGAGAACTTGGTATACATGCGTCTATGGATGACCATAGTAGCTTTGCAATAAATACATACATCTTTTCTGCAGGCAAATTGTCAAGTAATGTGGAAGATGCCTGTGAAAATTATGTTTGCACAAGAATTAGCTACTGTTTATAAAGTCCTATTAAGAAATTGTTGCTGACAGCATCCAGCATTGGGAGGCCAAACCTGCTCTTTGGTTTTGTTAGTGATGTTCTGTGGCTGACAGAATATTTATTCTCAGAGGTAACTGTTATAAAGTGCATTTTGCCCCTTCAGTTGCTACAAGCTTGTGATGAAGAGTGGGTGGAGAGGACAACCTGTAATTCAGGATGGTTACGAAGCTGGTTGCCTAGGAAACGGAGATGAGCAGCTGAATGCCCACCAAAACCAACTGTCAGCCAGAGAGAGGATTTTCTTTTTTTTTTTTTTTTGTTTTTGTTTTTGTTTTTTCGAGATAGGGTCTCACTCTAGCCCAGGCTGACCTGGAATTCACTATGGAGTCTCAGGGTGGCCTCGAACTCACGGCGATCCTCCTACCTCTGCCTCCCGAGTGCTGGGATTAAAGGCATGCGCCACCACGCCCGGCTCGGATTTTCTACTTTTATCTGAGTTTCTTTCTCAGTTCATACCCTGTGCCTCTAGTAGAGTCTGATTAAAGCTGCTGGCCCTTGGTGGGGACCAACATAGCACAGTGGATCATAGATTAGTTACGAAGTGTGAATATTTTTCCTAAGCACCGTGCTGACTGAATATTTAAGAGGGAGACTATAGTACAATTAACATTAGTACATAAAAGTGTAATATGACAAGCAGATGAAGTTTTTATAATGTGAAGGCATTTATTATTATTATTGCTCATAACTTACCTGCATCTGAATTTACAGCAGCACAGCTGACGTTCATTTTAACATAAAAGTTTTATATACTGTGATCCACTATTCCTTGTTCTCACGCTATTTTCTCTAGAAGCTTTGGTATATAGTATAGAGTGGGTTGTTTGACTTTTTATTGTTTAGGTTTTTGAGTATTTTGTAGATGCTAGAGATTAGGCCTCTGTCAGTTGGATATCCAGCAAATATTTTCTCCCTTCCTGTGGGTAATCTATTGGTTTTACTGTGAAGAAACTCTTCAGCTTTATGTGGTCTCATTGGTTGAGTGTTTTTTAAGATCCTGTGCTACTGGGGTTCTATTCAGGAAGTCTTTTTCCATTCCTATATCATGGAAACTCCCTCCTATATTTTCTTCCAGTAGTAGCCAAGTTTCTAGTCTTATATTGAGGTCTTTGATCCTTTTGGACTTCAGTGTTGTGGATGGCAAGGCGTGTGTATCATTTCAATTTCCTGCATATGGTTATCCAGTTTGTCCAACATCATTTGTTGAAGATGTTGTCTTTTTTCCAGCCTATATTGTTAGGGCCTTTGTCAAATATCAAGTAGCTGTAGTTTCTTGACCCAAAGTCTGGGTCCTCGATTCTACTCCATTGGTCTATACTCCTGTTTTTATGCCAGTACCATGCTGTTTTTATTACTATGGCTTTGTAATATAGCTTTAGATCAGGTATGGGGATGCCTCCAGAGGTATTTCTTTTGCTGAGGATATGCTTGAATATCCATGGCCTTCTGCCTTTCCATATAAATTTTGAGATCATTTTCTCTATCTCTGTGAAGAACCCTGTTGGGATTTTAATTGGAATTGCATTAAATCTGCATATTGCTTTTGGTAGGATTGCCATTTTCAGAATATTAATTCTGCCTCTCCAGGAGGATGGGAGGTCTTTCCGTTTTCTCTTCAATTTCTCTCTTGTGTGTTTTTATGTTTTCATTGTAAATATTTTTCACATCCTTGGTTAATGTTATTCCAAGGTATTTTATTTTATTTTATTTTATTTCATTTTTTGTTGTTGCTATCGAAAATGGGACAGTGTCCCTTACTTCTTTCTCCATATCTTTGTCATTTGCATATAGAAAGGATACTGATTTTTTTTTTTTTTTTTTTGGTTTTTCAAGGTAGGGTTTCACTCTAGCCCAGGCTGACCTGGAATTCACTATGGAGTCTCAGGGTGGCCTCGAACTCACAGCGATCCTCCTACCTCTACCTCCTGAGTGCTGGGATTAAAGGCATGCACCACCATGCCCGGCTGGCTACTGATTTTTGTGCATTGATTTTATATCCTGCTACTTTGCTAAAGCAGTTAATCACCTTCAAGAGTTTTGGGATGGAGTCTCTCAGGTCTCTTATGTATAGAATCATGTCATCAGCAAATAGTGCTATCTTAACTTCTTCATTTCCAAATTGTATCCCTTTTATTTCTTTCTCCTGTATTTTTGCTTGAGCTAGGACTTCCAGTACTATATTGAAGAGCAGAGGTGAGAGTGGACATCCTTGTCTTGTTTCTGTTCTCAATGGGAATTCCTCCAGTTTCTTTCCATTAGGTATTATTTGGGCTTTAGGAGCTTTGTATATAGCCTTTATTATGTTAAGATATGGACGGACTATGCCAATTCTCTCCAATGTTTTGATCATGACGTGATGTTGTATTTTTCAAAGACCTTTTCTGCATCTATAGAAATGATCATGTAGTTTTGGTGTTTAATCTTGTTTATATGGTGTATTACATTGACAGATTTTCATATGTTGAACCACCCCTGTGTTCATGGAATGAATCCCACTTGATCAAGGTGGATAATGTTTTTGATGTGTTGTTAGATTCAGTTTGCATGGATTTTGTTCAGGATCTTTGCTCCTACGTTCATCAGGGAAATAGGCCAATAGTTTTATTTTCTTGTGGCATTTCTGCCTGGTTTTGGAATTAGGATGATACTAGCTTCATAGAAGGAGTTGGAGAGCTTTCCCTGTTCTCCAATTGTGTGGCACAGTTTGAGAAAGATTGGTTTCAGTTCTTCCATGAAGGTTTTATAGAAGTTAGCTGAAAAGCCATCTGGTCCTGGACTCTTCTTTTTGGGGAGGATTTTTAAATTACGTTTCAATCTTGTTGCATGTGATAGGTTTGTTTAGGAAATTAATCTGCTCTGAGTTTGGCTTTGGTAGGTGGCATTTGTCCAAGAATTTATTCATTTCCTCCATATTATCCAGTCTTATGAAGTAGAGGTTTTTGAAATAAGTCCTGATGATTCTCCCAATTTCACTTATGTATGTTGTGATCTCTCCTTTTTCATTTCTAATTTTGTTAATTTGAAGTGCTCTCTCTCTCTCTCTTTTTTTTTTTTTTGCTTGATCAAATTGGTCAGGGGTTTGTCAATCTTGTTTATTTTTTTAAAGAACCAGCTCTTTGTTTCCTTCAATTTTCTTAATTGTTTTCTTAATTTCCAATTCATTAATTTCTGCTCTGATCTTAATTATTTCTTTCCATCTGGAGGTTTGTGGGTTAGATTCTTCTTGCTTTTCCAGTACCTTTAAGTGGATGGATAGGTTATTGATTTGGGATCTCTCTGTCTTTGTTATGAAGGCATTTAGTGCCATGAATTTTCCCCTGAGGAACACCTTCATTGTGTCCCATAAGTTTTGATATGAGGTGTTCTCATAGTCATTAATTTCTACAAATTTCACAATTTTACTTTTTATTTCATCCATTACCCATTTATTGCTTAAAAGTGTGCTATTCAGTTTCCAGGAGCTGATGGGGTTCTTGGTGGGTCTTTTGGTGTTCATTTCTAGCAATGTAGCATTGTGATCTGATATCATGCAAGGAATTATGTCAATCTTCCTAATATATGGAGGCAGGCTTTGTGACCCAGTATATGATCTATTTTAGAGAATGTTCCATGGGCTGCTAAGAAGAATGTGTAGTCTGTGGATTTGGAATGGAATGTTCTGTAGATGTCCATTAGGTCTACATGTTCTATGGTTTTGTTGAGCTTTCTTACTTCCCTGTTGAGTTTCTGTTTGGATGATCTATCTTTTACTGATAATGGTGTATTGAAGTCCCAACTATGATGGTGTTGGTGGTTATTTCTGTTTTATTGTCAAGTAAGTTTTGTTTTATGAACTGTAGTGCCCCTGTGTTTGGTGTATAAAGATTTATGATTGTGATATTCTCTTGATGGACCATTCCCTTGATAAGTAGGAAGTGGCCTTCTTTGTCATTTTTGATTATTTTTGGTTTGAAGTCTATTTTATCTGATATTAATATAGCTATGCCTGCTTGTTTCTTATTTCCATTTGCTCAGAATGCCATTTTCCACCCTTTCACTCTGAGGAGGTGTCTGTCTTTAGTGGTGAGGTGGGTTTCTTGAAGACAACAGATTGAGGGGGTCTAATTTTCTGATCTACCCTGTTAGTTTGTGTCTCTTTATGGGTGAATTCAGGCCATTAATATTCAGGGTAACGACTGTGAGATTTGATTTGATCCCTGCCATACTGTGTTGGTATATGTGGTTTGGTGCTTTCATGGACTTTGCAGTTTTTTGTGCCTTCTCTGATTTGGTTATTGTGATCTGCTTCTTTTAGGAATTTGAGGTTGATTATTTGATTCTTCTGTGTGGAGAATTTCCTGACAAACTCTCTGTAGGTTTGGTTTTGTGTTCATATAATTGTAAAGCTGAGTTTTGTCATGGAACGTTTTTCTTTCACCATCTATTATGAGGGATACCTTTGCTGGGTAAGTAGTTTGGGTTGGAAGCCATAGGTTCTTAGATTTTTCAGTGTTGCATTCCAGGCCCTTCTGGCTTTCAGGGTTTCCATTGAGAAATCTGAAGTAATTCTGATGGGGTTATCTTTAAAAGTGATGTGCTGTTTTTCCCTAGCTGCCTTTAGGATTTTCTCTTTGGTGTCAATATTTAAAGTCTTAATGACAATATGTCTTGGAGAGTTTCTTCTTTGGTCCAATCTGTTTGGAGTTCTGTTAGCTTCTTGTATCTTGATGGGCCTTTATTTTGAGAGAGTGGGAAAGTTTTCTTCAATTATTTTATTAAATAAGTTCTCCATGCCTTTGATCTGAATTTTTTCCCCTTCTGGTATTCCCATGATCCAGGTGTTAGGACGTTTAAGGGTATCCCACAATTCCCTCATGTTCTGTTCACAGAAATTTTTGAACTCATTGAAACTTTTGACTCAAACTGTTTCTTCTGTCTTGTCTTCCAGATCTGAGTTTCTATCCTAGACCTGGTTGACTCTGTTCTTGAGAGCTTCTAAAGAGTTTTGGGCTTGTTCAATTAGGCTTGTATTTTCTACTACTTTTCTAAAAAGTATAGTTTCCATCCCTCTGTCAAGCTCCCTTATCACATCATTTTCTGATTTTCTTGATGCTTCTTGGAATTCATCCTTGCATTTCTTTATATCTTCATTTAGCATCACCAGTTGATTTTTGAGGTCCTTTTTTTCCCCCACTCTCCTTCATATCTCTTAACTGTCTTTGAACTCCTTCCATTTTCTTATCTATTAGGTCTAGTCTAGGGATGGCAGCATCCACACAATTATCGGTCCTTTGTTGGTTTTCTGCGAGTTCTACCAGTAGCTTGGTCAGGGTTGCATTGCTCATAGCTTCATTTTGGCATTCTGATCCTAAAGTCTCTTCTATGTTTTGATTAGTGACATACATTGTAGGACTGGGTGATCTTACTGGATTTACTTGCATTTGCTTTTTCGTGTTATTTCTTTTGTGTTGTCATCTGCCCATCACTGTACATGGGCAGGGAGAGTAGGACTGTGGTCTGTATGGGTGGGGGAAGTGGTGCCTCTTGGGGGAGCAGGCCTGAGCTTGCACAAGGGCAAGCAGATGGGCAGAGCAGTCCTGAGCTCACATGTGGGTAGTTGGATCCGCCTGAGCTTGCGAATGTGGTGGGCAGACAGGAGGATTGGGCCTGAGCTTCCACGGGTGGACAGGCAGAGTTGGACTGAGCTCATACATGGGCAGGTATAACGGGCCTGAGCTTGCGCCTGGGCAGGTAGAATGGCCCTGAGCTCACGTGCAGCAGGCAGATGGGCAGGTCTGGCCTGAGGTGGCTGGCACAGCCTTCATAGATCTTTTATGAAAATGGTACCTAATTCCTCCATATTTAAAAAATATTCACATTTAATTTCAAATTTGCATGTATATGTCCATGTGTACATTTGAAACTGTGTATACATTATTAGTTGAATCATGTGAGATGGCTGATATTAGAGTATACAAAGTCTATGAAGATTGCAATTTTACATACTTCAAATTATAAATAAATAGAACAAAATATAGAATACATGTTTTGTGTAGTATTTTCTTATCCTCTGCATGGATGTCTCCATTCCTTCTTTGCTCATCTCTAATTCACCATCTCCTACACCAACCCTATCTTACCCTGCCTCTCTATTTGTTCCACAGGAAATACATATTACTATGTCTTATGCATCCTCCATACTCATACATGCATAGACAAATATAAGTAAACCATGTCTAAACTAGTGACAAAACTTGTTATGTAGGGTCTCAAACTTCTGGGTTGCTTTTTCCAATTGAAATCTATAAGAAACTATTTTCTTTCTACATTTGAATATTTCTGCTTCTTCCCTTAACCTTAAAGAGTTTCTGCCTGATTTTAAGTTGTTTCCTTATTTTTCAACACTTGTCTTCCTGAATCGTTTTTCTCTCATGTGGAGTAGAAGCTGCTCACTAATGATACAGGTAGAACAGTACAGGACCATGTCACCCTGGATTAGTAATTGTTTTCTATCTACTTAAATTATTCTCCGCAGAATAACCCCTTGCTTTACAGAGTTAATTTTATAAAGTTAATCAAGTATATATGAGATACGGATACTTTTGATCTTATTCTGCCAACACTGGATCCAGAAATGCATACTTTTCCCCCCCACAAACACCTCTTCAGAGTTATTTTTCTGTCTCCAGATTATCAGAACAAAGTTGTCAGTCAGTAGGGTCCTATTTGGAGACCTTGGAATTTATGTTATAAATAACAGTGTTTGAAGTCTTTAGATTCACAAGAGGTGCAGCTCCCCTTTGATTTGATAAGGGACCTCACGGATTCTTTCTCACTGTCTACCCCATTGTCATCGAACCCCTCTTATCCCAGAAAGGATGATACTTCCTTTATTAAGCCATTGTCCAACATCTCTGCTTGCCATGATGGAACATTCCCATGACACTGTGTCATGAGGTTCTGGGGTTAACCCTCTGGCTTTGCAGCAGAGGGAGCACAGATGAAGAGGGCAATGGGGACTGGTGGTCCACTGCTCACCTCTCTTCTCCACCACCTACAGCATCTTCTCCACTGCAGATCTTTGGTTCACATACAAATGACTGCTGTTTAATTAGGATTTTGTTACCTGCATTAGGTGCAAAGAAATGTCTTTTGGAATCAAATAAAGTGTCCATTTCTTAGGTGTGTGTTGTGAATTGAAGTTCTCATGGGATCAAATCAGAGAACTCCATTCCCCAGAGATGTGATTGGTGTCTGATAATGCTTCCTGAGGTGAGTTTTTATGCCTAGAAGATGGCATCCCAATCAAGGAGGACATAATTCACTCTGGTTATTGTACTAGTAATAGCTGTGATTTACCTGGAAGGTAACTGCACCCTTCTCTTGCCTGTCAAGCAAGGGCTTTCAAAGATGACATATTCAGAACAGGCTCTAATCACAGACTTCAGTAACTAATGACCCTTATCCTCTACCTCAGGAGTGGAATTCCAAAATGGTCATAGGTATGGAGAAACAAATCCTGACAGATGCTTAGAGGTCATCTCTGGACTAATTCCCAGAATAAATACTTTTAGAAGTAAACCAACTGGAAAGAAAGGAAGAAAAAAAGAAAGAAAGAAAACAAGCTTACAGTAGTGGACAGAGGGTACCTGTTTGCAGCTCGCTCAGGTGTGTGATGAAGGTCAAAGCCTACCTCAGCACTATTAGATTAGTAGAAAACACCTGAGCTCTTCAAACCCTTGGAAATCATAGTTGAATCACTTGCACTCATGTGTGTGCATACGCACATACACACCATAGGTCCCACCTGCGCATCTCCCAGGAAAGAAGTTTCTGTGGGTGAAACAATGAGGCCAGGTGATCTTCAAGACCATTGATGTAAGGACTTTTTGATATTTTTTTTTTGAAAATTGTGGAAATAACTGCTAATTTGCTCCCAAAACTGGACAGTGAGTCAACCAACAACTACAACAGCTGTTGTCCTGATCAACATGGAGTTTCTTGAAAGAACGTACCTTGTGAATGACAAGGCCACCAAGATGTATGCCTTCACCCTGGACAGGTAAGAGATGTCTGTAGTGACATGCTCATTTTCTGTGGTTTAGGTAGTCAGTGAGATACCATATCTTCTTCCTTCTGAATGGTGAATGTTTGCTTTGCAAACGGGGGACACTTTACAGCATTTTAGAAGAAGTTGACTGGTTTTATGCCTCCAATCTCAAAACATGCAGTCCTCTATATAATTATGCTATTACTTAAATATTGTTAGTACATGAAAGACACTTTATTAAGGTACTTCTCTCCTATAGTTTTTGTTCTAGAAAACACATAATCTAATATATTTGATCTTCATTTTCTCAATTATTCTGACTTTTAAAATATATGGTAAATTTTATTTAATTATATTTAGAAAAATAAAACACATCAATAATGGGGCAAATTTTGTTTATATTTATTATACTAATGATTTTATTACGCAGTGCCATATATACTATAATTTGTTTAACAATTATTGATTATATCTTGCTCCAACTTGGATATATAGAAAGAAAATATTTCAAGATAACTGTCTGTTTGAATCTGGGAGTCAAAAATGGAATATATATCTATATATGTCTATAGACATATATATATCTATGTATATACGTATATATATACATAGATATATATATGAAAATGGTGATTAGAAAATAGCATAGTACTATTATTTAAGGGATATTTAATGAGAATACATTAAGAGAACCTCCTAGGACTTAGCTGGGCTTCAGGGTGAGAAAAAGCTTTTTCAGAACTGATAAGTTCAGGATTGACAAATAAGAAAGACTTTCAGTAGGTGGAAATCCTACATAGAATGTAGAGTTAGGGAAGCTTAGTGGTTGAGAGTGCTTATCTAGCATAAACAAGGATCTAGGTTTAATTCCCAGCACTGGAATAACAATCCAAACAGTAAGTAGGATTAGAGACATATGAAGGAGAACTTGGTAATTGTAACAATATTGATCCAAGTGAAGAGTTAAGAGCAGTGCATTCAGTATCTATAAGTAACTGAATGAAATTCGGATACAAGTTCATGTTGAGATCAGAATTTAAGAACTACTTATTAATAACACATTTAATATTTTCACTTATTCATAGAGATAAACTAATATTATAAAATAGTGATATTTCATAAAAATTTTGATGTTATATTTAAATAACTGCAAAGACTTTTCCCAAAGTTTTTTTTTTTTATAACTTTACTTTAACAGATAGAGCATTCATTACCTCACATTAGAGGAATATTTTTCTTAGAAAGTGATCTGAAATGTGATTGATGGAGTCAAAAGCACCACCAACAAACTCATGTTAGATTAGGTACAACTTCTGGACAACATATTGTCAGTACTATGCTACGTTACTGAAATAATAGCATTTCCTTTCCTGTTTAACTAGACTGTTAGCATTCTGTGGTTCAAAAACCCCATCTGTTTATAGTAATGGGGGTCTTTTTCAAAAATTTTCCAACAAGAGGATTAAATCTTGAACAGATTATCTTGACCCTTCCATTTTCCACGTATGGAAGTTAATGTTAAAGAGAGGAAATGCCTTTTTCGGGTCAGATAGCAGAGTTGAGATTTAAACTCATGTCTTATGTTTGTTAATTTAGTGCCCACTTCCGTCTCCTGTACCTACACAGTCAGCTTGTAGCCTTCGCTGTCCTTAATGTAGTTTCTCGCGAGATCCAATGCACCTTGAATCTCTTATTCCTTTCCCTACCAGTTGCAGACTCCTTACTCATCCATTTTGTTCTGTCTCAATTTCATAGGTAATGTCTCTTATTAGTCCTGTTCTTATTTACTTCTGCTTTCATTTTCTTACTCACCAGTAGTTCCCTATTTAAATTGCTATCTGCTATTAAGAAACTTATTCTGGCCAGACATGGTGGCACATGCCTTTAATCCCAGCACATGGGAGGCAGAGGTAGGAGAATTGCCATGAGTTCAAGGCCACCCTGAGACTATGTAGTGAATTTCAGGTCAGCCTGGGCTAGAGTGAGGCCAGACCTCGAAAAACTGGAAAAAAAAAAAAAAGAAAAGTAAAGAAACATTCCGAAGGAAAACTTAACCAGTTCTACAAAGGTAGTTTAGACTGGTGGATTCATGAGAGCAACAAGACACTAGAACAGCTGTAAGTTTCCCAGAGGCAGCCAAAGATGATAGAAGTAAGAAAACCCCTTCTGGAGTTGGTGCCAGCACAAGATTGGCAGCAAATTCTACCCCAGCAAAGATACCTGTAATGAGCTGTTTGTGTCCCCAGCCCAACACATATTGAAGACTGAAGGCCCAAGGTTGGCTTATGTGGACATAAGGTGTCAAATGTGTTAATAACAGTGGGTCCTACACCTGACAGAGTTTTGCTATTTTAAAAAGTATGTTTATTTATTTATTTGCAAACAGAGACAGAGATAGAAGATAGAGATAATGGGTGTGCCAGGGTTTCCAGCTGCTGCAAATGAACTCCAGATACATGTGCCACTCTGCATCTGGCTTTACATGGGTACTAGGGAATCAAACTAGGTCCTTAGGCTTTATGGGCAAGAGCCTTAACTGCTGATCCATCGCTGCAGCCTGAGTTGTGTTTTTATAAGAAGAGCAACCAGAGATTTTTCTCTTTCTCTGTGTGTGTACCCTGAGGAAAGGTCACTTGAGCATACAAGAAAGGCAGCCATCTATAAGCCAGTAAGAATATCCCCACCCTCACCAGAAGCCAAATTTGCTATCACCTTGATCACAAATTTCTATCATTTAAGCTACCCAACTCTGTGGTATTTTGTTGTAGCACTTCAAGTGAACTCATCTAAGTCCCAGATTTAATTGGGTCACTATACTATAGAGTAACCCAAGTCTTAGAGCATTGCTAAAAACAAAGATTGATCAGCAAGCAAGGAATGAGGCAAAATTCTGGCTGTGAAACCAACAGACAAGAGACAGTGAAAACAGGCACAACCCACATGATAAGCCAGCCTAGAGGTTGAGGAGACAGTAAAGAATACTGAGGGAGAGAGGGGCTGCACAGGCAGGAACAGTCAGAGGAAATAGGTGTCATTGACCTCAATAAGTCAGTAAATCAAAAATAATTAAAGAACAATGAAACATCCATGGGGAATTTCCTGCTTGTGACCTTGCCAGCTTGAGGGGAGTGATTCTAAGCTTGGGAACTTTTTTTTGTTTACTTCTACTTCTCTTACTTCTGTTCTCTTTTGAAATAAATGTGTCTTTCATTTATTTTAGTCAGTGGTAAATAACTGAAAAACCTAAAAAAAAGTCCATATGAAACCAGTATTCAGAATTGTGATATTATCTAAAGCTTTTATTATTTAACAAAATTCTCTAGGATTAAAAGAAACAGAAAAGTAAAACTGATACATGATTTTTAAATAAAGGAAGCAATAGGAACTGCCTTTCAGTGGTCCCAGATGCTGTACTTAGAACCAGAAGATTTTGAAACCAGCTATTTAAATATGTTAAAAGAATGGAAGGTAATAATGTCCAAAGAATTAATGATAGATGTTATGAAATGATTTATCAAATAGAGAATAAGGTAATAGAAATTATAATGAAGAAAATGCAAATTCTAGAGTTGGAAAGTACAATAATTGAAATTAAAAATAAAAATGCCTTAATTGCAGACCTTTTCTGCTGACAGAAGATGACTGGACAAAAAATTAATCATTTGGAAATTAAACTAATAGATGTCATGTAACATAATGATCACAGAGAAAAATATTAAAGAAAGATAAACAGAGCCTCTGAGAAATGTGAGAAATGTGGTACAAGATCAAATGCACTATATATATGTATATATATTAATTATATACATTATATGTATATAAAACCAAAAGGAGAAAAAGGAAGAGAAAAATATTCAGATAAAGGATTGCTGAAGCCCTCCAAAATGTGGTGAATGTTAATCTACATATCTTTGATTCTCAGTGAACTCTAAAAAGAAATAAGACAACAGATGTACATCCTGACATTTCATACTAAAATTTTTGAGAGTAAAAAACAAAGATAAAATCCTGAAAGCAGCGTCAGGGATAGGAGTGAAAAAGATTCGTTATGTGTGAGGGGATCTCAATAAGATGAGCAAGAAGATGGAAAGCAGTGGGATGAGATACACAAAGTGTGAAAAAACAGGCCCGACCTGAGACTGCATAGTGAATTCTAGGTCAGTCTGAGCCAGAGTGTGACCCTACCTCGAAAACTGCCTGCCACCAAAACAAACAAACAAACAAAAAAACAGGCCTGTGATATTCAAAAACTACCTAAAATAAAGGTGAGTCAAAAGATAAATTTGTTGCTAAACTCATTTTATGAGAAATTAAAAAGATAGTAGATGAGGGCTGGATAGATGGCTTAGTGGTTAAGGCACTTGCCTGTGATGCCTAAGGACCCAGGTTTGACTCCCCAGAACCCATGTAAGCCAGACACACAAGGTGACACACGCACACAAGGTGACGCATGCAGACAAGGTGGTGTCCACATCTGAAGTTCAATTGCTAGTTCAATTCAGTGGCTAGAGGCCCTTGCACACTTAAGAGGAAAATGAAGTCAGGCGCCGCTCCAGAGCAGGGTCTGACTACAAAGCTGCTTATAACTTTGGGGTTTCCTGGGAAATTATGCAGAAAAAAATCAGCTAGGGTTTCTCAAAGGTGATCACGGAGGTTACTGTTCAAGATGGAGTCATGTCAAATTGAAACTACACAAAAAGCACTTAAACTGATGTAAAGATAAATCGCATAAAACAAAAAAGTATGAGGTAGTCATTGGGGAAGCATGCTCACCGGAGGCAGGTAGACTCTGGGGAAGTGTGTTGGTTGGGAGCAAAAGGCTGGGAGAACCAAGGAGAAAAACCACCCCTCACTCATCAGCCAGGGTCCAGGTGAAAGCACAGAGGAATTGGTGAGATGAGCAAGAGTGCTGCTTCCATGGTAAGCCTGACAACCTGCACCAAGTGATGGAGAGAGACTCTGAGGATACTCAAAAGTTAGCCAAGCAGAAATCCAGAAGCTGGTGAGAGCTCAACACTAAAGTAGTCTTAAAACATACCCATGACTTCTCAGGGAATTTTGTAGGGCATGGGGGCAGGGAGAGATTTTAAAAGCCACAAAATAGGAGGGAATATCCGCAGGCATTGCCTTCCCACCTATGACTGACTGCTGCTGTTACAACTCATAACTCAGAACTCCATGGTCAATACCAGCAATCCCATTGAGGAGGGCCCTCTGCTGAATGGGGGCAAGGAGGAGGGAATAATGGTACCAATGCATGATGTGTTCATACAAAGTTTCTACTGAATAAAAAATGAACACATTTTAAAAACTCAAAAAACCCAAAATGTATTAAATATTAGAACAATGAACAAAAGTATGGAAAAACACCAACTACTGAACTGAATTAAGAATAGGAAATCTGAGTATACCTCAAACAAGTAAAATGATTAAGTGATTAATAAATAAAGAATTGCACACACTCAGAAGCTCAGATCTCTTCACTAAAGTACAAGTATATGAAAATTCATTTATCTAATTAAATGATGAATTTTATTTTAAAAGTATGGGAATATAGCCCATATTGAAGACATAATATTGTTAAGATGTCAAATCCCAAAAAAAATGGTGTAGGAATTTAATGTGATTAGTACAATAACCAAGATATATTTTAAATAAAATTGACAAAGAGGCTCCACAATTTTCATGAAAATGAAAGGGGCCTAGAATGTGAAAATGCTTTTGAGAAAAAAGAATGAATTTGGGGATTTTACATATCCTGATGTCAACAGTTGATATTATCATCACAGAATTAAATACTGGCCTAAAGATTAATCAGAGATAAATGAGAATACATGAAAAGCCCTTATATGTATGGTGAATTGTTTTTCAAAGTGGGCATCAAGATAACGCAATGGTGGAAAAAGCTAAGTATCAATATGCAACAGGATTAACTTGTATAGTTTTAGGACACCATTCTCTCTCTCTCTGATTGCAAATAAATAAACAAATAAATATTTTTAAAAAAATCACAATTGGACACTATTCACAACTACTAGGAAAGCTGTATCCAAAAACAATAGCAAGCGCTGCATGGGTATAGAGAAATAGAAACTTATAAATTATGTATGTGAGTATAAAACTGCAGTGCCTGAAAAAAACAATCTGACCATGCTGTACCACATTAAGCATAGAGCTATCTTTGTCCGGGAAGGACTTCCATTACTTGGTAGTCACTCCAGAAACTTAAAAATACATTTTTACAAATTAACTAGCATACAAAATTTTACAGTAGTATTATTCACAATAGCCCAAAAGGAAACACTTGATTTTCCATGCAGGATTTACTGGAAATAAAAGACAATGAGAGTTGGGTATGGTGGTGTGCACTTTTAATTCCAGCACCCGTACTTGGGAGGCAGAGGTAGGAGGGATACCTGAGCTCAAGGCTACCTTGGAACTATTGAGTCAGTTCCAGTTCCAGGTCAGCCTGGGCTAGAGTGAGCCTCTACCTTGAAAAAAAAGAACAGATAACAACATACTGATATTTGCTAAAACATGGATGTGTCTTGAAAACATTTATGAAAGTTCAATTTTGTGTTGCTCCATTTATATGAAATGTTCCGAATAGGCAAATCATTAAAGATGAAATACAAAAAGTGGTTGTCTGGGGCAGAGAGGATTAGAATATGGGGAAATTACAGCTAAAGGGTATGCATGATCACGGTACTTTTTGAAAAAATTAAATTATTTTTGACAAATGTTATAGATGTATATTTAAATAACACTCACTCCCATACTTTCTTTTGTCTCCTTATTATCCCTGCTAATCTTTCTCCTACTTTGTTGTCTGTTTTTATAACCCATTGAGTTTAATTAAGGTTGTTTGCATGAGCAGGGATGAGAAAGTATTAACTGGAGCCTGGGTGACTTAGCAGGGGCTACCCACAGAAGAAAATGTTTTCTGCTTCCTGGGCAACTGCAAGTAGCAACTAAAGGAGGCTTGAGGACTCATGAGCCCCCCCCCCCCCGCCATAGTGGAATGTTGATGGGCCCCATATTGTGCCCATCTTACAAAGGCAATCACCACTGCTGTGAATTTATGAGTGCAACAGTCATGTCATGTCCACAGCACTCCTCCCCATCTTTGGGTCTTACATTTCCCACCCCTTCTTCTGCAATATTTCCTGAGCCTTGGGGAGTGTGGCAGAGTTGTCTTGTATAGGACAGAACGCTCTACAGTCACCCACTCTCACCGCTTTCATCAGTTATGAGTCTCTGAAGTAACCAACACCCACTGGGAAAAGAAAGAACCTCCTCCTCTAAGCAAAGCTGAGCACTTCACTGATAAATATTTAGAAGTCAGTTTGGCAGGCACAACACGTCCATTTAGAAGAAAAACAGTGGTGGCTGCCCTCCCCACCACTTCATTCCCCTCACCCAATCTCCAGTGGTGGGATTTATGACCCTGACAACTAGGTTTTACCAGGCAAGATTTATATTCTGTAGAAAAGGTCTCAAATGCAATCGTAAAGTGGTTGGTTATCCCCAGAGTCTCTTGCCACTGCAAATGAATGTCAGTCTGGATTTACATGGGTCCTGGGGAATTGAACCCCAAGCTGGCAGTCTCTGCCACCAAGCATCTCTCTCACTGCTGAGCTGTCTCCCCACTACCACATTTCATTTCTTGATGCAGCACAGCTTTTGTTTCTTTTATAGCTTTAAAAAATTATACTCAGAATTCATGTTATTTTTCCAGATTAAGAGCCTGTTATGCATCTAGAGACACTTAGATCATATTGCACTAATGAAATTATTAAGAATGCGTTTTAACTTCTTTTGGATTCATAGATCCTTTTGGGAGAACAAATGAAGACTTTGGTCTCTTATTTCCCCACAAACCACATATATGGACACTCATTTTGTCCAATTTTAATGAGCCCTCTGGAGCCTATGTTTGGGTTTAGGACTTCAAGGAGCTGTCTCAGCTCCCAGCATATCCAAACTGGTCAGTTTTAGAGTTTAGGACAGGGAAGCAATACTCAAAAGTAAAAACTGCCCAGAGGTTTCACACATTTCCTGTGGTGTTGCCCAGAGGTTAGTTCCTGGTGGAGTTCCTGCTTTGTTCCAACTTCTGAACTCTTCTGGGTTAAGCCTCTTTTCAGGTCAATCATCTCCTGTTATTGTCAAACCACAA
Source organism: Dipus sagitta (assembly GCA_036346955.1). Lineage (NCBI taxonomy): Eukaryota > Metazoa > Chordata > Mammalia > Rodentia > Dipodidae > Dipus > Dipus sagitta. The sequence continues at coordinate 184,066,879 of CM070771.1, forward strand.
GATTCATGGGAAACATAAAGTTAAACTATATGATTTTAGTAAGCCAGTGTCTGAAGAATCATCGGCTCTGCCTGAGTCCTGCTGCCTTCTCAGCACGAGGACAGGTACCGTTGTCCTCACCATGCTGCCGTGTTACTACTCTGACTTCCCTGAGGTGCAGCCCGCTGATGACCCGTGGTGCTGTACTGTATGGTTGCTGAATCTTAGGGTGTGTGCTATATTACACAGGCAAAAGCCTATTCAGTTATAGGCATACGTACTTTCTAGGTGTCTTATTTCAACCAAAATTATTTGGTTGTGCACAAATCTACACTGCTATTAACAACATTAATACAAATATTCTAAAGCAAATTTTTCAATATACATAAAGATTCTGAGCTCTGGGTGTGGTGGTGGCACATGCCTTTAATCCCAGCACTCAGGAGGCAGAGGTAGGAGAATCTCCATGAGTTTGAGGCCACCCTGAGGTTACCTAGTGAATTCCAGATCAGCCTGGGCTAGAGTGAGACCCTACCTCGAAAAACAAAACAAAACAAAACAAAACAAAAATTCTGAGGAATGTAGGTACTATTTGACCAGATATTTCTATCTTTATGATTATATTTTAAGGAAATAATAATATGGGGAGGAAAGATTAAGGAAAGATAAGAATTTGGCTTATAGTAATATTTACATGGGCAAATGATTAGATAAAGGATTAGATTATTTACCCAATAAAAGGCAAAGGCATGACATTTATATAGTAAATATAATGTCCTTCATATACTAAAAATAGTTTTATAGAAGATATAATAAACTGGGAAATGTTAACTAAGTATAGCTAGCAATTGATAAGCACTTCTGACATTATTATCTTATTCAGATCAATTTTAGCTCTTTCCCATTGAGTTTGAGCTTTGTCATTTGAATAGAATTTCCCTGTTGTCTGCTCTATGAGATGGCATGGTTTGGTTTAGACAGTTGAATGTAACAAGGTCTAAGCTAATCAGCTGATCCATAGTGTCCTCTGACTACAGTAAATGGTTCTCACTTGGCCAAGTTGACATGTACCTCTAGATTCTTGGGTAGCAGTGTTATGAGATGAAGCAGCATTCACTACTTTTCTTTTGGCCATGGTGAGGTACCTAACAGAGGCAACTTAATGGAGGATTTATTTTACCTCCTAATTTCAGGGGATTTCAATCTGATTATGATGGGCAAGGCATGGCTCTATGGTGGTGGGGTCATGAAGATGGGGCTCCTTACATCTTGGCTAAACCACAAGGCAGAGAAAACTAGACCAAAACCTAGGTCAGGTTATAATCTTCAAAGCCTGGCCTCTAGTGGCCACCTCTGCCAGCCAAACCCCATATCTTCAAGGTTCTATACCCTCACCTAATAGGCTATCAATTGGGAAGCAAGTGTTGAAATGTATGGGCTTGTGGGAGACCTTACAGTCCCAAACCATAGCACATACGTTTTCCGAGAACATACTGGGATAAACGAATGACCATTCCACTCCTAGAAGGCAAACCAGACCTTGTTGAGAGCAGAACCCTGTTCAAACAGTACTTGAAGCCTGCCTGGATCCTCCCAGGTGTTTTCAATTTTTCAATTGCAGTACTAGTTATTCTCATGTAGTCATTTTTTTTAGCATAATCCTTGTTTTCTGTTCTGGAAACTCAAAGCATTCTAACAAATGTGTGTGTGTGTGTGTGTGTGTGTGTAATTTCTGTATTAAAAGCCTACTTGATAAACTACCAATAAGAGTAGTCCCTTTAAGATAGGATTGCCAGTGATTTTTTTCTATGCTCTTCTCTATAATTCTGGATTTCTATAATGAATATATGTCATTTTCTCATAAACATTTAAATATGATGATAACTGGAGTATTCACATTACTATCAGCTAAGCAAAAATTTTTTATCCTAGTTAGTGATAAGCCAAATGAAACAATTCCTTAAATAAAAGTTCATTTATTTTCATTCACAGCCACAAATGCAAAGCTATTAATACTAAGCATCTCATTAAAACTTTCAAGAAGTTTATTAAATTAAAAAATCTCATTAGTTCAAGATCTATGCACATTGTCATGTGCAGCTAGAAAAACTGATTTTATGTTCTGACATTGAGATAACACAAAGTATGTGGAATGGAAGAAAAACAGCAAGTTTTGGAGCCTTGCCCAATCATTTCGTGGCTGTTTGGCCTAAGTCTTTAACCATGAAGCTTGGCTACTTCAGACAAGAAACTTCGATAGGACTAAATTTCATCTACAACTTTTCCATCTGTGGTTCTAGGTTTGCCCCTAAATTAAGCTTTGATGTCTGATGCTGCTTGCTTCGGGAAGCATTAGGCTCCAACATTCAGTGTAACATTCACTGGTAGAGACTGGGTACAACTGCACCATAAGAAAGGCCCTCGGGTACCATGGACTCAGCATGAGTGAGCGTAGGGATCTCCAAATGAGGCTGATGTGTATTTGAATCCTCCAGCTGGTTCATGCGTGTGTCTTACAACGTTCCTTGATTATTCATTTTATTAATATTTTTGGGTAGTCCAGTATCCAGAATCTTTCCCAAGTGAAATAACTTGTCTTAAAGCCTACCTGCTATTTTTCTCCTGTTCCTTTGTGATCTTTTAATCCTTCATTGACTGGATAAGAGCTTGGCTGCATAAAAGTAAAGTCTTTCAGTAGGTGTGAATTCAGAAGGACATTTCTCCCTTGTTCTTAACACTCGATCGCTCGTGTAAGGAGAGCCGTGAGCTACAACTCCCTAGCTAACAAGTGTCTAATAGAGGTGCAGGGAAGGGGTAGGGCTGTTAGGGACGTGCTTGTTTGCAACCATGTTCATTTCTTGCTCCTGTCGAACTCATCCTTAGAGTGGAACTCGAGTGGAAGCCGCAGAATAAAGATCAGTGTCCTGGAGAGAGGCCAGAGGAGCGCGAGCCAGGAGCCGTCTCTCACTGCCACAGCAGCTGCAAGGCCACAGGGCAAAGGGCCAGCGAGCAGGCGCAGGCCAAGTGGAGACTGTGCGCAGCCTCTGCCATGTGCTTCATTTTCATGATTGCAGAGGTGGTGGGTGAGTGTGCCTGAGAAAACCCTTCTGATTTAACCAGAGAAAAAAAAAATCCACAAACCAAACTCTGCAACATTATAGGAGGGGCACCTAAACTTGTTACTTAAGAGCAAGAGTGGGCTAGAGAGATGGCTTAGTGGTTAAGGCGCTTGCCAGCAAAGCCAAAGGACCCAGGTTTGATTCTCCAGGCAGATGCACAAGGTACATGTATGTGAAGTTCATTTGCAGTGGCTGGAGGCCCTGTTCTACCCATTCTCTCCCTGTCTCTCTCTCAGATAAATAAATAAAAATAAAAATAAAATTTTAAAGAGTAAGATTATTGGGCTGGGGAGATGGCTCAGTAGGTAAGAGTGCTGCTATGCAAACAGGAGGGCCTGAGACAGTCAGAGTTCAATGCTCAGAACCCACGTTAAAAAAGCCGTGGAGGGGCTGGAGACCCGGAATGACTGGGGCTCACTGGTCAGCCAGCCTGACTGGCATGGCCAGGTTAAGTGGCAGGCTCAATCTCAAGGAAACAAAGTGGAACAGTGACAGAGAAAATAGTGTTCCCTGGTTCTCCCCTGTCCTCCATAGGCATGTACAGGAGTGTGCCTCTGCATACACATACATGTGTAAATTTACCACACACACACCACACCACACCACAAACACTATGCACACACCACAAACACACACACACACACACACAGACACACACACACACAGGAAAATAAAAGAGCAAATTTACTATTTTCTGTATGTGCAGGAAATGTAACAATACTCTTACAGTAGGTAAGTTGGAAAACAGAAGGAAAAACAAAATTCATCATTATTCCACATTCCAATAATATCTGATAGCTGCATGGAGTACATTTTGTACATTTTCTTTGCATACCTCACAGGATTTTTTCTTTTACATAATTGAGAGCAAAGTGAAGGCTTTTCACATGAAACATTTTCAATATTATTCAAAAATATTTTTATGCTAGAACAATATTTTATAATTCATCTCACTGCTATATACATAAGCATTTTTCTTTTTTATGAGAGGCAGAGAGTGAAAGAGAGAGAGAAGTGGGATGCCAGGGCCTTAGCCACTGCAAGTAAACTCCAGATGCATGTGCCACCTTGTGTGCATGCATCACCTTGTGCATCTGGCTTATGTGGGTTCTGGGGCGTTGAACCTGGGTCCTTAGGCTTTGCAGGCAAGCACCTTAACAACTAACCCATCTCTCTAACCCACCATTTTTCTACTGTTGAAATTTAGGGAGATTTTTCCTGCTTGTGGACAATACTGCAATGAAAAAAATCTTAATAAAATTCTGCCTACTTCTCTGGTTAATCCCTTCAAAGCAATTTCTAAAGTGGAAATAGTTGGTTGCGTTCTCCCTTCTTGAATCATATTGTCAAACTTCTATCCAGAAAATTTGAAATGATTTACATATATTGCAGCTCTACATGAAGATTTTTCTCCTTTAAATATTTATATTTAATATAATAATTTAATGTCATCGTAAATTAATATTTGTTAAATATTTATTAGCCTACATTTTAATCTTCTAGAATATGTGTTAATGAATAAGATGTCCTTTTTAAATGTTCATTGCTCTCGTTCTTGCTATTAGAATCCTTTTGCATGTTTGTGATGTATATTTCCCTCTGATACGCTTCTCCTCCTTCCTTCTTAATGTCTTCCTAGGCCCTAGCTGAGAATTTTGTAATTTTTGTATAGACTCCTGTGAGCTCTTCATATATTAGGATGCTAAGACTTTGTTATGTTATTTATAAGTACTTTGAAGTTTTAAATATAGCTAACTGTATAAAATGTTTAATTTGTGCTGATTTCTTTTATGATTCTTATTCTTTCAATGCTTAGTAGTCTCCATTTAATGAGAAGATAGACCCATGTGTTTATTGTAGTTGATCTAATTTTTGCATTTCATTTTTACATCAGTATAAGTTTCATTATTTGCACACTCTAAGATTTGAAATTTTATTTTCAATAGTTACAAAAGTTTTCAGCATCACTTATAGAATATTATTTTTATATTGACATTTGATATGTTTTATACTTTATTAAACTTTTATAGTTAAGTCTGTTTCTAATGTGTTTTTATTGATCTGAGCTCACATTCTTTGTCAGTAACATGATTAATATGGATTTATATATGCTATATGTTGCCTCTGCCTTATGGAAAAAGTGGAGACATTTAGTTTGTGTTTTTCAAATTAAACATTAATATTTTTGTTATTCTTCTCCAACCTAATTTTGATATTTTGGCATATAAGTTAATGTTAAAACAAATATTTATTGATAATTGAAATTTAAGCAGAGCTTTTCTTTTGGTGTTGTTTTTCTGGGATTTTGAATCAGAATTGTACATGCTAACATAGAAAACTTAATTGAAAAATTTCCTTTTAATAAAGAAGAAACCAGTTTATAGATTACTGCAACTATCTCTTTCTTTCTACAGAATACCCTGGCATTTGAGTTTAGAGATATTTTGTATGTAAGTTTTTAGTATATATTTTACTTTTTTCTTCATTCATTGATCCATTTAAAATTTCTACTTTTTCTATTCATTTTGACCATTTATACTTTTCCAAATTCATTCATCCTTCAGAGAATTTCAAATTTATTATTGTACAATGGAATGAGATGGCTTCCTACTTGAATTTGTTGATTCAAAGTTTACGGAATGTAATGTTATTTCATTTTTCTCTAAATGTAAAAATCCGTGTAAGTTAACTGCTATGTAGACTCATAACCTGGACCACTATGTTAGCTACTTTGCTGGTACCAATGTCTTGCTTGCTTCCTTTTCCTCCTGCTGCCTCAAAGGAGAGCTGAATGAATAAAACCATGAGACTAGAGAAAAGTAGACTTTGTCAGCTACTTTTTGCAGTATGTGATCTAACAACCATAATTAGCTGTTTTCTTGTAGCTTTGAGAATTTCTCATATTTTAACTTTCATAGTGTTTGAAAACTATAAATGGTCTTTGTGCCTATCTACCTCCCAAACCACTTCAGGGTTGTTATACAATATTCCCATCAAAAAGTACAAAATGAATCAAAAACCACATAGTTTCTAGAGCATTATGTCTTTTGAGTGAAGTGGCTTGAAAGTTTGAAGGAGCTGTGAAAGAATTTGCCTTAGGCAGTTCTAACCTAGAAAACTCCTTCACATATCCAACGTATGTAATACATGTATATCTATCTATTTATTTATATCTATAAAACATGCATTTACAGTAACCTATATACATACATACATATTGATTTACACACATACATGTATATATAACATGCAAATAAATATAAATAGATCATGTCATCTACAAACAGATAATGTCATCATTTTTTCCTAACTGGAGTGTCTTTTGTTTATTGTTCTTGCTTATTTGCTATAGGGAGAACCTCTACAACTATGCTGAACAGAAATGGCAAGAGTAGCATCTTTATTTTATTCTTGATCTCAGATGAAATGCTTTTACTCTTCCATACTGAGTGTTAGGCAGCTATGAGTATGACACATATAGACTTTACTGTGTTGAGATGCATTCTTTCTATACCAAATTTTCTGATTATTTGCCATTTTGTCCTTAAAGCATCTTATGAGTACAGCTATTCACGTGGAGTCTGCCTTCCTCTCTTGCTTCCATGTGAGACTATGTGTAGAATATGACTTTTGCTTAGAGTCAGAAATGATGTTGTCAGCAAAGGAATGAAATGGATACTGACTGACAGTCATGTGGGCTTTAAGCTGTATTAAAACTAAGCTGATTTTTCTAAAACTTTGTTTGTTATCATCCCACTTGTCTTCATAATTCTTTGGCATCTTCCCTCTGCCTGTTATCATGGCTCATAACACTTTCTCCATCATGGAAAGCATTGGGAATTTTGCTCAGCATTGAACTAAATCTTCAAGGGTCCTTGTAGCTGGAATACTGGTTTAGAATCTGCCTCTGCTAGACCCCATTGACTGTCCGTCATAAAAAGAGATCTATCTTTGTCCTGGAAAGCTCTGGCTTCTAGGACAAAATGAAAAAAAAAAATCTCACTTTCTTTTTCCAGACATTTCACAATCTGAATGTCATACGATTAACATTTTTCTCTTCCCACACCCCTGGGTCCTGACAGGATTACCTTGTTCTAACCAAAAGTGATCATTCATTCTTGTACTTTAGTGTCTCAGTAACTTTTGCTTTTGTCTTGTTAGAGTCATAAAATCCTCTCCTTTTCCACTCGCATCAAAATTCCAGCCATCACTCAAGACTTCAATACACAGCTTGGCCCTTTCAGACATAGACTACCTTCCCCCACAAGCATCCCCAGCTTCCCTTTCCCATCTCATTTCTCATTAATCCTCTGATCTGCTTAGACTCTTCCTCTTGCTTTTCCAGAAAAGTGTCACCTGCCATCATGTCTCTGTCTTTGTCCAGTCCTTATTTCTTCATAAAAAAAAAAAAAAACCCTTGTTGGGGCTGGAAGGATGGCTTAGCAGTTAAGGCATTTGCCTGCAAAGCCAAAGGACCCAGGTTCAATTCCCCAGGACCCACGTTAGCCAGATGCACAAGGGGGTGCAAGCATCTGGGGTTCATTTGCAGTGGCTGGAATCCCTGGCACACCCCTTCTCTCTTTCTCTCTCTCTCTCTCCCCCTCTTTCTCTGTCAAATAAATAAAAATAATTTAAAAAAGACCACCTTGTTCCCTGGCTAACTCTTAGCACTTTCTTCTTTGAAACATTCCTCAGTGGCCCCAAGGCTTTCTGACTGCAGTGCATTAGTAAGTCTTCAGTGCAGCAAGTATTAGGAGATCACTAAAGAGAGAGCCTGCAGTTTGTTTATCTTTGTATACCCTTTCCACACTACCATGAACAGCAAGGGCTCAACAAATACTAGCTGAATGATTGAATTAATTGTCAATAATGCCTCATGCTTTCAGAAGCAATTGCCATTGCAGCCACAAACTACCTTCTTAAAAACACTTTACTCTATAGCATTCAACAGGGCCCACTGTTTTCTAGATAGTTCTTATTACCAGCTCTCATGGTTGCAAAATTATTTGGGGCTCTCAGGCCTCTGTATTATTTTGATTCTTCCAAATCCTTCTCAGTTGCCTCCTGACCCAGCTGTGCCTGTTAAAGAATGCACATGAAACTTTCTTTCCTTGACTTAGCTGGCGATTTCAGCATAGCATATAGACTCCCCATCAGTCATTGCCGAGACTGCAGCCTGCTGCTTATCTGCATGTAGTCATTCTCCACGCAAGAAATAATGCATTATTAACACAGCTTTATTATCAGGACTGAGGGTGGCGGAGAGAGCAACATTAGAGGATAATTGGAAGGACAGCTGATTTGTTAGCAAAACGTTGCCTTTTGGCTAATGAATCATTCCAATTTTTGCACTGACAGCTCAGTAACAAGCTTGAAGACTACTTTGCTCCAGACCATTAAACTTTGACAAACCAGTTATTAACTACCGCTCGAGCCACCGGTCTGTGGGGATTATTGCAATTATGAGCCATCTCTGTAATTTTTTTTTTAATCATTAGGTGAGACAAGGTGAGTCTGATGACGGAGGGGCTGATGACTGACAGTCTCTGTGTTCTGTAGTATACAAGGCAATAAACAGCTGCAGGAAGGACTAATCTGTCAGCAGATAGTCTTGGCTGGGAAGAAGTAGTGAGAGCAATAAAGGTTATTGCTCTCAAATGAGCCCTGTTCGGGAAGGAAAGGACACAATTTCCCTTTAATTTCTACTCCGGAGGCTGAAGATCTTTTGAAGGGAGAAACAGGGAACAGAGTGTACCAAATGACGAGGAAAGCAAAGTGGGCTGCATGTGTCTGGGGTTCTCCTCCTCCTTTAGCAGACAGCTGTTGCCCTGAATCTGTCAACTAGAAGGGGCCTCCCTTCTGCTCTTGCCATTTATAACAAGGATCTAAGACCTGACTGGATAATATGATTACACAGAGCAAAAGGAAGCAGTCAAGAATACAGTACAAGTATAAATAAACCACACAGGCCAGGTCGCATTACCTGCTTTACAAACAGAAGTCTAGGCCCTCTGGCTGGATTATGAGACCCTTGGGATCTGACCTTCACCTCACCAGACCCCTCCTTTGATTCCTTGTGGCTAGTCTAGTTGGGCTAGTCTATGTCCCTCATATTTCCCATCCTCTGTGTTTTTACTAGAATTGTTTTTTTGTTTTTTTCCCTTGAAATTCATTTTTACATGTTCAAATTCTTTCCACCTCTGGGTCTTGGTTCTCTGTCAAATTGGAAGAAGAGGTTGATGAAGTAGACTTTAATAACTGTTTTTCTTCTCAAGTTGTGTAAGTCTGTGGATTCTTTGCCAACTGTGGCTAGTATGCATATGAATCTAGCTACATTCTGGGTCCTTAAGCCAGTATAATACCTTGCATACCTTAGGTGGGCACCTTGCCGGGAGCCTTGCTGTCGTCACTGACGCCGCCCATCTGCTGATTGACCTGACCAGTTTCCTGCTCAGTCTCTTTTCCTTGTGGCTCTCATCCAGACCCCCCTCCAAGCGGCTGACATTTGGATGGCACCGAGCAGGTAGGGGTCTTCCATTGAGCGATAGTGAAAGAGCAGTGGTGCAGAGTCAAACCAAGGGTTTGAAAAAATGGAGGGAGGGCTGGAGAGATGGCTTCGAGGTTAAGGCACTTCCCTACAAAGCCAAAGGATCCAGGTTTGATTCCCCAGGATGCAAGTAAGCCAGATGCACAAGGTGGCACGTGTGTCTGGAGTTCATTTGCAGCAGCTGGAGGTCCTGGTGTGCCCATTCTCTCCCTTTCTCTCTCTACTTCTCTCTATCCCTTTCTATCTCAAATAAATAAATAAGTAAATAAAATATTTTTTTTTAATGGAGGGAAAGAGCAAAGCTAGGTTTAAGAAATCCCAGAGGGGTCCAAGTCTGATGCACAGGATAAAATAAGGGTGCATATGAGCCCATGCGTTGCCTATATCAGTTCAGCTGACAGCCAGATTAATGGTGTTGCCTCTTCTACCTCGTGGAAATCAGCAGTAGGTCTCCCATGTTAGCCGCCACCATGTCTCCATAGTCTCAGTGTGTGGTGACAGCTATGAAATGATTTATTTAATTACTATGCTACATTAAAAAAATGAGGCCCACAGAACATAAGAGAGTGCCCGAGATTGAAGAACGTCTCACTGAGCATCCCTGACGAAATATGGCCTGTCCTGCTCACTTCAGCATTTAGTCATTTTTATGATTTGAATGTTGCCTTCAAATATCATGTTAGAATTTAATTGCCATTATGATGGTATTAAGAGGTGAGGCTTTAAAAGGTCATGGGGATTCCCAGCCTCCAGAACTATGGAAATTAAATTCCCTTTCTCTATAAGCTATTGAATCTACAATATTCAGGTTTAAAAAATATTTTGGGCTATATTAGCCTTTTATTTTACTTTATTTTATGTATTTGAGAGAGAGAGAGTGGGTGCATCAGGGCCTCCAGCCACTGTAAACAAATTCCAGATGCATGCACCACCTTGTCCGTCTGGCTTACATGGTAACTGGGGAATTGAACCTGGGTCCTTAGCCTTTTCAGGCAAGTGCCTTAACCACTAAGCCATCTCTCCAGCCCTAATATTCAGTTTTAACAACAGAAAACATACCAAAGCAGCCAGCCATTCCTTGGATGGATGGTTCAGCTGAATATGCTCAATCAATCATCAACTATAAAGAGAAAAGGGGAAAGAAGGGAATGGAATTTTACTTTTCCCCCTTTCTTGAAGTTCTTTCACTAACTGCCTCTTCCTATCTAGGACATAGCTCAGGTCATGACAAGGATTTAGTCTCTGGGAAATATTTACTATGGCTCATTGTTACGCTATCCCCCGCTCACCCCTGACACATTGTAAACGACCCTTGCACTTTGTGCGAGGGTTTTCGCCTTCTGCCCCTGCACTTACGCTGCTCTACACATGGGTTTAGAGTGGGACATGCTCTACTTTCGTAGTCTGATTTGGCTTCTCATCATAGAAAGCACACTATTTGAAATCTGTAATTTCAGTCTCTGTTTCTAGCTAACCAGAAATTCTTGATCCTGATCCTTATTAACTTTGGCAAAGGGGAGTTTTACATATTCTAACCTGATTGATAAAATAATATTTCTCGAGGGCTTCCTAGTGCTGTTTTATCACAGTATTTCAAACTAGGTGGCTGGTGTAGAGAGCTTCACATTGCTGGGATGAACATCTACGCCAGACACAGTTTAGGGGAGGAAGGGATGTTTTTCAAGCTTACAGATCCAAAGGGAAGATCCAACTGTGGTGGAAAAAGCAGCTTCCATACATCTAAGTAGAGATAAATAACTAAATAGTTAGAAAAATAAAAAAAGCTGCCAGTACAAACAAGCAGCAACCAGCAGGGACCCCGCCAGAGCCCAGACTGCTCTCTACACTCTGAGGCTGGAATTCAGATCCACACCCAGTGATGTCTCCTCGAGCCAGGTGGCTGGTGATCCAAGTTACAACTCTAATAAACATCTGATCCTGTGGAGGATATACATTCACATTCAAACCACCACAGTGGGTCAAATAGAAATTGTCTTGGAATTTTAAAAGAACAAGAGTTTGAGGTCAAGGCAAGGTTGATTCTTTCTGAGATCTGTGAGGAAAGTCTGTTCCATATTGCTCTCCTAGCTCCTTTTTGTTTTCTGGCAATTGTTGTTCCTTGGCTTGTATATTTCTGCTTTATTCTCTATAATATCTCTGCGTTCTCCCTGTGTGCATGTCTATGTCCAGATTTCCCCTTGGCCTAAGTACATCAACTGTATTGCATTATAGAACCTTTCTATTTTTTATTTTTGTTTATTTTTATTTATTTATTTGAGAGCAACAGAGAGAGAGAGAAAGAGGCAGAGAGAGAGAGAGAGAACGGGTGTGCCAGGGCCTCCAGCCACTGCACCTTGTGCATCTGGCTTACATGGGTCCTGGGGAATCGAGTCATTAGGCTTCATAGGCAGGTGTTTAACTGCTAAGCCATCTCTCCAGCCTGGAGCCTCTCTATTTTAATATGACCTTATTTTAATGAATTATAGTTATAAGGACCTTATTTCAAAATGTGGTCACAATACGAGGTACTGATGACACATGCTTCCACATACAAATTTGGGAGGGAACAATTCAACCAATAACACATGCTAACTTGTATGCATGTTTCATGTTTAACATACTGGATAAGGAAATTCTAGCTCAGGTTGTCACTTATGTAAAATCATATGGGTAGTCATTAGCACTCTATGCATGTCTGACACTTGAACTCAAGCCCTAAACATGTATACCAGCATTTCCCATAGTGTGAGAAATGTTCCCTGGAAGAATAATCAAATGGTTTTGTGTGTTGTATAGTCAACAATTACACACACATCCCAGTGTAGATTAAAAAACAAATTAGCATATCAAATTTATAATGTCATGGGTAACCTTGCTTAGGAAAAAGCTAAGCATAAAAAGTCAAGTCATTTGAAGAAAATATGAAATGGCTAAGTCCAGAGGCACATGAATATGGTAAAAGCCATGAAAGTTTTCTATAAATACTAAAATCTGGGAAGCAAGATTGGGTAATAATACATTATCCTGCTTTAATAGGTACTAATATGTAGGGATAGCTAGTTTAAAGGGAGTGCAGGGCGTGCTGGCACACATCTTTAATCCCAACACTTGGGAGGCAGAGGTAGGAGGATTGCCGTGAGTTGGAGGCCACCTTGAGACTGCATAGTGAATTCCAGTTCAACCTGGGCTGGAGTGAAATCCTTCCTTGAAAAAACCAGAAAAAAAAAATCTAAACTTGTTTGTGCTGGAGAGATGGCTTAGCAGATAAGGGGCTTGCCTGCAAAGCCTAAGGACCCAGGTTCGATTTCCCAGTACCCAAATAAGCCAGATGCACAGGGTGGTGCATGCCTCTGGAATTCGTTTGCAGTGGCTAGAGGTCCTGGTACGCCCATTCTCTCTCTCTCAAATAAATAAATAAATAAATAAATAAATAAATAAATTAAATTAAAAAAAACTTAAAGGGAGTGAAGGACAACATTATAGAATGTGTCTGACAAGTGACTCACAGAATATTTCTAGCCCCATATGGGTTTTTTAAATATCCCTGCAAGGTTGAGTTAAGAAGCAGAGTGAGGCTTTAGGGAAGATGCATGTGAGCAAAGGTATTTTCCTCAGTGAGCAGGTTGAGCTTTCTTATCTTCAAATATTTATGCAAATGTGTCCATTCTGATGCTTCCTGCCTTGTGCTTGCTCTTAAGAGGCTGTTAGAGTGCTGATCAGTGTCTGGGCTGGCCTCTGTGTTTACAATATGTTGGGTTGGCAAATGGAAGTCATTTTCATCAAGTACCCTCTGCAGCCTCCCCTTCTTACTATTTAATTCCATTAAAGGTGCTAGGACTGGCAAGTCGTAAATGTTTTACAGTGAAATTAAGAGTTTCTAAACACATTTTACTCCTCGTGTCTCATAATTTCATCCTCTAATAAGTTTCGATCATTTAAGCATCTGTGTAAATTAAAATCTCCGAGGAAAACACTGAGAGCAGGCAGCATGATGTTCTAAAATTTTGCTGGAGATTACTCAGTAATAGGGAGCATAATGAATTCCAGTGCTGGTGTTGTGTGAATGCATCACTGCAGTGGCTCATCTCGGTCTGGGAATCACTGAGAGAACTGGTTCAAAGCCTCTTACTTAGGCATGAGGGGAGTTAAGAGCTAGATGACTCATGTCGGGAAGTCGGTGATACATGGATTCTTTGCATGATGCTGTCTTTGTGCATTTGAATCCCTAGAGATCCTCGGTGCCCTGCTGTCTGTCCTCTGCATCTGGGTGGTGACTGGCGTGCTGGTATACCTGGCCTGTGAGCGCCTGCTCTACCCTGATTACCAGATCCAAGCGACCATAATGATTATTGTTTCCGGCTGTGCAGTGGTGGCCAATGTTGTGTAAGTCTCCTCCACACTGAATGTCTATATGGTTTCTCTTCAACGCTATCTGAGAAAAACATTTTGTTGTTGTTGTTGTTGTTTGAGGTAAAGTCTCACTCTAGTCCAGGCTGACCTGGAATTTACTAAGTAGTCTCAAGGTGACCTTGAACTCACAACAATCCTACTACCCCTGCCTCCCGAGTGCTGGGATTAAAGGCGTGCACCATCACACCCGGCTAAGAAAAACAATGTTTTTTAAGTCCTGTATTTGTGAAGAATCTAAAAACCTGACTTGTTGGCTCTAAGATGGAAAATAATGCTACCACTTTGAAAAGCTTCTAACATGCCAGCAGTTGAGGCAGCTTATTTTTTTAAAAGAAGTTTATTTTTTATTTTTTTAAAAGCATATTATTAATAATTTTCATGGATATGATGTAATTTGACCACTATCCCCTCCCATTGCCTTATACCTGTTTGTCCAGTTTCTTATTCAGACAGTCTTCAATAATTTTTGATCTTATAGGAAATGATGACTGAAAGTTTTTTGTCTTACAGATTTATTCTTCCTCAAATAGACTTCTTGATTGCTTATGACAGTGGAGTTTTGAGCCCACAGTTCTCAAACTTTTCAGTCCACTTTAACCTTCTTATTTGATGATCTGATTCTAGGGAGCATTACTTAAGGCTTCATCTTTGGTAGACAGAATTATGACACCTCAAAGATTTCCACATTGTAATCCCTGGAAGTTCTGCATATATTCATTTAAGTGGCAGAAGGAATATGCACATTTTGTTAATGATTTTAAGATTTGGAGATTGTGTCAGTTCTACTAAGCATACCCCATCTGTCACAAGGATTCTGAAAAGAGAAAGTCCAGAGGTTAGAGAGGGAGAAGAATCCACACTGTTGGCATTAAAGATGGAGGAAGGGTCCCGGAGTCATAAGTAACCTTGTGAAGTAGAAAATGTCAAGAAAAAAAAGGCCTCCCACCACAAAGTCCAGAAAGAGTGTAGTCTTGCAAACACTTTCGGCTTCTCACCTTTAGAACTATAAGGTAATGTGTGCTATTTTAAGTCCCCAGGACTTTGTGGAAACTTGTTGCAGCCGTAATATCAAACTCACATACAATCTGTGTACCCCTAATCAAAATATCTGAAATCTAAAATGTTCTGAAATCTGAATCTGAGCACCTGTATCATGATGCTCCAATATGGACCATCAGTTCAGCGATGTTTACCTGGTAAATTCTATTCAAATATCCCCAAATACAAGATCTCAAAACTTTTACACACTTCTGATACAACTTGTTTAAGATGAGGGATACTCACTCTGTACCTCTGTTTATCATCTACTTATCTTGCGACACGAATTTATGCAGGTGGTCAGGTAGATTTTTTTTATATGAATGAAAAGACAGTGATGGGAGAATAGGAGAGGCCACAATGTAATCTGTACAATCAGAGAGCACGTCAGCATACACAGTAGGAACATGTCACTCCATCACTGCTTCACCTTTACGTGCTACAGTTTCCCACCTCTTAGTCTATGCCCCAACTTTCTGAGCTGAACAATTTTTAAGAAAGGTGTTTGACCTGCTGTCACTGACTAGATCTTATCTCCTATGAGTTAAATTGAAACTGTGCTTCATGTCGGCACTAGAAGAAAGAGCATGGATAGATCAATGCAAATCTATCATCTCCAGGAGATAAATGCTCCACAGCACGTGTCTCACTGACTGGGCTTCAATAATCTCATCTTTGCATAAGGAGCACAATATTTTCTCAAGACATCAGAAAGAATGAAAGTATTAATAATTTCCCAAGAGCCCTATGTCACATAGTTTGTGTTGATGCTACAAAAAGATGAAAGCTATACGTAACCAACTACCGTGTCATAATCTGAGACCATGACAATAGTGCTTGAATTTCAAAATAGATATCCAAATTTTCATTTACTACAACTGATTTTGAAAATTGACCTTCACATTGCAAGTTCTTTTCATACTTAGAAAGATGACAGATGTGGAAAGTTCTGCCTTTCCCAGCAAGCAGGGCGTTGTGTATGGCTAAAGGTGCTGAGCAACTAGAATGTTCCCTCTAGGAACTGAGATTGTAGGTTCCACATAGATGCTGTGTTGTCTGAATCCATAGGGCTATCAGAGCTGTAATTTGGGAGTGAGTATACTCCTTGGGGACCCCAAAAATGAGAAGAGAAAGTTCTGGTAGAAACTATGAAGGGATTTTTATGATGAAAATTGTAGACAGAGGCTAAAGGCTATTGCAAATTAAGACTTCTCTGCCTGAAACAGCCTTCTTTCAGCCCATTTAGCTCAAGCATAACCTATGAATTCAGCTCAGTTGCTACACCTCTCTAGACCAGACTCATCTGTTGTACCATTCATAGTAATGACTTTTAGTAGATACAAATATAAGTGTGTGTGTGTGTGTGTGTGTGTGTGTGTGTGTGTGTGTGTGTATGTGTGTGTGTGTGTGTGTGTAGGCCATCTGTGCAGCTTCCATTATGAAGCTATACTGGGGAGAGATCATAGTTAGTTTTCCTTGTTTTATGACATTTAACAGTGCCTGGCATATGAGTTCCTAAGTAAGCAACCTTACTGCCTTTAAAATAAAACCAGTAAAGGAATGAATGAGGGCTGGAGAGATGGCTTAGCAGTTAAAGCACTTGCCTGAGAAGCCTAGGCACCCATGTTCTACTTTCCAGATTCCATGTTCTACTCTCCAGATCCCACCTTAGCCAGATGCACAAAGGTGAGGCAAGCACAAGGTCGCATATGCCCACCAGGTGGTGCAAGTGTCTGGAGTTTGATTCGGTGGCTGAGGCCCTGGCCCACCACTTCTCTCTCTGTGTCTCTCTGTTTTTCTCTCTCTCTAAAATAAAGAAAGGAATGAATGACAAAGCATATGTGACCAATCTGAAAGAGGGCTATACACTGCTAGCCATCTCAGGCTGCTAGAGAACATAGCAAAGTAACTCACCATGGACACTGAGTGTGTTTACAAACACAGATAAGGTGGAAACTATATTAAGATCAAATATATATGAAAGAGATATATATATATATATATATATATATATATGAAAGATCAAATATTGGTAGAGAGCCATCATTGCATTTTTTGGTGGTGGCTTGACATTTAATAGACACTTTACCTGCAAAAAGACAAGGATACACAATATTCCAAGTGATAAATCTAGAATTTTGTTTAAAAAAAAAACACCAACTTTATTCTAAAATGTTCAAGAAGGGTTTTGGGCAAACATCAGTAACATTTCTGTCTTCAGTTAAACACCTCTTAAAGCTCTACCTAAATAGTGCCAGGTTCATGATGGATAGTGTTTACTATCTTACCACCTTGAGTTTGAAGAGACCTGCTAAACTTTCTGCCGTGTTCTTTTATGTGTATGTATGTATATGAGTCTTTTTATAACACATCAATGGATTTATGTCACTGGATAAATGACTACATATATAGATACAGAATAGTTTTTCCATTGATCATAGGAAATTATCTAAATTTCAAATATGCACAGAAATGAATAAGATAAAGTAAAATGAAAGATTGGAAGACCCAACTTTGATGAAATTTAGTACTTTTTATTTTAAGGTAGGGTCTTGCTCTAGCCCAGGCTGATGTGGAACTTACTATGGAGTCTCAGGGTGGCCTCAAACTCATGGCGATCCTCCTGCCTCTGCCTCCCGAGTCCTGGGATTAAAGGCGTGCGCCACTACTCCCGGCTTGAAATTTACTACTTCTTATTTGTGATCTCTTCTTATAACTTCACTGAATCTGAAGCCCGTGCATTTAGTGAAATTCTGCCATAGCTCTGCTGTAAGTCTAGCCCAGTGCCTGACATCCAATAGATGAAAGAGACTTTTCCTTCTTCATTGTCAAGTGTTTGACTTTCATCAAAGCAATGATACTGTCCAGTTTTAACATTAAACAGAGTAACATTAGGTAAATGAAATTTCAAAAATATTGAAGTAAAATTTTGCCATCAGTCCTTGTGTAAATTTGTTTTAGTTCTATGATACAACTTGTGTTCTAATATCAGTTTAAAATGGTATACTTAAAAACATCAATATTTTAACTACCTGTCATTTTGAAAATACATGCTACTGCTAACCCCTTCATTATTCTGTGTAGGTTGCTCTTGCTTATTTATTTATTTATTTTGGTTTTTTGAGGTAGGGTCTCACTCTATCCCAGGCTGACCTGGAACTCACTATGTCATCTCAGGGTGGCCTCGAACTCAGGTGACTCTCCTACCTCTGCCTCCCAATTACTGGGATTAAAGGTGTGAGCCATCACACCTGGCTCTCATGTTTATTTTTATTAACACACAAAGAATTGTGTTTCATTATATTACATTTCAAACAAATTTTATCTCTTTATTCCATCTTTCCCCCTCATTCTCCATCTTCCCTCCTTTTATCATAGACTCCTTTTTGCTTATATGGAATATGAAAACTACACAGACTTATCTGTGCCAAGAAGTTTGCTCTCTCTTTCAGACTTACGGTTGTTTTGCACCAGAGGCACCTTGGTCACAATCACAAGGAGGTGCAAGCTAATGCCAGTGTCCAAGCAGCTTTTGTGCATGCCCTTGGGGATGTATTTCAGAGCATAAGTGTGCTCATTAGTGCACTCATTATCTACTTTAAGGTAAGTGTGCTTAAGCTTAACCATCGTCATCCTAACTATATGGATAGAATAAAAGCTAAGATCCAAACATCAGCAGTATCAATGGCCTGTGCTTCTATACACTACTTAACAAAATTAACACAGATCCTGAAGCTGCAGCATTTCCCTTATTCTTAAGAATTATGTCTTTATCTACCAGACTTCTGGACTTTTCAGCACATAGCTCCTTTAATTGTGATATTAAGATAGAAAACAATGAAACCATGAATACCACAGGGTTCTTAGATTATAAACCACAGAAAATATCTGTAACTTATTTAATCAAAATAAACATTTATTTGTAAAAAACAATTATGAAATCAGTTACAAGGCATAAATCAAGGTAGGAATGAAGAAAAAATTTGCTATCGAGATTTCATAAATTATACAACTTTTGCCCCAGATGCTATGCTGCAATTATTCTGTCTAAACAAGAATTTTTCTTATTCTTGTCACTGCTGAGCATCATAATTTTGGGAAAGGACAACTGGCTGAGCTTGGGACTTAAATCTGCTGTTCAGTTGAGGCAGAGCAGAGCACCTGACTCACTGCCAGGCCAAGATTGCTCTCAGAGCAGGAGGAATTTGTTTCCTCCATAAGTAGGGTTCCAGTGCAAAACAAGAATGTAGATGGATCTCTGGCTCTAAGCAAATAAATATTCACTAACAAAAGTGTGTGGGGGGTGATGTGAAAAAGCACATTCAGCTCTGACATTTTGTATCATGATTTTCCAGTTTGAAGGGACTCTACTATCTTTCCCTCTAAAGTGTGAAAACACATAACTAAAAAGTAGAATGATACCTGAACCCAGGTAGCAAAATCTTCCGTGACAAAAGCTTCAAGTCTGAGGCAAAAATAGTTGGCAATTGTAAGGAGTTTCAGAGGCCCCTCACAAAGGTTAGTTACTGAGCTTTCAGAGGGAGTGGGCCATGGCGTTTTCTGTATTAGCAAACTTCACCAATGGCCAAATAACATGTGTTTCACCCAAATATATCAGTGGAGGAAAACAGCAAGAATGATATTTTGTCTTATACTATTAGGACTGGATCAAAGATTTTTATCTTGAGTGTGTGTCATATTGGAGAGGGTTGGATATATGTAGCCTTTCAGTGAATAAATTAATACCTTTCAGGTCCTCATTTCAGTCTGAAAAGCATTAGATAGAATAGGCATATTCATACAAATTTCCATAGCATCTATTATACCCGTATTACTTTTAGAAAGTACAAATTATGCCTGTGTTTTAGTTCTTTGGTGATGGAGAAAACATTTCTGACAGTCTTGTTTCTTTGGTCACTGGAAGTTTAAAAATAAAAGAAGGATTGAGTCTTCAGGAAGCACATCTTGCCTTTGATTTGAATGCCAATGTGAGGAGAGTAAGCAGGTGACAGAGAAGGAAGGAGATATGGAAGTTTACCTATTTGATTAATCAATATGAGTTCAGTTAAAGAAAGTTGCTGTGTTTTACAGCCAGACTACAAAATTGCTGACCCAATCTGCACATTTATCTTTTCCATCCTGGTTTTGGCTAGCACCATCATGATCTTAAAAGACTTCTCCATTTTACTCATGGAAGGTAGGAGTGAGTTCATTATTACTTTTCTTAGAATTGATGGGGTTCTTTTGCCTTTTGATTACAAAAGGTGATTGACTCCCAAGACATGCTGTCTGTTACTTTGTATTATGGGGAAGGATTTGATTAAGGGTTTTTTATAAGTAAATATTTGATCTTTACTTATTTTGATAAAATAAAAAGAAATTGCTTCCAGGTGTACTACTAGAAACTGTTGAATGATCTCACAGTTGCAAAATAATAAGTTCAAACACATCACAAGGAGATATAAATTGTGAAAAAGAACCCTGCATATTTGGAAAGTATCTAAGAAAGACAAGAAGAATCTCCCTGTTGGGCAGCATTATAAGTGAACATTTGAGTCTCATTGTATCTCACAGTACAAGAACACTAGACTGATCTTTTATTCATTTGACCGACAAGTGCTTACTGAACTCTGACTCCGCTAGCTTGTGTACTTGAAACTAGAGTTACAAAGAGGAGCAAAGCAGAAGCTAGCCTTGTCCTCACGGGGCTGTACTTTAGTGAGAAGAGAAAGAGATTATCTTAACAACGAGAAAGAAATGGAGCCATAAGTGCTATAAAAAAGAGGTATGGAATTTTAATGTGGCTGGGAGCAGGGGGCAGCAGTCAGCTAAGCAGCTGATAGTTCTGGCTCACTCTGAGCCCAGAGTAGGATCTTGTGCTTATTCAACCTCATTGCCCACAGCCAGAGTAGAGCCATATCTGTTCTTCCGGCTTGTCTGGATCCTTGAATCTTTCAGTTAGTCAGGAATAGGTGAAAAAAAAAATGACTCATCAAGTAAGATTTCGCTGGGCTAGAGAGGTGGCTTAGCAGGTAAGGCACTTACCTGTGAAGCCAAGGACCCAGGTTCAATTCCCCAGTACCCACATAAACTAGATGCACATGGTGGCACATGCGTCTGGAGTTTGTTTGCACTGGCTAGAGGCCCTGGCTTGCCCATTCTAACCCATTCTATCTCTATATGCCTCTTTTTCTCTCTCAAATAAATAAATAAAAATATTTTTTTAATTTAAAAACGTTTTTTCCTATGCCTCAAGCTTACAGGTCTTTAATTCCTTTGAACTTCACTTTTTTCAAGTCAGACCTTGGAATTCTATATCTACTATGTTGTACTGTTAAGAAGATCAGATGAGAAACATCACATAATGTCTAGAATGCAATAGGAACTTGGCACATATAACTCTCAGGTAGTTCCTTGGCTGACTAGAACATAGGACAAATGAAGGCAGGATGTATAGAAAAGCAATTCCCAATTCTTGGCCACAGATTGTGGTGATAGCTCTGGATAACAGCCATTTATGGGCTCAAAAGGATCAGATAAGTGTCTTAATCAAAACAAATCCATCTTCATTACAGAAAAACAATTTGATGGTGACTGAAATGAGAGAGTTGCTTACTACAGTGATGTTATTATCCAAAATGTTCCAGACCAAAGTGTTTCAGGTTTCAGATATTTCTGAGTTTTTGAATATTTTCTTAAATACAATAGGAGATAGAACTCAAATGTAAACACAGGACTCATTTATGTTTCATGTGAACCTTATACACATAAGCTAAAGCTTTAGTGAAGCTACATTTTGCCCAAGACCCATTAAATGAGGTCAGATGTGGAATTTTCTACTTATGACAGCATGTTGATACTCAAAAGGTTTTGAAATTTGTATCATTTCCAACGTTGAATTTTTGGATTGGCAATGCTCAACTTGTATTAAACCTGTTAGAGACTTCTATTTAATTTTAGTATTTGTATTTTCAAGGTTAATTTTCTCTGTTATGATGACCATTTGCACTCAACACAAATGGCACTATATTGGTTTTTTTTTCTGTATATAAGAAAAGAAGGTATTATGAAAGACTTGCCTTAAACCCTTGTTAGATTAAACCCAGTAGGTTCTAAAACCTTGGAGGCTTCAACATCCATTGGATGGTTTGTTCAGAGAGGTTGCTGGACATCCCCACAGTTCTTATGCCTGTGGTCTTGTAAGGAAAGAGGGTACTGAACAGGGGAGAGTCTGAATTTCTAACAAGTTATTGATTAACTGGACCAGGTACCACCCATTAAGAACTATTGAACTAAATGAATAAATAAATAAATGAAACCTAACTGACTGATTCCCAGGCTTGTCACTTCGTGTGTGCTCAGCAGTATTCCTCTAGAACCAACAACGACAGTCTATTATGTTCTGTGACCCAGACATTGAATGATGGCTAATCTAGCTGAAACAATTAAAAATGTTCAAACCAAATAATAAGATACACATACAATGTTAGTATCTCCTACTAATATAGTTCATTGAGTGACCTGTTGGCTAACTGACATTTGTATAGCAGCACAATTTACAAAGAACAGACATTGCACAAGAGCTCCACACATAATTATACCATCTACACATTATTCTTCTTGCCCATCATTTACTATTAAATATGCTGAGAACTACAGAAGTTTCACAGCGTGGGCAAATTCACAGGCATTATAGTTAGAATGCTAACTCAGGATGTATAGACACACTCTCCCGTGTTGTTTTATTCTGCTTCCTGGAGGGTGTGCAAAGATACTTAGGAAAAGCGTGGTTAGTTTAGTGGTACACTAAAGACGATTGCTACTGTTGGTTGTTGCACAGTAAGTTCTGCAGTTACTCTGCCATGGATTTTTAACTAATCATGAAACACTTGACAGAATCAGATTTCTAAACATTTGAATTAAAAAAAAAAAAACAAGGCATGGGGTGAGTCAGTATTTTGGAGAGGACTTTCTGCCTCCTTATTCATCTCCGTGAACTGCACTTATCTGACAGCGCTCTATTCTTTCCTTTGCCAGGCGTACCAAAGAGTCTGAGTTACGATGCTGTGAAAGAGCTCATCGGGACAGTTGACGGTGTGGTGTCTGTGCACAACCTGCACATCTGGTCCCTGACAGTGAACCAAATTATTCTCTCTGCCCATGTTGTTACAGGTCAGAGAGTTTTGTAAGCAACCTGCGCAAGATTCACTCCTTGTCCTGAGAAGTCAATAATTTCTCTTCTCTTTGTAGAGCTGCCCTTCGTGTCTGTAGCCTGTCAAAACAACTGTAAAGTGTTTTGCACTACCCAGGGCCTTTGAAAACCAACCCACTTATCAATGTTGTCATAGCAACAATGATCCAAATAACATCCTCAGGGCTGATGCACAGGGTAGAGGAGAGACAGCACAAAGGGCCAAAATGCCTCCCCAACTTCAAGGCCCGAGACTGAAAAGATGGCTTGGTGCCCTCAGTCTAAATAGCAGGACTTAATTCAACAACAACAATTCTCCTGTGTTTAAGATGTGCTGCCCAGCACTGAGAATACAAAAAGAGACACATTTAAAGTTTTAACAACCTAAGCTATGTATTGGTAAGAATTATCACCTAGTGGCTTGACATTCTGTGGCCATGTGAGACAATTCATAGGACACTGAGTTTATTCTAAACACCTTTTCTTCCAGTAGAAATGGATTACGTCCCTGTTATGTCCTCAGGCTGGGAGTAGCAGGTCTTTTCTTAACTCAAGAGTAATCTCAGGCGAAGAATGATTTATGGGCTATAAAAAATGATGCAAAAAGTTACTGAGAGGCAGGGGACATGGGCTCCGGTAACAGTCACTTGAGAGCTATACTTCTTCAGACATTCTCATCTTCTCCAAAGGGCTCACATTTTGCTTCAGGGGATTTACAGCATCCTCCACACCAACATTTTACCAAAAATGAAAGAGCATAGTAAACAATCCAGTTACTATGGAGGGGACGTTACAGCCCCCTGATACTATTTGGGACAGGAAAAAGGATGGCAGTGAGGGTTGCTGCATTGAGAAAAGCCTGTGGGGAGCTCTAAATGCTTCCTGGTTTCTGTCACTTGTCTTGAAATAAATTCTAATTAAATCCAAGGGCTGCAACCTAAAGATCCCTGGGGGCTAGATAGCGTGGCTGGATAAGTCATAATAGTTCTGTCCTGGCTGCTTCCAAGGCTTGTCTCCTCTTCTGTATTCGGCTCCTAGGAGAGCCACAGGTAACTCCAGAGATAACTGTGGACAGGATACACCATAGTGATGGTGTCTGCGCTGCCCAAGAAGCTCCCTGGCTATGCTTGTGCGAACATAGTTGACTTTCAGAACCAACATGCTTCTACTGAGTGGTCTGCCCACAGCCCCGACCCCTCCCCACTCTAGGCACAATTTAAACACTTGAAGCTGAAGTTGGCTTTTACCTGTGCAGTGTGTGTGTGTGTGTGTGTGTGTGTGTGTGTGTGTGTACATCATTGGTGCTAATATCCCTGTATTTTTTTTATCAACAGCAGGGAGCCGGGATAGCCAGATTGTGCGGAGAGAGATTGCCCAAGCCCTCAGCAGTGGCTTTGCCATACATTCCCTCACTATTCAGATGGAATCTCCAGCCGACCAAGACCCTGACTGCCTCTTCTGTGAGGACCCCCAGGACTAGCTTAATCACCGCAAGCCTCCCTGCTTTCGTAGGTCATGCCATGCTTCTGTACAGTTTGCAGAACACAGAAATAAGCTACCGGTGGAAGAAATTTGAGAAAGTTATGACACAGCACAATGCACATTTCATTCTTATGCATTTGGCTCCGTCAGCCATGAACACAGATGCATTTAGATTATATACTCACAATTAGAAGTGTTCAATTACAGAACCTTGTGTGTAGGTTATTCCTAATGGACAGAATAACAGATATTTGTAACAACTGGCAATAAGTGCTCACCTGCCTCTCTCTCTCTTTCTCACGCACAGAGAGTCATAATCTATAAGGAAAGAGTAATAGTTATTTCACTTGTAAGGATCTGGAACTTGAATAGCTGCCTTTGACCAAAAGGCTAAGAACCAGGAGAGGGAATTTGAAGCTGCTCCTTTCCTGCTGGGTCCACTTCTGTCCACTTACTTTCCAGATTCCCCATTAAGGAAGCAGGAGTAGTTAATACGATCCACCAGAGACGAGGACATTCACTTTGCTATTACATGAAGTTACGATGTCTTATAGCAAGGGACACATGCTATCATTTCATTCCTTCTTTCCTTCTTGGTGCGTCATCCAGGCAGAGTGTATCTCTGTGAGCCAGGCCCAGGCATTGTTTTCTCCTCTTCTTTTTAACTCTGGAGAGCAAAGGGCTAAGTGGATACGTCCAAGCATTCCACTGTTATGCCCATCTATCTCTCTCCTGCCCTCTCTTTGCCCAGGAAGGATTGAATAGTTTGTCATCCCAACTTAGGTTTAAATCATAGAAGAGAAACGGACAGCTCCCTCCAATGTATGTTCATATTTGGAAACATTTCGCTATTAGATCCATCCTCAGGTATTAATCAAGTAATGATTTGATTTGATTCTTTTATTTGGTAGGTCTTTTCCCAGGGCTCTTTCATGGGCACGAGGAACGACTGACAAGAACAGGCTATAGCATTTTTAGTTGTTTATCATAGCATGTTACCACTATCAACATCAGTCTTTGCCTTTAACAAGGACACAGTGACTTGAGGATGGAAATAAGCCCCAGTTGACTACGTTAAGTCTAAAGGTATAAGTGTCCATAAAGCAGTTATAGGCCTTAGAATAGATCATTTCTTGGGATTTTTTTTCTCTAGTCTGAATTTGGAAATACACATCAAAGGGTTCCTATCAAAATTAATTTTTATTCCTATAGTATTTCATAGATATAAAATAAATACCTTCTAGTTTTAAATTATAATCCAATCATTAATAGATAGTTAACTATTATAATTTCATAAAATAGTGTTCAAAATAAAATATTTTCAGAGTGTTTAAACTCTGAGATTCACCGAAGAATGTGGTTGTAGAAACCCAGAGATCTCCAAGAATAACATACAAAAACATCTGACTTGGCCCTCCATGTTATTGACACCAAAATGAACCTAAAGGGGGTTGCAAAGCGGATATAATAATACATTGAGTCCACAAGTGTTATCTGGGCACCTTCTTTGTGCCAGGCATTGTCTTGACAGAGCTAAACAGAGAATTAAGACAGTGAGTGCTTCTAAACCATATCGCTAACTCAACCTCCTAAGGAGAATGAATTAAAAGAAATATATACAAGCCAATGTCCGGGAAGTCTCATGTCATTGGGCATGGTTTGTGACCTGGTCTCATGCATTTGTTTAAATGACTCTAAGGAACTAAAACCACAGGTGGTCACTAAGGAGGACTGTCAGACACATACCTAGAAAGCTATGGCAACCTCTCACAGGCAGGAATGTTGTTGGCTATGCTTTGGGAAACTTTTTCCCTGGGGACGACATGAACGCATGCCTAGTCACCCTGGATAGGGCACAGGTGACAAATCAGAGTACAGCTGCACCCAAACCAGTTTTGACAAACCAGTAAGTTCAGGACTATATACGGAGCAGGGCGAGAGGTAACTTACAGGAGCCTGGAAGGCTCAAGCCAGCTGCATCGCCCAGCATAGATGATGACCCACAGAAGCACGTTTCAGGCGCACCTGCACAGCCTGCAGTTGTTTTTCCCTTCATGTATTTTTAGGGTGGAGTCTTGCCACCTTTTCCCCGAACTTGCTGCCTTTCAAAGTCTCCTGAGCTTCCTTCCTCCCTCACAACTCCCCTATCCCTTGCCAAGAGAGTATATTTCAATTCAGAAGAAATTGATATATAACAGAGTACCAAGGGAAATTACTGAGGATTGATGAATGTACATAAAAGCTTTAAATTATTAAGGTGACAGAACCTTCATTTTTTCTAACTTTTATTGACAATTTTCATATATTTACACAATATATTTTGATCATTACCCTCTCATCACTTGATTTTTTTTAAATCTCTACTCCTCCCTTCCCTTCCCACTGACCCCTTCTTTCCAAATATCCTTCTTTTATTCTTATGTCTCCCCCGTATCATCCATGACGACATGTTGATGGGCTCAATGCTGTCTATGCAAGCAGTGACAGCTGTTGTAAGATCATGAATACAACTGCCACTCTGTAAGGGAGCATCCCAAAGCACCTCTCCTGCCCTTTGGCTCTGACGTTATTTCCTCCATCTCTTCCACAATGTTCTCTGAGCTTTGACAGGTGTGATAGAGATGTCTCATTTAGTGCTGAGCACTCAACTGTCACTTCTTCCTTACACTTTGATAAGTTCTGGGCTTTCGTTGTGGTTGCCACTCTCAGCAAAAGAAAGGCTATCTGGCCACTAACCTATGGGCATAAAGATAAGTATTTAGAGGGCAATTTGATGGGCACAACATATCCATTTAGCCAAAAAGAATAGTAACTTTTCTGCTAGGCCCTATGACCTTTCAAGCCATAGGCTTTTAGCTAAGTGTTTAGTACCAGACTTGAATTCCCTTCATGGAAAAGGCCTCAAATCCAGTAAGGGAGCAGTTAGTTATTTCTGGTTATTATACCACTTTGTTATACCTGTTATGCCATTATTGAACCAATGGGTACTTCTTGCCTTTCTGAACAGTTGTGTAGTTCACAGGGTACACTGCTGGTTGACACTGGTGATAACTTTATCCCCCAGCAGTTGCCTAGCCCTTTCCAGCACTATGACAGCTAGCCAGATAGGAGGAGGCTTTCAGTTCAGTTGCTGCTTGATTTCTCAGTGTCCTGTAACTAAAGCATGAATGTGGTATCAATAGTAAGAGTTTGACCATCTAGTTCTCAGGGGCAACTATGAGCATTGACAACAGCCTTATTGTTTGGGAGGGGGGTCTCATGGGCCTCCTTGACCAACATTCACTAGGTATCCCACCATGGCACTGTGATTTACCTATAACTATTACCTTTGGCTTCTGGAAGCAGCATTATCCATCCTTGTAGGAACTTTCTGCCAAAATGCCTTTTTAAATATACTTTTAATTAGCTAACATTGAAATAGGGTTCCTTATGTCTTGTTCATAACATTTTTAGTTTTAGGTAACCGTTCCTCCTACTTCCACTCTTCCACCCTTCTCCCCAGGTTACTTAGATGATTTACCCTGAGTATTCTGTCTCTTAGTTTTTGCTAGTGGGAGTGTAAGTTGGTGTAGCCTTTATGAGAAGCAGTGTGGAAGTTTGTTACAAAGCTATAAGTAGATCTACCATATAACCCATACCACTCCTGGGCTCTACCACTCTACCTAAGGATACCTACCACCTTTTACTACAGAGGTATTTGCTCATCCATGTTATTGCTGCTTTATTCACAATCACTAGGAAATGGAAACAGCTCAGATATCCGTGAACTGATGAATGGATCATGAGCATGGAGTTTCACTCAGCTGCAAATAAAAATGAAATTATGACATTTTTAGGAAATGGTTGAGTTTGGAAAATACTACACAAGGTGGGGTACTCCAAGCCCAGAAACACAAATGACACATGCTTTCTCTCATATGCAGATTCTAACTTCACATTTTTAACTTGTGTATAAGTTGGAGTAAGAGTCATTAGTAGAGGTAGGAAGCTAGAAAGGGGCCAGGAGGGGGCAGGAAAGGGAAATTAAGGGAGGGGACAGCAGATACGGAGAGTAAATTGCATATGGATATTTGCTAGCAGATGGCGAGTAGAACATTCTACACCGCGAGCAACAAAGTACACTTGTATTTTTCCAATTTAAAAGCAAAGGAATCTCTCCACTCTAATTTTAAAACCATATAATTTTGAAGCTCTATGATTGCTAATGGAGAGAACAGATTCATGTCTTAGATGAGTTTTCTCTCATCCCCAGCCTCTAGCAGGGTGCCAGAAACCTCGCAAGCACTAATAATCATCGAGGCAGTGACTTTAGGGTAGAGGTGAATCTTGCCATTACTTTTTCATCTACATTCATATTTTTCTAAAATTCTGAGGTCCAAGAACACATTGACTTTGATGGAGGAGGTCACAGCTATGTCATCTCTGCCAATCAGTCAGTGCCACTGACAAGCTACTTAGCATTCTGCTGAGCTCTGGCCTTGCTCAGTGCAGACAAACAGACGTGTCCCTCACATCAATGAGCATGTTTAGGCAACCATGATCAGAGATGCTCAGGTTCCTAATGTCTCTTGCCACATCTGGCTCCCTAAATGGGTCAGGTTATGCCAAATCATTCTGCTGTTTCCATAGTGACAAAATAGTACTGCATTCTCATATTTTGTAGAGGACAGGAGTCTAAATACCAGATGACCTGACAAACACACAGGGTTCAGCTCAGTAGTTTGGTTTCTCCTTCTTTTAAAAATCATAGGTAGATTTTTTTTTTAAATGTCAGAAATGCACCTAGTGTCAGGCAACCAAGACAGATGTGTCAACCAAAGGAAATGTCTCATGGCTTCTGGCTAATTCTCAGAAATTTCTGATTCTCTGAAATTCCACTTCTTCAGTCATCCAGGTTGGCATGCTGAAAGCACATTTACAATGAGGATTTTAAGGATGTGAAGATAAAGAAAAATCAGATGCCTCCAAGAGAGTTTATATGCCATCTGTCAGTTTTGAATTTCTGATTTCCCCTTTGTCCCTTCCTTGGCATGGTGTGAACTCAGGACCATTAAAATGAGTAGGACCGTGTAGTAGAATTCTTTAAGGCATTGTCTTCTCTCAGCTTTCAAAATATCTGACCTTTTATGTCTGTCAAAGCAGCATGCGTGTTCTTCTGAGGACTGAAATCAGGTCAATTTCACTGTCACCTCCATCCTTATCATGCTTCTCCATCATGCAGCACCCAGTTAAAATTCATCTAAAGTTCTGTGACAATATCAGGGACCACAAAAAAATTTTATGTGATCCATATGTTTGGTTGCAGATGGAAAATGGTAATTCTTAAGGACATGAAGAAGAGAATGTTTATACATTCCGAAGTCAGATGACCTCAGTTTGAATCTTACCTCTTCCCTTCTCCCACTGATCATTCATATCACCCTGCATCTCTGTTTCCCAAGTAGCAAAAAATCACCGATTTGGTTGTCTGAGCAGCTAATAAATGCCAACAATTAGAGTATTTAGATCTATGAACAGCACATGGTCACAACTCGGGACATATTTATTGTATACAAAGTGATTGTGTGTACCTGAGACAAACACAGAATTTAAATCACACAAGTTTTAAGAGCTCTTGAGTCATCAGCACTACTCCCATATGAGTGGCAAAATGATTCGTAAGAATTAAATAGTCTTTTCTCTAAGAAGGAGCCATTGAGACTTGCTGAGATAAAGGCATTTACTGACAGAGGGTTACTTAGTGAGGAGTTAGGGGCTAATTAAATCAGTGTAAACCTTTCCCTGAGAGCCTCTGGAAATTTCTACTCTCATCTTTGAAGTAGAAGCTGTATGTACTCAAAGTACATTTATTAACAAAAGTACAACTGGCCAGTTAAACAAGGGTAAAGACATAGTCTTCTCAGGTTCCCTCTTTCAACTAAATGCATTTTCTTCTTATACTTTCTAAATTGCAAATGGAAAAATTGACTCAATATCTGCAAGACAATGAAGAGTTACAGCACTTTGTTGTCAAAAAAGAAAATGAAAAAGACATATTCCTAAGGCTTTGTAGATGCCCAAATATCATGACTGTCTAACTTCGTTCCTAACCAGAGGAATATGAGCTAGAGACCCCTACATAGAGACAAGCCTCATTTTCCACAATTAGCTCTAAAGTGCCTTCAGGAAATGATTTCCTCAGCCCATCTCTCTGCAGCCCCTGTTTCGGATCACAGGACAATCTGTTTAAATGACTAATTACAGAAATCATTAAAGGCACCAAGCAAATGTTGTCTTTGAATACCCACT
The DNA here is from genome assembly GCA_036346955.1 of Dipus sagitta. NCBI lineage: Eukaryota > Metazoa > Chordata > Mammalia > Rodentia > Dipodidae > Dipus > Dipus sagitta. The sequence goes on from CM070771.1 coordinate 184,097,933, forward strand.
TCCCAGGCTTTACAAGACTTTCTCGACTTGACAGTGACAAGGGCACTTAACAGGCCACTGCAGGCGGATGTTAAAAAAAGTAATTTTAAAAAAGGTGACCATATGTGGTTCAGTTTCCTAACTTTCAGATTTCACACTTAACGCTTCTCATTCTGTTACTGGGCACCTGTTTAAATTCTATTTTAAAATATTAATATATGTTGTTTAGAATAAAATCTGGAAAAAAAGAGCATTCAGGTTAATTTGTCATCTTTTTTCTTCTTTACAAAAAAAATTATCATAGAAAATGTTTTCTATGACACCAAGGAAGCTTGCTATGAGAATATATTCTTCATTTCTTAATCTTTCGCTGGAGAAAATAAAACCCCATTCAGGAGAGTGGACTTGCTTAGGGAAAACAGATAATCTAGAATCAGGACACTTTTAAAATCATCCTGGTCATGGGCATGAAAGGCCCATGGAAGAGGGAAATGGTGGTTGGAAGTGGTGAGGACACCCGTCTTCAACCATAGAGGCCAGGAAGTGACAAGAGGAACCAGCTGAATAGTACCTTTTCATGGTTGTCAGTCAAGCCTTGGAGAAAATAGTAGAATTGGCCTATATTTCCTTTCTTCAAAGGTGTAATATATTGCTAAAAATATAATCCTATTTACAGCCATTAAAACCATATGATTGCTCCATCCAGCCCAGTGGTGACATCAAATGTCATTTTCCTAGATGTTTAGAGTTTAGGAGTGTTTGGGATATGGCAGAAGAAGTAAACGCGTCAGCTGCACTGAAGATATTGTCAACCACGGTAAACTGAACAGCACAATAGAATGAGGATCAGATGTGAGCAGTCCATGTTTGAAGTTAAATGCCATAGTTAAGTAGGAATAAATAAGGATTTAACAAACTAGCTTCCACATTCTTTTCCATTCTGTCCCCCATTTTTAATACACAAATAGATTTTATTTGGGATATGTATACAGGATTGAAGAACAAGAATCTGTTAGTACTGTATTTTCCACTCTTAAATTACCTGACATTGCAAAAGTCCACAATGTGAAAACTATGGGTACCTCATATAGGAGTATCTTTAGAATGGCATTTTCCATGAAAAATTAATGTTTGTGAAAATAGGGCTGTGTGTGTGGGGGGGGAGTGTTCACCTTTTCATAGAGTTCAGCACCTTGAATCATTTTGAGTGTAGAAAAGAGATCGTTCATATTTTCCTGGTTCAGTAATTCAAAAACAAGAAGCCCTTCCCACCTTCCATTCAGTCTCCAGTTCTTTCTGCTACATAGAAAGCCACAAAGAGGATTTCTCAAGGTCTCAGCTTAGTTTTTCATGTTGACTAAAGAAAGTTTAGAGGAAGGCACTGTGGTCCAACACAGCTGATGTGGGTAAGCCATTGTTTTCCCTCCTCTTGTCATTGTTATCATTCTGGTGATGTTTCCGTTTAAACATTGTGTGAGACAGAGGCACTTCAGTAGTATATGCTTTGATGAAAAATTGCAATCCCATGCCCTGAGACTTTCATTCATTCAATTCATTTATTGAACTCAATTTCCTAATTCAACTCATTCACAGTACAGGAGCAGCACACTAGTTCTCTGGAATTGCTGATTTTAGTCCAGGGGACTCATTCATATTAACATTAGAAATGAGTGAATTGGTAATTCTAGCCATCCTAAAAAGCCTCTTATTCATGTTCTGGGTGTCAGCCGTGAGAAACAAATGGGCTTTCATTGCTTCTCCCTTGGAAAACACAAGGTATTGCTTGGGTGTAGTCAGATCATGGACTAAACCACATTTCCTGAGGTATTTTTTTTTATTCAGAACTTAAAGGGGTCTCACTTCAGTTTTTTTTTTCTCCAATTACTGAGAAGTCAGTGTATGCATTACACAGTAGCAAACATTGGACAAGAGATGAGTGTTCTTGTTAGCCTTAGAATGGCAGTGCTGGGATAGATCTCTGAAGCAGAACTGGAAAGACTAGATATAAATGTATGGACTGGGCTACAACTAGCAATTTGCTCTGAGACAAGTGGGTTATTAAACCGACAATTAAGAGGTTAGATGGTTGTTTATATGAGTCTAAAGCTCAGATGTCTAGGATGAAGTTAAAAAAAAAAAACCTAGCAATCTTTTTGTCTCCATACACTCACTCACGGACACAGGAAAGAGGATCTGCCATCTTGTCAACTGAACCATCAGGAGAAGACAAAACAGGAGAGAAACATTGACTGTAATTACATGATGGTTTACATTGACTGTCAACTTGACAAGAGCTAGAAGTAGCTGTGAGGGATTGTGTAGATAAGGTGAGCCACTGTGAGAGACTATCTTGACTAGGTTAGTAAATGTGGGAAGATCCACCTTGACAGTGGATGGCACCATTCCATGGGCTGGGGGCCCTGGAATATGTAAAAGGGACAGAGCTGGCTGAGATGCAGCATCCTTCCTCTCTCTACTTCCTCCATACTGATGTGATGATGTGCTCCTGTCATACTCCCCTCACCAATGATGCACTCTACCCTTTGGGACAATACGCACTAATAAACCCTTTCTTCCTCCTTAAACTGGTCAGATATTTTGTCTCAGCAATGAGAAGTTGATGATACAAACTGCATCTTATACCTGTACAGTACTTAGAAACTTACACTTCTGACTTCTGTACAGAGTCCATTGACCAAACTAATCACAAAGCCCTAACCTAAAGTAGCTGCAAAATACAGCGAAATGCATGGATTATTGGTAAGTACTCGTGGGTGCTAACATGGAGAGAGAAGAAAGGGCTGCTGGAGTGGTGACACTAAGCAAGGAAGCAGTAGATCTAGGGGCAAATGTTGGCTTGGCTCTAAAGGGGTGTTTGTATGTGACACAGTGTCCCATGATCAAAATTCTTAGGGTAGGTGGGTAGGTAAGATGGGGCAATCCATCATGCTCTTTGGTGGCTTCCTTTTCCTATACAGAAGGAAGTCATGCCATCCCTTGGGTGTTTCCATGCGGGAGAAGGCACTGAGAATTGGACAGGAGAAATCTAGGGCAGGAGAGTGGGGAGTGCAGAGGTGACCAGGAAAGTGAGGTGTCTGGTTGTTCCCACTGCTGAGCTGCTGTTCTCACCTCTCTCATCTGTGCTTGTGTCTGTGATCCTGCGCAGGGCTGCGTTCCCTACATCACTCTTCTGCTGGCCGTTTCTTGTCAGGAGGTCTAGGGGAGGGAGAAGAGACAAGACAAGGCTGCTGTTTTCTTAGGTAGATTTCTGCTTGGTCCTCTCCCCATCAGGTTCAGACCAGCAATGCATTTTCACCTTGGTGAGACAGTTCATACTCATTCTCTACATGTTTCTAGCCTGCACTTTACCCGAAACTCACAAAAGCATCTTTGACATGCTTCCTCGGAGAAGAGCACCAACTTCCTCTTCTCCTTCCTAGGATGTCCGCACCACAGCACCGTGATGGCCCTCTCCTGAGACTCCAGTGCAACTATCAGTCCCAGCATTCAGGGCCAGAGGGTAGCCCCATGCTTTAAAAAATTAATGTGTATGTGTGTAAGTGTGTGTGTGTGTGTGTGTGTGTGTGTGCATCAGCATCTCTTACCACTGCAAATGAACTTCAGATGTATGAACCACTATGAATCTGGCTTTATATGGGTGCTGGGGAACTGAACCCCAGGCCAACAGGTTTGTAAGAAAGCACCATTAACTACTGAGGCATCTTCCCCAACCCCATTCCATGAGGTTTAATCCTCAAAGCTGAGCCCTATGAGTCTCTCAAGGCCTCAGAGTATAAAATGCTTTCTGCAGCCCTGCCTCTGCTATTTCAGTGTTCCCTCTTTGCTTCCCAGTTCTTCCAAAATCAGATAAATTCCTATATGAAATATAAAATAATTGAAATGCCCTTATCAGAGCCCGTCTAATACTGTGACCTTATCTGAAGTGAAAGACTCTTGTGTCAAAGCCCTTCATACTTATGAATATGGTAGTGAGCCACTTAAATTCTTATATTTCATTATAAATCCATATATCTACATCAGAATCTAGCCTTGGATTCTTTCTACCTTGCATTAGAGGTAAAGTCAGTGTATCTTTTGAGTTGCAAGATTTGGGATGTATTGTGAAGCACAGTTCGTTTCCTGATAATTAAATGGTGACAATGGCATCTATCATTAGGCAGCTAATGTGCCTGACACACGACATGTCCTGCAAGCATAAAACTTGTTTCTATCTGAAATTCATCCCACTCTTAAACATGGATTTGTAACAGGGATGGAATATGTAGAAGATAAGGATTCTTTACTTAAAAGATTTATGGGCTTATTTGAAGAATTAAATGGTAAAAGTGATGAAAAACTTTCTCACTCATATCACAGAGCTTTCAAATGAAGATTAAAGGCAGGCAGTAACATAATTGCTCCCCAACCCACTGCTCACTTGAAGTGTGCTCAGTAAATATTCTTCAAAAACAATAGATTGAAAAAAAAAAAGTAGATTGAAGAAAAGTAGATTGATTATATTGGATGTAGAATTGTTTTAAGGAATGGGTAGAAATAAGAAGGTGGGGAAGATAGAAACATGAAAGGATGGCTCAGAGCCTAGAGCTTGCTGCTTGTGCATGGAGACCTGGGAGGAGCATGAGACCACCTGAGTTCTGCTCCCCAAGAACCCACGTAAACATGTGGGTGTGACTACACATGCCTACGACACCAGTGGCAGAGAAGAGGATTGCTGGGACTTGCCTCAGGCAGCTCATGGTTGAGAAAGAGACAAGTAGAAGGAAGAGCCATAAAAGTACACCCAACAGCCTCCTCTGGCTTCCATACATATGCACTGGCACACACCTGCATATACATGTTCTCATACCACCCATCACATGCCACACCATGCAACATCTATGCACACGTGCACACATGCCAGTGTGCAAGAAATAAAACAAGAAGGAGTTTAAAATTAGGGTGGGCCAGTTATAATACAGATGGGTGGGTGCTTGTACTAAGTAGCATTTGGAGATAGTACTTATAAAGTGCTTGGTGTGTACTTGGCATGCACATGCATTATCCCAGACAGTGAGATAAGTATAATTTCCATCCCCATCACTCACAGATATAGAATAGTTAGGGAGAAAAGGAAGGAAGAATGTTGTGGAGATGAGAGAATGGAACTGTTTGGAGATATTGTAATGAAAATGATTCAAAGTCATATAAAGCAATGGTATGCAAGTGGAGTTGAATATGTCCATTTCCTTCTACAGCTGGATAGTTCCAATAGAAATAAGTCTAGATACAGTTTAACTCACCTTCAATTTGCCTTTGCTTTCTTTTTTCTTTTCTTTTCTTTTTTTTTCTTTTTTTTTTTTTGGTGGAGTGAAGTTTTATTTTGTTTTTGCATCTAGCTATAAACTTGTTCTAACATCATTGTTGAAGTGTATCAATTCTTCCATCTACCTTGACATCTTCCTAAGTTGTCTATTTTTTTTAAGAACACACTTTGTATGGACACATCATGTGTTGGTATCATCATTTCCCTCCTCCCTGTCTCCATTCTGCTGAAGGCCCTCCTCAGGGGGTTTGCTAGTATTCCACATGAGGTTTTGGGTTATGAGTTATGAGAACAGTAGTCAGTCACTGGGTGAGGGGAGCAATGCCTCTCTCTGGATATGCCCTCCCAACCTGTGGCTCTTACAATCTTTCCATCACCTCTTCAGCGAAATTCCCTGAGCCATGGTGGCTGTGTTTTCAGTCTACTTCAGTGATGAGCTCTTAGGAATCTCCAGATCTCTGCTTAGGTGTTGAATATCCTTAGTATCTGTCTCCTTCACCCTGGTGCTGATGGTGAGGCTCACCATTAAAGCAACACTCTTGCTCATCTCCCCAGTTCCTTTGTGGTTTCACCTAGGCCTTGGCTGAAGTGCAAGGGATGGTTTATCTCCTTGGGTCTCGCTACCTTCTGATTTTACCCCAGGAGCTGAAGCATGGACCCAAAGTCTCCTGCCATTATTTTCTTATGAACATGCCTATTTAATGACTACTGATTCCATTGAAAGCCCTGCGGCAAGCCTGGAGATCTAGGAGTGATGACGAGAACTTATATCCTAGTGGGTCTTTGAGCCCTTCAAGGAAATGGTTGACTAGAGTCTCTATCTGTAACTAGTAGGAAATGTTCCAGGATAGGCACCAATGTAATCAATTTAAAAAATATATGTTTTATGTATCTGAGAGGAAAGAGACCCAGAGAGAAAGAACATGGGTGCTCCAGGGCCTCTAGCCACTTCAAATGAACTCCAGATACATGTGCACACTGTGCATCTGGCTTCACGTGGGTACTGGGGAATCAAACCTGTGTCATCAGGCCCTGCAGGGAAGAAACATAGCTGCTAAGCCATCCCTCCAGCCCAACATAATCAATTCTGTCACCATAAATGATTCCCAGTTGATACCAGGAGCTCTGATTTTACAAAGGTAAATTAGGAACGAGAATCTATGTCCTATGAAGTATGTCTTACATACTTCAGCTGCTATGGAGACTCATGGGATATCACAGGTTAAAGAAAGCCCTTTATGAGCTAGAAACCATCACGCAATTAACAGTTATTACACTTATTCTAACCGTGGTGATTAATATGTTGAAATATACTATAAACCCATACAGTTTACCTCTTTCTATAGGAATATAAAGCCATCCCTACTTCCTTCCAATCTCCAACCTATTTAAAACATACATATTCAGCCGGGCGTGGTGGCGCACGCCTTTAATCCCAGCACTCGGGAGGCAGAGGTAGGTGGATCGCCATGAGTTCGAGGCCACCCTGAGACTCCATAGTGAATTCCAGGTCAGCCTGGGCTAGAGTGAGACCCTACCTCAAAAAACCAAAAAAAAAAAAAAAACATACATATTCATACACACATTTGACTAATTGTTTGACTGAAACTGTTTGCTCATCTGAACTGTGGAGAATTGTGTATTGAGAACTTCCTGAAATACTATTTGACTATAAGATTTGGAAACACATTCCAATAGAATGAATCTATGGAAGCTGAGCAATGATTATGGGAGTTGGAGCTGCCATGTTCAATTCAACAAGCATATTCATGTGCTGGCACTGACTTTGGGAAATCATGATAACCCCACAGAGGCAGCAGGCTGTCTGGTCTAAAGGTTTATCCAACATTTAAGGTAAAACAAGTCAAGTTTATAAATGAGCATTTTAACAGGAAGGTTTTAGTTTTACTTAACTTACTGTGAGCACATGGGCATAGATTTCTCCAGGTGCCCTCTGGGTTGAAGCAAGAAATAAAGCAAAGGAAATGATTCCAGGATACATTTTGTTAGTTAAAATGGAATCCTACCAGTAATTAACCTGTGAGATGAAACAGCTTCTCCACTAATGTTATGATCATACCTCAGGAAAGGCCCTCAGGACAGCCTTGGACTTTGGACAATGTTTAGAAATGTCAAGAATTAAGTAATTCTAGAAGGTACAGTTGGCTTGAAAAATCCTAGTCCCTTTCCTGTCTAAAGAAGGAATCTGGAATATTTTCTAGAAGTGGTGTTCCTGAGGTGGCAAGGCCACCAACCTCCAAGTGTGTTCAAGCCTCTTAAAGTGAGGACCTGGCAGGAGTGCTTATCACAGTTAGATTCCTGCTTTATTTAGAAGGAAAGTCTCTGTTTTATAGTGCATCCATCTCACTGACATGAGATGAGAGAAGATAAAAGAACAGCCTGATGGATGTGGATTCGATCCATCACCTGCCTCTTTAGGAGAAATCAGCATCTTAGACCGGAGGACATGGAGAATTTTTAATGTTAAGTTGATTAAAAGCCAAATAACGTGGTTAGTCAGAGGTCTCACAGGTTCCCTGGCAGCCCCAATTGCTCTGGTCCAGATGGTCTTTTTGGCCGTGCTGTTCCCTGCCGTGCATTCAGCAAGCTCCAAACTCTCTGCTCCTCTCAGATGGGGAGAAGCTGGCCCCCACCTCTTTCCCATAGTGCTGCACTGCCTCAGTGCTCAGTGGATATTGAATATTCTGAATGATAATAGCAGCTTGAGCTTGGCATGTTCCTTCAAAGTCTTGGATAAGAGACAGGAGAGACTGAGCTGGCTGCTGGAGGGAAGAGTAGGATTCCAACCTCTCTTCATTGTAAATGTCAGTAGTGTATTTATTAGCAATAATGATAACACTTACTGGCAGGTGTCAAGCACTGGACTGAAGAAATTAAATACATTTTCTTATTCAAATTCTCAACTAAAATTTCATAGTGTATGTATGTATGAGATAGCTTTCAGTTGACAGATGGAAAACAGAGATTAAGTGTTGTGCCCAAAGCTAATTATTAGTAACACTAGGATATGAATCTAGATTTGTGTTATTCCAAAACATAGGCTCTAAAACTCTATAGTCTTTCTCCAGTCCATTTCTCACTATGGTTGCATAAATAACATGGAAAATGGCTTTTAGCTTCTTCATTTGGCATTTCATTGCTTAGAAATAGCATGGCTCTGTAGTGCTGGAAGGAGAGTGATGAGTAATAGAAAGGGATTAACACAATGAAGGTAAAAAAGCCAAATAATTAATACCAGGGTTTGTCTTGTTTGGTTCTATTTCTAAATTGTGCCATAACATAATGACCCCTCCCCCACAATAAATTTTGAATTTTGCTTCATTTAGGAATGTTGATTTTGTGAATAATAACAGTGGTAGTAATGACCACAGAGCTTCACAGAAAGATTTCTCAGCTATTGAAAATGCTAAAGTCATTATTAAGGTTCATAAGCAATAGAATTATAAAGGTAATCCCCCCACACACATTCTATATTCTAGTACCATCAAATATCCTACAAAATATTTCTGGTCTCGAATATGTCTCAATTTACTGTACTTAAAAAATAAGAAATTAGAATTTTGTACATCTCGGGCTGGAGAGATGGCTTAGCGGTTAAGCGCTTGCCTGTGAAGCCTAAGGACCCTGGTTCGAGGCTCGATTCCCCAGGACCTACGTTAGCCAGATGCACAAGGGGGCGCACGCATCTGGAATTCGTTTGCAGTGGCTGGAGGCCCTGGCGCACCCATTCTCTCTCCCTCTCTCTATCTACCTCTTTCTCTCTCTCTCTCTCTCTGTTGCTCTCAAATAAATAAATAAAAATAACAAAAAAATTTAAAAAAAAAAGAATTTTGTACATCTCTCTAGCTGTTGTTGAAATGGACTGAAATGACTTTGAGAAAGTCAACATTCTTCACATTCTTTTAGAATATGAAGCAAAAGTAAAAAAAAAAAAAAAACCAGGGAAGTTAAACCCATCATATCTCATTTTCAGTCACAGTAGGAGCTAGGTATTGCCCATTGATTCTCATATATGTGTGTGGCTTTCAATGCTAGCTGGAAAGAGAAGAACTGAGAAGTATAGAGTAACCCCGTAGAAGATCGTTTACACAGAACAGATTCAAGACTTTTACTTCCAACTAAGGGGGAACTTAGCTCAGCAAGCCCAAACAAAGGATTTGACACAATCATACATCTTTTCATGAGAACCTAGAGACATTAGATAAATCCCTCCACTTAATAAAAGACATCTTCCATCATAGTTAATGGTAAGGGACTAAATTGTTCCTTCTTAAGATCAGGAAAAAGGCAAGAATATTTGCTTTTACCACTGCTATTAAACATTTTACTATTCATCTAGCCAGGGAAATTACTCATGAAAAAGAATTCACATACTTAGTTTGAAAACTGAGAATTGAAACTGTCCCTTTTTACAAATGTTATATAAATCCTAAGAAATCAACTGAAAAACTATTAGACTAATAACATAAATGAATTAAAAAAATATAGGGTCAACATAAAAAACAGTAATACTTTAAGGCAATAAAACTGAGGAATTCAAAAATAAAATAATTATTCCATTTATACTGTTCTCAAAAAAGAATAAAAGATTTAGGAATAAATAAGGACCAGACTTATACACTGACAACAACAGAACACTGTTGCTAGTAGTTAAAGAAAAACTGGAAAGACCACTCATATATGAGGAAAAGCACACAATTTTGCTGAGATGGCATATTCTACCAACTGGTTTATAGACTCCTGGTGATTGATGAGAAAGTGCTACCCGGCCTTCTGCAGAAACTGACATGTTAGTCCCAAGTTCATATGGAAATGCAAAGGGATCAAGAATAACTAAAACAACCTTACAAAAGAAAAATAAAAGGGGACTTTTACTTCCTCTTTCAAAACTTCTGACAAAGAACTGGTAATTAAAACTAGTTCTAGCATTAAAGACAAGCGTGATCCAGAGGATAAAAATGGAGAGTCTAAAAGCAAACCTTTACATTTATGGTTAATTGGTTTTTTCACAAGAATACCAAGCAATGTGAAGTACAAAAGACTCTTTTCAAAAAATTGAATAGGGATAAATGGATGTCCATGTGAAGAATAATGAAGTTGGACTTCTTTTTCATTCCATATACAAAATTCCACTCAAAATAGATTGAAAGTCCACTCAAAATGGCTTGAAATTAAAGCAAATGGCTATGGTTAAAGCTATAAAGCTTTTCAAGGAAAACTGAGATGAATCATCAAGAAGTTGAGTTAGGGAATGATTTCTTAGACAGAAGATCCAAGCCACAAACAACAAAAAAGTATATAAATTTAAATTCAGCAAAATCAAAACTTTAGTTTTGCAAGCAATATCATCAGCAGAAGAGATAAATCCACAGAATTAGACAAAATGTTGCCAGAGAGAAGGAGAATTGACACATAGTCTACACACACACACACACACACACACACACCCTGTTTCCATATGCATGTGGATATGCAGAGATGGGTGTATATTTGTACGTGTAATTTTTAGTGGGAGGGCTAAAATTTGTTTGTATTTTGATTTTGTACACATTACTTATCTTGAAGTAAGCTTTGAAAATAATCACCTCAAAAGTTTCCAGTGCTTAGATAAAATATGCTCAGTGTTGTAGAGTTATCCATCTATATAGTCCCTGGATCTTCCTTATACAAAAATGTCTGCTTAATACCTAAGCAATGAGCTTTGTCCGTTATATTTCCCTCATTCTTCTCACTCTGACATTGGAAGTGGCTGAGTTGTAAGCAGAATTTTAGAAAAAGTGCATGGGCATGAGGGCGATTCTTATCCTTTTGCTACAAGGGAGGGGTGGGTGGTCGGTGTGTTTCCAGCCTTCATTAAAAGTTGGCTGCAGCTGCTCAATGATTCAAAGCCACCCAAGGGGCCAAGAACCGGGTTTGACCTTGTGCATCTCACATTCAAGACCATTACACTGCAGTATGTGGAGCAGAATGCAGGATGTTTGGGTAGGTAAGAGCAGAAAATGTCCACTAAGTAAAGGTTTTATGATGCCCAGTCTTGCTCTATGGGTGGAAATGTGGGGAGGGCATATGACAGTTTAATGGGAGGTGCTGAAATATGGACTGCCTCCCATTTTCACCAAGCCTCTTAAGTACAAAATGACTATAGGAGCTGAAAGTGCTTCTGGAAACACTGCTCACATTTGTCAGAAGGCCTCCTCCAGCTGTGCACACTCATGACAGAGAGATGTCTGGTGATTTCTTCTTGAACCTCTGGTCTATGTCGCTTGTTGACAGCTAAGGAAAGAAATATGAATGTAACATGCTTACCAATGCACTCTTCCCTGAAACAAAGCTGTTCATTAATGGGAAGGAAAACAAAAAAAAGCAGTTCATGTAGGTCCCAGGGCCAAATTGCTAGGTGTGAATCTCAGGTTGGCATTTTGCTGGTTATCTGACATTGGTGGCTGAAATTTTCTAAAGTCAAATGTTCCTGTCTGTACAGTGGGGGTGTTCAGGTTATCCACTTGCCAAGGTTGTGCCATTAATAAACGTAAAGGCTTCAGAGAATTCCTGGCTTTTATTACTATGTCACACTGCAGCTTAAAATCCTTCTCATGAACTCTCAGTAGTCTCAGAATAAAGTCTGAAATAAATAGTGTGGTTGGCAGTGTACCCCATCATGATCAATCTGCTCAGCCTCATCTCGGGTCTCTCTCCTTGTATTATTAGTCACCTACTCATTGTCGGGACAAAACACCTGTCAAAAGTCAGTTGAAGGGTGGGAGGTTTACTGCAGCTTACAGTTACTAGTTACAGTCCAGGATGGCAGGGAAGGAATTGTGGTAGGAGCATGAAGCAGAGCTAGTCCCATTTAGCTCACAGTGAGGAAGCAATGGGCAATGAATGCTGGTTCTCAGCCTACTCTCTCTTTTCTCTGTAGCCCAGGGTCCTGGTCCATGGAATAGTAGTGGGTCTGCCCACCTCAGTTAACCCAACCAAAATAATCCCTCACAGGTGATTCTATGTCCTGTTGAGTTGACAATCAAACAATTATCATGCTCTCTTAATTTTTCCTTACATTATTGACATTGCTATTGATCAGAAGCCCCACACCAGGGAGTCTGCATATGCTGCCCTTCTGCCTGTGACATCCTCATTTTCTTCCATACCGAAGAAATGCTAAACTCCAACTCAAGTCTTGATGTAAATGCCATGGCTAGGCCTGCTTCAGTCTCCCGTACTGTACCCCATAGCAACCTGACCTTCTTTGTAGCCCTCATCACATTATGAGTATCTTAATGTGTGTCCCACTAGTATTGACCATAAGTATATGTCCAAGGATGTCATTTAATTAAGCTGAAGAAATACTGGCTAAATAAGTGAAGGAATGAATACATACATATCTATCCTTTGGTTACTGAAAACTTAACAGTCCATGAGAAGAACTGAAGTTCCCAGATAATATGAGGCTGATGTTATAAATATTTAGAGATCATCAGAAGACAATGCCTGTGTATTTTTTTTATAGATCCCAGAATCTGCTTCTGAGCTATCTTTTCACTAGAGTCCATGGTCCTCAAATACAGAAACCAATGTTTGAAATATACTGATTTTAACATGAAGTCTGTATAGATCAGCCTAAAATAACAAAATGATGGTCATTCTATGTTCCATATGGATATCCTGGCTTGAAGAGAAGCAAATGTTGACTGGTATAAGGGCATATATAACGTGAATGAACTTATTTGGAAACTGATGCTCAAAAACACTTTTCCTTGCAGTTACCTGACTGCTGATAATACCCAGGGTTATGAGTGCAGCGCCTGACACGCCTGTGCTTGCATTCCAGATAAGCAGACCTGTCTGCTGCTGGATGTCACCTGTCACTTTGCTTTGTCGCTTTGCCTGCTTCTGCTTACAATCAGCCCATCTCTAGTTACAACATGTGCCAATGTGTCCCTACTGTCACAGTGCCATGTATTGAGCATCGTGATTCTGTGGGTTGGGTGTGAGGCTGTCTTGCATCAGGATTTCACTGTGTGCTGACTACTGTTGCTTTCCTATAAGCCATGGCCTGAGCTTCTTCAGGTAAAACCCCACCCCCAGCATCCTGGGTCAATGGCTTTATCCTAGCTGTGATTTAATATGCAAAATATCATAAGTTTAGTCTCACTCAAAACAGCATAGAGAAGGAGCTAAGAACATGGGCATTGGACTGTGATAGATCTGTGGTCATTTCTCTCTTCTGCAAAATATTAGCTGCATGGTATTGACAATTCTGAACCAGTTTCCTCTGTTTTTAAGTGTAGCCTATATGTTGTCAAAAACTACAGTGAGCTAATCTATGTGCAGTGACTGGAGTCATAATTGTCACCATGACTGTTTCTAATGCTGTACTGCAGCCACCACTTGTAAAGCTATCGCTCTTGCTGTCATTACCAATGCTGCCATTGTTTTAAGGTAACCCTGAGATGATTGAACGTCATTAATGCACAAGATCCAGGGTGGGTGGTCAGAGACCATTGTCTTACATTTGCAAGTTCTAGAACATATCCAGACTGTTCTGCACAGTTTTGGGAAGGCTCACAATTCAGAATCTTCATGCTGATGCCACTGCTGAGTTTCAAATGATGCCCCAGGGAAGAAGGGCAGAAGATAAAAACAAGGACAGATAAAAGACTCGTAAATTGAGTAAGGCTTTAGAATCACATGGAAGCCCTTGCAATCTATTTTGCAAATCAATTTGCTTTTTAAATTTCCAAAACCTCAGCTCTGCCAGCTAGCGAGTCAATAGGAAACAACTCCCTTTTTGTGTGTGGCACAATCTTTATGCCCACTTCAGAATATACATAAACCTACATATAATTTATCTTGATATGCAAATATCTAGGTTCCTTTGGGGTTTTATTTTCAAAATGAGTCTGTCATCAGTACAGAAGTCAAGCCCAAGGCTGTTTGGGAAGGCAGAGAACCAAGGCAGAGAGGCAAGTGGTGGGCCTCCCTGTTCCCCACAACACCTATCCGATGGAGGTTCCTCCTCAGGGCAATCAGGAGGCATGAGGAACCCTTCAAGCTCACTGCCAGATGAGTCAGCATGGAAGAGGTCTGCAGTGGAATCTCAGAAGAGAATGGCACATGCATGTCCTTCATTTGGGGTGGCTGGTTTAAATTTTAATCCCTTCAGGTAAGCATATGTGTGAATGTAAGATGATTGTCCCAAGTCTTGAGTTCTAGATATTAGACTCAGGTGAGGGCCACATGTACCTTACCATTTTCAGGCTTAGAGCTCAGTACCCTGCTAATTTTTTACTCAATCATGTACAAAACTTCTACCTCAGTAGATATTCCAGCTTTAATCTTCTTATATTTAATAATATCTGCTAGTGTCTCAGGTAATTTCCAGTGATGAATTTCTGATACTTGTAAATGTGTGTGCAAAATGTATAGACATATACATGTATACATAAACCTATTCATATGTAAATATAACCTATACACAAATAAATGAAACCCACATATATATCACAGCATGTATATATATATATATATATATTTATGTCAGCATAAAAATTGATATAGTTCTTTTGAAAGTGACTGTATAAATTATATAATTTGCAAATAATATCTAAAAGATCAGTGATGAGAAGGAGTTCACAGAGACCCTCCCATGCCACTGTACTTAAAGATTCACTTTGTATATACATTAGGTGTTATACATGTATACTCACATATATGTATATCACAACCTGATGATAACCTTCATGCCTTGCAGCATAGGTAAAGAGATGCATGTTTTCACTTAACCCTATTCCTAAGGTACCTCATTTGGAAGCCAGAGGAAAAGCCAAGAGACAGCTTTTCCACTTCTCCCTGTATGGACAAGATGTGTCAGAGGCCACAAACTATTCTCCATCCCCTTTTACTTTTGGGCTCCCTGGCTATTTCCAGTCCTCTAAACTCTATTTTAACTATCGGGATTAAGCTTTCTCAACCTCAGCAGCCTTCTGTGCATGGAGCCTTAGAAGTTTCCAGAACACTGAATATGGTTTCTGCTGTCTTTGCTCTTTTGACATTAGGCAAAGTCAACAGTTTCTGGCCAGATGGTGTCAGTTTAATCACTGGCACCTAATGTAGCATGATACACCAGTGTTGATCCAATGTGCGTTATGGGTAACTTTCTGAGATTTTGCTATGGAAAGGAGAATGAGCATTTGTGGGGGGAAAAAAACAAAACATTTGTAGTAGTATAACAAATCCCTTCCTAAGAATTAATTCCTAGGAAGTTGTAAAATATATGAGTATAATCATTTTTGTTTCATTATTAGAAATTTGATATAAACTTAAAATATGCATTTCCTGTAATGGGCCAACCTATATGTACTCATAATCCTTAAACTCCTGAGTCATTTCTTGTTCTGTAAAGCACTGGCTGGTCTGGTTTCTGCTGGCCTCTGTAACTGATTCAGTTAGAAGTTGTACTTAAGCATTAAATAAGTGAAAATTCAACAACAGATCATAAAATGAATTACCCAGCTTTCTTCATGTAATAGTTTCCAAATGTAAGACATGTGATCAGCTATCAAGTCATCCAGTTCTTGGCTATTCCTCTTTTGCTTCCATGCTATTGTTATCATGGATGTTTTGTCCAAAAGAACACAAGATGGTTCTTGCAGCTGCAGACACTGAGCCACTGTTCAGGAGGAAGTTTGTTTGAAGCTTTGAGGCTGTTGTGAATGCAGGAGCAAAGGCTCCCCACAGGGCTTATACCTCATGTCATTGGCCAGTGCTATGTCACATGGCTACCCTCATCCAAGGCAATCTGCTACTGCTTCATATCAAATCAGGGTATTTTTCAGGAGCAAACAAGAAAAGAATAGGAGGTGGGGCTGGAGAGATGGCTTAGTGGTTAAGGTGCTCGCCTGCAAAGCCCAAGGACCCTTGTTCAACTCTTTAGATCCCACATAAACCAGATACACAAGGTGACACAAATGCACAAGGTTGCACTTATGCACAAAGTGGCACATGCATCTGAAGTTCGAGTAGAGTGGCTGGAGGCCCTGGTGCACCAATTCTCTTGCTCTCTTGCTCTCTCTTTCTCATTCTCTGGCATAAACATAGGGCTAGTCTGTTGGGCTTGCCTCAAAAAAGAAAAGAATAGGAGGCAATTAGTGCATCTTTCATCACACTCTGTCTTGGACCTCATGTTTCAATCACACTGGCTCCCTTCAGTGTAGAGAGTTCTGGTTCCTTATGACATCTTTTCTTTCTTTCTTTTTTAAAAAATGGACAGACTTAGAACAGAACAAACTTAGAGAAC
Organism: Dipus sagitta; assembly: GCA_036346955.1. Taxonomy (NCBI): domain Eukaryota; kingdom Metazoa; phylum Chordata; class Mammalia; order Rodentia; family Dipodidae; genus Dipus; species Dipus sagitta. The sequence continues at coordinate 184,114,552 of CM070771.1, forward strand.
TCACACAATCACAGAAAGACAAATGCCACACGGTGTCACTTATCTGCTATTCCTAACCTGGACCTGCTCAAGATGCTGTCATACCTGATGGGCCACTCAAGGCCCAGACAATAGGGATGGAAGGGTTTGGGGGGAGGGAAGGGAAAGGGGAGGGGGAAAACAAACACAAAATTAAACTCCAAATGAACTGATACCATAGAAACCTTTATCTGTGAAGATAGCCTAAAAGATATAACCCTCAAAATGAGTAAGGGGGGGGGGCGTCTGAAAAGTAGGGCTCTGGTGAGGTGGGTGGGATGAAGCCTAAGCTTAAAAGGAATTTATTTTCTGTCTCTGACCTGTAACTCCAAGTACCAGAGATTGGTTGCTACCCACCTTGAGCTGTTGATCAGAGAGACCTATAAGGTCCCCAAATCAAGACAGGCTTCTGTCAAAGCACTTGATTACCTGCCTGGGGCAAAAGCTAAGACCCTGTTGCTGAAGACACCATATGCTGCTGACACAGAAAACAGAGAAACCTGGCTGGAATCTGGAGGAGAGCCAGTCCCCAGACAGTTAGCCTGTCTAGTGCTGGAAAGCACTACATGAGATACTGGGGGAAAGTGGCCAACAATTGTCTGTGCAACCAGAGGTCTAAGCTACTCAAAAGCAAACACCCTGACACTATGAAAATGCCAGGGCAATAGTGGCTCACAGCCCCAGTGGGTAACCAATAGCTTTCTGATTGGCTAAGAGATCTACTCAGTGTAAAGGAACCCATAGCTGGAATTGGGAACCAGATCAGAATCCTATGGAGACAAAGATTATGTTCTCCAGTGTTAAGCTTTCACTAGTCTTTAGCTAAAAGAGGGTAACATACATCAAATTTTCCCTAAATTAATAATGTTTATATGATTTAAACTATACTGACTTAACTCTCCATTGTAGAATCTGTTCTTTTACAAAAGGTAGTGAGATTGGAGGAGATAAACTACCCCTTGCACTTCAGCCAAGCCACAGCTGAATCCACAGAGGAATGGGGAGATGAGCAAGAGTGCCGCTTCCATTTTGTTTCTGATAATCAGTGCCAGGGTGTAAGAGACAGACCCTGAGGATATGCAATACCTACCAAAGTAGAGATCCAGAGGCTCCTAAGAGCTCATCACTGAAGTAAACTTAAAAGTCACCCAATATGGTTCAAGGAATTTTGCAGAAGAGGGGGCGGAAAGATTGTTAGAGCCACAGGTTGAGACATCATGCCCAGAGGCATTCCCCCCACCCCACCCCCAAATAAATGACTACTGCTCCCACAACACATAAACTATAAGGGAACATCTACAACCCTACTGAGGACAGTCCCCAGTGGAATGGGGGAAGAGATGAAGGAAAAGAGGATACCAACACATGATGCATCCATACAAAACATCTTGTTTATAATAATAATAATAATAAACGTTAAATAACATTTTTTATTTATTTATGAGAGAGAAAGAAAGAGACAGATATACATAGAGAGGGCTGGAGAGATGGCTTAGCAGTAAAGGCTTTTGCCTCACTTTCCAAGGATTCACATAAGCCAGATGCACAAGGTGGCATATGTGTCTGGAGTTCCTTTGCAGTGGCGTACCTGTTCTCTTCCTCTCTCTCTCTCTGCCTGTCTCTCTCTCTCTCTCAAATTTTAATTTATTTATTTATGTATGAGAGAGTGAGAGAGAGAGAGAGAGATTGAGAGAGAGACAGGTAATGGGAATGCCAGGGCCTCTAAGCACTGCAAACAAACTCCAGATGCATGTGCTGCCATGTGTATCTGGCTTACATGGGTCCTGGCGAATCAAACCTGGGCCCTTAGGCTTCGCAGGCAATCCTCAATTACCTTAGTTTTCTGAGAGAACTGCTGAACCATCTCTCCAGCCCCCTCGTGACATCTTTTCACTCACTAATTTTTCATCTTAAAATAGTTCCTTTTAAGGGCTCAATATATAGCTCAGAATCAGGATCCCTCCTTGCCTAGTATGCACAAGGTCTAGCACTGGGTGGTTGAATATTTCCTCTTGCCCTTTACCAAAAGTGGGTTTTTTTTTTTTTTCCCCACAGCTAAGCTTCCATTGTGTTCAGTGACATCCCTATCATCTCTAGCCGCTTTATCACTGGATAAACTGTTATTTTTTTTTCTAAATTTCTGGTTGCTCATTCATCACTATGTTTTTAGTATGGAACATGCCAAGTACAGTAGGCACCAGTAAAAAGTCCATCAAAGAATACTTGACTTTGTTTGATATTCCACATAGCTCTGTGGGATTGGTAGCTACTTGCATGCAATCACAGAACTGCTGAATGTGCTGGTACCACGACAGCAGCTCTGTCTGCCTGGCTTTGTCCACAGACACTGTTCTGACAGTGGCTCATGTGGTCGTTCTTCCGCAGTGCTCTCTGTCTTGGGGCATGGAGGTCCTGCTCTGCACTCTAGTTCACTTGCTGGCTACTTCTGCAGGAGACAAGCTGTTGACATTTGTGCTACTCTAACTACCTTAAAATACCAGTTTTTAAATTTTTTTGTTTATTTTTTATTTATTTATTTGAGAGCAAAAGAGAGAGAGAGAGAGAGAGAGAGAGAGAGCACGCCAGGGCTTCCAGCCACAGCAAATGAACTCCAGACGTGTGCGCCCCCTTGTGCATCTGGCTAACGTGGGTCCTGGGGAATCAAGCCTCGAACCGGGGTCCTTAGGCTTCACAGGCAAGCGCTTAACCCCTAAGCCATCTCTCCAGCCCCAAATACCAGTTTTTAAATTTGATTCTCCCAGAATACAGTGGTTGTGGTTCCCTTTGAGTTGTTTCATCCTCACTGATGAGAAATTCACCTTTATCTGCTGAGCAGCACATGGAAACAAAGCTTGTTTTTTTGTTTTTGATCAGCGATAAATGATTTTCTTCTCCTGCTCAGAGAAACAGCGCCTTCTGGATTCATGTTAGTTATTTTCATACATGATTTCTAAGTTGCAGTTAAAACTGTGTATTAATGTTGTTCACAAGAGTTCTATCAGACATTTGGCACTTATAACTACATGGACGAATTAGCGATGGATCAGGTGTGGAGTTCTAATGTAAAGCACATAAATGATAATTAATGATACTTTGGGTGTGTACTTGGAATTCGTTGAAGAACTGATCTTAAGTGTCCTCTTCTCCCATGCAATCATTGCCTGTGAGGTGCTGAATATGTTCATTGGCTTGACTGTGGCAGTCATTTTACAATGGCTTTGCCCACCCAAACATCACATGTCTCCTTTAAATATGTGCAAGTTCTTACTTGTAAAGGACACCACATTAAAGCTGGGAATATAAAGGAATGGATCACCTCTCATTAGCCCACTGCTTCCTCCCCTTGCCAATTCAAAATTTCTCTCTCTTGCACACTTGAGATTTTATTCACTCTCATTTTGAGAGTTCTGGATTTCTTCTCATTCCCAGTCTGGAAATTTCAGTGCACCTCTGGCCTACTTGTGTTGTTGTTATGGTTACTGCCTTTGGTTATTTGTCTGTTGGACATGTTTCCCTTTATGTTTGGCCCGAATTACCCCAAAAGATATATTTTTCTAACACCTCATTCTTTTAAAAGAACTTTCAGACCCTTGTGTTGACTTTAGGACAAAGTAAAAATCCTGGTTTCTTTTTTAATTTTGCCCCTCAAGAGTTTATTGAATTTTGCATATTTCCCTACTGGCTTGAAATGTCACATCGATTGTGTCTTAAATTCATATTTTTATTTCATTCCATGTTGTCATTATCTTGAGTCTTACTGGAAGTAATATTCCTCTGGTACAAAAAGGTTTTACATAGCATAGATTTGTAATCCCTTTATTGTCTGACACTTGATTCTCTTTTAATCCTTTTACAGAATTTTCTTCCAGAATCAGCATTTATTTCAACAACTGTTTACTGAGAACTTTATCATGTGCCATACCCCATTCTAAGCACCACGAATACAGTAGTCCACAAAACAGAGAAAATCGTCAGTGATATGAAACCTAGAGAAAAGTGAGTAAGCAGAGATGCTAGGGGTTCTAGAACGGTAAGACATCACTGGGGTAACATCTGACTGGAAGTTCAAGGAGATGAGCTATTTAGGGGAGTCACATGGACATGTGTATTTGGGTACTGAAACCCTTTTACTATATAAAAGTATTTTTATCTTGCCAGGCAGGGCTCTCAGATCACCCTTTGTCAATCTATAAAAAGCTGCTATTTATCTCTGGTTGCTTATGTAGAGGAAATATTGATTTTTAATATTATTTATGATTATTAATATCATAATTGTACATAACTTAATTTTTAAAATTAAGCTTAGTAGACTAGGTTGCATTTAGTTTCCTGCCATACAATTATGCCATCTGAAATTAATGATGTTCATCCTTTCTAATTTTAATATATCATTCCTTTCCTCATTTACTGGTGAGTGTTGGCATCTGTTGAAAAAGTGTGCTGTTTTCTGGCGGACATCAATGTGATTGATTTCAGAATTACAGCATTAATGCTGAGTTTTGACAAGAATGAGTTTTGTGAGTGCGTGTGTACATGGAGGTAGGGAGAGGTGTGTGCCAGGGTGTGCGTGTGGCGGTCAGAAGACAACTTCAGCCGTCAGTCCTTGATCTCTACTTTGTTTCAGGCAGGGTCTGTCATTGCTCACCTCTTCGTTCACCAAGCTAGCTAGCCCGTAAGCCTCTGCTCTCTGTGCTCCCATCTCTGCCAACCTTCTCCTCATATGTGCACCAGGGTTACAGAAGCTTATGCTAGTCCACCTGGCTTTACATGGGTTCTGGGGATCTGAACTCAGGTACTCATATTTAGGAGGCAAATGCTTTACCACAGAGCCATCTCCCTAACTTGGGAATATGTTTTATAGCATTATTTTTTACAGGGCAGAAGAGATGGATCAATAATTAAGTCACTTGCCTGAAATGCCTAAGACCCAGGATCAATTTCTCAGTATGCACATAGAGTCAGATGCACAAAGTGGTGCATGCATTTGGAGTTCATTTACAGTGGCTAGAGGACCTGGTGTTCTCTCTCTCTCTCTCTCCTTACAAATAAATAAATAAAAATAAAAATACATAAAATATTTTTTTACAACTTTCCAGTTGCATTAAGGATTTTATTTTTACAGTTCTGGGGAGATGGCTCAACAGTTAAAAGCACTTGCAAAACCTTCTATCCGAGGTTTGCTTCCTTAGTACCCATGTAAAGTCAGATGCACAAATTGATGCATGCATCTGGAGTTTGTTTGCAGTAGCAATGGGCCCAGAAGTGAGCGTCCATTGTCCCTTCCCCCTTTATCTCTCATGAATAAATAAATAAAATTAATGAGTTTTGTTTTGTTTTCAGAACTCAACATACAAATTTCAAAATAGTTCTCTCAAATTTTTGTGATGATCCTTAAATTTTTGTTTTTGATCTGTTAAAATATATACTTTAAATGAGTATCAATATGATGATTGCACTGTTGAGGCAAGGATGCATGTCTGTTAGGGGGCATGAATACTACAGTACAGAGAAAACCATGAATTAAACAATACATTATATTAGCTATTTGGTGAAAAGTAAAGAGAGGTAAAGGAGCTCAGATGCTGGGGGATTCTCTGGTGAAAGAGTCTGGTTAAAGGGTACTGTTTGGGAGCTGGCATCCCAATACTGTTGTCAGTATTGGTGACAGTCCCCATAATGGTACCTTTCATTCTTGGTCTGTATCAGCATCACTGATGGGCTTATTGCAGCACAGATTGCTGGCTTCTGATTTAGTGGGTTCAAGTGGTGCTCAGAATTCACATTTCACTCTCTCTCTCTCTCTCTCTCTCTCTGCGAGCATGTACACATGCATGTGGAGGCCAGAGGGCATGTAACCCTGTGGCATTCCACCCACCTCTTTTTTTAATTAATTAATTATTTATTTGCAAGCAGCGAGAGAAAGAGATAGAGAGAAGAGACACAGACAGAGTATGGGCATGCCAGGGACTGTAGCCACTGCAAATGAAGTCCAGGCACATGTGCCCCTTATGCATCTGGCCTACATGGGTACTGGGGAATCGAACCTGGGTTCTTTGGCTTTATAGGCAAATGCCTTATCTACTAAGCCATCTCTCCAGCCCCCACCCACCTCTTTTTGAGATGGATTCTCTCATTGGCCTGGCATTCACTGATGGGGTTATACTGGCTGGCCAATGAGCTTCAAGGATCCTCCTGTTTTTACATCACAGCACTAAGATTTCAAGTGTGCACCAGCATGCTCAGTATTGGCGTGTGCACTTGGGCTCAAACTCAGTGAGGCAAATGCTTTAGTGACCAAGCCATTACCTCAACATGAACTTGAATGTCCAATACACATCTATGCTGATATTGGTGGAGCTGAGCTCACAGCTTGAGAACTGCTGACCTACAGGAAGTGTCCTCTTCTAGTTTCATTGAGGATCACTGGCAGCTAATAACAATTTTGGTGGGTGAGAGTGGATGGAATGTGAGTATCCAACTGGTGGACACAACAGGAGAAGTCATGGGTGCACAATATCATACAAAGAGGAAAAGGGATCACCCAGCTTTGGTAGACTGCAGGCTAGGTGGAAGAGTCTTCAGTATGAGAGAGATAAGTTTTGATAGAATGGTAAAGTTAGTGGCCAAATTTTAAGAGGATAGGAGTGAGTCATAGTGTAGGAGTTTTGAGTAAAAACAAACAAAAAAAATGATAATGAGAGACAAGGAATCTGTAGAAAGGAAGACTGAAATTATCAAAGGAAAAATAAGAGACAGGTTCAGAGAATAAGACAGGGAATGTGTTAGTGTTTTCAAAAAGAGGGCTGTCCAGGGACAGAAGCAAGGCTGAAAGGCACATATCACTGGCAGTGTTTTCTGCCATTGATGGAAGTTGTGGCACGTGTTCTGGGTTGCTGTGATCTGTCCCTTGATACAGAAAGGCATAGAAACTAAAACATCTATGAGGAGTGACACCAGTGCAGTTCATGGAAAAACTTTCTTCCTCCATGACTTTTCCTGTTCAATGAGTGGGGGGTAAATGATTTCTTGTTTTTCAGGGGCATTAGTGCTAAAACAGAAAGTTGTGGAAGAAAACAAGCCCAGCCAGTCAGAACTTTTTTAGGGTGTTAAATAGAGTCTCAAGTGCCTTGGCTGGCAAAAGGTGCTGTTATCTTCTTCCATCCTCCTCTCTGACACATTCTGTCCTTCTTTATTTTACTGGATTGCTGGCAGAGAAGGACGACCAGAAATAGCTCACCCAGAATCAATACTTTGCACCTGACTTTGGCAGAAATCCAATCATGTCCAAAGACGTATGTGTGGCCAAGGTTCTCAGTGAAGGAAAGCCTCACAGGAAGCTATGATTAGAAGTGAACTCAAAAAAGTTACCCAAAGTGTGGTTTCCATTGAACTCAACCCCTAGTAGTGGGAAAGATGGAAAATTGCTGTAATTATAATTTGGATTAGTGGTGCTCAAAGTAGAATCAAGACTAACCCATGATATGACACAGAACACTAGGTTGGAACTGAGTATATATGCAAATGTATATTATGGAACTTCTGTTGCTTTAGATAAGCACAGCATGGAATGATGACTCATAAAAAATGAAAAGTTTTGATTCATTTGTTGCAATCATAGTGTTATCTGCTCCAAAAGCTAATGAGTTCCAAGCAATAACCAGTCATTTTTCATATTTTGTTGGTTCTACAACCTATGGTAGTGATGTCATTGACATGGAAAACCAGTGGAATGATAAGATCAACTTTAATATCATCTGATAGCAATCCATGTTCAGTGAGGACCAACTGGATACCTATCACATTTTATTCATTATTCTTAATATTGGCAAATATGAAAAGATGTGTTTAGCGGTTCTCCACTGCATTATTTTACCTGCCAGATGATCCTTGTCAGTGTCTAAAAATTATATTTAATTGTCACAGCTAGGCGTGGCAAGTTGGGAGAGGATGTGCTATTCTCTGGAATATCGTCTTTGTGACAAATCAAATAAATTACCATGAAAGCACTTCAAGAAATAGCATGCCCCATTTTAGAAGTGGTACTAACATGGTGACTCTAAATCCAGGCATCTCTAAAGGAACAGAACCAATAGAATGAATAGGTATGGTGAGTATTACACTAGTTCACATGATCAGATCTGGGCAGTACAATAATAGCTGTCTGCAGGATGGAGAGTCATAGAGTCCCTTAGCTGCTCAATCAATGACATTGGATGGCTCAGCAATTCCAATCTGGCACTGGAGACCTGGAGGTTTTCCTGGAAAGCCATTGGTCTTCAGTCTACATTGGAAGGCTGAAGAATCTGGATTCCAGTGTGTGCAAAGGATAGCAGCAATGTAGTACTTTTATGTACTGGGAAGTATCACAGGGAGCCAGGCAAAAGGCACTGCATTCCCTTGAAGTCTCTTTATGTATAGTCCACCACCAGAAGGGCCACCCACTCTGGGGGGAAATCTTCCTCCCTCCATGGACATGACCTTACAGGTCCACCCAAGAGGCATGTCTCTTACTTGATTCCTAATCTGATCAAGTTGGCAACAGATTTTAACCATACAATGACTAAGAATAGATGTTCTGCAACCAAATGCACCAGACTTCAAAACTAAGTTCTGCTTATATGCTCTCCATGCAACCTTGGCCAACTTCCTTAAGCCTCAGTTTTCTCATATGTAAAATAGGCAAAGGAGATAGTGCCTACAGATAGGATGATTGCATTAGATAGTAAGCTAAAAACTGGCTTAAAAGACAGTCTGATACTTAGTAAATAAATGTTGTTATTAGTGATTATGCAGTATAATACATTATTTAATGACGTTATGTCATTAGCGTTACAAATATATAACTAAGAGCAATCCTCAATTACCTTAGTTTTCTGAGAGAACTTCAGACTGAGAACCCAGTGATATCATTGCATTCTGACCACCTCTGTCAATATCCTAAATTTTAGAGGAGGCAAACTTTGACCAAGCCAAATCATCCTGAGCAAAAATGATGAAATTGTTGTTAACTCATAAGAAAGAAAAAAAAACCCCGCATATTTCTTCTGCACAGCCCTGTGAAGGAGAATAAAATCAAAGCTGTAGTCACCCATAAGATGTTGAAAGATTGTGTTTAGACAAGCTTCACGGTGTACTCATCAAGATTACAAATTGTTTTCTTTGGAGAAAGAATCCCTGTGGTATTAATTACTGTAAACAGCCCCACAGGATTCAGTCCTAAATGTACTTGCGTATTAACCTTCAGGCAATTCCTGAAGATTTTCATTAGCAGAACTCTCCTCCTAGAAGCTGGATGAAGAAAGTTCTAAATTGACTCCTTTTAAATGGTATAAGAACAATTTAATAAAGAAATGTAATTTCCCATTTTGTTTGGTGCACTGAAAGATTCTACATGCCTTTTTAGGTCCTGGTTCCCAACAGAGTACTGGTCTTGAAATGAACTAAATATAAAGTCATTCCACTTTCTAGAAATGGCTTTATTGTTTGATTCAGCACTGTTAAGGCTCTGTGGTTGTTTTAACCATTCCAGTGGAGAATAAGAAAATCATTTAGAAAAATATAACCACAGGCAAACACTCTCATCGACAGTAAACTAAGGTAAAGTAAAATTATTCACCTACTCAAAGTAGTTCTCAAATGCCTGTGTCAGTCACTGTTTCCTGGGATAGGGATAAAATTGTGAGACAAGGCCTTTGTCCCCTAGAAAAGGAGATAAGTAATATCCAGTTAAACAAATGTAGAAATATGATCTTTAAGGCGGTAGGAAGCCCAGTGGAGTAAATGATGCAATATATGGTGCAGAGGACCAGGGCAGGGGAGAGAACTTCAAGAAGATCCAGGAGGGGGAAAGGAGCAATCTACTCCAGAATGTTTTAAATTCATCGAGCAGAATCAGCTTGGAAATTCAGGACTGGCACTTAGTGATCTCTCATCCTTTAGTTAAGCTATCTGTGGAGTTCAAGCCATCACACCCATGTTTCAAGCAGCAACATGGACAAGATACAGGCAAATAAACAGCTCATCCCTTTGGAAAAATTTTCTAGTATTCTACCATACATTTACACCTACATCTCATTATTCTGAACTAAGTCACTAGGTCTTCCATATTTACAAGACGACATGAAGTGTAGCCATAACAAATGCATCTGTATTGGCTACTTTTCTCAATGATATCACAAATACTGGACAAGAAGTAACTTAAGGGAGAAAGGAGTTATTTTGGCTTACAGTTGGTGGCTACAATCCATCACCTCAGGGAAGGCATTGAAGTAGAAGCAACTCTTGGCCTTGGTAACAGGAGCATGAGGCTGCTTGCTCACATCTAGGTGGATCAGAAAACAAAGAAAAGACAGGAAGTAGAACCGAGCTATAAAACTAGCTCCCAAAGACTCGCTTCCTTTATCGAGGCTCTACCTGGTAAAGGTTATACAATCTCCCAAAACACAGCCATCAGCTGGGGACCAAGTGTTCAAACACATAACCCAAAACAATGTGGGAAGATCTCATCTAGAACAGAATTTCTATAACTCTAAGCTACATAAACCTTTTCTATTTATAAGGTCATTACTGATGGTATTTTGCTATAGTAATATGAAGCTGATTAATACAAGCTCCCTAAACTTTACCCTCTCCTTTTTAAAGAATCCAACAATCAGATATATTCCCATAACTCAGCTTACACATGCTATGTATTTACAACCAAGTGCTGGATACAGTACAAAATACCACTGCATCTTCTCAAAACAAAAGTTGGAAAAGGAATTATAACCACCACCTTAAACATGATATTTCATTTCTGAAATATTAATAGGCAGAAAGTGGCAGTGAGGGATCCAAGTAACTTGACATCGTGCACTCTTCTAATTACAAAATATCACCGCATTGTTTTTTCTTCTTTCCCTTTATTACACTGCTCAGTGTATATTCATTATTATTCTTTTAGGCTCTTTTTTACATTTGTCATACACAGTACATATTTGTACTTGAGGGACTTCCCTGTCAACTTCATTATGGATAGTCTGTGAAAATGAAAGCGCAGAGAAAGCCATTTGTCACCCACTACAGGCACATAACACCAGTAGAGAAAATAAAGTTCAACTCTTACAAGTGACAACCCCTGATAATAGACATTATCAAAGCAAGAATTTGAGAGTGGGTTGTAAATCAAAACAGCCCAATTTGCAAACAAACAGATAGGAAATGGGAGACGAGGAGAACTTGCCATCTACATATGTATCCACTCTCAGCAGATGGCGCTGGTTCTGGGGAATTTTCAGCTCCTGGAATTTCATCTCATTCCATCTCATTGCATTGCCATGCAAAGTTGGACTGTGACATATTATTTCACACACACGCTTCTAGCTGCCACTCTCATCTTGATGGCAGAACCTACCAGTCTTCTGCAAAGGCTATGATGGAAGGGTACACACTTTCAACAATGACAAGGAAGATAATAAGGTCCACCTTTGGAAGCCTGTGAGGGAGAGGAGGTTGACAGATATTGTTAGCAATAAAATGGTTGAATGTTTCTTCACTATAACCCTACAAGAGGCTGGATGACACTTTTATACCATGATAGTGATGGCGTTACTTAAAATTTATAAAGCCTCCTTCATTCTCAAGAGATCAGAGAGTAAAACCATCAAAGGCATTGTGAATTGTGCTCATTGCCCTAGTTCCAAGTGAGTTTATGTAGTTTAGAGAATATAACAGGCTGGTGTAGGCTTCTATTGCTTCTGAATTAGCGTCTTCTTGGTTTGAAAATACTGTATTGTTATCAATAAGCTAACTCTTAATGCTAGCAGCTCTTAGTGCTAGCAGCTCATCTGAGGGTTCCTTTGCTCAGTCAAGATAGAAATCAGGAACAAGCAAGCAATAAATGAGACTGTATTGTGGCTTGTGCTCAAGCACAAAAGAAAGAATACACAGGCAAGGGTTCCAATACTGGCTCCCCAAGGATGTGAGGATCAAAGCTGTAATACACAAAAGCATAGGCTCATGCAGGCACACAATGAGCTGTTGCACAAAATTTCTCCTCACCAGCCCTTCGCCCTGGGCACTGAGGCTTGCACTTGACGTGGTGCTATGTTATTGTCCTGTGTCTGTCTGCAATCCCCTAGGGAAAAAATGGTGGGAGAAGTGCTCATGTCACCACCCTAGGAAGACCAGATATGGGTCAAGCACAACCTTTGCAGAGCAGTCAGCAAGTCTAGAGCCCGGTCATTGGGAGAGATGTTTGCTTAATAGTCCATGTTTTATAGTATGTCAGTTACCTTCACAGCGCTGGGAAAGAACACATGGCCAGAAGCAGCTTATTTCTAGAGAAAGGGTTTATTTTGATTTATGGTTTCAAAGGGAAGGTTCATTGTGGTGGGGAAAGCATGGCAGGAGCAGAAAGCCAGGCATCACATCTTCATATCATCATAGAGAAAGGAGAAAGCAAAATGACAAGCTGGGCTCACTATATATATACACACACATATTTCAGGCCTGCTCCCTAGTCACTCACTTTCTCTACCTCCCAAAGGCTTACCTAGCAATAACACCAACTGGTGATTAAGTGTTAAAATACAAGAGATTATGGAAGTCATTTTAAGTTCAAGCCACCACAACAATAAACCTTGGTGGGAGAATCAAGGTGCTGTCTGTTCTGAATAGTATCTATTCAGTATACAATTGCATATTCAAACTACATGTAACATCTCACTGATTTGTTTTCTTAAATCAGACTTAATTTGGTTCTGAATAGCCCTTAACAAGATACTAATGTTTTATTAAAAAAAAAAAAAAAAAAAGGCCTTCTTTTGCACCTAGTTGTCCTGTGTCCAAAATGTTTATGTAACCCAGTGACCTTGAGCAAGGGAGCATATGTGGTAGAATGAATGTAAAATGTCCCACATAGGCTAATATATTTGAAGACTTGGTCCCCAGTAGTCTAGAGGGGGTCATGGAAACTTTAGGGGGGGTGCTTGCTAGAGGAAGTGTGTCACCGAGTGTGGGTCTTGGGGTATTACAATGTGGCTCTGCTTGTCACTGTCTCTACTTCCTTCTTGCTGAGGTGATGTGCTGCTTCTGTCATGCCTTCCCTGTCATGATAAACTCTGTAGCCTGAGACTTGGGCAAAAATAAGCATTCTTTCCGATCCGATATTTGTTCCTAGCAACTAGATATTAGCTGATACAGCAACCCAGTGAACCTGAGTGAGGACTTCTGAGCATCAAGCCTGCCATTGCCAGTAGTCTTTGCGAAAGGCTTCTTCCAGTTTTACTGCCTTGGTACTAAGAAGGGGTACAGAGCGTCTGCCTGGGGCTCTCTAGGCCACCTTCCTCATGTCTGCTTCCCCTGCCATCCCCTCTGAAGAATTGTCAATACTGGACATTGCACAGAACTGGAGCTTAGTTTCTTTCCTCTGTAGTCTCATAATCCATCATGACAGTACTTATTTTGGACCCAAGGAAAAAAATATCATTAAGAAACAATGCACTTTATCCCTCTTGATAGTCTCTACCATCAGAAGTTGACAAACTAGGAGGCTGGGGATACAGTGAGCAATTAAATGTTTTTATTGGAGAAGACTACTGGCCAGGGTTCAATCCCCCAGTACACACATAAAGCTGGATGCACAAAGTGATGATGTATTTGGAGTTAATTTGCAGCATCAAGAGGTCCTGGCATTCTGTCTTTGTTCCCTCTCTCTCTCCCCATCAGTTTCACTAAGCCAGCTACCCAGTAAGCCCTAGGAATTCCTGACATCAACATTTGTCCTGCACTCATACACATATGAACATGCATACACACTTGCCCTGTGTGTGCATACACATATGCGTGTACACAGAAGCACATACACAGGTTTGGAGGACAAGGAGAAGGTTGATGCATTACAGAAGGATTACCAAAAGCCAAATCCTACCAAGAGACTATTTACGACCTATGAACATAATCTTTTTTAAACATGTTCAAATAGTTACATCTTAAAGTGATTCTATAAATACTTATTGAGTGTTCTTGGTTTTTCCTATGATCCCAAATGTCTAAAACATTTATGAGCTGATCTTTTGAGAAAACGTTTTCCAACTTCTTCTCTAGATTCATAAACAAAAGCCTGGATCTGGCTTCTCTGGTTCAGAGTCTGAATCACAAAAGGCACTAACAGCCTGGTTATAAGTCTGAGGAAGACCAAAGTAAGTCAACTGAGAAGTGAGAGGAGGAGGGAAATCTTATTTTAATAATCTTCTAAGAACTTGTGAAAAAGAAGTCTATGTATCTTGCAGTAGGAACTCTAGACTGTTTCTGAGGCTATGACCTGTTTGCATTTCTCTCGTTTCCTGACTTGAGGTTCCCTAATTTTAACTTGGTCTGGTGTACAATTAATCATGTCAAGTGGCCACTGAAAAACACCATGAAGTTTCTTTCCTGTCTAGTTTTCTACGTCTGACCTGAGTGAGGGAAATGGCACTATGTACATAGTCAAGTATTATTCTTCCTTAGGTTCTGAGTTCACTGGCTTCCCCAGCAGTAGGGTGGGTACGGAATCCTGGGGATTCAGTGTGAAAATCTCTGCTGTTGGAGTCTCTCCGATAGGTCATCACTGGCATAACAAGCTGCTTTGATCCTAAAGGTTGTGTTGTCAGATTAATAACATTCAATGTACTCATCTTAACTATATGATTCCAAGAGTGTTTACAAACGTATATACCATGCATTACCACCATACTTAAACCATAAGGCATTTTGCCCCAAAGTCCTTTAATACCAGTTCAGTGACTTTACCCACTGTGCTTCTGGTCTAGGTACTATACTGAAGTGTTCTCATTAGTTTTGATGGTTCTTGAATTTCATGTAAATTGGTCAAGTATTCTTTGTTTCTGGCTTCTTTTATTTTGCCTGTGTGTATGTAGTGTGTGGGGGAGGGGAGGTGATATGTGTGGCATATGCATACGTATGTGGCCTTGCAGGGCCCCATGTGCTCAACTGTAGCAGGATGTGCCTGGATGCCATGGTTGGAGCAAAAGATTGGGAGTTCTGTACCGTAATTCTTCTTGTTGGAGTGTTTGAGTGGGAGTCTCCTACTGATATCAGAGCTTGCTAATATTTACAAGGCCAGATAATTCCCTGGTCTCTGCTTCCTTTCATAGGACTGGGGTTACAGAAGTTCATGGCCACACCCAGCCATTTACGTGGGGTCTGGAGATTCAAGCTTGGGTGGTTGCAGGTCCCCTTCCCTCTAGGCCTCATCATTGCATGGGAAGCACACTTAACTGCTAAGCCATCTCTGTAGCTCAATGTCATTGTTTTCAGTATCATTCATTTATGATGTTATTCAACCACATAGATGTATACTTTTTTCATTTATTTTGGCTATTATGAATAAATCTGAAATGAATATAAGAATTTTTGAAGAAATATGTGTTTTTACTTAATAGAATATAGACATAAAATTGTTGAATCATGTGGTATGTTAAATGATATATGATATTGATAGTCATATCTCCAAAATAACAGTTCTCTTTTACATTTTTGTCAGCAATACTTAAGAATTCTTAATGGAATTGCAATTGAAAAGTTGGAAAAATAAATAAAATTTTGAGAAGCATAAACATATAGTATCTGGACCTAAGATTCAATAGGCATGTTTGACATCAGATAAACACAAATAAATCAAATTTATGAGTGGAAACATGCATTTGAGGAGAATTTATAGTGCATCATGAGAGGTGATATAGGAGAACAAAACTTCAAAATGAAGGACATTGAATGAGAATGTCCAAAATATATCTAAGAATTCTAAGATGAATCACTAGAGGATAAGACTGTGGGGATATCCACAGAAATAATAGTTGCTTGTTCTTCATGATTAATGAGTAAACAAAAGGAAATTACAAATTCAAAAATAAAGTAAAACTGAAAAATAGTAAAGACAATATTTTAAAGTAATCAAAGAAAAATGAATAATCTTCTTTAAGGTAAATATAAGTATACTAAAATGAAATTCCTGGCTTTCATTGTTGTTGTTGTTGTTGTTGTTTATTTTTCAAGGTAGGGTCTCACTTTCTAGCCCATGCTGACCTGGAATTCACTATGTCATCTTAGGGTGACCTTAAACTGACAGTGAACCACCTCCCTCTGCCTTCCAAGTGCTGGGATTCAAGGTGTGCACCACCAAGCTCAGTTCTAAAATGAAATTTCTTAACAGCAGTATCAAAGGGCAAAAGATACTGAGGGGAAAAAATTGATAACCTAGTTATTTTAGATCATCTAAAAATGTTGAAATTAAAATCTGTTACCAGGCTGGAGAGATGGCTTAGTGGTTAAGGAGTTTGCCTGCAAAGCCAAAGGACCTATATTCGATTCCCCAGGACCCCTGTAAGCAAGATGCACAGGGTGGCACATGTATCTGGAGTTCATTTGCAATGGCTAAAGGCCAAGGCAAGCCCATTCTCACTCTTTCTGCCTCTCTCTCTCTCTCTTTCTCTATTTCTCCCTCTCTTAAATAAATAAAAATAAAATATTAAAAAATTTGTACCTACAAAATAGTAATTGCATAACTGATTTTACTCAGACAATTTCTTATTCAATAGTAAAAGCAAACTTGTGACATTTTCAGGACAAGTGGTAAGGAAGGACTGACTTTTAACCCAAGAATCCTGGCTGAAAGAATAAAATTCAGGAATGAGCTTGAAGTTGGAGGAAGGACCGAAATGTACAACATACTGAATCAAAGACATAATTTGCCATGGAATGGTTAAAGTCTAAAATTTTGGCTTCATTAAAGAAAAAAAAATATGAATGATCAGAATCCATAAAACCAAGGAAGATAAATAACATAATACACAATTATTACATGAAATTAGGAGATTGAAATTTTAGTTATAAGGACCATATTCCACTCATAAGAAAGATAATGATAATGATTTCCTTTATATTTTGGCCGGACATGAAAGAGTACTCCAAAGTAAATATTATCTTAGAAGAACAGTGGTCAAATGTGTGATGTGTAAGTGAATAAGGAAGGAAAATAACCAGCACTAAATCATGCATTAATAGTGGGCAAAAAGGGAAATAAATAAACAAAAAGAAAATGCCCGTGGAATTGAAAGCAAATAGTAGATAAAATTCTAAATATATCAGCAAATATTGAAAATAATTTTACTTGTAATAGCCACAAATAGAAAGTAGCCTGAAGGTCCATTAACTAGTGAATAACTGAACAAAACTAAAACTTCATGAAACGTAATGGTCTTCAGGAATAAAACGGAGTAGACTACTGTTCCATTCAGCAAGAATAAAATTCAAAATAACTACATGAGTAAAAGAACTCAGGCAAAAAGAAAACAGGGAAGTTCGTATGAGTGACAGAAATCTGGCCAGTGGCTGTCTGAGGTGAGTCGTGGGAGAGGTAGGCATGGGAGACACAAACGTTTAGGGCAGTAGGTCATGCTCATTGCCTTTATTGTGAGGATGGTGAAGACTCACTGAATGTTTACATTTTAACAAATTATACAGTTTAAATATGTGCAGTTAATGCTGAAATAAAATAGTTTGGAGAGCATCTATTACTGTCATTGTTCTATATGCTATAGCTAAGAAGCTTATTTGAAATATAATGCCAAAGTTGAGAATTTAGTAATCTATGGTCTATGGCCCTGCTACTAGTTTTTGTAAAAAGGACAAAAAGGAGGATTCTGGGAAGATGGCGCCACAGTGTTCTTCACAGAGATAGAAAAAATGATCTCAAATTTCATATGGAAAGGCAGAAGGCCTCACATTTCCAAACATATCCTCAGCAAAAGAAATACCTCTAGAGGCATCACCATACCTGATCTAAAGCTATATTACAAAACCATAGTAATAAAAACAGCATGGTACTGGCATAAAAACAGGAGTATAGACCAGTGGAATAGACTTGAGGACCCGGACTTTGGGTCCAGCAACTATAGCCACTTGATATTCGACAAAGGCCTGAACTATATAGGCTGGAAAAAAGACAGCATCTTCAACAAATGGTGCTGGGCAAACTGGATAACCATATGTATGAAACTGAAACTTGACTCACACATTTCACCATGAACTACACTCAAGTCCAAATGGATCAAAGATCTCAATATAAGACCAGAAACTCGAATACTACTGGAAGAAAATTTAGGAAGTACTTTCCATGATATAGGAATGGAAAAAGACTTCCTAAACAAAACCCCAGTAGCTCACTAACTTAAACCATCACTCAACCAATGGGGGATCACATGAAGCTGAAGAGTTTCTTTACAGACAAGCATACAATAAACAAAGCCAATAGATTACCCACAGAATGGGAGAAAATATTTGTGGGTTATCCAACTGATAGAGGCCTAATCTCTAGAATCTACAAAGAACTCAAAATTCTAAACAGTAAGAAGTCAAACACCCCACTCACAAAATGGGGCAAAGAGCTCAACAGGCAGTTCACAGAGGAAGAAATACAAATGGTAAACACACACTTAAGAAAATGTTCATCATCCCTAAGCATCAGAGAAATGCAAATTAAAACAACTATGAGATTCCACCTTACCCCAATAAGGATAGCAAACATCAAAAAATCAAATAAAAATAAATGCTGGAGAGGACGTGAAGTAGGAACACTCATCCACTGTTGGTGGGAATGTAGGATAGTACTACCACTTTGGAAAGCAATATGGAGACTTCTGAGAAAGCTGAGTATAGAGATACCAACAGACCCAGTTATTCCCTTACTGGGCATCTACCCTAAAACCTTCAAACCACAGGCTAGAGAGATTTGCTCAACCATGTTGATAGCAGCTCAATTTGTAATAGCTAAGAGCTGGAATCAACCCAGATGTCCATCACAAGAAGAATGGATAACTAAGATGTGGTATATCTACACAATGGAATTCTATACAGCAGTAAGAAAAAATGACACAATGAAATTTGAGGAAAAATGGTTGAACCTGGAACAGACCATTCTCAGTGAACTTACCCAATCACAGAAAAAAAATCGCCACATAGTCTCACTCATCTACAGCACCTAAACTGAATCTACCCAAGATACCTTACATACCCAGCAAGCATCTCATGGACTAGACACTAGGATGGAAGAGGAGGGAGGAGAAGGCATCAAAGGGGTGGGAAACACAAATCTAGACCCAAATGGGAATGGTACCATAAAATTCTACTTACTAAATGGCAGACCAAATGGCTAATCCTTCACCAGGCCCTTACACGGAACACCTGAACCACAAGACACTGGAGAGGGTAGGATCACGACTAACGTTAATCTTCTACATCTTCCCTCCCTCCTTCTTCCTCTCCTTCTCCCTCTCTCTTCTCTCTAACTCTTGTATATAAGTTATTTTTTTCCTCATTTTCTTAGTGGGCACTGACCTATAACTCCCAGTACCAGCATGGGGCTATCATCCACAATGAGCTTTTGATCAGGGAGACCTACAAGGTTTCCTAAAAGACAGACAGATTTCTGTCAGAGTACTTGATGACCCACCAAAGGTTAGTGGTAGGACCCTACTGCTGAAGACACCTTATGTGGTTGACATGCAAAATAGAATGGCATGGCTGGAAGTTGGAAGAGAGTCAGTCCCCAGACAGTCAGGGCATCTAGTGCCAGAAGGTGCTACATGGGCGACTGGGGGAAAATGACCAATATCTGTCCAAGCAACTCATGGTCTAACATCCTTAGCAGCAAATAACTTGTTGTGATGCCCACACAAGTGCAGTGGTGGCACACAGCCATGGTGGGGAACCAACTGCTCTCAATTTGGCTAATTGATCTCCTCAGTGGTACAGGACCCATAGCTGGAGCTGGGAAACAAGTCAGAACCATAACCAAATATAAGCCCACTCGCCAATATCAAGCTACCATCAATCATGTGCTACAAGAGGGCTTACACCTATTAAATTCCCCAGACAGTCAGCGCGTCTAGTGCCAGAAGGTGCTACATGGCCAGTGGAGGAAATTGACCAATATCTATCAAAGCAACACATGGTCTAACCTACTAAGCAGCAAATAACTTGTTGTGATGCCCACACAAGTGCAGTGGTGGCACACAGCCATGGTGGGGAACCAACTGCTCTCAATTTGGCTAACTGATCCCCTCACTGGTATGGGACCCATAGCTGGAGCTGGGAAACAAGTCAGAACCAGATCCAAACATAAGCCCACTCTCCAATATCAAGCTACCATCAATTGTGGGCTACAAGAGGGCCTACACCTATTAAATTCTCTATAAAAAAAAGTAAGGGTTATCTCATTTGTCCTGGTGCTAACTTACTCTCCGTTGGAGAATCTGCTTCTCTTTTTCAGATAGATGTAGATCCTAAGGAGAGAGCCACCCCATCATATCTCAAAAGGGCCCCGGCTGAAACTAAGAAAAATTGGAGAAACAAGGAAGGGCGCTGGTTTCCTGATGAACCAGATACCAGCACAAGGGGGAAGGAGATCAGCACAGAAAAAAATCAACAGGCGGAAAGAATGTCAGAGCCATATGTTGAGTCATGATATGCAGAGATATTTAGCTTACCCATAACTGTGGGCTAACTCCACAATGCATGACCCATACACCTCAACAAGGAGGACCCAAAGGGAGGGGGTAGGTCATGGATGAGCCTAATAATGGTACCAAACTGACTGTATTTGCTGAATACAAAACTAACTAATAAAGAAAAAAAATAAAAACATAAAAAATAGAATTAGGCCAATGAGATTATGACATACTGTGGTGGTTTGATCCAGGTATCCGCCCAACCCTACCATAAACTTAGGTGTTCTGAATGCTAGGTTCCCAGATGATGGAGATTTGGGAATTAATGCCTCTTGGAGGCAGTGTATTGTTGGGGGTGGGCTTATGGGTGTTATAGCCAGTTTCCCCTTGTCAGTATTTGATACACTCTCCTGTCGTCCATCTGATGTTGGACAGGGCATGATGTTGCCGCCCTCTACTCATGGCATCATTTTCCCCTGTCATCATGGAGCTTCCCCTCAAGTCTGTAAGCTAAGTAACCCCCTTTTCCCCACAAGCAGCTCTTGGTTGGGTTATTTCTGTCAGTAATGAGAACCTGGCTGGAACAGTAAAGTTGTAGAGTACCAGAGAAGTGGGATTGCTGCTACATACCTGACTGTGTGGCTTTGGCCTTTTGGAGCTAATTTTCAAGAGGAATGTGGAAGGATTTGAAAAAAAAAAAAAAGGAAAAAAAATAGAACAACTCTAATAATTCACCTTATTATTGGTTATTATTACTTTGGTGTTATAAGAGCACAACTGAGTAACTGTGACAGAAACCACTTGAGCCCCATGCCAAAATACTTGTGCCATCCCACCTTTTGAAGATGTCATAAGATATAGTTCAGTTAAAAGTAAAATTGGAAAAGTATCTTAGAGTCTCCCTGATATTTTACTATGCCCTAAAAGACAGGAGCTCAAATATTCCAAACAGAGAGAAGCAGGAAGAAGACGAATATGCCAATTACCCTGATTTGATCAGTACAGAATATGCTTGTGGAAGCTTCACTACATGACCTCTATACATGTACAATGATGACATGTTAATTATTTAAAAGAATAAAAAGTGGACAAAGGTAAACCATGCTATCATTAATTCTTCAAAGACAACAACTACTACATTTATGCATATTATGCTCCAAGGGATAGAGTTAGGCTACTATGAGAAATTTAAAGAGATATTTGTGTTCGTAAAGGTTTTCTAGAGAAACAGAGCTGATAGAATGAATATAAATTACAAAAGGGAATTTATTATGTCATCTTAAATGATATGGGCTGGGCAGTCTAATGATGGTTCTCTGCATACTGGAGAGGCTGAGAATCCAGCAGCTGCTTAGGCCACAAGGTTGGATGCCTCAGCAGTCCCAGTCTGGCACTGAACACCTGAAGGATTCCTGGAGAGTTGCTTGTCTTCAGGCAAAGCATTGGAAGGCTCAAGAAACTGCGATCTGGGAAATGGAACCAGCCTAGATGTCCGTCAACTGATGAGTGGATAATGAAGATATGGCCCATTTATACAATGGAGTTGTACTCAGCAGTAAAGAAAAATGAAGTTATGAAATTTGCAGAAAAGTGGATGGATATGGAAAGTATTATACTAAGTGAGGTAACCCAGGCCCAGAAAGCCAAGCACCACATGTTCTCCCTCATATGTGGATCCTAGCTACAGATGATTGGGCTTCTGTGTGAGAAGAAAGAAACTCAGTAGCAGAGGCCAGTAAGTTAAAAAGGAGATATAAAGGGAAGAGAAAGGAAGGGAGGAGGGCATTTATTAGGTTGGTATTGTATATATGTAAGTAGAAAGATTGAGATGGGGAGGGGATATGATGGAGAATGGAATTTCAAAGGGGAAAGTGTGTGTGGGGGGTACTACCATGGGATATTTTTTATAATCATGGAAAATGTTAGTGAAAATTGAGAAGAAAAAAAAAGAAACTGTGATCTGATGGCAGCGGCAGTAGCAGTAGCAAGAACACTGGCAAGACAAACTTATCAGCAAGAAACTCAAGCAGATATATCCATTACTTTTGTCATTTGTTGGGATTAAATACCTGACAGGAAGCAATTTAATGGATGAAGGGTTTATTTTAGCTTATAGTTGGAGGGGATGCAGTCCCTTATGGTGGAAAAGGCGTGGTGGCCAGAGTGTGAGGCAGTTGTCCACAGTACATTTGTAGTCAGGAAGCCATGAATGTTGATGCTCAGCTCACTTTCTACTTTTATAAAAATATTATTTATTTATTTATTTATTTATTTGAGAGAGAGAGAGAGAGAGAGAGAGAGAGACAGAAATAGGCAGAGAGAGAGAGAGAGAGAATGGGTGTTCCAGGGTCTCCAGCTATTGCAAATGAACTCCAGATGCATGTATCCCCTTGTGCATCTGGCTCACGTAGATCCTGGGGAGTCTAAGTGGGGTCGTTTAGCTTTGCAGGCAAGTCCCTTAACCACTAAGCCATCTCTCCAGCTCACTTTCTCCTTATTCAGTCGGGCACTCTAGTCCACAGTTAGGGTGCATCTTCTAACTTCAATTAACCTAATCTAGAAAATCCCTCACAGACTTGGTGGGAGATTCCTTTCCAAGGTGAATTTAGATCCAATCAAGTTGACAGTCAACATTAAGCATCACAGAAAGCAAGCCGTGCTTTCTCCTCTGGCTTCTATATTTGGGTCACTATTGGAAGGCACTGCCTATTCAGGGGGAGGGTTTCTCTTCTCAGCTTTTCAGGAAATCATTGGAGACATGTGTTTTCATTGATTCCAGATACCACCAAGTTGACAATTCGGATTAACCATCACACCATGTAATAACAAAGAGCTTACTTTTGCCAATAAGACTCTCACAATCTTAAACAGATACACATTAAAAAATACACATTAAAGTTTCATAAACTCCAGAATGAAAACAAAACTAAAAAGATAAAAACGCATACCTAAAAATATAGTTGAGTATTTCAATACTTCTTTCTCAGTAATTGATAAAATGGGTAGGCAGAATGCAAACTATTTTCTTAAAATATGTAACAAGTAATTCCAAGGATGATATTTATAGGTTTATTTTTAATACCATATTCTCTATATACAGAACATATGTACATTAAACATATGCTATATACAGACTTGTTTTGAATTTATTCTAGTATAAGCCATTGTAATTTCTTTTTAATTATATTAGACCAAATTTTCTGATTGTGAAAATAAGACAATTATGTAGGAGTATCTTGGCTTTAATAAAGTAATAATAGGAAAGTTGCATATTTGTAGAATTACACATGTTGGGAAAATTAACTTGGGATATTTTGGGTAGGCTTGTCTCTTTTTTTCTTTTAAGAGCATGTTATCATTTCAGTTAAGATCTTATTAAAATTTCCATACTGCCACTGTGAGAGAGTATGAAACCAGAAAACCTTCTTGTAGCAAAACTTCCAGAAATGACGTTAGAGACGATAGAGTTTTAAACTGGTAGTGGGGCTTCATGAGAAGACCTAGAATCTATCTAAGAGCTGGCAAGAGGAAGCACCTGGGTGGGACTGGACCTATAGCAGGCCTTTGGGTTCAAGTGGACAAGATTCAGTGTGGATGCAAGGTCAGGAAGTAAACAAGGCCTTCAAACCTTAACAAATAGTATGTCAAAATGCTGCAGCTGGAGGGAATGCTGGAGCAAAAATGAGTCATCAATCACCATGAAAAGAAGATAAAGGAGCTTTTATGTCTTGACCTGGAATTTGGTGCATGGAGAGAGAGGGGGAACATATCTGAAATTGGCACCCATGTAGGTTTGAAATCTGACTTTCAGCCACCTGTCTTTTCAAGAAAATCTTTAAGTAGATTATTAACAAAAGTAATAGCTACAGGTTAGTAAAACTAGAGTGTTGGATGAAAATAAACATCAAGTCTACTTTTTGGGGGATGCATCCTAAAGCCAGATCTCCTTATATTTTCCACAAAGGAATTATTTTTAATGATGCACTCACAATGCAAAATTTTACAAATAAATTGCAAAGCAGTGGGCAGATAAAGTAATAGTAAGTGAGTCTGCCAGGCTCCAGAAAATGTTGCCACAGATTATCTCAACTGGGAAACATATTACCACATTTCACAGTTAATTTATTTTAAACATTATTGCTTTGAACTGTGGTCTTTTGCCTTGTAAAAGTCGCTGCTGTCATAAAATAATGGTGCTTTGACTTTATGAAGAAAAATTTGTAGAATTTATAATCATTTATTTTCAGCATTGGGATAAATTCACCCACAAGTCTCCATTTTACAACATTCTTAAAAATCTCTAATTTTCTTTTCTGTTTCTCTTGTTTTTCTGGTCCATGAGACATAGTGTCATATCTAATGTGAAAATTAAGTTTATAAATTTAGAGGTTAATATTAATTGATGCCAAGGCAGGAACTTAAATGATTTTAAGCAGAAGTAGTATATATTCATGGGTATATGTGTGATTATAAATTCCTATTTGTAGATTAGATTTATTAAAAAATGAAAAGCAGGGCTGAAAAAAAATGGCTTAGTGGCTAATGCGCTTGCTTGTGAAGCATAAGGACTCATGTTCAATTAACTGTCCAGGTCCCACATAAGCCAGACACACAAAGTGACATAAGCATGCAAGGTCGCATATGTGCACAAGTGGGCTCACTTGTCTGGAGTTCGATAGCAGTGGCTGTAGGCCTTGGCATGCCAATTCTCTCTCTCACACACAAAAAAGGCCAGTCTCAGGACTGGAGAGATAGCTTAACAGTTAAGGCACTTGCCTGTGAGGCCTAAGGACCCAGGTTCGATTCTCCAGGTCCCATGTAAAACAGATGCACATGGTGGAGCATGCATCTGAAGTTCATTTTCAGTGACTAGGGGCCCTGGCATGCCCATTCTCTCTCTTTCTCACCATTTTTTTTTTCTCTCTCTCTCTTTCTCCCTCTCTCTCTGTCTCAAATAAAAATAAATTAAAAAAAATTTTAAAGGCCAGTCTGTTGGGCTTGCCTCCAAAAAAGAGAAAATATAAACATGTAAAGCAAATAAATTTGACAAGTATTATATGATTTTAATTTTTTTTTGAGGCAAGCCCAATGGATTTCCTTTTACTAAATGTGAAAGTGAGTGAGAGAGAGAGGGAGGGAGAGAATTGGCATGCCAGGCCCTCCAGCTAGTACAATTGACCTCCAGACCCACGTGTGCTCCCTTGTGCACGTTTGCAACCTTAGGTTCTTGTGTCACTGTGCATCTGGCTTATATGGGACCTGGAGAGTCAAACATGAGTCCTTAGGCTTTGAAGGCAAGCACCTTAACCACTAAGCCATCTCTTCAGCTCATGATTTAAATTTTATTAAATGATATTCAGCAATCAGAATTTATTTTTACTTTAATTAATTAATTTATTTATCTATTTTTGGTTTTTCAAGGTAGGGTCTCACTCTAGCCCAGGCTGACCTGGAATTCACTATGGAGTCTCAGGGTAGCCTTGAACTCATGGCAATCCTCCTATCTCTGCCTCCTGAGTGCTGGGATTAAAGGCATGTGCCACCATGCCCAGCCTCAGAATTTACTTTTTTTACAAACATTTTATTTATCTATTTTATTTATTTATTTGAGACAGACAGAGGGAGAGAGAAAGAGAGAGATAGAGTGAGAATGGGCATGCCAGAGCTTCCAGCCACTGCAAACGAACTCCAGATGCATGCGCCACCTTGTGCATCTGGTTTATGTGGGACCTGGAGAATCGAACGGGGGTTCTTAGCCTTCGCACGCCTATGCCTTAACCACTAAGCTATCTCTCCAGCCCAGCAATCAGAATTTCTGACATGCTATCTGGCTATCATTTCTCTTGTGAGCTCTGTCTACAAGGCATCACTAGGCTGAGCTCAATTATCTTCTGCACAAGACTTGAAATGATTGGTACAACTTGGTAATGAACTTACTTATTTTATATTAAGCATTGATCATCCCCTTCAGTTTAAGTGGGTTTAGGATTGTTTATAACTTCTTTTTTCTTCCAGTAGAGTCCTAATTATAATTTTTTTACTCAGTATATGAATCTGACACCTATTAGTTGACTATAAATTGAAGTCTGAAAGTTCAAAGACTTCAGACATTATTTTCTATAGACACAAAGGATCCTGGAAGAGAAAAACAAGGCAGATTTTATACAGATATGTTTCTGGGAAGTATGTAGATATACAAGAAAAGAATCTGACTAAATCTGCCATATTTTCCTTAGTCCTCTTAGAAGTGAGATTTGGAATTATTATTGTGTGAAAATAAAGAAAGGCTGGAGAGATGGCTTAGCAGTTAAGCACTTGCTTGTGAAGCCTAAGGACCCTGGTTCAAGGCTCGATTCCCCAGGACCCACATAAGCCAGATGCAGAAGGTGGCACATGCATCTGGAGTTTGTTTGCAGTGGCTGGAGGCTCTGGTGTGCCCATTCTCTATCTATCTGTCTGTTTCTCTCTCTGTCTGTCACTCTCAAATAAATAAACAAAAAAAAATGTTAACAAAAAAGAAAAGAAGGAAAAAGGAGGAAAGGGGTAGATAGAGGGAGGGAAGAAAGGACAAACTCTTATAAATCAGAAATCAAAGGAATGCCTGAGGGAATGATTATGAAATTTCTTTTTAGAAATAAATTGGGGTTGTCAAATCTGAATTTCTGGCTTTCCTGTTTAGCATTAGGATCTCTGAAAGTAGAGAGTACATAACCCAAGTCTACACTTTCTTTTTTTTTTAATTTTTTATTTTTATTTATTTATTTGAGAGCAACAGACAGAGAGAAAGAGGCAGAGAGAGAAAGGAAGAGAGAATGGGCGCGCCAGGGCCTCCAGCCACTGCAAACGAACTCCAGACGCAAGCGCCCCCTTGTGCATCTGGCTAACGTGGGTCCTGGAGAATCGAGCCTCAAACTGGGGTCCATTAGGCTACACAGGCAAGCGCTTAACCGCTAAGCCATCTCTCCAGCCCCTACACTTTCTTTAATTGAGGGCATATGTCATTTTTAAAGGAGATTTAAATATTTCAAAGTATCATGACTCAGTCAAGTGACATTATCAAGATTATTTGTGGGGTAACTGATGTGCAATTTCTACTCCTAGAAGATCCTATGTCTAAGAAACTTCTCTGTGAAATTATAACAGAATTAAGAGACACACAAGGAATGATGACAGAGATATGACTTCTCTGCTAGCAAAGTGTATGGGTGATTCAGGGACCCTAAGAAGGAAGTCACACACGCCCTGAAGGATCAATGAGAAACTGAGATGACAGGCCGAAAGGTGGAGGAGTAGAAGAAAGCCTGGTGAAGTGGAAGGGAAGAGGGCTGCAGGTGGTTGTGCGGGTAATGGGAGGTAACCTGGCATGTTCAGGGAAAGATGGTTCTGTCTTGGCATTCATTAGTGCACCCTGGCAGCTCCTTCAAAAATTCTTATCAGCTGTTGTTTTCAAAAACATTCAGTTCTTCACTGTCCAATATTGGCAAACCAATGTTGACAGGTGGCTTCAGAGCCTGGCTCTTCTAAGACATGTTTCAGAGTAGGTTCTTTCCAGAAGGATAAAGCAACATGACTCACATGAAGGACTTTTTATTCAAGTAGTTGAAATTTAATTTCCTCCCCATTTCATTCCAGTGGCTTAGTTTTACACAGTTGCATAGACCATGGAGACATATTCTGCCATTGTGGGTCATTTATGGGGTTCATTTAGTCATTGTATTAGCAGACACTTAATAAATATACTCTTAGTACTGGGGACTGTGCTGAACACCAGGGCTCAATATGTTGGGTTAGGGAGAGCTTTACCAGAAACTGTCACCTCAAGGTTTACTTCTGTTCAATCCAGTTTCATGACACATGTTCCATTAAAGAATTATTTCAAAGGGATAGTTTCTGTATGACTTTCTTGTTGCTGTAATCAAATAATTGACAAGAAACTTCAGGAAGAAGAGTTTATTTCAGCTTACATTGGAGGTTACAGTTCATCAAGGTGGGGAAGGCGTGGTGGCAAAAGTGTGGGGCAGGTGGTCACACTCAGCACACAGTGAGGAAGCCGAGTGATGAGTGCTGAGCTAACTCTCTCCTCTTTATGCAGCCGGAGTTCCTCAGCCCAGAGAATGAATTGTGTCACCCACATCATGGTTGGGTCTTCCCACCTCCAATAACCTAATCTGGAAAACCCCTTATACATGCCGGGAGATTTGTTTCCATAGCGATTTTAAATTTCATCGATCTGACAAGATCAACCATCACAGTTCTGTCTGTGTGTGTCTGTGTGTGTGTTTGCAATGTGACTCCTTCATCAACAAATATCTATTGAAGAACAGAATTATTTCACTTTTTAATCAAGTTATAGCCTATTAGCAAGACTCATGTAAATTCCTTAAGGTGATAACTAAGTGACTAAACATTAATTAACAAATGATAAAGGCTGCCATTAAATCTCCAGACTAGTCTTCTAGGTGTGTAATGATTAATCTATAGTGTCAAACAATTACATTTGGAATTACTATGAAAACATGCCTGGCTATGCTTATGAGGGTATTTCCATGGAGATTTGACTGATGAGGGAAGACTCTCTGTGAATGTGGGTAGTAGAGTGGGGTGCTGAACTGAATTAAACAGAGAGAGAGAGTGAGCTGCGTACCAGCATTGCTTTCTCTTTGCTTCTTAACTGCAGATGAAATGGACCAGCTGCCTCATGCTCCCGCCACCATGATTTCCCTGTGTGACGGATGGTGACCTTAACCTTGATTTTGTCGAGTATTTTATCATGGCAGCAATAAAAACAAGGTGCTTAGATGAGAACATCTTTTATCTGAGATGTCAAGAGAGGCTACCTGAATGAGGTGGCATTTATCCTTCCTAAACAAATAGCATCTCCTTGCGTTTTATAATTGCAAAAGGATAGAGGACCTAGACATAACTAATGGAAGTAATGGCTAATACATGGAAGGATGAAGGAAGCCCATGGACAAGGAGGAAAGATCATCTTGAGATGGGATCACCCATGCAAAGACTGTGAGATGAGAATGAGCACCAAACAGTTGATGTGGGCGACTTAGGGAGGGCTGTAAGTGTGTGAGATAGACAAGCACGCGGAACACTTTAACAACCTGGGATACCACTTGGCTTGGGCAACAAACATACCCTTTTTCCCAACAATGCACCTGGCAACTTGTAGGCAACAACGCACTCCCACCTGCAGTATGCTGTACATACACCCCACTTCAACCACTGGGATAAGTCTCTACTAGAAACTTTCAGGAACAGCCCCCTTTTGTGGTCAATTTATATCCACAGATATTCCACTGGATCAAGAGTCAGGGGGCCATTAAGCATGGACTAGCTTTGGGTGCATCATGGGCACAAGTGTAGTTAGAGAAAAGCTTATGTAACTTAGATTTGTGAATCAATACAGATAACCACCCAAATCATGCCCACTAGGTCATCCTTCTCTGAGGCCCCAAGCATGACACTGCTCTTGTACAGTCCAGCCAAGGGGCCCACTGAGCTCTTGCAGCTTGTCTCCCCCTTTCCCTTCTTTGTGTATCCTTGCTTTACTCTCTAATAAGGTTTATTGCCACTTTACTTTCATTGTGCACCTTTTCCATTTCTTTGAATAAGTTGCCAAGAACCTGGACATAACCTAGCCAGCAACCGGCCGCAACATGGAAAAGCAAGCAGAATCAGAGCATCAAGCTCTCTTAGTCCTCCAAACCTGGAAAAGCAAAAGGTGCCGTCACCACTGACTTGGCTACTCAGCATCTCCAGGGGAAAGCTATCTGACCTCTCAGATCACACGCACGAAACCGAACTCTGTCCTCCCGTGGCATCGCATACCTTACTTGCTGTAAGGCAGGCTGACTCCGCACTTAAAGTCCGTCCAGAATTCAGAATGTCTCATCACCTCCCGGGACAAGGAATCATCTCTCACTTAAATAAATACTAGAACACGTTTGGATAGCTCCCTGCTGCTTAGCTGGCTCGCTCTGGTCCCCTCTCTCTTTTTGAACAGGTAGTCAAGGTGACCCTTGTAAACTGGCAGATCATATCAGTGTTCAGGATGTTAAACTGTTTAACCTTCCATTGTGCTCATCGGAAAGGCTGACAGAAGAAAGGATGACAAGCCTTATAAGATTTGTCTCCCTGTGGCTCTGTGACTTCACATCCTATTATATTCTCAGCCTCCCACTTGTTCCCACTGCCCCCGGGCTCTTCTGTCTTCCAGAGCTCAAGCGATCTTCCAGGCACAAGTCTATCCTTCCTTAACATCCTCAGGTATCTATGCAGCTCGTGCTTATTTTCATCTCTGCTGCCAGGCCACAGCTTCAAAAAGAACTTTCGGGCCCTTTCATTCAAACTCAAGCTCATCCTGCCTTGTTATTCTCAGTGGTACTTGTGGTGGTTTGAGCGTCTCCTGTAGGTTCATGTTTCTTTTTTTTTTTTTTTTTTCTTTATTAGTTAGTTTTGTATTCAGCAAATACAGTCAGTTTGGGTACCATTATTAGGCTCATCCGTGACCTACCCCCTCTCCTTGGGCCCTCCTTGTTGAGGTATATGGGTCATGCATTGTGGAGTTAGCCCACAGTTATATGGGTAGGATTAATGTCTCTGCATATCATGACCCAACGTGTGGCTCTGACATTCTTTCCACCCCCTCTTCCGCAAAATTTCCCTGAGCCATGTTGGGTTCATTTTTGGTCTGCTTCAGTGATGAGGTGTTGGGGGCCTCTGAGGCTCTGGCTCTCTGGTTTGGTAGGAGTTGATTTTTCTCTGTGCTGATCTCTTTCCCCCTTGTGCTGGTATCCGGTTCATCAGGAAAACAGCACCCTTGCCTTGTTTCGCTAATTTTTCTTAGTTTCAGCCGGGGCCCTTTGGAGGTATGATGGGGTAGCTCTCTCCTTAGGATCTACATCTATCTGAAAAAGAGAAGCAGATTTTGTTGTTTTTTGTTTGTTTGTTTGTTTGTTTTTTTCCAGGTAGGGTCTCACTCTAGCTCAGGCTGACCTGGAATTCACTATGTAGTCTCAGGGTGGCCTCGAACTCAACGGCCATCCTCCTGCCTCTGCCTCCCCAGTGCTGGGATTAAAGGCGTGCGCCACCACGCCTGGATTTTCATGTTTTTCAATACTTGGTTCCTAGTTTGTGGCACTTTGGGTAAGCTGTGGGGTCTTTGGTAGGCGGAGCATTTTTGGAGGAAGTGTGTATTGCTGGGACTGGATTTGTGGTAATATAACCCAGCTCCAAGCCCCGTACTCAACTGTCTTTTGCTGAGGTAAACATGTGACCCAGGATTCCGGCCCAGGCCTGTCATGCTTTTCACACCATGATAAAACTTTCCCTCAAAACTGTAAGTCAAATAAACACTTTCCGTATGTTGCTCCAGGTATTTTGTCCCAGCAATGAAAAGGTAACTGCTATAGTACTTTGTTAATTTCATTTTTTAAAAAAATTATCTAAATATGAGTTGAATGTTATCTAATTTAGGTGCCCCAGGAGCCAGCCCCAGATGGAGTGAGGTCCTTGAAGGAAATGCGGAGTCTGGGGTGGGGGGCGTTGGGGGGGACACAGGCATCTCTGCCTTCCTCAAAACCTTGTGTTTTATTTATATTACTATAGAACAAAAGCAGGCTTATTTTCCAGGAAATATCAAAACACTCGATTCTCAGCAAAAAAAAAAAAAAAAAAAAAAAAAATCAGCAAAGTGCTAGACAGACTGTTTCATACTGAAAGGCCATTTTCTAACTTTCTTACACATTTTTTGTAGCCAAGCTTAGCAAAGTACTTATTAACCTGGTTTGATTAAAGAGTTCTATTGTTCTCTGAGTAACAAACCCCAGGCAGGGCCTGGTGGAGCAAGCCTTTCCAAGAAGGGCAATGAACTATAGCGTACCCACTTTCCATTCTTATTCACTGCATGACCTAAGTTTTCATCACAAATTCCTGTATAGGGTAGAGGTGGGTCAGTAGGGTCAGGAAAGCTAAATGCATTTGCTTTAGCTCCTTGAGGTGGACTTCAGAATTTCTGGTGTAATAGGAGGATCAAGTAATTTTTTTTTCCTGTAACTTTACCAAGAACTCCTTATTAGTCATATACTTATATTTATGTAGGGAGCATAAGTCTTTACAAATGGTTTTAGTGTTATTTTCTTTCATTCCTCTTATTTCTCTACAGCAGGGAACAGTTTGAGTTTCTTTTTCTTGAAAGCCTAAAAAAGACAGGAGTGCTATTGCTGATAACAAAACCAAACACAGGGCTGGAGAGATGGCTTAGCAGTTAAGCGCTTGTCTGTGAAGCCTAAGGACCCCGGTTTGAGGCTCAACTCCCCAGGACCGACATTAGCCAGATGCACAAGGGGGCGCACGCGTCTGGAGTTCGTTTGCAGTGGCTGGTGGCCCTGGCGCGCCCATTCTCTGTCTGCCTCTCTCTGTGTCTGTCTGTCACTCTCAAATAATTAAATAAATAAATAAGAAAACCAAACGCAGCGAACCAAATGGTTTCAGCTCCACCATGAAGTTCCAGGCATGCGGAAACCTCCTCCGAGCTAGGACCTTGTCAAACAGCAGGAGCGACTTTGCCTCCACCATTTAGGGCAGTAATTAAAAATTTTTTTTTTCTTGGTGGGTGATGGTTACTGATATAATCTTAGTATGCGAAACATTTCCTTACACATAAGAAACACTGAACAAAATATAAGTAACTTGACCCTATTTTCCATGTGAGGGTCAGAGGTACAGGGTGATTAGGAACCTGCACAAGCTATTTGGCTAACCCAGGAGTGATGGATGGAATTTTTAGAACTAAACGTCTTGTGCTAGGCCTTATCATGTTAGAAATATTAGAGCTGGAATCAAAACGGGGATTTGATGAAGGTTGTTGATCTCTTTAGGGCCTACAAGCAGCAGCTCTCTTTGCTGTAGAAGGTGGTAGGATGACCCCATAGAGTCGCCTCCCATCAGTTGGCTGTAACTCTCTGACTAGCAGATCAGGGGCTCTTCCAATCTATTTTTCCTATTTCTTCCTCCTCTTCCTCTAGGTCAGAATCTCCTTTTGAAGGCTCAAATAGGATGCGTGGGGTGTGAGGGACTTGAGGGGTCTCTCGGTTGTGAGATGGGTACCACTGGGCTAAAGGAATACTTTGAAGATTTAGTTATGAAAGGGCCTCCAATAGATCCATGTGGTTGGTCTTTGACAGACTCTATGGAAGGAAGAAAAACACCTTTATGATAAAAAAATACCTATTTCTCTTTGTTTTTTTGATAAATATGTGTGAAATTTAAAGTGTTCCTCAAAGAAGAAAGAGTGATCTTGTTCAATGAAATTCTCTGAGGGGGAAAAAAAACCCCACTGGAGAGAAAGGAGATTTATCTATTGTCAGTGTGTCTTTATGTAGAGAGACAAGCTTTGATGTAACCGATAGCTTGGTTATATAATAGTCCAAGAGTACAGAAATGGCATGTGATGTATTATGTAGCACTTGAGACCAAAGTTGGTGTCTTTTAGACTAGCATGAAAGTTCACACTGAAAGCTTTTGTTGCAAAGAGAGTTTCTTTGTAACGAATCAGGAAGCCTTGTAAAAATTATCTTTTATTAAGCACCTTACATACACTTTGGGAAAGAAAAAAAATGTTAACTCATTAAGCTTAATGGCTCCTATATGACATCCTAGGATACTACAGAAGCTACACCTTTCACTAAGAACTTCATTCCTAAAGGAGGTATGTATTGGACCTACAAGAGAAAAAATTTTAAGTGAAGATTAGAAAGGTGAGATGTCATGAAAGAGCTATACCAAGCTAAGTCATTCTTCCTTTATGTATTTTTCTAAGTCATTCTTTACTAAGAGCAGTTAACAGTTCTGAAGATAGATAGTATAAACTGCATGCTAGAAAATAACTTAATTATGGTCATCTGATAAAAAAATAATAAATGTCATCTCCTTCCAAAGAACCAGGAGTCCAACCAGTTAAATCAGGAATCCTTGTAGGGAAGTGCATGTGTATGCCCACACGTGTGTGCAATGTATAAGGAAAATAATTACCTTGGAAATAGTATAAATTGACCAAAAAAGCAACGAAGCACTGTAAGGGTGCTCTTGTCTCTAGGTCTTCAATGTATAGTATGTAAGTGAAATACTCATTGTTTCAAGTTCCATGGCTATGGATTTAGTATAGAGGATATAAAACAAAATTCAAATTCAAAAGTGAAACACAGTACAGGGGGACAGAATGTGTTATGAACAACAAATGTGACAATAGGAAGTTTTACTTCAGTGTCTGCCTTCTAACAAGAGCTCAAACACCATTCACAATCAAACACTGTAATGATTGTAATTATTATTATCTTAGTATAGAACAAGCATTATGTTAAGTGATTTATATGTACTGTTGTTTGATTTAATTGTACACAGGAAAAAAAGCTAAGAATGCTCAACGAACAATTCTTTCAGATCAAAGTTGAGCTCTAACAAATTATCATTTTAAGAAATCTAAATATGAATTAAATAGACCCAATTCCATATTTGTATACAGATAATTCCTTTCATCTGACCATCTGAAGCCATCAATTGTAATAGGCACCAGACAAGTATATGACCTGGCATATGTTGAATCACTTTTCTAATAGCTCAGATGTTTATCTTCTTAATTTATTATGGCCAGCTCCTCACTTCCAGTTTCTTCTCTATCTTTCCTTCTGGCTCCAATGATCAGGCTCCCATTCATCATTCAGAGATATACTACTTGTCTTGTTCTTGTCCAAATTATTTGCAAAGATACTGTAATTTAGTGCGGGCAACCTGGGCGAGTGTTATAGCTAAAATTATTGCTTGCCTCGGGTTTCATTTTGGAATCCTGATAAGTCATTTCCAATGTGAGCCATGTTGAGTACATTTCAATTTATTACTTTTTCTAAGTGAACTAATCTAAATTAAAATCTCACAGAATCAATACCTCATTTTTACCATAGAGTGTTCTGATTTTGCTTCCTGGTATTTCATCTATCATTCCCCATTGCTTAGAAATTTCTAACAAGGAGGGGCTGTTCTACATCATACTATGGAAATAACACTTCTGTACTCCGTTGGCTTATATAGATGAGTCTAGGTTCTACAGTAAATGCGGCATTGTATTAACTCCCTCTTACTTAAGTTATGCTGCAGTTTGTCTTCCAAATCCTTTATCATGGGATTATCCAAGGCTTACTATGTCTTCATGTGCTTGATTACAATCGGAAAACTGTCAGTATAAAATGTGTCATAGCTTGTTCAGCTTCAGTTTCATTTCATAGTAATAGCTAGCAACCTAGACAAATGGGTAGAGGCCTTCAGGTTTCCCAGTGCTATTTAGTGACCTTCTTACAGTGTGTTCATTTTGACTATATCTTATTACTCTAAAAAGGCCTAGTGTTGACTCTGAGGTATTGCAAAGAATTTTTAATGCACATGCCATTCCTCTAATATATTTCCATTTCTGGTGACCTAGAAAAGAACAGAAGCAAAAAAAAAAAAAAAAAAATCACCATGCAAGGGGAATTTATTCTCATGACAGAGTTTTTAAAAAATAAAAAGCTTTCAAGGGATTTATTTAGTCAGGTCTTGTCTTTTCCATTATTCTTTTATGTTCCACTTGTATTGCATAGTCTATGGCCAATCCATAAAAGAATAATAAAAAGAGTCCCATTTCATGCAGCCACGTACTAGCACGTCTGCATAAAATAGGTGATGCATATATTCTATGTCCAGAATTCCAAATGGCCACTCATATTTCTTTCTCCCTCATACTTCAAGGTTGGGTTCATAGTTTCTCAAGAGCAAAAGTTCTTCCAGACCTTTGGCTTCACCAGGGCAAGGATTGTGTCTGTCTTACTCATAGGTTGATTCTAATTCCTAAGATTAGACTCTGGATTTAGCACACAGCATGATCTCAAGAAATGTTTGGGAATAATCTTTCCTTTCTATTCACTATTATCCAGTTTATTATTGACCATTGGTTAATGCTTGGGATATGTTTAAACTTTTTTTTTTAATGCCATATAACAAATACCTAATGAAAAAAGGAAAAATAGATTGAACTGAGCTAAGAGAAGGCTTCAGGAAGGCTGTAAGACTTGAGGAACATGTAACATTCATAAAATTAGAAAGGAAACACAACAGTGGCAAGGAAAGGAGAAAGACAATGAAAGTCACCATTGAAAGAATTGGTGAGCTAGTGAGAAGACAGCTGGACACAACAGTTCTGACAAAGGAAGCATGTTCTGGAAAGTTCTTAGTGCCACTGTTAATCCAAGGG
This sequence comes from Dipus sagitta, assembly GCA_036346955.1. Classification (NCBI taxonomy): domain Eukaryota; kingdom Metazoa; phylum Chordata; class Mammalia; order Rodentia; family Dipodidae; genus Dipus; species Dipus sagitta. The sequence continues at coordinate 184,151,347 of CM070771.1, forward strand.
TTATGCAGATATCATAGTCATAATAAGAATTGGATGGGTTGGGCTGGAGGGATGGCTTAGCAGTTAAGGTGTTTGCCTGCAAAGCCAAAGGACCCTGGTTCGATTCCCCAGGACCCACATTAGCCAGATGCACAAGGGAGCGCACGTGTCTGAAGTTTGTTTGCAGTGGCTGGAGGCCCTGGCATGCCCATTCTGTCTCTCTGTCTCCTTCTTTCTCTGTCAAATATATAAATAAATAAATAACAAAATATTTTTTTAAAAGAATTGGATGTGTTTAGAGTTTTTTTTCCAAAATACATGAGTCATTATCATGTTTATACACAAGAATATATTTGGTCGCTGATTGCAAATGAAGCATTTGGCCAAATGTTGATTGAGAAATTCACCAATGGAAATAGGAAGTAGGGATAACTTGTCCCAGGGAACTGGATCTCTTTGAAGAATTGTTCAGGCACTTCTTTTTCTTGTAAGAAGCCAACACCAGATAATAAACAAAGGACTAAAAGCTCCAGTTGGAAAGAGCTGCAGAAGAGGAACAAGTACTTGTTGACTCGTGTAATTCACTTAGAAATCGCATGGGCTAGCCAAATGCAATTCAGGCTAACCTTGCACATCTTCTCAGATTTCCTCATCCAGGAAGCCAGAGCATCTCACCTGAGGCTTCTATGGCAGACTTCATGGTCGATGAAATGTGAGTCCAGAGCCAGAATAAAGGGCAACTTGAGAGCTGGCATCTGTGCAATGTAGCAGACGGGGCTTAGTCCCAGTTAACACCTCTTGCTCTGATTGTCACTACAGAGAAGCCATAAGACAAGATTTCAAATGTGAAGGAGGGCCTGCTGCATTCTGATCTCCAGGAAGCAAAGTTTGGTGATATTCAGGAAATTGGAGAGTATTCTGTATGTGAAGATCAGCTCAAAACCATGTATCAGAAATTTAAGTATATAACAGATAGATAGAACATAGTTGTGGCTGTATGATATAACATAAATAAGAAGGCTGAAATTAGCAAAAACGTAGATAATGATTCAAACATCTGTCCATAGAAGCATAGAAGCTTGGTTAAGCTAAAAAAAAAAAAAGATAATGCAAAAATAAGTTGGCATCCCTTAGAAAAAGAGGAAGGATTGTAAGATGAAATAGATGTTCTTTGAAGATTAAAAAAAACACAAAAGAACTCTCTGTTTAAGTGCACATGAAAAACAGTTAAACTAAGCTAACTGGATTTTGTTGCTTCTTTCAGGAACCTGTAAATGTGTGGGATAATCAACCGATGCTCATAGGAGGCTCTGAAAACCATCAGCTTCCCCAGGTCTTCTTTGAGAGCAACTGGAACTCTTACCTAGCACAGTGTGTGGGACGCTGTGATGACCTAAGAACCACTGAAGGTTGAAGTAAGGCCTTGGACTTCCATTTCTTCTCTCCATGTGCAAAAGCATCCTCCTATAAAATCAAGGAAAACAAACTTTTTACCTGTCAAATTCCTTACAACTCTGGTTAACCCTGGTGCAAACAGGCAGTCACTTTTAAGGACACCATTTAGAATTTCTTAAATTAATGTGAAAATATATGTATTCTGGGCAACAGTAACAAATTTTATTTAATCAGCATCCCATCCATCACTGTATAATGTATGCAGTCTTTGTGAATGCACAGGAAGGTGCAAAAATGGAGCTGATGAATTATGGAAACCTTATATGTATGCTCGGTGCATTAACCACTTTCTGTTAACCGAGAATCTCAACCTCCCAGAAGATACGGCTCAAGTCATTTTAGGTAAACAAAACCTCCTCATCACCTTTAATATTCAGGAAAAGAGGAGCACAATTAGTTATTTGCATGACAATTTAGAAATATCAGCCTATTTTCTTGTGTGCTGAACTTAGCTGTGTCATTGTTTATATGAAGCCTGTTAACTAAGGGAAAAGATGAAAATTGGCTCTCAACTCCAGGCTTCTATTAATTATGAATATTGCATATCCTATCAAATTGAATAATTAAAAAGTAATTCATAAGTTCAGTGCTTGCATCATCAATAATGTGGATCACATTTATCATGCAATAATAAGTAATAGCACCTAGAACTTGGGGAGTTTTAACTTTCCAGTTGACATTTGAAGTTACATTTAAAAAGGGACCTCGGGGATGAGGGATCAATGGTTAAAGGCACTTGCTTGCAAAGCCTGCTGGCCTGGGATTGATTTCCCAGTACCCAAGTAAAGCCAAACATACAAAGTGATCCATGTCCAGAGTTCGTCTGCAGTGGCAAGAGGCCCTGGCATGTATCTATATTCTCTCAGACAAATAATGGTTTTAAAAAGAAGGTTCTCACTTTATAATCAAATTATAAGACAAACCATATAGGAACACCAAATACAAAGTGATTATCATTGATTTGCCATGTAAGTACAGCCTGTGATTATGAAAATAGCAATGAATTTTATATTAAGATGCTTTGCTTCAGTATTTTGACTTTTTCTAGATTGTTCCCTTGAGAAAAGTTTTCAGTATTTTTTGAGAATTTTAATACATGAATCTGCTATAATTTGATCATAACCCCTTCCCATTACCCTCATTAGTCTCCCACTCTAATTCTAGTGAGCCTGCTCTTCTTCCTATGTAGTCCCTCTTCTCCTTTGGTCTCACTCTTTGATTCCCCTCCTCCCATCATGTATGTCAAAATGTTGGTGGACTGGTGGACACGAAACTGTGTAGGTCCCTTCATGTGTGGAGGAAATTGTCCCAAAGTAACCTGTGCACCCTCTGGCTCTTATATTCTTTCCACTCCCTCTTCTGCAGTCTCTCTTCTCTGCTCCTTGGAGGGTGTGACAGATATGTCACATGTAATACTGAATTCCCAAGGGCCTCTTGAAAATGTATTAATGAGTAATTACATGATGTTACCATTCACTCATCTCCAATGACACACCTTCCACTCACTGAGCACTTACTATGTGCACACCGCTGGGCTGAGCCCTTTATAGACTTTCTTGAGGCCTCATGAGAGAATCACTATATTAGAATCAACAGATAATGTAATACAAACCCACAGAGACTACATACCTTTTCCAGAATGACTCACATAATAAGATATAGAAGATGGATTTGAACCCAAGTCTGTTGGGCTCTTTACAGATAAAATGCTTTGAAATGTCCATTCTTGATAACAGCAGATACAAATATTTCTCTTAGCCATTTCCTGGGTGTTTATGAAGCTGTGGAAGGTTGTTGTACCCAGAGATGCTTGCATCAGTATGCATCCTATTTTTCACATTCTTCTGTCATGTCGTGTCAGTTGACGAGTTTCCATTTTGCATTTAGCATGTCTTTGTAACCTCCTGGATCAGTGGAATGCAAGGGAAGTGGTACTGATGTTTCTATGTTGGGTCATAGATGTTATGATGACATTTTCTGGCAGGCTTTCCCTCTCTCTGCTTGCCTGGTGAAAACAGTGTCCACACTATAAAGATACTCAAGCAGCCTAAGCAAGAATCCTACATGGACAAGAACAAAGGCCCTAAACCAACAGCCAACACCAACTTGTAAACTCTTTAGGTTGCTTCCTCCCACCTTAAGTAAGCCTAACGATGACTGAAGCCCTGATCAACATCCAACCATAAAACCAGGATGGGGCTGGAGAGATAGCTTAGTGGTTAAGGCGCTTGCCTTCAAAGTCTAAGGACCCATGATCAACGCCCCAGAACCCATGTAAACCAGATGCAAGAGGAGACACATGCACACAAGGTGGAAACACATCTGGAGTTGCATTACAGTGGCTGGAGGCCCTGGCGTGCCAATTCTCTCTCTCTGGCTCTCTTGTTCACTCACTCTCACTCTCTCATAAAAAATAAATAAAATAAAATAAACAGGAGACACTGGGAATGAGAACCACGCAAGAAGCACTCCCATGTACCTGTTCTGTGGGGTACATGGAGTGCATGAAAAATGCGTGATAATTCTTGTCTTGAGCCATTAATTTTTGGAGCGAATAGGAACAGACAAGGCAAGGCTACAATAGAAGTGTGTATTTTACGTTTTTTATAATCAGAAAATTTCCCTTATGAATCTAAGGTCTGCTTTACACATGCAATTAACTGGGCATATGTATTCTGAGACCAGCAATTTAAGTAAATAGGCATGTTTAACTGAATAATTTATGCTGTGGCTGTGATACAAATAATCCAAATTCCAGTTTACACCAAGTTTTCTGCAACATGCTTGAATAGCATCAGTTGAGTAGGCTGCTGTCAGGTGGGGAACAAGGAGATAATACCTTCCATTTCTCTTGTTCCTTACAGCCCAGGGCCTTTAGCAAACATTATCTCAGGACCTGATTTATCAGGAAGTGTGTGAATCTTTGGCTTCTGCACCTGCCAGTTGTACAAGCCCCTTCGAAGATGAGAACATTCTAAGCAATGTGATCACACAGGCTGGGGCTTTTGTCAATGTGTAAAAGTAGATTAAATGCAATCTATGAATCCCATCCTTTCTTTAAAACAACCTCCTCTCTGTCATGGTTCTCAGCTGCCTTTTATGTGCTCATGGTTATTTTTGGCAATTCTCTAAGACAAACTTGAGATGAGATTATAGTTTGGGGTAATTATGTTGTTTTGTTTTGAGAGGAGAGGAAAGGATGCATTTTCTACAATTTATTATGATTTTTTTCATATTCTAAAATTTCTACATTTAAATCCAGTTTTGCTTTTATATCATTATGACTTGTTTTTCTAAAGGGATTGCTCCAAGTCTTAAGAGCTTCAAGCTTCAAAGATCCTGGATTGGCCCTTAGTTACCTTATACCACAACTGCAACCTCCCTGTGAGATTGTCAAGAAACATACTATTATCTAAGTTTTATAATAAGGAAATCAAGGATCTAAAACTACAAACAATGGAAGCAAATTTGCATAGTTTGTAAGAACAAAGCAAAGCCTCCCAGTCCAGACCTTTGACGGTCCAGTGCTCTTTCCACTGACCCACTCTGCAGCCAGCACATTCCCTCTCCACTTCCTCTGGGAATTTCCCATCCAAAGCTGATCTAACCCAAGGCCCATGCTTTGGCACAGTCTGTTCTGTGACTGGGTTGATAATGTGGCCCTGTTTCAATTTATTCCAAATGATTAGAAACATTGCTTAAGAGCTATAGGCTTAGAAAAGATTGGGGTTTGGAGATGAGGCGCAGGGACAGCCACATGCCATTTACATTTTAAGTACAAGGTCCCTCCCCCCACCACCGACAAAGTTTGAGACTCACATAAAAATGCACCTGTCCATCAGACAAGAAAGTGATGCCAAGCAGGAGGTATAGAAAGTATGAATGGCAGGAAGATGAAGCTGGCTGCCCTTTCATGGAAGGCATAGGGTGAATTATGTCATCTGATTAGCCTCATGCAGGAGATAGTAACTCATACTCCCCCTCAGATTCATGCACAGGTAACCTGAACACTGACCATCAATGAGTGCCATGCCACCCCTCTTGGGGCCCCTCCTGTTCTGGCTTCTCTGAAGAAAGGGAATGCACCCAATTCTGCATTCCACTAGGCATTGTCTGTTTTGATTATGATTATATCAAGGAGGTGTCTTGGGTCTTTTTCCAGAGCTAAAAACCACCAGAATCCTATTCGTGGAAAGTAATGAAGCTTCCCCAAGGGCAAAGCTGAGTTGGGTAGAGTTGGGACACTGGGCCAGTTGATATCAATGAGTCTTAAATGGTAATAATGAATGCTCAAAAGAGCTCTTCCCAAAATGTCCTTCAGCTGATAATTTATTTCCACTCTTTTTCCTCTTCAGAGGCAAAAGTTTAATGGACTCTTTTTGCAGCAAATCTTAATGTAACAGTTAATATGCAGGCCAAGTGACCCAGTCCCCTTGACACATGTATCTGATTTCCATTTAGTAAGAATGGGAGGGAGGCAGGAGGAAGGATGGGTCCTTCTTTGCTGAAAAGAGTACTTTCTGTCTGTTAAGATTCTTGTATTAGTTTCTTATAAATCTCCTCAAAGGCAGCAAATTGCAGCACTATCTTTTTCAATTAGCTAATAGCATTTTTTGTTAAAATATAGTTCCCCGTTTGGTATTAGGTATATTATTTACAATTGATATTTAATATTACATAATATTTTAGTCATGCTGTTTAATTTGTTTCAAGATAGATGAGTAACCAATAAGCCATTAATCCGATGAGCTCTATTTCTTTCGCTTTATGTTTAAGATGTCCAAACTAGGCCCTCTTTCCACCTCTTTGCATTATCACTTAGAATTTCACAGTGAAACCCTCATTAAAACATTCATTAATCTTCACATCATTTTGTCCCAACCCTTCTTATCTCTCTCACTTCTTAATTCTCTGAGGATTCCAAGTCCTGTTCTTATCAGTTTCTATTTGATATTATCCTTTCTGGCGATCATAAAGTTAGGAATTATATTCACCAGTTCTCTAGCCCATCTGCCCCACCATTACACTGAGCAGTGAGCTCTGACTGGGCGGGATTTCCTGAGTGGAAGATACAGCTGCAGGTTGATGAAATTTAGCTGCCGCCATCAGGCAAGATAATGAAGAGAAGGGACACATAGGCAAATAAGAGATCTGAAAGCAGATTCACAGGTAGTCACTATGGGGATTTCAGGAAATTGACACACAAAAAAAATTTTAGGATGTTTGGGTAAGATTTGCTATGGCCCCTCTTCACGAAATCCCTGAGCATAAGATTCTTACATATGTGGGAGTGTATGGGATGCAGAGACTATATTAACGAGATTCAATATGTCCTAGAAAAATTTGGAACAAGTCTACACTCTGGTTGTTTCTCCATCCATACTTTATACCCAATCTCTCCTTATAAAATAACCCCAGAAAGGAATGCTCAGCTCCTGCTGTGGGCACCATTTAATATATTACCTTTGGCTTTTGGGATTAGGAAGGATGCTTTTGTGGTTATTCATGAGATTTAGGAAAAAGTAGATCTGACCAACACTGTGAGGTGTGAGTGTTGGATCTCAGCTTTCATGGCCATACTGACTCCCTCATTCTCTCTCTGTAGGGATTTCTTTTCTCTTAATGAACACTAAGCCCACACAGATCTCTCTGCTAGCCATCACTACCTGTGCCTCAGTTTGACAACGTATTTCTAGGACAAAGCTGGAGTTTTTCTCCTCAGCAGCTTGCATTAGTATAATATGAAAATTGGCTTTAATTATGTGATCTGGTGTTTATGTATTTGTCACGTTCTTTATGGCATAAAAAGAAGTTCGTTTTAGAAGGAAGTGCCCTAGAGGAAGATTCCTGGATCACTGATGGTCTCAGTATCATTCATTGGTCAGTTGCAATCAAATGTTGCATTGACAGGAAAAAAGGAAACCTGGAGAGCATTTCTTACTGACATATTCTTTGTCAGACAAAAGTCTAAATTTTGGTCTGTGGAGTTGAAGCTGGTAGAAGAGCTGGAAACCTGTTCTCCCTCTCTCTTTATGATTTTTCATAGTCTTCATTCATTCTCATGTAGGTGTCTGCCTTGTAGGAATTGCTTAATGTCTCGCAATACCCTTCTCTGACAAGGGGTGGGCAGTAGAAACTACTGTGGCTAGTGTAAAAGCTAAACAAAGTGTGCAAATGAAAATGTAAGCCTCTTGCTTGGAACATAGTAATCCCTAGCAAACGTTATCATTGAGGTTCTTGTTAGTAACTGTCCATAAGAACTGGAGAATCTTTCCTTCCTTTCCTTTGCTCACCTGTGTCTCTTCTTGGAAACATGCACAGTGTGTTGTAGCTTGGCCTGTGATCAGCTGCTGCTTCTGCTCTCTTTCCTGTTGTTTTCATTGTTCCATCATTTTCAGATTTCCAGTTCCGTCAAACAGCTCAGTACAGGCAGCAGTCCCAGCCTGGGCTCCCACTGTGTCAGAAAGCAAGTGCACACACCACCACAGACACATGCAGATAGCAAACCAGATCTCTCCCCTTGCAGTGTGGATGGCTCCAAGGAGTTTTCCGTCTTGGTCTTTTGCATCTGGAGTCTCTCTAGTACTGCCGCTTTGTTTTGGTCTCAGTCTTAACATCTCCTTTCCCTTTTAGAAGACACTTGACGCAAATTCCTGTTTACTGCCCTTTTAAAAGTTCCTTCTGCTTTTCCTATCCTTACTCCCCTTAAGTTAACGCTCTTGTGTCCTTTGTCTTTCTCGCTCCACCCCTGCCTCCCTCCTGACAGATGAGCCTGCTTAATAATGTGCTTGGTTCTGTTCCACCCAACTGTATCCAGTAAATTCCCTCATTCTAGGGGTTTAGTTTGGGGACTGAAGTGGCAGCAGGAGCATCTCTCATCAGAATCTTACAACCACCACACAGAAGTGTTGGAATAGATATGGAAGCTAGGCACCACTTATGACGCCAGTATGAGGACCCTGATTCCCAGTGACAGGGTCCACAAGACCCCCAAGACTACTGACACAGTGACACCTACAACCCCAAGTCTAGCTAGGAGGTCAGTCAAGTTGTGGTGCAGGGAATACAATTTTCATTTTCCCCAAATAACCTAGAGTGAAATTTGCAACTTGCAATATTGTGAATTTTGTCAACATGTGGGGAACAATACCACTGTTTACCCGGTTCACTCTGTCTAATCATACCCTGGCTGTCTTTTTGATTGCTGATTCATTTTGTTCATACTTAGAAGGAAAGAAATGTATTCCAGAGAAAGCATTTCTCTAGACGAGCTTAGAAGCCTAAGCAAACTGAAATGATGATAAGTGAGCTCAGAGTTAAAATGCAGTCCTCCTGGGGGAAAGCAAATTGAACTAGGATATGAAGTGAGATGGGTCCTTAGGCATAACAGTAACCAGTAAACAAGTCTTGGATTAAAACTTATTTTCTTTGATGCACTGAACACTCCAAAGACTATTAGTATTACCTCTCTGAGGTATGTTTTTATTGGCCAATGGTAAAATTCTGGTCTTTATTAGAACAAAATATTATCAATTAGAAAATTCAAAGAACCATAAATTTCTATTATTGGCATTTTCCAATAAAATGTTTATAATATATAATTGACAGATAACTATGTATAATCATGTTATAAATTTATGTATGCAGATGTGTATGGTTGTGCCACATGCAACATGTATTACAAGTATAACATAATTATTGGTGATTTGCCAATAAGTATGTCAGAAGTGATATGCATAGTCAAAGAATTCCTGATCCAGTTAAATCATGAAGCACATCTATAATAATTTAAGAAAGTCAATCATAATTTCAACACATACATAAGAAATGTGTGCGATAAAACCTTGGGTACAAAATTATGGCAGATTAGTTCCCATGTTGAGAATATTTTGTTGCTTTTTGATTACATAAAGATTTATATGCATTCACAAGACCAAGATTGTTTTTTCTTTCTTGTTCGTTGAATGCCATATATTAAAAATTATGTATGACTCAACACATATAATTTTTTTCAAGTTCTTCCTGCTTTTTTGTTGGCTCAGAATGTCCTCTCCCTTACTGTGATTAATTTCCCAATTTATCTTTGGGGAACTATCCCTTCCTTATGGCAAGCAGCACAATAATATATATTTAAAGGGTATACATTTAATCAAATAGCTTTCAGAAAAAATTTATTTACTTTTCCTCTTGGGTTGTTTGTCAGTCAAGTAGTTTCCTTTGCCTCCTCTTTAATGCATTCTCCCACAAATCTATTAAATGGAGGGCACTGAGGCCACATTCTTCTCAAATTCATAATCCAAATTTTACCCTCATCGCTACTAACTTTTCTGTTCTGGGACTTCTGCTTCCTGAGAACTTAAGAGTTTCCTCTGCATTTGGTTTTCCCTGTGACTTGCCTTCTCCTCAATCTGCAGAGCCAAGGACACAGTGAGTTAACACGTCCATGAAATGCTTCACCTGTTACAGACATATGTACCACAGAGGTGTCTTCTGAGCCTTTTGGGTAGATTTAAGGATCCACCTGAGCTATCTTTCCTCCCCAAGCTGGGAGACTCAGCCATCAGGCTGGCCTACAGGACCTCATTAGAACACTGTCATCTGTAACTGAAAGCCACAGTCTGGTCCCAGAGCTCTGTCCTAGAAGGTGGAGGTGGCCTGAATAAGCCATCAGAAATGCTTGGAATTTTAATAACATTTGACCTCTTGATTGTATTTGTTATATCTCAATGACTTTTCAGAGGATTAATTATAGTATTCTGTGAGAGCAAACTGTAAAACTCAGTGGATCTCCCAACTTGGCTGCAGGGATGATTCTTTTTTTTAATTTTATTTTCTTTATTAGTTAGTTTTGTATTCAGCAAATATACTCAGTTTGGTACCATTATTAGGCTCATCCCTGACCTACCCCCTCCCCTTGGTCCCTCCTTGTTGAGGTATACTGGTCATGCATTGGATGATTCTTATTCGGTTAAAATTGGGGATTTAAATAGGTGCTCAGCAGCCCAGGAGGTATAAGTACTTTCTAGGTCCTCTTAACAGCCATTGTACTGCAAAGGACTGTTTAGGGAGCACCTGTGACTGAGAAGCTGCAGAGACTACTTCTCATAAACACTCTAGTAATGCTTTTACTAGATCCCCATATCCAGTTAAAAAGAAAAGAAAACAACAACAGCAACAAAAAATCTGGTGATTCGATGGCCTTTAAGAGTAAAAGATAATGTGATTCCTGTCAGATATTTCCTGATTCATCAGCAAAGGAAGTATTGTCTCTCACTTTTCCTGGCATGATGCATGCATTCATCATTCTAATCTTTTCTACTTGCATGTTTCCTATATTATATATTATCTTGGAAAACAGCAATATATGCATATAATTGCCTTGTTTTCTTTAAATTGGGGTAAAATATTGCCCTCTGCCCACCCTCAACTTACCGTCTTTCACCCTACAGACTCTAGGAATGACTTGAAGAAAACTGAAGTAATTTTGTTGTCTTTGGAAAAGAAGTGGGCATGGGCATTTTTGCAGCACATGTACATAAACAGCTTCCTGTATGGCTATTATATTGTGTAATCACTAGATCCTTGCAAAGAATGTTGACTTGGTGGCTAGGGAGATGGCTCAGTTGTCACACAAGAATAAGGGCCTGAGTTCAGATCCCCAGCACTAAAGTAAATGCCTGGTGGACATGGTGACCTGCCACTAATCCCAGCACTCTGGATGTGGAGACTTGGGATTTCTGAGGCAAGATAACTAGCTAGATTAACTGAATCAGCTGGCTATGTATTCAAATGAGAGACCCTGTCTCAAAAATGAAGGTGTGCTATTGCTGAAGAAACCACGCATTTTGATTGCAGGACATTGAAAAATCAAGCAGGAAGTGAGCTGGAAATCTCCTCACTCCTGCCTAGCTGTCATAGTGCTAGAAAGTGCTGTTCAGGTTGCTGTGGGAGAAGTCGTCCACAGTTTACCCTGTAGTGGGCCCTCTGTGCAACACAAACAGACCAGCCAGGCGAAATGTGCCTACAGGTATGATTGTATCATGACTGTTATGGAGGTAACCAATTGTTCTCTGCTTGGATTTGAGTCTTACTCTATGGGAGGGAATTCATGCTTGGTTTTCAAAATGGAACTAAAAGCCTCTGGCTAACTGAATAGAGTTCCCCAAAGAAGAAATACACATGGCCAATAATCATGTAAAAGCATGTTATACAACCTTAGCATCAGGTAAATGCAAATTAAAACTCCTTTGAGATTCCCTCTCACCCCTATCAAAATGGCTATCATCAAATGATAATAAATGCTGATGAGGGTGTGGGGAAAGAGGCATCTTTCTCTATTATTGTTGGGCATGTAAACTGGTCCAGCCACTGTGGAAATCATGAGACAGCTAAAAATAGGTTTACCATATGACCCAGCTATACCACTCTTTGGAATATACCCTAAGGACTCTACTCATTACAACAAAGATACTTGCTCATCCATGTGTGTTGCTGCTCTATTCACAATAGCAAGGAAATGGAACCAGCCTAGATGGACTTCAACTAATAAATGGATAATGAAGATGTGGTATATTTACACAATGGAGTTTAACTCCTCAGTAAAGAAAAATGAAATTATGAAATTTTCAAGGAAGTGGGTAGATCTGGAAAAGATTATAGTAACAGTAAAGAAAAATGAAATTACGAAATTTTCAAGGAAGTGGGTAGATCTGGAAAAGATTATAGTAAGTGAGGTAACCCAGGCCCAGAAAGTCAAATGCTACATGTCCTCTCTCTATCGGGATCCTAGCTCTGAATGTCTAGATTTGTATATGAGTTGGAATAAAAGTCAGCAGTAGAGACCAGGAAGCTAGAAAGGAGCTATAAGGGGAAGAAGAAAGGAGAAGGCTTAAGGGGAGGTTATAGTAGATAGGTATGTAAGTAGAGGGCAGAACACTGGGAGGGGGAAATGGTCTAAGGTGAAGGAAAGAAGGAGGTTGATCAAAACTTAAGATATATGAACAAGACATGGAAACACAGTTCTTCTCTAACCAGTAACACATGTGTTCAGAGAGAGAGCCAGCAAATTTGGGTAGAAGCGCCTTGTGGAAGTGGACAATGCTGCGCCCCAGAGGCACAGACTGTTACTACAAAAAAATTCAGTGCCAAGGGGGTAGAACACTTGCCAGAGAATGGTTGGCCAAGGAAGCCCTTGATGCTCCTGAAAATATTACAGGGCCATTGCCATGGCTCTTGGTTGCCCCCCCAGAATTAGAGAACAAGACCCTATTGCTGAACACTCCGCATGGTTTGGTTGTAGTAAACTGACAAATCACACTAGAGCTGAGCTGGCAACCTCCTCCCTACTGGCTAGCTGTCAGGATTCTGCGAAGACTTACGTAGCCTGCTATGGGAGAAAAGCCACAATTCTCACCAGAAGTCTAACCCTGCAAAGTTTACAGCTTGTCAGCCAGCTTAAATGTACCAACTGGTGCAATAGTGACTTTCTGTTATGGTGGACGCCAACTGCTCTCTAACTGGACTTGAGGCCAGCTCCATGGTACTGAAAACATAATGAAAAGCCTGTGGCTTGGGAAGTCCTAAGCCCTAGGAGGGAGCTACTACTATTGTGTGGGTAAGTGGATATATTGTATCCACCAGACTGCCCTCTAAAGACTTATGTGCATGCCCATACATTAATGCTAATCTTACTTTTGGTTAGAGAAGCTTCTCTTTTCAGGTACTGGTGACCACTGGGGTGACTCAAAAACTCACCAGAGTGCTAAGAAGAAATGAGAGTGGAGTGTCAAACACTAAATGAGACAGTTCTGTCTTACCTTCCAAGGTTCAGGGACCATTTCAGAAGAGGTGGTAGAAAAAAATGCAAGAGCCGGAGGAAAAGAATTGCTTGCAATGCTATCTTCCAGACACAAAATGACCTTGGTATTCATGACCTCACAGTGGCTGATGCTACCTATACAAGACCTGCATGATAGGAGGGGAAAACATGATATCATAAAAACAGAAGAAAGACTAGTTGAAAAGAAGAAAGTGTTCAATGGAGGGGAAATTTACAAGAAGGAAAAGGAAGGGTAGTGAGAGGGGATTGTGATTATGGCATACTGTTCACATCTATGGAGTTGTCAATAAAATTTTTTAAAAAAATTAAATGCCTGTGAGTAAGAAGGTCATAGGTGCTGGACAGTGGTGGAATGGGAAGAGCAAAGATACTACTATTGTTTTGATTATGTTGTGCTCATCAAATCACCCTAAACATTTTTGTTTATGCCCAGAGATTAGGGCTGCTCTCATCTTTGTTCAGAGGAATTCTATTTTGCAGTTGGTGGTGACTACTGGGGACATTCAAAATTTGTAAAAGTGCAAAGAATAAGTGACTATTGAGTCTAAATGGCCATCTATATTATACCCTCCAAGTCTTAGGGAATATTGCTAAAAAGGTGTAATAGCTATAGGATGGGAAGAAATCCTTTGGAACTCTTCTGGGCATGAAGTGGTCATTACATTCATGAGCTCACTGCAATTGCATTTATCTTTACAAGACTTAAATAATGTTGTGTCTATGAACATTCCCTCATGGATGGCGGAGGAGAGAAAAAAGAAAAGAAAAGATATTAAAGTAGAAGATAGAGGGCTGGAGAGATGGCTCAGCAGTTAAGGCATTTTCCTGAAATGCCTAGTGACATGGATTTGAATCCCCAGTACCCATGTAAAGCCAGATGAACAAAGTGGCATATGCATCTGGAGTTGGTTTGCAATGGCTAGAGGCCCTGGAGTGCCCATTCTCTCTCTCCTTCTCTCTCTCTCTTTCAGTCTCTCTGCTTGCAAATAAATAGATAATTGTTAAGTTGAAGATGGGCTAGTCGGAAAGAAGAGATTCAATGGGAGGCTGATGGGAGATGGTACAAGAGAAGGTAATGGAAGAGGATTATGATCAAAACAGTATATTCATGCATGAAGCTTATCAATAAAAAAGTTTAAAAAATAAGTCAAGTGGAGAAACAATCAAAGAAGTTACCTGACATCATTCTCTGACCTCCACAGGTATGTGAGCACATGTGCTTGCATACACACACACACACACACACACACACACACACACATTAATACACATATGCACATACACACACACAGAATATGTTGATTTGATCTCATTTTCTAGCAAACATAGATTTGGAATGAAATACCATGCATTTAAATTTGAGCTCTGCCAGTTACGTGTTACCTAGGGCAGGTTCTTTATTTCCATGTGCTCTGGTTTCTTCTGTGTAATATGGGGACTGATGAGTATAAAGGAATCCTCATTCAGTGATTGTGAGCATTAAAAAAGGCAATCTGTGCATGTATATGCATGGTTTATGGACCTAGTAACTGCTCAATTAATGTTAAGTGTAAAATCACTTCAGAAAACCCCATGTTAATCTCCATCATGGACTCAACCATTCATCACATTCTACTGCTCAGGTTTCCCTGCCTCTGGGCTGCAGTGATGAGTAAAATGAAATTCTTCTGTTCAAGGAGAAAGTCAATGGGTTTGCAGAAAGCTACACAATCAGTTATATATCCCACAGTATGCTTAGAGACAGTGATAACCATTAACATTCATTGAGTCTTGTAAACTGTGCTGGACAGTTTACTTAATGTTTTCCAAAGCTTATGAAGTGGGCACCATGCTCTTACATGTTACTCAGAGGAACAGCTGAGTCTAAGAAAGATGAAGCAACTTCCGATCTGCCAGTCCACAAACGATGCTCTTCACTATTTCTCTCTACTGAGTGCTCAAGTGTGAATATGTGCACTCTACAAAGGGTGGCCCCCAACAGTGAGGCCAACTCTGCCTTTAAAATGTGTGAGGGGGAGGTGACCTGTGCTTTAATATAAGAAAACTTTAGCAAATGAATGAAAGAGTGAAGGGAACCATCTCAAGCCATGCTGCATGGCCCGGTGCAGGTCAGGCTAATGGTGCAAAAGATAGAAAGCAGCTATGGAAGAAGGAAGAACATTTCTTAGAAACCGCCTGATGTACAATGTTAAACAAGTTGGATTTTAGAGATGTGTTCAAGGGAGGCTTTTGAAAGAAAGGTAACATGTAGTCACAACATCACTTGCCAATGTCCTCAGGAGATGCAAGAACAAAGTATAGCCCAAGTGTCTTCGCACATGGAGAGGAGGCTTGCACAAGGGTTGGGAGCAGCATTCATTCCCCAAAATTACTTGATGATATTCATCAACTTGCAGAGTTGGCTTTCCAAAAGCAGCGCCCATGTTAATTTTGCTCCCAATTTTAATTAGGAAGTTAAAATTCCTAGTGATATTTAGTACACATCCTATAAAATATAAATTGCTCAAAATACTGGATGGCCAAAATCACAGAAGAGGGAGCAGGCTTTATGATGAGTCAACTAGAATAAAGGGACCCTTGGAATGAATCAGAAAGGAGGATTAGCCACTGTACTAATTGCACTCCTCAATTTGGTGGCAAAGTACTGGACACAATTAAGGAAGGAAGAGTTGATTTCGCTCACAGTTTAAGGGTATAGTCTATCGTGCAGTAGAAGCAGGAGGCATGTTCCCTGCATCCAGAGTGAGAAAGCAGAGACGAATATGGATGCTCATGTAGCTTTCTTTTCTTTTTACTAAGTCTGGGAGGACAGCCCATGGGATGGTGCTGTCTATAGATAGGATGGGTTTTCCCACCATAATTAGCTGAATCCAAAAACTCCCTAACAAACAGATCTGTCTCCGAGGGGATTCTAGGTCCTGTCAAGTTAATAATATCAATCATTATGAATGCTCACAGGAAAATGGTAAGAGAGAGGGGTGTATTAGAAAGAAAAGACCACTGGCACGTAGCTGTCGTCACACATGAGGGAATGCGGTGCGCAGACACAGTTGGTCTGCTGGAAGAAAGCTCCTCTGTCAGTGGGGGCTGGATATGTCATTGCTGAATACGGCTTTCCTGTACATTGCAGGACTGTAATGGGGTTTTATTTTATGGGGATTCAAGCACACACACCATACTTGAGCTGGTGTCTGTTTTAACAAAGAATTGAGAAAACGAACTGAGGAGGAGGATTTTGGTAAACTATCACATTCATTCCATTTCAGGGGAGGCCAGGCGAGGCCAGGAAAGTCCAAGAACCAAAGCGTGAGGAGTCACAATGTCTACGTGCTCTAGGAGCCCATGGAAAAGTCCATGAGAACAAAAATATCCTCCCCCGACCCCTGGCAGCTCCACAGTTGCCAGGTTGGGAAGTACCAAACGTTACCGGCGGTGATATGCTCAGATGCTAGGAGATGAACAGCTTGGGAGCTGGAAAAGGGAGGAAAAAAAAAAACCCAAACCCTCCTTAGAAGCCAGGACTTTTGATTTGCATCCAGGGCTGAATTCAGAAGGAGCCAGCATAGCTGGGTGCAGCATCTGGAAGGGGCTGGGTTTGAACTCCTCACACACATGATTAATTCCAGCTCTGTGACAGCTGCTACAGATAGCAGGGTGAATGCGTGACCTAAGCAGCCAGAAATCAGCTTAGCTTTCTATTATGAACCTTTTTTTTTTTTTTCTAACTATCCCTCTCAAGTTGTTAAGCACCATCCCTTGCCTCTATCTCCTGCTTAAGTTGTGAAAAACTACAGGTATTTCCACACATTGCCAAATGTCTTTCACTTCTCCCCACCAATTTCACAGCCATGGAAGGGCTGTCCAAGTGAAGAAGATGGAGCATGCTGCTACAGAGAAAAGCAGAGGTAAGAATTTCAAAGTCATTGAGTGTCATTGCCAAGGAGGATGTACCAGCTTAGCTCCGGACCAGTGTACAAATCTGGAAGGATTTAAGTGATGTTGTCGTGTTTCAGGAAAATCGCTTGGCATTTGTGACTTGAAGGGACTCTGGTTTTCTTAGAGAGGCCAGGTTTCTGCCCTCCAGAGAAGAAAAGATGAGAGTTTGAACAGGAGGCTAGGAGGGGACTTGAGAGCTGCTAAGGTGGTTGAAGGAACAGACTTGGCACTGTGGAGATTGTCTCAGCACAGATGAGATGAAAGGAGCCTTTTCAAAGATTAAGGGACTGCCAGCCCAGAGACCCCTCTGTGAAAGCTGCACGGTTAATTCAAAGGGGAGGATGCTAATGAAATGAACAAGCGTGAAGCAGAAATGCCAGGCTCAGTGAAGAAGGGCTGCCAATGTGAGCAAAGGGAGATGGAGACGAATGTGAGCAGCATCCCAGGGCTGCTCCTGAAAGTGGAGTCTAACTGCATTAAAGGATTCAGACACAGGGAAACAGATGGTCCCCGTGATGTCCTCCACCGCTTGACAAGCTGGGTAAATAATTGTTGCCAGGGAAGAAATAATAAAAGTGGGATTTTGCCAGCATGAGCTGCTGCCATGCCCTTTGGTTCAGGGCATGCTTCTGGAGGCGAGAAAAAAAAAGAAATAAATATGGAATGATGGAGGGAAATCAATTAGCCCCTCACAGATGGGCCTGCAACATCCCAGGAACAGGCACTGTTGCTAATACGAGAGGTTAAGTCAGATGGGAAGAGAAATAACACAGAGCGGCCTGTGTGCAGGGTGTGAAAGCCTCCCAGCAGGAGGGGTGTCCAAAGAGATCATAGTGCATCTGCTGAGGGTGGAACAGGCACCAAGCTAGCCAGGCCTGTGCCAGGAGCTCAAGCTTAAGCTCCAGCAAAGGGTGTGGAAGGTCAGGTTTACAGAAATGTGTTGGCACAAGGATGTGCCCCCAAATTCCACTGGGAAAGCCATGTGAAAATATATGAGGGTATGTGGGTACTGGTGGAAGGAGTATTTAGATTGTACCTAGGCAGGTTGTTTTCTTCCAATTAAATACATATTTATATTTATAGCAGTGTAACTCAGTGGTAGGACACTTGCCCAGCATGTGAAGGCCCTGGGTTTAAGGCTCACCACTATTTTACATTATGTCATATATATAATTTTCAGGAGTACACATTATTTAAGTTATTTAAAAAATATCCTATTTAATTATTTATTTATTTAAGAGAGAGAGAGAGGGGAGAAAGTCAGAAAGAGGCAGACAGAGAGATTATGGAGGCCAGGGCCTCCTGCCACTGCATATGAACTCCCAGACACATGTGTCATTTTGTGCATCTGGCTTTACATGGGTACCAAGGAATCCAATCCAGGTCATCAGGCTTTGCATGCAAGCATCTTTAACTGCTGATCCATCTCTCTAGCCTTAAGTTATTTTTTAAATTTATTTTTATTTATTTATTAGAGATAGAGAGAGAGAGAGAGAGTGAGAATGGGGCATGCCAGGGCTTCCAGCCACTGCAAACGAACTCCAGATGCATGTGCCTCCATGTGCATCTGGCTTACATGGGACCTGGAGAATCGAACCTAGATCCTTAGGCTTCACAGGCATGCACCTTAACCACTAAGCCATATCTCCAGCCCAGCCATATCTCCAGCCCTTAAGTGATTTTTTGAAGTGAACATGCATCACCTTTTATGAGATCAGAACACAGAGTGTATAGAATAGAAAATAATGCATAATTAGATATAAAACTTTGCATAAGGGACTTGTGCTAGATTATGGCTTCAGATTATGCTCATGAAATTGAGATGGAGGATGAGATAAAAGGAGAAGAGGAAGAGGAAAAAGGTGAGTAGGAAGAGGAGGAAGTTATAAGCAAAAAATCAACCCTCTTTTTTTTTTCTGGTTTTTCAAGGTAGGGTTTCATTCTAGCCCAGGCTGACCTGGAATTCACTATGTAGTCTCAGGGTGGCCTTGAACTCACCATGATCCTCCTACCTCTGCCTCCCGAGTGCTGGGATTAAAGGCATGCTCCACCACGCCTGGCTCAACCTTCTTTTATAAACCAGAAAGAGTATTTATGAAGCCAGAGACTTGTGAAATAATTTAGGGTTTTGCTAATGGTTCTTTTGCAATCCATAACTGAAGTGTTACTGACAATTCTTTGGGTACCTAAAGATGGCTTAATCATTTCCCTCTTTTCTGAGTTTTCTAGCAGCAATACGCATGAAGCCACATAGTGCCTGTGGTAGTTTGAATCTATGACCCCCACAGACTCAGGTATTTTGTAACTTGGGTCTCCAGCCACCTGGCTGGGGGAGGTGTCACTGGGGGAAGATGCTGAGGTTCGGCCTCAAGGTGTGTTTGGGGTGGATCTGATCTCTAGCCCAAAGGTATGCAGGTGAGTTGGAGCTCTGGCAGGGTCCCTGCTGCTTGCTTCCAGTCCCTGCGTGCTGCTTCTTGGTGTGTGCTGACACTGGTGTTATGTTTGCGGCAGTTTTTCTCTCTGCTTGGATGCGTGGGAGCAGTTTCTTCAGACACTGATGGAAGTCCCGCCCCCGCCCCGCCAGGTCTGTAGGCTGGAAATCAACCCCTTCCTCCCATAAACTGTGTCTGGTTTGGGTGTTCATCCCAGCAACGTGGAGCAGACTACAACAGTACACAAATGAGACTCCAAATGTGATTGCTAAAAATAAATTACCTGTACATGAATAGCTTCTGCATGGTTTCGTTCATTTCTGACAAAAGTTGACCAAGGAGACAGAGGAGGTGCTATTATCCACTTTATCCAGTACCTGTGAAGATACAGACTTAAAAATCCCACTGGGTCTCCTAGGCTTCTCAGCTAGTTATGTAAGGGTCGGGGCTAAAAGTCAGGTATTGTAATTTTCAGTCTCATGCTCCTTTCACTATATTATGACGCTTGATGCAAAAACAAACAAACAAACTGATTTACACAGTTAGAATCATAAACCCAGAGCAATGTGAGAATCTTCTTGCCTGCTGGCTGACCCTTTTTTGATGATAAACGGTTTAATTCAACCAATTTACCTTTTAAACAGTGCAGCCCCACAAAAGCCATTCCTTTACCCAACACACCCTGTTTGACCTGCCTCAGTACCCATAACCATAAGATTAACACAATTTATCTCTTCTCTAGAGTTCTCTGTGATTAGTCCTATCTGAATTAAATTCATGTTTAAACAAAAAAAGTTTGTTAATTCAGAGTTGACTCCATATTGGGTTGTACTCTTTTCTAAAACCAGTGATGTTAGCTATAATAAAATCTTTTGAAATGCTTTTATATAATGGAACAAAGGGTTTTAAAGTATTTGCTCAGCAAAAAGTTGAAATTTCGATTTTATAGGAAAAAGGTTGGAATACAATTTCATATGGTTAAGCTTAATCCTAAATATCAGTTTATGGAAATTGTGTTTTTTTTTTCCAGCTTTACCTTCCCCTCATTCAAGAGACTGCTACTCTGAACTAATTGCTTGCCTCCAGAATAAAAGAGATGGAAACAAAAGCCAAGGGAAAGGAATCTTTCTTGCCTTTTTATGGTACAAAATCCTGGGTCTTCATGAGAAGAAAACAAGCTTAAACAGAAAAAAAAAATGCATAAAATATTTTGGGTAAGAGCAAGACTTTTCCACCCACTTGGCTAGGAGAAAAACAAACGAAGCATTTATCATAACAGCAGAAGCTGGCAGAAGGAACAGAGTGAAGGGATTGGTGCAAGGTGTGTGTGTGTGTGTGTGTGTGTATGCAAGAGGGCGGACCTAAAGAGACCACCAGTTATGAGTGATGCAGGTACCCAGAGCCCCGGGCTCCTTTCAAGGGTCATGTTGGTTATTAATGGATGAAGCCACGGGGAAGCTGAGGCGGTACCTGATGTCCGCTGGGACTGTGAACCCCTAACACTTGCTACTTCAGAGCCACAGTTCCTGGCATGTGATACCTCCAATGGGTGGTTGGTTGTTCATCCCAAGAGGCATAATGTCACATGACTGTTCCTGGTGAGACATAAACATTTATGCACCCCCTGACAAGACAAAGAGGATCGCATCCAAGCCAGCTTAGCGAACCAATGAGTGTTGAGCTTACACACAGTTGCATGGGTGTCTTAAAGGCAGCTGTGCCACCCACCGCCACATGCACAATGGTGCATAAAAGTTTTATCCCTAGAGCTCCAGGCCCAGCTCAAGCAGCTTCACACACACACACAAATACAAAAAATAAAATAAAATAAGATAAAGATTCTTCCCTAGCAATTGTTTTACTGCTTACATCTTCTTGGGGAGGGGTCACATGACTATTGTAACTTCCTGTTACGTTAGCTGTCTTAATCTGACGATCCTCTTTCTTTCCCCCAGGGGGGAATGTTCAGTTTCGAGGAAATAGCTGTCCAACAAATGATTCTCCTCTGTGCCCTCGACTCTTACAAAGCTGTGCCTGCTTCCCTTCACATAGGAAATGCCCTTTACAGCTGGAACCCCGAGCCAAGCATCATCTAGTTCATATTTCTGTAATGAGTTTGCCCAATTCACCCCAAACAGAAGTGTCTTTCAGATACATTATTTCTACCTTGTTCTTTTTAAGCCTGGATCTCATTATAACTGAATCCTTCCTTAGGAACTTTCTGTCAGATTTTTTTTTCATAAATACATAAAAGACAGAAGAGTGCTAAGAAAAGTAATTTAAAAAATAATTTCCAATGAGTCTCCTTCAAGGACCCTGCAAGGAACAAATGGCAGTTCACCTTCATCTCAATGCTGTCTTCAGAAAAAGGGAAGGTGCGTAGTAACAGCGGGTACCAGGTGCTGCAGGCAGGTTAATCAGGCTGGAGGACTAGATGGATAAAGTGGCAGAAATTCAGGTCCAGGAATCCTTTACACTAATCCAAGTAGACTAAACATGACAATTGTCATACCTGAACTTTTAAAATGGCAGTTGTATTGACTAATGTGGTATCTAACATGTAGGGTAGTCACAGAAACAATCAAATCACTTATTCATACATTTCGTATTCTTTAAAGCCCTCAAATGATTGAAAGATTTATAAGGAATATTTAGAGACCCAAGATGTTATTGGAAGAAGGAAGGTAGATTTCATGGAGATTGCTTCTTTTTTAAAAAAAAATATTTATTTATTTATTTGAAAGAACCAGAGAGAAAGAGGTAGAGAGAAAGAGAGAGAGAGAATGGGTGCGCCAGGGCCCCTAGTCACTGCAAACAAACTCCAGACACGTGCGCTCCCTTGTGCATCTAGCTTATGTGGATCCTGGGGAATCAAACTGAGGTTCTTTGGCTTTGCAGGCAAACGGCTTATCCGCTAAGCCTTTTCTCCAGCCCGAGATTGCTTCTCAGTCATTAAGTCTTCCTCCTCTTTAAGCTCCTCTCATGTGGCATCTCAGCAGCAGGTCAAACCCATCATTATGTTTGCAAAGACTGGTTTCATAGCTATTTGTTGATTAAAACAAAAAAGTTGACTTTGGACAGAAGTAGGAATGGAAGAAGTCAAATGTGGGAGATAGTGTCAAGCCTATGGCATTCTCATGGGCTTTGGAGGAGATTCTGCTGTTTAGAGATTGATCAAGGCCTGAGTAGGCCCCTGCCCATGTATCAGGGGACTGTGAGGAAAGTCAGTTTACTTGCTGATTGCTTATCTCGACTTTCTTTTGCTTGCCCAGTGGGAATCATCCTTTTCCTCTTCTGCGGCCTACACATCTGTAGTAATTATTGTGTTATGTGACCAAATGACCAAATGCCAATTTCAAAGAGGCTGATAGGTTGTTTTACTTCCTGGAGTGATATTTATAAAATAGAAATTGACTATTCCATGTAAAAAAAAATCTCACAGGGTTTTGTAGTAATACTTTATATAACTAGTGATCTTGAATCATCTGGAAGTATTCAATTTCTTCAACATTTCTAATGTTAATCAACTTCTCATATCTTATGTAACTAAATTTGTTTCTCCAGA
Organism: Dipus sagitta; assembly: GCA_036346955.1. Taxonomy (NCBI): domain Eukaryota; kingdom Metazoa; phylum Chordata; class Mammalia; order Rodentia; family Dipodidae; genus Dipus; species Dipus sagitta. The sequence goes on from CM070771.1 coordinate 184,174,553, forward strand.
AAAATCATTATTTCCCTAAATTTTGAAACTCATCGACATAATGGTTCTTATAACAATCACCTATGGATTTTTCCATTGTGACCACATTTTCTTTTTATGACAAATGCTACTTATGCAACTTTCTTATAATTTCTAGATAAATCTTATCTAAGCTGTGTTGAATTTATCTACCATATATAATGCAACTTTATTTTGTTGTTAACAATCTATGCATTATTTACTTTTCATTTAGTTTTATATCCTAGCTAGTCTTTTGGATTAATCTACATATTGCAAAAGAAGCATTAAAAATGCTTATTATCATTATGAATTCATGATATAACTCTCTTCTTGTAATTTTCTCAAAACTTGCTCAATGTATTTTCAGTCCATGTTATTACATTAGCTTGTATTTCTGCTAAAATATTCCATTTGTTTTTTATGTAATAATTTTTATCACTAATATTGCTTTTATAATAGTTAGGGTCTCATGCTAACCATACTGTTCTGGAATTCACTAGGTAGCTCAGGCTGGTCTGGTGATCCTATCTCAGCCTCCTGGATGCTGAGAATACAAGCGTGAACCATCAATTTTATGTATTCCTCAACCTTATTCTAATTTTTTTTATTTCAACATTTTGGAGAGCATTATGTTTTCTTTATCTCTTAAAATGAATTTGCAGTTTTCTGAATATGTCAGTATTTCTTACTGGTCAATGTTGGAGGTATTCATTAACCTCATCCCATTCTGAACTTTTTATGTATTGTTCTTTTTTGACTTTTACAAAAAATGTTTCATCTTTTATTCATTTATTTCCTACACAATCCCAATCTTTTGGATATTTTATAATTTATAATGCATTTCTATTTTATTTTTTCACCTTGGGTAAGTTCCTTTAACCTTCTGGGTATATAAATATTACTATCTCTAGAAAGAATAACAACATATTCTCAGCAGAGTTACTATTGGAATTAAATCATATACTAAATCTAATTCATTCAGATTTTTAGAATATTTTCTGGCCCATAGTAAACAATATTTAAAAGTAAATTGTAATTATGAATAGTTTTTGAATTGTTGTAATAAATTCTGAAAATCATTCCATACATTTACAGAGTGAAGTACTTTGAGAACTAGACTCTATGTTCCAGGGCAAGTGGACAGCTTACTGGTGCACAAGAAGTTTAGTTATATATGCCTTCCTGCAGACACCTTTAGTGGGAAGTCAGAGTCTCAGCACTGTGGGAAATTGATTGGTTGACTCACTCAATATCCTCAACTATGACAGCCTGTGGATGAGGAGATCAGTCAGCATGGGATAGTAGAAGTCAGGAAGAGGGGTTGTTTTCTCTGAAGAATTAGTTTCGTGTAAGAGGAGTATTATGTGATAACCCCATGTGAAGAGTACTTCCTCTCACTTGCTGAGACATGAAAGTATTTCTTCAAATTTTTTTGCCAGAAAGATTTTTGTTTTAGTGTCTGGGGCTTAAAGATATTTATTTGCTATGCAAAACATATTTTAACCATACAACATATACTATAGGTTAAACTGTAAGCCATGAAAATATGCTGCACAGGAGCCATCTTCGAGCACTAATTTTGCTACAAGGGTCATTTCACAGATCAGATAATGGTGACACAGGCCAACTGCCCATGTTTCCCAACTGAGTGACCAGGTCAAGATACCTAGGAAGAGCTCAAACTCAGACAACTGTCCAGTATATGAACTTTTACTTGAGAATTGCATTCCAGAATACACATTCATGGGCCAAACTGGCTTCTGGTATGTCCAGACAACAAAGGAAAGATGGGGTTAGGGTAATAAGACAGAGAAATCCATACAAGCTCTTTTGAATGAAGGTTCACTAGTACTTAAGTGAATGGGAGAGCTGGCAAGCTCTGAATAGCCAGTGGCAGTAGTGAGTAAAGCTAGCCTGGAAGTCAGGCCTGGAAGTACTCTCATCAGGTAGTGGTAAGAATCTTCTTAAAGATATGGCAGGAGTTTCATCAGATTGATTCTGTGAGATAATTCCCGGACAATATGCACAACCTGAGTGCTTCTCCTTTTGTCTGGCCCCCTAAGTCCACTGATGCCAAGGGGAAGAATGATGTCATTTTGTACAACAAATTTCATACCTTGGTCAAAGCTCTGAATTCTATTTTCTCTTCTCTTGTGCTTGATTGACAAGTGGCTTACTAATCAGACCTGACAAAAAGAAAAAAATCGGAGATGATAACTTGTGTAGCAGATTCCTGGGAATTGAAATATTCTCTCCTGAAGAGAAGAAGGCTCTGAGGCAGAAAGTCAAGTCTGGGAGACTTGAAACTGAAAAGGTCACACGACTACTCCTCAATGTTACAGGGTTTATTAAGCATAGACTTTGACCACTGTTCATTAGGAATTGAAGTGTTCCTTCCTGGGAGGAGGAATGAAGCTCAGGAGACTCAGGAAGTCAACAAGTCTGGGGAAATATTGCAAGATCCTTCCCTAAGACTATATAGAGGGGAAACAACTGCTTGTGTCGCTCCCTGTAAGTCCTTCAGTGTGCTGGGGCCTCCTGAACCAACGCTGCCTGCAAGCCATGTATTGTGCTGGAGACTCCCCACCAGCCCAGCTGCCTGCAGGCTGTGCAGTGAGCTCCAGCGATGCGGCTTCCACGACGCGTCACCTACGCTGGGACGGGCTTTCCGGTGATGCAGTTGCCTTTGAGTAGAAGCAGCTATGGGGAGGTCGTCATCCAGGGTCAGATGAGACTTCTCGATGGTGTGGCTGCTTTGGGGTTTCCATTGCTCCTGTAAACAACCCTTCGATCTACTCTGTCAGTAACCCCAATAGAATCATTGGTTTCCCCAAAACTCTTCTTGGTGTAATTGTACTTTGACCTGTCATCTGTGCTCTATCTGGGGTAAAGATGTGTGTTTGAGTCTCCTCAGGAAAAAGTTTCCTGCTCCAATAACCAATTTGTCTTTTCCTCTAGCAATCATACATACGTAAATACACACACACACACACACACACACACACACACAATACACTGTCATTAACCAGTCTCTTTCTACTTCTACAGCCAGTGCTAAGAAGCTCTCAAGTCAGCTTATTCAATTCTTGGGTAACTCTACCAGCTAAAACGTTACAAATCCCAACTCCAACATTCACAATATCAGTTAGACTTAGCTTGTTGTTAGATCTGAGTCCAGATCAGGACCAACTGGGGCATTGTGAATGAGAAAGAAAACCAGCCCTCAAACAGCTATAGACTGCTTGATTGAAGTCAAGCAGTGAAGTGACCACAAGATCTCTTCTTGGACTTGAAACTGCAGTGGCATGTCTAAAGCTGAGCAGACACTTACCCAGAATGAAGATAGAGAAGAGTATAAGCAAGGGTGTGGGCCGGGGAAAACAAGATGGAACAAGGCTATGTCCCTTGCTGACAACACAATCACAACTTGTAAGATTAAACTATACTGTCTTCAGGATACGAGTATGTTACTGCATAGAACAGTGGCTTTTCATTGAACAGGTGTTTCCGTTTCTCTCTCAGACCCAAGGTATGGGGACGTGTTATTACCAAGGAACTTGACTTTCATTCACAAGCCTCTGTTTTAGGTCTTGCTTGTCTCAGCAACTTTAGAACTTTATTAACCCTTCAGTCAACTTTAGGGCTTCATTAACCCTTCACTTGTGTTATCAGTTTTATATTTACGTGCCTTCTTCGTGTTCATCTAAGAACCTTAGAAAATTTTGGACAGGATGTGATCCAGATAATACCACGTGTTATATCAGTAAAGACATATTTGTTAGTGTATATGCTTTGGGTATGTATAGTCATTATAAAAAGGTAAAGTTACATTAAAAATTAAGTTGTTGGCATCCCCACCATTATTACTAAATATGTGGGCTGTGAACCAGTGTTGAAATGCAAACTGTTTTCATTATGCAACAAGATGAACACAGGAATTGAAAATGAGTGTGCAATTACTTGAAAGAGTGATTTCATGTCAGTTTCATCTCATAATTAACAATTTGGCTTCTATTTTGCATGTCTTTATTTCCTTTGTAGAATTATTCACTTTCATGTATTTTTAAACAGATGGGCCTATGATAGAATGAAACCAAGAGAAGAAAAATGGGTCTCCAAAAGTTTGAGAGGTGCTGCACTACAGATGAAGTCCAGGCTCTATTTGATCTACAAGGTCATCTATGTCCTAGCTCTTAACCAACTCACCATCTTCACTTTCCATGTCCCTAGTCCTTCATAGCATCATGCTCTTGTCACCTGGCCCCACTACCTGGAATGCCTTTCATATTCTCAGTTGGCTGCTAAATTCGTACTCATTAGTCTACCCCAACCTGTCTATATACATCAGAGCCAGAGCCTCAAGTGACAAACACAGCTCAAAGGGTTTAAACAGGAAGGACAGATGTGGAGAAGTGGATCTGGCTTCACATTCAATGGGATTCATTCTCATTCTTCTCCTCTCTTTTCTTCTCTACTCGTTTCCTCTCCTTTCCTCCCGTCCCATGTCTTTCCCTTCCATCCTCATTTCTTCTTTCACAGATTTGCTCCATTTAGCAGAAGACATTTAACACGGCAAAAGGAGAGAAAAGATGTCACCCTCGGTTTCAGGCAAAATCATTCAAGGAAAGATGCTTGCTTTTCTGAGTTACATCAAGTGCACACTTATTACCCAGGGACTGAATTTTGTGATCAAGGAGAAGGGACATTTGCTGTGGCAAAACTTCAACCTCTCGATGAGAGAGATTATTCTAAAATATGAATACGTATATAGTATTTTTTAGACCTTTAAGAATCTTTCTCCTCCATGTTCAGGAAAATAAACTCAATATATTTTATCTTTCATGAGTAAGATTTGCTGTCAATTAGCATATTTATTGCTGGAGAACAAAATGTTTACATCATCTGAATCAATTTGATGTCTTTTCCTCCCTGAAATGCCCCATTTAAAAAGATCATGTGGTGAGACACTATGTATTTCTAGAGAAAAGTCTTTTTTAGAAATATTTTTATTTATTATAAGCAGAGAGAGAGAGACAGAGATAGAGAGAGAAGGAATGGGACACTCCAGTGCCTCCTGCCACTGCAAAAACTGTACAGCTGGCTTTACATGGGTACTGGAGAAATGAACCCAGGCCTTTAGACTTGGCAAGCAAATGCCCAAACCACTGAGCAATCTCTCCAACCCCTCCCTATGCATCTCTTAAAACAGTCTGAATTGCACCTTCTTGGCAACTTTTTTCTTTTTTTTTTTTTAACTATTCATTGACACTATTTTATACTTCATATACTTGTATAATGCTCTACTGCAAGAATATATTTTTCCTTTCTGATGTATTTTTTTTTCATTTTTATTTTTTATTTTATTTTTTTTTACAGTCAGTTTGGTACCATTATTAGGCTCATCCATGACCTACCCCTCCCCTTAGCCCCTCCTTGTTGAGGTATACGGGTCATGCATTGTGGAGTTAGCCCACAGTTATGGGTAAGCTAAATGTCTCTGCATATCATGACCCAACATGTGGCTCTGACATTCTTTCTGCCCCCTCTTCTGCAAAATTTCCCTGAGCCATGTTGGGTCTTCATCAGTGATGAGGTGTTGGGGGGCTCTGAGGCTCTGGCTCTCTGATTTGGTAGGAGTTGATTTTTCTCTGTGCTGATCTCCTTCCCCCTTGTGCTGGTATCCGGTTCATCAGGAAAACAGCGCCCTTGCTTGTTTCTCCAATTTTTCTTAGTTTCAGCCGGGGCTCTTTTGAGGTATGATGGGGTGGCTCTCTCCTTAGGATCTACATCTTTCTTTCCCCGGGATTTGCAGCACAGCTAGGCGGTTGCCATCTTGGCCGGAAGTCCTTTCTGATGTATTTTCTGCTAAAATCTTTGTGTTTATTTTATTTGCATTGTCTAGCATAATGTTTGGCCCATAGTAGGTGCTCAATTTGATCCTTATTGAAAGAAATTATATCAGTGACCCTCCTTGAATAACAGATGTCCATTTATGTACCTTCCTTTCACACTAAAGGTTGAAGGTAGAGACTTTAGCAGTGTGTCTTCAGCAAGCCATACAACATTTAATGTAAGTGCTAAATAAATCAACACCAAGGGTGACTAACTGGAATGAAGGAAGGGAGCACATGTGGAGTATCCTTAACTATGTAGTGCTCTAGCAAGACTTAATATGCTAAAAGCAGTTGGCTAATACTCCTTTTATATTCTCAGTGGGTTGCTAAATTTGTAAATTTGTGGGGTTACATGAACCTTGTCTTTGAGCTTTCCCTCTCTATAAATTATATGATCAGTTGGGGGCAAAAAGGTTATCAAGGTGGTATTTAACTTGTAGCAAAACTGGCCACTGGGCAAGGGGTCATGGGTAGAGTCCTAGTTCTACTTGATCTTAAAACAAACAAACAAACAAAAAAACTTAGGACAACTCTCTTCCCTTGTCATACTTGGGATACATAAGGAAGGAGTCTTCGAGTCTATCCCCTGGATAATTCCAAATAAACGTCCATCACTAAAAGAGCCTTTCATACAGTTTGTAGGAAGCATAAACAGCCAGATAATGGTCTCTCGTTCTGCAGAAATATTCACTGTGGGAACTGTGTTTATCTTGTACTTGGGGTTGGAGTGGGCAGCAAGGAAGGGAGGGGGCTACTGAGACCCACCATTGTAAATAGCAACAAAGCCAGATCATGATAACCATTACCATGGTGACAAGCCATTTCAGTCTCTCCAGAGCATATATAGCTTATCATTAGTTGTCATTTCCACAGTGTCAGACCAACACAACTGAGTCATTAACATCTCAAAGCTATACACATGGGAGTGTTATCTTAGCTGTGTATTTCTAGTAGTCAAGAGCTAAGAATGATCTCTCAAGTCCTTATTGGCAAAGATTCCATATCATCTTGGGACATTAGAAAGCAGATACAGTTGGATTATGGCCTTGAGGTGTCTTGTTTGAAAAGATGCCACCATTTGATTGGAAATGATCACCTTGGAAAGCATTTCGTGAACACGTGATGTTTTCTAACTCCTACATAAAAGATTTTGTGATTATTTTATCCATCTCTTGTGAAGTTTTCTGGAAAAACATTCCTTCCAGTTGATGCTTTGATAAGTGTATAAAAGAGCACAGGGCTATCTCAAAATGCATTTATTTTGCTAGAATGAGTATACTAAAATGTGCTAGAATGAAACAGAATCACATAGGGATGAAACATGATAGTAACCTACAGTAAACATTATAGCAACTTATATTAACTCATTTTATCACTTTGATTTATTCCAATATTATAACTATAATTATGACATTAAATTATACTAACATTATCAAATCTTGTGATGCATCATAGATGAGCAAAGCTATTTGTCGAATAAATAAATGAATTAATAACTCAATCTGCAGACACATGATTTTTAACACAGAGGCTGGAGTGAAATCCCAAGAAACAAAGGAAATGAAAGTAAAGCCATGTCTTATCTCTAGTATTTGCTATTTTACAAATAGGTTAACAGATCAACCTCCAATTCTTGGTCTAAATTGTTTCTTATGCATTGACTATTCTCTGCTTATTCATTTGATCAGCCCTGCATAACCTGTGATGAGTTAACCTGTGCCCAGCCCCAGCCCATCTTTCCCCCTAGACTCTTGCCAAAAGTAGTTATTCTTCCCTATATGCATATAGCATGCATTAAGTTGTGAAGTCCACTCACCACACTGGAATCTAGTGAGGTCTGGATTTAGAACTCCATCTGACCTTCTTAAAGAGAAATGTGTCTTACTCAGCTATTAATAAATGTTTGTTTAAAAAGATGAGAGTAAGGATAGTACCAACACGTCCTGTTTACAAACTGAGTATGTCTATAACTAATAAAAAAAACTAGCAAATATTACCAGGGACAAAAATAAAGATTATTTCTCCATAGCCCTAAAAAAAAAAAAAAAAAAAAAAAAAAAAAAAAAAAAAAAAAAAGATCTCAGCAGGGCTGAGGAGTTGGGAGGCAGAGGTACAAGGATCACTGTGAGTTCAAGGTCAACCTGGGAGGGGCTAGAGGGAGACCTTACCTCTAACAAAAATAAAAATCATATATCAGTGGAGGTCAGAACAAGATTTGAACACAGCCAGAATGTGTGCAGTGGAAGCAGTGACATACTGCCTCGAATCTAAATTATGTAGTTATCCGGCATCTGTCTCTGAAAATCTGCCAAAATTTCAACCCTGCGTTCAGGCCAGTGTCCGTATTCTGGCTTCATATCTTGAGGTCCATCAGTGGCTGGGGAAATAGAGTGGAGTAAAGGATGAAGTTTCCTGAAGGAAGGAGGTCATTCACTTTACAAGGGCCTCAGAAGACACAAGCAGGAAGACAGGAAGTGCTATAGCTCCAGGTTCCACAGGGCCTTATTTCACTGGGTCACTAGCATGAAGGAGAGGGTTCCTATTACACTTCATGAGATCCTTTCCTACAGAGGGACCAAGAAACAACAGTGTGTGAGCCGTTTTGAAGTGAGGCTGTAGTCCCTGTTGAGGAAATTTAAATTTTGCTTCTCACCATATTGGGACGCATAGCAACACTCAACAAATACATAATGAAAAAACAACAACAAGAAAAAGAAGAACATGAAACCAAAGCGCTTAAGTTATTGGTGTGAATATCTCTTCGTCACCTTGTAGAATCTCACATTTCACTTGCGCTTGTTTTTGCCTCAAGGGTAATGAGGGAGGCAAAACCCGAACTTCACTGAAGGAACGATGCAGTTTCTGAGTCTTACTCTTCATTCTGTGTGGTGAAAAGGAACTTCCTCCGAGGTCCCTTAAATACTTCAATCTCCATGCAGTGGCACTTCCATATCTTATAGAGCATGAAAAGCTTCCCTCCCCCAGGAGGCGCCCCCCAGGTGACTGGCTGAACTTCGCAGTGCCTCTGCGGCACCTGCGTTTGATCTTGCACGCGGTGAACTAAAGTCCTTGGACTAAAGACGGCTTCCAGCACTTACATAAAGGCTACTTTGAGCCCTCTGCCAAGGACTTGGGAGACACTTTTTTTTTTTTTCTCCTTTTTTCAAAGAAACAAATACATTTCGTTTCCAGAGTTAGCATGAGGCCAGGTCAGGTTTCTTTCTTCTTTTCTTTTCTATTCGCCCCTGTTCTTTTTCTCTGTCTCTGTCTGAGGTGCAGCTAATTATACTCAGGGCTGGAGTGAGCAGCCACCAGGTGACTTTTTCACACAGACCATGCAGTGGGAAGACATCTAGGTCAGGGTTGTCTTCTCAAAACGCAAACTAGCAGAACAGTCTCTGCCTGCATGTCGAGGCTAACAAGCTTTAAAACAGGGTGCCTTCGAGGTAATGCTCTTCAGAGCTCACAATTGATAAAAATGTAGTCTGTCTTCTTGGGAAGTAGAAATTGATTTTTCACGGCTTTGTACATTGCCCCCAAATGCCTTCAGTGTTAAGTCCCTGAAGTGTCTACATTAAACAAGGCCTGAGAGCCAGGATCAAACTTCCTTTGGCCTTGAAGATAGTCTGAGTACTGTAGTTAGTTCTAGCACCAGAGCCTGCTGCATCCCACATGTAAATTAAAAGACTGTCATTAGATTCAACCCATGAGCTAGTATTGCCAATGCCCAAGCACAGAAAAGCATGTGTTTCATAGAAACTTTTTTTTTTTGGGCGGGGGGAGTTTCGAGGTAGGGTTTCACTCTAGCTGAGGCTGACCTGGAATTCAGTATGTAGTCTCAAGGTGGCCTTGAACTTACAGTGATCCTCCTACTTCTGCCTCCCGAGCGCTGGGATTAAAGGCGTGCACCACCATGCCTGGCTATAGAATTTTATATAGTCTATGTAGAATTCATTCACAAAGGAATAAAAGAAGCACAGAAATAATCAATTATCTCTCTTTTTTATCTTCTGGGATCCTGACACTTTTCTTAGCAACAGATCTGTGATTACTCTATTAAAATAGGATGCCATCAATTTTTCTGATCTCATATAACATATTATATCAATTTTCAACAATTAATTCTCTGCACATATATTATATGCCCAATGTTCTACTAATACCTTTACAAACATCTTTCATGTTCCTCATTCAGTCAAAAAAAAATTATTGAGTACCATGTACTCATTCTGCTTCAAGCTCTAGTGGTAATTATGTGCTAGTATGGTAACTCACATAACATCAATGTATATAGCATTAATTAATCCCCAAAAGAAGTGAGAATAAAAAACTAAAATAAAGTAAATAGGGAAGGCAGGGAGAAAAATTCAACAAGGGCATTCAGTTAAAACTTTCTGAATAGCTGTCTGAATTATCAAAGACATGAGTCATACAAAAATCTAGGGAGTAATTTTCCAAGTGAAAAGTTTCCAAGCAGAGAGAACAAAAAGTCCCAAAGCCCTTAGGTTGTTCCTACTTTGTACATTTGAGAAATAGCCAGAGCCAAATGAAGGGGAAGGTGCCAGGTGCTGAAGTCTAACAAAAAGTCGGTGAACAAGTCATGCAGTGCCTTCAGGGTATGGTTAGGAAGTGTGCATTGTATGTACACAGGGAATAATGGGGAACCAACGTGTATATTGTACACATTATCACAGTGGCTGCTGGGTGGAGAACAGATGACATTAGGACAGAAGAGAAGGAAAGATGGAGGCTCTGGCAGAAGTTCAGGTAGAGATGACAATGGGCTGGTAAGATACATCTAGGGACACTTGAGGGCTTGGCTCGTAGCAAGCATGCTCATTGGCTCAAACAATCCTTTGAGATGAAGATACTGAGAGGGTAGGACACAGCTGTGAAGTAGAGCTCATCTTTAATTTATAATTGTCAATCAAAATTCATGCCTATAAGGTCAACATTATAACCCAAATAAATGAAAAAAATTAAGATAATCTGAAAATCAATTATAAATTCAAGACAAGAATTGAGGCAATTATAAGTAGATAGTTTGAGCTAAAAGAGCTCACGACTTTTTCTCTTCTGTTTCTACTTGGAAATTTCCAAGGGAAGCTTTCATTTTGGCTGACTTGCAGATAATTGTCCTCCTGTTAAAGACTCAAAAATGCTGAGGTCTGGTTCTGACTTGGTTATATAGCTCCCATTGCCTTTTGATGTTAGCTTTTCTCTCAACCCTGCTGATGAGTTACCATGAAAAAATTGATTTTTTTTTTTAACAAATGTTCAGAGCTACCTTTGTTCCCATTATTGACAAGGAGAAGAGGCTGGAACACAACCTGACATAGCTGTTTGTTCTCTTGGAGGACCCATAGGTGGATATAAATAATTTAAAATGGCTTTTATGATCTATCTGTCAGCTTCTGGGTGACAAAATTAAAGGAATCAAGCTAAGACTGGAGAGGAGCACAATAAAAGAGTCTGAAGGAGATCATGAAGTTTTATTTGACAGAACACAGTTACTGAGCACTCACAATGCACCAGAACAGAAAGGGACTAAAACTCCATATTTACTGAGTGTTCCGCCTATGCACATGAGAGTCTTGAAGACAATGCAATGGATGAAATGTTTACTGCCATAGCATAAGTGCAATAACCAGATTTTGCAAGGTAAATTGCACCTCATCTCATAGGCCTTGACTTGCACCTGACTGATTCTATAGTTCTTTTTTCATTGTCTTTGGAACTGCTTCTCAGTGCTTTAGGAACTCACTGGCAAGCAGTACAGGAGGAAGATGGGATGGAAGCATTTGTTTGTGATTTGGAGTCCTTGAGTGAAGATACTGCAGGAAAGCTATCCGCTGGTGTTGAAAGGAAATGTGCTTTAAATAAGAAAGGGCAGTTTCTCAGGCCCAAACAATTCGTAAAAATGAGATATTGAAGCTATTGTATAAGTTTTGTCTTGGTTGACAAACAACATTGTTTTGTATTTATCCATTTATAGTATTTACATATGATATATAATAAGATTCAGTGTTACATTGAAATATATAGTATGTATGTCATATAACCTGATATGGATTTATTAACAACTTTAATATGATTTTGTAATATAGTAATATTTATTGCTTCTTGGCCTTTTGCTAAAATCAAGTGTAATATCGTAACATTTATGTATTTTGGACATATGAAATATCACTATTATATTTTGATATGTATATTGTATATATAATCTTATATATTGGCATTTGACTTAACTAAAAGAGAATTTCCTACTCTGGAAAATGAAGTAGGAGGATAACAAGTTCAAGACCTGCCTGACCATGAGCTTAAGGTCAGTCTGATCAACTTAGTAAGTCTATTTCTCAAAACAAAATTTAAAGAAGAAGGCTAGATATAGTGGTAGAGTGTTTGACTGGCATGTGTGAGGCCCTCGGTTCAATACCTGGTCCACACACATGCACACAGAATGTCAGTCTGGAGTTGTGAGTTTTCACAATTTTTCTCAAGTGTCCTAATTTCTCAGGAGTTCATGTTTCTACTCTTCAGCACAAAAATATTGGACTAAATATTTCTAAGGCACTGAATATGTACGAATGGTAGAAATGCAAACTCTTTTGAAAGACGTTGATTGAAAGGAAGAAAGCTGCATTTCAAAGTCATGATTTATTTCAACCCTGAATTAAGAATGTGGCTGTGTCCTGTAGAGCTGGTATTGGTTTGGGAAACATGAAAAATATATGGAGTGGGTCATGAAGTGCACATAGTTCCAGGAGCCTTTACTGAGTTGAGGCATGAGAAACAGGATATTCCAAAGTCTGGAAAGGCCTGTTTAGTAAGCTACTTCGGGTCTCCACTGCAAACCATGGTCCAGCTTTAACTTACTTACTTACCAAACAGGCCTTTCCAGACTTTGCACTGGTCCAGCCTCTCCTTGTTATACCTTACAGCAGCTGAAAATGTTTACTGTGTGCCTTTCTTTATATGTTGAAAATATACAACTCATTTTAATTTTATAGGACTCATACCTAAGAGACAATCTTAAACCTTAGATGAGCCTTGGGACTTTGGAACTATCTTAAGCTGGTAAAGACTATAGGGACCTTTGAAGTTGGACTGAATACAGTTTACATTGTGATATGGTTCTGAATCTATTGGAGGCCAGGGGTATGATGTGGTTATTTGAGTGGGTGTCCCTCAGTAGATTCAGTTTTATTAAAACTTCTTAGATCTCCAGTTGTGACTGGAGGTGGTGTCACTGTGGGTGGATCCTAGGGCTCAGCCCTGAAGTGTTACCACAGGTGGATCTGAATTCCAGTCTAAGGTATATGCAGAGTGCTTGAGTTCTGCTTGAGTTTCCTGGAGTGTGCTTGCTTATGGTGCTGCTGGTGGTATTTCTCTCTGTGTGGACCTGTGAAAAGTGTCCAGCTTCTTCTGCCATTATCCAACTTCCCCTGGATCTGTAAGCTTCAAATGTATGCCATTCCTCCCATAAACTATGTCTGGTTTTGAGGTTCATCCCAGCAACATGAAGCTAACTACAACACACTCCAAGGCTTAGGGAACATTGTGGGTGAGGGAGTGGAAAGAATGTAAGAGCTATAGGGTGGGCAGGTGTAATCAGAAGCATTGACCTGCCCCCCCCCCCACACACACAGGGATTGGCTGGTGCATTCACGTCCCCACAGGGATTACATAGAGCCCAACTGAGGAGGATCAAGTGGGGAATGGAAGTGAGATAGAGGGAACACAAGAGTGTATATAACCCAATGGGAATATGACCAATTTTAGATATGTTCACATATAAAAGTTCTCAATACAATTATTTTAAAGCTTTATAAGGACTGCAGCCTAAAGTAATTGCTTGTAAAGCCTGCCAGCTCAGCATGTGTTGCATGCATTTGTTCTTGGTGTGGAACTGCATGCCTCCCTAGTGTTATATGTTATTATATATACATAGTGAGCTCTCCTGAGATCAGTAGTGGGGTCTTTTCTACCTTAACTCATTTGCTTAATATTACTTCCCTTGCATAAAAATAGTGTACTCCTTTTATTGGAAAATAGTATCCAAAATACATTTAATTTATGTCATTTTTGGTTTAGGTTGGAATCCCCAGTTGCTGTGTTACCTAAAAGGTATCATAATTATTACCTATTTGTCTTTTCAAAGGAGAAATGTCGAAACAATTCACTCAAAAAAACTAGTCCTTCATATTTTATGCTGAGATACAAAGGGATCAACAACTTGTTTAAGGTTAGTAAATCACTGACCGATGGGAAATTAGCCTCCAAACTCCCCACAGCACAACTTTCTGCAGAAACCCAAAGAGCAAGCAAAGGAAATGGTGCTTTGAGTTTCTGTGTCCCCAGCATGCTTAGCATAATCAGTTTACCTGTGTCAATTTCATTACCGCTTATAAATAGGGATGCTGCCTCACGGGAAAGGAAAAGCTTCCCAATTCTTTTGCCACCTTCAAGCAGAGTAATTCACCATTCAAATCTATTCTGAAAGCACGCAGAATTTATTCTGCTGGGCTCTGAGAAAAAGACTCCATTCCCTGAAGAAGCAGGTCCTCTGGGGTTTGATTGGGCTGAAAGTATCCTAGGTTAGGTGTTATCTGTCCCTCAGCCATTCATCCTGGCTGCCTTTTCCATCAGAACTGTGTTTGAAAATCCCTTTATCTTCCTTTGACCCTGCTAGGCTGCTACCCAAAGGAATACTGTAATCCTCCTCTGCCTGTCTGGAGAGATTTAGCTCTCCAGTGAAAGCGGTTTCAAAGGAAATAGTCTCAGCAGTTCTGGCATGAAAACATTTTGTTGTATAAATAAGTGGGTCATATTTACCTGTTTCCATAAGTCACTTGGATATGCTTCAGGAAATTTGTAAATGTGTGTGTGTGTGTGTACATACACATGAGTGTGATCACCTTAGCATTTCAATATTTCTGTATTTCAGGGGAAGTTTAAGTCATAAATTTGTGTAAATTTAAATAAATCCAGCTGCATGTTCCAGAAAAGCTTGAATTAGAAAATATTCAGCACTTAAAAAAAAAAGTTGCCCTTTTGTTATATTCCAGTACAATTAATTCAGATGAATGAAATTGTGCCTAAATAAAGCCCTAAGGAAATTTGCTTTCAAGCATAATAGAGAATTGTTTAAAATTAGATTAGTTGTATGGTAATGTAAAGCAAATTTTCTTGAGGGTACTTTAAAATTTGACTCATCCTTTGTTTAAGCATCCTTTAAAATATTCCTTTTGCAGAATTTTTATACTTCTAATTTATTTTTATTAGCATATATTCATAATTATACAAAATAATGGCTTTCATAATGCTGTTTTATACATTATAGTAAATTATTATATAAAATATTTTGATCATATTCACTGACATTATCCTCCCCTGTCCCTTTACTGGCCCCTTTCCTCATCCCAAAGTCACACTTCTACTTTCATGTCAGTTTTATTTTTACTCTAGATTCCACATATGAGAGAAGACATGTGATATTTGTCTTTCTGAATTTCACTTATTTCACTTAAAATGATGATCGCCAATTCTATCCAGTTTTCAGCAATTGACAAGACTACTTTCATTTTTATGGCTGAAAAACCTTTTATTTTACACTTTTAAATTGCACAGCAGTTGTGTCAAGACAAAATAATCACATTGCCTTCTAGAAATACTCCATATCTAGTTGCAATATCCACTTTGCTCCATGCTCACTGGGTGGACTCAAGTGTTTCAAAATCTCTCTGAAAGCTCAGATTCCACTTCTGTAAGAATAATGACAACACAGTTTCCTTGAGAGAAGGTTATGTGAATAAGAAAACTTCTGTAGAGTACCTATCAGCTCAAAGAAATTTGAAAAACTGTTGATTTCATGTTTAAACAATGTTCTGTCTCAGTTTCCATAAATGGCCAAATAATTGATATCAAATTAAGAAGGTGTTTACTGTATTGATTATCTCTTTGCTAGGCTTATTTGCCTCTTTTTGTGCACCTTCCCTCATGGTCGAGGCATCTCACACATCTCACATTATGTTTCTCTAAACTGTATTTTTATTAAGAATCTTACCACAAGAGTATGCTGTAATTTGGTCATAAACTTCTCCTATTACCCTCTTTTAAACCCTTCCAGCCCTATTCCTTTGAACCCCCTCGTCTTTCAAAGAAGTAGTCCTTCTGTTTTGATGTCTCCTTCTTTTTTATTTTTTAATATTTGCATTTTATTTATTTATTAGAGACAGAGAGAGAAATGGAGATAGAGAGTGAAAATGGGCATGTCAGGGCCTCTAGCCACTGCAAACGAACTCCAGACTCATGCGCCACCATGTGCATCTGGTTTACGTGGGACCTGGAGAATTGAACCAGGGTTCTTAGGCTTCACAGGTATGCACCTTAACCACTAAGCCATCTCTCCAGCCCTGATGTCTCCTTCTTTTTGTCCTCCTCCATTATATATATCATAATGTCTACAGGCTCGATATTGTGCAGGTCTTGTGGAGGTAAGGACCTCCACTGTGAGATCATGAATGTACTGTCACTTCATGTGTGGAGGAGACTGTCCCAAAGTAGCTCTCTCCACTCTGTAGCACTTACTTTATTTCTGCCCCCTCTTTCACAATGTTTCCTGAGCCTTGAAGGGCGTGACAGAAATGTTTTGTTTAGTGCTGAACCCTCAACAGCCTCTTAAATTGGCTTTTCAACAAGTTGGTTTTTAGGCTTGGAGAGATGGATCAGTGGTTAAGGCACTTGCCTGCAAAGCTGTATGGCCTGTATAAATTTGGAGTTCATTTGCAGAGGCTAAAGGCCCTGTTGTGGCCACTCTCTCTGTCTCTCTCTTTCTCTCTCTCTCTCTCTCTCTCTCTTTCTTTCTCTCTCCTTACAAATAAATAAAATACTTAAAAACAAGTAGGTTTTCATATGGCTTATTCATAACAATTTTAGTTTTGTGTATCCCTCCCTCCGCCCCCTTCTCTCCTCCTATACCTTCCCCTGACCAAACAGACCTTTCCAATCCTATAGTCTGTATCTCACTTGCATGCACACTATCCTCTCCCCTCCTCCCTCCCCCCTCCCCTCCCTCCTGGCCTCTTTCTAGCTTCCTGACCTCTAATACTGATTCTTACTCCAGCTTACATAACAGTCTAAAAATTCAAAGCAAGGATCCACATATGAGAGCGAACATGCAGCATTTGTCTTTCGGCGCCTGGGTTACTCTCATCATGTTTTCCAGATCCATCCATTTTCCTGTGAACTTCATTTTCCCTTACAGCTGAATGAAACTCTATTATGTATATGCAGCACACCTTCGCTATGCATTCCTGAGTTGATGATCATCTAGGCTGATTTCATCACCTAGCTATTGTGAATAGAGCAGCAATAAACATGGATGAACATGTTTCTCTATAGTGAAGGGCAGATTCTTTAGGGAATATGTCCCAAGTGGTATAGCTGGTTCATATGGTAGATCTCTTTTTAGCAGTTTGAAAAACTCCTAATTGATTTCTGTGACATGCTAAATTAGAGAATAGGTGTCTTCCTGTTTTCCTTTGAGAAAAGCAAGTACCAATAGACAATTACTGGAAAATCAGAAACTTTTCTCTAACTTCAGTACCAGTTGGAAGATATTTAAACTTATATAAATCAAATTGAAGAGACATTATTGAATTTGGATATTAATATGATAGAATAGAATGTTAAAAGTTTCCCATTACAATAAACTCATTTTTAAATAATCAAACAACAGTATAACTTGGGAAAAAATTGAATTGACTAATCATTCAGTTTTTCAACAACACTATGAGCAAGTATCACTACAGAGGTTGAAACCTAGTATGCCTACAGTGCTGGTCAGCTGGGCATAATAAGTATTCTTGGCAACAAATTCAAAATTTTGTCCTTTTGTTTTCGAGGTAGGGTCTCACTCTAGCCTAGGCTGACCTGGAACTCACTCTGTAGTCCCAGACTGTCCTCAAATTCATAGTGATCCTCCTACCTCTTCCTCCTGAGTATTGGGATTAAAGGCATGAGCCACCATGCCTAGCTTAGAAAAAAATGTTACATGTCCAAACACTGTCCTCCACTTTATACAGTCTTGCTAGTTTCTTTTGCCCAAATTGTCTATTGTTACAGAGGTAATGTGAGAACCCAAATTTTCAGAGTTTCTAAAACATACAGATAATCAAAGATACAGTATATATACACTAGAGCACCAGAGGGTGATGATAAATGGAATGTTTCTGGAAGTTCATTTGAAGATCATGAATTATTTTCATTGCCTTCAGGGAGTAAACTTCAATTCCTTGATGTTTATGACTGTCTGAATCCTTTCCTGAACTTAGGAAACTAAGCATTATACATATTCAGCTAAACAACACATCTTGCTCTTTTCCCAGTGGAGATTGGACTCCACTGAAATGAGAAAGTGTGCATCATTTGCATAGATAATTACCTCATTCCCTGCACTATAGAAATATCAAAACGTACAGATTTCAACTGGCTTTATCACTCAATGATGTTACAAGTGTCTCTCAATGTGATATTTGATCTTTGATGATCAATTTAAAACATGGGAATATCAATTGTGAATTCCATCCCCATTCCTGTAATTATTCACTTCCAATAGCATTAAGCTTATAGGAAATAAAACACAATACCCCATCATCACTATGGTGCTAAATAAATGACTTGGAATAATTTTTAAGTAAGCAATGTTGTAATACGACTTCTGAATATAATCTTCTCAGGAAGACAAGGCAGGAGAATGCTTTTTTTTTTTTTTTGGAAATTGTGTGTGGGTCTACATGTAGAGTTTCTGCACTGTGGTGTATGAAGGGATGTTTGTATGTGATGTATGTATGTGTATGTAGATCTGTGTACCCTATGCACACATGTACATAGGCCAGAGGAAAACATCGAGTATCCTCTATTGCTCATCTATATATTTTTTTAAGTCCCTCCTTCAACTTGGAGCTGCTGATTTTGTTTTTGTTTTTGTTTTGTGATCCCCAGCAATTCTCCACTCTCCTCTCTCTGACAGAACTCGGGTTACAGATGTGCATGGCGACTCCTAGCATTTTACATGGATGCTGAAACACTCAGGACCCCTGCTTGCAAAACAAATGCTCAAGCCTGCTGAGCCATCTCTTCAGCCCCAGAATGCATTTTTGAAGGATTCCTATCAGTGGTAAAAGTGTCTAGAAAAATAATAAAGTTATAATACAACAATGATCACTCTATTATTAGATGTTAAAGAGCATCAAGGAAGATTTAT
Source organism: Dipus sagitta (assembly GCA_036346955.1). Lineage (NCBI taxonomy): Eukaryota > Metazoa > Chordata > Mammalia > Rodentia > Dipodidae > Dipus > Dipus sagitta. The sequence continues at coordinate 184,193,714 of CM070771.1, forward strand.
ATCTTCTTTTAACTTCACCCCGAGACAGTTTCAAATTCAATTGCTAGGTTGTTTTAGAGAAAAGCAGAAGTTTGGGAGGAGAATGTCTTCCAACAGGCTTATGATGATATAGAGTAGGTTTAATCATCTTCTGCTCTCTCCAGGAAGATTACTGACATGTCTTAAGAAGCAGCTTGTACAGTGATTTCATCCTCAGAGGGAGGAGAGATGCTAAAAGCTCATTATGAACAAATGCATTTGCATGCAGCCTACTTCAAATTCAGAGAGTTAACAAGATTCACAATGTCGAATGGGAATCAGGGCATTTAGAATGTAGAACATGGTGTGGCTTGCAGTATAATAAACAGAATTCTTACAGCCTCAAGGCTGTTAGCATAAATGAGCTATTCTCTAACTGCAAACTTAATGCCCACCTTAAATAAATTTAAAATCTGCATGTAGAAATGAGCACATAGTTTTTAAGTGAAAAATAGTGGATCCCTCTGTCTGCTGGGATTTATGTGCAATGTCTTTATTTTCTGAGTATAGTACATCTCCATTCCTTTACTCTCCACACTAATTTCTAGCCAAGTCAGAGTATCTCCAGTTCTCTGTACACTGAACGTGCTTTACCCTTGTATTGACCTTAAGCCTCTTATATTCCTAGAAGGTTCTTTGTACTTATTCAACATGCATAAGTACTGATGACCCTTTGAAGCCTATATTAGTTACTTTTACCATTACTGTGACCAAAATACCTGACAGACACAAGTTAAGGGAGGAAGGGTTCATTGTGCTCACAGTTGGAGCATTCAGTTCACCATGACAGGGTGGAACCGCTCCGTTCAAATCATGGTGAGCTAGGAAGCGGAGCAAAGCTGAAGGCTGACACTGATATGTCATCCTCCTTTTCCCTATTTATCCCCGCTGGGCTCTCAGCACAGGGGATGGTATCATTGGCCTGCAGGATGAGTCTTTCCACCTTAGGCACTCCTCTAGAATTGCCCTCAAAGAAGCACTCACAAGTGAACCTCACCAGACTCCTAGGTGATTATAAATCCGTCAAGTTGACAATGAAGGTTCATCATCACTGGTCCCTGTTCAAATATTTCCTCCATGGAAGTTAGGTCATTGGAGGCATGACCTTGAAGAGGATATTGGGACTCCAGATCTTCCTGGCCACCAGAACCTGAGCAGATTTTCTCTACCACATACTCCCATTGATGTCCCAGCTCAGGTCCAAAAGCAAAGTAGTAACTTGGTCATGAACTGAAAACATGGCTCAGAATAAAGCCTTTTATTTTTTCTTTTAAAAAAACAGCTAAACAAATATCCACTATTACCTACTTCAGAAAACCTTCATTTTTCTTCCCAAATGAAAGTAACATAAGCACTATGGACTCCCACAGCTGTAATATATGCGCAGTGACGGTATTTTCCATTTCGCATGATAGGCACAAATGTATTTTGTTTTCAGTTTGCTTTGCTGGCTCCTCAGAGGCACAACTCTAATTCAACATTCTATATCTCTCATAGTACCTGAAATACCCTCATCTCTAGTAGAGTTCCTTGAAAACTCATTAGAAGAACTTGAGTTTTCAATTATTAATGTTCCCTTGTGTATGCAAACATAAGTTAGGGGCTGGGGAAGATTCAGTGCTTAGGAGTGCTTGCCATGCAAACACGAGAGCCTGAGACCCTCTGAGTTTGATTCCCAGACGCCCAGCTAAACAGCTGGGCATGGTCATGCATGCTTGTGACCTCAGTTCTGTTGAGAGTGGAGAGCAGAGAATACCTGGAGCTCATGAAAAATGACAGATCCATGTAAAGAGAAAGAGAAATAAGAATCAAGAGGGTTAAACAGACTCTATCTCAGAGAAATATGTGGATCAGTAGGACACTGCTGTTGTTCTCTGGCCTACACACACATATACACACACACACACACTCACACACTCACACACACTCACACACCAGCACTGCCACCATTACCACATATATTACAGTTGCACATGATTAGTTTTCATTAATTGATTCCACACATATTTATTGCATGCCTGCTAAGTCCCCGATACTGGAAACACAAAGATGAGAAAAATTACTTCTAGTTTAATAAGCAGACAAACTAGAAAGCAGAAAGAGTGATAAAATAGTATGCCACAAAATGAAGTAGTGTGATAGTGGATGGCTGGATGGAGAGCTGTTGCTTAAACTGAAATCCAAATACTGAAGCAACAGTAGGCAGGATGCAAAGATCAGCTGACAACATAACAGTCTAAGAACAAAACCATGGCATAGCATAGTTGTAGGGCAATGAAGCCTAACATATGTGTCTGTCAGGGTTTCATACTAAATATGTAAACAGAAAGGGATTTAATAAAGGCTTCAAAAACCCTTCAAAAGGTTTTAGGTTCAAAAGTCAGAATCAACCCTACCTTCCATCTCCAAAAATAGCATAGGTAAGAATAAAAGCCCCTTAACAAGAAAAGGTGTACAATCCAATGCAAATATAGGTAATAGAGGTGGTGCTTTTAAATGATAGTGGAAATGATTGTGAAAATAGGAGCATATTAAAATGTATGGATTTTTAGATAAATAGTCCTTGATAATCTATAGAGGAGGTGTGGTAGTTTGAAAGCACGGCTCCATAGACTCAGATGTTTTATTAAAATTGAGTTTTCAGCTTCAATCCCTAGCAGGCAGATTCTGCTACAGGGGGGCGTCTCACTCTGAATTCCAGCCCAGAGGTGTACAGAAAGCTTTGAGCTCTGGTGGGAGTCCTGCTTGCTACTTTTTGGTGTTTGCTGGTTGTTTTTGTTTTACTTTTCTCTCTGGATCTGTGATAGGGAGCCAGCTTCTTCCACCATTAATGGAACTTGGCCTGCATCTGGAAGCTTGAAATAAATCCCTTCCTCTCAAAAACGGTGTCTGGTTAGATGCTCATGCAAGCACTGCAACAGGAGGGTACGCAGAGCACAGTGGAGGATTGGCCCTTCATATACTGAATATACTTCATCCAGAGTCATACAAAAGAAGGTAGGTGTTATTGGCATAAATGCTGGCAGCACTGTAGGTTTTGGAGTAGGGAAGGGGAAGTGTTCCTTTCTAGAAGCTTCTATTTTATTACAGTGATGTAATATGTGGTCACTGGCTGACAATGTAATGTCAGAGAAGAGTGCAGGGATTTGAGGTGAGAAAAGAAGCTATGGCATCATTACTGGGGAGAGTTGAAAAGCAAGGCGCCACATAAATGAACAGTAATGCTGATGGCCCACACGTGATTGCAGTTCTGATTTTGGTATGACAGCAGTCATCGCCAGCTTTGTATTTCTCCTCCACAAATGTTCAGCTCCTGGAGCGCAGGCAAAGGTAGGTAAATAGTGTGATTTAATAAGACTTGAACCTCTCCCGAGTGAACACAATGCAGAGGAATGAGGTGTTAAGAAAGTGAACTGTTGGCCAAGTGTGGTGGTGATGGAAATAATGAAAGCTTCAGAGGAGAGAGATGAAAATACAAGGGGGGGTTGACAGGAACAAGTGGTCAGGCCCAGACACAGGGGATTTCAGTAGGAGCAGGAATTAGTGAGGTTGCAGTGTTGGTTTGTGTTGGAAATCTAGTCCAGGAAGTGGGTCAAAGATGTGCTGCTTTGAGATGGGGTGGTCAAGAGCTTGTCCTTTGTCCTTGAGAGAGTCTTCCTGAAGATACTGAGGAAACAGGAAACCCATACCCTGTGCTGCTTCTGGTTCAAACTTCCCATACAGCTTTTAATGCTAGTATTCCTTGTGCAGCTATATAAAATAATAGATTTGAGTGAATTATAAACTTTAAAAAAGCCAATATAGGTCAAGTATATAATATAGAAAAATGAGAGCTGGAGAGATGGCTTAGCTATTAAAGTTGCTGCTTTGCAGACACTGATGGCCTGGGTTCAACTCCCCAGCACCCTGTAAAGACAGATGCACAAAGTGGCACATGCATCTGGAGTTTGTTTGGAGTGGCAAGAGGTCCCAGGGTGACCATTCTTTTCCTTTCATTCTTTCTGTCTTTTTCCTCTCTTTCTTTCCTTCTTTCTTTCTTTCCTTCTTTCTTTCTTCTTCTTTCTTTCTTCTGTTTTTTCTTTCTTTCTTTCTTTCCTTCTTTTCTTTCTTTCCTTTTCTTTCTTCTGTCTTTCTTTCTTTCTTTCTTTCTTTCTTCTTCTTCTTTCTTTCCTTTTCTTTCTTCTGTCTTTCTGTCTTTCTTTCTTTCTTTCTTTCTTTCTTTCTTTCCTTCTTTCTTCTTTCTTTCCTTTTCTTTCTTCTGTCTGTCTGTCTTTCTTTCTTTCTTTCTTTCTTTTTACTTCCCTTCTTTCCTTCCTTCCTTTCTCTCTAGCTTTCTCTGCAAACAAATAAAAATATTTTTAAAGGATAGAAAACATAAATTTGATTTATTTCCATACACCTTTGAAGACTAACGAAGACCTTTCATTTGGATAGAAAGATCTGAAATATCTGAAAACTAATGAGTAATATCCTGTCCAATAACAAAATAATGAGCTGAATCTTGGTAGGGAAGAAAGGGCGGCAGAAAAAAATTAGGTTACAATAGTCACAAGTGGGAAACCCATTGTCCTGAAGCTTAGACTAAATTTGAACTACAGTGATGCTCAGGTGGCATTTCTTGAATGCTCACTATGTGCCAGGCACTTTATATTCATGCTGTGTTACGTTAACTTATCTTAGTGATCTCTTTAACAGATGAAGAAGCTGAAGCACAGAGAAGTAACTTGCCCAAATAAACAAAGCTAGTAAGGTTAAAAAAAATCATTATTAAACAAAAAATGTGTTCACCCAACCCCATGCCAAGCTAGTCTACCTGGTTAGCTGAGTGAGGACTAATCATCGAGGGATTAGAAAAAGCAAAGACACAGGAATCACACAAACCAGAGTAAAGATTACAGCCTAAGGGCTGGGGAGATGGCCCAGTGGGTAAAGAGATTCCCACGTAACTCTAGGTACCTGAGTTCAGAGACACAGACCCCATATAAAACCAGAAGCTATGATAGCTTCATTAATTCCAGTGTGCTTTCAGAGAGAAGGGAAGACAAGAGAATTTCCTAGAAGCTTGACAAATGAGTGGTGAACAACAAAGAGACTCTGCCTCAAACAAAGTAGAAGACCAGGACCTAACCACAAGATGTCCACTGACCTCCACGTACATGCACTGTGGCACATGTAAACCCACAGTCACACACACAAACACGTACACACACACACGCACACACACACATGCACACACACCAAAAATAAACAAATAAATATTAAAACTTTAAAAAGCTAATTACCAGCCGGGCGTGGTGGTGCACCCCTTTAATGCCAGCACTCGGGAGGCAGAAGTAGGAGGATCGCCGTGAGTTCGAGGCCACCCTGAGACTCCATAGTGAATTCCAGGTCAGCCAGGGCTAGAGTGAGACCCTACCTCCAAACACCAAAAAAAAAAAAAAAAAAAGAAAAGAAAAGAAAAGCTAATTACCAACTTGCTGCATATTCCCTGTGTAATCTACAGCAAAATATTTAATCTCTTTGAATCAGTGTGATTATCTGTTAAGTGGGATAAATAGTACTGTTATTAGTATTAACAGGAAGACTGAATGTGACATTATCTGAACAGCTTCTAGAAAATGATGTTTTCAACTCCTTTATCAATGCAAAGGGACTCAGGCAAGCTTATCTCTATGTCATCTTAGTTACCAAATAAGTGTGTTGCACATAATTAGCATTTACTATGAGAAATGAGTAGGCTTATGGATTAATGAGTGATAATTTTGAAGTGGTGGTACATTAAAAAGGAAAAAAAAAAGGAGAAAATGAAAGAAAAGAAAGGCCTGGAAGAGATTTATAATGCATTGATAAACTACCTGTTTCAGCTCTTCATTTCTCAACCTTTTGGCAGTTGGGGAGCATCATGTGACTAATTTAGGCCAATGAGATATAAACAGGGTGCTATACAATGACTTTTAGCCCAAAGCATCTAAGAGGCTGTGAATATGTAACTTTTGGTCTACGGCAGTGATTATGGAAGACCTGGATAGAGAGAAAAGAGCTAAAGGACAAGATGACCCTTCACTTCAGGGAAAGGCTTACCCCAGTCTCCCACTTTGAATGAAATCTGATGTTCATTTGTTTTCAGCATCACCAAGCTTACCTTGAATCAAACAGTTTCCTCCCTCCCAGAAAAATCATAAGTCAGGCATAGCAAATGCGTCAATTATAAAATAGCCTCCTTATTTTTAGAATAATGTCAAGGATACAGTGAAACAAAGAAACAAATCTTAGAGAAAATGTGTTGGAGAAGGTATGATTATTTCATCAGCGTCATAGGACAAGTAATGCCGTATAAGATCACAATAAAATGATACCATTTAATAGCTTATGACATTCTTATTTCAGGGTGTTAGAATCCATCAGAACCTCAGGTATGAAAATATCTTAGGTGCAGAGTTTCCTAGACTGAACAATTCTGGGCAGAGTTAGACCTAAACACTTACCTCTTTATCCTTCAGCTAACCCTACACTCCAGATGCATTTTCTGTTGTTATAATTTGTGATGAACTAATAACATCTGGTTATTCTGAAGGAGTTAATATGTGCCCAAAGGGTTATTTTTGTTAATTCTGCAGATTCAGATTGAATAAACATAAGCTGAGTGTTCTGTTTGATACTTATAGATATTGCTCAGCCAGAAAATGCTGGAAGATAGAAGTTATCCAGAAAGAAGCTCAGTGAAATATTTACAGGGACAGGAAAAGAGAATGCTATCAACCCAACTGAAAAATTTGCATAAGGCTTTGGAATGTTGATGTCAGTAAGGTCAGAGTTCTCCAAGGAGGACAATGGGCCCTGCTTTAATTCTTTTCATTTTTCATTTTTGACATTCTACAAGGTATTCTGAGTGAGTCAGCAGAAAGTGAATCTTGTGAAGGAGCTGATCTGTGTAAAGCAGGATGTTTATCACATGCTGATTACTTGTCTGTTTGCAGCAGCTTTCAAAATTTTCTGCAGTCCCCTTCTTTTCTCTATTTCCTTAAGAAAATGGCTCTAAGGTCCTTGCCTGAAACACCACTACGTTCTTTAAAAACTCAAGAGGGCTGGAGAGATGGCTTAGTGATTAAGGCACTTGCCTGGGAAGTCTAAGGACCCAGGTTTGATTCCCCAGAACCCACATAAGCCAGATGAACATGATGGTGCATGAGTCTGGAGTTCATCTGCAGTGGCTGGAGGCCCTGGCACGCCCATTATCAATCTCTCTCTCTCCTCTCAAATAAATAAATAAAAATTTTAAAAAACTCAAAAGATTTTCTTATTCAGGAAAATAGTGACAAAAATCTGCTTTACAATTTTATGACAATTTTGAAAGTTTTAAGAAATTCCTAATTTGAGTCTTTGGTAGCAAATGCCTTGTATGTGAACATAAAACAAAGCTAATGTTAAAATTAAATCCCAAGCAGTGTGTGGTGGATTCAAATGATCTGTCCATGAAGGTATAACATGTGAAAGAAGTATCTCATGATGGACAGAAAAGCATGAGGCACACAGAATTCTATATATAGTTATATTTCTGCATTTTGTTTTAGTTTCACACTTGATGTCATCATGGGTGTCATCAAGGAAGAAAGGTCAACTATATTCAAAGGCCAGAGATGAACTAGCATGATAATCTTTCACTAATTATTGCAATAATTATTTGAGGAATTTCCTAATTATTGCACAGCTTAATTCTCTAGGCTCTAACAGAGGCGGTCCCGTCTGTAAGTCCGACAGGAACGTCTTTTGTGCCAGGTGCAGTTCTACCTTGCACCAAAATTTTCAACATTTTTCAATCACACTGTTGCTGTATCTCTAGGTTTCCATTTGCAGTGCTTTGATTTATTATAAGGCTTAGACTATGTGATGCTGGGATCGTAAGCATCTCTTATATGGCTTACTAGTCTCTGTAGGGTTCTTTTCCTCCCATGACTTGCTTTTTTTTCTAACTTTTTATTGTCTCTTGTTTATTCCTTGTTTTTCCTTTCATTGACTCGCCAGATTTCTTAAGACTTCATTTTACCTCTTGCACTTCAGGCCTATGGCAGGTTTCCCCGTTTAGGAATTTACATTCTACTTTTTCCAAAGGTTCCTATTTGTCTAGTAGCCACCACCATTTTGAGGTACAGAAATATTCTCCTGAGTTTTTTTCTAATATTTTTCCAATTTTCACAAATCCTAGCCTGAAAATAGTCCCTGGCATATAGCTCAGACCTCTGTAAATAAAAAAGTAAATTATTTTATACAAAACATATTTTTCATTTTTCTTTTCATTAGTTATTTATGACTAAATTTGATGGGACACAGTCCCTATAATCATTTCAGCTCTCTTAGCATAAATAGTTGCTGGGATTCTTGGTGGCTCTGGGAAGCCTTAGATGCAACATGTGAAATAGCTTTGCAGAAAGATTTAAACCAACCTGTGGGAGGCAAAATGAGGACTTTCCTCACATGTGACAACATGGCCACAATTCTTTGAAAAGTAATTAACACTTGCTAGCCTGAAGGTGTAAATAAGAACCTTACATCGTTTTCTCTCAAGTTTTATTGATGTACTTTCATTTTGCAGCCTCTACTCAGTAGTTCAATGATGATTTGTGTGGTTATTGGGAACAAAGCTCTCTGTTCTTTTACACCAATAATTCAGAAACCAAACTATGGAGTATGGGAAGTTTATTCTTTTCCCTGAAGGATCTTAACAACTTCACAAGAAAGAAGAGAATGAAGTTGAAAAGACATAAAATTACAAAATCCTAGAGCTCTGCCAGTGTGACAAGTTACTAATGATGTTGAGAGAACAGAAGTCAGGAGTGGCTGCAGCGTACCACCAGATCGTCAGCTCCCCTCCGTCTGCCTCATGCCTAGTCTGTAGAGACTCAATTGATTGCTTCCACTCTGCCCACCATTCCTTTCTCTTGAGCTAGGACATTTTCTCTGAGAATGCATTTAGGGAAGCCGGAAGTATAAAATACAGGCAGAAACAGGGTTGCTTCCCTTTTAAGGTTCTGAGGGGATTGATTCCATGACTGTTTCTTGGCAATCTTGACATTTTTAAAAAAAATTTTTTGTTCATTTTTATTTATTTATTTGAGAGTGACAGAGAGAGAAAGAGACAGATAGAGAGAGACAGAGAATGGGCATGCCACGGCTTCCAGCCTCTGTAAACGAACTACAGACATGTGCGCCCCCTTGTGCATCTGGCTAACGTGAGTCCTGGGGAATCGAGCCTCGAACCGGGATCCTTAGGCTTCACAGGCAAGTGCTTAACTGCTAAGCCATCTCTCCAGCCCAATCTTGACGTTTCTTGCTTTGTATACACATCACTATAATTTGTCTTCATGGGCATCCTTTCCTGTGAGCCTTCTCCTCTTCCATCTCTTGTCAGTACATCCAACACTGGGTTAACACTCACCCTAATCCAGGATGAAGGCACCTCAAAATCTTTACCTTAAGTAGGTCACAAAAGATACTTATCTCAAATAGGTCACATTCGGACTTTGGGGGATAGTTTTAGGGAAACACTGTTCACTACAGACTCTGGAAGCACGTAACTCACCTTCAGTGAGTCTGAAGCTGAAAGGGGGTTTGAGCTGAGGGTCAACACTCGAGTTCTTATTGAAATCAAGAGAATCAATGTAAAACAGAACTAGTAATTCAAGGCTACAAAACAAAGCCCAGGCACATCACTTAATAGGCAGAAGGGGTAAAGGAGTGTCTTCAGGGCAGAAAGAGGGTATAACGATGTTGTCTCACAAAGAATCAGAGTCTTGCAGAACTTCTGTGAGTAAAAACAACCAAGTATTTCCTATGTCCCAGCCTCGGCCATCACCCTTCACATTTCTTTAGCTCCCAAACAGTAAACATTTTTGGTTTTGGTTTCCATTAGGTCTTGAAAAGACTCCAAAAACTAATTTTTAATTACATTAAAATTTGAACCCATAGTTGGCTGATTCCCATTTCCAATTCTCTTTCTCATTGTTGTCTTTCTAGCATTTCAACGAGAAGCAGATTAAAAGAGAGAGAATTTTTATAGAGTTCAAGTTGGTTCCTCAAAATGACTGTTACCTTTTTCTGTTTTCCTCTCCCCTTCTTTTCTTTCCTTTCCCCCCTTTCTTTCCTGCTTTGTTCAGAGCTGGTGATGCATCAAGGGTTAAAAGAATTGCCTCTTGAATATCCTTGAAGTTAAGATTGCAAGTGACCAGTGAAATGCAAGAATAAACTGTAACCAATGAGACAGAAGAAAAAAAATTGTTGAGTCCAGAAAATCTGTTTCTAAAATATGGCTGTCTAAGCTTCAAGAGGTCATTTTGTTTTGTTTTTTACTCCACCACCCCTCCGCCCCCACTTCCAGGCATTCAGACATAAGCACTGGAGTTACAGTGACTATTGTTTGACCATGAAACAACTCTTTAAATGAAAGTGAAGTATTCAGCAAGGAGGATGGGCAAGATTAGAGGATGCTTAGTCTTTATTGTTACTACAGAGCTTTTGTACCAACTGCTGCCAAGAAAATGCATCTTCCTGGTCCTAATGATATGAAGAAAAGACTCACATACCCTATCTTGTTTCAGCCACTGTTTTTTTTTTTTTTTTTTCCCCCTGTACTATCTTACAAAGAGTCAAACAAAACCAAACAAACTTCCCACGGTTTTTATGGTGAAAAGAAAGTCTTGAGTCTGGAGACTGACTGCCTGCAAAGCCTAACAACCTACATTCAATTCCCCAGTACCCATGGAGAGCCATATGCCCAAAGTGGTGCATGCATCTGGAGTTTGTTTTCAGTGGCACAAGGCCCTGGTGTGTCCATTTTCTCTCTCTCCATTTCTCTCTCTCTCTCTCTCTCTCTCTCTTCTCTCTCCTTGCAAATAAATGAAATGTTATTTAAAAGAGAAAGTTTTGAGGGCAGAAGTGGAGATACATTTTGGGAGGTAGAACACAGGACAGTGAAGAGAGATTAACCCCACTGGATTCCACTTTCAGGATAAAGTAAGAAGTGAGACAGTGTCTGCTCAGATTGAGTGTGGTGGCCTTCGAAGAGAGAGACTTTTAATCACTGTAATGGTGTGCTAAGATGAAATACTGTACTAAGTGCTGATCTAATGTGCCTTGCCTACTTTGTGCTATAACTTGTCTGGGGGAAAAAATGGATAGCATTTCTCTCACTCTGAGCATCAGGAACATTTGGTTTTTTGTAGCTGTGAAGACTAATTTCATTTTGAAACTCATTGCAAACCTTTTCCATTTCTTAGTGGTAATAATAATAACCTGCAAGCTGGTTAAAACTGAGGAACATTTTTCCTTTCCTATACTTGAAAAGAGCAACAAGAACCTTACTTGACCCCAGAATGTCTCAAAGCAGATCTGGACGCAGGCAGATAATAAGTGAGACTTTTCAGGGTTAACATTAACACTTTTGTGAAAGACGGTCTTCCCTACCACCCTCAAGAAAAATGAATGAGATAAGGTTTCTGAGAAAGATTTGGGGATTTGCTTTCTTTTTCCTCCTTTCTGTGGTACTTAATTAATTTCCTAAGTCAATTTTTCAGTGTACCTGGGATAATCAATATTCTTAGATTTTTATCACTAACTTGGAGACAGTCCCTAAATCACTGCATCTTGATTTATACCCAAGTGGGTAGTTGTGAGATAATTTTTTGATTATAGAAAGACTAGCTTTAATTACAAGGCCCCAAAGTACTCACTGTTTGTAGCCAGGATTCCTAATCATAGGATTATACATTTTAGGAGAAAATGTTTTATTTTCCAAAGCACTCTGATGGTGCTAATTCAGCCTGGGCTTTTAACACATTTGAACATATATGGCATTGAATGAAATGAAATAACACGGGAGGAGGGATCACTGACAAATCTGACATGACATTATCATATAAAATGACACACAAACCAATATTCACATGCAGAGTCTCAAAAGGATACAGGCGAAGATGAGCTGAGTGTGCCTTGACTTTAATTTTTCAGTATTATTTGTTATTTTCAGTCCTCTGTGAGCCACCATAGCAAGGACAGTGTCTCATTTTTTATCCTCAACATCAAGCAAGCACAAGTCCTATCAAATATCAAGTCCCTTTGAACTGTGTTTTGGGTGAATTTCTAAGTGACTCATTGAACAATTATAGATGCCTAATGCACAATTTCCTGCAATAGGATTGTTTTGCACACATCTCAGGACAGTTATATGGTATGAGAGACTGAGAAGATAAAGAAATAATAGGCAGTATCCAGAGCTCACATGCACATACATGAGTGATTACTCACGTACAACACTATGTGATTAGTGATGTAATGGAGGTAATTAGCAAATATATAAGAAGTCTAGTTTACTTACTATCATGCATACCTGTAATTCTAGCACCGAGAAGGCTAAGGCAGGAGGGTTACCTGGGCTACAGAGTGTGTGCAGTGCTATCCTTGGGTACACAAATAAACCCTGAGGCAAACAAGCAAGCAAACCAACAAACCAAAGCTGTCAAGTTGGAAAATGATGGCACATGGGAAGTACAGGGAGAATAAAGAGCCGAAAATAATTCTGAAGTTTGTGGCTTAAATCGTCAGCAACTGAAAGGGGCTACTTAACCACAATATAGAATCCAGAAGGAAAACCATTTAGGAGAAAAGAATTGCCTTGAATTTTGAACCTACTTAAGTTAAAATTCTTCTGGCAGAGAGAAAAAGGATCTAAAGCAGAATGAGAATATGCTTTTGAGGGAAGGGTAAGCTAGAAATTTAAGCAGGCATCACCAGCGTAGATGAGTGTTTGAGATTGGAGCAACACAAGAGCTAAGCCAGGCAGAGCATGCACACATGACACAGTCTCGGCCAACTACTCTTTTCTATACTTCGATCAGGCAGTTATTTATTTCTTTAAGATTCAAACAATATTCCAGCTTCTGTGACACCTACACGACCATAAACATGCTCGTCCTCCTCCCCTGGGATTGTACATGCTGTAATTTCCCAACTAGGGCTCTAAAGCCAGGAAGCAGGCTTCATTGTGTCTCCAGCATCCCTTTTTGCAGACCAATGCTCAATTAAATTTTGTGAATAAGAATGATGACCTGTTTTATTCATTAGATAATGCAAACTCATGATAGACAGGGAGCTTTGCCAGCTGGAACTCCAAAACCACTAAACACCAAACATTTAGTTGATTAAGGAAAAGAGAAGTGTCTGGAATTACCCACACTTCAATCTTAGTCACAGCAGTGGAGACAGCATAAAAGAAACCAGGCACTCCTTTTATGATTAATTTTATGAAAGTTCCCAGCTAGGAAGCCAAATTTTTCCCTGAAGACAGGTTCTATAATAGAGCTTTCAAATGCTATATGGAAATTCTGTGAGTGAAACTCTTCTGGTTATACTTATTCAAGTATCCAAACTTAATTAAACCCTCAATCACTTTCCCAGGAACTGAGATGATGAGATGAGATTCAGTGATCTGTAATTTCTGGAATCTCCTTTCATTTCCTCGCTTCTTTTTTTTCCCCCTCCGATAGGTGAGGCATTAGCAATTTGTCCTCCGACCTTCAGAAAGCATTACTGTTTTCAGAGAGGGCAGTGTATCAGACTAGCAGCGCTACTATTTCACTTTGTCGCCCTGGGATATCAAAAGAATGCACGTGACTTTTTATTCTTAAGTTCTGACTGAGCTGTACTTGAATTTACCATCTGGAATATCTGTGGATTGAAATGTAAGAATTTGAAGCTCTACTGGCCAAATGCATACTTTTCTCGAAGATGGTCTTGATCTTTTTTTTGTTGTTTTTGGTCACATTTACAAAAATAAATAGAAAGTGTATTTCCACTTTATTTAAAGAGAGATTTATTTTTTGCATACCACTTTGGAAACTAAATGACTTCGTTCAGAGTCAGTTTTGCACCTGGTGCTCAAGTGCTGCCTCTTCAGCTATGGAGGAATCTCTCATGGTTTAGGATCAGGTTTCCATAGTGCTCAGGCTCCAGGACTTTGAGAATAAACGTGACCACTCAGATCAGGTTGAATAATGAAGCAGGAGCATTATTTATTGTGTTGTGTCTGCCCAGCATCCACTGAAGCTCCCACTGTATTTAAATAATATCTCAGTGGGGAAGTGTTGCCTTCGTCCTTACTTTTAATTGTGTAGCTCAGATGGAGTTGGCCTCAGAAATAAGATAACCTGAGATGGTCCAATCAAAGCATCACATTGGCTTGATTGTAGTAATTCAAATAAGGACACACACACCTCTTGAGAGACTGATTCTCAGTCCTGATATGTGGTTGGTAAATTCTCCAGGACAGCCTCAAGAATGATCCTTCTAAAATGCATCTTCTAATAACTTTCATTGTAATCAAGATTACATCAAAACTCTTTAGTGGGGCTCATACAGGTATTGTAATCTAAATACTACCTATCATGTTTATGCCATCATCTGCTATTTCTTTTTTGTAATATTTATTTTATTTTATTTTATTTATTTGAGAGGGAGACAGAGGGGGGAAGAGGCAGAGAGAAGGAGAGAATGGGCATGCCAGGACCTCTAGCCACTGCAAATGAACTCCAGATGCATGCACCCCTTGGTGCATCTGGCTTATGTGGGTCCTGGGGAATGGAACCAGGGTCCTTAGGCTTCACAGGCAAATGCCTTAACTGCTAAGCCATTTCCCCAGCCCCCATCTGCTATTTCTTAATATTACTTTACTCTATTCCTCAAACAGACAATGCTGGTTCCTATCTCCAGACAATACACTTGTTCTTTCTTTTGGCAATTCTCTTTCCCTAGTTCAAAAAGAGCTATCATACTTACATTTCACTATACTTACTAATATTTTCATTTTCTTTTAAGTTATGGGAGTCTAACTTATTTTATTTGTTCACTCAGTTATTGACTCTCACCAGAAAGTAAGTACTTTGAGGGCAAGGACTACCATCAGCCACTGCACAAAGCCTATGTTACCAATGTTTCAGGTTCTCAATAGTTATTTGCTGGCTGGGGAGCTAGCTTTCTGTTGGTTTTGCTAAACAATCAGAGTATAAGACAGGAGCTGCTGGTGTCAAAGAGTCAGCCACCAAGGCCAGCACAGGAACAAGTAGTTGAGAAATGGAGAGGAACAGATTTTCAATTGCGTAACTAGTGCCAGATATCCTGATATGGTGATTATGTGTGGAAATGAGTTTTCCTTTATGCTAAGTTCACTTTGGACTAGGTTTCTGTCCCCTGTACTCCTCAGTCATAAGGGAAAATGGGAGCACATTTATGAGGGGCAGAGTACACACTCACACAAGTGCTCTGTATTGTATAATACCTATGTCTTGTAACTTACACCATATGTCTTTCTACTTTACTCCCTCTGTCTTTTAGTTGGCAGAGGAGGTCAAGATCTTACTTAAGGATATTCAGGTAATTCATAGTGATATCTATCATCCAAAAATCCCCCATGTATTAAGACACCCAAAATACCTGACTCTTATGGTGCTTTTTATTGTTGCATGTAGTTTAAAAGATAAATTGTCTGGAAGCTCTTCATCTAGGCATTATAGAGTATCTACACTATGGCTACTGTTGCAGTCAGGTTCACACTGCTGGCAGAAATCACCCGACCAAGAGCAGCTTGTGGGACAAAAGGTTTACTTTGGCTTAGAGGCTCAAGGGGAAGCTCTGTGATGGCAGGGGAAAACAACATTAGCAGAGGGTGGACATCACCAACATTAGATGGACAACAGCAATAGGAGACTGTGCCAAACACTGGCATGGGGAAACTGGCTATAACACCCATAAGCCTGCCCTCAACAATGCACTGCCTTCGGGAGGCATTGATTCCCAAATCTCCATCAGCTGGGAACCTAGCATTCAGAATACCTAAGCGTATAAGGGGACACCTGAATCAAACCACCACAGCTACCCTCTATCATTAAAACAGAACTGTAAATTGAACAGATAAAATAGGGCTGGTGAGATTGCTTGGCCAATAAAGTGCCTCCCAAGTAAAAAAGTTGAGAAGGTGTTGCACCTATAAAACCAGCACTGGGGAGGTAAAGAAAGTGGGATCCCTGGAGCTCACTGTCCAGCCCGCCTGGTCTAATTGGTGAGCTACGGGCTAATGAGAAGCCCTGTTTCAAGAAAGGTAGATGGTGTTCCTGAGAAATGACATCAGAGGTTGTCCTCTGGCCTCCACATGCAGGCATACACGCATGCTTGCACACCTGCACACACATGCACTTGCATATATGTGCCCATGTATACACAAATAAAATAAAATAGAATATTGAAGAAACTTGTTTCACACATCGAGGAGCAGGTATCACAGTACTGCAATCCTTAAAATAAGGGACTTTCTCGTGGTCAGAATGACGATCCTATCAGGATCATTCAGATTTGCCTCTGCTGCAGAACACTAGACAGCCCACACAGCGGTGGATGTCATTTCATGAGGATAAGGAGACAGGCATTGAAATTACAAATGTCTACAGTGGCTGGAATTTGTAAGGAAGGATATCTTAGAAGGGAGAGCTAAAAGGTAATGAGGAAAGGAGAGTAGAGTAAGTAATCATTAGGATTCCAACAATTATATAGCATATAAATATAAGCATATAAATATTTCCATTAAAGATATACATAAAAAATCAAAACAGCAGATTTTTTCCAGTAAAAAGATAAGATGCGACTATTGTCATTTATAAGAAATCCAGTTGAATACGAACAAAATGAAGTTTAAAAATAAAAGGAAGAGGGAAGATGTAATACCTGTTCTTACTATTAGTCAAGGCAGGTTTTCATTTTTTGTATAAGTCTATCACGTTTAAAAACTAGAATATATTAAAATACACTTTATTTATTTATTTATTTATTTATTTGGCTTTTTGCAGTAGAATTTCATTCTAGGCCAGGCTGACTAGATATTCACTATGTAGTCTCAGGGTGGCCTTGAACTTAAGGCAATCCTCCTACCTCTGCCTCCCACACCTGGCTAAAATACTCTTTAATACTGCTTAAATAAAGCATTTGCAACATGAATTTTGAAAGTTGTAGTTTCAATCTTGTAGGATATTTTCTCCTTAGGTAAAATGCAAATATTTATTTTTATAATTAAAAAATGCAAACGCCTCCAACCTAACTAACATTCAATATTTACTGAAGCACAAAACATTATGTGTGTGCCAATGTACATACGTGATGGTTTAGTGCCCTTTGCTTACAGGTCACAAGTATGACATGAGAAACTATCAGCTCACCCTAGTGACCGTTTTCTAAATTATAGTCTCCTCTGAAATCCAAGTGTAACTTCCTGGAGAAGACACTGATTTCAGGACTTTAATACAAAATAAGCCTGTAACAACATTTCCATGCACCAGAGAATAAGGAAGTACCAAGAAATACTGAGGAGAATATGTGTGTGTGTGTGTAGAGATACCTCTACATACACACACATACACACACATCCATAATTTGTGGATGTCATTTGGTATATGGCACAGTCAGTGAAGAAGCTAATTGCTATGAGCTCTGTGTCAAACTGAGCCTTCATAGAAGTAAAGATTAAAGCAAATAATAAAATTCGAACCTGTTTCTATGTTTATATAGATACACATCAATTTTATTAGCATAAGATACTATAATATAGAGAAAATAATGGTGTTTCAAAAATCATCCCTGAATGCTAACATTAGTTTGATGAGTCACACATATTTACCTGGACACAAGTAATTCCCCACAATCTACTTACAAAGGGAACCACATATATTCCACAACAAAGAACTCTGGGGAGCTAGGAATGAAGCTTAGCATGTACGAAGCACTGAATTTGCTCCCTGCACTGTATAAAGTGGTTTTGTGGTAGTTCTTGCCTAGAATACCAGGACCTGGTGGGTACAGGCAAGAGGATCAGAAGATCAAGGTCATTCTTTGCTACATAGTAAGTTGGAGGTCAGTTTGGGATGCATGAGATCCTAACTTGAAAAATAAGATAAATGAAATTATACTAAACTAAATAAAACCTAAATGATGCCACAGTACTCAAATGATCAAAATGAATGTTTCCAATAGCAGCAGAAACCAATGCCATGTGCTCCTGTGTGTTGCACTGAGGATAAAACATTGCATTAACAACATTACTGACAAACCATTTGACTTTTTTAACTTCATCAAGGAATAGTAGCAGATAAATCAAAATTGAGAAACACTCTAAGAAGAACTGGTCTATTCTCCTTTTAAAATGTCAGTGTCAAAAAAGACAAAGCGAGGCTAATAAACTATGAACAATTAAATGGGGGGGGGGGTGCTGGAGAGATGGCTTAGCAGTTAAGGTGTTTGCCTGCAAAGCATAACAACCCAAGTTCAATTCCCCAGTACCCAGGTAAAGCCAGATGCACAAAGTGGCGCATGCATCTGGAGTTTGTTTGCAGTGGCTGGAGGCCCTGGTGCACCCATTCTCTCTCTCTCTCTCTCTCTATCTCTATCTCCTTGCAAATGGATAGATAAAAAATAAATAGCTTTAAAAAAACTGGGCTGCAGAGATTGCTTAGTGGTTAAGGCATTTGCCTGCAAAGCCTAAGGACCCAGGTTTGATTCCCCAGGTCACCCATAAGCCAGATGCACAAGGTGGCAGCATGCATCTTGAGTTCATTTGCAGTGGCTGGAGGCCCTGGTAGGCCCATTCTTTCTTTCTCCATCTGCGTCTGTCTTTCTCTCTTTCTTTCTTTCTTTCTTTCTCTCTCTCTCTTCTCTCTCTCTCTCTCTCTCATAAAGTAAATAAATGAAACAGAATATTTTTAAGAAACAAAGGAAACTAAAGGGACATGACAAAAATATGCAATGGCTAAATCTAGATAGGATCCTGGACTAGAGAATAAGATAGCTATACTAAGCATATTAACAGAAACTGTATTTGGAATACTGCACTGAATGATTTAACATATTTTATCAATACTAAACTTACGGACTTGATAACATTGCAATTTTATAAGAGAATGTCTTTGCTACAGGACCTGCCAAACATGGAATGAGTTTGGGAATGCTTTTTTCTCCAGAGATCCCTGGTAGGAAGCTTGTCCATGAGCTAATAAATGGGTGCTGTTTTGAGTCATTAACTTTGTTGTAACTTGCAACACAGCAATATAAATGAATACAGTATCCCACTGACACATACACATGCAAATAAAGGCATATACATCCGTCACACACATAAGTAACCTATTGATGATTCTGTCACACAAGAGTGTGTATGTGGCTATGTGTTGGAGTCACTGGGTGGCACACATCTGTAATCCCAGCACCCAGAACACGGAGTTAGGAGGTGCAAGCTGAAGTTCAGCCTACTCTACACAGTGAGTTCCAGAACAACAGGCTACATAGCAAGACCCTGCCTCAAATTTTTGTTTAAGTGGTTGAAATCAGATGTAGTTATTGATGAAGAGAAAGGAGGCACTGATAAAATTTAACCAGGGTTAGTAGTTAAGGTGCTTGCTTGCAAACTCAAAGGAACCAGGTTCAATTGCCCAGGACCCACATAAGCCAGATGCACAAGATGGTTCATGTGTCTAGAGTTCATTTGCAGTGGCTGGAGGCACTGGCATGCCAATTCTCTCCCTCCCTCCCTCTCTCTCTCTCTCTCTCTCTCTCTTTCAAATAAATAAAATATGAACTATTTTTAAATTAAAAAAAAATTAACCAGGGTGGTTAAAACATGGTTCCTCTCAAGGCAGACTGCTTTGGAAAACATTCAATTTAAGGTAGAACTTGTTTTGTGACTTATAAAAAAAAAACAGTTTCCAAAAGAGAGAATCCATGAGGGCAGTACTGTTTTTGACCCTAAGCAGAAAATGTAAGCCTCGTGGGAGTCTTACAAGGCTGCCTTCAAGGCTATGCTGGGAACCAGAGACTTTGGGGGAGGCAGGAGAGGGAACAGTAATGGATATAAGAACATGTGAATTCAACATAGGGGTCAACAAAAGCTGTGGTCAAATTAGATAATAAAAGAGATTTTGATTTATACTATCTTCTCTTCCCAGAGGTTCCCAATGCTCTCACAGCTGATACTGTATTTGTTCCAAATGACGTGGTAACCATTCACTTCTTTGCATAAACCCAGTTAAAAAAATATACTGGCTCTACCTTGACCACACAATGACATCTGAAGCTCTTTCCAAGGCAAAGATGCTTTCTATTGACTTACTTCTCTAGCATTATATTCACACCTTTTTCACACTCCCTGTGCGGTCACATTGCACAGGACATCTCTTCTCCAATGCTGAGCTCCACCGATGAGTGTCTTCTACCATTTTACAGGTTGGAGCTTCCATAGTGACCTTCACGTTTTCCTTTTGGAAAATCCTTACTTCCCCTTCACAATGCTGGCAATAGAGTTTCTGCTTTGCCTCAGGCCTGCTGGAGAGCAATGGCTTCCAGGGTGGGATGAACTCCTCTCTGTTCCTATTTTATTATGCTATCCATTCAGATTAGATTGTTACTCACAGCAGGAAAGTAACACAAAAACAGTTAGAAATCTAATCCTAACATTCTCTGAAGATTTGTAGCAAAAAAAAAAAAAAACATGAATAAGTAAGTAAATGAACTAAGTAAGGCAATATTGGAATAAAGACTATGGATAGTAAGTTGATTTCTGAACATTTAATCTTCCAGCACATGTAGAGTGAATGTTGTAATGTTAAAAGTCCTTTCCAGTCCAGCATAATTTATTCTTCCATTGCAATATTTCAATTCTTTCTTTATAAGCATCCTTAATTTGATATAGCTCAGTGTTAGAGAGATGACTTAATGGTTCAGGTGCTTGCCTGCAAAGCCTGAGGACTCAGGTTCAATCCCTAGTATCCACCTAAGCCAGATGCACAAGGTGGCACATATGTCTGGAGTTTATTTGCAGTGGCTAGAGGCCCTGGGCATGCCCGTTCTCTCTCTCTCTCCCTCCCTTCCTCTCTCTCTCTCTCTCTCCCTCCCTCCCTCCCTCCCTTCCTTTTTCTCTCTCTCTCAAAATAAATCAAAAATAAATTATTTTAAATCAATGATTTTCAAGTTTTGCAATCATCTCCATGATCTAATTATAGAACATTCTCAGTCTTGTTTTGTGTTTATTAATGACTCTAGTTTTTACTTTTATGCATTTACTTGTTTATTCAACCATTAAATATGTAATTATCCAGACAGAATAAATTGTGGGCATACCATGACCTATAAGAAATGATGCTGCTCTCAAAGAGTTCCCAGAAGCCAGGAGTGGTAACACACACCTGTCCCAGCAGTCCAGAGGCTGAAGCAGGATGATGATGAGACAGAAGCCAATATGAGATATATAGTGAATCCCAAACCGGTGCAGCCTGGGCTTCACGGTGAGACCTTCTCTCAACAAGATGGAAAGGCAGATGTGTAAGGAAGCAATCACAATAAGTTGGTAAGTCTTCCAGTATATAAAATAGAGGGTATTATGCCAGGATACAAGTGGACATGCCCAGTTCATCGATGGTGGCCAAGAAAATGATTTTGGAAAGAAATGAGGCCTAGGTGGGCGTGGTGGCGCACGCCTTTAATCCCAGAACTCGGGAGGCAGAGGTAGGAGGATCACCATGAGTTCAAGGCCACCCTGAGATTACATAGTGAATTCCAGGTCAGCCTGTGCTAGAGTGAGACCCTACCTTGAAATAAAAAAAAAGGAAAGAAAAGAAATGAGCCCTATATTGAGGTATGAAGAGTGGGATTGGAGATTGTACAGAGAGGATGGGATGGGAAGGGTCTCAGGAATGAAGAATGGTCTCTACTAAGACCCAGAGTGAGAAAGAACTGAATTCATGGAGCTATAAGAGTCTAGCATTCCTGCCTGTCCAAATGCAAGTTATTTTTACATGATTGCTCATAGTATGTTTGTTGATCATATTCAAAACCTGAAAACAATTCAAAGCCTATCATCAGGTGAATGAGTGAACTATGACATGTCCATACAATGGATCATGCCCCGCTACAAAAAAAAAAAAAAAACATAGAAAAACATGACGTTAACATACCCAGACAAGAAAGATTCCACACTACAAGTACACTTATTTACATTTCTAGAAAATTCAAACTAGCCCAGTGTGGGAGAGAGCAGGTTAGTGGTTGTTTGAGGAGAGAGAAGGAACTAGGGAGAGATTAGGGAAAGGCAGGAAGGTACTCCCTTGAGTGACAAAATGGCCATTATCTTTGCGTGCTTAGGAATCCAAACAAGTGGATAAACATGCCAAATGTTATCAAAGTGTACCTTTTAAACAAGTAAGGTTTATTGTATACCAATTATGCCCCTATAGGGGTTTGAAAAGGGTTACCCTGTCCTGACAATGAGAAATCACATGCTTTCTCTGGGTGTCCAGGACCTGGTACTTACTGAATGCTAAGTTAGTGCTGGGTATTGAATCCAGTAACAGTGTTAAAATACTCATATTGGCCTAACCCTAGCTGCCCACATCCTAGAGGACCAGGGAAGAAACCAGGTCTAATCTGCAGATATACCTGGGCAGTATATGTAGAAGTGAGGCACTGGAGAAGTCAACATTTACAGGGTTGGTAGCTTGACTTGAGAGTTAGAAAAACAAGATTAGAGTCCTACCTCTGCCAACTTCCAGCCCATCTCAAATGTCACCTCTCCTTAGAAACCTCACCTGTTTTTGTACTGTTGCTGTCCTCATTTCAGTTCCTTTGGCCTCCTATGAACATCACACTCTGGTGTTTTCCTTCACATTAAATGCAACATCCTTCAACCAAACAGTAAATTTAAACCAAACTTGTCAGTCAGAGAGTGAGAGAAAGTTAGGTATCCATACTATTAGGTTAAAAAAACTGGACTATCAAATGTTAAGTGGTATGTAATCATAAGAATGAATGAAATCATAAAAAGCCATATTTATTTCACCTCTTTTGCTGAAAGCTATACATTTAAAATTTATGGTCATATTACATAAATAATGCCTATCTTCTAATATGTTATTAAATATTACGGAGACGTTCAAGCTTAGAAAACCTCCCTACACGTCCAAAAAGTAAGGAAAATCATTATTCACATTCAGTTGTCTCATCTCTTCACAAGATCACATTCAGGAGGAAGAAGACATAATCAAAAACATTTAAGTAAATGTCACGTTGATATAGTTTCAAATGACAAGTTACACCCTATGGAGTTAATGGCAGCAAAGTGTGGAAAGCTCTGTCTGATCACTGTGATCTTTTAAAAGCTCAGTTTTTTAGTTCAATAAAAATCACCCAGGTAACGTTATCACTGTCTACACTTTCAGTCCAGCTCTTCATTACTTTCAGACAGAACTTCCTGTGAATTTATCAGTGAACTATTAACACTTGAAAGTTGGCTGCTTTCTTCTGGGAGGAATTACACACCCATTTATTTTATCAATTTGCTCATCTCAATGTTCTCTAAAATCATTAAGACTATAAAATTTTAAAGCACAGAAGAAATCATGCTTATTGTTAAGTCCCGATTTTTAATTTTGCAAATGAAGAAAGTAGGCCTGAGAGAGATAATGACTGAACCAAATTGACATAGCCACTGGTGGCAAGCCTCTAGGTAGAACACAATTCTCTTTCCCAACAGGCTGTCTCCACATTATGTGTCACCAAATCTAGAGTAAGATTTAAGGTTTTTGTTTTCGCATATGGTCACTTTTGATTGGAAAGTTGGTATAGATACACGTAGCTTCCTACTTTTTTTCAGACACAATTCTATTTATCATTAGCTATGTAATAAATCATTCCACAATCAAAGTTCATATAGACAACTCTCTTGTTCATGACATTGCAGATCAAACACTCTGGAAGGTCTTATCTAATAGTATCCAACTGTGGTCATTTGAATAAATGGCCCCCAATATATTCAGTGTTTTATTATAGTTTGTAATTTAGGTGTGCAGCCACCTGGCTGGAGGAGGTGTCGCTGGGCCCGGTCCAACCCTAAGGTGTGGTGGTGGATATGAAATTCCAATCTAAAGGTTTGCAAAGAGTGCTGTGTGGCTTTTGGTTTTTGGCTTGTGGATTCCCCCCCCCCCCTCTCTCTCTCTCCTTGGGCCTGTGAAAGCAGGCCAGCTTCTTATGCCATTATAGTACTTCCCCTGGATCTGTAAGCTTCAATAAATACCCCTTCCTCCATAACTATGCCTTGTTTGGAAGGCCATCTCAGTGAACCTGAAGCTGCGAGCTACACCGACTGAAGAGCCTCTCTCGCAGTTGCAGTCAGTGCAGCTGCAGGCTCTACTTTGCAAGATGTTCATGGGGTACACTTACATGGGCGACAGTTGGTGTTGAATGTCCCTGTGCTCCAGAAGCTCAGCTGCAGTTGTGAGCTGGAATGTGTACCTTGGCTTTTGAGTGTGTGTTGTTAGGAGCTCTCAGTTGATGGCTGGCTTCCCAGAGCAAGTATCCATGTAAACTAAGCAGAGGCTGTGGAAGTCCTCAGACCTTGTCTCAGGCGTTATGACCCATCACTTCTATTTCATTCTATCCTTCCTGAGTTACTAATAACAGCTTAGATGCAAGAAAAGACAGGGAACCTGCCTCTCTGTATAGAAAGCTCCAGATACCTCGCAGAAGGATTTTTTCCCTCTAGAAGATCATTGTAATTTATTTTCAGAATATGAGGTGCAAGTAAGAGTTTGTCCATAAAATTATGTCATAACTAGCACAATACCATAGTCACAGCAATATGCACTGAGGACTTTATCATGAGACATGATCTGTTTTTCTAAGGAACCATGCATGGATTTTCTTCAAAAACTGAAAGTTCAGTGGAATAAAGAAAACAATATTAAAACCCCCTGGACATTTCACAGAAGTGTTTTAAAACTGACAGATGCCCACAGAACTAGAAATCGCAGACAAGCTAGATGACGAGACATACAGACAGAAGAATTAATTAATCACCTATACTCATAAAAGAAACCTTGGGAAATAGAGCCCTCCTTGATCACTCTAACACTCAACCACAGACAAATAAAATTAAGAACAATCAACCTTAGGTTTGTCTTCTTTCCAAGGCAATGATACTGATGCTCAAGTTCAAGTTCTAAGAAGGGCATAGGAGATAACCTAGAAGGCAGGATAAGACTCTTCCAACTCATGAGCTTCCGTGACAAATCAAGTGCTTCATATCTGAGTTAACGAATGACCAAAGAGACCTTTCAGTGCTCCTCCGGTGAGCCTACTGAATTAAATTTTATTGAAGTTCTTGGAGAACTAAGCCTCTACTTTCTATTGTGATTTGTATGGTATTCCACAGAGTCCAATGCAGAAGTTAGTGCACAATAAATTCCAGATGATGGATGATTATTTAATTGGAACAGAGTAGTCTATAAATGTCAGGGATGGACAAATCCCATGGAGACTGTGGCATAGACCATTCTGTGATCGCAAGAGTCAGGATGAGTAAGAGCGCATTTTCAATCACTTATGGCTTCAGATGGTGAGGGATTTGCAAGGTGCTGATAAAGTCCATCACTACCACTTGGTACTTAAAATTATATCCAGTGGCTTGGGAGATCGTTCAGCAAAGGGATGCATGCATCTGGAGTTTATTTGCAGCAGCAAGAGATGCTGGCATGCACACACATACATGTGTGCAAATAAATATATATAAATTTTTAAAATGTAAAATTATATCCATATCAAAGACATAGATATTGAGAGAGACTACATATTTACTGGAGAAAGAAAAGTAGTGCATCAAAAGTCCTCTGCATGTCTGATTTCTTGATTTCTTTTTCAAAGAGAAGGTGATATTTTGAGGTAGGTCAGAAAAGACACTGAGTGTGGTACAACATAAGAAGGATATGAATGCTCATACAACAGGGACAGGAATTGCATGCAGGAGTCAGAAGAAAGAATTCCCTCTTTCAAGTCTCTCCCTTTAGATGTAACTTCCGG
Organism: Dipus sagitta; assembly: GCA_036346955.1. Lineage (NCBI taxonomy): Eukaryota > Metazoa > Chordata > Mammalia > Rodentia > Dipodidae > Dipus > Dipus sagitta. The sequence continues at coordinate 184,219,655 of CM070771.1, forward strand.
CAGCAGATAGGGTGGCTCATCCTTATAATCCCAAATGAGACTGAATAGGAAGTTTAACATGAGTTTGAGACTAGCCTGGGCTAGAATAAGACCCTGCACCCCCCTCAGGAAAAAAAAGACAGATTTCCACAATTCCTTCCAAAAGGTTGATTTAAATCATTATGGAAACAAATCACTTAAGTTAGGAAGGAATACTTCTGGGCACTGTGTGACATGCGCATTCACGGCCCCACAGTAATGCTGACTTTGGGATAGGTTCCTTGCGCCTCCTATATTTGACCTCAATGAAGACAGAAAATCGGTCCCCAAAGAAACTCAGAACTTGTGGATATATGTTGCTTTGCCTAACAAATGGACTGTGATTAAGGATGGTGAGAAGGGGAGGTTTTGCTGGCGTGGTGCAAACACAAAAGCCTTTGTTTTACAGAAAGTCTCCAAAGAGTCTGAGTCCGAGAGATATGAGGATGTAAAGCAGGGGCCAGAGTCATGGAACCAAGAGGCCACGAGGCAGGAAGTGCCAGCCAGCTCTAGAATCAAGAGAACGATACATTTTCCCCTGGGCCATCCAGAAGCAATGCAGCCTCGTGACTCATTTTAGACTTCTGACCTTGCAAACTGTAGGACAGTAGGTTGTTAAGTCATTAAATGTACAAAAGCCTATTGTATTAATAATAGCAAACTAAAGCCTTTCATCCTCCAATAGGCTAAACCAGGAGCCATGCGAGCCCTCTGCACAGAACACTCCAGGGTTTTTCAGTGTTATGGCTGCAGATGTCCCATCTTCCAAATCATGCTTCTTGGCCAAATGCACGGTAACAGTGACTATGATTTTGACTCTACTCTTTGGTGGGGAAAGTGACAGTCTCATCGCCTACATAGTGGTGTGAGAGGAATTTGTGGCCATGAAGATAAGAGATCACTGGAGTTACAATTCGTCATCTATGACTGGTTCTGGTGGTACTAGGACAACCACAGGCTCTTTAAACTGAATCTCTTAATCTGAAGCTCAGTGTTTAGCCCATCGTTGATTAAATATGCCACAATGCCTACCCTGGTCACCACCTGCGATGATTAGTTGTGGTTGTCAACCTGACTATATTGAGAGGTGCCTGGAAAATTGATGAGGTATCTCTGGATGTCTGAGGAGGTATCAGAAAATATTGGTATGTCAGTTAGTAAGTGAGTGAAGGAAACCTGACCTGAGTGTGAGACTTCACTCAGGAGGCTGGTTGACCAGATGGACCAAACAAGCAGAAGGAGTACTCTCTCTCACACACGCTCCTTCTTGAATGAGTGTACTTGACTGCTGCTGGCACCAGTGCCAATCAGATGCTAATGCCTTCAGCCTTTGGCTAGTAACTTGCACCTGTGACTCTCCAGGGAGTGCACTGACTTTCCAGAGAGTTCCCATGCCTTCTACCTCTCACCAAGAGTGTCTCTTTTTTCTGTGACTTCCAGCTCCTTGAACTCCTTTTCTTATAGTCCTAGCCTGCAGATTGCCATTGTGGGAGCATGCAGCCTCTGATTATGCAAGCCTGCCTAATCAATCCAGGTTGGTTTTGTTCCTCTGCAGAGTGCTAATGAACCACCCATTATAGCTGAAGTTCTGATGGCCTGTGGCTCTTTTTTTTTCTGCTCTGCTTGTAATTTTCTCTCTCTTCTCCACCAAACTGTGGTCTTCCTCCCATTCTTTTCCTTCTAACTGTGAGCTTCCTTCCACACAAGCCTCTCAGACTGCTGAGCCACGAGAACATCAGTGTTTTATGGAGTCTGTCTGCACTGTTTTCCAGTACTTTCCCTTGGAGAAAGTTACTTCACATGCACTTTTATGTGGCACATCATTTCTATGACTCAATCCTGAGACATTCATTTGCAAAAAATACAATGCTAACTGCCAAGGCCAAGCACCAAGTGCTACTTATGAGGTAGGCTTTTTTTTTTTTTTTTCTGTGCATTTCAACTTGAAGGATAGCACTTCTTCCAAGTACTTTTTTAAAACAGAAAGAAAAATCCACCTTCAATGTTCTTTAAAGTTGGATTTGGCTTCAACTTTCAGGTAAGAAATAAAGTATATTAGAATCCTACCATTAAAAGAATGTGTGGGTAAACTTAAAATATGCATTTAAATACTTTCAAAAGCAAAGACTTGTGAAGAACCTGCACACAGACAAAGATGTCAGTGAAAAAAGAAAGTGAATAGTATTTTGCCAAAATCATTGAAGTAGAACTCATATATGTTTTAATTGTCATGTTTGTTTATTTATAAAGTTCATACTGTTCCAAACATAGACTGTGAGTTTCTCATATAATGTGCTGATGTATTTTTTTTAAAAAATTGCAATGGCTATACATTTAACAAATTAATGTGTTGGACTAACTGATAAAATTTCATATAGGTCTCACTGAAGTGTAAGAGAGGCATTTTTTTTAGCAATGTTTCTCTCCAGCTGCACTGACCAACAAGAAACCTGGGGAGGACATGACCTTACAATGAATTCTCCAAAGCCCAGAACCTAATCCTCAGGCTTACAGTAACAGAAACTATATTTCTGCTGCTTCTTATCACCTCAAATCTTCTATATGCTTGTATTTTTGTCCTTGATTTTTCCCCTGATGTTGGTGAACTTGGCAGCTGGGTTAAAAGGTTTTCCTAACTGGATAATCTGAGCACGTGAGAATAATAAAATGTTCCAGATAGTAGTTTTTTTGCTGAGTTCCCTGATTTGATCACTGTACATTTTGTATCAGTGTCAAAATATCTATGTAATAAAACTGTACCACATAAACACATACAATTGCTATGTGCCAATTAAAAATGCTTTGAATTAAAATGCAACTAAAATCACATCTAAAAAAAAAATAAGAAAAAACCTTCTGAAACATAGATTCTCAAGGGTCCCAGTGCTATAATGATGACTGACAAACATGCCACCCCTTCAACATTATTCACCTGCCCAAAGACCTGAATGTCAGTGTCCAAGACTAAGCAAGGCGCTCCAGGTTGCCTGTCTAACCTCCATGCTCTTGACAGCTCCCCTCAACTTCTCCACGCTTTTCCTGAACTATGTCAATACTATTGATCAAGCGGCAGTGCAGTGAAAGATGCACAAATACGTGCCTTGTCTGTCTCTCCTCTCCCTTCCTGAGCAATTGCTCATTTGAAATACAATCCCCCTTCCACACTAAGCCTGCTCAGCTTGGCGCTCCAGGAAGCCTCTTGCAATCAATTTGAGTTGATGCATGAGGGGAAGCCTAGCACATTTGCTACCGCTAGAGCAGAAGCTTTTCTCAGACCTCGGGCAAAGCTGAGAGACTACCTGTCTCTTTTCAGCAGGTGCTCATTTCATTTCAGCATGAACAGAGCAGAATTCTAGCTCTGTAATGACTGAGGTGATGCATCTGTGTCCTCATGGCTCAATTATCCCATGCCTCTCAAGCACGGGAGCATTTCTTCTGCAGATGTGTGATCACAGGGGAGAGAAATCTTAGTGGGATGATACTTGTTATAGAAATGTATTGCACATGTGTATTCTCTGAGACCTGATGTCCTCACTAGATGTTAAACACAATGAGGAGGATGGTGGCTTTATTCCTAATCCTGTTATCAGTATATTGTTGTGTAGACATACGGACACTACCTCAACAACAAACATTTAGTAAGGACATGCATGTTTGACTAACTGGATGGAGGAACAAAATATCTCAAAGCCTGACCCCACAAACAGTGGTCTGTCTAAGCAGGTCTCATGTTATAGAGTCTAGAAATCCAGCTTTTTCTGCTTCTTTGCCATGCATTGGTTTGCAGCATTTGCTAGGAGAGTATCACTAGAAGGAAAGAGGTTCAGATAAAACTTAGCATCTGCCTTCCTTCTTTTTCTCCTTCCTTATTGCCTTCCTTTCTCCCATTCTTCCTTCTTTCCTTCCTCTTCCTTCCTTCCTTCCTTCCTTCCTTCCTTCCTTCCTTCCTTCCATCCGTCCATGTTTCCTTCCTTCCTTTCTTAACCATGATCAACAATCCCTGAGGAGGTAGGGGACATGCTTACTGCTACGTTCAGTAGGCACTCAATTTTTGTAGTTACTCCAGACAAAGGTCAAGGTCATTCTTGTTCCTCCAACACCACACGTAAAATAAATCTCCAAATATCCTTCTGATCCTGCTGATAACACTAAGCACTCTGTCCTCTTGTCACTACCCTCGTCATGACCCACGGCAGCTTCTTCCCTCTCGCTCCCCAAAGGTCCTTTCCTAATTACTATGAGAATGATCTGCCCATAGGTCAAATATGATCATCACTCTGTCTTTATGCAATCGTTCAAGGCTCCCCACTGATAAAGTCAGGCTTAAGTCCCCTTGGGTGACACACAGACCCTTCTCAGTCTGGCCCTTGCTTATGATGCTGCTCACCCACTGTCTTCATCTCACTCTACCTTCCAGCCAGATATGGCTTCCAAAACCTCCAAGTGACAGCTCTCTCCCATCTCAGGCATAGGTTCTTCTTGTCACTAGGTTAGAAACTAAACTAAAATTCCTAATGGAATTTTACTTCCCAAGTCCTTGCCTGGCTCATTGCTGATTGTCCTTGGTCAACTTGTACTTTTTGTTTGTTTGTTTGTTTGTTTGTTTTTTCGAGGTAGGGTCTCGCTCTGGCCCAGGCTGGCCTGGAATTCACTATGGAATCTGAGGCTGGCCTTGAACTCAGGGCGATCCTCCTACCTCTGCCTCCCGAGTGCTGGGATTAAAGGCGTGCGCCACCACGCCCGGTCAACTTGTACTTTTTGATGTCACCATCCAACCCCGCCCCCCCCCACACACACATTCACCCTTACTGTCTTAACCAGCAAACATCTTTATCACTTAACTGGGGTCTCTGTTGTCCAAACCGTATAGGCGTCTTGCAAGGCCCGGATTTGTCTTACCCATGGTTGTAACCCTAGAGCCTAGCTCATGTTAGGTACTAAAATATACATCAAAGGAAACAGAAAAATGAAGTGTGACTGAGAACAAGATGTACGTGTGCAGGTGGGGGAGAGGGGAGTGTATCAAAAGCAGGCTTGTTGACCTATCACGTAGTACCTGGCAGAAGCTAGGAGTTGCAGTCCGGGGCATATTTAGGCTGTTCTTCAACAGTTGATAGGATCACAGTTTAAAAAGACTTTCAGACCACCTTGAACTAAAGCTGCTCTGTCATCTTGCAGATCCACTTACTGGGGTCCAGCAGGACCGCTTGGAAGCCACCCATCCTGGCAGAGTGCATGAGGAGCCCTTGGAGAACAGCATCCAGGATTGTAATTAGAACTGGAGAGGAAGAGGAGGAGACGGAGGTCAGCCGACCAATCAATACCCAGCCTCGCCTTCCCCCATCCTCGCTCCCAGACTCGAGGCTGAGGAAGGCAACTGACGGCAGTCCCACGTTTGGCGGTACGCTCCTGCCATCTAGTGGTTCTGCCGCACCTTGCAAAAATGCCCTCCGTAGAGTGGATTTCAAGTGTTGAAAGCTAGGAAGCCGGGCTTGTAACCCAGTGCCCTGCCCGATTAAGATGAAACTCCACCGGAACGGTGTTGTTTGCACCTCTTTGTCTCTTGTGACCTTTGAGTAGAATATGCACCTTTCATCATAGTATGAGTGGCTTTGATTTCACTTGGGAAATAGGAGATGATTTTATCTTACCTTAGGTTGAATATGTCATTTTAAGGCCTCTTCTCCAAAATGATTCAAAATGTGTCTCAAACATTACCTGGCATTCATTTTTACCCAACAGTAAACTAGACAATTGCAAAACCGAAAGAAAATGCTAAGAATGTCACCAGCGCTCTGAGCACAGCCCAAGACAACAGGGGCCGAGCGTCAGCAAGGACGACCTTTCAGAGAGCAGATGACAAGCCATGAAGATGCTCCCGGGAAGCTGGCACCCATTGCCCCCTCCCCTTTCACGGTGCCCCAAAGGTAATTCATTCAGATATTAATAGTCTCTGTGTGCTCTGGGGCAGTGAAATGGGACAGATCCAGCTGTCCAGGAACCTGTCATGGTGCGATTACGGATGTCATCCGCACACCCTCTGAGCCCGCAAAAACAAATTGTGAAATGGTTGTGGAGAGGGCCGACCAGCAGCGGTCTCCACACTGCGTTCAGAGAAAGGGGGTTTCTGGGGGGGGGGAAGTGCACCCTATGCATAAGCATGAAATATAGGCAATGCATCACAACATCAGCTTACTATATTATATGTACTTAGTACTGTTGTTTGATACTATGTACAAATATATGTCAAATTTACACCATCTCTCAACAAAACAATATGAAGAGCAAGTGATAGGCACAAGAAAGAAGGAAGCAGAGAGCAATCCTGAACCATATTGTACAATTGTTTTTCTTCTTTCTAACTGTTCCGATTTCATGCGTGTCACAGCTTCCAATACTGTAATGCGACACTCAGCTGAAGCTTGTTAACAACCAACCCTTCCAAACCCTGTTTTGTCATTGCCTAAAATTCTGGTATTTTTGCAATATCCTACGTTGGAAAGGTCCTCCGTTAAAATAAATGCAATGCGTTAAGAGTTAGGACCTGTCTGTTTTCTTAAATCAATTGGTAAAGCTGTGCTCCTTCCACACACAAAGAAACTCATCTATGGTACTAAATTGAATTAAAAGAATGGAAATTTTTTTCTGGTGTGGGAGAAAGTTTGTCCAAATATTTAATGTCACATAAGTGGAGCCACTCATTCCCTAGTTTGAAATAAATATCTTATTGTAGTGACATGCACAGCCTTCTGCCTTCAAGAACTACCTTTAGGCTAGTAAACTCCCATGAAATAAGGTTTACATTAAGCGTTTAAAAAATAACCCAGATTTGATCATTTAATCATTACATGTTATATACATGTATTGAAATAACACAACACACTGGACCCCACTGATATGTCATATATACATGTATGTATATGTCATATATATGTATACATGTAAAAATAAGTATATTACTGGACAAATTATTCACTTTATCTTTCAGGACAAAAAGATTGTCAATGATATTCAGGTTTAAACAGAAATCACACATAATACCTCCTGAAGAAAGTTTTATGTTTTAATGATAAATTAGCCACTCGGTTTAGGAGGGGAAAAAAGTGTAAAAATGTTTAAACAAACCGATTCTTAAAGACCTCTGTTGCTTGCCACCAAGCAAAAATGACTGAAAGAACTCCCAGGAAGAACATCAATCCTGGGTTAAGGTTTCTGAAACGAGAAGAACAAAAATGTTGCTAAATAAAAAGCTCCAAATGTGGTGGAGTCCTGGATTTCTCTATTCATTCTGTAATAGCAAGTAATTAATGTCTTGCTTAAAATACAGTTTTGTCAAAATGACAGTCTAGGCTAATAGATATCAGATATGATATCTGAAGGGTTGTCCAGTGATGAAGGAATTCACAGAACCAGAAATAGTCTTGTTGAATTTGACCACTTGTCCCTCCCCATGGGAGACTTGTCCTCTGGCGGAGAGTGCTCAGCCTCTCATTTAATAGTGGTTAACTTGGTCAGGCCCCGTTACACTTTAATCCCATTTCTACTACCTATTTGTGGTTTGTCTTTGTGCAAATTACCAATGTTCCCCTGAGCCAGTTCTTCCTCAGGGGTAAAACAAAGACAAGAATTATCAGGTTAGAAAATGCCATTTCTGTAAGTCAAAAGCTATAAAAAAAAATCATCAATTTCATTCCATCAGTAAGTCACAGCTTCCATGGCCCCTGCAGCAATAGAGAAAAGAGAGTAGATTGTGACCTAGACCTTAATGTCTATTTCTAACTAGCTGATGGACAAATTGGGGAAATGCTTACTCAGGCAAAAAGGTCCCAGAAAGACAGGTCTGTACCAATTTATCTGTCAAGATTATAGTCAGCTGTGTCAAAGGCTAAGTAAGTACACAAATCTATGTGGGCTTTTCTTTCTTTTTTTTTTTTTCATTTTAGTGTTCTGTACTGGATGGGTAAAAAATAATGTTAGTGAATCTCTGGCAGCAGGAATTGGTTAGAGAGCATGATGCAGTGGTTGGAGTACTAGACTTGAAATACCTACATAAGAATAGCCTCTCTAGGGGACTGGCTGTGTGGCCTTGTCATTGGTTTAATCTCTTTGGGTTTCTGTTTCCTCATCAATGGTCAGTACTTGCTAGATGCACACATCTTTTAAGTTAATTACTATATTAACTCTCTCTATTCTTTGCATGAGGAAGTCACTCTTGGTGAAATCCCCACTAGTAAGTGAGGAAATTTGGGCTCAGAATTAATAAGTTCAAGGTTACTTGGCAAGTAAAGGGTAGAACTGAGATCAGAGCACCAGTGTATTAATTTATAGCACTTACTTGTCTACAGATGTGCTAGCAATTTTCATTTTAGTTTTTTTTTTTTAGCTCCATTTTGATTTTAGTCCAGGATCTATTTCTCATTCACTTCACTGGACCTTGATTTCCTCTTAAACTAATTGAGGCAACTTGGACTAGAATCACGTTCTACGTGTCTTTTAATAAACACCCACACTGATAAGTTTTGTTAGAAGCTTCCAGCCACGTACTGTTCCAAAAGAGATTGCTAAAGCAATGGGTCCGTGGGAAATACTGCTATGACTAACAAGGATGTGTGCCAAGGACATGGCACGGTGAGGCATGGAGGCCTTGTAATGCGTTTGTCATCCATGGGAAACATAAACCTCCTCTGGCTGTTGTAGTTCATTATTTTACTTCTCCATTATTCTCTTAACAGCTGTCACGAGGGCAGCCAAGAGTCCCTGGTTTGATCAGGCAAGGCTTACCTTATAATCTAGTGCTAACTAACCAGAGTTAAAAGTATGGTGGAAGAAACAACAGAGTGGTGGCTAAGGACATGCTGTTACTGAGTGCTTGAAGCCTGGCTAAGCAGCTTTGTGTCTATATATATTTTTTAATTTTCATTAATGGAAGCATCCGTGTAAATATACCTGGGTGGCTACTGGCCACTACATTCTTCAGTATACATATAGAATCAAGGTCACCGTGGGGATGAATGCCAGGGGCATGAGCAGGAATTCACCTGGGAAGCCAGAAGTTGAGGAAAGGGAAGGTTTGACCAAAGGAGATGCTATACAATGCCATGTTAATGGGGCAAATGGAGAGTACACAGTTGGAGAGAAGTAGGAAGTAAGACTAACAGTGTGACCTCTTGGTTGTGTGATCCTTGCCTGGGAGAACTTATTAACCCTGAAAAGGACAGGGTCCAGATGTTGACTTAAATATTCCTAAGTCCCCACTGTTCCTTAGGGTCTTCCTATCAGTGTGGACATACTAGCCAGATGAAACAGTCCGCACTGCTCAACATTATGTGAAGGGAATTGTGCGATCTTCAGTAGGTACCTCAATAGTTTGGATTCTTTGTTACCAAAATTCAAATTGGACTCATTTAACCAAAATGAAAAGTTAACACTATCCTCTGCATCTGAGCCACAGGCACGGATGCCGTCAGAAAACAGGACTCAGTTAGAAGTCTCCATCTCTTATTCAGGCCCTTCTGCCTCCTCTTTCTTCATGCCCATTGATCATACAGTGCCCACTCTTGCTTCACCATGTTGCCTACAGGGAAACCTGCCTGCCAAGAACTTCAGGAAGTAGGGAAAGGCAGCCTGCATCTCACTGTGCTTCTGAATTTTTGAAACATCAGGGAAGCACTCAGACCCATGCTGAGTCATGCATCCACTCTGTTCAGTAGGGAAGAGCAAGAATCAGGACCATGTCCAACACGGCGTATCTCTACTTGGTATCATCAAGTTGGAATTAAGGGAAGAAAAGACAATTCCCAGAATAAAGGAAGTGCTGTTCCACGAAGAAAGGAAAGAGAAGTTAGGAAAGCAAAATGGTGAGTTTCTGTTTAAAGAAATCTTCGGAGCTGAAGAGATGGCTTAGTGGTTAAGGCGCTTGCCTACAAAGCCAAAGGACCTCGGTTCGATTCCCCAGGACCCACGTAACCCAGATGCACAAGGTGGTGCATTTGGAGTTCATTTGCAGCAGCTCTCTCTCTCTCTCTCTTTCTATCTGCCTCTTTCTCAATAAATAAAAATAAAAAATAATTGTTTTTTTAAAAAAAGAAATCTTCGGATGACATGGCACGGGTGAAGTATTAGCAAAAGCCTTTTTCTTTCTTCTTTATAAAGCAAACCAAGCGTGACATGAACCCCGCTGCCTGTAGAACCAGAACCATTTTTCCCATATGAAGATCTGAAAGGAAAGCAATCCAGATGCTTTCGTTGTTGCGGTCGTGGGGCCGAAGGGGAGACTTTCTTTTCAATGAACTTAGTATTCCTCCATTCGTTGAATCAGGAAATTGAAGAGACATTTTGGCTTTATATTTGATTATCTCAATGACCATTGCATGAAAATGTATTTTTGCTTCATTAGCAGTAAAATACATAGGGATGATGATAGATCATCCTAAGTATTATTTCCTTATTTCTGGGCTTAATCACTATATTTAATAAGGAAGAGCCAGGTTCAATAAAGGATACATCTGGCCTCGAATGATTAATCAATTTTTATAGGACTCACATGCTAGCAATTCATTGGGAAATTAGACAAGACACCATGAATCACAATTCACCATACACACTCGCAGGCCTCTCTACCAGCTCTGCCTTTGCTAATCAGCTTCAATAGACTGTCTTGGGGCATTTTTACAAAGGTGCATCCTATGCCTCTCACATCCTGAATTAATGCTGCGGGTAATTAGCTCAAGGGGCTGAGGTCCCTTTCATCTGCATGCAAGTCAACTAAATGGTTTTCCTTTGCTGCCTGAAATGTGAGTCCCCCCCTTTCATTCCCTCCGACTCTCCTCCTGGCTGACTTAATTGGGATGTCAAATTGTATCATTCTGTAGGGAGCTGAACTTTTTGAGATTGGTCCAGCACAGACTTTTCTCGAGTTGGGGGTGCAATTTTTCTTTGTAATGTCATTTCCAATTCCTCTGGGTAGGTAATGAATTAGTCTTGTGCATTAACAGTGAGGTGAGCTATGGCCAGCAGCAAATGCTGCAGATGCAGATGCGAAAATGAAATCATTAAAGGCGCACCAGCATATGGGCCAGGATGCGCAGGCTGGCTTGAATGACAGGACATCTCTTGGAAAGGAAATGTAAGCCAAGAGATAAAATAAGCCCCTGTGAACTCTTCTGGCCAAGGATTTTCACTCCTTAAAAATATGCATGTGTCTCATTTACTGCTGTATCTCTGGAGACTGTAGCAGGGACACTAAATACCTGGTGTGTTTGCTGCCTCTGCTACTTAATCTTTCCCTCATCGCTGACATAACTAATCATTCATGACACTTTCCTGCTGAGCCCACATGTAGACTCAGGCTGCTACAGGCAGTAACCACCAGTTGATTGAAGCTGGCATACAAGATGGAACCTATTTGCAGTCCCTGGTCTAGAACATTGTAAGTGTTTAGTAAATACCTGTTGAATGTGCAAATAAATGAAGACATGTTTTTAGACTCTCCCCTCTCTTGAATTTAAGGTGCTGCATTTTTTTTTGTTTTTATTTATTTATTTTTTTTTGGTTTGGTTTTGCACAGATGTCTCTAATGAGTCACTTCTAATATTGTTCTTTAAGCACATTTAAGCACATCCCTTTGCCCTCCAACTTTACCTAAAGCAGGGATAAAAATATATCGCCTTAGAGTTGTAATCATCCTAGCACTGAGCACAAAGGGGAAGAGCAGTGAAGTGGGTTTCAGAAGTTTAACCCAGTGTATCAGCATTGAACACATAGATTTGGATCTAAAAGACAATGGGCCAGAATGGAAGGGCGGTCAGATCATGAGTACTGAATATGTCATTCGTATTTTGTCAGCCCAGACACATGCCTACTTTTGACTGCAAGTGGGCTAAACTACAAGATTGACTAAAAACTACAAAGGCTGGAGAGATGGCTCAGTGGATAAAGCACTGGCTGCCAAGCATGGATACCTGAGTTCAAATCCCCAGAACCCACCTAAAATGTTTTATCGTAGCACACCTACAGTGAGAAGGGGAGGCAGAGACAAGAGAATCTGCTCTAAGCTCATAGGCCAGCTAGCCTGATGAGAACAGCCATGAACAATGAGAGACCCTTTCCTCAAACAAAGTGGGAGACAAGGACCAGCACCTGACAGTTGCCCTCTGACCTCCACCTGCACGCCACATCATGGGGTCTGTATTCATACCCACAGACATGCAAGCACACACACACACACATGCACACACACACACACCCCAAAAATGACTACAGCAGCCTAAGTCAATAAGGTACTTTCACTCTGGTGCCAAAGACAGGCCCTGAAGGTGCTGTTGAGCAACAGGACATGTTACTCTTCTAAACACCCTCAGCAGCTTCTCTGGTGGCACGAGTGTGGGAGCAGCAGCAGCCTTGTGACATCTTCCTTCAATGTCCTAAACACCATTTAGTTGGTTGTTCTTTTGGAGTGACGCTACCTGGAGACATCATTGTGGCAGAATGTGGAGCAGGATGGCTAATGGATGGTAGACTCCACATGGTACAGAAGAGGACATGGCTTATGATACCACTTGAGGTCCATCCAGACTACTTAGGAGAAATATTGGAGCATGTACAAGAACCTCTGCAAGCATGAGAAATGACATTTTATGGTCATAATCCTGATTTATCCTATGTGAACTAAGAAATTTAGGTTAAGGCATTTTTCAAGGTATTGCTGTCTCAAGGACTTTCAGTATAAAGACTTCATGCACAACACACACACACACACACACACACACACACACACTTCAAAAGAAAGGGTATTTTTTTCAGACCAGTTTGATTATCAAAATGCATTAATTTAATACCTAATGGCATGCATCATTTACTGGCTACAAAGGGAACCCTTTGGAATTCAAACTCAGCCCTACAGGAATGTATATACAAATTAGGAATACCTGGATGCATTTCAATGGCCTAATAAAAAGCTCAAAGCAATGCATAGATTGTTGGCGCATTTCTATCACATATAGGTCATTTTTCTAAGAGGATTGCAGGCTGCTTTAAAACAAATGAATATATTATCCAATTTTCTAGGCAGAAATAAAATCTCAGAAATTCAAACTGACAAAAGCCAGGTCAGGTGCCTGAAGTAGAGTCAAAAGACTAGAGAATTTGGTCAACTCAGTTTTCTCCTGTTCCTCATAGGAGCTTTGGAAGCCAAGATTGCTATTGAGCAGTCCTGGTAGTAAATTTGGCTTGCAAAGAATTCCTGAACTTTCTGCACTTGTTTTAGAAGCATAGTCTTAACTAACTGAAGGTTCAGGGTCAATGAAAGAAAAACCAAAACAACATAGTTGAGCATCTAAAACACAAAGATGTTTCCACCTCCTTCAAATCTGTATCTACCCTGGCTGTGGTGGTTTGAATGTAAATAGCCCCATGGCCTTAGGTAATAACACTTCCTGTTTAGTCTCTACCAGATGGAGCTCTGCTGGAGGAGGTGTGTTACTGGGGAGTTGATCTTGAGTTCAGCCCTAAACCAGCTTGAGCTCTGGATGTTTGTACTCTCTCTCTCTGTCTCTTTCTCCTATGAATAAGTGATGAAGTGAGCCTGCTTCTTTTGCCACAATGAAGGTTCCCCTGGAATCTGTAAGCCTGAGATAAGCCCTTTCCTCTCACAAGCTTTTTCTGGTCCGGTGTTTGTGCCAGCAATGAGGAGTTAACTGCAACATTGGCAAAATAGGGCAACAATAAAAGCAAGAATTTGCATAGGAAACTTTGATGCCCTTGATTCAGCATTCATCCTCCTCAAGTTATCTGATGAATGAAACGATGTGAGTCAGTGTGACTCAAAGCAATTCTTAGCCTTATGCTCCCATAACACATGGAGACCACTGTGGTGGTTTGAATAGAATAGATGGCCCCCAATATATTCAGTTGTTTATTTGTTTGTAGTTTGCATCTCTAGCCATCTGGCTGGAGGCAATGCCATTGTGTGGATCTTAAGGTGTGGTGGTGGGTTTGAGATTTTAATCTAAAGATATGCAAAGTGTGTCTAGCTGGAGTTCCTGAAGTGTGCTGTGGCTTTTGGTTTTAGGCTTGTGCTTCTCTCTCTGCTTGGTCCTATGAAGGCAGGCCAGCTTCTTCTGCTATTATGGAACTTCCCCTGGATCTGTAAGCTTCAATAAATATCCCTTCCTGCACAACTGTGCCTGGTCTGGAAGTTCATCTCAGTGAACCTGAAGCTGTCTGATACAGAATTTGGTACCGAGGAGTGGGCTGTGATGTACCTGGCCATGTGCATGTTGATGTTTTGGAACCTTTGTTTTGGAGGAATAGGCATGGACTTGGTGCTTGCAACTGAAGATGTCTTCTGGAGTGGTAAGCCAAGTTTTATGGACTATTCTGATGAGAGTCTGAGAATGCTAAGTGCAGACAGCATTGAACTTCGAGGCTTTGCTTATGAGCTTTCTAAAGGGAAGGAAAGACTGCAGAGGACTTTGTTAGAACTGGGCTACTGGCATAAGGGCTGGCTGCGTCCTACTGCCCAGGCCCAAAGAGTTTAATCAAGGTTAAATTTGTAATGGACTGATGTGCTTAGCTAAATATTGGACTGAGAGATTTAAGATTTTAAGCTGGAAAACCTCAAGCAAGTTAAATTTACTGACACAGAGACTGGTTTTAGGTTACTGAACCTGCTATTGTCAAACACATTAACAATCTTAAGGAAGATGGTCTAATTACTTTACATTAAAACAAAGGAAAGGATGCCTGAGGAAGGACTCTCATAAAAATGCAAACTCTTTTGAAAAGAGTTGACTGGAGAAGGAACCTGCTTTTCAAGGTTTTGATTTATTTTGTCTGTGAATTAAGAATATGGCTGTGTCCTGCACACCTGGTATTGGTTTCAGAAGCATGAAAAATGCATGGAGTGGCCATGAATTGCACGTGCTTCCAGGAGCCGCTGTTGAGATGCAGCATGAGGTAGGGCCTGATGCCCTGATAGGCTGAAAGAGCCTTTGAAAAATGTGAGGAGTGGTCATAAATTGCACATGGTTCCAGGAGCTGCTGCTGAGATGTGGCATGAGGCAGGGCATGATGCCCTGATAGGCTGAAAGGGCCTTTGGAAGATGGACCGTGGTTTGCATGAAGACCTCAAGATGTTTTGAATATACCAGGACTATGCAAGGGCTACCATAGAGCGCACTACTGGCCTGGGATGGAAGTGTTCCCTGACTACTCTGCCCAGCTGGAGGGGTGGAATTGGAAAATCTGGAGACTGTCAGTCTTTGGTTGTATTGGACTTGAACTGAAGAAGTTTGATGTTTGTTTGATGGTGGTTGAGTTTGCATTGTTTTAGTCTCTCCTTGCTGTGCCTTATACCAGTTAAAAATGTTTACTCTGTGCCTTTATATGTTAAAAGTGTTAAACTTGTTTGATTTTACAGGTCTTCATATCTTAAATTGGTCAAGACTGTGGGGATCTTTGAAATTGAACTGAGTACAATTTATAATGTGTGATGGTTATAAATCTATTTGGGGCCAGGGGCAGAATGTGGTGGTTTGAATAGAATAGATGGCCCCCAATATATTCAGTTGTTTATTTGTTTGTAGTTTGCATCTCTAGCCATCTGGCTGGAGGCAATGCCATTGTGTGGATCTTAAGGTGTGGTGGTGGGTTTGAGATTTCAATCTAAAGATATGCAAAGTGTGCCTAGCTGGAGTTCCTGAAGTGTGCTGTGGCTTTTGGTTTTAGGCTTGTGCTTCTCTCTCTGCTTGGTCCTATGAAGGCAGGCCAGCTTCTTCTGCTATTATGGAACTTCCCCTGGATCTGTAAGCTTCAATAAATATCCCTTCCTGCACAACTGTGCCTGGTCTGGAAGTTCATCTCAGTGAACCTAAAGCTGTCTGCTACAACCACGTTCTGACAGGGAGTACACAGCCTCACCCCTAGAACTTCTGATTTAGTTGGTTTGCTGGGGACCAACAGGTTTTGTTCATAACAACCTTCCAGTGAGGTTAATTTTGCAGCAATGGGGAGCAAAATGGTGGACCAGAGCCATCCAAAGCAATTATCCATTGCACTTTGTAAGTGTATACATTTGTTTGCATTTACTAGTGGGAATTATTTTGTAGAGAAGAACTGTCCTTTATTTATGGAAGCTAGGTGATAATTTCTAAAACTACAAATGAAACTGGAAAGGCAATGTAACTGTTTAAAATTGTCTTTTGTTGATTAGCAAGGTTCAGAATAATGATGAGAACTTGGCCATCTTTAGTGCAACCACTGGCCAAAGGCCAAAGTCATCTATAGACGAGTCTCTCCTGAGAGACAGAAGTCAGTAGCTGCATAAATAAGTGTTCCTGTCCTCTTCCTTTCCCTCCCTTTCCTTCCCCTTCTTCTGATCCTCCTCTTTTTCTTCTCTGTCCTGCCTTCCCTTTGTTTTACCAAGTCCCTCTCCATTTTGTTATAAATTTCTGGTTTTATATGTTTAGGGATGTTTTCCTCCTGTATTGGTTAGATATGATATTATTGACTTTGGTTATTAATGCTATGGACTTCTCTTGTTGCTGTTTCAGATCTATCCCACATGCCTGAGTCAATTACTACTTTTTCTTGACATTTCTTGCTTATATTTTCTTTTCCCTTTGATCTATAATGAAATACTTCAGTAAAATACATGAACCTTGCCAAAGTATCCTATTTATTCCCATACCATTCTCTGTGCTATAGTTGTAAACTATATTGCATTATGCTTTAATGCAGTCATGACCTTTGCTTTAATCACTTATATGTTATGCAATGTTTTTAGGAAAATACATGTAGTTTTGTAAATATTTGGGGGTGTATGTGTTACACAGAGTCTCATAAACTCCCTATGTATCTTTACCATTTTTTGGTTCTTCTTCCTTTTATGTGTAACTATATATATCCTAATATTTTATTTTAGTTCATTTATGTTTTTAGAGAGAGTGCATATAAGAGAGAGACAGAGAAGAAAGAGAGAGAGAGAATAGTTGTGCCAGGGCCTCAGCCACTGCAATTGAACTCCAGGCATTTGTACCACCTAGTGGGCATGTGCGACCTTGTGCTTGCCTCATTTTTGTGTCTCTGGCTAAGGTGGGATCTGGAGAGTAGAACATGGGTGCTTAGGCTTCACACACAAGCGCCTTAACTGCTAAGCCATCTCATCAGACCTCTCCTAATTTTTTGAGCTATCTGATTTCTATGAGAAGAGCATGCCCGTGATCTTGTATTTTAACACCAGGCCACATAAAAGAGATGGCATGAACATGACCTTTAACCTGAAGTAGTGTTGGGCCCACATGTTTGGCAAACTGTGAACAAGAAATGTACTTACATTTGATGAGTACAAATGGTATGCTTATTGTTATGAAACATTGAGATTTGTACTTTTTATGCAGAATTTTGCAACAACCACTGACTAAGTGTAGGTGATCAGTGTCTGACATTCTCATGTGCCTTTGATGACCAGCCTCTCATCTCAGAGAGCACCTTAGCCTCACCAGCTGTTTCCCATTTAAGCAGTGAAGCTGTGGAGTTGGGAATGGAGAATTTGCCTATCCTAGTGCATAGGCTCAGGGCTCTCAGAGGTTTCAAGACTATGGACAAAACAACAGCCTCATCCAAGATACAGGTCCTCATGCATGTCCACATCATTAAAAAGTGAAAGCACTTTTGACTTGATTAGCATTTCCTGAATGAAATAAAATTAATTTTCTAATAATTTTAATGTGCTTATTTTTTTTTTACCATATGCTTCCCAGCTCTGCTTAATTGGAAGCCTCAAATCCATCAACCAATAAATTGTTCCTTGAGTTTCTCTTTTGGGACCAATTAAAAGTACCAACATGCTTTCTTCCATAACACAGGGAGTTTTCCCTCCAGCTGTTGGGATCTGAGCTCCTACAAGTATGACGCTCGGTCATCTAGGGAAAAGGCACTTGAGACAATCGGAGGAAGACAGATTCTGTTGAAAGCTCCTTTATGCACACTTGGTGGTTCCACCCTCTTTACTCCAGCCAGAGGGCACACACTCGACTGAACACATGGCGAGTAACACAGCTGGCATAGCAATGCGAAAGGTGCCGCTCCCAAGGCTCCAGGGAGAGCTCCTGGACGATCATCCAAGGGCTGGTAATTCATCACTTTCACAGACACAGTTCCTCTGGAGGGTCTCCTTTTACATCTCTGTCTCCTATCCTGCAAAACGTTCCACTGAAGGCTTGGAATAATGTTTTCCAGATGGTATCAATTGTGGTGTTACCTACTAAGAGGAATCAAGGAAAGGTAATCGAATCAATTGGTGAGTCAAAAATGAAGGGAAGGGAGACTGCTGGTGAAAGACGAAAATGAAGAGACTTGAGAACTGTCTAATCATCCAGAGTCAAGGTTAGTCAGGAACAAGAAGGCTGGATTGAACATCCAGGATCTCGAGACTTGGATAACAGAAGAGACTTCCAGGGCATGGGCTTTGCATTCATACATATCACAATCTCCCTCAGTCTCCCCTTAACTACATCGTGTGGACACATTGCAGGGCTTCACTGAACCTCAGTTCCTCACATTCTAGTAAAGGAAAGATAAAATAATGTAATCTGTATGATACCACTTCAGCCTCCAAAGCATTTAAGTGACTGACTACCCATTGAAACTCAAAAAATTTAAAAATGTTCACTCCTATTATGAGCAGTGAAAGAACTAAGCCTAATTTTTTTGTTTTGTTTTTCAATTTTTTTTATTAGAAACTTCCATGATTATAAAAAAAATCCCATGGTAATACCCTCCCTCCCCCCACTTTCCCCTTTGAAACTTCATTCTCCATCATATCCCCTCCCCATCTCAATCAGTCTCTCTTTTATTTTGATGTCATGATCTTCTCCTCCTCTTATGATGGTCTTGTGTAGGTAGTGTCAGGCACTGTGAGGTCATGGATATCCAGGCCATTTTGTGTCTGGAGGGAGCACGTTGTAAAGAGTCCTACCTTTCCTTTGGCTCTTACATTCTTTCTGCCTCCTCTTCCTCAATAGACCCTGAGCCTTGGAAGGTGTGATAGAGTTATTGCAATACTGAGCACTCTGTTCACTTCTTTCCGGCACCATGATGCCTTCTGAGTCATCCCAAGTTCACTTCCACTTGAAAAGAGAAGATTCTCTACCAAAAGTGAGAGTAACATTAATATAAGGGTATGAACATTAACAGAAGTGCTTACTGGGCACTTTCATAAGCATATAAACCTAATTCTTTATCAGTGCCTAAACTCACACTGTCTTGGGGAAAGTCTTCCTTCCCATCCCTTGTTTCAAGTTTGACACGGTTTATTTTGACCAAAGAATGCATGTAGATGTGATAATGGGCTTGTTTTGAGTTGAACCTTAAAAGGAATTATGTATTTCTACTTGCCTATTGCATCTCCACTATCACAAGAGAAATGTGTACTTGCTCATCTGTTGGCCTAAGAAGAAGTATGAAAGATACATAGGACAGGGATGCCCCAGCCAATCTACAAGCCATCTGAAACCATGCCTAAAACAACCTAAGCCCTTCTAACAAGAAGACATAAACATAATAATAAGTAATGGTTGTTTTAGTGACTTAGTTATGAGGTGTCCTAGTTGAGGGTGCAATGAGTTATAGTCACAGTGGCATCTTTCTGCCAAACCATTTTGTATGTGTGTGTGCGTGCGTGCGTGTGTGTGTGTGTGTGTGTGTTCCTGTGTGTATGGATGCATCTATGTATGCATGAACATGGAGACCAGAGAACGACCATGGATGTTAAACTTTCAGACATGATTAGCATTTTTTAAACATTTGCTTGCAAGCAGAGAGAAAGAACAGAGACACACAAAGAGAATGGGTGTCTCAAGGCCTTTAGCCACTGCAAATGAACTCCAGGTGCAGGCGCCACTTTGTGCATCTGGCTTTACATGGGTACTGGGGAACTGAACCCCAGTTGTTAGGCTTTGCAGGCAAGTACCTTAATCACTGAGCTATCTTTCCAGTCCACCATCAACATTTTTAAGACAGGCTGTCTTACTGGCCTGGAGCTCACCATTTAGGCTAGACTAGCTGTTGAGTGAGCTCCAGGGATATGCCTGTGTCTACCTCCTCAGTGCTGAGATTATAAGAACACACCACTGCATCCAACTTTTTTTTTTTTTTAACATGGGTTCTGTGGATCAAACTCAGATTCTCATGCTTGCAATAAAAAGTAACAAATAATTTTGTCATGGCAAGATTTATTTTTATTACTTTTGTTATAAATCTTTTATTCTGCTAAGTGACATAAAAAAAATCTCTCAGTCCATTCGTGATTTATTCGTCCTCAAGAAATATGTTTAACTTTTGCATTTTTCATGCTAAGAAAGTATAAGGGGTTGGGGAGAGGATCTGTATATCGTTTCTAGATTTGTATTGCTTCAGCTCTCTACTGCAGAAACCAACAGCTCTCCAACTCCATCTATGTTAGCAAGGCCTCCGAATCTGGTTAGTTCCCACTATCCTCATTTCCTTTTTTCCTTTTTTCTTTCCTTTTTTTTTTTTTTTTTTTTTTTGTTTTTCAAGGTAGGGTCTCAGTCTAGCCCAGGCTGACCTGGAATTCACTATGGAGTCTCATGGTGACCTCGAACTCACGGCGATCCTCCTGCCTCTGCCTCCCGAGTGCTGTGGTTAAAGGTGTGCGCCACCACGCCCTGCCCTCATTTCTTTTCTGGGGACCTTTTCTAGTGTCACTGGAGGATTGTTGTTTTATTGTTTTCTCTCCATCATCTAGGTTTTGAAACTCAAAAGCTCAGGAAATTTTCCTTCCTTTCTTTTTCTAGGTTATTATTATATTACCACACGGAGTTTGCAAAGTCTTGTGGCTAAAATAGCTACAGACAATACCAAGAAAAATACAATTACAGGGTCTGGAGAGGTGGCTCAGCAGTTAAATGTGCTTGCTTACAAAGCCTTACAGTCTGAGTTGGATTCCCCAGTACCGTCGTAAAGCCACATGCACAAAGTGACACGTGACTGCAGTTCATTTGCAGGAGGCCCTGGCACGCTCACACTCTGTCTCTCTTACTCAAATAAATAAATAAAAATATTTTTAAAAATAAAAATACAACTATAGACTATTTTGCTTCACAGGTGTGTTTGATAAAAAGGAAGAGATAACAGACTAAGTACTGTTGTGCATATTGCCACGTTAGATTTCCCTTACACTCCAACACTTAAGATGTTGGTAAATAAATGAGTTAATGAACGGGAATTTTTATATTGACTTTTGGGCTTAGTTGTGTTTTGTTTTATTTTGTTTGTTTGTTTTGGATTTCCTTTCTTCTTAATGTTCATTCACTGGCCCAGCTGTATTTATGCCTAGATTAACCAGGGAAGTTGCCAGCTGTGATTTGCAGATGTGTTCCATTTCCCAATGCCAGAAGTATTCAATTATGCATACTAAGGTCATCTCTATAAAGCATGACCATACTGACATTTTATGGCGAATAGTGACCATCAGCATATTTAGCCTGAAGCAGATTGTATCTGCTTATATTATAATGTCCAAAATAACCATGTGTGAAACCATTATTTTACTTACATTTACAGCTAAATTGAGCCAGGCAGTGATCCAAGCAATGGGCTGGCAATTAGCCCAATTCAAGCTGAGCTGGGGCAATTTCATGCTGCAAAATGTGAACAAAAATATGAGACATTACAGTATATACTAACAGTTTAAATATAATACAACCTCCCAAATAGAGTAGATATTAGGGTGAACAAGCTAACCTTCAAGTATTTATTTCAATTTGTAAGTGTGTATTTCTAATCTACCATGATCCTCAAAATATGAAAATCCATCAAGTGGTTCATAATTTCTAGTTTTGGCCATGATTGAGGGTGAAGGGAAGATTTTGCCCTATGACTTAAAAAAAAAACTGAATAACAAAAAATACATTAAATTATGCCTCATCCCACATGTGGGGCTAAAGACAGTGCACAAGAGACAAAAAGGAGATGAGCATGGTGATCTCCTAATCTTGTGCGTGGAGAGTGTTCAAAGTGATTAGCAAAGAAACAAAATCCAAAGTGTGCCCAGGAGTCTCCCTGAACTGAAAAGATGAAGCTGAGAACTTGAGAGACAACCAGAGATGAGGTTACTTCACAGGGAAGAGAAAACCCCCAGATGGAGATCTCTGGAAATCTTCAGTGTTTTTTGTTTTTAAACATCTTTATTTATTTATTTGTAAGCAGAGAGAGATAGACCAGAGATAGACAGAGAGAACGGGTGTGCCAGGCCCTCCAGCTGCTGCAAATGGACACTAGCTGCACTGCCTCTTTGTGTATCTGCTTTACATAGGTACTGAGGAATTGAACTCAGGTTGTTAGGCTTTGCAGGCATGCTCCTTAAGCACTGAGCAATCTCTTCATCCCCTTCAGTGTTCTTTTTAAGGCTTCAAGGGAACACTTTGAAGCCCATTCATGTAAGGCAACTTACTAGGACAAGCCAAGGAATCAACAGGAAAGATTGTAGATACAACCCTGGGCTTGACACAGAGCATAGCATAGTTTGGGCTACCATCTACAGTTGAAAAGCAACTCAGCTCAAAGGAACATCAGGTGTCATACTCCAATAGTCACTGCTTAAACACTGGGGCTGAATTAGTCTGTCATTTAAAACTTCTTTGATGTTATCTTAAAATCAAGCCTTGAAAAATAATCAGTCCATTTTCTAACAACAGAACTGTATCATAGAACAAAAACCAGGAATATTGAAAGGTACTGAAAACTATCTAGTGACCAAACAAAACATACATGTACTGAATCTGACAACTTAAAAATTATCAGCCAGGCAAAGAAGCAGGGAACTATGGTTATTACAAAAAGAGGGAGAAAAACCCAATGAATAAAAACAGATTTATAAATGGGTACTAGAAATGACAGACAACATTAAAAATGTATTACCACTATAACCGATGTTTGATTAGATAAAATAAAAGTATGCAAATGTTAAAACACTGCATGAGAAGTATAAAATAGATCCAATGAAAACTCCTACTAATGAGAAACAAAATGTCTGGACTTTCAGCCAAGATGGCGACCACCTAACTGCACCGCACATCCCCGGGAAAGAAAGACAAAACATTAAGGGTTCACTGGGTCTTTTAGGGGAGAGAAAGCTCCAATAGATTGCCAGTGGGAAGTCACAGAGGGGAAAAAACAGGGAATCGCTGATTCCCTCGCGAGCGGGTAGACCACCACTCCCCCCAAGCAGCTGCCATACCCACAGTACCAGCTTCAGGAAACTCTGCACTTACTGTAGGAAAAGCATCCCAGGCCAACATAGTTCCACTTGCCTCATTGCACAGGGGTGATCGCCCTGCTACTCCTGCCCACGAGTGACCTTGGCCAGGCTATGCCTGCTGGACCATTGGAGCTGAGGCTCCTTTGATCAATTTGCCCACCAAATGGCGCTGCCATGCTTATCCCTGCTTGTGCAAGTTTAGCCTTCTCCGCCCACTTGCTCACTTACTGCTCCGGCAGCCACACATTCACACACGAGCGAGGCCCATTCCAACTCCCCACATGAGCTCAGACTGTTTTGGTAGCTTATGCTAGCTCAGGTGCCATCCCATCCCTGTCTGCTGTGCCTGTGCTGGCCGACCGCCATTGTCTTATTGTGGGGGAGCACAGAGTGCTTCCGGATCTCAGTGTTCCACCACACCAGAGTTTGGGCTGCTTCAGTGCTTGCTGCCTCAGTGCCCCTCCTAGTGTAAGCACAGGAAGCTTTGGCACATTACTGCATGAGAACTCAAGGAACTTTGGCACCCTGGCCAGGCAGAAGCTCAGTTGGCTTTGGCAAGAGACAGGCAAAGCACAGGCTGCTTGACAACTGCCTCAGGCTTCTTGAGATTCCCATTGTGCTTGAGCCCAGGCTGACCCACCCACCTATGTGCCCATACACTACAATGGGCAGACTACAGCACAAAAGAAATAACATGAAAAATCAAATGCAAGAAAATCCAGTTAGATCACCCAGTCCTACAATGAATATCTCTAATCAAAACATAGAAGACTCATTAGGATCAGACCACCAAAATGAAGCTATGAGCAATGCAACCCTGACCAACCTACTGGTAGAACTTACAGAAAAGCAACAAAGGACCGATAATCATGTAGATGCTGCCATCACTAGACTAGACCTAATAGATAAGAAAATGGAAGGAGCTTAAAGACTGTTAAGAGATATGAGGGAGAGCGAAAAAAAAAAACAAAAAAAAAAACAAGACCTCAAAAATCAGCTGGCACTGCTAAATGAAGACATAAAGAAATGTAAGGATGAATTTCAAGAAGCATCAAGAAAATCAGAAAATGATGTGAAAAGGGAGCTTGACAGAGGGATGGAAATTATACATAGAAAAGTAGTAGAAAATGCAAACTTAATTGAACAAGTCCAAAACTCTCTAGAAGCTCTCAAGAGTAGAGTCAGCCATGTGGAGGATAGAAACTCTGATCTGGAAGACAAGATGGAGAACAGTTCGAGAGTTCAAAAATTTCAGCAAGCTCAAAAGTTTCTGTGAACAGCACATGAGGGAATTGTGGGATACACTTAAACGTCCTAATATCAGGATCATTGGAATACCAGAAAGAGAAGAAATTCAGACCAAAGGCATGGAGAACTTATTTAACAAAATAATTGAAGAAAACTTCCCCAGTCTCTTAAAAGAAAGGACCATCAAGATACAAGAAGCCAACAGAACTCCAAACAGACTGGACCAAAGGAGAAACTCTCCAAGACATATTGTCATTAAGACTCTAAACATTGACACCAAAGAGAAAATCCTAAAAGCATCTAGTGAAAAACAGCACACCATTTTTAAAGGTAACCCCATCATAATTACTCCAGACTTCTCAATGGAAACCCTGAAAGCTCAAAGGGCCTGGAATGAAACACTGCAAAGTCTAAGAACCTATGGATTCTGGCCCAAACTACTCTACCCAGTAAAAGTATCCCTCATAATAGATGGTGAAAGAAAAACTTTCCATAACAAAACTCAGCTTTACAAATACATGAACACAAAACCAAACCTACAGAGAGTATTTCAGGAAATTCTCCACAGAGAACAAACAAATAATCAAGTTCAAATGCCTACAAAAAGCAGATGACAATAACCAAACTCAGAGAAGGAACAAAAAACTTCAAATCCATGAAAACACCAAACCACATATACCATCACAATATGGCAGGGATCAAATCAAATCTCACAGTCATTACCCTAAATATTAATGGCCTTAATTCACCCATCAAGAGACACAAGCTAACAGGATGGATCAAAAAATTAGACCCCTCAATATGTTGTCTTCAAGAAACCCACCTCACCACTAAAGATAGACACCTTCTCAGGGTGAAAGGGAGGAAAACAATATTCCAAACAACTGGGAATAAGAAACAACAGGCGTAGCTATATTAATATCAGATAAAATAGACTTCAAACCAAAAATAATCAAAAAAGACAAAGAAGGCCACTTCCTACTTATCAAGGGAACAATCCATCAAGAGGATATAACAATGCCGGGCATGGTGGCGCATGCCTTTAATCCCAGCACTCGGGAGGCAGAGGTAGGAGGATCGCCGTGAGTTCAAGGCCATCCTGAGACTCCATAGTGAATTCCAGGTCAGTCTGGGCTAGAGTGAGACCCTACCTCGAAAAGCAAAAAAAAAAAAAAAAAAAAAAAAAAAGAGGATATAACAATCAAAATCTGTATGCACCAAACACAGGGGCACCACAGTTCAAAAACCAAAACCTACTTGACAATAAAACAGAAATAAGCATCAATACCATCATAGTTGGGGACTTCAATACACCATTATCAGTAATAGACAGGTCATCCAAACAGAAACACAACAGGGAAGTAAGAGAGCTCAACAAGACCATAGACCACTTAGACCTAATGGACATCTACAGAACTTTCCATCCCAAATCCACAGACTACACATTCTTCTCAGCAGTCCCATGGAACATTCTCTAAAATAGACCACATACTGGGTCACAAAGACTGCCTCCACATATTTAGGAAGATTGACATAATTCCCTGCATGATATCAGATCACAATGCTATATTGCTAGAAATTAACAACAAAAGACCCACCAAGAATCCCAGTGGCACCTGGAAACAGAACAGCACACTTTTAAACAATAAATGGATAGTGGATGAAATAAAAATGAAATAAAAAATTTCTAGAATTGAATGACAATGAGAACACATCATACCAAAACTTATGGCACACAATGAAGGCGGTCCTTAGGGGAAAGTTCATAGCACTCAATGCCTTCATAAAAGAGACAGAGAGATTCCCAATCAATAACCTAACCATCCACCTAAAGGCACTGTAAAATCAAGAAAATCCAACCCAAAGAGCTCCAGAAGAAAATAAATAATTAAAATCAGAGCAGAAATTAATGAATTGGAAACTAAGAAAACAATTAAGACAATTGACCAAACAAAGAGCTGGTTCTTTGAAAAAGTAAACAAGATTGACAAACCCCTGGCCAATTTGATCAAGCAAAAAAAAAAGAGATACTTGAAATTAACAAAATTCAAAATGAAAAAGGAGAGATCACAACAGACATAAGTGAAATTGGGAGAATCATCAGGACTTATTTCAAAAACCTCTACTCCACAAAACTGGATAATGTGGAGGAGATGGGTAAATTCCTGGATGCATATCATCTATCAAAGCTAAACTCAGAGCAGATTAATCTCCTAAATGAACCTATCACACCCATTGAGATTGAAAAAGTAATTAACCCCCCCCCCCAAAGAAGAGTCCAGGTCCAGATGGCTTCTCAGCTGAATTCTATCAAACCTTCATGAAGAACTCAAACCAATCTTCCTAAAACTGTGCCACACAATTGGAGAACAGAGAAAGCTACCCAACTCCTTTTATGAAGCTAATATCACCCTAATTCCAAAACCAGGCAGAGATGCCACAAGACAAGAAAACTACTGGCCTATTTCCCTGATTAACTTAGAAGCAAAGATCCTGAACAAAATCCTTGCAAACCAAATCCAACAACACATCAAAAGCATTATCCACCTTGACCAAGTGGGATTCATTCCAGAAACCCAGGAGTGGTTCAACATACAGAAATCTGTCAATGTAATACACCACATAAACAAGGTTAAACACAAAAAACCACATGACCATTTCGATAGATGCAGAAAAGGCCTTTGACAAGATACAACATCACTTCATGATCAAAACATTGGAGAGAATTGGCATGGTTGGTTCATATCTTAACCTAATAAAGGCAATATACAAAGCTCCTAAGACCCAAATAATACTTAATGGAGAGAGACTGGAGGAATTCCCATTAAGATCAGGATCAAGACAGGGTTGTCCACTCTCACCTCTGCTTTTCAATATAGTACTGGAAGTCCTAGCTCAAGCAATAAGACAGGAGAAGGAAATAAAAGGGATATAATTTGGAAAGGAAGAAGTTAAGTTAGCTCTATTTGCTGATGACATGGCTGTATATGTAAGAGACCCAAGAGACTCCATCCCAAAACTCCTGAAGGTGATTAACTCCTATAGCAAAGTAGCAGGATACAAAATCAATGCACAAAAATCAGTAGCCTTTCTATATGCAAATGACAAAGATACAGAGAAAGAAATAAGGGACACTGTCCCATTTTCAATAGCAACAACAAAAATAAAATAAAATAAAATAAAATACCTCGGAAAAATGTTAACCAAGGAAGTGAAAGATCTATACAATGAAAACATAAAAACACTCAAAAAAGAAATTGAGGAGGATTTGAGAAAATGGAAAGACCTCCCATGCTCCTGGATAGGCAGAATTAATATTGTGAAGATGGCAATCCTACCAAAGGCAATATACAGATTTAATGCAATTCTAATTAAAACCCTAACAGTGTTCTTCACAGAGATAGAAAAAAATGATCTCTAATTTCATATGGAAAGGCAGAAGGCCTCGCATATCCAAACATATCCTCAGCAAAAGAAATACCTCTGGAGGCATCACCATACTTGATCTAAAGCTATATTACAAAGCCATAGTAATAAAAACAGCATAGTACTGACATAAAAACAGGACAATAGACCAATGGAATAGACTTGAGGACCTGGACTTTGGGTGAAGCAACTATAGCTACTTGATATTTTACAAAGGCCCTAACAATATAGGCTGGAAAAAAGACAGCATCTTCAACAAATGGTGCTGGACAAACTGGATAACCATATGCAGGAAACTGAAACTTGATCCACACATTTCTCCATGCACTATACTCAAGTCCAAATGGATCAAAGACTGCAATGTAAGACCAGAAACTCGACTACTACTGGAAGAATATATAGGAAGTACTTTCCATGACATGATATAGGAATGGGAAAAGACTTCCTGAACAAAACCCCAGTAGCTCACAGTCTTAAATATTCACTCAACCAATAGGATCACATGAGGCTGAAGAGTTTCTTTACAGACAAGCATACAATAATCAAAGCCAATAGATTACCCACAGAATGGGAGAAAATATTTGCTGGGTATCCAACTGACAGAGGCCTAATCTCTAGAATCTATAAAGAACTCAAAAACCTAAACAGTAAAAAGTCAAACACCCCACTCACAAAATGGGGCAAAGAGCTCAACAGGCAGTTCACAGAGGAAAAAATACAAATGGCAAACACACACTTAAGAAAATGTTCATCATCCCTAATCATCAGGGAAATGCAACTTAAAACAACAATGAGATTCCACCTTACCCCAGTAAGTATAGCAAACATCAAAAACTCAAATGAAAATAAATGCTGGTGAGGATATGGAGAAGTAGGAATACTCATCCACTGTTGGTGGAAATGTAAGATGGTACAACCACTTTGGAAAGCAATATGGAGACTCCTGGAAAAGCCGACTACAGAGATACCAACAGACCCAGTTATTTCCTTACTGGGCATCTACCCTAAAACTTTCAAACCACAGGCCAGAGAGATTTGCTCAACCATGTTTGTAGTGGCTCAATTTGTAATAGCTAAGAGCTGGAATCAACCCAGATGTCCATCACAAGAAGAATGGATAACTAAGATGTGATATATCTACACAATGGAATTCTATACAGCAGTAAGAAAAAATGACACAATGAAATTTGAGGAAAAATGGTTGAACCTGGAACAGATCATTCTCAGTGAATTAACCCAATCACAGAAAAAAAAATCGCCACATAGTCTCACTCATCTACAGCACCTAACCTGAATCTACCCAAGATGCCTCACATACCCAGCAAGCATCTCATGGTCTAGACAATAGGATGGGTGGGGAGGGAGGGGAGGGCAACAGAGGGGGTGGGAAACACAAATCTAGCAATGGTGCCATAAAATTCTACATCCTAAAAGGCAGACCAAATGGCTGAACCTTCACCAGGCCCTTAGAGGGATCACCTGAGCCACAATACACTGGAGAGGGTATGATGAAGACTGACCTTAATCTTATACAGCTTTCTCTCTCTCTCTCTCTCTCTCTCTCTCTCTCTCTTCTCTAACTCTTTTATATTAGTTATCTTTTTCTCCCTTTTCTTAGTGGGCACTGACCTGTAACTCCCAGTACCACCATGTGGCTATCATCCACAATGAACTTTTGACCAGAGAGACCTACAAGGTTTCCTAAAAGAAAGACAGATTTCTCTCAGAGTACTTGATGACCCACCAAAGGTTAGCGGTAAGACCCTACTGCTGAAGACACCTTATGCAGTTGACACATAAAATGGAATGGCATGGCTGGAAGCTGGAAGAGAGTCAGTCCCCAGACAGTCAGCGCATCTAGTGCCAGAAGGTGCTACATGGGCGCCTGGGGGCAAATGACCAATATCTGTCCAAATCAAGCAACTCATGGTCTAACCTACTTAGCAGCAAATAACCTGTGAGGATGCTCACACAAGTGCAGTAGTGACACACAGCCATGATAGGAAACCAACTGCTCTTGATTCAGCTAACTGATCCCCTCAGTGGTACGGGACCCATAGCTGGAGCTGGGAAACAAGTCAGAACCATATCCAAACATAAGCCCACTCTCCATTATCAAGCTACCACCAACTGTGGGATACAAGAGGGCCTACACCTATTAAATTCTCTATAAAAAAGTAAGGGTTATCACATTTGTCTGGTGCTAATTTACTCTGTGTTGGAGAATCTGCTTCTCTTTTTCAGATAGATGTAGATCCTAAGGAGTGAGTCACCCCATCATACCTCAAAAGGGCCCTGGCTGAAACTAAGAACAACTGGCAAAACAAGCAAAGGTGCTGTTTTCTTGGTGAACTGGGTACCAGCACAAGGGTGAAGGAGATCAACACAGAGAAAAATCAACTCCTACCAAGTCAGAGCCAGAGACCCAGAGGCCCCCAACACCTCATCACTGAAGCAGACCAAAAATGAACCCAACATGGCTCAGGGAAATTTTGCAGAAGAGGGGGTGGAAAGAATGTCAGAGCCACATGTTGGGTCATGATATGCAGACATTTATCCTACCCATAACTGTGGGCTAACTCCAGAATCCATGACCCATATAACCTCAACAATGAGGGGCCAAGGGATGGGGGTAGGTAATGGATGAGCCTAATAATGGTACCAAATTGACTGTATTTGATGAGTACAAAACTAATTTATAAAAAATAAAAATAAAAATGAAAATAAAAATAAAAATAAAAATAACATCTGGAGAATAGGATTGGTAGATAACCCAATACATGAAATTTGTTAATAAACATAAACCAATGAAATTGTCCAAAATTCAAACAAGAAAAATAACTGAGAAAAAAAAATGATGTGAATATGGAGAACTTTAAGATGCCTAACCTATATGAAACTGAAATTCCTGGAGTGAAAATGATTTAAAAATGACAAAGTAATAACATTTTTCCAAATTTGATGAAAATAATAGAACCCACAGATGCAGGACTAAACCTATTCCAAGAAAATAATTCAGATCCAAGATTAGGACAAGCCTTAAAAATAGAGAAAATAAGCTGGCTATGGTGGTACAAGCCTTTAATAACAGCACTTGTGAGGCTGAGGTAGGAGGATAGTCATGAGTTCTGGCTCAGCCTGAACTACAGTTAAACCCTTCACCCCAAAACAAGAGAAAACAACAAGGAGAAAGAGAGAGAGAGAGAGAAAAAGAGAGAGAACCAGGGAGAATAACATGTTGAATAAGGAGAGAGGAAATCTATCAACAGTGAGGCAACGTCTTTAAAGACCTGAACAAATTCTCAACTTCTATTCCCTGTGAAAATGCCTTTTAAATCTGAAAATGAAATAAAAATTTAATGACACATACCAAAAAATCTGAAAGGATTTATTACCAATAGGCTTCAAACATTAGAAACATAAGATTTAATCATCTGGAAGAAGAAAAATGATAAGAAATAGAAATCCAAATCTATCCAAAGACAAAGGAAACTGAATGTATAAATATAAAGGTAAAGGTAAAACATTCTTTAAATTTCAAGATAATTTACTGTTTAGACATAAGTAATAATGAATTGTGAAGTATATAATAAAGAGATATGAAACACAGTACAGAGGATGAAAGAGAGAAAATGGAAAGGTACTAGTGTAACTTTCCTGCACAGGCAGTCATATAGTGTAATTTGAACACCAGTCTTAGACAAGAGGAAGCTGTATCTAATAAACCCTACAGCAGTAAGTATGAAAATAATTAAGTTACCTAATAAGTCAGCAAAACAGATGAAACTGCAAAACAGAAGGTAAGCCCCTACTGCTGAAGATACTGCACCCTGCCAATGCAGAACACTGGGAGATCCGGCTGAATCTGGAAGGAAGACAGTTCCCAGATGTTTAACCTGTGTAGTGCTGAAAAGTGCTACATGAGCTGCTGGGAGAAAATGGCCAGCAAGTTTTTTGAGTAAGCAGAGGACACTGCTAGATGAAAACAACCAACCTAACAAATTGTACACACCTGTGCAATAGTGGCATAGAGCCTAGCTGGGTAACCAGTGGCTCTTTGATTGGCTAAGTGATCCACTCAATGGAAAGGAACCCAGCCCTGGAAGAAGGAACCAAGTCAGAACCCTATGGAGACCAAGATAATGGACTGCAATGAGAATCTCCCACTCCCTTTTGTCCAAAAGTGAGGCTACAATCATCGAAATCTCTCTAGATTAGCAGTGCTCCCCTTTAACCTATCCTGATCTCATTCTCCATTGAAGAATCTGTTTTTGTTTTTCAGAAAGCACTGAGAACCAAAGGAAACCACAATCTACCAACAAGACAAGGATAGATAGCTGACTCCCTGACAGGAGATGAGCCACCTCTCACACAGCAGCCAGGGCCCAGGTGAAAACACAGAGGAACTGGTGAGATGAGCAAGCATGCTGCTTCCACTGTGAGCTTGACAACCTGGACCCGGGTGGTGTAGACAGACACTGAGGACACTCAAAACCCACCAAAGCAGAAATCCAGAAGCTGCTGAGAGCTCAACACTACAGTAGAACTAAAACACAAACACCAAGGCTCAGGAAGTTTGCAGAAGAGCAGGCAGAAAGAAAGTAAGAGCCACAAGGTGGGAAGGAATACCCAGAGACACAGCCCTCTCCACAGTGACTACTGCTGCTCTCACAACCTGGTAGTGAATACCAGCAATCCCACTAAGGAGGGCTGTCAGTGGCATGGGACAGAAAGGAGGGAAATGATGGTACCAAAATATGAAGTGTCTATACAAAGTTTCTACTTAATAAAAACAAAAACCCTCAAGTAATCCAAAAGAAGAACAAAAGAAACATCAAACCAAAAGGATAAGATAAATAAAATAGCAAAATGTTGTACTTAAACTCAACCATATCAATAATCACATTACAAGCAAGTCATTTAAATGACAATTAAAAACAAAAGATTGATCAAATAACATGTTGCGGGCTGGAGAGATGGCTTAGCAGTTAAGCGCTTGCCTGTGAAGCCTAAGGATCCCAGTTCAAGGCTTGATTCTCCAGGACCCACGTTAGCCAGATGCACAAGGGGGCGCACGCATCTGGAGTTCGTTTGCAGTGGCTGGAAGCTCTGGCATGCTCATTCTCTCTCTTTCTCTCTATCTGCCTCTTCCTCTCTCTGTCACTCTCAAATAAATAAATAAAAATGAACAAAAAAATTAAAAAAATAACATGCTGCTTACAAGTAATTTTCATTTTAAATATGGTGACATGAGTAGGTTAAAATTGAAAAGGAAATCAAGGGCTGGAGAGATGGCTTAGCAGTTAAGGCACTTGCTTGCGAAGCCTAAAGGCACAGGTTTGATTCTCCTGGTCCCATGTAAGCCAGATGCATATAGTGGCACATGCATCTGAAGTTCATTTTCAGTGGCTAGAGTTCCTGGTGCACCCATTCTCTCATTCCCTCCCTCCCTTCCTTTCTTTCTCACTCTGTCTCTAACAAATACATTTTAAAAATAAGAAAAAAGAACAATAAAGGAAATTAAAGATATACTAAAGCAAATTTTTCAACATTTGAAAAATCATTTACTATAATTTCCCATGTTTGCAGACTAAAAGAGATACTGTGATAGTTTTAAGCTATGTGAAAGAATATATAACAAATTTGACATCCAAGCATTCACAATAAGAAATCTCAATAAAGTAGGAATAGAGAGAAACTCTTCATCCTGACAAGGAATATCTATGAAAGAACAACACTAACATTGTATATAACTGAGAAAAAATAAAAGTTGGAATAGAGATTAAGAACAAGGAAGGGTACTTGCTCTGACCAGTTCTGTCCAGCACTCTTCTACTAGTTGTTGCCTACTCAAGATAAGTAGATATTTGAAAGTAAGAAGCAAATCTGTCTTCATTAACAGATGGTGAAATACCACCATTCTCTCTCTCTCTCTTTCTCCCTTCCTATTTCTCTCTTTCTCAAATAAATAAATAAAATAAAATAAAAAAGAAGTTGTAATGTTAATTGTAATACTATACAAACTATGAAAAAGTAATATATATATATATATATATATATATATATATGCTACACAAACGAAGTTATTTAAAGTACCCAACAATGGATTAAGTGAACAATGGCTGTTTAAAACAATACAATGCTGAAATGGGATGGAGGAACACAAGATATAAAACACATTAGACATATAGAACATATAGAAAAATGACAGAAAGAAGTTCTTCCAAATCAGTAACTATATTAAGTATAAATGGAGTAAATAATCTAAAAACCAGAGATGGATAAAGAAAAAACTAATGTCATTGATAGTGTATTCATAAAGAATAAAATGCTTTTAGATAAATTAATCAGAAGAATTGAACTTGTATACTGATAAACCTGTTAGGGCAAAGAAACAGGGCACAAAATCCTTGATATTGCAATATTCCGTTGATGTGAAATTTTGCGCAGTGCAAGTCCATAGAGACAGTAGATTCGTGATTGTCAGGGTTGGTGGGGGTGTGGTGACAGGATGTGAAGCGGTTGTTGGCAGGTAAAAGGTCTCTCCTGAGTATAAGTAAAATGTTCAGTCATTGGGTAGATACTATTTAGGTTAAATGACTCCATGAATATTTCAAAACCTGCACAAAGATCAGGGGATCCCTAGAGTCAAACAAGGCTGACAGCTTTCAGGACTCCCAACAGAAAAAAAAATTCAAGTTTGAAAAGATATTTTAAAAGAATTAAAAGGCTCAATATCAATCTTGGGTAAGCCAGGTATCTCTGAGGTAAAGTCCACTTAACGGGGTTATAATCTCCTTACAGCTCACATTTGGGGTGGCTGGAATGCAGTTTTCGTTAGGATATGACAGAGCCAAAGAAGAGGGAGAAAGAGAGAAAAATTGAGGTGAAGAAGAAATATGAGAGGACTGAGAATTCTATCATGAAGAAAAAAGAAAAGTTTTGACTATGATTATTAACATATGAAAGTGAACGGAAACATTTAGAAAAGAAACTGCCAAGTTTCTTGCAAAGAAATCCCAAGTCAAGTCTGATAATCTCATGATTACCTGCTAAACATTAAAACTGTCATTGTAAATCCAAACTGTCAAGTGCAGGGACACTAATTTCAGAATTGGACAAAAAAAAAAAAAAAAAAAAAAGGACTTGTAAGAAAGTGGAGACATGTCAAAGGAGAAAAACGACCAAGGAAATTCTCCCTGAAAAGAGCAAATGGGAGCCTCACAACGGGCCTAGTGTTTACCGGAGTAGAGGGATGCCGTGTGACTGACCCCAGAGAGTCCCAACTTCCACCGACTCATGACTTCGGTAGAGTCTCCATTTCTGCTATTTTCAAACGGAAATCTTAAATTGTAGCTTTCCCATGCAATCTTCATTATTTTACAGGGTTTTTTAAAAAAATATATTTTCAGTTTGGTGACAGAAATGTGAAAAGTCTAAGAAGTTTTGTAAATGCTGGCTTCACAAGAAAAAACTGATTTGGGGGCCAACATGACAGAGCTCCTCAACAAAGTGGTCATACAGAGTACTTTCCAAGGGCTGGAGAGATGGCTTAGCGGTTAAGCGCTTGCCTGTGAAGCCTAAGGACCCCGTTTGAGGCTCGACTCCCCAGGACCCACGTTAGCCAGATGCACAAGGGGGCGCACGCGTCTGGAGTTCGTTTGCAGTGGCTGGAAGCCCTGGCATGCCCATTTTCTCTCTCTGTATCTGCCTCTTTCTCTCTCTGTATGTCACTCTCAAAGAAGAAAATAAAAATAACAAAAAGAAAATTAAAACAGAGTACTTTCCAAGATTATAAGACCACAGACCATGTTTCTTTGGATTTTTTAATCTCATTTCCAGAACGACTAGGAAATTTCTTCTCTACAGAAAAGAAGAAATTAGCTCAATTCAAACTTTCAGAAAATATGTACATTTAGACATACAAGCAAAGAAAATGCTGAAAAAAAATTAAGAAAAGGAACAAAGGAGAGAAAGACAGAGATTTTGAGATAGTTATGAGTCTTTATCTATTGAGAAAGAGTGCCAAGGGTAAGGAAATGTTGCTTAACAATGTCAGATGTTCTCAGAGGTCATGACAATTGAAGAAGTCACTGAGACTATAAACGAATGGTACAGTTAAAGGTTAGGGCTATAAACTTGTCACTCTCCTAGGAAGAGTGACCTCTCTCTGTGCAGCCATTGAAAGTGTCTATTTCCTGAGGCTGGAGAGATGGATCAGCGGTTAAAGGCACTTGTTTACAAAGCCTGATATCCTGGGTTTGATTCCCCAGTGCTCAAGTAAAGCCAGATATACAAAGTAGCGCGTGAGTTTGTTCGCAGTGGCTAGAGGCCCTGGCATGTCCATACTCTCCGTACTCACTTCAAGTCTCAAATAAAAATATAGTTTCTCCTTCCTAGATTCAGGAAGTAATACTTAGGTGCAATCCAGAACTCAGAGGATAATGGCACAAAAGAAGATGTAGTGTCTACACGCAAGAGCTTGCGGTCAGTGAAGGTGCTCACTGGAAGCAGACAAAGGTGGAGGCCACCACTGCTCTGCTACGGTGGAACGGAAGGAGCCCTGGAAGTTATTCCTGTTAACTTCTCCGGAGTTCTCTTTGTTAGGCAACCTTCTGCCCTGGCTTGGTGTGTTTGTTGAACTGGATTCCATGAAGATATAGTTTAATGTCCACAGTAGGTTCAGGCTATCTCTGCCACTGTGCATTAACTTATTGGTGAAAGGTTTATCTATTGGAAAAAAAGGAGTTAAATTATTTTGGAGCCCGCTGTTTACTATCAATCAGCTCTTGAAAAATAAATGAAGATCTATTTCTAAAGATAAAGTCAGGGGCTGGAGAGATGACTCAGTGGTTAACACACTTGCTTGCAAAGCCAAAAGACCCAGGGTTGATTCCCTAGTGCCCATGTAAGCCAGATGCACAAGGTGGCACTGGTGTCTGGATTTTGCTTGCAGTTGCAGGAGGCCCTTGCGTGCTCTCCGCGCCCCCCCCTCTCTTTCTCTCCCTCTCTGCCTTTTTCTCTGTCTCTCTCAAATAAATAAATCAAATATCAAAAAAAGCTAAAGCCAAACTCTACTTCAGATTCTGCCTTAACTCAGACAACTGTATGTGAATGTGTGTGCACACATGCAAGGAGGGCACATGCGAAGGTCTAAGAACAGCTTTGGGTGTCAGACCTGGCCTTGCATCTTGTTTGATTCAAACGTCTCTTGTTCGCTCTGGGTTAGCAAGGCTAGTTGGACCACCTGGCTTTCAGGCAATTCTGCTATCTCTGCCTCTGTTCTCACCGTGAGTATTCTGGAATTACAGCTCTAAGTACTACAGCACCCAGCTTTACAAGGGTGCAGCAAGTGTTTTACCCACTGAGCCATCTCCCTGGTCCCCAATTTTGTTTTGATAACAGTGGCAAGTCCTTAAACTGTTTGAGCCTAATTTTTTTTTTTTGCCATCTATTATGAGACATGAATGATATTAAAGTACTAGTCCCTGGGGCTGAAGAGAGATGGCCCAGTGGTTAAGGTGCTTGTCTGCAAGGCCTAAGGACCCACGTTTGGTTTTCTAGTACCTACATAAAGCCAGATGCACAAAGTAGTGCATGCATCTGGAGTTTTGTAGCAATAGTCATAGATGTGCAAGTATCTTTGTGGTTGACAGTCTTTTGGATATATACCCAGGAGTGAAAAAGATGAATATCATGTAGTCATATTTTTAATTTTTTAAAATAACTTATTTTTATTTACTTATTTGAGAGACGGGGACTGTTGCAGTCAGGTTCGCATTGCTGGTAGAAATCACCCAACCAAGAGCAGCTTGTGGGAAAAAGAGATTTATTTTGGCTTATAGGCTCCAGGGGGAAGCTCCACGATGGCAGGGAAAATGCAGGCATGAGCAGAGGGTGGACATCATCCCCTGGCCAACATAAGGTGGACCATAGCAGCAGGAGACTGTGCCAAACACTGGCATGGGGAAACTGGCTATAGCACCCAATGTCCGCCCCCAACAGTACACCGCCTCCAGGAGGATTAAATTCCCAATTGCCATCAGCTGGGGAACCTAGGATCCAGAACACCTAAGTTTATGGGGAACATCTGACTCAAACTACCACAGGGGCAGAGAGAGGGAGAGAGAGAGAGAATGGGTGCACCAGGGCATCTAGCTAGTGCAAACGAACTCCAGATGTATGTGCCACTTTGGGCATCTGGCTAACGTGGGTCCTGGGGAATTGAACCTGGGTCCTTTAGCCTTGCAGGCAAGCACCTTCCCTGCTAAGCCATCTCTCCTCTCCAGCCCATATTTTTAATTATTTTCACAAATGTCAATATTAACTTCTACAATGGCTAAACAAGTTTGCAGTACCACCAGCAGCGAACATGGGTTTCTCTTTCCCCACATTCTAATCAGGATTTGTTGTCATATATTTCTTTTTTAAAATTTTTATTTATTTATTTATTCGAGTGGGAGAGAGAGAGGAAGAGGAAAATACAGAGAGAGAATGGGCACACCAAGCCTCTAGCTATTGCAAATTCCAGACATATGCACCACCTTGTACATCTGGCTTATGTGGCTCCTGGGGAATCGAGCCTCGAACCGGGGTCCTTCGGCTTCGCAGGTAAGCACCTTAACCACTAAACTATCTCTCCAGCCCCTGTTGTCATATATTTCTTGATGATTGCTATTTTACTCTGTTGAGATGGACTCTCAAAGCAGTTTTAATTTACATTTCTCTGATTGGTAAGGATATTGAACACTTTTTTGAATATTTGCTGGGTATTTGTATTTCTTCTTTTGAGAACAGTCTATTCAGTTCATTAGCTCATTTGTTGACGTCTGGATTTCAATGTTTTAAGTTTTGTAGTTCTTTATATGTCCTAGACATTGATCTCCTGTGTGATGTGTAGTTGGCAAAGATTTCTTTTCCCCGTCCTGTAGGCTGTCTCTTCACTCTATGATTGTTTCTGCTGCTGTGCAGAAGTTTGTAAATTTCCTATCACTCTACTTGTAAATTCTTAGGATTATTCCCTGTGTTACTGGAGTCCTGTTCATCAAGTCTTTGCCTATATCTTGAGGTGTATTGTCCATGTTTTCTTCTAGCAGTTTCAGGGTTTGATATTTTACATTCAGGTCTTTGATCCATTTGAAATTGACTTTAGTGCAGGATGAAATATGTGGATCTAGTTTCATTCCTCTTTTGAGTGTACATTGTATACCTGTTCGTGTGTGTGTGTGTGTGTGTGTGTGTGTGTGTGTGTATACAGGTGTGCATGCACATATGTGCATGTGCTTGTTGAGGCCACAGGACAAGCTTGGGTGTTGCTCCTCAGAAACACTATTCACCTTTGGGGCAATCAGAGTCTCTCATTGGCCTGGAGCTCACCAATTAGACTAGAGTGAGTAACCAGAAAGCCCCAGAGATCCTTCAGCCTCTGCTTCACCAACACCATGATTTCAAGTGTGTGCCACTATGCCCAGCATCTTCACATTTTCTGGTTTCCAGAGATCAGATTAAGGTCCTAATGCTTGCACAACAAGCACCTTATTAATGGTACTATCTTTCTAGTCCCTGGTTTCATTCTTCTACCTGAGAAAAACTCAATTTTCATAACACCATTTGTCAAAATGACTTCTTCCAATATGTATTTTGACATCTTTGAAATCTAAATATAACTGTGTGGATTTGTTTCCTGTGTGCCCTATTTTTTTTTAAAAAGTTTTGTTTGTTTATTTTTATTTATTTATTTATTTGTGAGCGACAGAGAGAGAAAGAGGCAGATAGGAGAGAGAATGGGGACACACCAGGGCCTCCAGCCACTGCAATGAACTCCAGACACGTGCACCCCCTTGTGCATCTGGCTAATGTGGGTCCTGGGGAATCAAGCCTCGAACTGGGGTCCTTAGGCTTCAGAGGCAAGCGTTTAGCTGCTAAGCCATCTCTCCAGCCCTGTGTGCTCTATTTGATTCCACTCATCTGCATGACTGTTTCTGTGCCAGTAACATGCTCTGTTGTTACTATGGTTGTGTGCTATAACCTGAGGTATCATCAGTTCTCCAGAATTGCTCTTTTTGCTCCTAAAGATAGCTTTAGCTATTCAAGCTCTTTTTGTGGCCATGTGGATTTTAGGATTTTTTTTTTCAGGTTCTATGAAGGATGCTATCTGTAGACTTCTTTCATACTCTGTATACTCAAAGCAAAGTCATCCACTTCAACTTGGGCCAAGTGCAAACCCTGCTGTCCTTCTGTGAGGATTCCCACTGGAGATCAGGAGTATCTGAGCTTTCCCTGAGGCCAGAGTCCACTGGAGTTGCCTTAGGAACCAAAATGGTAATGAAGATCCAGTAACTTAAGAAGGGTCGTTTTCTTCTTATAGTAAAGAAGTGCTA
Organism: Dipus sagitta; assembly: GCA_036346955.1. Classification (NCBI taxonomy): domain Eukaryota; kingdom Metazoa; phylum Chordata; class Mammalia; order Rodentia; family Dipodidae; genus Dipus; species Dipus sagitta. Next base: position 184,260,005 of record CM070771.1, read on the forward strand.
AGTAGTTTATTCACGTTATCTCCTTTAATCATCACAGACACCCTCTCTGCTTGGCAATAGTGCTCTTCTTTTACAAAGTGAAATCTACATTATCTTGTAATTTATTCAAATTTATGCAGCTAATAATTGGCTGAGCTGGGATTCCACTGTGTTTCGTCTGATTCTGAGTCACCTTCTCACCTTTCCAGAAATCAAGGTTCCTCAGGATCTCTAGGACCACATCTTAAATGAAACAAACACCAACTGATCTCTCTTTATTTTCAATGTTAGGAAAATATTATTTACTGATCAAAGACAAGCCATCTAGTTTCAAGACCACTCACTTACAATGCAGTCAAGGATGGCGGTGCCTTACATCATCCATAAGGGTGCATTTTCCAAAGATTTCCAAATGTAACTCACTTCCGTGGGGAGGCAACGTGTGCCAGGAAGCCACTCTAGATTAGGATAACAAATAGTATTGAACTAGATAAACAGACCTGCAGAAAAACAACCTATTAAAAATTAGACTGTGCTATTAGTTGGCAAACCTTTCATGTTCAGGACATTTTGCAATAAAAAAATTCTATGGTTCTGTTTTCAGATAAAAACTTTAAAAAAAAATCCTGAGAAATAGGTCAACTTAAATGGACCATGAGACAACAGCTCCTCCTACAGTATCTGAGCAGGTAACATTTCAAAGCTTTCTTGATGGATTCATCTTTAGAAAATTAACCTGCTCTTGAATTCCATTCTTTCTCTTCCTAGCCAACTTTCCTGCCCCTGTCAGGAAATTCCAGGTTTTCACAACCCTAGGAATCTTCTCTTTTATCAGAAGCTCTGCCGGAATTACACTGAACCTCACTTATTACTTACTGGAAAGTGGCTAAGACCCCACTAAGTTGCCCTATAAGCAATAAAAAGGGGATCTTTTTAAGTTGTTTGCATGCGTGAAAGGTTAGTTTCACAGTGTTATTACAAGGGACTCACATGTCCATAATCCCCGGTTAAGGAGTCTAGGGATCAGTAGGGAAGGAAGCCATCTCAACTGATTTTGCCCATGGACTTGGAAATCCTAGGTCATTAAACATTGGCCTTGGGCCTGCTTCCTCTTAATGTCTAGACTCAATTTCTAGTCTGACCACAAGGTGGCACCCCTCCCCAGCAGTTAACATCAGGCAGGGTCTCCAGGCACTATATACACAATAGGCAAAAAAAAAAAAAAAAAAAAAGTTGTGTAAAAGCATCCCAGGGACCCCTCACAAACACCTTTTACTATATATTTTTTTGGTTTGTTTCTTTGGAGTTTTTGCCAAAAAGGTCTATTAAGTCAGCAAACTATTTCTAAATGAAGCTTCAGAAACAAGGAAAACGATTGTGATCTATTATTATATCCTAAATGCCAGTTAATATTTAGTTACCACTGCTTTAATCTGTAAATCATAAATTATCACTGTTTAGAAAAGAACAGATAAAGCCTTTTGCAGAAACATTTATAATCCTTTTTGTTCACACTACCCATGAATAATGATTGCCTTTCCTCTAGTAAAATTTCCCATGTTTGAGATGAGCTTTCAGAATTTGAGGGGTAGGATGGGGGAAAGTGGCGGAGAAGGGGACTTGGCAGAATTTCTGCTGGGGAATTGTGAGGTGCTCTCGATCCTGGAATCAGAACAGGCTCAAATACACACACATACACGCGTAGACGAGTGTGCCCGCAGACCCTCCACTCTTCGCCTCACTCCCCAGAGGCAGGGTCAGAGGAAGCGGCCCCTCTGCCTGAGGTGCTCCTGCAGCAAGTCCCAGGCAAAGCCTTTGTGCTCATCAGGCCCTCTCTCCCCTCCCTCGAAACACACATTGGCTAAAGGTATCAAGATTGTATCTAGACCTTTGTTGATAAATGCCAGAGAAAACTTGGTTCTCACACGGAGTTCAAGAAACCTGTACCTTTGGTAGAACCCAGAGGCTTTTCCTGTGCAGAAAAGAAATGTTAGGGAGGGGGCAGGCGTGGTGGGTAGTTACACACAACACATTATCCCTCAAAACATAACCAAAGTGGCATCATTTAGGAGAAATCTATGTTTGTATTTTCCGGGTTTTTCTTTTTTTCTTTTTTTCTTGTTTTGTTGTTGTTGGTTTTTCTTTAAATCTTCCTCCCACACCAAGGATCTGCTTCTCCCCTCTCTTCCTTTCTTAAAGTGCCACCACAATTTCCCTAAGCCTGATTTTAGGTTCCTGAACGAAGCATGAGCTCCCCCTACCGACATTTGGGGAGAAAGACAGGATTTCTCAATCTGACTACAGTTTGGCCCAACTTGCAAAAGTGTTTAAACACACACACTTGAAAATTCATGTATCTGGAGCGATCATTTAGTTTAACCTTCAGATTTTTTTTTTAAACAAACATATTAGTGAAAATACGTGTGATAGTCAGATCAACTTTCTGTTCCACTCTGCTGGGGTTGCATGTTCAGACAGGACCCATTCATGTGGCTTTGATAAAGTGTATCAAATTTCCTAATCCATCCCATGGCGTTTTCTTCACTGCACAGGATCCTGAGATGCAAGAATGGGATCCAGGTATAGTCAGCGGTGTCTAGAGACCACATTTACAGAGAAGATTTTTAGATGGGGGGGAGACCAAAACAACAACTTCATATTCCCCAGTTCTATATTGAATTGACTATGAACATGTTACTTCCCCTTCTTCCTTTACAATAGCCTGATGGGTATATTCTGAAGTCTTATAATAGGTGAGAATAGAATTGCCCCAGCAGTCTCTTACTTGTCATTACTTGGGACATTCACCCTGCAAATGCTTATGCGCTCTAACACGACCCTTCGTTTCCCAAGTATAAATATCGAGGAGATAAGTTTGCCTCATCTAGACTCCCACCCCAGCAGATGAAACAGGCAATGGTGGGGCTTAGGGCATTGGAAGCACCCCACAAGACCTGGGTAGTGGGACCTCTGAAGGGCACTTTGGTCTTTAGGGTACTTTCTTCTCTCTTCAGGAATCCAGTCAGGCTATTGCTGTCACCCAGCCCATTTTAGACTGGTGGTAAGAGAAGTCTTCTTCTTGGCAACTTTGGGCTTCCAGTACTTCATTTAAAATTGAATAATATGGGTGCGAGGGAGGGATTAGCGGTTAAGGAGATTGCCTGCAAAGCCAAAAGACCCAGGTTCAATTCCGCAGGACCCACATAAGCCACATGCACAAGGTAATGCTTATGTCTGGAGTTCCTTTACAATAGCTGGAGGCCCTAGCATGTCCATTGTTTCTCTCTCTCTCTCAAATAAATAACTAAATACACTTTTTAAAAACTGTGTTAAAAATCAATTAGTCGCTAAATGCCTTGAAAATGCTAGCCTACCCCTACTATCTCAAAAGCCAGTAATAATGTGCTCTCATCATAACTAGCTCAGAGGTGGAAATATCTTTAGGAGCATTAAATGAATAGGTTTCGGCCCCTGTGAAATTTTGCACACATGAACGCTGTAACATTGATCCATCCAGTGGAAAGTAGCACCACCCAGAATAGCGAGGTCACCTCCTAGGCTGTGTGCTCCAAATGTGAAGCGTTTTAACATCTACAGCCAACCTTTAGTCCAAAAACAAATATTTTGACATTTCAAAACAGAATAAAGCTTAACAGAGAACAAAAGATTTCAGAATGGGGCATGGAGAGATGGCTTAGTGGTTAAGGCACTTGCCTACAAAGCCAAAGGACCCAGATCGATCCCCCATGGCCCATCTAAATCAGATGTACAAGGTGGCACATGTGTCTGGAGTTGGTTTGCAGGGCTGGAGGCCCTGGAGTGCCCATTCTCTCTCTCTCTCTCTCTTCCTCTCTCCTTCTTTTTTTTTCCTCTCTCTCAAATAAATAAAAAAAATTAAAAAATATTTCAGAGTGGCTTTTACCCAGGTATTAAGAAGTGATAGAGTAGACCATGGAGCAGGGGAAAATCCCAAAGAGAACACAGGAAGGACATATCACATGCTCTCGATGGTGGAGTTGGCCAGGTATCAAGCACAAATGGTCTCCCTTAATTTTCCTGCTACCTTTGGGATAGAGATCAAAAAGCTGGAGCATAAATACCCACAGTCCCTGAATTTGGGTTGGTGCGTGGCTTTTGTTCCATATCCCTGAATTTTGGGATTATAAAATGCATTTAAAATAACTTTAAACCTATAATGCCACACTGGCGTGACACAGCAGAGCAATAGTTCAGGGAAAGCCTGAAGATGACTTGCAGACTGTGGCCCATGACAGAAATCAATGAGTTAGAAAATCTCAGAGAAGGTGCATGGACTTAAAAGGAAAGAAACTAAGACTGAAAGAAGTAAGGGTCTTAAACTAGAGCTGATGGTCACCAGCATGAGTCCAATCACTACATGATCTGCTGGTACCTTGAGGATACTGGGAACAAGAAGGAACTAGGGACCTCTCAGAGGAAGCCAGAGATGAGCTAAAGGAAGATTCCTGTCTTAGAGGCTACGGTGTTCCGCTGCTGATCTGAAGGTACTCAATCCATATCTGCACCCACTTCAGAAGGAGAAAGACGCTCACAAAATGGGGAAACAGTAATTTTATGGATTTCCCCCTTTATAGTAAATGTATATATCTAGAATGGTAGTAGAGATGGCTTGCACTGCAAGTCAAGGCTTATTTTGTGCTTCTCTTCCTAGCTTTTCATTGAGTAACATCATGTTGGTGACTTGAAATTAGGCACAGTGAATGTATTTATGTGATGGAAATTGGCGGATGCTACAAGTAAGAGAGCTATCATCTCAGAAAGTTGATTACCAAACATGGGCCAGTACATTATTAAACTTACATGCATGTATGTGTATACTTATGTATGTGTGGGTGTAATCATCAGAAATTTTTCGAACAGAAAGAGATGAAGTTTCTTTTATTAATTTATTATTTTGTCTCATTTCACAATCCAAAACATGCATGAGCATGCACGTGCTTGTGTGTGTGCGTGTGCGCACACACAGAGACCCCATTATCTTATCATGGAAATGTGACTTCAAAGCAAGATGAGACCTATTACCATTCATCCTGTATATCTGAGTCATGGAAAGCAATTTTCAACCCTGCTATGCTTTCTAGGAAGAAGTATCCTTTTGAGCCGTTACTGGAAATGTCAGCTGCACCAATCTTTGTCATCTTGCAGTTGACAAAACAGGCGCTTTCCATGTGAGTAACTCTGCATTTGACCCTCAGCTCAAACCTGTACTATGTGGTCCTTTCAGCCTCCATGTCCTCATCTATACCTGCTAGACAACCTACCCCCACCTGCCTGTGCAACTGGGAACAGTGGAGGGAGACAAAGTGCTAGTTAATGTCAGGCTAAAGAAACAATGGCTACAAGTAAAGGGGCACTTTCCCAGTTAGCCACAACAGTCATTTTCTCTGTCATTTGTGGTGAGCTGCAGAGGGCCCCTTTGGAATAGTTATGGAGAGGACCATAGTACGCCACAGCATAGGGGCCAGCCCATGTTGTTTACAGACAATTTATGAGCTTGCAGGCGGCCAGGTGTGGTACCCAGAGAAGGTAGGAGAGAGGGAACCTTGCTTCAGAGTTCAGCAGGGCAAGCCCAGTGGAGCGTGTGCCCCATGTGTTCTCCAAACTAAAAACCCTAAGGCTGGACACAGAGGAATGTGTGCAAAGGAGTTCTCTCAAAACAGATGCAGGCAGTAGGCAAAGTGCTTGCCATACAAGCACCAAAGTTCAACCGCTACAGCGCATGGAAGAACTGTTGTCCATGGTGGCATGTGCCTGCCGTCCCAGCACTCCAAGAAGAGCCTAATTGCTGAGCTCCCTGCCAGTGAGAGACCCTGTCTCAAAAAGAGGTGGATGGGGCCTAGAGAGATGGTTCAGTGGTTAAGATGTTTGCCTGTAAAACATAAGGACCTGGGTTTGATTTCCCAGTAACCATGTAAAGCCAGATGCACAAGGTAGTGCATGCGTCTGGAGATTGTTTGCAGTGTCTGGAGGCCCTGGCATACCCAGTCTCTCTTTCTCTATCTTCTTCTTTTCTCTCTCTTAAATAAATAAATAAGTAAAATATTTTTAAAAAGCGGTGGATTGTAAGAGGGAGTCAGGTAGCTTTGTCAGGCAGTTAGGAGGACTCTGGGTCCCTGAAAGCATCCTTGCAGTCTCCACTCTGCTGGAGATGAAAGTATGATCTGACTTCTTATGTCTTTCCTCAATCTGTTTTTTATTCCACAAATAACCTGGGCCCCTCCCGGAAGGGATGTCTTCTTTCCTAGGATTTAATCCTAACATTGTGGTTGGTCAAGTTCAGTCCCTAGAAGTTGGCATCATGGGTAGCCTCTTCCAGAGACAGAACCTAGCTGAGACCAATCACCTGTCTATCCAGCTCACCTGAGCCAGAGGGTAGGGCCCATCACCATAAGGTTATAAATGCATTTACAAGGGGAGGGCAAGCTCTCTTGGTGCCTGCTCACCACTCATGAAACTCCAGGTTCTGGTGAGTCACCCCACTCCCACCCTGACCCCTATTCCAACACGGCCTCTTTACCCCTCCTACCCTCCACAGGGCAGGAGCTCTTTTGTACTTTCTTTTCTTTCCTGTCTGATTCCCTTTTTAGGGTTTTTCCAGGCCCATCACATGGGCTCTCAGATCACGTGGGTGTATGTATTTTCCTCTCCTTGGTTCTATACTTCCCTAAATAAATATAATAATTTAATAATTATTCTTCTTAGTTTGATTTGCTTAGTTCTTTGGTTAAATACAAACACGAACCTAAGGTTTTGGGGTTCAAGGACTTTCCTGAACCCCTAATACCCTGTTTCAACGGGACTGGGAAGCTGGCTCACTGGATAAAGTATTTGGTACTTAAATTGGAATATCTTAAGTTTAATCCCCAGACCCCACATAAAAAGCCAGAATCTGTGACGGCCTTCTGTGATCCTAGCAGGCTGACACTGACAGAGAGCTGGGAGGTGGATATAGGAGAAGTTTCTGGAAGCTTGTGGTGAGCAATGCAAAGAATAACAGAGCAAGAATCCATAGCAAGAAACTGTGCCTCAAATGAGGTCCGTGGGCAAGGACCAACCTTGTTTTCTGACCGCATGCATACTAGGGCACACATTCACTTGCCTCATCCCCAAACGCATGCATGCACACACATGAACAAATAAATAATTTTTAAAAATTTTAAAACATGAGTGGCATTCCTGAGGAACGACACCTGGGTTTGTCTTCTGGCCTCCACATATCAGTGCTCACACATGCATGTGCACCCACATATGTGTGCATCCAAACATGTATATACACACATGCACACTACACATTTTTCCACCTAAAAAAAAAGCAGAACTGGGCTGCATATACACAGAGCTCCTTGAATGTGAAATATTGATGTGCAAAATAATAGACTAGCACTGGCCAGAACCGAAGACAGTAAGGGGCTGACACAGAATGAGAGCAAATCTATCACATGCCTCCCCCAGGAAACAGAAAGGGAGGCGAAAATTCTTCACATACAAAATGATACCTATAGTACTGGAGAGATGGCTTATCAGTTAAGCGCTTGCCTGTGAAGCCTAAGGACCTTGGTTCAAGGCTCGATTCCGCAGGACCCACATAAACCAGATGCACAAGGGGGCTCATGCATCTGGAGTTGGTTTGCAGTGGCTGGATGTCCTGGCTTGCCCATTCTCTCTCTATCTGCCTCTTTCTCTCTGTCTTTCACTGTCAAATAAATAATTAAAAATAAAAACAAAAAATTAAAAGTGATACCTGTAAAATTATGTCAAACTTCCATAACATGGTGTGTAAAGTCTTTGCATGCTTGTTTAACTTTATCTCTGCTATTCTGTACTTTCAATAAAATAATTTGCAATTAAAAAAAAAATAAAAATAAAAAACTAAATTGGCAAAAAAAAAAAAAAAAGAAAGGGAGGCGAATAAAAAAAAATAACTCAGAGAGGTGAACAGGGGCAGGAAAAGCCTTTTTTTATCCCCAATTAAGTGTGGCATGAAAGGATGATCTGTGTGAAGAGGAACAAGGCTGCTGACGGCAGAGATGCGAATGCCAAGCAGTGTTTTAATATTTGCTGTCGGCTGCTAGGAAGAAGAGCCTGGCTCATTGACAAAATTTCCTAACCTTTAATTACCCATTCCCCCAGGATAAATTAAAGAATGTGCCGTAATACCTGAGTTCTGGGTTAAGACTTCCAGAAGTTTTTAGACACTGCCCGGCAGGGGTTGGGGAATTTTCTTTGGCATTTTCATGCCCCGTGGGGTAGGAGACAAATAGCAGGAGATAAAGAGTTGAGAGTCCTTTTGGGCCTCTTCCTCCACCTGTGTCCACTGCCTTTCTCTTCAGCCTTTCACCCCCCACCCCAACTCCAAGCACATAAAAATCTTAAGCTATGAAGTAACTGGCATAACATAAAAAAAAAAAAAAAGAATCAAGAGTGAGGGGCCTCCAGGGAAAGATTCCAAGCAGTCACACTTACAAACTACTTTAGAGGATCAAAGAAAAGAAGAGTGGCTGGGCCTTCCTACCCGTCACATTCTCTTTTTGTTGGAATTCTTTGAAGATGTGGCATGGTCCTCCTGGGGCCAGCCTCCTTTAGTTGAGCTTTCAAGAGGAACTTGATAAGACTTCAATGCTAGAAATGGACATATAAGATATGAGAAACCAGAGTGAGGAGATAAGATTGAAGGCGCGGCTGATAGCAGAGAAAGAGCTGGCACAATGGGGCCTCTAAGCACAAGAAGCCAAAAGGACAGGCGAGAGCCTGAGTGTAGAAAGCCACTCTCTCTCATCTGCCCCTGATCAGCCATGCAAGTGGTATTTCTAACCAAAGATCAGTGAGCAGCAGAGCCTCAGCGCCTCTTGTGAGCTCCCATGATACCTTTGTTGGCATTAGTGAACTAGGGAATGGGGTGGGAAAATTGGTTAGAATGTTGTAAGCCCCCAGGGAGAACTCTTCCTTAGCATATCCACAAATACATGATATCATTTAGCTTGTCAATATACTTACATATTGATGAGCACTTGTCTTGTTTGATCACTAAGATGGACATAATAAGGGTGATGGGAGATGCTAAGCTCAAGATACATGAAGCACAATGGGGAAGAGGAGTCCTCAACAGCAAAATGTCAAAGACTACAAAGTGCTAAATAAATGCATTTGTGAAACTAAGAGTAAACAATGGTCAATATTCTTCTAAAAATTCCTTGAGAAGAAGGAAGATAATCTTATTATTTGGTTTATTTTCAGCCCTATATTAAGATTAGCCAGGGAAACAAAATTTATAAAATATATGCACACATATTATATATGTATATGTGTATTTATGTGTGTGTATATATATATATATACATATATACATATATATATATATATATATAATTTATAATTTATTATGGGTATTGGCTAAGGATGCTGAGAAGTCCAGTAGCCTCACTGACCTTGGGACAATATTTAGAGCTCTATGATTAGTGTAACTGAAATCCACTTTATAATTTTGTATTGGCAGTCCCAGGTAGTACAATGAGATAAGAAAAGGAAGCAAAAGACATACAAATTGGGAAGAAAGAAGTAAAAGTATAAAGATTCACAGGCAACAGGAAATCCCAAGTAATCAACAAAAACTACTTGGTGGGCTGGAGGAATGGCTTAGTGGTTAAGGTACTTGCCTACAAAGCCAAAGGACCCAGGTTTGATTCCCCAGGACCCACGTAAGCCAGATGCACAAGGTGGCACATTATGTCTGGAGTTCATTTGCAGTAGCTGGAGGTCCTGGCGCACCCATTCTCTCTCTCTCCCTCTCTCTCTCTCTTTCTCTCTCTCTCACTCTCTCCCAAATAAATAAATAAAAATAAAATGAAATATTTAAAAAAAATACTTAGTGATGGTTTCAGAGGTAAAAGGTGATAAAATACACAGAAATCCTTATATACTTCTTTATGTAGCAATGAAATATTAGGCATATACTTAATAAAAGTTATACAAGATCTGCAAACTGAGTACAATAGAACATTGTCAACAGAAATTAAGACTTAAATAAATGAAGGAATATACCATATTATGAATTGGAAAATATGGAAAAACTCAAGTCTACACAAACTTATGAGCAGGCTATAAAATTTGATTTAGGATGCAAAAGACCATAGTAAACTCACTATGATTTTGAAATATTGACAAAGAAAATTTACACTTCCAAATTTCAAAACTTATTACAAAGTTATGATATTTTAAAGATTAAAGCATGGACAAAACATAGCAATACAGTTCAGTAGAAAAGAATATTGACTTTGAAGAAGGCTTTTTGAGGTAATTTAATTAAAGCATATTATTTTGGGGCTAGGTAGGTTGCTCACAAGTTAAAGGCACCAACTTTGAAAGCCTGCTGTCCCAGGTTCAATTTTCTAATACCTACATAAAATCACATGCACAAAGTAGCACATGCATCTAAGGTTTATTTGCAGTGGCAAGAGGCCATGGCATGGACACCCCCCCCCCCGCAAAACACACCCTTTTTTTCCTCTTTTTCTCAAATAAATAAATAATTTTAAATAAAGTATTATTTTCAACAAATTGGACTAGAGCAATTGAGTAACAACAGGGGGCAAAAAGTGAGCTACAATCATTATCTCAAACCACAGATTTAAAAGACTGTAATGGGGGCAAGATAGATTGCTTAGCAGTTAAGGCACTTGCCTGCAAAGCCAAAGGATATAGGTTTAATTCCCCAGGATCCACATAAGCCAGATGCACAAGGTGTCACATGCAATTGGATTTCGTTTGCAGTGGCTGGATGCAGTGGTGTGCCTATTCTCTCACTCTCTTTCTCTCTCTCTCTCTCAAATAAATAAATAAAAATAAACTGTAATGGGGCTGGAGAGATGGCTTAATGGTTAAGGCACTTGCTTGCAAAGCCTAAGGACCCATGTTTGACTCTCCAGATCTCATATAAGCCAGACACACAAGGTGATGCAAGCATGCAAGTTTGCACATGCGCACAAGGTGGCACATGTGTCTGGAGTTTGATTGCAGTGGTTGGAGGCCTTTGTGTGCCAATTCTCTCCTTCTTTCTCTGTTGCAAAAAAAAAAAAATTACAGAAAATGTTGTTTTTAGTGCTGGGATTAAAGGCATGTGCCAACATCCCCAGCTTAATAAAATAATATTTTTTTAATAGAGGAGGTCTTTATAAACTTAAGGACAGTAAAATTTCTACATAGGGAAAAGATTCATCAATCAGAACTCTACCAAAGTTGAAAAACTTTTCAGAAGACACTTTAGAGAATGGGAAGGTAAAATGCAGATGGAAACAGGATATTTGCAACATGTACTGCAAGATCTAACCAGGGACATTTCAGTACACGTAAAGGAAATTGACCATCTCAGTGATAAAAAATATCCAAGACCAATAAGAAGCTGGCAATTGGGATGAGGAGACTGCTCAATTGATAAAGCACTTGCCACTTTAGCTAAACTACCTGAATTGGATCCCCAGTCCTCACACAGAAAGCTGGAAGCCTGCTGGGCTTCTGTAATCCTAGCTGATGATGATGGTGAGATAGGCGGCAGAGAATTTCCCAGAAGCTCGAGGCAAGTCCTAGCAAAGAATAGCAGAGCAAGAATCCAGAGCAAGAAATCCTGCCTCAGAAGACGTGGAAAGGCGAGGGTGGACTTGAAAGTTGCCCTTTGACCTCTACACGTGTGCCCACGTGCACACACACACACACACACACACACACAGAAATTGGCAAAAGATTGAACAGATACTTCCCAAAGAAGATACTCTACATTATGCAAATGACTATTAAGCACATGAAAAACATTTTGAATCATTATCAGTCAAGTAGAAACAAAATCATGAAGAGATATCACCATCCACTTATTAGAATTAAGCAAAACTTTGAGAGGCTGACAGGACCATATTTGGGCAAGCATGTGGAGGGACTCTGATGAGGGGAGTGCTGGGACTGGAAACTTGGCAGTTTCTCCCATGAACAAACACTTGCCATATGATCCAGAAATTCCTGTACATGAGCAATGCAAACATATGTCCACACAAAAGTTTTTATACAAACTCAAAACAACATGCATATGTATCAAGAGGTTAACATACTAAATCATGGTATACTCATGAAACAGCAATATTCATCAGTTAAAAGAAAGAAACTATGAATACGCACAGCACTGGTGGACCTGAAATACACAATAGTCAGATGTTATAACACTGCATGATTCTATGTACAGGAAAGTGCACTTTAGGCACGGAAAACAGTTCCATAGTTGGGTAAGGATGGGGCAAGGACATGCCCTATCAAGGGGAATGGAGGAAAAACTAAAATAATTAAACTACTTTTTGTTCTTATTAAACTGAAAATAGTCAAAGTTCTCAAGCCTCCTTAAACTGTACAAGTAAATTTGGGTCATTTCACTGTATATAAATTTTAACCTTAATAAAGTTGATAAAATAAGGCAAAACAGAGTTTGTATATGACCTGAGGGATCATATACATAGACATGTAACCAGAGATTCCTTTTTAAAATATATTTTATTTATTTATTTGTGTGTGTGTGTGTGTGTGTGAGAGAGAGAGAGAGAGAGAGAGAGACAGAGACAGAGAAAGAGAATGGGCATGCCAGGGCCTCCAGCCACTGCAAATGAGTTCCAGATGCATGCGCCCCTTGTGCATCTGGCTCACGTGAGTCCTGGGGAATCGAACCAAGGTCCTTTGGCTTTGTAGGCAAATGTCTTAAGCTGCTAAGCCCTCTCTCCAGCCCCAGGGATTCTTAAGTCAACCAATCAGTGAGATAATTTACATCAAGGGCAAAACAAGTATCTACTAACCGGCCTTTCATTTAGAATGGTTGGAACATAAAACCAGTAAATTAGTTAATATATGTAAAGTGCTTAGATTTAAACTCTAGTTGGTATCAATAAAGGTCAGCTACAGTCATCACTGCTGTGAAGAGTCAGGGTTCATGCTCGGCATGAAGAGGGCTACAATTATAAGCACTGCAGATATTCCCACTTATGAGGAGCTTAGGTTTTGGACCAAAGCAAACATCAATGAGCTTTGCTCAGTACAGGGGGTTGTCCCAAGGACACCTTTGGACAAATGGACCTATAGAAACATTGAAGCTTGCCAGATGTGGTGGCCCATGCCTTTAATGCCTGGGGGCTGAGGAAAGGGAATCACTTTGGGTTTGAGGACCACCTGGGCTAAATAAAATATGACCCTACCTCAAAGCGAACAAAGGACAAACAAAAAAGCAATATTGAAGCTCCCCAACATTTACCTAATGAACATTTATTTTATATTTTCTCTTGAAAAACGAATCACTGAGATTGCAAACGTGTGTACTTCCTACTATTGTTGCACAATTCACACTACAATCTTCATGCACACATTGGAACCAGAAATAACTTGTGTTTCCTGAAATTTTTGAATAAAATTTTTAAAATTATTTATTTCTTGGGGGAGGGCAGATACAGAGAATGGGTGCGCCAGGACCTCTAGCTACTGCAGATACACTCCGGACACATTCACCACCTTGTGCATCTGGCTTACATGGGTCCTGGGGAATTGAACCCTGGAATTGAACCTGGTCCTTAGGCTTCACAGGCAAATGCCTTAGCCATCAAGCCATGTTCATGGCCCCTGTATGAAAATTTTCTTGCTTGTTGTATTTGTCATTTAAAAAAGTGGAACTGTCCTTGAAGGAGGTGCCAAAAATCATGATTGCCTATTACAGGACTCGGCATTGGGGAAATGATACGAAGGTCAGAAGTCCCCACTCACTTCTAGCACGCTGGGATTACAGATGCCCACGACAGCATCTGATTTCCACACGGGTTCCAGAGATCTGAACTCAGGCACTCACACCCGTGAGGGAAGCACTTTTCCCGCCGAGCCACCTCCCCAGCCCCTTTTGTCTCTCTAACGACTTGCCATGTGATTTAGGCATCCCTGGGTACTGCAGTAAAACGCAGTGATGAGGACAGATCACCCTCAAGAAACTCTGTGAGTGACGTGCTCTATGGCCTTCCTAGAGACACTTGACCACTTTTGTCTCAATTATTGGCAAATCGGGGACAGCAGTAACAAGACTAGCTTACCCCACAGGGATGCTGTAAAAGCCAATTAACCATGGGCAGTGTCACTGACAACTGAAGGATCGGTACCATTATGGAGCTACAAAGTATCATCACTGGAGTGTGAGCGGAAAATGGAAAGCAGAGGCTTAGCAAGGAAAATCATGGGTCTACCTTGCAGCAGCTTCCTGATGAATTGCCAATAAAGCCTTGCTAATTTATTTCATCCTGCCAGTGTGGTGACTTGTACCTAATAGTCTCTGCAGATGACTGAGAGGAAGAGGGACAAAGCCAAGTCAAGTACAAAACATTGACAATATAAAACCTGGTACCGTCAGGGTTGCCTCTGACGCTGAGGTCTAACTATCCTTTTAAATTATATCTAGGATGTGGACTGAAGTAAGAGTGTGGCAGGGAGTCTGCTGTGAAGTCAGAAGGTAGGATGAAATCGGAAGATGCATTTTATCTGGAATCAGGAAGCCAAGGTTTCAGGCAATGACCTTCAGGATTTCAACTGGTCCTCAACAGCTTGGCATTCCCTGGCGAGGAACGAGACTCTTCATGTGGGGCTGATGACTGCCTATAAGCATTTGGGGAATGTGGGAAGCCTGTTTGGGCCATAGTGAATGGAATGCCTTAAGAATTGAAATAAATATAACAATATATAAACACTTAGGGAGCTTCAAGTTGGTAGTGTGCAGAAACAGCCTGGAAAATTTAAAGATTGTCTTCTAATTCAAGCCAATCTGCCAAGCCTCACCTGGGGAACGGGGCACAGTGCCAGCTTTGATGTGTTTATTACTGGCTCCTTGGGGTGAGCAGAAGAGAAAAAAAAAAAAACAAGCTTGCATATGAAAAATAAGAAAGGATCTTTAAGCACTAGAAGAGCCTACTGGGAAAAAAAAAGACATCTGCTCAACAAAAAGTTGATTCTGCCAGTTGACCAACAAGGAGATTTGAGGATTTAAATGAAAATCCGCAAACTTGGAATGCCTCAGGGCACTAAAGTATGTTGAAGACAATTGGAGATGGGACAATCAATTCAGCATGGGGAGAGAGCAACACCAGGGGTGATGGAATAATTCTCATTATTGGTGTCATTAATTCCTTCTTCCTTTATAATCACTGTCACTATTGTGTTTTTGTTACAGATGGGACACTGCAGTAAATGGTTTAGATATATTGTCACATTTAAGGATACCAATTCTATAAGCTAAAGACTAAAATTATTTCCATTTTAGACCCTGAGCAATCTAAGACTCAGGTTAAACGATTGTCCCATAACACACCAAAGTTCACAAATGCTGAGTATTGGACCCAAACCCTGAGATTCTGACTCCAAAGCCTTTGTTTGATTGTTACTATTCCCCCTCTCTTGAAACAATTTGGCAAGAAAACAAATCTTGAAGTAAACAGAAATTAGCCAGCTGTGATGGCACATGCCTGTTAATCCCAGCACTAGGGAGGCTGAGGCAAGAGGATGGTGAGTTAAGAGGCTAGTCTTGGACTGTACACTGAGATCTTGTCTCAAAAAGCAAGTAAACAGAATTTAAATTTCTATCTAGACTTATAGCTCAGATTAAATGCAGTAAGTGCTCTAAAAATGCCACTGAGAAGATGCTAAGGGAGGCCAGTGAACAAGAGATAAATTCTACTGGGCTTAAGAGAGTGGATGAAACAAAACCCCAGAGAGGGAAAGGCAGCACAGATGTAGATAAATAACTTTTCACTGTTTATTTTTCCTAATACTAAGTAGTTACCATTCCATAAAATCTTCATGGCAGGACAACTATGTAGTACATAACTAGTTTATAGGTGGGGGAGAAAAAGCAGAGAAATGTAAAATGACCAATCCATAGTCATATACATGGAACAAAAATTCTGGATGCTCATATCCTTGCTTCCTACTACACTAATGGCTTCAAGGAGGAAACGCTCCCCCTGTTCTTCAGGGTGATAACCACATCATATGTGGGTTTCCATAGGAAAGTGCGAAGAACATCCTCGAGATGAATGCTGTGTCTGCAAAAATGCCGAAAGAGCAGTGATTTAGAAAAGCAAATCTATAGTCTGATTTAGATGAAGGTAAAAGGTCAGAAGAGTCGGGGAAGGATGAGCTTAAAACTTTGTGAAATTTACCTTTCCTGATAAGTGCAGCCCTTCTTTCTGAAATTCTACTGAGGTGATTTAGCTGGAAAGGAGATAATGTGAAAGGGACAGTGACATCAGGGTCCATGCTGGCCAAGGTGAGGCTGCTGCTGGTTCCTCTCCAGATCCGCACTCAAAGGTGTCACAAGAGCCACAGATGGAGGGATCCCCAAAGCAACAACATTGCAATGCCGGGGCAAAGAGGAAGGAACCCAAACCATAGAGCAGTGCCACCACAGCGGAAAACAACATGGTGGCTCCTGGTGAATGTTTCCTGTGGAGTAATCAACCCAGACATCTCAATATGGGCGGAGGCAGCAGTTTCCCATGGATTTTCTTCTCCAATATGGTCTTGGAAAAATTATTAAATTATAAGGCAGAATAGTAGTACCAAAGAAGCTCCCGAGACACTGGAAGAGAACCTGAGGGTGATGCTGAGGTTTCTTTGATGGCAGACAGTTATACACAGGTATAATAGCCTGGTCAGCCTCTCACGGTTCCCTCCTTCCTGAACATCCCCTGTACAATTTTTTTTTATTTTTATTTTTTGGTTGATTTTTATTTGAGAGCTACAGGCAGAGAGAGAAAGAGGCAGAGAGAGAGAGAGAGAATGGGCGTGCCAGGGCCTCCAGCCACTGCAAACAAACTCCAGACTCGTGCGCCCCCTTGTGCATCTAGCTAACGTGGGTCCTGGGGAATCGAGCCTCAAACAGGGGTCCTTAGGCTTCACAGGCAAGCGCTTAACCGCTAAGCCATCTCTCCAGCCCAACCCCTGTACAATTTAAGTGGTGAGAATTTACATCCATAAATTCCTTTTTGTATATACATATGGTGTATGCATGCTTGTATCTATATGGACATGCATGTGTATGTGTGTGTGCATGTAGAGATTGAAGTCAGGTGTCTTCCTTGATTGCTCTCCACTTTGTTTATTAGACAGGGCCCCTCATGTGAACCCAGAGCTCCACAACTGAGCTAGTCTTGCCATGTTGTCCTGTCTCTGTGTGGTGGTCTGAATGTAAAGTGCCCCCCCCCCCATAGACTCATGTGTTTATTATTTAATCCTTTGGCGGCACTGTTAGAGAAAGTTATGAAACCGTTAGTGAGTGGAGCTGTGCTGGAGGAAGTGTGTCGCTGGAGGCTGGTCTTGGGGTGTTAGAGCCCAACTCTGTTTTCTTTGTCCTCTTTTTGCTCCGACCTCCCTGCTGACGTCATGATTTGATGCTGGCGTCCTGCTTCTGCCATGCTTTCCCTGCTTTAATGATTTTGTTTCCCCTTGAAGCTGTTAGCTGGAGATAAAGTCTTTCCTTACTTAAGTCGTGCCTGGCTAAGTATTTTGTTCTAGCAATGAGGAAGTAACTGATACATATGTCTTCCTGAATACTGGGATTGCAGGAGAGTAGTACACCACCCTGCATTTATGTGACGATGGAAATCTAAGTCCTCATGTTTATACATTGAGTGATTTACCCACTGAGACATATCCAAACCCAACAATTCTTATTCCTAATCAGGGTAAATATATAACAATTCTAAAGGATTTCTGCTCTGAAATGTGTACTGTCCTATAACCACATCCCCATACTCAAATCTTTATATATTGTGTATGTGTGCACATGCACACACACATACACACACACACACACACACACACTATATCACAACTTAGGAGAAAAATATGGTTTCTATACAATTTTTATTCACATCTAAGCCAAATTACCAGTAGACATAAATAAGATCCTTAAGAATGAATTTATAGAGAAAAATTAAAAGTTATTTTTAAAAGTATAATAGCTACAAGATAAAGCAAGTAATGGAAACATGCATATCAAGTGAAAATAAAGTTAATCTTCCAAAAATAATAAAAAACTTAAAATAATGTCTTTACCTTCCTAATAGGCATAAGAAAAACATGAGACCCACAAAAAAATTCTGAAAAACAAAGAATCAACTGGAGATATAGAAAAAGAAAGTTACACAAATAAAATTAGGAACTGGATTAAATGCCAAAGAAATACAGCTTAAAATAATTTTGGAAACATTCTTCAGAATAAAATTTGTTCCAGAATACATGTATATAAAATTTCTATACTTTTATTCATGTCAAAAGATCTGAGGTGACCCTATAGCTTGAAGAATTCATTTTTGGCATGCCCTGTCATGTATGCTACACATGAATATGCCCTATTTATTTCATCTAGAAATGTCTCTTTTCTTCATTATTGAAGATTATTTTCATGGATATAGCGTTCTGGTATGATGGTGTCATTTTCTTTCTATTTTAAAAATGTTTTACCCTTGCCTTATGGAGTCCTTAGTATCTGATAAGAATTCAGATGCTTGCTTCGCTGTATATACTCTGGTACTTTTCTGTAGACAACTACCAAGTGTTCTTTTGTGAAAGTTTTTTTTTTTTCTGGTAGTTTGAATGGCATATTTATGATTTGTTTCCTTCATAGTTATATTGCTGGGTGTTCACCAGGTATCTTAAATCTCCATGCTTATATCTTTGACCAAATTTATAAGAGTGGAAACCATACTTGGGAATTTTAGAAAAATCAATTCATAGAATATTAATTTATTTCAAAGCATACAGCTTAGTCACATTCACTACATGTGCAAGGTTGTATGGTCATGACTCTCTAGTTCCTATTTGCATACCCTTACATGAGATCCTGAAGCCATCAGACAACCGATTCCTCACCTACTCTCCACTTATCCCCTGACAGCCACTAATCTGCTTCCCATCCCATTGCCTTTATCCACATTCCCTACAAATATTATTGCATAAATGATCCTTTTGTCTAGCCTCTGTAGCTTAGCACAATGTCTTGGAAATTCACCCATGTTGCAACATGTATCAGTAAGTAATTCATTTTTGGCTGAATAAACATTCCATTATATAATTATGCCACATTTTGCTTAACCATTTATTCATTTTTTAGCTATTTAGGATTTTATGTTTGACACATTTGACTAGTGCGTTTAATAAAATTCATACACAGGCATTTGCATGAATTGCTTTTTTAAACTCTTCTACTAACACCCATGCCAACAATGAGCACAGGGGTTACAGTTTCTCTCCACCAGAATGGACACTTGTTATATTCTCTTTTGTTTTCAACAACTTTCCTAGTGGGTATTAAGCTGTGTCACATCATAGGTTTTTTTTTTTTTTGAACTTGCATTCCTTAACATTACTATTGATATTGATATTGAGTATCTTTTTGTATATTTACTGGCTATCTTGAAATTTTAAGTCTATTGTCTTCTTGAAAAATTTTAATTGTCATTTTTTGTAGAGATGCATGAGTACTTTATTTCATCTCAATAATGGACTCCTCCCCCCCCTATTTTATAGTTGTTTTCACTTTCTCAAAGATGTCTTTTGACA
Organism: Dipus sagitta; assembly: GCA_036346955.1. NCBI lineage: Eukaryota > Metazoa > Chordata > Mammalia > Rodentia > Dipodidae > Dipus > Dipus sagitta. The sequence continues at coordinate 184,279,634 of CM070771.1, forward strand.
TGCAAAGTTTTGCATTTTGGTGAAGTCTAGCTTAACTTTGTGTTTCTTCAGTGTGCTTTTGTGTCATTACTTTTTTCTCCACTGTACTTCCGATATCTGTCAATTATACATATGTCACTTCTGAACCTGCTTCATTTCCTCAGCTTCTTTCCTTCAGTTCAAAACCCAAGCCATGACCTTATTTTCCTTTTGCATCACCGCAGATAACTGCTTTAAAGCTTTGGTGGTTGCCTACTTTTGTCAGGACGGATCACATTTCTCTAGTTCTTCAAACATCAAGTATTTTTTTTTCTTTTTTTCTTATTTATTTATTTGACAGAGAAAGAAGGAGAGAGAGAGAGAGAGAGAGAGAGAGAGAGAGAATGGGTCCTCTAGGTCCTCCAGCCACTGCAAATGAACTCCAGATGCATGTACCACCTTGTGCATCTGGCTTACGTGGGTCCTGGGGAATTGAACGGAGGTCCTTTGGCTTTGCAGGCAAACATCTTAACTGCTAAGCCATCCCTCCAGCCCAAGTATTTTATTTATCAAGCACTACAAGGTTAAGAAATTCTTCTGTGGAACAGGAACAGAAAGACCCAAAGGATGGGAACACTATCATTCAACTTCATGTTTCTTACTTCATGATCTCATAGTGGCTGTCATTACTTCAACAAGACCTCCATAATACTTGGATCATTGAAATTTCGACATGGATGATGGAGATTGGCCAAAAAAAAAAAATCATCAGCATAGAAGAGGGACTTGTTGTAAAGGAGTTCAGTGGAAGGGAGGAGGGGAAGGAGGGAAAAAGAAAGTGCTGAGAGGGTATTATGAACAAATTACATTTTGCTCAAGCATGAAAATTGTTATATAATGAAATAAAATGTAAAAATTATCAAGTAACTTTCTTTTATATGTTAGAGAGAGTGGTATGTTCCTTGGGAGTAGGCATTTTGGTTATTTTAGTGGATAGCTAAATTTGTTGGATTCAAGTTACAAACTATCTTTTCCAAAACAGCTTTGAGTTCAATTCAGTTTCTTTATTTTTAGTTGAATTAAAATTTAATTCCACCCCATGTATGGTGATTCTATAGTTAGCTATCAATTTGGGTAGAATTTATTAATAAAATCTGTGGCTTGCTTTCTCTTGCAATTGTTTTCTTAGATTCCTGCCCTTCTTATTTCCCAGCAGCAGTGATTTCCCTGAACAATGTCTTATGATTCTTTGGGTCACAAAGCCTATTTTTTTAATATTTTATTTTTATTTATTTACTTATTTGATAGAGAAAGAGGAAGAGAGAGAGAGAGAGAGAGAGAGAGAGAGAGAGAAAGAGAGAAGAGAGAGAATGGGTACGCCAGGGCCTCCAGCCACTGCAAATGAACTCCAGATGTGTGTGCCCCCTTGTGCATCTGGCCTACGTGGATACTGAGGAATCGAACCTGGGTCCTTTGGCTTTGTAGGCAAACGCCTTAACTGCTAAGCCATCTCTCCAGCTCACAAATTCCCTTTTCATAGGTGTTTTAGGCTTTGCCTATGTTCCTGCCACCAGCTTAACAGATCCTCCCTCTAATAAGTCTGACAATTCTCTACTCTGACTGCTTCTGGTCACCCTACAGCATGTTTTTGTACTTGTGCAGAGATTATAGTGTTATTCAGAGGAGGGCAAGCCTTTTTGTGGCTAATTCTTCCATCCTACAAACATAATTGACTCATCACCTTATGAAAAAATTTCTTTCACAATGTCTACCCTATTCAAATATAGATGCTTACATGTTCTCCTGTTAAACTTTACTCTTCTTAGGCATAAAAACTTCTTTTAGATATAGAATCTTTCCATCATTCAATGAGCTCCTTTTGTAAACTCATACACCTTCTTCTGAGATAGTATATCCAACACATACACCATTTTTCCCTGTGAGCTAGTCGATTTGGTCACTTGAGGACAGCTTATCTCCTGTTATTAAAACCTGAATGTCTTCTGGAAGTCAGAAACTGCCAAGTCTCCTTTGCTGACATGCAGAGAGACTTCCTAATGAAAATATATCAGGGGAAAGTAAAGAAAAGCAAGGATGTCGATGATAATTTAACCTTAGAATTGCCTCCTTCTTAAAGCCAACTTCGTTCCTTGGCTTCCAAGTTATGAAAATCATAGATATTCATGACCAAAGAGTTTATATTCATTTTCTGATCCTCCCAATAATCTACAATACTAAATCCCCCATATCTGACATGGTAATTACCTGTTTAAGATGGGTAATGAATATTTAGAAGATAAACAAATGGATGATGAAGGTAAATGTATGCTGTTATAAGTGAACCTGGCATGGACATCCAAGAGGATGGGTTGCTGATAGGGAAGTCAAACCAACTCTGCTCATCTGCTCATATAGTAGATGCTGAGTCAGACTCACTGCTTCCACTTCTGCCAGAATCTAGGCAGTGAGATGAATTTTTAGATAACCTTGTAAATATTCTCACTTTCAATAATAAGCACAGGTTGATGGCATGCATGATTATTTACTTTTTACTTATTGCTTGCTTCTAGTATTCTACACAGAAAAGACAGCAGTTTGGCAGGGATTAATGACCTTCTTTCTTAGTATCTTCATCTTGTCGTGCTCATTCCCCTCTGTCAGACCCATGAAAAGATGGCTGTTGATAGGTGATGTGTTGTTAGCAGTAGGGAAAATCTCACTCACAGGGTCCCCTCTCCAGTAACATTTACAACACAGGGAGAATCACAACCAGCTGAGCTTGTGAAAGTGCTGTCTTTGCATCTTGCCAAGAATTCAATCTGTTTCGGGTTTCTGCAAACTAACAAAAGCTGTTGCTATGTTATCACTCTAAAAGTCGAAGCGACGTAGTCATATGCAAGCTTCCCCTTATATGGTAAAATGTCACCCACTGATAGACCAAGCACTTAGAACACTACAGCTAAATGATTAGCATGTCTGTTGCAAGCATGTTGATGGTTTTTAATACAAACAAAATAACTCATTGGTAATACCTAATTGAGTCCATATCCTCCTACTCATATTAGCAATAGCCTTTGAGAAATTTCGACAGCTTTGGTACGGGCAAGACTCAAATCCAATGGTAGAAAACAGAAGAAATACAATTTTAAGACTAATAAAATTTGAGTGGAAAATTTCAATGCCAGTATAATGGATATGTATTTGTAGTGTATAAAGAACTGATAAAAATTGTGAAAATTTTATCAGTAATTCATAAGACAAGAATATGAGGATTCTAGAAGAAAACAAATATGTGGGGTTCATACAAAAGTTTCAACTTAATCAAAGAGTTGCAGTCAGCTCCTAATTGCTGGAATAAACATCCGATCAGACACAGTTTTGGGAAGGAAGGTGGTTTATTTCAAGCTTCCAGATCCAGAGGAAGTTCCATGAATGGTGGAAGAAGCTGGCTTCCTTTCACAGATCCAAACAGAGACAGATCACCAGTAGGCAGTAAGCACCCAAAGCAGCAAGCACCACAAAATGCAAACACCCAGAGCTGCTCTCTCCATACCTTTGGGCTGGAATGAGCATCTGCCCCAAACACACCTTAAGGCTGGACTCCAGGATCTGCCCACAGTAACAACCTCACCATCCTGGTGGCTGGAAACCTAAGTTACAAGCTTATATTTTCATAAAACACATGAGTCTATCAGGTCATACATTTATACTACCACATTCAAACTACCACAGAGTAATATAAATTAGAAGATAGAGATGTCTTACCCATTATCATACCAAAGATATGAAAAATGCTAATAATGGGAGTAGGGTGGGTAAGTAGGTGTTCGTACAGAAATGACAGAGATATATTTTCTCAATTAATATATTCAATTGTCCCAGAAAAGGATTTCAATTTGATAAAAAGAGGAAAGAAAAGAAAACCATGCAGCAAGAAACTAAAAAAAAAAAATGTGCAAAAATGAAAGTCCTGAAGATCTTCAAGAAGCACCTTTGGTCATCTAGGTATAATTAAATAAGGTGATCCCTGAGAAGAAAAATTTTCCTTTACTTTTGTGTAAGTGTCTCAGCACAGCCCAATACTACTATTTCAGATACCCAGATATGTGTACTATAGCTGTCTCCTAGAGAGACAATAATGCCTATGTGGATGTTTTCTCTCTCACTTTGTGGTTTGGGGAGAACAGATATAGTTGTATAAAGGAATAGTTGCATCCTATCAAATAGCAATGATAACATAATTCTACTGTTCTATTGGAATTTAAGTATGTGTAGAAGGGGGTAGATAATATTGGTTAAAAACATGCTTTTCAAATATTTGTAGATCCAATTGTATGAAACAGGCTTCTCCTTTGCCAAGGTCACTCCCATGGTTTCTGCTCATTGGGATCCTAAGGAAAGACTGAAAGCTGAAGACAGAAAGAAACACTTTCTCTTTCCCATTTTGCATCCAGATCCTTCCATGCCACTCTAGCAATGGGTCGTTGGTTATAGTTAGTGGCAGAAGCAGTTAGTGAGAACTGTTTGATAGAATATAGAGATCCAGAATCTTGATGCTCCAGAACGAATGCCAAGCATAAAGAAGAGAAATTACCATGCATTTATTTCTTCTGTGTACCCAGTCAGTGTGCACTTATCCCTAACCTTAAAACCGCCTCGCTGTACCTGCTCATGAATGCTGATACATCTTTTCTCTCAAATCATTCTCACATCTGCAAAGCCCCTCCTCAAAGCCCTTAAGTCTTTGCAATTCCAAAATTATCCCTTTACCTATTCTCTGAAGCTGTAGAGATGCAGTCAATACCTTTGCAATACCTCAGTATCACTTTCTTGCCTTGCGACCTTATATTAAATTTTCTCTGTAGGATAAATTTCTTGACTGGACCTGAGCTGAGACAATGGGGATAAAGATACTTGTGCCATAGAATAGTGTGTATTACATATTCTAAACAAGTTTATGCATAGTGAATATTATATATACTACATACATAGTTTATAAACTGTACTTATCAGAGTATATTCTTAAAAATTGGCTATTTTATTAGCAATAGCACAATAGATTTAATATCTCTAGCTTAAGAACTGTCATTGTGGTGCAGAAAAGTTCTGCCTGGGGTATGTGGAAAGAGTTCAGAGGTCAAAGGCACTTATTTATAAAGTCTGCCAATGAAGGTTAAATAACCCAGAACCCAAGTAAAGCTGGACACACAATGGCATGGGCACATGTAATCCCTGTGTGCCTGCAACAATGGGAGTCAGAGCCAGGAGAATCTGAAACTCCTGGGCTAGACTTATTTGCAGCAGCACGAGACCCCATGTGAAGATGGAGCTCAGTCAAGTCTTCTGGCCTCCTCCACCTTCATGGTGTGACATGAATGCACCTTCATACATGTGCACATGTGCGCGCGCACACACACACACACATACACACACACACACACACACACACACACACAGAGAGAGAATAAATTAATATTTTAAAAGTTTTGTATAAATTCAGCTAACAGAGCATATCCCAACAGCAAACTTTAAAACACCCGAGACGTAAAGGGAGTCTACCTAAATTTCTAAAATATAAAAAAAGAAACTAATTAAATATCCTGTATTAATTACATTCCCTTTTCGAACCAGTGGAGGTGGTACATACATTAATCATAGTGCTTGGGTAGGTAAAGCAGGGGGCCAGAGTTTGAAACTAATCTAGACTTTATAGCAAGACCTTGTCTTAAGAACAGCCAAAAAAAAAAAAAAAAAAAGTAAGGACATAAAGATTCAGGATCCTGATACTCCAGGAAGGATATCAAGCAAAAAGAAACAACTGTGTGCTGACCTCTGGTATATGCCAGCTTACTTCTAATGCTGTCCCAGGTACCCTTACCATCAATTTAATGAAGTTGGTGCTATCACCTTCATTTGTAGATGAAGCAACAAAATTTCAGAGAGGCTACACCGGTGGTTTAAGTTATATACATTAACAGATGCAGAGCTGGGATGTGAAATGAGATTTAAATCCATGAAAAAAAAATCAACATTATTAGAGCAGAAACTGTGTTGCTTACACATGGGCATTGGCTACTTTCTCACTGCTGTGAACAAATATCTGATGAGAAGCAACTTAGGAAAAGCATTTATTTGAGCTTACGTTGCAGTGGGTAGAGTTCATAGTGGCAAGGAAAACATGGCAGACTGGGGTAGGAAACCAACATCACATTGTGACTCAGCAAAGCTCTGCTAGGATTATACTTGCAACTTGATGCTGACCAATAGACAGTTTCCCTTCCTGAAAGACTTCCTGTTGTGGGACTGAGAAATACGCCACTTACTTGAAGGAGGAACTCTACTCCAGCATGACATCTTAGCATCTTGTAAAAATGTAAGCTCTGTGATATTTCAAGAATCACCTCTATCCATTAGAAGATGAGACACATTACCTACTATGGATGCACGTGGTTAGCAAGTGTAGAATGAGATCTTCATATGGAAAGAATGGAATAAAGAATAAATTTGCAATTCTGATTCGGAGTGACTTTGCCACAGGATATAGTAAGGACTACTAGAAGTCATTGACCACTGTAACCTTTCTTAAGTAAATGTGACATGGAAATGTGCCATGCAATGCCAATGGGCTATTTCAGTGAGGCTCTTCATGAAAACATATCCATGGGAAGTGTGAGGAGCTATTCCATGTGGATGGTTTGGGAATCGCTAATAAAAGCATTGCCTATTCCTTTTTTTTTTTTAAGTATTAACTTTAAGCATTTACTCTTAGACTCAATTATGATTTTATCATAGGCTAACTCATACTATAGTAATACATGAAGTTACAACTACAGAAGCTAAGGGTAGCAAAGGTTCTATTTCTTGCCCCTAATCCTCATTGAGCACAGTCACTCTGAAAGGATGTCTTCCAAATGATGGTTCAGTTTTTCAGGCATCTTTAATCTCATAGCCCTACCAACATGTTCTATCCCAGTCATCATATGGGAAAGGGACAGATTGGAAAGCCCAGTGCCAGCTCTGAAATATTGCTGCCCAGGAAAAGCACACGTTACTGACTCATATCCTATTCATTGGTTTGAAAGGTATGGAGCTAGTAAGCTCCCCTTTGCCTAGAAATGGAAAACTAATAACAATGAGGTATGGTGATGTCTGGATAATCATAGCACTCCATAAACATGTATGAGTACTGTGGCCAAGAACTCTAGTACTTCTGTGAGAATTGTACCTGGCTTGTTGAGTTAGAATATTAAAACCTAAATTACTGTTGTGAAAAATACAGGGAGCATATCATGATGCAACTAAGGAAAAATAAAAGTTAGAAGTTGTCAGACTCCTTGTGTTTGGAGTATAATTATGCCACATCATTTCTATGTAACTTTGAGAAAATGACTCCTATTCTCTATTCATCTTGATTTTTTCACATTTATAATGGGCAAAATGTTAACTAGGGGTTGCTGAGAATTCAGTTATATATGACAAGGAGAGAAATTAATATTACACCTGGAATGTGGTAGGTAGTCAATTAATGGTAAATTTATAAGCTGTGTTTATTCCTTAATATCATTCTTTCTTTTCATTGGGAATATTATTGAAACAATGTTAATTCCTATAGGAAAGGCTGATACTTAATGTTAGTACTAACAAGAGCCTGAACTTGAGCTAATTGAAATCATTTCAAATCTGCCAGAGACATAGAGATCATCTGAGAGCCAGAAATGGCCAGTCTAAGCAAAACAAACCCAGTGTTGTTCACCAAAGTGTTGTGTCTCAGATATTTTCTCTTACTTGACAACATGCTAACAAGCATGATGGAACTGAATGTGACTCTTCATATCCTCTACAGAGCAGCTGAGCAGTTGAACACCTCTGGTATGAGGATTAAACCGTAATCATTGTCACTAGGGTTTTGATTGGGTGGAAGAAGTGGGTGTAGATGGCCTTGACTCTAGAAGACATGTGCACGCATTTCATATACACATGCACTTTCTCTCTTCCTTTCTTTCCTCCCTCTCTTTCCTTCTCTTCCTCTCCCTCCCTCCTTTTCTCTCTCCCTTCTGATTCCTATCCTAGGATCAGGGATAATGTTTTGCCCTTAACACTTTTCTAGACCCTCTGTGACCTCAACTGAGAAGAAGGCAAAATTACATGAAGAACTGGATATAGAATGCAAGCAATACACTTTCTTTTTGTTGTTGTTACTGCTGTTTAGGGGAACGATGGTTTGCTCTGTTCTTCCACTTGCTGTACGTTGATCTCATTAACTTGAACTCATTAACATACTTGAAATGTGGCCACCTGTGAATTTAAGTTACTTCAGTTTTAAATATAAAGAGCTCAGTTCTCAAAAAAAACAAATGCAATTTTAATTTCTTTATGGTCATGTAATTTCATATCAACTAGGAAAAAAAGATACTTACAAATAGAATAATATAATAAATATGAGAGTTGTGAAGATTTAGACGAAATTTTTAAAGGAATTATTTGGTTTAAGGTACAAAGACTGATAGGTTACATAGGAGTCATTCCAAGTGGGCTTTCCTTTTATGACAGAAAAAGCAGCATCGATTGAGTGTCTAATATATTTCTGAGACTCACATATATTCTTTCATGTCATCATTTAAGAATCTCATTTAACAAATGAGCGAATGGAGGTTTAGAGAGGCTTAATTACTTACCTGAGATGAATTACAGAGCCAATAGCAGACGCAGAACTTAGTTGATTAAATATGCTATTAATCCAGGGGAAACATATTTGATAACAAAGCCATATTACTTTAGGAAAATTGGTTGCTTCCTGGTATATATTATAATAGCATTTGACATTTAGAAAACAAAGTAGAACAGAAAACTTCTTTTATACTGACATTTAAATTAGCCAGAAATATATCACTAGGTAATATGAAGTCTGGAAAATGTTTCTTAAATGCCATTTCATGATACAAAGCTGCCTGTGTGGGTCAAGAATTCTTATTCCTGAAATAACATTGGTAGTGTGTGCGTGTGTGTGTGTGTGTGTGTGTGTGTATGTGCTGGGGTGGTGGTGTGGGGGGAACTGTTCTCAACCTTGTTCCCAGTGTGATGTTTTTAAGAATTACTTTAAATGGAAAATTTTAAAATCACTGTGGCTTGGCTCACTGACTTTCTTAAATCTTTTCAGTTGTGTACCCATCAGTTATACATTATCACTTTAAGCAAAAATAACAAAATCCCATTATTCCTTCCCATGTTTATGTAAAGCTTGATTCATTTTTAATTCTACTACCACATTCCCAAATGCCTGAACCAGAAGGAAATGGGTGACCCCAGTGGTTTGGAAGTGTCTTCAGAGGTTTCTGATTGGGAGAATTGGTTTAGGCATGGAATTCAGCTCAACTAAGTTGGCAGTTCATTGACTTTCATGTGGTCATTCTTTCATATTTGGTTCAGAAGATGGTTTCAAACAGAATACTACAATGTTCTGATCTCTGAGCTATGGGCACATCTTTACTCAAGAGTTCCTCTATACTTTTTAATCTTTGAGGCAAGCTTTTCCCACAGCTATGTAAGTACAACAAACCGTTGTAGGGCACCTTTTTCATAACAGGCACCAACTAGACACATGGACGAGTGAGGAGGCAGCAGACCCACTTCTCTAGAGCAGAAAAGTCATCATGTTATCCCATGACAATGGAACAACACAGAGTGGCTCGGCCAATGGAAAAATACTGAGTCATGGGAGACGGCCGTGAGAGAGGGAATCTTAAAAGAAGAAAACATGAGATTCATAGCAGAGAAAGTGACTGATTTGTGATCTGCAGGGAAAAAAAGGCTTCAATGTCCTCCTCTGGGGTAGACTTAGCTCTCATTGTCTGGTAAGTCCCACCTGGGAGAAAGTTTAGAGCTTCCAAAAGAGAGCTAGAACTGCCTTAATCACAGCCTACTTAAAGCACTAGCAAGAGAGAACATATTTTTATTTATGAAATCTTTCCCTAGACATTGATTTGGTGAGAGTGTGAAAAATCAGACAGATTTTCAATTTATAAAAGGAACAGCCCTTTGTAAGTGTTATTTTAATCATATAATTTGGCAATGACACCTGTGAAACACCAGATGGACCTTACAAGAGAGAGCAAGCCTTGTGGATAGATTTTTCCTTCTTTTAAAATAGTTTCCAAGGAAATATTAATAAATTCCAAAGAGACCATTTTAGTCATTCACAAGCTTCCCTTTTTCTTTTATCTGGCAGAGGATCTGTAAGCAAACTCATTAATTTCCTTTAAAGCTCATAAAGTGGCCACTCTTCTGTGGGGATTTCACATTCAGCATCTTGACCATGTCTCCATATACAGTATCTCTTCAATGGGACAAAGCCAGACTGCTCTCCACAAAGGAACCCAGGTACCTGGTGCAAGGAAGAAATGTAATGGAAAACATTCTCAACCATGAAATGGTTTCAGGTAAGGCCAGTCTCTGGAGTTGGGGCATCCTGAGTGTGAACTACATTTTCCCATTGTTCATGATAATCCATAAGCACTTATCAGTGGCCTCCTCTTCTCACCTGGGTGGCTGAATAACAAAATTGTCCCTTAGAATTCTCATTAGAAATTTCTGAGAAACACCTCTAACACAACTTATTGCAATAGCTGGCATAGAGGTGTAATGGAATTTTATTCTGTTATTTCATATTTAAAATATTTTTATTTTGTTTATTTGAGAGGAGAGAGAGAGAGAGAGAAGAGGAATGAGAATGGGCATGCTAAGTCCTCTTGATACTGCAAACAAACTTCAGATATATGCCACTTTATGTATTTGCCTTTACATGGTACTGGGCAATTGAATCTCAGCTAGTAGGCTTGTCAAGAGAAACTTTAGTCAGTGAACCATCTCCTCAGCTCTTCTTTTTTTATATAACCCAATATCAATTTTGAATGCCTTCAGATAATTCTCTCTCTCTCTCCCTCTCCCTCTCCCTCTCTCTCTGTCTCTCTCTCTGTCTCTGTCTCTGTCTCTCTCTCTCTCTCAGGGACTGATGATTGTTTCTTTGAACCCTTAGCTTCTCCTCCCACACACACCTGCCAACATCCCTGTTATCATTTCCTATAATAGTTCCTTCTTTAATAAACTTTTTTCCTATTTAATTTGGGTTTCTTTAAGAAACAGGTTTTCCTACAATAGGAGCAACCATTTTTTTAAATAAAAATATTAAAAATGGTTAAGAAAACAAAACAAAGCAAAATACTTTTCCTAGAATCTTAAGATTGATGCCAAGCACTGGACTATTTGTCAAGGAAAGAGTTTATGTATGCAAATTTTGCACTGGTAAAAATATTCCTACAACAGGATATATGGCTTAAGCAAAAGTGTAGATTCATAGCTGTAAAACTTTCATATTCAAATGTATCTAAGACTTTCAATCCCAGTGTCCACAAAACTAAAGTCTAGAGGCCCTGAGCATCTTTTAAAAGCTGCAAAGCCAGTTTTTAAGGTCTCTCCAAGTCCTCTGATATGCTCTTCAGGGGTTTCTGCTGGCCCAAGAGTGTGCTCATAGGATTCCACATACTGCCATCTTCCAGAACAAAACAGAGGCAGATAGAGAACAGAGGCTACGTTTCCAAGCATAGGCCAAAATAGCCACCCTGACACAAAGGGGGTATTAAAGATGGTTTACCTCTCCGTCCTTGCCAATGGTTCTGGTATGACTATAACTCAGAGCATGGCAAGCCAAATCTTTTCATCTGGATTATTGTGAAGCAGGTTCGCTGAGTTCTGATTAACTGGTCCAGGGAAGTAGAGCACCCTCACGCACCAGTGACATGAAACAAACTTCCAGTTTTTTGCAGGTATATGTGTATGGTATGTGCCTGTATGTATATATAGTGCTCATATGTGCAAGCTGATATGTGTATATGAATGCACATGTGTGTGTGTGTGCGGATGCCAGAGGTTGACTTTGGGTATATCCCTCTATTGTTCTCTACCTTATTTAATGAACCCAGACATCACTAGCCAATTTTACTAGTTTTGCTAGCCCACAAGCCCTAGAGATTCTCTGTCACTACCTTCCCAGCTTTTGAATTACAGGCATACATCACCATGCCTGACATTGGGATTTACATGGGCTCTGGGGATCTGAACACAGGTCCTCACAGTTGTTTGGTAAGCACTTAGTCCAACGAGCCATCTCTCTAGCACCTGAAGTTATTTTCTTGCTTAGAGATGGACAGCATAGAACAGCAAACACCAAGGGTCACTGTGATCCAGTTTCCTAAAGCCCAGGAAAGTAGCTCAGGGAAGAAAGACTCTTATGCTCACATGTCCCGCCATTGAGAGATGCCAAAGGCAGCCTGCCCTTGGTTATATTTCTCAGAGTAACATGAGCTTCTGGCTTAAAGAATTGAAGAAAATTCTATTTGTAGAGAAGATTAGAACAGAGCCTTGCTCTTCTCATCAGTCCCTCCTTACCCTCCATACCTCAGAGTATTGCATTTCATTTTCTTTCTTAAATTTTTGTTTTATTTATTTATTAGAGAGAGCGAGAAAAAATGGACACATTAGGCTCTCCAGCCACTGCAGATGAACTCCAGAAGCACATGCCACCTTGTCCATCTGGCTTATGTGGGTACTGGGGAATTGAACCTGTGTCCTTAGGCTTTGCAGGTAAGTGCCTTAACCACTAAGCCAGAGTGTTGCATTTCTAATTTGTTCTACCTTTCTTTGTATGTGTGTATGCTTAGGTGTGCATGCATATGTGTGCAAGTGCTCGGGGCAGCCACAGGACAGGCTCAAGTGCTGTTCCTCAGGAATACTAGCTACCTTTCATTGGCCCAGAGCTCGCCGATCAGGCTAGATATAGGAATATACTTGTATTTGCCTCTTCTGCACTGAGATGATGGTGACAAGTGTGTACCACACCCAACATTTTTATGTGGTCAGTGAGGATTGAACTCAGGTCATCATGTTCAAGAGGCAAACACGTTATTAATTGAGCTATCCCCAAAGCCCCATCCATGACATTCTCTAGCATTCTTAAGACCATCACTAAGAGGGGGGGGGAGAACTGGGTCCATAAAAGACCACCCAGAGAACTATCCTGCTATCAGCTCAAGGACATGGGACTAACGAGAACCAACTAAATCAAGACAGGAGATTCTCTTTCCTTGGTAACATGAGTGACAAAGCCTCCTTAAGGATGCTGACTGGCAGTTTTCCAGCCACATAGAGAAAGATTTTCTGCAGCAAGAGAGCATGAAGCCAACAGACTGTTAGAAAAACAAACAAACAAATATAATAGTAATAAGCACAGCAAGAAGATGGTGCTGACATATCCGACAACTTAGTCCACATGGGTCTCACCGTCTGGGCGGGCCTTCACTGGACTTCTCACAATGAATCAATAAATGGCCTTTTCAGCTTAAATTAGTCTGATTACTAATGTGGATTTGTAGATGAATATATCACATGTGCCTCTGGTTCTGATTTCCCATCCTTGGCCTGATAGACAGTCCCTAGAGTGCACAGCAGAGGCTGCAGAGTTCTATAGCTCATTCACAGGTTCCTTGTTCTTAAAAAGCTTCTTGCTGCTTCTGGATTTGTTAATCTTTTGGATCCTTTCAGATACATTAGAAAATTTTCTAATGTAAACTCTTAAGAGTCACTTCATTATCATATAGGTAAGTATTTGAACTTGGCACTAATCTATAAATGCCTTAACATGGCAATCATACTGACAGAGGCAAAGGAAAGGATCATACCAGAAGTAACTAGAATGGGTAATGGGTAGTCCATAAACTTAAGATAAGCAGTTGCAAATACATATAATACATTTACAGTCATTTGCCCATCCTTTGGCCTTATTTTGAGGACCAAGTCAAACGATTGCTTAAAGCACTTCCAAGACCCGGATTTCTGTGTTTTCCAATCTCAGTTTTCATAAAAACCTAACAACTAGTTCACTCATTATCAAAAACCTTCGGTCAAAACTGTTCTGAACCTCTAAATTGATTTCCCCAGCTTTTGGAGGTTGCTTTGCACACCGCTGATTTTATATCATTTGTTCAGTGGTGTTGCTCACAGGCTCATGTTTTGAACCCATGTTCTCTAGAAGATGGTGCTGTGTGGGGAAGCCGCAGGAACTTTTATGAGGTAGGGCCCCACTGAAAGAAGGAGGACAATGGAGGTGGGACTTGGGGAAGATCATGCCTGGTCCTTCATGGGGTGCTTGCTGCTTCCGGTCTGCTGTGCTGTGAGCAGCTGCTCTCTACCACATGTTCCCATCACAATCGTGTCCTTCCCACACACACAGGGATCTTCTTGCCCCTGCTTGAAACCACGAGGCAAAACATACCCTTTCTTCTTTAAGTTGTTTATGTCACATAGTTTGGTCAGAGTGACAAAAATGCTAGCTAATATAGTGATTTCCTTTTCTTTTAACTTTTAGAGAAATCAGCCTCATTTTTACACAAACAGCAGTTCCACTTCCTTCACATTCATTTGGATAAACTAAATAATAATTACCTAATTACAATAGTAAATGCAATTAGCATAATCAGGCTTGTGAATAAACAAAACTGTTTCTTTGGAAGCATAAAACCTAACATATGGGATCAAAAGTGCAGAGGCAAAATAAAGCCCTGTGTATTGGCAGAGCGCAGGGTGCCAAGGGCGTCAGTGCTCCTGAGTTTTGGGGGAAATCGAGCTTTTGTTAGTCCATCATGGTGTTTCAGTCAAGGCTGCAACAGCTCTTATTGCACGTTCTCTTGTTTATCTCTCTCAGCACTCTGCCAGGCACATGTTAGGAGCTCAGGAAATAGTTGGTGAAGGGAACAATCAATTCTCTAAACTTTTCCGGAGTTTTAGCTCTGGGCAAAGCTTTGCATTAATCACTGATAAGAAAATAAAGAAGTATAAATTTTCTTTCTGGCTTTTGCTGAGCTTATGTATAGTGAAAGAGCATAACAATTAGGAGTCGCATTTGGCTGGCAGCAAAAGAAAACAGAAATAACAGCATCTAAACAAATTATGTGTTTGTTCTCTCACAAAACATGGAAACTAGGAGTTTATCCATGAAATTGTCCAAAGCCCAATCTCAAGTTATCTTCCTTCATCATTGTGCTACGACATGTTTTCTACTTTGAAAGCTACTTCATGGGTTTTATAAATCAGTCTAGAGTAACAGGACTACTGAATATTTACATAAGGAATTGGCTCAAAAAGTGATGGAGGACAAATGTCAGAAGTCCCAGGATAGCCAAAAACTAGTAGGCATGAGACACCAAAAGGGCTTATGTTTCAGCTTGAGTCCAAAATCAGTCCAAGAGCCATATTCAAGCTCAAGAAAGACACAAGTGATTCCCACTTAGTCTTAAGGAGAACAGCCCTTTTGTTCTATGCAGGCAGTCTACTGATTATTTAAGGCCCACCCACATTTGGACAGCCATTTGCTTTCCTCTGTTTACCAATACAAACTTTCGTTTGATTCAAGACACCCTTACACATATACCATGAATAATTCCTGATCAATAACTGGGAAGTCATGTCCCAGTGCAAGTTTTGGTACATTAAATTAACAATTATATCAACCATTGCCAATTAACAATTATATCAATCAAGTCAGTGCTAGAGTCACAAACATCAGAACAAAATACCAAGTTGCAGGGAAAACAAAGTTATATTTGAGGGCCAAATAGTCAATAATTTGACAGCATTTTAAACCTTATTTTATCTTTCATGTAACCTTTTTTGGGGGGGGTTGAAGTAGGGTCGCAATCTAGCCCAGGCTGACCTGGAATTCACTATGTAGTCTCAGGGTGGCCTCGAAATCATGGTGATCCTCCTACCTCTGCCTCCCGAGTGTTGGGATTAAAGGCATGCACCACCATGCCCAGCTCATGTAACTTTTTCTTTTGCATGCCATTGACAAGAATCTAATTCATGGCCATACAGCTAAATAAATGGCTAGGGAAATCTGTTTTTATAACCAGAATAATTGTCACCCCAAACTGAAAAGTAATAATGTGATATTGATGGTCTATAAGAAATCTCTTCTTAAAGGGCATTACAACTAAGGTATATAACTCCAAATAAAGTGATTTTTGACAGAAATCTGTCTTTCTTTTAGGAAACCTTGAAGGTCTCTCTGATCAAAAGCTTACTGTGGATGATAGCCACATGCTGGTACTGGGAGTTATAGGTCAGTGACCACTAAGAAAAGGAAGAAAAAGATAACTAATATATAAGAGTTAGAGAGAAGAGAGAGAGAGAGAGAGAGAGAGAGAGAGAGAGAGAGAAGCTGTAGAAGATTGAGGTCTGTCTTCATCATACCCTCTCCAGTGTCTTGTGGCTCAGTTGTTTGGCTGGAAGCTGGAAAAGAGCCAGTCCCCAGACAGTCAGCGCATCTAGTGCCAGAAGGTGCTACATGGGCGCCTGGGGGAAAATGACCAATATCTGTCCAAGCAACTCATGGTCTAACCTACTTATCAGCAAATAACCTGTCGTGATGCCCACACAAGTGCAATAGTGGCACACAGCCACTATGGTGGGAAACCAACTGCTCTCGATTCAGCTAACTGATCCCCTCAGTGGTAAGGGACCCATAGCTGGAGCTGAGAAACAAGTCAGAATCATATCCAAACATAAGCCTGCTCTCCATTATCAAGCTACCATCAATCGTGGGCTACAAGAGGGCCTACAGCTCTTAAATTCTCTATAAAAAAGTAAGGGTTATCTCATTTGTCTGGTGCTAACTTACTCTCTGTTGGAGAATCTGCTTCTCTTTTTCAGATAGATGTAGATCCTAAGGAGAGAGCCACCCCATCATACCTCAAAAGGGCCCCAGATGAACCTAAAAACAATTGGCAAAACAAGCAAGGGTGCTGTTTTCTTGGTGAACTGGGTACCAGCACAAGGGTGAAGGAGATCAACACAGAGAAAAATCAACTCCAACCAAATCAGAGATCTAGAGACCCAGAGGCCTCCAACACCTCATCACTGAATCACACCAAAAATGAACCCAACATGACTCAGAAATTTTGCGGAAGAGGGGGTGGAAAGAAGGTCAGAGCCACATGTTGGGTCATGATATGCAGAGACATTTATCCTACCTATAACTGTGGGCTAACTCCAGAATGCATGACCCATATACCTCAACAAGGAGGGGCCAAGAGGAGGGGGTAGGTCACAGATGAGCCTAATAAGGGTACCAAACTGACTGTATTCGTGGACTATAAAACTAATTAATAAAAAAATTTAAAAAAAAGAAAAAAAAAGATAAAAGAGGAAATAGTAGGAAAGAAGAAAATGTTCATAGGGTAGGGGTGTGGAAAGAGGGAAAAGCAAGGGTGATGGGAAGGGATTATGTAAATTTTAATAAAGCATTTTATTTCAAAAAAAATAAAGTGATTTTTATATAGCAAAATACTAAGAGCAAAGGGCATTGAATAGAGGGGAATATGGACCTTTAACATGGAGCAGAGAACTGAACAGGCAAAGAAACATGAAAAATTCCTCAAAAACTTCAATATTGGTTGAGAGATTTCCAAAACATCTTTATCAGAACAGAGATTTCATACATTTTTCAATTAAAAATTTCATGCTGAGAAACCACCACTTTGGTGAAGGGCAACACATAAATGGTTTGGGATAGAAAGGTGCTCATGCCATCCCATATTTCCCAAGCACTACAGTGTGTGAATTTGACTCTCTTCACATCACACATGTGGCATAGAAAACAGAATCCCAAGGCTTCTAAAGTCATTGGAGCTTGCAGTAATGTTAAGCACTCCATTTGCTTCACTTCTCTTCTCTCTTTGACAGCCCTTCTTGTTAATGAGCTTTTTTTTTTTTCTTATTCTTAACCTCAAAGCAGGACTTGCTTCTCTGATCACTAATTATTACCACCTCTTTGTGGTGACACTCTCAACCCACAGCTCAGTTTTGGATCTCAAAAAACTTGTGAATGCGAAACAACACCAGATTTTCTCACTGACATCATCCTGCTTCTAGTGACAGATATGAAATGCCTGTGCATGTTAAATTTGGTGTTAAAAAAAAACTTTAGCTGGTGTTTAAACTGTCATAAATGCTGTGGAGGGTCTTGACTTGTAAAATGTGGCTTTTCACTTTGACGATTCTGGTTGGATTTTTTTCTTGTAAATTATGTAAGGTTTTAAAAACACAGATGATGTTAGATTAGAAGATTTTTCATCTTCTCTTTGAATCAACAATTCTCACCCTTGAGGATACTCCTCTTTTGCTTTATTTTATAACATACTTTGTGCACATTTTAAAAATACTAAATGATGGAAATTTGTTGTTTTAATTTCAGTTAATTTTGTCTTGACAACATCAACAGTGCTTTATGGTTCAAGACACCTTGAGATATAGCAAGACCAAGGTAGTGGATTAATGTTTTATGCTCAAAAACTAGAATCACCCCTTTGTGAGAAAGTCCAGATAGAAAAAAGTGGAAGGAAGTGTTTTGAGATTGCAAATTCTACAAAATCATTCTGAATTCATGACTAATTGCCTTCCTGAGAGCATAATTTAGAAGAGAAAATTGTTAACTGATGGATAATTGATTAACATTCTGGTAAAACCTGGCTGGGGAGGCTCCTGCTTATTTGTCATTTTAACAGGAAATTTTTATGTTCTTTTCCATGCTGAAAACAAAGGAAGAAAAGAACATAGCCAAGACTTTCAAATTTGGTAGTTAAGTTGGGAGGGGATTGTTTAAATTTATAATCTCAAAGCATCACAATATAATAAAGTAGATTTCAAACTGTTACTTGGCATCCCTTAGTTAAGAATAACTTAGGAGACTTTCATTATCTAAGCCTGTCTGGAAAAGGTCTTCTTACTGTGTTTGCTTTGTTATAGTTGAAAGCCACCAGTCTCTATGTCCATGGACTCTAGGTTTATTGAGTATGGATATTAACCAATGTTCTCCCTGGGACCTGGAAGTATTTGTAGAGTATACTGACAGATAATGTTCTTTTGGTTTTGTCTCCAGCTACGTTCCATTTGGGACACTTATTGTGAGATGATAAAAGTGAAGACATTCTTAGAACATTTGCTTTCCTTTACACATCCGTCCACTCAGTCCACCAATGAGTACTTACTAAGTGTCAGGATCCATGAGACAGTAGGGAAATGCAAAAGTAAAGGACACAATCACGAAGCCTTCCATGCTTTGCAGGTGAACACTTTCACAAGCAGAATAACCTACCAAGTACAGTGATGTGAACGTATAAGGTTTGTTGCATTTTCACACAGAAAAAAATACCCCAACTCAGTTTTTAGTAAGTCATGGGAACGTTTCCTGAAAGAATGATATTAAAGAGAATATTTCTGTAACATGTATTTATTCTTTATTAGTGTCCAGATAATTAATATTTCATTATTTTGTACTCAAAACATATTTTTGTTTTCCTTCCCCCATCTTTTCTTCTTCTACTCTCCACTTTGTGCCCTCCCTCCACCACAGCTTCCTGTTCATACCACATTTCCTTTGGTTCTCCATTCCCCTTTCCTTTTTCCTTCTTGCTCCTGTCTCGATCTTAATGTAAGTAGGATCTCCTAGCAAAGAGGCCTGAGTAAAGCAGGGACAATATGTTAGCCTGGAAAGAATGAAAACACATAGGTGAGAAGCTGCATAGTTAGTACTGAGGACAGAAGGCCTGTTTTTCATGAAACCCTCTCAGTGATTCATGTGGTGAGAAAGAGGTGGTGCCCTCAGAGGATTGTTTGCTCCTGAACAAGGAAACAATTATCTCAACTTTTTTTTTTATTCTGAGGAGTGAAAGTTAGTAGCCAAACACATTTCTGAGCTCTGTCACATCTTTATTTATTTATTTATTTTCAAATCCTACAGCAGACACACCTTTGCTTAAAATCTAATCACCTGGCTTTTTCAGAATTGGCACAGTGTATTAATGGCCTTTTAAATCTAATTCCCTGTATATGTTCTCCAAAAACTCATCTGGATGAATTAGAGGAGCGGGAAAAAGAGCATTATTTCTGTATATCCAAATATTCTGCAAGCTTAAAGCATTGGCAAGAAGGGAAAGTTTGGTAAAACTGGTTTAGGGGAAAAGAAAAGCGGAAATTCTAAAGAGATCAAAGGAAAGAGGAGCAAGGACAGGGGAAGAAACTGAACAGAACCAATAAAACTAATCCCCAAATACAAATTCTTTGCCATGAGTTACAAAATATTGACAGCAAATTTAAGGTCTGGTAGATTCCAATACGGGCCACAGGAGAACTCAAAGGGAAAGAATTTAAATGTAAGCAGGATCCATAGGAACCATGCTGGAAGGTAATCCTTCTTCAAGGAGTGGGGCAACTCGAGAAGCCTAGGTACCCCTGTGTACTTGAGTGAAAGGAAATAAGAAAAGAAGGCAGGAGAGGACATGGAAATTCCTATTCCATGTGTGCATGCACATGTGCATTGTGGGGGTGGGGAGGGAGCAGAAGTGGAGAGGGTGAATCAAAAATCAGGATATACATAAGTATGCATAAATTCTCCACACACACAAAATAACAGAATTGGCTACACACACTGCACTTAGCACACATGAAACGTATACCCTTCAACTAAGGAGCCTTTCTGAACATTTTCACTTTATATGCATATAACTGCTGTTCCAGGAAATTAGATACTGAAAATAAAAATGCAGATGACATCTATACAAAGTTAGACTAAAGAGAAACAAAATGATAATCAAAACATATCAGCTGTTTAAAAATTATCCCCAAAATGTCAACCATTAGACTGTTTGAAGAAAGCATAATGTTCTCAACTGAATTAAATACTTAAAAAAGAATTTGCAGATGTAAAATAAATATTTCAGATCATAAATTAAAATCTTGTAACAAGTAGGAACAAAAGTCAGCAAGATGTAAAATAACTAAACCCAGGAAATAAGCAGCTTAAAAGGTGAAAAATCTTTGTAAAAGTAAAAAGGATATTATAAATTACCTTAGTGAGAAACCATTGAATTGAAATTGAATAAACACACTTTGACAGTCAAGAGAATGAAACAAAGTCAGAAAGTGAAGATAAAGGAAGAAATGAAGAGAATTTAGTTATGGAATTTGGAACGGGAAATGAAGATCCAATATGTAAATAGTTGGTATGTCCTAAAAAG
Source organism: Dipus sagitta (assembly GCA_036346955.1). NCBI lineage: Eukaryota > Metazoa > Chordata > Mammalia > Rodentia > Dipodidae > Dipus > Dipus sagitta. The sequence goes on from CM070771.1 coordinate 184,300,714, forward strand.
AAAAGCAAGACATGGAATTTTTTTCAAACCATAATTCAATAAATGGTTCCAGAAAAAAAGACCTATTTTCACATGTCGAAAATAAATACCTACTATGTACACCAAGTAGTAAATATCAACTTGATGTGAACTACTTATCTTCTCCAGAAAAAAAAAAAACTATTATGTTTAAAAAATAAAATTCTCATGTTACAAAACAAACAATACTCAGATTATATACAAATGAACAGTGATCAAAATGCCATATAGCAACATGATGACAAGACAGTAATGGAGAATGTTATTTTGAAAACTCAAATATGTGTGAGCCAAGTATATTGTATCCAACCAAAATGTCCTTCAAGTGTAGCCTTTTTAGATATGGAAGGGTCAAGGCACACTGTGTACATACATTTTATTTTTTAAAAATCTTCTAGAAAATAAATCCATTCAATCAAGAAATAACTAGGGAAACTTTTTGACAGGCAGATAAATGAGAGGGGGAAAGTAGGACTTAAAGTATATTGGTTAGAACTCAGAAACAAAATAGTTAAAACCCAAATTTAAAAAAAAAAAAAAGGAGAATACTTCTAAAATGGTAGTGTTTAGGTAACTACAGGAACACAAAGAAAAGCCCAAGTATCAGAAGATATGAGCAAAGATCAAGAAGGAGTTAACCTCGTCTAGAAGAGGCTTTATTACATGGTTCACATCCTCCTTCACTGGCTGACAGGGACAAACAAAGGCCAGTCCCTCTTACTCCAACTTATCCATTTGAGCTCCACGATCATTTCCTCTTTCAATAATAACTCAACATTAAGCAAGTCCAGAACATTTCGCTTCAATTATTCAAATGTTCCTTGATTTACTAGTTTCATTAAAATTAGGTCTACAAACCAGATGATACATTTCTAATACCTTTCTCATAGATTACTCTAGTGATGTGTCACAATGCGCATCTTAGTCATATACACACCCATTCTTTTTATGGAAATGTTGGGATCCTGTGTTGGTCAGCCTTTGCATTGCCATGACAAATACCTGAAAGAATCAAGTTAAATGGGGGAGTAATTGTTTGTCTAGAAATTAGGACCTCATTCCTAGTGGTCACTGAAGCACAAGATCTCAGCACAAATCTTTGTTGCTGAACAGTGTGAGTGCTATATTGGTCAATGAAAATGCATTAAATGCCCAAGTTATTAGGCATTTAAGAAAAATGAAGGACATAGAAACTCAGACTGTGTAACTTTTTGTTTTCTCACAGTTCTGGGGGCTAATAGTCCAAGATCAAGTTCTAGGCAAATTTAGTTTCTGGTAAAGTCTATCTTCCTAGGTGGCAAAAGACTATCTTCTCATTCTGTCTTCACATGACATACAGAGGGGGACAGAAGAGTAAGGCAAAGACAGAGAGAGCTTTTGTATTTTCTTCTAATAAGCACATTAATTCTATTGGATCAGTCACCACCTTTCCAATCTCATTTTAGCTAAATTACTCCCATATTGGTCTCCCCTCTATGCAAGGCACTTTAAAGATTATAGCATCAATATATGAATTTGACACAAATAAAATGCAATTTATAGCATTATCTGATTATAGATCTAATCACATTTGCAGGTTATCTTAAAAGCAATACCTAGATTGACTCTTGATTAAATAACTTGGACCATATCTAAACTAAGTTATACAACTGACCATCACACCAGTAGAAAATTTAACTAGATTGTAAAGGAAGATCACAATGGTATTGTGACATAACTAGCAAGAGAGTCCTGATATGTCATTTAGTTCACCATAATAACTAGCCCCAGGCCATCCAACCAATATTGATCCAGAGGCTTTGTGCCCATCCTTGTGATTGGTTCTGGTCTGGATTGCAGTTTCCACTAAAACATGTTTCAATAACTTTCATACTAGGGTGGGGGGAGAATTTGAGAATCTATACATTTTGCTGTTCAGAAATCATCTCATCATCTCATCTCCTCAGATAAAACTGAACCTCCTCACTTGCCTTATTAAGCTATTGCTGATAAGGAAGAAGATGAATGCCCAGAGACATACGGTTATGAGCTCAATTGTGTCCACTCAAATTAGTATTCATGAAACTCTTAACTGCCAGTATGTCAGAATGTGTTTATTTTCAGAATTTTCAAACAAATAATGAAGGTAAAATGAGGTCACAGTGTAGGGCATAATTCAAAAGATTGGTGTCCTTCTAAGAAGAGTAGGTTAGGACACAAATGTATGCACATGGATGAAATTTCATGTAAGGACACAGAAAAGAGCCAAGTCATCTTCAATCTTAGGGGCTAAGCCTCAGAAGAAACCAAACCTGCTGTTACCTTCATCCTAGACCTTTAAACTCCAGTACCATAGGGAAATAAATACCTGTTGTTTAAGCTACCCAGCCTATTGTGTTTTGTTATAGCAACCTTACAAGATGGTTAGCAAATAAAAACAAGTATTTCAATTTTTTTACATTTCTGCAAATTGGTTGGGATAGTTTTGCAAAGCACAGTTGGACTTGCTCAAGCTTCTTTGCATGGGCCAGTGGTTGACTGATCTAAATTAGACCAATCTTGGCTCACTTGAGTTGCTCTTTTTTACGTCCTAAGGCTGCTGGTCAACCAGACAGTGCTTCTCTACGTGTCTCTCGTCTTCTATGTACCAGGGGGTAGCTAAGACATGTTCTATGCATGGCAAAGACAGAGACACAAGAAAACAAGCAGAAACCTGCTGTGGAATGTAGTGCCCAGTGTCAGAAGTTCCACCATCTCTTTCATCAGCATGCAGTTGGTCAAAGAAACTCATATGGCCAATGTCAAGATATGGCAAAATACACTTAGCTTGTAGCAAAGCCATAGGAAAGTCTAGGTTCACTGAGAAGAGGTTCTCGGTTTCTCAACTTATTAACTGTAGGATGTGTATAAAATACAACCTGCCTCAAAGATTGATATAAGACTTAAAAGAGTCAATATTAATAAAACCATTCAAACAGTACTTGGTTTGCAGAAAAGACTCGTCTTATAGGTAGGGAGATGGCTCAGCAGTTAAAGGTGCTTGTTGTTTAAGCATAAGGGTATCTTAGGAAAGAGACTTCCCAGTGTGAGTCCCTTGAACCCACATAAAAAGAGGCATGGCCACATGTGTCCACAGGGGTAGAGACAAAAGAATCATTGAGGATCACTGATAGACAGCAGCTCCAGGTTGAGGAAGAGACTCTGTATTAATGGGAAAATATGCAGATAAGCAATAAGGGAGAGACACCTTTGTGCATATACCACACTCCACATTACATACCAAACACACACACACACACACACACACATACACACACATGCACAAAACAAAAATAGAAATGACTCACCTAATGTTGAACAGTTTGCATTGCATTTCTCTATTTACTTCTCTATCCTCTCCTACCCTTTGCATCTCTCTACAGACTGTGAGCTCCCTTTTGGTTAAGAATTCTTCTTCGTCAGACATAGTGACTCACATCTGAAATCCCAGCAATCTGTGGGCTTAGGTAGGAGGACCTCTGTGAGTGCAAGGCTAGCCTTGGTGACAGAGTTAGTTCCAAGTCATCCTGCACTAGAGAGAGGCACACAAAAAATAATTTTTAATATTTTTGTATGCAATTAACATGGACTTGGAGATACTCTGACCTGGATATGAGTCTTAACTATGTTACTAATCATAAATTGCTGACTTTTATTCCTGGCCTCTGTCCTCACCTAGTAACTTTTATTAGCTCTCAGTTTAGAATGTAAGCTCTATCAGGGCAAGAATGAGGTCCTGCTTGCACATAGTTTCATGTCAACATCCAATATAATTCCTAATCCATTGTGTGCATAGGAGTTCACATTTTACTGAAGTCATGTATGAATGAATGAGTGTTTTTAGTAGTTTTCAGGGACTTCAGTATGACTATCTACAAAGAAAATGAAAAATAAGGCATGATTTTTATCCTTGCTAGATTTTATGCTTTATAGAATCTGTGGCCAGGAAACCCTGGTAGAGTTGCTGTGGAGCTCAAGGAGATAGTGTATGAAAAGCCAAACAGAGCCAGGCCTAGTGCTACAGGCCTACCAACCCGGGTACTTGGGATGCTGAGGCAGGAGAATCACATACTCAAGCCCAGCCCAAGTTACTGAACCTGAGTAAATTAGTGAGACCCTGTCTGAGAATAAAAAGCATAAAGAGACAGGGACACAGCTCAAGAGCACAGCACTTCCCTAACATCAGTGAGTCCTGACATTCAATCCCACTATAAACAAAATAAGGCTGAGCAATGGGGCTAACACTCAGTAAGTAACCACAGCTGGGATCCACTGTAACTCAGATGTGAGGCGTTTGCATGAAAGGTCCACATATTGAAGGCTTTGTTTTCAATGCATCAGTGTCCATGCATGGGGCCTAGTTGCACGTCCCTGGGAGCATGCCTGTGAAGGTGTCCTGCTCTGGCCCTTCCCTGCCTCCTGTCTGTTTCCTGGCCACCATAAGCTGAACAGCTTCTGCCACATGCTCCCACCCCATGATATTCTACCTAACTTCAGACCCCAAGCAATCAATCCCAGATGACTTTGGGCTGAAACCGTTAAAACCATGAGCCAGAATTATTCTTTCTTTATTTCACTCGTTTCTCTCAGGTGCTTTTTCAGGGCAATGAAAAGGCTAACTAACACAGGACACCAAAGATATTTCCACAAAAAGCATGTGTGTGTTTATGCAGAAGAAATGTTAACATGACACATCACTGGAGTAATATTTGAGAAAGTTGCAAGAGAAAAATGTGTCATTTGGTTTGTAGGCTTGATTTTATTGGAAATAATAAATGAAGTAACATTTGAATAACATGAAATTTTCTGGAGTTGATCAATGATGGATTATGATTGAAAGCCAAAATGATCATAGAAAAGATGAAAGAAGAAAAAAAGGAAAAGAAAAGAAAGGCACAAAGGAAGAAAAACCAGACTAGGGTTATGACTAATGAACAAAACAAAGGCAGAGGTGGTTCTGAAGTTTGCAAAGTGCTTTGTCAGCTGAAGTTTAATCATCTTCATCATCTATACAACCCACCTCTCAGCCAGAAACAACTTTCCCCAGAGGGTTTGGAAGGCCCCAAAGAACAAATTCTCAGAGGAAGTATGATGATTCATGACAGGACTCCTGAGACTGTCAGAAATAAAATACTCAGGAAAGAGAGAGAGAGAGAGACCGGCAGAAGGAGAGAGAGGGAGAGATCAAAGTAATTCCTTGGATTTATTTGTTGTTGATCACTCATACGGTGCTCTTTCTTGGCAATAAATAGTCTAAAGGGAGGAAAATTGATATTAAAATGAGAAGCCTACCACACTGGCAGGCTGAGCATACTGAAGGGGAATCTGTATAGCGATGGCATTAGGGAAGCAATAGTGGCTTTGATAATCCCTAAGGTTTGAGGCCTTCTGAAATACTCCTCTGGGCAACATTGCCATAGCTGTACAATTTGAAGGGCCTTGGACCATTTCTTCTTGAACCAACCACTCTATTTTTGACAGCATCACAATTTATACACAATGGTTAAGGTGGCCTCTCTTTAGGCTGCCATAAACCATGAAAACTAATGCAATTTTATCTGGTTGAGGGAATTGCAGAACCACAGAATTTCAGAGATAGAAGCATCTCAGAGGCTGAGTTGGCCTCTCTCTGCACTGAGTATTGAGGGCAATGAAGAATTTTATGCATTTTTGGACTTGCAAGACTGATAACATTCCAGGAGAATGGATTTGTGATGGAAGAATCATTCACTAGCCAGGCAATTAATTGATTAAATTAAATATTAAGAGCATTGTAATGAGTGAGCTATGGTCTGCCTTTAGTGATGAACGTTTTAGAAAATGCTTGTCTTAGTTATGTACAAGCTTTGCTGGCACTTTCACTACATCTATTCCTCAAATATCGCTTTGAAGCATTTATAAGATTCCAACTTTATTTCCATGGCCTGTATTTTTTTTTCCAAATGCGTTAGCAGTATTAGACCTTGATCGTAGGGTTGAGGCAAAGCCCAAAGAACAAGTGGATTCAAATGCCACCCCCAGCACAGAGTGTACAGGCTTTTATGTGAGCTCTGCAGCATAGGCATTTCTCTAATGATTTAAGCTCTGGAAATCTTACTTTGCAAGAAGCCACTGTTGGATTTAAGGAGAAGTGGAGGGAAGTATTTAGAGGGTATGCACTCATACAGCCAGGATTGATTGAATAACTGTCACAGGTCCATTCCAGTAACAGAAACATTAACAATAAGATCATCACTGATAGAGAAACATGAACAATAGTGTCACAACAAGAGGAGTGGGTAAGGCCACCTTTGAGAGAAACAGAGTAAAATAATTTTCAACAGACGTGAAGGATAAAAGGAAGATTTCCCAATGGAGAGATAGGGAAAGGAATCCCAAGCATATCTTTTATTACTAATAGTTAACATGTATGTGATGCCTCACAGGCTGCAGGTTGTGTTAAGGGTTTTGCACACGTGTTTTTAGGCTCAACTTCACAATGCTAGGAGGCAAGGACTATTTTTTGTTAGATAAGGAAATTGAAAGCTCTATAGCAAGTAGCAATCTGGATTTAACCTGGATCATTTTGACCCAAAACAAAACATCCATCCCACCAAATGATCATATTTCTTCTTCTGATTTGAAATTTACTTGACAGCAAAATGATCATTCATTTTTCTGTTTATTATTAGTTCAACAAGCATTAAGATTGAGCACAACCCTTGATATGCTAGGTACTGCATGAGAATTACAAATTTAAAATGTCAATTATTTATCCATTGGTCTTTTCTGGACAAACTCTTTGTAGTCCATAAAACCAAACACCACAGCTAGACTGGGATTTTAGCACATAATGGGCCCAGAGGAACTGACTAAAGACATTAGTGGGATTTCACGGGAAGTCATGGAGTACACAGTCTAGAGCAGGTTCTAAATCAAGCCAAGGCAAGAACTGCAGAGAAAGTCCATATAGAGAGCAAAGGGACTGGTCATTTCAAACAAGACAGGCCAAGAAGGTGTGATGGCTTGGGAAGTAAAGAATTGGTTTAGGGCTGTAGCTCATTGACACAGCATTTGTCTAGAATGTGTCAGGCCATGGGTTCAGCCCCCCAGAATCATAAGTAAGTAAGTAGGTAAGTAAGTAAGTAAGTTAATAAATACACCTATCCCAAACCTCTTAGCATGTATATCAGTTTTGTGTTTCATTCTAGTGTTAAGGAAAATGGTATCACTTCTTAGTGGACACTAACATCTCCTTGCCTTTCCACAGGATCAAATAAAGCATTAGCACCCTATTTCTGGAAGTACTTATTAAGTTTTTGATATTTTTCTGTATACTTAATTGAATTGCTCCATATTCTGTGTTTAGAGAGAACGCTGGCCCTGCTTACTGAGAAAACGTACGTGAAGTTGCAGCCTGTATAGGCCCATTAGGAACACAACCAGGCTATGGTGGACAGAGTGGGCAAGGAGAGCGTATTCAGACTCGGCCTCTCTGGGAAGATAGTACTTGAGCAGGTCTTTGAAAGATGACTTGGAAACATCCATGCAAAGAGCAGGGAAAGAAAGTCTATGACAGAAGTAGTAGCAAAAATAAAGACTGCGGAGTAGCAGCAGGCTTTGTGTTCAAAGCATTTAGCCTGGGTGAGGGTAAGTCACACAACACTTGAGCTCAGTTGTAAATGCCACTGTGTCAGATGAAGTTCCCGAAGACACAAAGGCTTCATCAGTGACTCTCTAGGCAGCTATACTCTTTTGGAAGTTGATGTGAAACATTCACACATGCCCACTAAGGTAAGCTCTGACAGCACTTACCTGTCAGAGGATATGTGATTCCAATATCCCTTGTTCAATTTTCCTGAAAAAAAAAAAAAAAGTAGCAGTGACTAAGAGATGGCATCTGCTAGACAATGAACTTTGGCCAGTCTTCTTTCTCTACCTCCTTCTACCCTTTCTCTTTCTCCTTCCCATTTATTCCAGATGCTCCCGAAAGCTGTATCACATTGTTTTGCCTTCACTTTTGACATCCACCTTGCTTTCGTCAAACATCTTCATGGTCTTTGATGTATTTGCAGCATCTCAGCTTAAGCACATACCACCCATTCTTCACTGGCTTTCCCAGGTTTTTGTCTCATGCAATAGCATGGTAGGCTGAAGCTCTGTATTCATGTGTAGTCTCAAAGTGATGGAAAATTAACGAGTCCAATCCACCCCTCAATGAGTGGACAGACATAATCATCTCAAACCCCCAGATTCTCCTGGACACCTCTGGCTGAAAGGGAACACACCATACTCTAAATAGAAGAGAACAACTTTGTATTTGTTTCCCAGACACCTTAAAAAGGGCTCACCAGAGGAGGATGCCATAAAAGGCAAAACTTTTCCTTTTCCAGATCCATTACTACTCTCCCGTACTGCCAAGACCAATAACTTTGGTCTTGTCTCAGCAAAGCCAGAACATGGATTCTGGATTTACTGTTCTGGCAGAAAGATCTGGAACTAGTCCTAGTCTACTGTGTGGATGTTTACTTGGAGGCTATATAAAATAATGGTGTGGAGTAAATGAGGTAGAGGTGCCAGGACTGCCTAGACAGAACACTAAAAGAGCCAAAAGTTGAAGGGAAGTGAGACTGTTGGAATAGATTTATTATGTGAGAACAGAAAAGCCCACAGACTATTTGCTTGATGGAACCACAGATGCTCTTTTAGCATAACAATGATGAAGGTTCTTCTAATGATGAAAAGCAGATGTGAGAAGCCCACTGAAGGATTCCATCTGCCGTGATAGTAGAATGCATGCCCTTGGTACTGGGCTGCTTTGTGTCAGTAAGTTATGAAATGATGTTAAATAACAAAGGCCAAGTGACAGAGATTACCCTTTAGTAGCAGAGAAAATGTGATTATCATATTGAAAAGGGCCAACAGAGCAATCAAGTTGCTTTTACTTGGAGGGCTCTATGGAATTGCTTACAATATTCCAGGGAACCAAATAGATGGCCATCCCTGAAGATATTATTTTACTTGAAGTAATATTATTCCTACTCTCCACCCTTCCATCTTAAAAGCTGGCTGATGTCAACCAATACAATATAATAAATACTTAGATACATTCAAATAGATTCAAAGATCATTGATTGTAGAGTAATATTGGTTTCTGGAGGAAGGATCTAAAATGCCGTTGCATGTATGTACAACAAACATTCCCCAAATATATTTTTGAGAGTCATGGTACAAAAATGATATGGAACATGCAGACCTTCAAGTGCAGCTGAATTCAGAGTCTAACCTAACTCTGATTTTAAAAACTGTAAGTGAAAAAATTCTACTGAGGAGCCCCAAACGGAGTGGCTGCCCATGGACACCCAGGTGCATTCTGAACTGTGTCCATCCTTCACAGGGGTCACTGAATAAGCAGGCACACCTTTCGATTTCCAAGTGCATAACTGGCATGGCTATATTTACCAGCTGGCAGTACATTGTTATTTCCTGATCTATAGGGCTGAGAGTCTAAATTACAAGAAACTCCCAAGATTGCCTCCACCCTTTGGCCAAAATACTTAAACACATTCACTACCACACTCCAGAATGATTTTTTAAGACTGGACCTGCTACAAAGACTTTCAAGATTAAGACCTAAGGTATTACTCAATTAGCATATACATTTTTTGAAAAATAAAATCAATTACTTATGGTGGAAGAGAGTATGCTCCTGTAAAGTTTGCCAAAGTTATGGTCATCCAACTGTGTTCCCTTAATTTATAAAAAAAAAAAAGTCTTTATGATACAGATCAACACAGATTTTAGTCCTAGATAAAAGACTACTGTTCTAGTTAATTCTCCAATTCTCTCAAGAAGGAAGATCAAAGACAGTTTCTTTATAAGTCAGAAGGGCAACATCAAACATTTATTTCTCTTCTGAGAGTCATATTGTCTCTTACTTCTCTGTCATAATGTAGTTAGCAAGAGCCTTGATGACGTTAACACCCTTTAGCATACCATACTAGCCCACAACATTGATGACACCATGCTAGTAAGATTGGATGTGCCGAAGTTTTTTATTATTATTATTTTAACACTTGTCAGAGGGTTGAAGATAAAGTACATGAAGCATAAGCTGTCATATTAATGATGTTGGTAAGTGTCTAATGGCCCAATATATGCTGGGATATGATTTCAAAGAGTGAACATTTTTTTGTACCTTGTATCTTTTACTACTAAAATGGAGTTACTGAATTTGTGAGCCATTGTGGATTTTATTTTATTTTATTTTATTTTATTTTATTTTATTTTATTTTATTGGTTTTTGGAGGTAGGGTCTCACTCTAGCCCAGGCTGACCTGGAATTCACTCTGTAGTCACAGGGTGGCCTCGAACTCACGGCGATCCTCCTACCTCTGCCTCCCAAGTGCTGGGATTAAAGGCGTGCACCACCATGCCCGGAATTGTGGATTTTAAAGGCAGCATGCTGACTACATGTGAGAATGCATCTCCAATTGACATATCTGGCATCTTGAAAGATAACAGTTTTGAAGGAAACCCAAAGTGGGGATTGGGTCTCTTGCAAAATTAGCTGCCCTGCAACTTGATCCCCATGACCTGTCACTGTTGTTCTTTGATGGATAAGGATATTGTCTAAAACATCTGGCGGCCAACAGAAGTGGCACATTACAGATAAATCCCTCAGTGAAGAACATAGCATTTAAGGGGCATCTGGAGTGGTGCTGGTCCTGGTAGAGTGTGAGTACCTAGCCATAGGTTACCAGGTGATAGGGACTCTCAACCATGGCCTGGGTATTATCAGAGTTTTCTAATCGTGGTTGTGGATCAGAACTGCAGCGATGTATTTGACAGTGGAAATGACATATTCAGAATCAGATTCAAGAAAAGTTGGTGATGTAAGTTACATAAAAATGTGTCTTAACATAACAATAATACTTTCCCCATGACCAATACTATGGTCTCCGTTGTATGTGGGGTTCTGTGACTAAATGATGTAGATATTATAAATGAGCCTTAGATTTGCTTTTTTTTTTTCATTTTTCCCACTCTACTCATTTTAACTTAAAAAAAGACTTACCTAATACAGCCCCATTAGGCACTAAAGAATATTAGTGAGGGCAAATCCTCTATTGGGCAAGAATTGGGAACAGGAGACTTCATTCCCTTTTCATGAGTAGAAAACTGCCCAGAGGTAAATAGATGCACAGATTTTTATTTATTTTTATTTTTTTGAGAGAGAGACAGACAGACAGACAGATAGAGAATGGCTGTCCCGGAGCATCCAGTTGTGCAAACGAACTCCAGATGCATGGACCACCTTGTGCATCTGGCTTACATAGGTCCTGGGGAATTGAATCTGGTTCCTTTGACTTTGCAGGTGAGCGCTTTAACCACTAAGCCACCTGTCAGGTCCCCATTTTTTGATGTACAGATATTTGAGCAATGCTGAAAGGCTTGCTTGCTTGGTCAGAGGCATGGAAATCACAAGATATGACTAGCAACTAGGGAATCTCTCAAAGAAGCATGTCTATATGCCTCGATGAAAGTAGTCAAAAACCGCACTTGTCTTTTCGCATCTAATTCAGAATGTCTACTAGAGACCTTCTGTTGAGAGAGGATGCTTAAAACAAGATGATGCACCCATTGGATGTCAGCAAGCCTCTATCCTTAGCCACTCTTGTGATTGGACAATAGCATATGAATTGAGCAGCTGCTGTGACATAGATGAAGGGTATGCATGTGTCTAAAGTTTGGAGTCTCTCTGATGAAGGCTGAACTAACTTTTTGTACTACTAGATGTCCAATTTTCTAGCAAAAGACAAACACTGCATCCTTTCATGTAACACCATGACCAAAGAGATCTGTCAATCGCTGTGGGCTGTCTTGTTATATCAGATCTCAATCGTCCTTGTTGTTTTTTCCTATTCTAGAGAAAAAGAGATAGAGAAAGAGAAAATTTGAGCCCCAGGGCCTCAGCCACTGAAATCAAACTCCAGATGCCTGCACCACCATGTGGGCATGCGTGACCTTGCACTTGCCTCACCTTTGTGCGTCTGGCTTATGTGGGATCTGGAGAATCAAACATGGGTCCTTAGGCTTTGCAGGCAAGTGCCTTAATCGCTAAACCATTTCTCAAGGCCAACTGACACTTGTTCTGAGTATGTCTTAGCCTTCCTTGCATCCCGACTTCCCCTCTCTGTGACCATGAGATGCCTGATTTACAGGCGCAGGATTCAACTCAACATTATTCACTAAAGGTACATTTTACACCATCATTGCTCATGTGCACCGTGTGCCACTTGAATGAACATCGCTTTACCCTTTGACACCACCTTAGAAGACTCCTCATTCATACTTTTGTTTAAAGCAAATTAGCTTAAGAAGGATGACTGCTGTTGCTCTGCTTGTTTCTGCCCTTCCCAGTTTCACACAGCTGCGCTCATCAGTATGGAATTGGGCTCCTGAACGTCATTATAGTCCCTCTTCTCCTCCACCCTGCTTGTGGTCCCAACATTTTGACTCACCATTCAGCCCCTGCCTTTGGGCACCCTGCTGAAATTCAAGGTCGAGAAAGCCTTCAATATTCATGAACACCATAATTACATGGTCTTAGACTTCTCCCTTCTGAGATAATTATAGAAATGAACTATATTTTTTTTCAAACAAATCAGGTGTTACAGATATGGGGAAGGGTATCTTGATGGGCTAAAGGGGTCTCAGAGCTATTCTGGCTGCATGCCTATAATCAGTAATGCAATGAGGCCTTTGCCTTAGCAGGCAGAAGCTTCCTATCAGAACCCTTATGGGAAATTTGTACCAGCAATTCTACCCTCATAAGCAGGAATCCTGCTGGTAATTTGTTCTGTAAGGAAAATAGGAAAAAAAAGTGCTGATGTGACTTCATCAGGACCTATATCCTGGGCTTCATCAAGCAAAGAAGTAATTGAAACAATTTCTGACTTGTGGCCTGAAGGGATTTGTTGTTTTCTTATTTCATCTCTCACAGAAGTTCTGAGCTCAGAATACTAAGGAAAGTAAATCTAATGAATAAAATACCCAAAGAATTGTGATTCTGGAGAGCCAAAGACCAAATCAAAATCAAGTCCTCAACTTGTTTAGATCAGAGAAGCCTGTTTGGCTCAAAGCATCTGTGAGTGGTGAGCCACACTGCTTTCCCTCCATTCTAGCCCCACTGGGCCATCAGCCAATTTCTAGGCTGGCCTGGAGAATCATTGATGTCAAAGCCATGACAAGATGAGATGCATAGAGGTTTCTAATGCATCTTTTGTAAGGAGTGAGATAATGACTTCAGTAGCAGCAGTGTGACCAGGATACAGGTCAATGTGAGTGTATGCATGTCAAATACACAAACTCCAAGGACCACCAAGAATAGATGATGCAAACAACTTTTAATGACTGTCTGGCCATCAGCACTCAGGGATGAAGATTCCAGCAACGAATGATATGTGGGGACGTCTGACTATAAGAAGCTCTAGATTTATCCATGTGGATTTATTCCCTTGAGATAGAAACCTAAGGTAGCAGATTTAGCTTTGGGACAGAAATCTTGCAGGAACCATATAGAATTCTGGTTAGAATTCAGAGCAATTCACTAAGCTAGATTGAAGGACTAAATAGAGAGACCAAGCAGAACCATAACAGAAGGAACAAAAATAGAGAAGCTCACACCTTTGCTAGGGTCCATGTCAGAACAGAAAATATTAAATGCGTGTCATTTTAGAGACCTCTATATTCTCAAAGATCATTTCAGGCTCATTAAGGCATGAATTAATTTGGCAGAAAAGTACCCCAGAAGGTATATGATTCAGACACTTGAGTTTGAGTCTGAGACGTGCAACTTAGTTTAAAGGGCCAGTGTATGTGTGTTGATAGGGTAGAGCTTCCAATATAGTTCAAGGTCCTATCAAGACTGTCTCAACATATGAAAGAAACCTTGGTCCACAAGTGGAGCCTAACAGATTTTGTTTTCCAAGGGTATACTTACTATGAACCAGTTTATCAAGGATATGTTATATATTAGGTTGGGAACTGAATAGTTAATATTCATTGTTTTAGATTTTCCCTCAGGAAATATAGGTGGGAAGTTGAAAAGATATGACATTTCTAAAAGTCAAAATTTGAAACATTGTATATTAAGATGCTATCTTCTGTTTAAGATACTATTGCACTAGAATATTTTTCACTCAATTAAGAGAGTAGAAATTTTATCTATATAAGTGGTAAAGCAATTACAATATGAGGGATATATTTTATGGGTCAAAGAGAACAGAAGAAATGGCACTGAGGGTTAAAGTGGGGTCCTTACAATGACTGACCCTGCCACGTATAACTATGTACTATTATAGGTGTCCATTTCATCTGAATGGGAAATAAACAATCTTGGAATGGAATAATTTCATCTCTGATCATTTTATCTCTCTTTAAAACCTGTTGTTCCTCTCAGACATGGAACTTGTAATTTTCAGCTAAACCTGACACATTGACAGTCACTGGAAGCCATATATCCTTCATAATAACCTTACATTATGGTGTGGATGTCTAATGAAAGCCTCCATTCTGAGTTCCTAAAACAAATTTTACTGAGTTTCTCCAATTCTAGTATGGTGCCCTGATAAAATAATGTGTCATATATACTGGAAAGCTGAAACTCACTGTAGATATTTGAGTCATAAATATCCCAAAGTATGCCACAAATGATTCATGTCACTAAGTCTCTGAAAGAGGAAAGGTTTAACCTGTAGCGCTTACTTTTACTATTTTCTGACCAATTAGTATAATCTGTTCAGAGAATAGCCCTCAATTTCTTGCCCTAGAAGATAATTCCTGGCTGTAGATCACCTTCCATGAATCCTTGGATGGGGTGGGTAGAGACAGTGTGTTGAAGCAGATACTGATTAACCTTATGCATTACTAAGGCTGCATATTATTGGGTGTGACCATCCATGCCCCTGTGTATTTCCAAGAGATGTGCATTCTATGCATCCTCTCCATTCTCACTAGCTTTTACTCATGGGTGGAAAATTAAGGCACATGATTAGTAAATTTAGGAGCAAAATCTGGACATTTGTGATTTTCATCTCTGTTTTGGCATCTGGATCAACCTGATTTCGAAAAAAAATATAACCTCCTCTATTCTTGGTCATGCTGCATAATAGCTGCTGTGTCCCTTTTGGGTTGAAGGTCTGTGGTTGACCAGTGTTACCAGACTTGGAGTGAGTTAGCTTATCTGTCAACAGAGTTGAGAACTAGGAAGTCCATTTTTAGCTGCCCAAGCTTAAATTTCTAATAATTGCTTCAACAATGAACCAGGCATTTACATCTCTATCTGCTGATCATCTCTTTCAATGAATTCAGAATTCAGGCAAGAAAAACAAAAATATACTGTAGATTACCTAAAGCCCCAACATATATCATAAATGAGTCACATTATACAGATTTATCAGGATTTTCTCCTTCAGTGAACTCTCAAACTGTACCATAAAGACTATCAAAAAGGGTTGAAATTACATTCCTAATGATATAGTCTTGTTATAATTTCTCCTCTTATAAAAATCCTCTTATATTTTTCTAGCCAGAAAGCTTCTCTGGTCCTGGGATTACTACTGTTGGATATCTTTGAGACATACCTGATACATGTTCAAGGAGTAACTCTAAGATTATGGGAGAATTTGGCCACAGGTGAAGTTTTAGAAAATAAGCAAAGAGTGTTCCACATGTTTTCAAAATAACACTGAGATGGAATTTTTAAAACTGTGAATGAGAAGTCAAATCCTTAAGTAGCAATTAGGGCATTCCTGAAAAAAAAAACAAAAATAGTGCCTTGAAGCAGGGACAATGGGGAAGCTGAAATTTCGGAAAGTATTCCAAATTTGAAATGATTGAGAAATGAGCAACTTTGGCACTCAGTATGACAGCTACAGTTTATTTAGACACAAAGTAAAGGCCGTAGGCTTTCATCCTGCTTTGAGGAAGATAAAGTGGCAAAATTCAGGAATCCATAATTAGACCATCAAGTTTTTGGGAATTGATTTTGCTCAGCAATATGCTGGATGGCTCTTGTCTCTCTTTAAAGAAGAATCACAAGATATATAACCCAAGAGATACATACTTTAAAGGTCTATTTAAGAAAAATCCTTTAGTCTCTACATGTAGGCATAAGAAATATTAAAATTTACACTAAAATATATCCCATTAGGATGTAAATCAAACAGCTTTCCTGAGGAAATTTTAATAAGGTTTTCTCAAATAGAAGTTATTTTTTTAAAAAGATATCTTTATTAGATTACTAGGGTTTTTTGAGTTCAAGTAAAAATCCAAGAGCAGCAAATTCCAACAGAATACCTTTCAAAATATTTCATGGAATAAAAGAATATATGCAAGGTTCCCATTCATTGTTACATCCACGAGCTCACACTAGAACTAGAGTGGGAAGGTAATGAAAATTTTTCATTTTGATAAAAAGTGTATATAAACGTGTTTTTCAAAACTTCGTACACTGAGTCATACTTTGAAAGCAATTCAACATTTCTTAAGAATTTCAATGTGCTTTAATTCAAGGATGGATAGGAGGAAAGTGCTAATCCCTGTGCTGTCATTCCACACTTCTAATCCAAGTATATATTGCTTCTCTGAGATTCTCTGGCAACTGTGGTTCAGAGTTTGGAATCAGGGACTTTTGAAGTAGAAATGTGGTACATAGACTCATCAGGGCCTGGAATAGTAACTATAATGAAACAGCTTCATATTTCTCCAGGGAAGCACATGAAATTCTGATAACTTGGGATAAAGATGAAAACAACATTCATACTATGTATGACACATAAGGACTCCAAATAACCTCTGATGATGTTTTGGCACTTTGCAAAACAACTTTGGATTTTCAGGATTTGTAGATTTCAGAATTACAAATAAGAGATTATTTTCCTGTAGTAATACTGATAAGCTCTGACAATAATTACACCAAGAATTTACATATATTATTTCATTTAATCCTCTCAGCAACCCTATTAAGAGACAACTATTGTAGTTCTCATTTAATTTTTTTAAGCCCTGAAATAAGCTAGCTACTTAGGTTAAGACCAGGGTTTGAATTCAAGAGTTCTAGTTTCAGACACTATGACTTAAATATCTTAATTCATGGTTTCCTTTTCAAGGAATAGCACTGGTTTCAATGTAGAATGATTCTGAACCCATATATCATTGGCTGTGTCCTTAAAGGCAGTCAATGCAAATCACTATGACCTTTCAGAATCACAGTGCCTAGGATAGGTTATTTAGTTAGCCTATTTATCCATTGATGGACTGATAAAGCCTTCCTTTATGGGGCCATGTCAGGAGCTGGAATGGAGAGAGTCCATTTAGGCACAATGGCAGGGCTACATCCTTCTCTCTCACCTATCTGTGTGGTTAAATATTCCTTTTGGGGGAGAGAATAGGCATGATTGAATCTTTGTCTCCCTGGGTTCAAGATCAAACAATAAATGCATTAATTTTTTTGGGGGGGGGTACTGGAATAGTCTAAGTAATGATGACTGGTTGTTGTGGTCTTAAAAGTGAAAAGAAATCACATATATAAGCACATAAAATCCACATACTACTTAGAAGTAGGAAGGACTAAGGGCCATTTTTGTCCTAGACCACAATATGTGTCTATTTGACCTCCTCAATAGGAAGACTATCTGTGTAAAGACTGGGGAGGCGGTTCTTAAGAAGCCTATACACCTATCCCGATGGTCAAGAACAAACACTTTAATCCTCTTGCCAAGATATTTTTCTAGCATACAGTCCTGCTTGCTTCCAAGTTTTATATGCTCTAAAGTCACTACATACAGCTTCTGAATTAGGCCCTGTCTCCATCCCACAGCAATGTGCCACATCTTTGAACACATCATGTCTTTCTGGATACCATCTACTTCCTTTTTGCTAATAAATTAATTCTATTATTCCAACCAACAACAACCCAATATCTCCATCAGAATCTGACATTCCAACTTCTCTTGTCAAGTCTTTTCTCCCATTAGATCTTTTACACACTATTATAAACAAGCAATTTAATGCTCTGTGTACTAGACTCAGTTTGTATGTCACTTATCTGTCTAGTTATTCTTGGCTGCTAAGGTCCTAGCATAGGTTTGAGCCACCCCTAAGGTCATGAAGCAAGGTCACTATGACAGCTAATACAATATCCCCTACAGGTAGAAGAGTTATACCTACAGTACTGACTACTTTGCTGAAATTGTCCTGCCACCCCCTCAAAAGAAACAATACTAACATGAGGCTTTTTAAATTTTAATTTACTTTTTTTTAAATTGACAACTTCCATGACTGTAAATAATATCCCATGGTACTGTCCTCCCTCCCCCCACTTTCCCCTTTGAAACTCCATTCTCCGTCATATCCTCATCTCCTCCCAATCAGTCTCTCTTTTATTTTGATGTCATGATCTTTTCCTCTTATTATGATGGTCTTGTGTAGGTAGTGTCAGACACTGTGAAGTCATGGATATCCAGGCCATCTTGTGTCTGGGGGGAGCACGTTGTAAGGAGCCCTACCCTTCCTTTGGCTCTTACATTCTTTCCACCACCTCTTCCGCATTAGACCCTGAGCCTTGGAAGGTGTGATAGAGATATTGCAATGCTGAGCACTCCTGTCACTTCAAGCACCATGTTGCCTTCTGAGTCATCCTAAGGTCACTGCCATTTGAAAAGACAAGGTTCTCTACCAAAAGTGAGAGTAGCATTAATACATAGGTATGAACATTAAGAGAAGTGCTTACTGGGCAGTTTGATAAGCATAGTATATACATTTAGCCAGACAACAGCAGACGTTACACCCCTAGGTCTCATGACTACTCCTGTTTTAAGTTTTCAGTATCAGGGATATATTCCCTCCCATGGAGCAGGCCTCCAGTTCAATTAGAGGGCAGTTGGTTTCCACCATGACAGACATGCCACTATTGCACCCACTGGCTCATTTGGCCTGGCTGGCAAAATTTAAGACTTGCAGTGTCCACTGTTTAGTATCTTCACTGGTGATTTCCCTCTCTCCTATTGAACTGCATGCAACATGGCTTTTTCAAGCTTTCTGTCAGCTGGTCTACATGGAGGAGGTTTTCAACTCAGCTCCACCAGGATTTCTCAGTGACCTTTTAACCCAAGAATGTGGAGTCTTAAGCAATAGGGTCTTACCATTTATTCCTGGTGTAAAATAAAGAGTCTCGGCAATGGTCTGTAATGTTTTGGGGATATCAGTGATCTCTCTGGCCAACAACTCTCTGGAAGGCATCCCATCCCTGCACTAAAAATTTTCTAGTGAAATCTATGGCTTCTGAGTCCATTGTCCAAAAAAAAGTAGGTTTCTATGTGATTTAGATTTTTTTTATCTATTTTTTAATTTCTTTATTTCTTTATTTATTTGACAGAGAAAGAGGGAGAGAGAGAGAGAGAGAGAATGGTTCACCAGGGCCTCCAGCCACTGCAAGTGAACTCCAGATGCATGCACCCCCTTGTGCATCTGGCTCACATTGGTCCTGGGGAATCAAACCAGGGTCCTTTGGCTTTGCAGGCAAATGCCTTAACCGCTAAGCCATCCCTCCAGTCCCTCCTCTTAGATTTTGATTAGCCCTCCCTCCACCTTTCCTTCACTCAATCTCTTCCCCTGACCTCACTTAGGCCTTTTCACCCCCATTACTCTGTTTCTCTACTTACATATATATAATACCATCCTATTAAGTCCCCTCCCTCCCTTTATATTCCCTTTATAGATACCCTTTCTAGCTTACTGGCCTCTGCTACTGACTTTTATTCTTATTCACAGAGAAGTCTAATAATTTGTAACTAGGATACACATATGAGAGAGAGAACATGTGACATTTGGCTTTCTGGGCCTGGGTTACTTCACTAAGTATACTCCTTTGCAGATCCATATATTTTCCTAAAAATGGATGGATCATTTTTGATCATATGGCATAGCCATTGTGGAAAACAGTGTGGAGGTTCTTGAGACACCTAAAAATAGATCTGCCATATGACCCAGCTATAGCACTCCTAGGCATATATGATAATGACTCTTGTCACTACCTTAGAGATACTTGCTCAACCATGTTTATTGCTGCTCTATTCACAATAGCTAGCAAATGGAACCAGCCTAGATGCCTCTCAACTGATGAGTGGGTAATGTAGATGTGGCACATTTACACAGTGGAATTCTACTCATTGGTAAAGAAAAATATAATTATGAAATTTGCAGTAAAATGCATGCATCTGGAAAGGATTATACTTAGTGAGATAATCCAGGCCCAGAAAGCCAAGCGCCACATGTTCTACTCTCATAGAATGAGGTTTTTTACACAAAGTCTTATATCTAGAGAAGCTGGGCTACCACTCACCCCAAAATCTTTAGCATCCTCTTCCCCTGTCTCTCCTTCTATGATTTTTTTCTTTGCCTCATGCCCACTTGCTTTCCCATCTGTCCCAGCAAATGACAGCTATCTCTCCAGGTACATTATAACCATCAATAAATTTTCTGACCCTCCAATCAATATTCCATTTGGGTACAATGCATCTAATCCTATACTATGCTTTATTTTGTTTATTCCTCCTACTACAGGCTAAACTTAGTAAAATGTTGCATGATATTAATTTTGAGTGTCTTGCCATGTAGAGCATGTATTTAAGAAGTTGTCAGTAGTCAGAGCAGTGGCTCAGGCCTGTGACCTCAGCACTCTGGAGGCTGAAGAAGGAAAAACATAAGATTGACCAGCAGTCTTTAGAAAAAGGGGAGAAATAAAGACAGGGAGACAAACAGGAAGGAAGGAAAGTAAGGAGGAATAGGATGAGAAGAAAGAGGGGAGGTCTTAAATGCAAGCCATTCCATACTAGCTCTGGGTTCTCCTGGCTGATCTAGCCTCATCCCCCTCCCTAGTTCTTAGTACCATTCTTACCTACGCTTCTCCTAGAACAAACAATGGGCAGACTCCTAATTTTACTTGTTATGTCTTACTACCATATTTACCACTACAGTAAAAGCACCACTCATTATTTTTTCACTGACAGAAACTCCATTATGTCTCTCAAAACTGAAATCAAATGTTACATTTCAGATCTTCTCTGAAGCTTCCACTAAAATGCCTGGATACACACCCTATAAATTCTTAAACTCAAATATAACCTTGATTATAACAATTCAATTTGTTCAATAGCAGCAAACTGTATTTGCAATAATAATAATAATAATAAATATATTTTTTATTTTCCGAGGCTATACAGGCCCTGTCCCTGCTATTCAACATTATGTGCATTTCAACACAAAAGAAAATGTAGACAATATGTAAATAAATGGGCCAATAAACTGCAAAAAAAGGGCAGTTGATAGACTTAATTAACAGACATCGTCTGTCAACTCCTGTAACAACCCACTGCAATTCTCGAAATGTCAGTAAATCCTAAGAATGAGTGTCTTTAACAATGTTTGGTTCTTATTAGGTATGCAGTGAATATTCATTTCAGGATGGAGTTTGTTGACAAAGATGAATTCTTAAATCTTTGTTCTCATATTTCTCCCTCTCTCCTCTTGGGTTAGCAGTAGCTTTCTGCTTCTCTTTTAAAATGTGGAGCTGGCCTGGTAAGATATAACAGAGGAGGTTCACACCAAGCCCCCATAAAACCTGTTATTGTTTTTGCTATACAGTTATTTACCAAAGTCTAGAATTAATCTTTTCATTAATGGAGTGTTAGTAGCTATTGAAATTATAGCATGTATCTCGTCAGTGGACAGTTTCACTCCTGACTCACTTCTCTACTACTTAACAACATTTTCTGTCTCTGTAAGGCATGGTTACATTACTAAGTGCTACTTAAAGTAGGGTTGGAGTCTAAAGGCTAGAGAATTGTATAACATGTTCTAGAATGTCTTTGTTTTTTTTCCCCCCTTCTTCTGTTAATGATATTTTCCTTGTGGACTTGACCTTTATCTTTGACATCTGTTTTTCCAGTATCTATGTTTTCATTAGCTCTTCTGAACTCTTCCATTGCTTTGAATATCATCACATACTGATTTTTGGCTCTTCTCATACTGAATTGCTTACTACCTATAGTATCTTTGGTTCCTTTCTCATTCCCACTATGTTAATATCACCACATTAAAGCCAGGCATAATGGCACACTCCTGTTACCTCACCACTTGGGAAGTGGGAAGCACGAGGATCAGGAGTTCAAGAGCAGCCTCTGCTGCATAGGAAGTGTGAGACCAGCCTAGATGACATGAGACTCTGGCTCAAGAAAAAAAATCACCATAAACTGAAGGTAATTGTGCTTCAAATTCTTTCTTTCCCTAGCTTTTTCTGAAAATCCTCTAGCTCATTGTTGTCTCTCTTCTTCCTCACCTACTTCCAAGCTCTGCAATTCTCATATTAAAATTAATTTTCCATGAGTTAAGATCTGACAAGTCAAGTTGGGAAATTCTAGTGATAGTGACAGGAAAGTAGATAAGTATTGTAAGATCATCTATATCAATAAATTTAATGGTGAATGAAATATTTGTGTTTGTGGTATAAGTACATATGCATTTGGTTCATTAGAACACATTAATATAACAAAGAATTTTTACTTAAAAGGCTGTGTTTATGCCACAAGGAAGAAAAACATATGGTCATCTGTGAAAAGCAGATTAAAAAAACAACAACATATAGATGAATTACAATGGAAATGTATATGGTAACAAAATGCCAGGCTTCATATTAGAGGACTGAAGCATGCAACTTTCATTATCGGACAATGATTTGTAGCTGTGGGAGATTAAGTAACCCTTGATAGATCAAAGATAATAGTAATCAAGCATCCTATAGATTATTCAGGAAGCAAGTTAATTACAAAATGCCTATATCACTCCATGGACAAACATTTTCATTTCTCTCATGGGATCTTAAGAGCTCCTACTTAGAAATGATGAAAAGAGAGTTTTCTTCCATGGAAAAATATGAGACAAATCAGTAACTCTTAAATTTTCTTCCAAAATACAGCAATGACTGATGCCAACCAATCCCAGGTAGAAAAAGGCTGGAACCAAGAGAGCCCACTGTCCTATTCCTAAATGCCTGGAAGATTCTGAGTATGTCTTGTGAAACACTAGAAATCTTGGTGAGTGGGTCTGAATGTCCAGAATCTGAAAAGTTTACCATGAATTGGGAATAAGAAGTAATAACATAAATGTCTTTAAGATAATTAAAGATTGGGTGAAAAGTTTCTATGATACAATGTTAACATAAAATTTGGAGAACTACCATCACAGTAGGTATGATGAGCATCCTGTCTGAGAGTCTGACAGGAGCCATCTCACAGCCCTGAAGATGCTGAGAGCAGAGCCACCATGGATGAGATGGATATGCAGAGTTGATAATTAGATTGTGAGAGGCAAAGAGGTGGAGCATTGGTAGAGGGGACAAAATGATTAGATAGTAAGGTCCATAGTATAGAAGTGTGGGAATGAGAGAGGAAAGTGAAGGCTCTATAATTATATTTAGTCAATACAACCTGTAACTTCAAGTCATAGTGATCTTTATGTCAATCTTATTTTGCAAATTTATAGTACATCAGACAGAGTGGTAGATATTAAGAATTAAAAGACAATTGAGACCCAACTATCATCTTAAAATTTTCACAATATAACAGGACAAAAGGAAACAAAAAAGAGATAAATGTAATATGCTGTTATAATAGTAGCTAGAGTAGAAAATTTGAAAGTGAATATATAGAGTAAGAATTCCATGTCTCCCTTGGGGAAGAGAACAGGCTCAAACACTGCAACTATTCAGTATAAATCAGTATATTTTTGAAAAAATAATTCAACTATGGGAAACCTCTTAGTAGGCTTTGAGTCAGCAGTAAATTCTGCCCTTGTTTTTCATAGAAAAGTATTAAAGATATGAGTAAAAAATATTCTAGACTAGAACTTCCACAATTATACACATAGTGGGTAGCACAGGTTCTCTAGCCAAATCTCCTATGGGAATTCTGACCTCATCAGCCTTCCCCAGATGTAGAACCCTCAACCATGGATCTCTGCATTTTGAACTATGAGGGATAGCTTTCTTTTCTTTATAAATTAAAAATAAAATAACTCTAAATTATTACCAGCTTCAGGATATCTGAAAAGGAACTCCCATTTCTATAATCATGAATTTACTTATCTAAAAACTTCAGTATAAGAAAAATTTCTCTCACACAGGAATATTTGGATAAAGTATTACTGAATATAAAGGATTCAGCAGAAAGCTTATCTACAGTAAGTGCTCAATAATTCTTCATTAGTTAGCTTTTAGTGGTGAAAAAAAGAAAATTCTAAATGTTCCATAGGTGATTGGAAAGGTTAAGAAATAGCTTGTCTAATGCAGTATTATGTAGCCATAAAAACCTTTATATTGACTGTTAGATGGAGAAGATGATAATAACATAATATTAATTGCTGAAAGCAGCACACAAAACTTTATATGCTGAAGAATCTAGTTATTTCATAATATAAGAAAACAAACATATGGATACATAATCTATGGAGGGGAAACATAAGAATTAAATACCCTGATAATTTATCTCTAGTGCTGGCATGAGAAATCATTTTTTTGACCATTCAAAAAAATCTATAAAGAACATGTATTGTTTTTACTATGAGGAAATGAAATTATGCAAAACAGACACTTTTTCAAAATGCCAAAGTTAGCCCAGCTCCCTGGTTCAGTTCCCTGAGCCAGACCATGTTGCAGGCGGGAATGAGTAAACCAGATCTTTGTTTCCCAGCTCCTCTCAGCTCCCTGGTCCAAGTTTCTTGCACCAGAGGGTGTGTGGGGCTTCTCTTACTTTCCTTATCCTGGTACCCTGCACCAGAGGTTGTGTAGGTGGGCTTAGGGTGGAGTGAATAGGCCAGATTACTGTTCCCTGACTCCTCCCAGTTCCCTGGTCCTAGTAGGTCCCATTGTGCCTTACTTGGGGAGGTCTGGTCCCAGTGTGGGCTGTGGAATCAGGCCTTTTGTACTGGTATCCTGACTGCCCACTGGGTACCAACATCCCTGTTCACCTGAGTCAGAGGGTTCACAGGCCAAAGGACAAAAACCTGATTCCTCCTCAATAAAATAAACAGTCACCCTGAAATGGGCAGACCACAATGCAAAAAAGCCAACAAAAGTCAGAAAACTGAGAGATCTCCACCTAGTCCAACAATGGAAGCCTCCAATGAAATCACAGGGAAATCAACAGAAATTAAATCCCAAAATGAAAACACAACAACCACTGAGACCCTGATCAAGGGAATTGCTGAACTGGGAGAAAACCATCAAAGAACCAATAATTGTATCAATGAAATTGAACAGAATCGTCTCTTAGAGTGTTCAACTTTTGACAGTAGGCTTAACTTGATTGAAGAAAATGTTAGAACCCTCCAAAGAGATATGAATAAATTGAAGGTGAGTCAATAAATGGAAGATCTCAACAATCAATTTATTATGCTTAATGAAGACTTGATCAAATGTAAGAATGAGTTCTAGGAAGCATCAAGAAAATCAGAACTCGAACTGAAATTGTACCTCAAATAAGAGATGGACATGATGCAAAATAACACAACATAAAACAAGAATCAAATAGAAATTATAGTAACCTCTCTAGAACCCCTCACCAAAGAGTTACTCATGTGGAAGACAAAACCTCTGACCTGGAAGACAACACAGAAGAAATTGATCAGGAGGCTAAAAACTTTGCTAAGTTCAGTAAATTAAGTGAACATAATATGAGGGAACTGTGGGATACCACAAAACAACCAAATATACAGATCAGGGTTATACCAGAAGGAGAGGAACTCCAGGCCAGGGGTAAAGAGAACATATTTAACAAAGTTATTGAAGAATATTTTCTGAATCTGCCAAAAGAGAGGCCCATCCAGATACAAGAAGCCCTCAGAACACCAAAGAGACAGGACCAAAGAAGGAACTCTCCAAGACACATCATAAAACTCTTAACAATGAAAACAAAGAGAGAGTGCTAAAAGCAGCAAGAGAGAAACAACTCACCACATACAAAGGCAATGCCATCAGAATTACCTCAGATTTCTCAGTGGAAACCTTGAAAGCCAGAAGGGCCTGGAATGAAATACCTCAAAGTCTAAAAACCTATGTCTCCCAACCCAAGCTACTCTACCCAGCAAAAGTATCCCTCATAATAGATGGTAAAAGGAAAACTTCCTAGGAAAAAAGTCAACTCTATGATTAGATGAACATAAAGGCAAACCTACAGAGAATACTTGAGGGAATACTCCACAGAGAACAGTCAACCAACCAATCTGAAGAGCCAACAAGGAGATCACAATAACCAAAAATAGACCAGGTTCAAAAAAGTACAAAACACAAGAAAGTACCAAATACCATAAAACACCTCATCATGGCAGGGACTAATTCAAACTTCACAGTAGTAACCTTAAATATTAATTGTCTTAACTCACCCATCAAAAGACACAACTTTTCAGGGTGGATCAGAAAACTGGACCTTTCTATCTGCTGTCTTCAAGAAACCCACGTCACCACTAAAGACAGACATCTCCTCAGGGTGAAAGGTTGGAAAATGATATTCTAATCAAATGGAAATTTTAAAAAGTAGATTTTGCTACATTAATATCTGATAAAGTAGTGTTCAAACCAAAAGTAATCAAAAAGGAGAAAGGTCACTTCTTACTCATCAGGGGAATGATCCAACACGAGCACATCACAATCATAAACATATATGCGCCAAACACAGGTGCACCACAGTTTATTAAACAAAATCTAGTTGACAACAAAACAGAAATAAACACAAACACCACCATAGTAAGAGACTTTAATACTCCACTATCATCAATAGACAGATCAGCCAAGAAAAAAATCAACAGGGGAACATTAGAGCTCAACAACATCATAGATCAACTAGACCTAACAGACATCTATGGAAGTTTCCATCCCAACTCTATAGAATATACATTTTTCTCAGCAGCCCATGGAACCTTCTTCAAAATTGACTGTATATTAGGCCATAAAGCATGCCTCCATAACTTCAGGAAAATTGCAGTAACTTCTGGCATCATGTCAGATCACAATGCCCTAAAGCTAGAAATTAACAAGAGACCCATAAAGACTCCACCAGCTCCTGGAGACTGTGTGGCATACTTTTAAACAATGAATGGGTCATGGAAGAAATCAAAAAAGAAATTTCAAAATTCCTAGAATAAGTGATAATGAAAACACAACCTACCAAAACTTATGGGACACAATAAAGGCAGTCCTAAGGGGAAAATTCACAGTGCTAAATGACTTTATTACAAAGACACAGAGATTCCAAAATAACTTCTCTACCTAAAGGCACTGGAAAAACAAGAAGATGCAAAATGAAGAGCTCCAGATGGAAAGAAATAATGGAGATTAGAGCTGAAATTATTAAGATGGAAACTAAGAAAACAATTTTAAAAATCAAAGAAATGAAGAGCTGGTTCTTTGAAAAAAATTGACAAACTCCTGGCCAAAGTGATCAAGCAAAAAAAAAAGAGAGAGAGAGAGAGAGAACTCTCAAATTAACAAAATCAAAAATGAAAAAGGAGTGATCACAACAGACGTCAATGAAATTGGAAGAATCATCAGGCCATACTTCCAAAACCTCTACTCCACAAAATTAAATAATCTGGAAGAAATGGATGAATTCCTAGACACATAGCACCCGCCAAAACTAAACCCAGAGCTGATAAATCTCCAAAACAAACCTGTCACATCCATGGAGATTGAAAAGATAATCAAAAACCTCCCTAAAAAGAAAAGACCAGGACCAGATGGCTGCTCAGCTGAATCCTATCAAACTATCATCGAAGAACTGGAACCAATTTTTTTCACTGTGTTTCACATAATCAGAGACCAGGGAATCTCCTCCATCTCCTTTTATGAAGCGAGCATCACCCTAATGCCATTGTCAAGCTCCCACTAATCTTGGACTATAGGAAAGTGTACACCCTTTAAATTCTCTCTAAATTAATAATGACTGTCCCATTTAACTGGTACTGATTTCACTCTCCACTGGAGAATCTGCTTCTCTTTTTCAGACAGGAGCAGGACCTGAGGAGATAAACTACCCAGTGCACTTTACCGTGACTCCAGCTGAAACCACAGAGGAATTAGGGAAACAAGCAAGAGTGCTGCTTTCTTGGTGAATCTGACGTCAGCACAAGACTGAAGGAGACAGACACTGAGGACACTCAACACCTACCAAACCAGAGATCCAGGGGCTCCTAAGAGCCCATCACTGAAGTAGACTTACAATGCACCCAACATGACTATGGAAATTTTGTGGAAGAGGGGGCAGAAAGATTGCTAGAGCCACAAGTTAGAACATTATGCTACACAGACATTGCCTCTCCCCCATAACTGACTGCTGCCCCCACAATGGATGATTCACAATCCCCATGGTGTTGACCTGCATCCTTAATGAGGAGGGCCTCTTCAGAAAAGGGGCAGGGATGAGGGAAAGGAGGGTACCAACATGCACTATTTACATACTGAGTATGTCCATATCTAATAAAAAGAAATTTAAAATGCATTTTAATGCCAAAGTTATTTTCCAGAATCTGGCACTAATTTTTGAGAAAATATCACCTAGTCCTTTGCAAATAGTCCATAAGGATCACTACACTCACTATTGAGTAGTCTTTCATTCATATAGTAAGTCTCTGAATTCGACTACATCCTGAGAATCATAGTAGATATTAGTGGAAGAAAGGAAAAGAATGGTGTGGCTTCTATCTTCAGAGCAGTCAAGGGAAGATTAAGAAGTATATAGAGAGCAATGCAAGGCAAGTACAAGGAATAAAGACAACAGAGGGAACTGTTGACAGGAGTAGCTGGGACAGGCTACAAGAAAAGAAAAAAAATGGACTGTATCCTGGGGACATATAGAATTCAAAAGCTAACACACCTAGGGCAAGCGATGCCAGAAAAGAATAATAAAATAGCTGGGTATGGTGGTGCACAACTTTAAGCTCAGCACTCAGGAAGCAGAGAGACAAGGATTGCTGAGAGTTTGAGGCCATCCTGAGATTACCTGGTGAATTATAGGTCAGCTTGGGGTAGAGTGAAACCCTACTTCAAAAAACCAAAAAAAAAAAGGGGGGGAAGAGTAATAAAATAAATAAATGTAAAAAGCTAAGAGTTGTGTATATTCAACCAACTATGAGGACCCACAAGTATCTGGCCCAGAAACAACCAAAGTTTCAGATCAAAATTAAAGAGTAAGCTCCTTTTCATTTGCTATCTTGAGAAAGATCCTGGGGCTATCTGGGTTATTCTTAAGCTATGTGTGAGGAGAAGATTGCTACCGTACAGTAGACTTTTAAGTCATGGGCAAGAAAGATATTTAACTTTGGTTTATATTCATAGAGTATTGTTTTGCATGATAGAATAATTATTCTGAGTATGTCAAGATGAATGATGGGAGTTTATAACTCATTTTCTCCACTGAAGATTTCTCAGGAGTAACATGTCTAGATGAAAAAAAATAATGAAACTGGAAGATGACAAGGAAAATTGCCCATGAGACAGAGATGAGTGAAAAAAAACAACTGTCATTCTGTAATTTTGGAGAAAAAATGTTAAACTATTTACATCTATTGTTCCTTCTACAAAAGGAGAAGAGTGAACCTGAGAATTCTGGATATTTCTTCTAATTATACAGGCCTGTAATTCTAGGACTTCTAACACTCTAATTAAAATTTAAAAATTTAAATCATCCTTAAGCTACAATTCAAATACCCCTTTAGTATTATACTTTTAAAAGCCTTGAATATTAAATCTGTACATATTTAACCTGAGTTCTAGAAACAATGGAATGTATACCAAAATCAAAATGGCTTAAAAAGATAAATAAAATATGATCTATTTTAATTGTGAAATTATGGTATAAATATCATGTGTTAATTAAAAGGAAAGAATTACAGCTGTGTACCAATATGAATGAAACATTTTAAAAAGGCTGTTGACTGAGGAAAAGCAAAATTTGGGTCAGTATTTTATAGGATGATATAATTTAAATAAGAAAATATATAAGCAATATTCTGTCTTCTCGTAAAAGCATACATCCCTACTACCCGTAGATATGCATCTATTTGAGTGCATGGACATTTATTTCATCAGAGTTATTAGTTTTATAATGTGGTATTTATTTATTTATGTCAGAGAGAGAGAATAGACATGCCAGGGCCTCTTGTCATAACACAAAATCCTCCATACACATGTACCACTTTGTGTTACCTGGCTTTGCATATATACTAGGAAAGAGAACCTGGGCCACAGGCAAGCAAGTGGTATTGTCATATTTTAAGAGATAATACACATATGTCTTATTTGGACAATTTTTTAAAAACAGACAAAATGTGGGGAATTGAGTGGGGAAACAAGCATAAAACAAAGAATAGTGGCATAGGAACCAGAGAACAAGACACTCCCGGCATGAGTCTGTCAATGACTCACCATTTAGCTTAAAACTCTCCCCTATTCTCTCCCAGTTACAGTTCCCTCCATCAGATAAAGCATGAGGTCATAGGTTAAGAACACCCATAAAGGTCTGAGTTTTAAGACGATAAAGTATATTTGAATCATTTCATAGGACAGTGAGTAAATAACCAATGATATTTAGCACAAATATCAGAATTCATGTAAAAATCCACCATAGCTTCATAGTGTCTAAACTATTCTGGTTGTCATATGTGCAGTTACCTAAGTAATGTATCAGAGTGTTATAGGGGAGCCCCCCTCTGGTTTTCTCTCTTAGGTTGCTGAATCAGGTGTGTAATGTGAATGAAATTCTATTCAGCAGTAAGGAAAAAATGAAATGATTTAATCCACAGGAAAATGAATATTCTTGGAAAGCATCATCCTAAGGGAGGTCATGCAGACTAAGAAAGATAAATGGTACATGTTGTCCCTCATATGTGGTTCCTAAACTGGTCCAGAAGAAGAGGAGTGTAAAAGAGAATAAGTATTAGGTCTCTGAGCATATAACTAGAACGAGACCAGGAGAAACAGGAACCAGGGAGGATGGAGAAGCAGGGATTACAGACAAACTAGTAGTGGGAAAGAATATTGATGTGGAGGGTTGTTCAGGGAAAAGGAGGGTAGGGGGAGGAACTACACAAAACCAAAGACTAAATCAGTCAGCATAATAAGAACCTTCCTCCTGGAAACCAGTAGAACCCCCAATTAAGTGAGGTGGATGGGCCAGACCAAAATGCCCATTAGAAGGGGGACAAAGCTTAATCTGTCAACCATGGGCTCTGCTTTGTGGATCTGAGGGCCAGATCTGGGTTAAGCCCACAGCAAGCAGTTGGCCAGGTTGAACCTTGTGGCCCTAATCACCCCACAGTGTCACCAAAACCCTACTGAAGAGGGCCCTCAGGAAAATGGGCACTAGGGGAGGGGACATAGTATAACATTTTTTTAAAATGCAGATATCAAAATGGTTGGTTGAGAAAAACCAACTCTATACTATGAAATAGGAATCATCTATTGCTGAATCTCTATGCTTAAGTGTGTCTGTCTATAACTGATCCACAATGGATTTTGGCAGCAGTCTCTGGTTTTTCTTTCGTGGTTAGCTTGGTAGCTCTTCGCCACTGTGGCTAAGGAAACTCTCTAGGCTTATCCTCCCTAGGACTTCCTTCCTGCCCTCCACACAGTGATCGCAGTGATGTCCACTTCTGAGTAAAGAAACTTTTCGCTAAGGTTATCCTTCAAGTGAGAGTTTTATGCACCCTCCTAGCACCTTCAGTTTCAGACTTGAATGTGCCTGCCTCCTCTGCTGTACTTGTGGGCCTGTGGGTTCTGTGATAATCTCATGCCACTCCCATGTCTGTGGGAAAGGTTTTCAAGCCAGTGTCTTGGGCTAAGATTTCTGTTAGTTTGAGTCATTTGCCTACATGGATTACTGGTTGACATAAATCTTTCCTTTAAACAATGCAGTGTTACTTCCTGTGTATAGTAAGAGTTAGCATTTCTATCCTCCCCTCTTTCATTTTTTTAAACAGAATCTACCCACTTAGTAATATTAGTTTACAATCTTAGTTCAGCACAATGCCATCAAAATATTAATTATATGTGTTACTTTCCTGTGCAGCTAAATATATGTGGCTAGTTTCAGGCCAATTTAATGTGTTAGTTATACATATCACCTCCAAGTAATGCCTTAAAGAGAAGGCATATGCCCTTCAATTCTCAGCTCATCACCCCAGCAACTAAAATATGATGAAAAGTGTGTTTCTTCCATGAGGATGGAAGTAACCTTTAACGAGTGCTGAAAAATAAGAGAGGCTAAATTACCAAAGAATAGCCATGCCAAGCCACTTCTATTCAGAAGTTAAGGTCTGTTCCTCATTTCAGTGAGTTATTTCAGGCCTTTCAAGAGTCATGAGTACTACTGAACAGATAGTATATCTGAATATATGTAATACTGGCTCAATGGTTGGGCAGTAGGTGGCAAGCATATAAAATTTTTAGGCTAGAAATCTAGTATTGCATTCATTTCCTAAGGTGGTGATAACAAAGTGCCAAAAAAAGTTAATAGCATTTAAACCAACTGAAATTTATGGTCTTATGGTTCTGGAGGTCAGGCTTCCAAAATGGAGCCTACTCTGATGACATCAGCTTGCTGGAAAGGCTGTGTTCTAGTGCAGCTCCTGATGAGTGCATTTGCTTCTCATGCAAAATTTCTGGAGTCCCCTGTTTTCTTAGCTCATGGTCCCTTCCATTTCAAAGCGAGTCGCAGCTGATTAAATCCTTCTTAAAACATTAATCTTCTTTTTGCCTACTCCATCTACATTTGAGAACCTGTAAGCACAAAATGAATCCACATAGAAAATCCAGGATCATTTTACTATCTTAAAATTAACTGATTATTAACCTTAATTGTATCTGTTCCTTTAATTCCCATAAGGTAAAATATTCACATGTTTTGAAGATAAGGGCATGCACACCTTCAAGGGGGTGCATAATTCTGTCTACTGCATTTTCTCCAATGATGACTTAAGCCAGAATCCGTGTTAGCTGAGCCTGATCCAGGAAATATTTTCAAATTTGTGCATAAGATTGTTGAATTAGATGAACAGTAGCAATAGCCTACTTGAAAGGAGACAAGAAGGAAATTTCACTTCTATTTATGTAAGCAGGTATTTTTTTTTTCCTGCTTTCCTTTTGGCCTGGAGCAGGGTCTGGATCCAGAGTCTTACAGGACTGAAAAGTTAATAGCTTCTCTACTTGGATGACTCTGAAGAAGTAACCTCAGCAGGAAACCAGCCTGCAGCATAAGCTTTTCTCAAGCATTTCCAGTCAGGGTTCTCTGCCAGACAATAGGAGGGGCACTGTGACACACAGGCCACTGATATCTCCTTCACACTAGAATCTGTTTTTCATGGCCTCAACTACTATGGGGAAAAAGGCTGGTGTGGATATTGGCAGCATGCAGAAGACCAAATTAATGGCTAAAATTGTCTTGCTAAATAAGTATGTCAGATGAGACCATTGTAATCACTAAAGTTCCTTGGAATTTGATTGGAAGAATATAGAGCTAGGTAGAATGAGGTATTGAGAGACTTATGTTAGCAAATAAATAAGAAGAATGAGATGGCCAAAGGCTGAGGTTGCTCCTATCAAAAAGTTCTATAGATCATTGAACTTGAACTTGCAGGGTTGGTTACAGGAAAGAATATTATCTCCTGTGTCCACTTCAGATGCAATACAAGAGATAATGCACAAGAAGAAGTCCCAGAAGGACAGGCTGAGATTGGAGCAGGTGACAACAGGGTGAGGATAAGATGAATGAAGGCAATGGCTTCAGCTACGAAATTCAAGATAGTGCAAAAATCCTCAGTAATTAGGATAATATTTTATTGTAAATATTTAATAAGCTGAAATTAGTTCAAAAATTTCTAAAGAGCAAAATGCAAAAAGCTTTAATAATGACAATCTCAGGAATTGCTGTAGGAAGCCATATTGGAATCTAAGACAAAAGGAAATTTCAGCAAAACTGAATTTATCATTATTAAAAGCTCATATTTTGTTCATCAACCATACTTTGTTTTAAATATTTCATTCAATTACATTTATTTTGAAGAGACATGAGAGAGGGCAATGGGGGATGAATATAATCAAAGTCCACTATATATATGAAAACACAATGAGGAATTCCTTATTACACTAATAATAAATGAAATGTAAAAAATAAATCAATAAGTGTAATACACTATATAAATGGACTTAAGGGAAAAAAATCACATGATCATCTAAATAGATGCAGAAAAGGCATTCAATAAAATCCAACATCCCTTCATGGTAAAAGTCCTACAAGGAACTGGGAATAAAAGAGCATATTTTAACATCATAAAGGCTATTTATGACAAATCTACAGGCCAACATAATACCAAATGGGTAAAAGCTTGAAGCATTTCCACTAAAATCAGGAGCAACACAAGGGTGTCCACTGTCCTCACTCTCATTTAATATCGTACAAGAAGTCTTAGCTATAGCAATAACACAAAAGACACTGATAAAAGGAATATAAATTGGAAAGGAGGTGATCAAATTATCATTATTTGTAGATGATATGATTCTGTACATAAAGGACCCCAAAGACTTTACTAGAAAACTGTTAGAGCTGATAAACACTTTTAGCAATGTAGCAGAATACAAAATAATCACACATAAATCAGTAGCTTTTCTATATACTAACAAAAACATACAGAGGATAAAATCAGGGAATCACTCCCATTCACAATTGCCTAGAAAGAAAGAATGAAAGAAAGAAAGAAAGAAAGAGAGAGAGAGAGCAAGAGAGAGAGAAAGAGAGAAAGAAAGAAAGAAAGAAAGAAAGAAAGAAAGAAAGAAAGAAAGAAAGGAAGGAAGGAAGAAAGAACCTTGGGATAAACCTAATGAAGTGAAAGATTTCTACAATGAAAATGTTAAAACACTCAAACAAGATATTGCAGAAGATATTAGGAAATGGAAAGACATCCCATGTTTTTGGATTGGAAGAACCAATATTGTGAAAATGTCAGTCTTACCAAAAGCAATTTACTCATTTAATGCAATCCCCATTAAAACTCCAATGGCATTCTTCAAAGAAATGGGAAAAACAATCCTAAAATACATTTGGAAGGAGGAAAAAACCTGAAATAGCCAAAAACAATTTTGAGCAACAAAAATAAGGCTGGTGGTATCACCATACCCAATTTTAACCTACATTACAAAGCTATAGTAACAAAAACAGCATGTTACTGGCACAAAGACAGACATGTAGATCAATGGAACAGAATGGAGGACCCAGATGAAAATCCAGGCAGCTACAGCCATTTAATTTTTGACAAAAATATGCACTGGAGAGAAGACAGCCTCTTTAACAAACAGTGCTGGGAAAACTGGATATCTATATATAGAACGATAATAATAGATCCTTATCTCTCTCCATGTATGAGAATTAAGTCCAAATGGAACAAAGACCTTAATATCAGACCTGAATCTCTGAAACTGCTAAAGGAAAAAGCAGGGGAAATGCTTCAACATATTGGCATAGCAATGACTTTATGAATACAACCCCAGTTGCTCAGGAAATAAAACCACTAATCAACCACTGGGACCTCATGAAAGTACATAATTTTGTACAGCAAAGGACACTGGGAATAAAAGAAGAGGACAATCTAAAGAATGGGAGAAAATCTTTGCCAGCTATACATCTGAAAGAAAATTAATATCTAGGGTATACAAAGTACTCAGAAAACTAAATAAGAAACTAAACAACCCAGTTAAATAATGGGCTAAGGAACTAAATAGACAGTTCTCAAAAGAAGAAATACAGATGGCATATGAACATCTAAAAAATGTTCTACATCCCTAGTCATCAGGGAAATGTGAATTAAAATTACTTTGAGATTCCATCTCACTGCTGTCAGATTGGCTATTACCAAAACAAATGTCAATAAATGTTGGTGAGGATGTGGAAAAACAGAACCCTTCTACACTGTTGGTGGAAATGTAATATCATACAGCCATTGTGTAAATCAGTATGGAGGTTCCTGAGACAGCTAAAAATAGATTTACCATATGACCCAGCTATATCACTCCTAGGCATATATCCTCAGGACTCTTCTCACTACCTTAGAGATAGTTGAACAACCATGTTTATTGCCACTCTATTAACAGTAACTAGGAAATGGAACCAGCCTAGATGTCCCTCATCTGTTGAATAGATAATGAAGATGTGGTTCATTTACATGATGGAGTTCTATTCATGGTAAAGAAAAATGAAATTTGCATGGAAATGGATGTATTTTTGGAAAGGATTATACTAAATTAGTTAACCCATGCCCAGAAAACCAAATTTTGCATGTTCTCTTTCATATGTGGATCCTAGTGACAGATGTTTAGACTTGTGTATGAGCTGGAACCAAAAATTGGTAGCAGAGGCCAGTAAGCTACAACAAAGCTATAAGGGAGGGAGGTGAGAGGATGATTTAAGGGCATGGCATTGTATATATAAGTAGATGAACAGATTATAGGAGGTGAAATGGCCTAAGTGAGGCCAGGGGAAGAGATTGAGTAAGAGAAGGGTGGGGGGAGGGTCAATCAAAATTCAAGATATTCTAAATGACATATGAAAGCCTACTTTTTCGAATAATGGCGTAACCAGAAGCCATAGATTGCTACTAGAAAATTTTCAGGGATGGGATACCTTCCAGTGAGTTCTTGGCCAGGGAGGTCCTTATTGCCTCCAAAACATTACAGGCTATTGCCAAGACCCTTGGTTTCCCACCAGGAATAGATGGTAATACTGTATTGCTGAAGACTCCACATACCTGGGCTGCAAGCTCACTGAGAAATCAAACTGGAGCTGAGCTGAAAACCTCCCTGTAGACCACCTGACAGAAAACTGGGAAAAAAAAAACTGCATGGAATGCAACTCTATGGGAGACAGAAGCCATCAGTGGTGAAAACAGTGGACACTGTAAGCCTCGAGGTTGGCCAGCCAGGGTAAATGACTGAACGGGTACAATAGTGGGCTGTCTGTTATGGAGAAACTAACTGCTCTGTAACTAGACTGGAGACTTGCTCTATAGGAAAGAATACATGCCTGGCACTGAAAACCTAATCAAAAGCCTATGGCAGGGGAGGTCATGAGCCTTAGGGGTGTAAAGCCTGCTCTTGACTGGCTAAATGCGTATATTATGTTCACCAAACTTCCCTATATGCACTTCACTTAATGTTCATATCCACATATGAATGCTACTATCACTTTTGGTTACAAAAACTTTTCTTTTCAGATGGCACTGACAATTAGGATGACCCAAAACACACCATAGTGCAAAGAAGTGACAAAGGTGCGTTCAGCACTGAAACATCTTTATCACACCTTCCTAGTGTCAGGGTCTATTACGGAAGAGGTGGTGGGAAGAATGCAAGAGCCGAAGGAAGGGTAGGGCTGCTTATAATGCAATGATTCAGACAGAAATTGGTCTTGATATGCATGACCTCACAGTGCCTTGCACTACCTTCACAAGACCCTCATGATAGGAGGAAAAAATGATGACATCAAAACAAAAGAGATACTAATGGAGAGGGGGGAGGGATAGGATGGAGTGTGGATTTGTGAAGGGGAAATGGGGGAGGGGAGGGAATTATCATGGTTTATTGTCTGTGCGTATGGATGTTGACAATAAAAAAGTTAAAAAAAATTTTTTTAAAGCCTGGTGGTGTTCAAACTCTACGTTGCCTCTTAGTTATACATGTATACACATGTTCACATGCACGTGCACTCATGTACCCTTAGATTTTGTGCCTGAGGTGAGAGTCTGGGCCCTGCAAGAAACACAGAAGACCTTAATCTAGAAGTTCTACCTAGCGAGCAGAGCCAGGAATTTCAGGTAAGCTACAGAAGAAGGAATTTGTCCCACTACCAGGGACAGAGATATTATCTACTGAACTGTGTCTTTCTCAGACTCTAGAATTGAAGCCTTATCCTCCCCAGGACCTCATAAAATGACTATATTTGCAATCAAAGATTTTAAAGAGGTAAGTTAAAATAAGGTCAGTATAAGGTCATTTTAGTAGGCATTAATCCAGAATTTCCTGTGTCCTCATGAAAAGAGAAAGAGACCAGGGATGCCGGCTGAGGAAAGACCAGATGAGGCACCAGCAAATCTACAATCCAAGGAGAAAACCCTCACAGGAACCCAAACTTATCACCTTGACCTCAGATTTCTAGCCTCCAACACTGTGAACAAATACATTTCTGCTGTTTAAGCCACTCTGTACAGACTATGGTACTTTGCCGTGGTAGCCCTGCCAAACTTGCTCAGGAGGCTTCAATCCTGATGATAGTGTTAGATGGCTGATAAAGTGTGTGTTGTTACCTGATCTGATTACACCTTTGTCCATATGCGGCTTATTTGTACATTTTAATTGCAGCTATACAACTTCTAGTTCTCAGTTGTGTCTTCTTTCTGCTTATAGTAACTGGAGCACAGGAGGTGCAGTTTGTGCTCGTGAAGAAGACTATGGATGTGAGGTTTGGATGCCATCACTGCAGACAAGGTGAGTGTGTGGTGGAACAGACCAGCCTCAGAGTTTCAACGTCGACTTTCCAGTTAGTAATAGAATTCTAAAATCACAGCTATGCACAAGAAATTCAGACTAAACAAATCAAACCCTTACATGGAATCATCTATTATGAAAGGATATGCAAAGAAGAGATGTGTGGGATGCCACAAACCTTTCCTCATCAGGGTGTACCAAATGTAGACCTGAGATGAGACATTTTCAACTGCGTAAATAAAGTCTGTCTCCACAACTAAGCTCAAAGCACAGATGTCTTTCTCACCCAGTTTGCACCAGCAAGTTTAGATAAGAACATATGATCAGGAAATATTCATGGCTATGTCTCTAAATATTCAGCAAAATAAGCTACATTCTACTCTTTTCTGGACTTAATTTGAGCAATTCTGGTAGCTCAAATTATGTTGACTATGCAGTGATTAAATAGTTTGGGGATTGGTTGTGATGGCAGCTCAGCAACTCTAAGTCTTCAAATAATGAAACTTTTAACAAGAGAGTCACCATTCTCCTCACATAGCATTTCATGTGTAAACAGTTACCTTGAATAAGGTAGCATAGTAACATGTAGGACCAAAGCCTTTTCTCTCTTGCAGCTTTACCTCCTAAATGTCTGTTTCTAGCCCTGACCCATCTTCTCAACTTCAGCCTCATGCATCCACTTGCAGAATCAACATTTCCACTTGGGTATCTGTCACAGTCAGCCTCAAGTTGCGGGGATGAAGTTCCAAACCAGGCACAGTTATGGAGGAAGGCATTTATTGAAACATACAGAGAGGGGGGGGATATTCCATAATGGCAGATGAAGCTGGCCAGCTTTCACAGGTCCTTGCCAAGAGAGAAGCAACTACCACCACCAGCACAAGCACACCTCAGGAACTCCAGGCAAAGCTTCAGCACTTTGCATATCTTTAGGTTGGACTTTCAATTCTGCCACCAAACACACCTTAGAGCTGGACTCTACAATCCTCCCATAGGGACATCTCCTCCAGACAGGTAGCTGGAGATCTAAATTATTTTACTTCTGAATCTCTTGGGGGACATCCATTCAAACCACCGCAGTGTCTGAAAGGAATCTCAAATTTAAAATTTCCAATAACTTTTTCACTCTCAAACTATATTTCTTGTTTTCCCCATGTCAGTAAAATGTATCACTATTCACCCAGATGTGAAGATTTTATTTGGGACTGGGGAGATGGCTTAATAAGGAAGAGTGTTTGCTGTGCAAGCATGAAGATATGAGTTCAATTCCCAGCACTCATGTAAAAAGCTAGGCATGGCCACACACTCCAATAACCCTGGAAATGAGGGAGGTAGAGACAGGCAGATCACCAGAGCTCAGCTGGTTAGCCAGTTTATCTAACTAATGGAAAGCTCCAGGTTCAGGAAGACACTTTGTCTCAAGAAAATAACGTGGAAGGGTGACTGAAGAGGACATGGATGTTCTCCTCTGGCCTCCACATGTGTGCACATAAAGCATACACATCTGCACATGCATGCACACATCACACACACACCAACAAAAATTCAGTAGCTGAGGCTTGGAAATATATCCCAATCTGACTGCTTTGTACTCATCCACTATGATTCCTTTTGTCTAGCCAGCATTTCTTCTATACTATAAGGCTAAGATGGCAGCCTCCTAAGACTCCCATGCCTTCACTTCCACATGATCCAGCCCACACTCAGAAAACAGAATGGCTGGGCATGGTAGTGCACGCCTTTAATCCCAACACTTGGGAGGCACAGGTAGAAGGATCGCCTTCAGTTCAAGGCTACCCTGAGACTACATAGTGAATTCCAGGTCAGCCTGGGCTATAGTGAGACCCTACCTTGAAAGAAAACAAAAAAGAAAACAGAATGGATTAATGAACTATTGCTGCTACAACAGATTGCCACAGATTTAGTTCTTCACATAATATAAACTCACTGTCTTGCTCTCTTGTAGGCCATAGTTTGATGCGATTGTAAATCTATACAAGTCACATGTTATCTGACTGCCTCTTTTTCTTTCTTTCTTTTTCTTTTTTCTTTCTTTTCTTTTCTTTTCTTTTTTTTTTTTTTTTTTTTTTTTTTTTTTTTTTGAGGTTCTGGTGTAGAATCCACTACTTTCCATTTTCTAGCCTTTGCATGTTGCCCATACTCCATGGCTCAAGGCCCATTCTGCCATACCCAATGCTGGCATCACAGTAGACTGAGTCCTCATATTGCACCACTTTGACTTCTTTTCCTATGTTCATTTGCCTTAAGGACCTTTGTGATTTCAATAGCCTGCCTCATTCAAAGTATTTTTTTCTATTTTAATCTTCGTTGGTTAGCAGCTTTATTTCATTTGGCCACTTTCATCCCTCTTTGTCTTGACGTAATGCAACATTCACAGGTTTCAGGGTTAGGGCACGGATATCTTTGTCTGTGCCTTTCTTATGGTGTTTACATATGGCCCGCAGACCTTATTTATATCTCCATTCCTTGTGTCCTCATTCACACTTAAAGCTGAAGGAGCATGCTTTCACAAAATATCCATTTCTACTTCCATATGTTAACCCTTCTCACCCTGTCCCCACTCACTCTATGTAGTCCTATCCACCTTAATGCTACTTGTCAAAATAATAAACTCACTCCTTCAGAACTTTGAGTGTTCTCTTTTTTTCTGCCAGCAATCATTTCCCTAGATATCTACATAGTTTCTTCCCTTACTTCAGTCTTGACATTTCTGAAAGGGCAATTGTTCAAAAGGACCATACCTGGCCATTATCTGGGCTGTTATTCATACTGTCTGGTACATTGTGGCTTCACCATATCAGCCTTGCTCTGTTTCTTACTATCCACTAATGGCATTATGTTATAAATTGGTATATTTATTTATTCGCTTATTCATTATCAGTTTCTATCATCAGAACGTAGGCTCCATGAAGACAGGGAATTAACATGTTTCATTCTCTGCTTCATCTGCATGACCTGGTGGATATCCAGTGGATGTCTATCAAATGCTGAATGAAGAGCTGGATGTAAGAATAAAGCAGTGGATACACTTGGCATTTTTATGTAGGCTCAAATGTCGAAATAAGCCAATCACTCTTCAGCAAGAGATGAACCATTTGGATTCAAAGCAAACTGGGTAGAATTCTACACACAAGCTTTCCTCTGTCCTATTTGCAATGCAATTGAAAGCTAGGGATTTGTTCCATTTTCTTGTCTGTGTGTCTTGGTTTTCAAATGAGATGTTTAATTCCAGCCAGCATGCTAAGTGCTTGCAGGCTCTGAGCTGAGCCTCCCATCCCACCTTGGGGATTCTCATGCAGAGCAGGGCAGCAATATTAATCTGCTCTCTACAGATGCTGCAGTTGCACCTTGCAGATTGTCAAGAAGAGTGACAGATGTGCAGTGCCCGGCAGCCCCGAAAAGTGATCTATGGGGTTCTGGACTAATGGCTTTCAGGAAAGCCATTATTGATCAAATAAAGTTTCCAACTTGAGGAAAGTTGTGGCTTAAAGCAAACAGCATCGTTTCAAAACAGAGATGATTCATTTGCTTTGTCCTCAACACTGTGAAACTGATCATCTCCATCCAATCAATGTGAATAACAAATCTGCCAAGACCCAAAACCGATGACAGGAACCACAGCTTCAAAAGGAGTAACAAATACTATCTTTGTTCGCTTGACTTTCCCATTCATTGACAAATTCACACCAAATGTCGTAGATGTGCCAAGACTGTGTGTCTTTGAAAGTTACAGAAATGGTGTGTTTTTACACTAGTTAAAAAATAACATAGCTACAGACTTACCTTTAAGCAAAGACCTAAATTTAATCCCCAGATCCCACATAAACATAGATGGGTGTGGTGGCACACAGTTGTATTACCAGCACTGTGTAGGCACACAGTCAGATCCCTGGAGTTTGCTAGCCAACCAATCTCACCTGCTTGGTGAGCTCCAGCCCAGTGAGACCTGAAGAACAATACCTGACACTGACCTGTGACCTCCATATGCGTGCTCACATATGTTCATGTGTACCTGCACACACACACACACACACACACACACACACACACACACACTGATGGTAATAAATATCACAGCCAGTCTTTGACATTTACTGTAGAAAAGTTTAAAAAATGGCTAGCCATGGTGGCACATGCCTTTAGTCTCAACACTCAGCAGGCTTAGGCCAGCCTGGAGTTACAGAGTAAGTTTCAGATCAGCTTGGGCTAGAGTGGGAAACTGCCTCAAGAAAAACAAAATGAAACACAATGGTCATTATTGAACCTACCGTCTACTTTTGATGTCAGGATTATAAAGTAGAATTATGGAATAGTATTAAATTCCTTAGTCACATGAGTAGCAACTACAATAATTGTTTATATGTTGTCACAGTTCTCTAACATTAAACAGCTTCTAAGAGTCAATAGTTTCAGATTTTATATATTCTCTGGTTACCAAATCTTGACTCCATGTTTCTAAACCACACCTTTACCACTTGGACTTCTGATATCTCTCTCTCTCCCCAAATCCCTGATTCCCAGTTCAAATCTTGACCACTCTGGGGTTGCTAGTCACTAATAAATGGCTACTATCTTGAACCTTGAAGACATGATTCCTACATAACTCATTTGCATAGCTCTGGCCAGGAATTTCCCAAATCCTGAATGAAAAGCACTCCTCTGTTGTTGCCAAAATCATCACACAATTACAAGAACAGATAGAGTGAAGTAGAATTTGGCATACCTAGAAATTGAGCTAGATATAGGTTCTGATAGATTGACATTTTTGGGACAAATGAAGTTTGAGCTTTGGGGATAGAAACTATTCCTTTTTATTTTTATTTTTTATTCATTTGAGAAAGAGAGAAAGAGAGAATGGGCACACCACTGCAATGGAACTCCAGATGCATGTGCCACCTTGTGCATCTGATTTATATAGGTCCTGGGGAATTGAATCTGCGTCATTTGGCTTTGCAGGCAAGCACCTTAACTGCTAAGCCATCTCTCCAGTACAGAAACTATTCTTCTCTAGCCAAAAAAAAAAATTTGGATCTCTTCAAAAGAAATACTATGCAAATGCCTTTAACAAGAACTCATTTCATTAAGTAAGATTTTAATTAAGATGCTCCCAAAGATAACTGGGAAAAATGACTAAAGCAATTGTTTACTTTTCACCCTGAAAACCTATTGTGAATATTCAACAGAAATTCCAAATCAAGAAAATAATTTCTAGCATCAGAGCTTCCATATGATGGATGTTAGGAAGTATTGGATAGATATGTAGGTAGATATAGATGATAGATAAATAAATATAAGTATAGATAAAATAGGGCTGAGCTCCCAAAGATTATCTATGAGACCAAGATAAATAAATGTGTACATATATCCAGCCCATCTGAGAAAATCCTAGGTATGGCCTAGCTAAGAGAAGTGATACAATGGACCACTAAGAAAACGCAGAGGCAGATATGATTCTCAAATTATTTTGGCAATAATGGCACCAAGCTTACTGAAATTAGTGAGAGAACCAAGACATGGCCTGACATTCAGAGTTACTCAAGAATGCTGACCTTGATGGAATCACATTAGTGCTTTCCTCAGGATCTTCCAAGTGGATGCATACAGAACTGATGTGAGCCCCAAGAGTCACCCTTTTAAATAAACATTGTTCTAAGGTATGCATCTTAACCCATTTAAATTAGTAATTATCTTTCTTCCTATAACTTTCAATGTGTAGAACTGGAAAATATTATATTAAATGATATAAACCAGGATCAAGAAGACAAATACTACTTTCTGTCACATATGTGGGTCCTATCTGTGAATTCTTAGATGTTTGTTTAAAGTAGAATAACTGTACAAGCCATGAGATGAAATAAATGTATTTTAACCAACATAAATAAAAGGGAGACTAACAGAGAGAGGGAGGGGATGTGATGGAAAGCATAGTTGTGAAGGGGAAAGTGGGGGGGGGAGGAACTATGGTTTATTGTCTAAGTATAGAAGTTGTCAATAAAAAATTATTAAAAAATTGTATACATATATGGGTTCTAGCTAATTTTAACAATTCCAAACACCAGTCTTAAAGCCTAGAACCCATATATCTTAAATCAATTCAAGGACATTTTAATTAACCCACTTGGCCTTCTTTAATAAAGAATCCTAAGAAATGGAACCCACAATCATTTTCTATGGAGGTCAAATTTAACTATAGAAGAAAAGACCTGAGTCAGGGACTTTAGACTGCTTGGAAATCCTAACATCAATTC
Organism: Dipus sagitta; assembly: GCA_036346955.1. NCBI lineage: Eukaryota > Metazoa > Chordata > Mammalia > Rodentia > Dipodidae > Dipus > Dipus sagitta. Next base: position 184,345,636 of record CM070771.1, read on the forward strand.
AAAGTGATGGAACCTTTAAAGAGGCTCCTTCTAAAAAGAGAAAATAGATTTACCTTTGACCCCAAATTTATCTGTTTCTTTGCATAAAGAGCACAGATTAAAGAAACACATTTACTTGCTGTGTTGCCTTAAGTCACTAAACTTCTCTGAGTTGCATTTTAATCATGTATTAAATGAGGATAGTAATAATACAGAGGTTCCTCATTATCTCAGTTTTATTATCTGAGCCTGCACAATAATGAGGCTGCACAGGAAAGCGAAAGCCATCATAACATGAAAATATTCTCTAATGCTCTAATGAGTTGATCATTTATGAAATTAGTCTGCTCTCCACATCCCTTCTCTCTTAAGATTCATATCTATCTCCAACCATTAAATCAATGTCTTTGATCATTAGTCTATAAATATCATGCAAATCCTTTGCCAAATAAAACTCTAAATCTCAGAAAGTCTTCAGAATTTCAAGTGATGAAAGAGAGTAGTATTAAAGAACACTGCAAATCACACAGCAAGCAGCTGGCATATGAGAATTTGGCCGAGTTAGGCAGCAACTCCAAACTACAGAAGAGAGAAAAGGTAGGGTTGGTGACAAGGAAGGAATTTTAAAAGGAGTAAGAAAGATTTGAATATCAAAATAATAATAAAAGTCCTTGGGAAAGCTGGTTAAACTTTGACTAATTCTCAAAAGTGACCTCCTTTTGCATGATGCTCTGTATGTTAATTAAACATGAAAGGAAGTGGTATTGTGTTCTCATACAGTTTTGCCAGAAATCATGTTTTTCTCAAAAAGACTTTCATTATTTTCAATAGTTAGCAATCATTGTCATTATAAGTATTATTTTAATGAAAAATACATTATTTTCATTACTTTAGCTCCATTTTTCAAGATAAAGCCTCAATTGAATCACTTTTTCCCCTTTTATACAATGAATTTTTTTGGAGCTTTAAGTAGATTCCCTTGTAGTGAATAATTATCCTTGCATAACAAAGGTCTCTTTTATCTGTACCATTTTCTATTGTTATAAGGAACAAATGAGATGAAACTTGCAAATGCATTTTGGGAATTCAAAAGTGCTATATTAACATTAGAATTTACTTTTGTTTCTGAAAAATGTTTTGTTTACTATGTGAAAGCTACTTTCACCTACGTTATTTATTTTATTCTCAAAACAACTGTTAGAAGTAAGAATATATCATTTCCAAACTACAAGTGAGGAAAGTAATAATTTTTTCAAGGCCATATAGCTGCTAGGTGGATTAGCTATGCTGAGAGCCAAATTTGTCCTCAAGCTCAAGGTCTTCATTCTACACATTTATACCATAGGAAGCCACCACCTTCTAGTTTGATAATGGTCAGACATCCATATTTCATATGGTTCTACTGACACATTTATTCAAGAAGTATATATTGGCTATCAGTCCAGTCTGAATTCTAGGGATAATGTGGTGGCCAGTGCAAGCTATGTCCCTTCCCTCATAGAGATGACATTCCAGTGGTATATATCACTCTAACAATGAAGCAAACAGTTTAAACAGGAAAGATATCTTGCTGTGCTAAGTGCTTTGTAGAGAACCATAAGCAACATATAGCCCATTTTAAACTAGATATGCAGCATTTTGCATAGACCACCTCATTTAATTCTCATAATAACTCTGTGAGGTGGGGAATATTATTATCTTCATTTATTAAATGAGAACACTAAGAGCCATGATGTCAAATTATGGTCCTGAGTCCTATTACTAGTAGTGGAAGAATCAAGGCTCAAGCCTAATTGATCTGTGTCACAGAGGTACCATTACACAATATACTAGATAGCAGCCTGTTGTGATAGAAAAAATGATTAGATAACTACAGTTGTTTCACTACATTGTCTTATTAGTAATAGTACAGTGCTACAGTCTATCTACATGTCTAAGCAATACAATGGGTCACCTTAAATAAACTTATCTGCTTCTTTTACAAGTAAGGACTGTAGGAATTAGGGTACAGCAGATAAGAATGTTTTATCTGTAGCCTGTAAAACTGTTGAGGTTCTCTACATCACCATATGGATCGCCTGCAATATTCTGTTCATATGCTTCAAGTTCTCACAGTATTTTGCACAATATTGCCACTCAATAATTCTAAAGTTGCCCCACGTAGTTCTCTGGGAAATATACCGATGAAAGAGCAAAACTGAGAAGTGTTGAATGAACTTGAGACTGGAATTAGCTGATTTCGGGGAGATGTCTCTCCAGTTGCCTCTTTACTTACTGTTCAGCTGTGATCCTTGCTCATCCTCAGATCTGAAGATCAGAGGAAATGATGATCGTATTTCCAATTAGAACAAATAGTAGCTATCTTGAGCTATATCGTTAATCCTTCCAGGGACATTTGTATTGTGTAACTTGTTCTGTAGCCTAATGAGGCAGAAAAGAAAAATCTCTTTCCTTTTCCTTTTTTTCTAAATGCAGGTCCAAATAATTGTTCCTACTGCTGGATACTAAGGTTAATTTGAAATAAAGACTCAGCTGGGGAAATTTTCACTTGTCTAAGCAATAGAATCAAATGTGTGTAGGCATGGACATAAAACTGTCACCTTGTGACTTTCATTTTTGTAGTTGGTGTCTTCGTTTTGTAGTTGCTTCACTTGGTATGTGCCTGCTGTTTTGGAATATATGATAAGGGTTTTCAATTCCTTATACATAAAAGTAGATTAAAAAAATAAATTTGTGGAGAGAGTGAAAGAGAGAATTGGTACACCAGGGCCTCAATCACTACAATCGAACTCCAGATGCTGTGCCACCTTGTGGACATGTGAGACCTTGTGCTTACCTCACCTTTATGCACCTGGCTTACATGAGATCTGGAGAGTCAAACATGGGTACTTACGCTTTGCAGGCAAGCACTTCTACCATTAAGCCATCTTCCAGCTCAGGTGGGGTTTTGTATTAAATCTGTTTAACATAGCAATTCTAGTACTTATTAAATTATTCACTCATTTAAAAACAAATATGTTAAACCTTACATTTGGACTGAAGATGCAGAAAGTACTCGGTAGTCATCCCTCAGTACCATCAATAAATTTAGAATGTAAGAAGGAAACCAAAAGATGAATGCTTTAATCAAGGTCATAACTAATGAGCCAGGCTAGAGGTAACAAGACCTATCAGTAACTAGCTTTCTTATTGACTAAATGTTGGAATTATTTTTGGACCTATAGAGGAAAGTCTAGATCATGACTTTACTCAAGTTCAGAAACATCAGAAGAGTCTGGTCTAATCTTATCTCTGCCCCCTTAGGGAGTTCTTCTACTTTGTTCTGAGAAGGCCTTCTCTAGAGAATTAAGATTTCCTTTTCCAGAAATCCTGACCACAGACACATAATGTCAGGACTAGACTGGTTCAACCAGCCATGTATCCATGGGGCTCATAAAAATCCCTAACCTGGGCTGGAGAGATGGCTTAGTGGTTAAAGCACTTGCCTGCAAAGCCAAAGGACCTCAGTTCAATTCCCTAGGACCCATGTAAGCCAGATGCACAAGGTGGCACATGCATCTGGAGTTCATTTGCATTGGCTGGAGGCCTTGGTGTGCCCATTCTCTCTCTCTCTCTCTCTCTCTCTCTCTCTCTCTCTCTCCCTCATTCCCTCTCTCAAATAAATAAAAATAAAATATTTTTTAAAAAGAATATATCAACAGTTTTGGCCCAAAGATTTCATTTTTTTTCTGTGCCATATTCCTCTGCTCACATCAGTCTCTTTCTATGCAAAGCAACAATGCACAAGTTCTCAGCATACAGGCATAACAGCAAGCCTCTCACACAAACTGCTTCTAGCCTAGTCCAGAAAAAGGTTTTTCTTATCCTCATAAGCCAAACCTCATAGTCCATGGTTCTTACTGCATTCAGGTCTTTCAACTCTGACCAGAATAGTCCATCAAGCAGTACTATAGCACTGCAAGGCATCTCTTAGGCCAAGGTTTCAAATCCTGCAACATTCCTCTTAAAAATCAGCTACAAAAGGCCAAAGCCTCACAGTCAGCTGTCTAGCAGTAATGATCCCACTTCTCAGTACCAACTTTATTGTTGCAGTCAGTTTCACATTGTTGGCAGAAATCACCCAACCAAGAGCAGCTTGTTGGGAAAAAAAAAAAAGGTTTATTTTGGCTTACAGACTTGAGGAGAAGCTCAATGATGGCAGGGGAAAACAACAGCATGAGCAGAGGGTGGACATTGCCTCCTGGCCAACATCAGGTGGACAACAGCAACAGGAGAGTGTACCAAACACTGGCATGGGGAAACTGGCTATAATACCCATAAGCCTGCCCCCAACAGTACACTGCCTCCATGAGGTGTTAATTCACAAATCTCCATCAGCTGGGAACCTAGCATTCAGAACACCTAAGTTTATAGGTGACTCAAATCAAAGCACCACAACTGGTGTATTACATTGGTGCATTAATGGGGAACCCCAAAATTTCTGTTTCATTTACATTGTGAAAAAGAAAACATATATGATAGTTTTCCTCATTAGCCCCTAGTATTTCCTTTAAGACCTTTTAAACAGTGGTTTCATTTGTTAGAGACTGACATGATATTCTGTACTAATCTCCCAACACCCAAGGAAGTGTCATATCCAATCAGAAGCATTGCACCTTAGATGCACCCACTGGGGAAATATGTATCAGTGCCTTGGTCTGAGATGAAATTTTGGGGGGAGGAAACACATCCAAAATATTTTTATGCACACCTTTAAAGCATACTGAAAATTTGCCTTAAGCTAAAAATTAGCTGGAATGCTGTTAAATACACAGATTTCTGGGATCTTTCATTGGAAAGGTTAACACATGCTATAGACTTACTCATCATTTTTTCAAATCAAATACATGATATATTATTTATTATATATCATATGTAAATATATATATGTATGTATATACATTCCATCCTGCTCAGTATAGAATTAGGAGAAACTCTCTCTCATTGGCATTTTCAGACATGGAAATTCCTTTCTAGGTTGTTGGGTACTTTGGCAGAGTATTCTGCCAGTTTCCTCAGGAATTCACTTCCAGTTGAATTGCTATATTTTCATCCAAATTATTGATTTTAAAACAAACCATAAAGTGTAAACTTAAAAGAGTGTGTTTACCAAAGACAATGCTAGAAATTACTATCAGAAATGAAAAGGTTAGAGGTAAGTCTATCTCCAAAAGGCTAAGAAGTCATATCTGGGCAACTACCAACTAACTTGTAAGACAGGAAAAATTTATCATCTTCTCCTAACTTCTTTCTTAACTCATTCCTTACTCAATGGCATCTTTATCTTTCACATTTGCAAAGTATCTCTCGTTTCTTCATCCATTTCCTAATCGAAATCAAATCTATCCTAAGGGTCTGGAGAGATGGCTTATTGGTTAAGGAGCTTGCCAACACAGCCAAAAAAAAAAAAAAAAAAAAAAAAAAAAAAAAAAAAGGAAGAAAGAAAGAAAGAAAGAACAAGTTTCAATTCCCCAGTTGGTGGAGCATGTGTCTAGAGTTCATTTGCAGTAGCTGGAGGCCCTGGCATGCCCATTCTCTGTCTTTCTGGTTCTCTCTCTCTCTCTAAAATTAAATAATTAATTAATCAATTAACTAAAATCTATCCTAAGGGAAAAGATCACATGCTTTGTTTCTACTAATGTAGGTCACTTCCATGTGAAATAAAAATAATTGTAGTTAAAGTTGTTGAAATGCCAAAAATTATACAGGATACTATGGAAATCCTTTGGTCTATAAAGGTCAGGTATTGTAATATGCTGATATCAAGCAATGTGAGCTACAAAATATAATTGTAGCTAGGTAATCTATCATACCTATGGAGACTTTAGAGTCTCATGATTCATTTTTCAAACTATAGAGCTAGTGCTAAGATTGTGAAAACAAAAAGGATATTTTTACAGTAGAAATATAGAGAGATAGATGATGGATGATCAGTGGATATATAGGTAGGTAGGTGACAAACGGGGAGTTGATAAAGAAAGTTAGATGGTGGTATAGGGGACAGAAATTTCAGTTGGGGCTACTAATTCCAGTAACTTTTCCCAATCTATGCTTACAAATAATAGGACTAAGAGTTTAATCCTTGTTCATCTTAGTTCAAGAAATTTTTTTTCAATTGACTACAAATTTGTGCTGGAGGCAGGAGATACATGATTAATTGTCACCTTAAAAGCCCAATAGTATAATCTATTTCTTGTGAAAATTATTCTATAGTTTAAACAGCAATAATTAGGCAATTGATGGTGATTGAACTACAGCTATGCTTTGCATGTCATTTCCGAAAAGGAAACCAATTTTCTAAAAATGTGTGTTCAATGCCAACACAATTGGTTCTCTGCGTCATTAAATCAAAAAGATGCTATTTAGGAGGTTATTCATTTCATCTTACCTCAATGAAAGTTAAGGACCTCTCGGTTACTTATTTAAGACAGTCTCACGGCACTTTCATTTTCTGAATTTTTTTTTTTTTTTACTGGAATTTACTTTAGTGAAGGACAATCCCAAAGAGGCATTTGCCTCTCTCTTTTTTTTTTTTTATGCATCGTATAAGTGCCTGTTGAATTTCTGGTTCCTTTCCAGAGTTTTTGGAGCAAGGAACAACTAGTAATTCTTCACCATATTTCATGAGGTTGAGGTAATTTAATGGATGGTTACTACTGAAAGGGTTTTTTTTTTTTATTTGTGTACTTTGCATCAAGTGCACAGTGTCCTTCTCTTTAACTGAGTGTTTTCATGGGGAACATAAAGGGCTGGATCATGAATTATCTTAGTGTTTTGAATGGATGTAATTCAGCTATTTCAGTAAGTTCATATATTGCACATATTGACACACCTATTTCAAATATCTTCCTAAGGGGATGAGAAGAAGGGAGGGGGATAAAGGAAAAAGAGAGCAATGTGGGCCACAAAATCAGAAGGAGTGATTTGAGTGTAGGAAGGGGGCTAGCAGGACAGAGGGATGGAGAGTGGATGGGGGGCAGTGGCAGTGAAGGAAGGAGACGAATAACCGCAAAGCATAATGATGCACATGTGTTAAATTGCCATTATACAAGCCAGTAGTTGGTATGCTAACTTTACAAAATGGTTAAGATAGGGGAGGGGAACATGGCTTAGCCTTTACAGGTACTTGCTTATAAGCCTACCAGGTCCAGATAATACTTCCAAGCCATTCATGTAAGTTGGACACAAAAAATGGCACAAGTGTCTAGTGTTTGTTGGCAGTGGCAAGAAGCCCTGTCACTCCCATATACACACATATATGCAAGTAAATAAATTAATTTTGTGATGTGGTTAAAAATAAAATGAAGCATTTTAAAATATAAGGAGTGGGAGGTAATGGAATAAAACTAGTATTTAATAAATACTTGCATCTCAGGTTCTTCATAAAATATGATCCATTTAACCTTCACAATGATGCTATTTCAGTGTCCAAAATTCAGCCTACATCGGGTGCAATGTGGTATAGGGCAGATTCATGGCATTCAAAAGATCTGAGACCTATGTTTTTAACAATCCTCTCCACTTAACTCCAACATTCATGGCCTGTGGGATGCAGTGAGAGAAATATTGCTCATCAAATATCACTTCCGATGTCTATCATTTTAAAAGAACCTTCAGAATTACAAAGGCTTGTTCAAGCTTACCTACTAACAGAAAAAAAATGGGAAGAATGTTTTTACTCTTGAGAGTGAGCAACTCAGTCATGTGAGGAATGAGGAAAAAGCAAAGGAATAAGAAATGGAGTGGGTGAAGTGCTTGTGGAATAAGCCTGACGTCCTAAGTTTACATGCCCAACACCCACTTAAAAGCCAGAACGATGGCACATGCCTGTTATCCCAGCACTGTGAAGGCAGAGACGGGAGAATCCCTGCACTTATTGGCTTGCTTGTCAAGCTGAATCAGTGAGCACTGGATTCAGTGAGAGACTCTGTCCTAAAAACAAAAAGAATATGGTGGGGCTGGAGAGATGTCTAACTGAAGTACCTGGGTTCAATCCCTAGAGCTAAAAAAAAATAATAATAATAATCTTGAAGTTGTAACAAGCTTCTAAGCTCCCAGAAAGCTGATAGCAAGATGGGACAGGAGAATTTTGAGGAAGTTTCAGGCAAGCCTAACAAAGAACAGTAGAACAAAATCCAGAGAGAGAAAGCATGTCTCAAATGAGGTAGACCAACCCAAAAGTTGTCCTCTGACTTCCACATGCATGCCCACACTCACACGCTCATACATGTGTGCATACACAAATAAAAAAATATACAGTAGATAATGATTGGGGAAGGTACCCAACATCAGCCTCTGGCCTTCACAAGCATGCATATGCACACTCCCACAAAACAACACACACGTACAGCCACACACATATGAACACACAAACACACATGTGTGCACACTGCACACACGTATATATGTGTGTGTGTATATATATATATATATATATATGTATGTATATATATATATATGCATGTATGTATGTATGCAAAGAATCAGTAATAAAAAATATAACGGCTGGAGAGATTTCTCAGTGGTTGAGTTACTTTCTTGTAAAACCTGATGGCCTGGGTTTGATTATCTAGTACCCACATAAAGCCAGATGCACAAAGTGGTGCATGTATCTGGAGTTAATTTGCAATGACAAAGGGCCCTGGCATGCCCATTTTCTCCCTCTCTCTCTTATTCTCTCTATCCCCTCCTTGAAAATTAATAAATAAAATATTTTTTAAAAAATAATAAAAATATAAGACCATAGAATTATCATTGAAATAAGGAATATCAGTTAAGTCTTGTGTATCAAATCCATACTCTAGTGGACAGTTACATAATCAGAGCCTATGCAGTTTATCATCTACTGCTCCCAGTATGCCAAGTTAAAGCCTACCAGAAAAGAGAAGGAATAGGAAACAAGGAATGGTGATGAAGAGATAAAATGGCCAATGGAGGAGACAAAAATGCTACAGATTTTGACATTAGTAGACTTGTCATAATTACTAATTACTCTGCTAAATAAAACCAAAGAGAAGAAAAGCAAAGTACATGAAAGGCTAAAATATTTTATTCAGGTATTAGAAAAAAATGGATTCATGAATCATAAAGAATTATAATAAAATATAGCTGAAATTGCAAACCCACTGTATAAGAGCAAGCTGATCATCTTTGAATATAAGAACAATGAATCAGAGAATTGTTCAATGTTTTAAAAGTCCATCTGAAAAACAGGGAGCTAAAAGAACCAAGGAGTGCCGAGCACACATACGAAACTACTTTAAATGCCTAACATATGTAATTAGAGTCCTAGAAGATGAGACAGTGCCCTGTACTTAAATAAAAAGTTGGCTGAGAGACAGGCGTGGTGGCGCACGCCTTTAATCCCAGCACTAGGGAGGCAGAGGTAGGAGGATTGCTGTGAGTTCGAGGCCACCCTGAGACTACAGAGTGAATTCCAGGTCAGCCTGGGTTAGAGTGAGACCCTACCTCAAAAAACCAAAAAGAAAAAAAAAGTTTCCTGAGAATTATTTTAATTCAGATCTTTCTACAAACTTTAGAAAGTATGATTTTGGGCCAGCCATGGTGGCACACACCTTTCATCCCAGCACTTGGAAGGCTGAGGTAGGAGAATCTCTGTGAGTTCAAGACTAGCCTGAGACTACATAGTGAATTCCAGGTCAGCTTGGGCTAGAGCAAGACCCTTCCTCAAAAAAAAAAAAAAAAAAAAGAAAAGAAAAGAAAAGAGAAGAAACCTATGATTTTGATGATGATTTATTAATGATAATATGAACTATCTCAATGAAATTGACTCAGTCCAACATACTGATTATATACCATGCATTCTAGGACTGAGCCTGCTAATTTCTAAGATTCCTTTTCATTAGTTCAGGGACTGTTACATAAATCCACATGTTCTCACAACAGACATTTGGTGACAGGTGGTCTAGAGTCATGTGCTACTGTGGTTTCATTCTATAAACCATAAACATTGATAGTTTGCCCGCTGAGGGTAAAACATCTGAAGTAACTGCTAGGGAATATAAACACAAGAACACAAGACACTGCACGGGCTCAGTCAGTTCTCCACTTCACACAGATAATGCAGATCGAACAGACCGAGAACAACTGAGGGTGGTTATAGAGTTCTATCCTCTAACTTTCCTAGTCATGTATCACTGATTGATGCTTGACATAATCCTTGATGCTATCCTGAGTGCTAGGGAGTCAGCATAGTCCGCTCTCAGCAATTTATAGTCGAAGAGGAAAGAATAGAAACACAAAAACCAATAAATGCAATGAAGTGTTGTAGGTGACATAAGGGAAAACTAGAACATTACGAGAAAAAAAAAAGTCATTCATCCTAGAATGTGTAAGATAAGTATTGATGCAGGGTCATGGCATGAACTCTAAAATTTCGAAGGTTGGGAAGCTACTTGCCAATGTCCATGAAGGAAAAAAAAAGCATTTCAGGTAAACAATATGGAGAGAAAGAGCATGGGGTAGAAAGATAGAAATATGAATTTAGGGATAAATCTGGCACTGAGTGAGATAAGCATTCTTTTTTTGTTTTGTTTTGTTATTTATTTATTTATTTATTTGAGAGCAACAGACAGAGCAAGAAAGAGGCAGAGAGAGAGACACAGAGAGAATGGACCCGCCAGGGCCTCCAGCCACTGCAAACGAACTCCAGATGCATGTGCCCCCTTGTGCATCTGGCTAATGTGGGTCCTGGGGAGTTGAGCCTCTAACCCGGGGTCCTTAGGCTTCACAGGCAAGTGCTTAACCACTAAGCCATCTCTCCAGCCCTGAGATAAGCATTCTTAAAAGGAGAAATTCATAGGGGAGAGATTATTGAATATAGTCTAGGCCCTGTGTAAGATAGAGTCCCATTTTGATGTTAAAAACTGTTATTACACAATCCAAACTTTCTTCATAGGAGACTGTTTGAAGAGGTCAGGTGCATTCAGGGTGGTATGGCTTAAAGACATGAAATAGGTATGAGGAGATTAGGTGGGTTCAGGGTGTTATGGCTGAAGACATGGAGGAGGTATGAGGATATCAGATCAGGTGGGTTCAGGGTGGTGTGGCTGAAGATATGGAGGAGGTATACGGCACCAGTAGCACTGCCCTAACTAACAGGACATTCATTTTTCACACGTGTGCATTTATATTTAAATTTAATAAAATTAAAAATTAATTTCCTCCATTACATTAGTCAAATATGAAATAATATGAAATGGGTAGTTAGCAGCTCCCACAATTTACAACACACCTAGTAGTTTAAAAAACCTAGTTTGTATTTTACTCAAATAAGGACCAAAGCAGCAGTTTCAGTTAAGAGGAAGTGAAGATTTGATTAACACAGTATTCAGACATCCAACCTGACAGAACCTCTACTACCTTCCAGGTTTAGCTTCCAGAATCACCCTCCCTAGGCATCAGTACCTAGACATCAGATTTGAGAAGAGAGAGGATGGTCACTTTATGGGCCATAACTACTTTGTGTTAACATCTCACAGAGAGAGTGGGTATTAGGAATGCAGCAAGGATAGTTCATATCAGGTAGTTGAACGACCAAAAAGGAATGGAAACATTAGCCTATAATCTCAGTGATCCCTAAGAACCCAGGGTATTTTCTAGGAACCTCAGTTATACAGTACCTTGGAGATCCCTGCAGACACCTAGTTATGTTTTCTGTAAATATACTCAGATTCTGAGAGGTAAATTAATTATCTGCTTCCTTCTTCCCTGTTAACAATGCAGTTGTTGTTTCCCCAGTCTTGTATGGAAGACGAACTAGAAATTTCTGTCAGAAAACAGACATACAGACTCTTTCCATAAGTAAGCCAAATCTCACCTTTCAAAATCAATTTGTTGCTATATGTTTTATTCTTAGAATCAAGTACACTGGATTTATGTCTTCTCTTTCTTTATTCACAGGCTACTTCATTTACTTTAGGAATTTATGACAGTTTTGAGATTGTTGGAAATCTGATTTCCAGTTAAGTTAGGCATTGTTCTTTATATCACTGACTTTTATAAAAGACATATTTTTATAGAGCATCTTTTTTTTTCTAGACAAGTCCCTGGTAACATTTGCTCTATGGTAGAAGAAATTTTATATAATAAATACCATCTATAACGGAAAGAGGAGACATTGTTTATGAGCTAACTTTTATACTTGCTGCAGCGCCAATATATTTGATATTCAGAGGGCTTTGCCAAACTTATAATTTAAAAATATTGCAGTTTGGAAAATCCTTCTATATGAAAATATGCAATGCAGGCAACCACTTGTAACTAATGTTTTTAAATACATCTTTATGATTAATTTATTTAACATGCATTTATTGATCACTTACTTTATGCCAGAAACTGCTGTAGGCACTAAGGAAATAATGGTATGCACTTCAGACAATGTTTCAGATCATAGGGACATAAATATCTAGGAGGGATAATAGGCTCACTTTGCAGAGTTCACTCAAATACCATATAAAAAAACTGCTATGCATGTAAATTTCAAAACAAAGTAAGTGAACTAATATTATGCTTTAGTTTTTGCTAGTATGGCATAGGTTCTATACAAATTTTTGGCTATGTCTGAAAATGGATTCAGGGAATATTGTATTCAATATAACATATATTTGATATAGATAACCAAATATGCTTAAGATTAAAATAATTGTTTTCAGCAAATGAATCCCTACATTTATTGTCCTCATCTCAGCCTCTTAAGAAGCTGATATGCTCAACTTCTTACTTTCATAGGAAACTTATTCTGAGAAGAGGTCAGTTCAAATGTACTGCATCCAAAATCACAATCCTAAATTCTATGGCTGAGGTGGACAATTCATTACTGTCCCAGTCCATTCCTGCTACTATGAAAACAACCATAGAATGAGTGACTTATAAATAATATACATGTATTTCCCACAGTTCTGGAAGCTTAGAAGTCTAAAATTAACTCGTCAAACATATTCTTTGTCTGGAGAAGAAAGCTCTCTACTTCCAAAATGGCAACTCTCTGTGTACTCACTGGCAGAGAAATAGGAGTATACAGGGTAAACTCCCTGCCCTGAGACCTTTCTTTTAAAGTCTTTTTTTAAATTAAAAAACATTTTTATTTACTTATTTACTTATTTGAGAGAGAGAGAGAGAGAGACAGAAAGAGACAGAGAGCGAACGGGTACTTCAGGACTTCCAGCCACAGCAAATGAACTCCAGACACATGTGCCACCTTGTGTACCTGGCTTTATGTGGGTACCTTCTCTCCAGCCCACTGAGTCCTTTATAATAGCACTAATCCCTTGTGGCCCAATGTCCTCCTGAAGGCTTATTTCTGATAGCTATTATATTAGAGATTCAGTATGAAGGACAAAAACATTTAAATGTGAGCAGGAATATTTGCTCTAAAACGTAGTTGAGGAGCCACAAGCTGCAGGTTGCATGACCACCCAAGGTTTGTGCAGTTTCAAACGTATTTTGGAGACAATCTTCATGAAGTACTGGCAATGCCTTCAGTATGTGATAGGTACAGCAGGCACAGCAAAATGTAAGCGACGAAGTGATTTACCACTGTTTATGGAGCCTGCTCTGTCATATATCAATCTATCCCTCCTTCTACCCCATTCATCCATCTTACGTTTTCATGGATTTCAAAGAAAAAAATTGCAAAAGTGCAGCATGAGTTAATGGTTGTTTCCTTTTACAAAGTCATGTACAGTGAGATGTATAAACATGAAGTATCTAGCTAATGAGTTGTGACAAATGAAAATAAATCACACGCACTGGTATTCTCCACATTTTACATGTTCTCCATATCAAACCTCATTATCACAGAAGGAAGTTTGCCATTCTGTTGCTTAAATTCCACTACCAGAGGGAAATACTCTTCTTTTTTTTAAAAAAAATATTTTACTTATTTATTTGCAAGCAGAAATAGAAGAGAGACAGATGGGGAAAAAAATGGGTATCACAGGGCCTCCAGCTGCTGCAAACAACCTCCAGACACATGTGCCACCTTGTGCATCTGACATTACATGGGTACTGGGAAACTAAACCTGGGTCCTTTGGCTTTTCAGACAAGCACCTTAACTGCTAAGCATCTCTTCAGTCCACAACACTCTTCTGATATTATCCTGCCATATATTAGATTTTCTGGTTTTAACACTTCATATAAATAACATCACGTCACACACACACACGCACACACACACGCACACACACACACACACACATATATTATTGTAACATTTCTTTCACTCAGTATAAAATTCTAGACACGCATTTATGTCTTTTCATACATAGCAATCATTGGTTCCTTTTGAATAATGTACAAGTATAAACATTCTACAGATTTTTATTGATTTTTACATACATCAACATTTTGGGCCAATTTCTGCTTATTATAAATAAAGTGGATGTACATGCATTTTGTACATGTTTTTGTTGTTGGTAACATGCTTTTATGTCTGTTGCATAAATACGTAAGAATAAAATCACTAATGAAAAATGATGATGTAGCAATTTCTCCTGCTTACTTACCTGGAAAATGTAAACACATGTTAGCATATTCAATAATATGAGTGAACATGGAGGGCATTGTGTAAATGAAATAAGCCAGCCACAAGAAGACTAACATAAATGATTCTACCTATGTGAGGTGTTCAAAGTGGTCAAACTCAGAACTGCACGTTAAAGACTGCAAAGGGAGAAAAAATAGAAAATTGGTTTTGTAATGTTGATACTGTTGGGGAGGTTGGGGTGGTATTTATTGGTTTATTTACCTTTATGAGACAAGTTGTTTCTATGTGGCCCTTGCTGGCCTAGAACTTGCTATGTAGCCCTGACTAGCCTTGAACTTAGGACAGTCTTATTGACATTGCTTCCCAAGTGCTGGGAGTGCAGGCATGTACCATCATGCCTGGATAAGAAAGTGTTTTTCATGGGGTATACAATTTATATCAGTCTTGATGAGGAAGTTCTAGAGATCAATTATATAATCTATGTAATACGTATCATACTACTTGTGGTCATCAAAATGGTGCCGTGTGTGTGTGTGTGTGTGTGTGTGTGTGTGTGTGTGTTCAAGTGGAGTGCTCTTACCCACTCCTTAAAAATAACTCAAAAGAGCACAAGGAAAATTTTGGAGTTGGGCTGGAGAGATGGCTTAGCGGTTAAGCGCTTGCCTATGAAGCCTAAGGACCCTGGTTAGAGGTTCGATTCCCCAGAACCCACATAAGCCAGATGCACCAGGGGGTGCATGCGTCTGGAGTTTGTTTGTAGTGGCTGGAGGCCCTGGTGTGCCTAGTCTCTCTTTCTCTGTCTGTCACTCTCAAATAAATAATAATATACAACATTTTAAAAATAAAAATAAAAAAGAAAATTTTGGAGTTGAGAGGTGTTGTATACTCAGTACCTTGATTGTGATGATGTCATCATAGGTATATGCAAATGACTAAACTCATCAAGATGAATATTGTAAATATGTCCACTTTGTTATGTGAATATAATGCCACAATACAATACAGATAAAATGTAAGTTACCTGATTAATTTCTGCAAAGAAAACGATACTCCATTTCCGGAGTGGGTGTAAGAGTTTGGAATCTCCTCAGCAATGTATAAAAGCCATTTGTTCCACATCCTCTCCAACGGGTGGTGTTTTCAGTCAGTTTAATTTTAGCCCCTCTACTGAGTGTGCCATGACTGGGATCTTAACATGACTTTAATTTAAATTGCATAATGAATGCTACCAAACATATTTTCATAGGCGTACAGGCCATATTATTTATGAAATGTATTTTTATATCTCTTTACCACTTTACACTGGGTAAACCATTATTTCATTTTTTGAGTGCTACGAATTCTATATATACCTTGAACTCCAGTCCTTTGTCGATTTTTTTCAGTTATTTTGTCCAATCTGTCATATGTTTAATGTCATAATTTTAATGTTATAACCTTTCAATTGCCTTTTTTTTTTTCAGTTTGGATGGTGTCTTGTGGCTATCTTCTTTGATGATTATTTTGTTCTGTGATGGAGTAAGAAGCCTTTGCATAACCCTAAGTCGTGAAGACATTCTCCTAGGTTTTCCTTAAGAGCATCATGATGTAGTTTTTACATCCTTGTCTATGATTCACTTTTAATAAACTGCCTATGTATGGTGGAGAGTAAGGAGTGGAGTTCATTGTTTTGTATAGTTCTCTAGTCATTCTAGTACCATTTGTTGAAAAGACTTCTTTCCCTACTGACTGTGTTGTCAACTTTCTCAAAATTCAAGTAATCATACAGCTGAGGATCTATTCTCTGGCCATTATTTTTTACTGAGCCATTTGTAGATTCTATGCTTGTCTTTATAATTGTAGCATTAGAATAAGTTTTAAAGAAGGACATTGTAAGTCTTTCATCTTCATTCTTACATTAATCTACAGATGATCTAGATTGTTTTAATTTTCATAAAAATTTTGAATCAGCTTGAAAACTACTGACAATGTAATTTGAACATGACTTAATGTGTAGATGAGTTGGAATCTTAAATATATTGGTTCTTAACAACTGATAAACCTAGGTTATGTCCCCATTTATTTAGATCTTTAATTTGTTGCAGAAATATGTGAATGATCTTGACTACAGTTTCTTTCTTTCTTTCTTTCTTTCTTTTTTCACAGATGTTTTGTTAAGCTTGTTAAACTTT
This sequence comes from Dipus sagitta, assembly GCA_036346955.1. Classification (NCBI taxonomy): domain Eukaryota; kingdom Metazoa; phylum Chordata; class Mammalia; order Rodentia; family Dipodidae; genus Dipus; species Dipus sagitta. Next base: position 184,362,332 of record CM070771.1, read on the forward strand.
GGCCCTTAATATGTTAAGTTTTGATGCAAAAATAAATGGAATTTTAAAAGTTTTAATTTGCAAATTGTTTTCTGCCAATGTATAAAAATACAGCTGAATTTTGGATTTTATTTCATATATAATTTGCTTTTGCAAATAAGGAATATAAGATGTAGTGGGTGCTTGGTAGATTTCCTATTATTTTCTTTTTTTAAACTTTTTGCATCTTAAATATTTTTATTTATTTATTAGAGTCAGAGATAGAGAGAGAGTGAGAATGAGAATGGGTGTACCAGGGCTTCCAGCCACTGCAAACAAACTCTAGACGGATGCTCCCCCTTGTGCATCTGTCTAACATGGGTCCTGGGGAATTGAACCTGGGTCCTTTGTCTTTGCATGCAAGCACCTTAACCGCTAAGCCATCCCTCCAGCCCAAATTTTTATTGTTTAATTTTTTTACTGACAATCTCCACATATGTAGACAATATACCATGATCACAATCTCCTCCCACAGCCTTCTTCTTCCCCCTACCAACTCCTCCACTAAATCCCTTCTTTTTCCAACTAGTCTTTATTTTGATGTCATCATTTCCCCCCTGTTATATAAATCTCTTGTAGGTATCATCAAAAACTATGAGGTCATGAAGAGCGTGATCACTTTGTGTCATGATTTGAGGAATAATTTTAAATAGAAATAGAGACAATTTTTTCTTTGCTTCTATTTTTCCTATCTTTCTCTCCAGCTTTATTACAATGAGTAGGATCTCCAGTACAATAGAAATTATGTGTGGGAAGCTTTGTTTTACTTTTAATCTTACTGGCAAAGTGTTCACTATCTCAGGATTAAGTATGATTTTAGCTGTAGAATTTTTATTAATGACCATTGTCAGGTGGTAAAATATCTCTGTTTTTAATTTATTAAGAACCTTTATAATAAATGGGCATTAAGCTTCCCTTTTCATTATCTGTTGTTTAATTATATATTTCTACTCTTTATTCCATTGATTTGATGAATACAATTAAATTATTTCTTTTTTTTTATTTATTTTTTATTAGTCAGTTCTGTATTCAGCAAATACAGTCAGTTTGGTACCATTATTAGGCTCATCCGTGACCTACCCCCTCCCCTTGGCCCCTCCTTGTTGAGGTATGCGGGTCATGCATTGTGGAGTTAGCCCACAGTTATGGGTAAGCTAAATGTCTCTGCATATCATGACCCAACATGTGACTCTGACATTCTTTCCGCCCCCTCTTCCGCAAAATTTCCCTGAGCCATGTTGGGTTCATTTTTGGTCTGCTTCAGTGATGAGGTGTTGAGGGCCTCTGAGGCTCTGGCTCTCTGATTTGGTAGGAGTTGATTTTTCTCTATGCTGATCTCCTTCCCCCTTGTGCTGGTGTCCGGTTCATCAGGAAAAACAGCCCCCTTGCTTGTTTCTCGAAGTTTTCTTAGTTTCAGCCGGAGCCCTTTTGAGGTATGATGGGGTGGCTCTCTCCTTAGGGTCTACATCTATCTGAAAAAGAGAAGCAGATTCTCCAACGGAGAGTAAGTTAGCACCAGGACAAATGAGATAACCCTTACTTTTTTTTTTTTTTATGGAGAATTTAATATGTGTAGGCCCTCTTGTAGCCCACAATTGATAGTAGGTTGATACTGGAGAGTGGGCTTATGTTTGGATATGGTTCTGACTTGTTTCCCAGCTCCAGCTATGGGTCCCATACCAGTGAGGGGATCAGTTAGCCAAATTGAGAGCAGTTGGTTCCCCACCATGGCTGTGTGCCACCACTGCACTTGTGTGGGCATCACAATAAGTTATTTGCTGCTAAGTAGGTTAGACCATGCGTTGCTTCGATAGATATTGGTCAATTTCCCCCAGTCGCCCATGTAGCACCTTCTGGCACTAGATGCGCTGACTGTCTGGGGACTGACTCTCATCCAACTTCCAGCCATGCCATTCTTCTGTAAATATTTGATGGAATTCAAGTGTGAGAGTAGTTGGGCCTTGGAAAGCTTTTGAATTTCACAATAGCATTAAAATAACAACATACTCAAAAGTAACTCAAGTAATCAGATAAAAGATGCATACTTTGAAAACTATAATGCATTGATGAAATAAATTAAAGTGTTAAGTGATAATGTTCATGTAGGGGGGAAATAACGTGGACATTGTTCATGGCAATGTAAATCAGTATCATCATTACAGAAAACAGCATGAAAGCTGGGTGTGGAGGCACACTATTACAGTTCCAGAACTTGGGAGAGAAAGGCAGGAGAATCAGGAGACGGAGGCCAACCTTGGTTACACAGTGGTTGAAATAATAAGGAAGTGAAAGGAAAGGAAATAAGATATGGTGAGAGGAGAGGGAAGGAGAGGAGAGGAGAAGAGAGGGAGAAAGGGAAGGGAAGAAAAGAATGGAGAAAGGGGACAAGGAAAAAGGTGAAAGGACAGGAGAGGATAGAGGGAGAGAGAGATGGAGAGTTGAGAAGAAGAGGGGAGGGAAGATTGCCGTATAATTCAGCAACCCTGCTTCTGCATATATATATCCAGAAGGAATTAAATTGATATCTTGAAGGATCTATGCTTTCATATTCATTGTGGTCTTATTCACAATGGATGCCAAAGCTAAAATATGGACACAGTAACTATCCTATTGTCTATAGATAGAGTTCTGGATAAATAGGGGAGATAGATGACAGATGATAGTTAGATAGATAGATAGATAGCTAGATAGATAGATAGATAGATAGAATAGATAGGATAGATAGATGATAGATAGAAAATAGATAGATGATTCATATTCATAGATATTCATATATAATGAGGGACTATTATTCAACCTCAAAAATAAATGTATCCTGCCATTTGAAAATACATGGATAAACATGGAGAACATTGTTCTGAATGAAATAAGCCAAATACAGAAATACATTGAATGTTCTTATTTATATATGGAATCTAAAACAGTCAAAACCACAGAAACAGAGCATATAATGGTGGTTTCCAGAGGCAGGAAATGCACAAAATGGGGTAATATTCGTCAAAAGGTACAAACCTTTACTTATAAATAAGTTCTAGTGACCTCATATATAGTGGTGACTATAGCTAACAATACATTATTTGATATTTAAAACTTAATAAAAGCAGGCTTCATGTATTCTTGCCAAAGAAAATTAATTCCAAGAGTGGTAGATGTGTTAATTAACTTTGTTGTGATGACCATTTTATAATGCATATCAAATTATTACATTAGATATGTATATATATACATAATAAGATACATACAGATATATATGTTTGTCAAATACACTTGAATAAAGCTGTAGCCAAATTTTTCATTATTATTAATTCTAAGACAATTCATCAATAGAGTCACTGATTTAATAATTTTCATTTTGCTTGTAGAGAAGCAGATGTAATTAGATTAGGAGCCAAAAGACCTAGATTTTGGCACATTGTCCATCAATTTTACTAATAATGTTTTATTTCAAGATTTTAATTTGTTTTCAAAATGATCATTGTTTGCACATCATCTAAATTGGTTTTGCCCTTGAGATGCTATTTTATGTATTTTTTTAAGATTTTATATGAGTATACATTGTGTGTTAAGCATATTTCCCCCCATACTCCTACCTTCCCTTTTTCATTTCTCCCATTAATCTACTTTGTCTCTTTAGACAGTTTTACGTCTACTCTTATGCTGTGTGTGTGTGTGTGTGTGTGTGTGTGTGTGTGTGTGTGACTTTATGCATTTATATAACATTGAAAAAGCACAAATGAGAGGAAGCATCTAATATTTGTCTTTATGAGACTGGCTCAATTCATTTACTATTTCCAGTTGTATCCATTTTCCTGAAAACACCTTAACTTCATCCTTACTTATGGCTGAAAAAAAGCAAGTGTGTAATGTTTATAACACAATTTATTATTATCCATTCCTCTGCTGTTGAACACACATATCATTTATACACTTTAGCCATTGTGAATAGTGTTGGAATAAATACTGATGTGCAAGTGTCTTTGTGATATGTTGACTCAGTCCTTTGGGTACATATTAGTGCTTAAAGGAAACTCCAGGCTGACTTCCAGAGTGCCTGGAACTACTTTACATTTCCACTAGCAGTGTGCAAGTGTTCCCTTTTGCCCACATTTGCACCAGTACTTGTTACTTGTTTTCTTATTGACTACCATTTGGACAGCTTCTTCAACAAATGGTGCCCTGAGAAAGCTGAATATCTACACATACAAGAATAAAACTAGATCCCTATCTCTCACCATGTTCAAAATTCAACCCCAGATATATCAAATATCCTAATATACAGCCTGAAACTCTGAAACTATTACATAAATAAAGGAGGGGAAGCATATAGGCATACGGTCACAGAAAACCTCTCTGAGGTAACACAAACACACTTCTATTCACCCCAGTTTGGGCACAGACCATGGACCAATGAATGATTCCTCCAAAACCAGTTTTGATGAACCAATTAGTTTATCGGGGTTACTTAAAAAGCAGGGTGAAAGGTTGCTTACAGGAGAAATGGATGACTCAAAGGCATGGATGACTCAAAGGCAGCCACAGCACTGAGAAGTCTCATCCCATCCTGAATAATAACCACCCCATAGCTGCTTCCCCTCAAAAAGAAGCTGCATCACTGAAAAGCACAACTCAAGAAAGCTGTGTCTCTGGAGCACACAGCACAACCTGCAGGCAGCTCAGAGTCTTAAGCACAGTATATGACTAGCAGGTAGCTCAGGACCACAGGCATCACTTGCAGGCACCTCAACTGGAGAGTCTTATCTCCAAGCAGTTGTCTTCCCTTTATATAGCTTTAGGGCTGGGTCTCTCAACCCCTTCCCAGGGCTTGTTTACTTCCTTAGTCTCCAAAACTTCCTTCCTCCTTCTCCTCTAAGGAAGGAGTGTTTCATTTTCTAATTAAAATAACTTTGGGGAATGGTTGTGTGACCCTTAAATTTCAGGTCTCCAGACTTGACTGCCTGAATACCCAAAACCTCCTTCCTTTCTTCAGAGAGAGATTATTCCAATCCATAGGAATCTACTATAAAACAGCATAGGCGTGGACTTTCTGAATAGAATTTTACCTACTTAGGAAATAAGGGTAACACTTAACAAACTTGACCTCATTAAATTAAAAAATATTCTGTACAGCAAAAGAAACCATTAATCATGTAAAGAGACAATGTAGAGGATGGAGGAACATTTTTCTTAGCTATATATCTGGCAGGATTAATACCTACAATATATAAAGAATTCAATAAAATCCAAATAATAAGAAATCAAACAATCCAATCAATAGACTGATTAATGACATGAGCAGACAGTTCTCGAAAGATGAAATATAATGTTCAATAAATATGAAAAAATGTTCAACTTCTTTAGCCATCAAAACTACTTTGAGATTCTTCCTTAAATTTCGGGGGTACTTTTGTGGATCAAGTGAAATAATTCAAGCCAAGTTATATAAGTAAATGATAGATTATAAACCACTTTATAAATTAAAATAGTATTATGAGTTCTCTCTTCTTTTGTCCTTCTTCCTCCCTTCTTTCTTTGCTCTCTCTTTTCTTCTTCTCTTTCTCCTTCTCTGTTATGATTTTATCAGGTATGAAATAGGTATACTTTTTAATGACAAAAGACAAATCCAGAAAACAAAAATTTTAATGGGGCTGGGTAGATTATGTAAGGGTCCGAAGATCACTGAAGACTCCAGACTCAAAGAGTATGTAAAAACAAAGAGCTAATTCTGCAGAATCAGCCAGCATGCGGGGGGGGGGGGGGGTGTCAACCATTCATACAAAATGGCCAGGGGAGAGGAGCACGCAGGCTCCTTATAAGCAACTAGGAGAATTCCAGGCGGGTTAGGTAATCTTCTAATGTGATTGGCTAGGCAAGCAGCAGTTACAGTTGTACGTCACTGGTTGGGGCAAAAGCGCACAAAGGGACATGTTTGGGCATGTTTGGACATGTCTGCAGGATCTGACTCAGCTCCCAGAGCAGAAAATGGAGGCTATCTTCCCCGCCACATGTCAGGGTCACTGTTGATTAACAGCCAGCCCTTTGTTCTGGTTTTTCCCAGAAGTCTTTCCTACCTTGCCAGGAAACTGAAACTTAGGCCTAGTTAGCACAGCACCTTACTGAAGCCTGGCATGGTGTCAGTTTGGTCCCTTCAGCTTACTCATTTGGTAAAGCACTTGCTGTGTCAGCATGGGGACCTAAACTCAGATCTCCAGCATGCACAAAGAGGCCAGATATGATGGCACCCACCTATAATCCCAGAACTCAAGAGGTAGAGACAATAGAGTCTGTGGGTCAAATTGCTGAGGTCTGGGTTCAGTGAGAGATTCTGCCTCAGTAAATATGGTAAAGGTAAGTAGAGAAAGAAACCAGAGTCAACCTCTGGCATCTACTTGCAAATGTACACAAATGTGCCCACACATATACATACATATCACACACTTACGCACATGCAACTAAAATAATGAAGCCACATAATTGATGATGCCTGGCTGTTCTAATCTGGCAGGACAGTTCATGTCCCCCACCTTACAATACAGGAATCCAAAAACAACCCATGCTTACATAGCAGAATATCATCCACATTACTCTACTTACTTCCCCGTATTTCTTGAAGTTTTTTTTGTTTTTTATCTGCCTTCTTTTATGATGCAATTCAGCATTGTAAGTTGTTTCTAATTCTGTTTGTGATTATTTACTTATATTCCATGTCATTCTAGGGAGGATTTAAAAATTCATATTAAGAAGTGGGCTAAGGGCTGGAGAGATGGCTTAGCAGTTAACGCATTTCCTTACAAGGCCTAAGGTCCCAGATTCAATTCTCCAGTGCCTATGTAAGCCAGACGCATATGGTGGTACATGCATCTGAAGTTCATTTGCAGTGGATGGAGGCCCTGACATACACGGTCTCCTCCTCCTCCTCTCTCTCTTTCTCTCTCTCTAATAAATGAACAAAGACAAAATATTTTTAAAAAGAAGTGGACTAAAAATTATGCTATAAATGAGAGTACTTTACCTTGGTTGATTCATATCCAAAACTATTCTGAAGTTTCTGATGGTTAGATGGTTAGACTCATAATTATAGATGATTTAAGATATTTCTTTTGAAGATGGGCTTGGTGGTACATTCCTTTAATCCCAGCACTTAGGAGGCTGAGGTAGGAAGATCACCATGAGTTCAAGGCCAATCTGGGTTATGGAGTAAGTTCCAGGTAAACAAGAACTAGAGTGAGGCCCTGCTTCAGGAAGAAAAAGAAAAAAGAAAAAGAAAAAACAGAATGAAAAAAAAGGAAAAGAAAGTTCCTTTTTATATGTTTTTTCTCTTTCTCATTGTTTTCTCATACTTTTGGGTGTTTCTTGCCATTCCCTATAATTCAGTTTCCTTTATTCTGTCTTCTTTTTGTGTCTGTCCCGTCAGTAGAAGACAGTAAAAGAATGATGACTTTATTTTTTTAAAGATTTTCATGTGTGCATATCTATCATGTGTGCACAATGTGGGCAACACACATGTGTGTGGTCAGAGGTCAATTTTCAGGTCAGCCCCAGCCTTTCCTCTTTTGAGGCAGAGTTTCTCTCTCTGTATCTCACCATGTTCTTTGTTTCACTTGACAGAAGCTTCTGGGGTTAATGAAGCCTGGTATGGTTTCTGGCTTTTTTATGAGAGAGAGAGAGAGAGAGAGAGAGAGTTGGTGTGTCAGGGTGTCCAGCCACTACAATAGATCTCTAAATGCATGTACCACCTTGTGCGTGAAGGCGACCTTGCACATGTGTCACCTTGTGCATCTGGCTTACGTGGGATCTGGGGAGTTAAAAATGGTGCTTACACCTCACAGGCAACCGCTTTAACCACTAAGCCATCTCTCCAGCCCAGGTTTCTAACTTTGTACATGGGGGCTGGAGATTGAACTCTGGTACTCAGGCTTGAGCCTCAAGGGCCTTATCTGCTGTGCTATCTCACCATACCTCCTTATCTCCTCATATGCTTGAGATAGGACTTTCTAAACTGTCCCCATACCTGCCCATTTTCCACCTATGCCGGTGCATTACTACCTACCTTGTGAACTTCCCTGTCAGAAAGTCAATGACAAGAATGTGTATTTGTGTGAGATTTTCAAATGTATTCACCACCATCTGATAAAATGCACATGTGCATTATTGCATGCACATTTTAAATTGCAAGAATATCTGGGAACACATTTCAGATTCAAAGAGGCTTGGTCTGAGATAAGCCTCTATGATGCCCATTTATCATCCTAGAGTTTTAAAGACTTGATCGTGACTAAAAACCAGGCAGAATTCTTGCCTTACACGCCTTCTACTTTTCCATGACCTGCTTTGCTCCAGTGCCCTAAAAATATAGCCTATAAGATACTTTTTGTTGCTGCTCTCTTCTTCAAATTCCTGCTTCTGGCCCAATCCCCTACTCTCATAATTTTGCTTAAGCAGTATTGCTGGCAGGGTGAAATGGCCAAGTTGACCATGACCCTTAGTGAGACAGAAAACACTGGTTATTAAGATGGTGCCCTCAGAGAAATCTGTTTTCTGAGAGGAGAGGAAGAAGGTAGTGTTAATGGGGGTGCAGAGCAGAGGATTGGGTGGGAAATTGAGTGAAAACCCTACAGGGAAGCATAGAGTGTTTCCATTTAATTCTGCAAATGACTCACACATCACTAGAGTTCTTCAACCTATGCTGCAATGGCTTGAGCAACAGGGGAAGGGCAGGTAGCAGTGTGTCCAGCTTGCCCAAAGCCTCCTAAAGAAGGAAGCACGCTGTTCTGCTGCCTCTTTAAGAGGCCTTGTAGAGAGTATAAATAAGAAGGCAAATTATTTATGAAGACTGTTAATAGCACAGGCATGGTTGCCAAGGGGGAGGAGGCTATGTGGCTTCAGGGTGATGGTGGTCTACTGGCAAAAGTCTCCTTTTTCTTTTATTCTTTTCCTAATTCCAGTCAGTTTTCAAAGTTCTCATTTTGGTGATAGATTCTAGAGATGTTTGTGTTTAATGAAGCCAAGAAACCTGAAAATACCTTCAATTTAGCTGAAATAGAAGTAACTCCCAAATGAGAGGCCAGGTGGAGCTAGAAGCTACCTTCCAGATTGCGAGTTGGCAAAATGAGGGACTTACATTCAAAGAAATGTCAAATTTATTTTTCCTATAGATTTTGTTTTGCAGCTATGATACCATCTCACATGATATGATATCTCTTGCGAGAAATGTGGGAAACAAAACAGGCTTATTCAAACTAAGTATAGTTCCTCCTTTGGGCCTTTCTTCTGTCTCCAAGATGACAGTAAGAATGCAAACATTAGGACTGTTTTTTCCTCTCAGGGATAATATACTGAAAAGGCAAAACTGCCACAAGTACAAACTTAAAAATTGATCTTATTATGCTGTGGTGAGAGATGTATTTGTGAAATGAAAAACTGATCATATCACAGACCTCTTGGTTTAAAATATTTTAATGTTGCCGGGTGTGGTGGCACACGCCTTTAATCCCAGCAATTGGGAGGCAGAGGTAGGAGGATAGCTGTGAATTTGAGCCAATCCTGAGACTACATGGTGAATTCCAGGTCAGCCTGAGCTAGAGTGAGACCCTACCTCAAAAAAAATTTTTTTTTTTTACTGTCTCCTGTTTATCTGGGGTTAGAGTTGTGAGTCCTTACCTCAGCATAGGTCAAACAGGCCTCACATGATCTGTGTTAAAGTTACTTCCTAGTGTTCTGTCTTGCAACCATTCCAATCCCCCTTCTATCTGCCATTAACACTGTGGTCACTCCAAAACAGGATCTCTAGAAAAGCTGTTCTATCCCTCAGGAAGGCCCTTTCCTCCTCTCTAATCATTCCTAGCCTTCTTATTCTTTCAACTGCATTCCCTTAAGGGAGTCTGGGTGATACTTTTAAATAAGGTGTCCACCTCCTCTTATAGGCTTTTTTAGTTCTCCTTGGTAATATCAACCACTCATTGATAGGCATTCATTTGATTGATTGCATGTTTAATGCCTCCTCCTCCTCCTCCTCCTCCTTCCTCCTCCTCCTTCTCCTCCTCCTTCTCCTCCTCCTCCTCCTCCTCCTCCTCCTCCTCCTTCTCCTAATGCTGCAAACTCAGCTTTCATTCATCATTTCATCTCCAGGACTAAGCGATATTACTGGACCATGGCAAATATTTAATATGCAGTGAACATAGGTTAAAAAGATGAAATAAAAATATTAGCAAAATAATGAAAAGTAAAAGAAAGGGAGAAAGGAAAATAAGAGAGGTAGACATGTTTAATTGGAGAAGAAACACAGGAGCCAATGATTATTTCACACACATAAAAAAACACAAATTAGTAGAAAGTTAAAACAGAGGTGAATATTTGTTGTTCTTTTCCTGATCCTTCCTTAAAATCTGCACTTGGCTGTTCCATACTGCTAGACACACAAGTCAAGTCTTGTTCACTGTGTTTGTGTTGATCCAGAAAATAGTAAATAAGAGTTTTATAAGAACCATTCTACCATGATGCTGGGTCCTGACGGAGCACATGAATTAAGACAATCTCTTCTGGTAAAGTAGCCCACTCATTGATTTATATCACCCCACATATGAATGGTAAGTAGGGAAGGTTGTTCATGCAACACAGAAGTAATACTGACTCCTGTATGTCGTTCCCAACTCAATTTTTAAAAAATAATTCAGAGCATGCTTTGTCATAACTAAAGGAAAACAGCCATGCAGGAAAATCTTTCAAAAATTGTTGACTCCTACAAAAGCATTTCCCTCCAGTGTTTCAAGAACATCCCTATGTGTTCTTCTGTGTTAAACTCACTGAGGAAGCTAGGAACATGGATTAAGAAAAGCAGACACTAATCCCTTTGCTAAAACAATGCATTAATGAAAGAGGCTACATATTAGATGAGATTTTTTTTTTTTGGTTATTTTTATTTGAGAGTGACAGACAGAGAGAGAAAGAGAGAGAGATTGAGAGAGAGAGAGAGACAGAGAATGGGCGCACCAGGGACCCCAGCCACTGCAAACAAAATCTAGACAGGTGCGCCCCCTTGTACATCTGGCTAACTTGGGTCCTGGGGAATTGAGCCTCGAACCGGGGTCCTTAGGCTTCACAGGCAAGCGCTTAACTACTAAGCCATCTCTCCAGCCCTAGATGAGATTTTTAGTCTAGATAAAAACTCTGCCATCTTGGAGCGCTCCCTCTTCAAGGAGCACAGAGGAACTGTGAGATTGAAGGCTGCTGATGATCACTGCCTCCCAAGCCAGATGCCAGCGTGGTGAGAAGGTATCTAAACCAGGATATTTTACAGGAGTTGGTTTGTTGTTGGAGGCAGTGGGGTTTATGTTGCTTTTAGTCCTCTATTTTCCAAATTCCACAGTTTATAGTGGCATCCCCCACACTTCATTTTCCCCATTAGCCTCGCTATTTTCAGTGCTGTACTTTGCAGAATGTGAGGCACAAATGTTAGCACTTACAGTAAAAAAAAAAAAAAAAACTCCCATTTTTTTTTTTAAATTAAATGCCACTTTCTCAGGCTAAGAAACAACTTAAGACTTTTGTCAAGATTACATGATCATGTTGAGGAACTTTTGAAAGCAATGAACATAAATATTGCTTCAATGTTTGAGCCAACTTTTATAGAATCTACTCAAGTGGTAACTTGGGACTTCTGCCCTTGAATGACACTCCAATTTTTATCTGGTTATAAAAAAAAAAAAAAAAAAAAACCACTCTTCTGTCACAGCCATCCATCTGATAGGAATCAAGGTTGCCCACCACTCAGTTCAGTCTGTCCTCATTACAGCCCTTTTCCTGAAAGCTGTGTAACACTGTCTAGGCTTTAGAATTATACTCCTAAAGTCCCCAAGGCCCTGGAGATCAGGTTTCCTTGTCCGCTCCTGTTTCTTCCTACTCTCCTAGAGGATTTTATATACAAACTTGTCCTGGTGATATACATATATCTGAATTGCACACACACACCCATGTGTCCTGGAAAGGTATTCAGATTCAGCCCTACCATGACCTTGCATGATAAAGATATCTATGCATAGACATCTGTTCAGTTGAAGATGTATGTTGTTTTCCAACTTCTTGAGCCAAATTGCTCAAGGGTATGTTTGCCACAACTTATGAAAACATGACTTAATATAAGCCTTGAATGTCTTCCTAGCAAAGGTAAAATCATTACAAATAATACCCCACTCAAAACACATACACACAGATACTGATAATAAAACCTATGTTCGTCATGCTGGAGCAGAATAAAAGAGAAACCTTTGAAGAGCCAACTTCAAGTTCAGGTTTTATCTTTCCGTTTTCCATGAGAATATTACTGACCCCTTGTGAGCCTCAGTTTCTTTTCATCTCCAAAGGAAGATAATGATGCAATAACACAGTAAAAGGGTTGTTGTGAAAACGAAGCAAGTAGATGAAAGCAAATCCCTTTGTAGTGCCTGGCACCTAGTAGGTGTTGAATTAAATTATTATATTCGTATGAGTCACAGATGAATAAAATCCACCAAACATTAGATTATATTCTGGGAATAACAAGGTAAAAGATGAGATGTTGCAATCCATGAATTCAACTCCTAACAGTAATATTGATGAGTTATAAAGTCAAAATCTGGGCTGAAGCCGGTTGTGGTGGCACATGCTGGTGGGAAATTGCTGAAGAGGTGGATTCAGGAAGGTCAGGAATTCAAGACCAGCCTGGGGTACACATTTTTAAAAATCCGGGCTGTAAAGATTGTTCAATTATTAAAAGTGTTTGCTTGCAAAACCTACCAATCTAGTAACCACATGAAGTTAGGTGCACAAAGTGGTTCATGCATCTGGAATTCATTTGCAGTGGTGAGAGGCCCTGGTGTGTCCATACATTCTCTCTCTCTCCTTGCAAAATGAATAATATTTTTCTTTTAAAAAATAGTCAGTATCCTATGGATGTCAAAGACAACTGAAGGAGGCTATGCAAACCAAACCCAGAGGTTGAGAACTTTCCTTGGGACATAATGCCCAATCTAGACCTTGAATATTAAGTATAAATTAGTTAGAGAACAAGATCAAGGCTATTTTAGGAAGTGGAAACATATTTAGAGGTATGGAAGCAATGGAGAATTAACTAATCAATAATTGTGTTTCATAGAAATGCAAATAATTGGCAAGCTAGGTGAAAGACTGATAAAGTTGTCAGCACAGGATCTTGAAGCACATGCTTTCATCCATAACAATGTCACCCTTGTAGTAATTACTTGTCTGGTCATTTATCTTTCTCATCTACTATGCAGTGTGGTGCATGAGGACAGTGCCATCGTCAGCTTTGTTCAGTATTGTATGTCAGGCAAAAAGCACAGTGTCTAGAACCTAAAAGAAATATGTGAAGAAATAAATGAGTGTCACTCTTCATTTTATATTATTGAAACACAGGCTCAATTAGATTAGCTCACTAATCTAAAGACACATGGATGATCTGATATGAAACTTTGAATCCGTGCTGCCCTCATGCATTACTCCATGAAATTGTTTCCATTGTAAGTGAGTAAGAACTATCATAGGATTATATCAGAGCAGAGTGAAGAGGCCATGTAAAATATTCAACCAAGCTCTGAGCATTCAACCAAGATGAAATCTCTAAATTAGGGATGCAATTTTATTTCATCTTTTCTTACATAATTTGATAACTGTGGATTGAAGTACCAGAACACACAAATTATATAACATATATCCTACTCTGGGAACTATGAAAGAAAATAGAAGTTCTCATACTTTTCACTTTACAAGTTTACTGGGTGAATCAAACAGTAATAATATCTAGGTGTGGGAGGCATAGTCATCTTCATACTAGCCTTAGAAGCACAGAATTAAGCCAATGAGGGTGAAACCATCTTCATTGTCCTGGAGGCATAGAATTAAGAATGTCTCGACTAGACTGTAGCAGATCCAGTCATATCTAAGCACATCCAAACACAGATGAGATTTGTCTAAGCTTTGTAAGAATGTTATTTACATGGCTCACTGGGCTAATCACAAATGTCTCAGCAGCAGGAATCTGTCTGAGTTGAGCCTGCTAGAGATCTCTGTGGACAATACCTGAAGAAGTTCTCTAATGCACCTTTATTAAGATGAACAAGGATTAAACAGGGATTGAATTCATGTGTGAGAAGGGGAAAGAGTATAATTTACTATAGAATTGGCTTAAACATAATTATATAATATGATCTGAATAATGTTATAATTCTAACTTTTCTCAATAGAATGATCCCGACACTCAAAGAAGCACTTTCTTCTTGTTTGTTACGATTTTCATTTTTCACTGATCCTCTTCCTTGGATTTAGAGCTTACTTCCTCCCCCTTTTGTTTCTTCACTGTGCTAAAATGGCCATAAGCATTTTCCAAGAACGACTTTTGCTCCACTTTGCAATATTCAGATTTTGAGATAGGAATGCTTAGCAAATCTACTGTTCATTGACATACAATCACTGGCTCTCTGGAGATTTTGTGTCTTCACAGTTTCATGAGATACCAGATTCTCTGAAAAGCGGGATGGGAATTTGGAACAGAAGTCTAGATAGTCTAGATAGAAATAAGAGAAGAGAAAGAAAAAAGTAATGATGATTAAAAGCACATGTTAGGTCAGGCAACCATAGTTCTCTTAAAAGGTTTAGATAGAAACAGGGGGGAAAAAAAAAACATCCACAGCTAAGAAGAAGCACAAACAGCAACCCAAAAGATGGCTGAGTCGGTGAAATGAGGTCAATCAATACTTGTTGGTTGTTTCTGAATTAAGGGCCTAGCAGTGGCTTTGTTCATTGGTAATCAAACTGATATTGGACAGATATCAATACTCTTTTTTTTTTTTTTTTTTTTTTTTTGGTTTTTCGAGGTAGAGTCTCACTCTAGCCCAGGCTGACCTGGAATTCACTATGGAGTCTCATGGTGGCCTCGAACTCATGGCAATCCTCCTACCTCTGCCTCCCGAGTGCTGGGATTAAAGGCGTGCGCCACCACGCCCGGCTAGATATCAATACTCTTTACAAACATAAATAAGCTTGAATTTAATACTTCAAAATCCCTTAGCATAATGAGTGAAACATGTACAACCAAAAACTCTAAAAAACAAAACATATTTTCTCCATCTAATGCTTCCAAATGGCAGGCAACTTGGAGTGTTAAACAAGGGTCATGACTGTGTCCAAATCGAGATGTCCTAACTTGCTGTCTTTGTGACTGGGCAACTCAGCCAACATCACTAATTCTTAGTTCCCTCATCTGAAATATAGGTACAATCAGACCTTGTGAATTCCACTGTTAAACAATATTTCTTAACGGGTTTCTATGAAGGACACGCAATTCTAGGTGCTGAGAAATACCATAAAGGACGAAACATAATGGCCCATTCAGCCTCCATTCCTGTGTGCTATGGGGGATGAACTGATGGAAATAAGAAATTAGCATTACCCTGGAACATTTGGTGTGTTGTTGTTTGTTGTATTATGACTCTGGCATCTGTGTCCCTGCTAGCTGCTTCTGGTGTCTCAATAATGTGGTCACATTCTCGAGTTCACTTTCTTCTGAACACTGATTATAAGCATTTAGGAATGCTTGGTTTACCATTAAAAAAAAAATGACATGAAAGTAAAACCCTCTCTGAATTGGGCATGCCCTTCAAGGTATTGACCTCTTTCTTTTTCCATCCAATGCCAACTTTTACCCCAAGAATGTCTTTGCAAATAGATTCACTGTCACATGGTATCCACGTGGCTTCCTTCTGGCTTCTGTGCCCATCTCTCAACCAGATCTGCCTTTGCTGAGGCCACAAATGACTACTCATCGATGATACTGGAATTGGGGTGTCCTTGAGAGAAATAGAGCCTTTCTCAGCTCTTGGGTGGACAATTACTTGGGAACTAAGGTGCAAGACACTTATTGTCACACAGGGCTCCCACTTAGTAGCCTCTTGGTTCTTGTCTTATGAATTCAAAGACTGATAATCACAGACCACATAAGATTAAGTTTAGAAAGACTTTTTAAAATATATTTTATTTATTTATTTGAAAGAGAGAAAGAGGCAGAGAAAGAGAGAGAGAATGGGCACACCAGGGCCTCCAGACACTGCAAACAAACTCCAGATGCATGTGGCCCCTTGTGCATCTGGCTTACCTGGGTCCTGGAGAATCAAGCCAGGATTCTTTAGCTTTGCAGGAAGTGCCTTAAACACTAAGCCATCTCTCCAGTCCTAGAAAGATTTTATCATAAAGATTATGGAAAGAATTGTAGACAAGGAAGATATTAAGGAATTTAAAACAAGGAGCTCTTATCAAGAATATGTTCCAGAAAATGGAAAAGTCCATAAGAGACCCAAATTGGGGTCTTTTATGGACTGGATGGGGTCTAAACTTATCATCCTCAATGCCAAGTTTCTAGGGAGTGGATCTGGTTTTCTGAAAAAAGGGTCATCTTACCAAGAACTTAATCATTCGGGAAGGGCATAACTTTATGTGTTCTAGGAAAGGAGACATTTCTTAGGGAAGAACAGACAAAGAAAGCATAGACCCTTTGGATGTTTATGACCTCTAGAAAAATGGAGAACTCCTTTGCAGGGAAGGAAATAAGGAAAGCCAGACTCAAGGACATTTCTCATCTTTGCGTGCATTTTGTTGACTTTTGAAGGCCCAGTTAACCCTCAACTCCCTCACTTACACATGACTAAACCCAAAGAACATTTTTCTATTCCTCTTCCTTGGCCCTTCTTTGTTGACTTTGTCTTGATAGAAATATTCTCTTCCCTTGGATTTCCTAATTACATGGTGTCTTGGCTTTTCTTTTTCTATCTTTCCAACTACTCTCATTTAAACTCCAAGGGAAACTTAACATGCACAGGCTACAATTTAAATATCGAAGCTTTTAAAGTTTGATCTGAGCCTTCTTTGTGTTCTCTCTCTGTGTCCCTCCCTCCTTCTCTCTACCACTTCTACCCTGGCCAATTAATTTACTTTGTGCTTCCTTTGAAGATGTTTTCTCAGCTCTGAAGATATACTATCATCATCTAGGTTTCCACTTGGCTTTCTGACAAGCATCTCAACTCAAATGTGCCCCAAACTGAACTCATTTCTTCCTGAACATCCATCTCCATTACAAACATACTCGTCATTGTTTAGTAGAATTCATAAAGCTGTTAACTCTAGGAGCACAAGACCTTGGCATATTTTTATTTTATTATACCCATATGCATCACTCGGTTTTGGCAGTTTCACCTCTTAACTACATCTCACACCTGTCCTTGTGTTGCTGCCTTTATTCCCATCACCAAGTAATCATCATCTACAAATAACTTCTTAAAAGTTCTGTATCATCCTCTTCAAATCTACTTTCTATGTAGATACCAGAGTATAATGTAAACATAGACATCTGATTAGTTAGCTTGTAAAAGATACTTCATGTCTAAATTGGGTGTGGTGACATACTACTAGGTAGGGCCAAGGTGGAGGCAGGAGAATTAGAAGTTCAATTCTTAACATTATTCTTAAGGTCCCTAAAAAAATTCTTGGTAATTTACTAAACCAACAAAGTGTATTTATTTTGCATATGAGGCAATACATTAAAACATTTTCATTTAATTCTAAGCATTTTAAAATCCATAGAGCAGTAACCATCTGCACATACACATTATCAATCTTATGCACATATGTTCAGATGATACATTACAACTAAAATCTAACGATTCTAGAATTCAGTTTTTAATATTTCAAGTATTTGTTTTTATTTCACTTTTAACCCTCCCTCAAGAAAGACAGACCTATATACCTCCATAGGTCTTGATACTATACAGAGTATTTAGGGAACACTTCTTCTCTCTCTCTTCCCCTCCTAACCTCTGCCTATCTCACAGAAAACATGCTTCGTGACAGGAGAAGGATGAGTGTCTCTATAAGTCATTACAGAGATTTTCTAGGTCCTACTTTTCCTTGATATACAGATAAATCTAGGAGGAGAAATGCTCTTTGCATCTTTACCCATAGAATCTTGATAAAGGCAGCCACATAGACAAAACATTCATGTAAAATAGTTGCCTTGCATTTAAATTATTCATTTTGGTAATATCTGTGTGCCTAATGAGACACCCATAAATTTCACTTTTGTTCTTTTATACATCATTATTTTATATGTCTCAAAGCATATATTGTGATAGCTAGATCATCTGCAGAATGTCAGTCTCTGACCTTTAAAGTTGACAATCTAATAGAACAACCAACCAAGTGCTCACCTGTTAATAGCTCTTACCAATCTGTTCATTTGCCCAGATGTTTGAAGTTGTTCAGACGGCCAGAATATCTGCCTATTTAGTTGCATGCTTCAGGAAAGGTCCAGAAAATATGGCCTACTTTATAAACAAGTCTTAACACTGCTGTGCTTGAGGATAAGCTTTGCTGCATAAATTTTATTTAAATAAGTCAGTTTCTAGACAGAAACAAGTCATTGACACCATTTATATTGCACGATGGTTCTTCTCAATGGGCCGGAGAGGTTTCAATTATCTCAGATAGAGATAACTTCAGAAATGACATGATCTCTATTAAGTTACCTTTTATTGTCTTTATAGCCATCCTAATAGGGCCATGCCTCAGTGTAATAGAAAGAGAAAGTGGCTCGCATTAAAATGACATGTTTGTGCAAATTCCATACCAAACAACTCCTGAAATCACCAGGTACAGAGTCTATCCTATAACCTCACTAAAATACCCCTTAGATATACACTGCAACACAATGTATTCATGAGATCATGCACACAACACATTTACATGGTCATGACCATTCCAATATTTACCTACAGCAGCCAAAACTAGGGGTCACTCTTATTATACCAGACAGTGATGATATAACTAATAATGAGACACTATTTTATTCCTGAGAATATGTCACCATATTTAGTTACAGATTACTGGGCAAGGAGCAGATGATTTTCCATTTATAACATAACATTAAAGATAATTCCAAGTGACATAGTGGATACAGGCACTGGAGGACCAGATGGAATATCCACTAGAGTTAAAAATAGACTGACAAACCAATAAGTGAGAATTAGGAAGCAGCTTAACCACAAGGGAACACATTCTTAAGATGTCTGGATGAAATGATCAGAAATTAGAAAACCGGACCATTAACTGATCATTAGGTTTGCTCTTGTATGGTATTGTAGAGTCTTAATTGAAGCATCTGTAATCAAACACACATGCTTTATAGAACACAACTTCAAGTGATACCTTTATAGCTAATTGTAAGGAATATAACATGTATGGTGAGATTCTTGTACTTAGTCTTAGTAATGGAGTGCTCACTCAATTCTGAGCTTACTTTAGAGCCTGAGGGAAACTAGCACTGATCATGTAAATGTAGTCAGTAAACATGGGTGGGCTGTATAGATATGCAGGAGGATCCATGGTTTCACACAGGAAAATCCTTATAAAATATCAAGGCCTGAAGAAGCAAATGCTTGTAGTTTACGTAGGAGAGAGGTAAGGGTAGCAATTCAACAAGAAAAGAAGAGAGTGTGTGTGTGTATTTAAAAGAATACATATGTAATTAAATTAAAAAATCTTTATATTGGATTTCAAAGTTTGAAGATGATTGATCAATGTTAAAGAAAGAGTTTTAAATTCAGAAGCCACACCCTGACAACCATACTGATTTTTTAAAAATTATGAAACCCCTAGTGGTTAATGAGGTAATCAATGGGAAATTTAAAAATATTACACTGTCCTGAGTGTCTTGTACTATTCTGTTTTAAAATTAAATCTCTAAAACCTGAATATATGGTAGAACAGATTAGTTGGTTTCTATAAGGTTTTGTGTGAGGTGGGTTGGGCATTAAATGCAAGGATGAGGGGACTTCACTGGAAAGAGAACACTGAAGTTGAGTTTTAGTTCCTCCTATCTCCAGCAGACGATACAATAGACCCCCCCACAGAGAATATAATATAAAGAATAAAACATTAATTCATCCTATCCTTTCATGATTTCTTACTCTTTATTGCTTGAATCAAAAAGAACAAATGACTAAAGTCAGGAGATTTATTGTCATTCTTGCAGAGAACGCTTGTAGCTATGCCCTACATAGAACTTTTCTCCAAAGGGAAAACATTCAGGGTCATTTTCACAAACTTTAGTGATTTGTCTTCTTCCCATCTGGCTCTGAGATGTGGGCACACACACACACACACACACACACACACACACACACACACACTCACTCGCCATCTAGTATATGAGAACTAGGATCAGCTTCATACCACTAAGATAAGATGATGTCACTTTTTCCTTGTTAGGTAACTGTTTGCTGTATAAAGTTTAACAACTGGCCTGCAATTAAAGCTCAGAGTTAAGTAATGTTATGTGATAGTGATGGTGATTATATTCTCATTCAGAAGACTCTATTCAGAGAACCATCCCTTCATAAAACTCAAGGATGGATATCAATTCCAGATGTTAAGTCATAATCCTGGGCCTACATATCATGACACATCTGAAATTGAATTTTTTCTCTTTGTTATCATTAAATTTCTCATGCTCCCAGATTAACTACCTTTCAATAAGGAAAAAACCTTTATATAAATAATTGTTCTTCTCTATCATTAATTTAATGGAAATAGTGCAATTATGGTAAGGGAGGAAATTGCAATCACAAACTCTTCTCTGCTGCTCACTCTTCCTGTGATTAAAAATAAAAAATTATCATTCCAGCAAATGTTCTTTACAAAAATATAAGTTGCATGATAGGATTCTTTCATGACTTCAAATAAGTTTTCATATTCTAAGAAAACATTTTCTGAAGCTTCTAAAAGTTTAGCTGAGTTAAAAGATACATAAGCAGTTTAAATATGACTAAGACAGTATCTTCCCCTCCTGCCTAACCTTTTATTAAAAACCACACACTTTATTTTAACATTCTGAGCAGCTCCAAGACAACTTTGTGCATACAAGTCCCAGAGCAGACATAAAAACCAGATGGGAAAGAGATTTACAAGAACCAATCTCAAAAGAATATTTGCAAGCAGAATGTCAGTTCAACATTGATTTTAGCAATGTATTTTGATTTACAATACAGATGTCTTTTCAGAATTTTCATTTCTCCATATATATGAACAAAATGCAAGGAGAATATACTCCCAGCTGTTCACTTCAAATGTTCCAACCCTTAACCACCACAACAAAAATTATCATATACTTTATCCCTTGGGATGTTCAGAAATTTCAGTAGACTTTATAGAAAAATTGTTAAATCAAGCAGAATATGTGTGATTACAAATATTTTTGTGAAAATATCTTGTTGCATCACAAGGATCTTAACAAGCCACAGAGAGCAATGAAAGTATTTTGTCACTCTCTCATACAAGAGTATTGTGAGGCCTTATAGTGATGACACTGGACATTAGGCTAAGTATTAATGATGTAAAGGGAATTCATAAAATCTTTAAAAAAGAGGTAAAAGAAATACAAATGATTACTTGTATATGCAGAAAGCAGCACCTAATTCTAGTAGGCAAAACATGGAAAGAGGGAAAAGTAGGAGATAATGAGCTATAGTTGTCATAAAATATGAAACTCAACCTCTAAGGATTTACTGTTTCTCATCTTTGTGGGTCATAGGCATTAAATTAAATTTAAAAAACTAAATATTAGAATAATCAACAAAAATTTATTGAATCAATCATGCAATTATTTCCAATTCATAATGCCATAGAAGACTTGACATATACTTTGGAAGCCCCATACACAGTGTCCCTGCTTTTTTCAGTGTTTAAAAAAAAAAAAAACAAAATGTTTAACATTGTCCCAGAAGCTTGATGCTCCTACCATATGAGTTCATGCTGATGAGACTGAACTTATGATGGGGAAAGGTAAAATGTGGTGGAGAGTGAATAATGGTGAGACTGACCATAATAAATGTGTGTGCATTCACATAGCACTGTGACTGTATGCTCTAATTTATTTTTGGAAGACTGTATCTATCAACTCATTTATGTTGACTTTGATGTTGCAACTTAGGAAAAATACTCAGATTTCTCTGACCCTATAAACCCATAAGTTTGAAAGCGTTACTCATTCAAACAAGAAATCCACAATAAACCTCCAAGGTGAAACTGTACTCTTTTTTTTTTTTCTTTTCAAGTGAAAAAAGGATGGAATTTAGAAAACAACCCTAGTTTATTTTTTAATTTAAGAAGTCATTATTGTATTGTGTGCTGTATACAAAGATAATGCCTTCTATTTCTACTAGTCCCATTGTTATTTAGATGGACACCTCTCTCTATCAACTAGTACTGAGAGATTCTACATGTGATATTCACTCACATTTTATTGTAAAACTAACAATTGATACTGAAAGCACTTCCATTTTTTCATAACTGTAATTTTCATCACAATAGTTTTTATGATTTGAAAAGTACTTTCACATTCATTATTTCACCTAATCTTTGGTAAATAAAGTGTTAATAGGTCCATCTTAGATGAATAAATATTTTCAAAATGCTTATATAACTTAACAAAAGTTATACTTCCAGTAATGAATATTCATAATGGTAAACTCTAGACCTCACAAGAATGGTTGAACATGACCTATATTGTTTGGGTTAATTATATGGCCTTACTTGATCAAATTCATCAAAAATATGCAATGTAAGAATAATTGGGGATTCTCAGTATGATCTAGAATATTTGATTAACCCAAGATCCCTAAAACAATATCAGATATCCCAAGTTTTCAATTTTTAGAAATACAGCCTGAATTTGTTAAATTATTTAAGAAAGCAAAACAACCTGGGTTAGGTTTTTTTTTTTTTTTCTTTTGAGGTGTAAGTCTCCAACTGTGCCTTGAAAGCAACAATTCATCAAAATGTGTGTTTGATGAAAAACGGGACTGAGACCTTGGAGGCATGTGATTACAGTTAGTTTATGCTCTGAGCTTCCAAGAACATGTTCCACACTGCTGACGTGATTCAGCAATGACAGGAAAAGCTGCACCAGATTTTCTTTTCCTGTCCAGTTCTGCCTGCTTGGATTGATGAATGGACTTTGCTGCATCCTTCTTGAAGGACATTATTCAGTATTCTGTTGGTTTCATCTCCCAGAGTAGGTAGGGTCCAGGAAGAATGCTGCTTGAAGGAGGAGGAAAAATAGGATTCAAAGAGTATTAAAGCTCAGACTCCAGTGGAGGGAGCTCTTACTCAAGAGCTAAGCTGGGCTTACTCTGAGAACATACTGAAAATTCATTGCCTACGTTTAAGAAAAATGCAAGTACCACCAACATATGAGGCAAACTCTAGGCCCATGTTTACATTTTACAGAGGAAAGTGCAATTTTCCTTTTTATAAAAATTTCAATTAAGGTTTATTTGACACACCGTATCACTGTTTTCTAAAATGAGCTATCTGACTAATGTATTAATTCCATAAACATTTACTTTGCAAGTGAACTAAAGAATTAACTTAGCTACCCTTCTCCTAAAAGCATAATTGTAATTAAAGGCCTGCCTTGCTTTGTCGTGCTTGTTGCAAGTAAAAGTACTGCCACTTATCTTTTGAATATAGGTCTCCAAATAAAATTCTTTTCTTATTTAAAAAAAAATAAGATGTTCCTTCTGTTGTAGCTCAGATACTTCTAAAAGGGCCTAAAAGGTCTGCATGGAATAGATAAACAACATTACTCTCCAAGGAATACAAGGTCCTGCACAGGCAGTGAATGTAGTACTTACAGTATACAGGTAAAAGTTCACTGTAGACAATTCCTCAAGAAATGTAATTGGGTTGTAATGGATCTGAGTAGTAACGAAGGCATTGATAGAAATGACTCTGCCAGTCTTTCAGATGAGAGAATGAAATAGCCATTTTGTGACAAACTAACAAATGAGGACCAGCAGGGATCTGCCCTAAATTGAGCAGAGACAAAATGGAACATGTCTTGGACATAGCCTCACACTCGTCCTTCTTCACCAAAACCCACCTTTAGGTGAAAGTTTTGGATGAGTGTGCTTAGGGTGAGAAGGCAGATGAAGGTAAAAAAAGGTCCTAAACTAATTTGTCCTCTTGAACTAACTTCCAGTCCTGCCTCCATACGGAACCTAATCAAGATGCCTGTGGACGCTTCTCTTGTCAAGTTATTCTTTCCAGAAGAGGATGGTGATGGAGACAGCTTGTCAGAAGATGGACATGCTCATGAAGTTAGCACTGAATGCTCACTCTAACTTGGGCTCATTCCCTTGTTCTATCTACTTCCTGCCTTGTCTCCTTTACCTCATGGGACTTTAGCCCCAGCCACCAGCAGTTACATAGGTCCTGCTGGGCATATGCTGCCCAGGCATTGCATCCTCTACCTGCCCTAGAGCCCTTTCCTACTCTAAATATCACCAGAGTGACAGCCCTTTATGTCACCCCATATAAGATCCACAGTGGTATTGCTGGGAGTAGAATGTGCTGATTTCAGGCTAACCAGGCATCATGCTTCCTTATTTATGACGAATACAATGTCTTACTTGAAAGAGATGACCAGGCTGATCCTTATCACTCTGGACCCTTAAAATCATTAATAAATGTCCTTACCTTCTCATTGCTGGGCAAAATATACAACCAGAAGCCGCACTTGGGAGGAAAGGGTTTATTTCCACTTACGGTTTTGAGGGGAAGTCCCATCACGGCAGGGAAAGCATGGCAGCAGAGGCAGCTGGAGCATCCTATCTGGTTCTAGCAGCTGTGTGATAGTACAAATAGTGAACACGCAGTAGGGCTTGTCCTAGAAACCTCAAGTGGTATACCTTCTCCAGCAAGGCTCCACCTCCAAAAGGTTTCAGCAGGTAGGGATTGAGGATGAGGCTTAATCACAAACCCAAAAGACTATGGGGGGACATTTCACATTCAAACCATCACAGCAACTAAGTCTTCAAAAAGTCTATCTCCTACCTTCTATAGGGTATGTGCCCTTCCATGGCCTCCAACTGTTGCCCCTTCTTGTGCATCCCACCTGTTCACCAATAGTCAATGTGATATCCTGTAGGGTGTCCACGTACCCCAGAGTCCTTTCACCTAAATAATAGTAGGGGATGAAAAGATCTGTCTTCAGGCAGAATGGTAAATAAAATAAGTATTTGTTCTATGTGAAAGGGAATTATTTTTGATCCTTTTTTCCTGATTGAAAAAGAATAAAAAAGAAAATATGCTTACCAAATAAACAGCTCCATATTGTGTGCCTAAGCCCATATTTATCTCCTGTTGCAATAAATCCATGTCATGTGCAGCAGCCACAATCAGAGCCACAGCTAGGTTGACCTTTGTCTGGTTATTTTCCATGGTCCATGTGGTTTCTGCATGGGGCAGATGGACTTAAATGGAAATATGCTAGGGACTGCCACCATAGAATCTTCTTTAGATTTTTTAAAATAATATCTCTATGCCAACCAAAAATCTTAAAAATTGGAAAAAATAATATCTGTGAGATCTCTCACCTACATGTGACAGTGGTTATGATTATGGATCCATGCCAAGGCAGGAGGAGGAGGAGTTTCAGAAACTGCTACTTGACCTAGCCAACATCCAGTACAATTGTTGTTACGCCAGAATGCAAAGTAAGAGTTACTCCAAAAGTCAAGTATATCAGTCTCAACTATACATTAGGAAATGGGGGATGATCACGAGATTTCTTCAGATCTAATGGGTCCAACATAGCCAACATTTGTCCAGGATCCTTTGATAGACTGTGTCTCTTATACCACAGTATGAGTCACTAGGTTTTAGTGTCAATATAGGCTCTATGCCTAATCATGCTCTAAACAGTTACCTTTTCTTCAGTATATCGTCACTCAAGCAGGTTGTTAGTTTTGTTGGTGAAGGTTTTAGAGGATCGTGATATGTAGTAAGGATTCTCTCCCAAGTCCTTGACCCTCTTTGGTCAATGGTTCCCAGACTGGAAACTATCTCAGGCCAGAAACTGCTTGAGAGGATGTATGTGTCATTTATTAGGCAACAGACCTCAGTTATCTGTTCATCAATTCTGCATAAATATTGTGATGGCAGTCCATCTATTTTGTACGAAGGGAAACCATGGTTTATTAACAACCTTCATAGTATTTTGCAGGCTACATCCCCTTGGCAGCTACTCTGATATTGTTTGTTCTTATGAAAATGCGTGTGTCGCTTTTCAGGTTAAAATTGTTATTGCTTTGGGAACCTGTTCTGCCCATTGCTGTTAGTGAGCCAACTTCCATGATTGTTTCTTCTTTCTCTCATCTGTTGCCCTAGTCTACAAAACAGAACTGACACTGATCTCTGTAGTGATGCAGATGTCCTTTTCAAAAATGTGACCCAGTGACCTAGGTGAGTGTGGTTGTGTAATGTATGCATTTTATCATGTTCATTTTTCTCAACATTTTAGTTACTTTCTTTAGTGCATTCTAGAAGGCAATGACAGTGTTTTCACTCTTTGTGAGTCAGTGCTGTTTTCAGCCATGGAGAGCCATTCCGCTCATAAGCCAGCATCAGCTCTGAGGGCTGTTCAGGGTTTTTAAGTTTTATACCCCACAAAATGTGCTTAAGTCAATTATTTAGGTCTTCTTCACCAAGTACCTTCGGCCTCTGTGGGTTCGCTGTAGCCTCTCCTGAGCCACTGTTGTAGTTACCTTCTCATTGCTAGGATGAAGAACCTCACCCAAAGCGGGTGATGTGGTGAATGATTTTTTGTTTTGTTTTGTCTTCAGCTTACAGTCTTGAGGGGTAGCTCTATAAAAAAGAAGGGGAAATCATGGCATGATCAGAGGCTAGACATCACCTCTGCCACAGCAAGTGGAAAATAACAGAATAAAAGACTAAGCCAGACTAACATTGACAAGCAAGGTCTAACAAAACTCAAGTTCTACTCCCAGCAACACACCTCCTCCAGCAAGGTTCCAACTCCCATATTGCCACTAGCTAGGGACCAAGCATTCAGAACACATGAGTATATATATGGTGCATGTTTGATTCAAGCCATCACATTCTACCTCTGGCCCCCATAATCTTATGACCATCCATGATGTAATACATTCAATACAACTTTAAAAGTTTTTATCAATCCCAATGCTCTTCAAACATTCCCATAGTCCAAGGTCTTTTAACTGTAAGCTATAAAACCAAAAGCACATCATGGCACAGAGTAAACATGTAAACTGGAAAAGAAGGCATTGCAAGATTTCAAGAAAAGAGAAAACCAATGCAAGATCTAAAAAAAAAAAAAAAAAAAAAAAAAAAGGCAGCATCAAATCCTGTAGCTCCAAGCTTGACATTTGTAACCAGTGGACAAAGTCTCTGGGTTTCAAATTCTTCCCCTCCAGCTGGGCTGCTTACAGTTTGGGAAATAATCCACTCCTTACTAGCAGCTCTCCTTGGTAGCCATTCCATAGTCCTGGCTGAGGTCTCTATTGTAAGCCATCGTTCATACTCATAGTTCCACCAGGCCTCCACACAGGGTGTATTAGCTTCAGATTGCAGGAATGAACCTCCAGACCAGACAGTTTTTAGGAGGAAGAAAGGATTTATTTGAAGTTTACAGATCCGGAGGAAGTTCCATAATGACAGAAGAAATTGGTCCCCTTTTCACAGATCCAAGCAGAGGGAAAAGCCAATACAATACCATAAGCAAGCATACTTCAAGAACTCCAGGCAAAGCTCAGGCACTTTGCATATCTTTATATTGGAGTTCTGGATCCACCCACAGTGACACTTCCTCTAACCAGGCAGTTGGAGATCTAAAGCTTGACTAAAACTGAATCTATTGGGGAATATCCATTCAAACCACCACACAGGAACTCCACCAACTCTGCCTCACATTTCCCAGAGGCCATTTCCCAAAAATGCATTGCAAATCCAATGACCCTTTCTTTCCTGCATTTGTTATACTCCCATACTACCAGGTAGGCTACTAAATTGTTAATTCATGGAGGGAATAAAGCTGACTTTGAAAAGCAGGGAAATGCCTTCAGCATTTAGGACCCCCTACTATCAAAAGAGTCAGCACTCCTTCAGCTGCCCCAATAAAGAACAGCTGGACAAATCTCATTGGTGGTAATCTCTCAAACAATTGCCTCTACAGCAGGCTGCAGTCTCCAGCCTGACTTTCCTTTCTTTCTGTGCTAAATCCATCTGGTTTTCGTGGTCCATTTCGTCTAAACTCAGTCCTTTGCAAGTTCTCATGACATGGTCACTATGCAGCAAGTCTTTCATACAAACTGGTTCTAGCCCAGTCCAGACAAAGCTCTTTCTTCCTCTTATAAGCCAGTCTGCATAGTCTACAGTTCTTTCTACATTTATGTCTTTCAAACTCTGACCAGAATGGTCCATCAAACTTTGTTTAGAGCACTGCAAAATAGTCCAAGATTTCCAATCTTTCACCAGTCATCCAACAAATCAGTTCAGATACCCAAAGGCCAAATGGTCAGGTTTCTAACAGCAAAGACTCCCCTCCTAGTGCCAATTTTCTGTTGTAGTTACCTTCTTGTTGCTGGGATAAATCACCCAACAAAAAAGCAGCTGGTGGAATAAAGGTTTATCATTATTATTATTATTATTATTATTATTATTATTATTATTTTGGCTTATAGTCTCAAGGGAGGTTTCAGGGAACTCAAGTGAGGTCTCAGGGAAAAGCACTAAATGGGCAGAGACTGGACATCACCTCTGCCTCAGCAGGTAGAAAATAATAGCTGGGGAGTAGGCCAAACTAACACTGGAAAGCAACAGTTAAAAACCTCAAGGTCCACCCCCCAGTAACACACCTCCCCCAGAAAATCTCCTCCTCTCAAATTGCCACTACATATGGACCAAGCATTCATGACACATTGAGTTTATGGGGAGACATCTGATTCAAACCACCTCAGCATTATAGTTAGATCTGATAGCTTCTGTGGAACACTGAAGACCTTCCCCTCCACTGTCGATACTATCCATCCCTGGCTAAGTCATGGTACCACTTAACCTTAGGAATAGGACTAGAGGAAGGAAAGCAGTTTGGGAGGCATTATTTCTGAAGTCAGCTATTTGTGTTCTGACTCTGGGGGATATAAGCCTTAGGGAAACAGTAGTAAACTTATGTAGGCTCTGATAAGATATTCATCCAAGGTTTCCATCCCACATGTCAGGATCTTTACTCCTACCCAGAGTCTTGATTTTGACATATTTTGATCTTAATTATTTTACCTTCTACTGTATTTTGAGTTTACCCACTCCATCAAATTTTATGCTTGATCTTCAGGTCTCTGAGTTTCTACTGCTTAAGCTAAATTTCTTTATAAATTAGCAAAAGCGTTTAGCACACTTGAGACTGAGGAGATATCTCAGGGTTGTAATTTGCTTTCTGCACAGCGTGCGGACATGAATTTGACTCCCCAGGACCCATGTAAACGCTGGGGAGGAGAGTAAACATCTGCAGTCCCACTACTGGTAAGGCACAGACAGGAGAATTCCTACGGCTTTTTTTGGTTAGGTAGTCTAGGTGAATTTGGTGAGCTCTTTGTTCAGAACTTGTCTCAAAAAATAAGATGGAGAAAGACTGAGGAAGATAATCTATGTTGACAACATTTGGACCCCACAACCAGGAACACACATGTGTACATGCATCTGTAAGTACACATATGCTTACATACATATTAACATGCACACATACATACAAATACAATTAAAAAATGACCTAATTTAACTGACCCACTTGTTTCCATTGTCTTGATCTTATTATTCCTGAACATATTTAAACACTGTACCACTGAAAATACAGTATACCCTCTTCCATGACACTAACTCTACAGAACATCCCATCTTACCATGAGTGAACACTTAACAGTTGGACAACCACCTTCTGCTAGGGGTTATCTCTGAGGGACTCAACCCTCATAACCAGCCAGCCAATGAGTACTTTAATTTCAAAATCTCATCTAACCGTTCCATGGACCAACAGCGGCATTTTGGGTTCTTCAGGAGGGAAAGATTCAAGTGGATATTGGAATACAGACTTTGGAGATTTACTACTGCCAAAGGAAAAGAGCAATTAGGGTCAGGGGAGCCACTGGATTCATAGACAGTATTCCTATCCATCTAAAGGGCATTTCCAGAACAAGAAGTTGAACAAGGATTTAGGAGTCATGCATTAATGGATATAGCCAGGTTCTCCCTGAGAATTAAGTGATGTTAACTAAAAGGATGAAGTAAGTCAAGATGAAGCAAGCAATTAGGGACTGTCAGCTTACCACACCCACCCTTTACAACTGAGCAAGAAGTCTTTCTTGTATTATTTTTATAGAATGTCAGATCATGGGTTTATAAGATAATTTCATACATGTATATCATTTTGTTTCTCACATATTTTATCTTAAGTTACCTGTCCTTACCCCTGCGTTCTACATATACTGATACCTTTCTTCCTACCAAGTAGTCTCCCTTTTGTTTTCTTATTGTAAGTTCATCAGTATAGAGACAGATGTAGGTAAATATTTGTCTACATTCTGAAAATGAGAGAAAGCACACAATATTTGTCTTTCTGGGTCTCATTTATTTTACTTAATATGATGATCTCTATTTCACACAATTTCCTGCAAATGACATAATTTCATTCTGAGCACTGAAGAAAGCTCCATTATTTATATAGAACTTATATTCTTTTTTTTATTTTTTAGAAGGAAAGGATTTATTTCTGGCTTAGAGATTTGAAGGCAAGTTTCATCACGATGGGGTAAGCATGGTAAGAAGTGGACAGCCAGGCATCATATCATCAACAGAGAAGAAATAACAAGTATGTACTAATTAACACAAATGGGGCTGGGCTATAACATTCAAACCACCATACCTATGAAATAAGAAAATATGTTCCTTGTATTTGTACTTGAATTCTTCTTAGTGAATCTTACAGCTTTTTTGGAACTTACATTCTTTTCCATGTATATATTGACAGGCATCTAGGCTGATCCCATATTTTGACTTTTAAGATTAGTGCTGCATTAAACGTTGTGTAAGTTTGTGTGTCATATGCTTAGATTCCTTTGGACATAGGCAAAATGCACATGTGACTAAATGAGTCATATGGTAGTTCTATTCTAGTTTACTGTGGAACTTCCATATTGATTTCTATAGTGACTGAACGTTTACATTCCCACCAACAATGTCTAAGGGGTCCTATTTTCCACTATCCTCACAAGCATTTGTTATCAATGGTTGTGCTGATAATAGTCACTCTGAGCTGGGCGAGGTGGAATCTTAATGTACTTTTGATTTGCATTTCTGTGGTGGCTAAAAATGTCAAGCATTTTCTATTTGAAGAATTTATTAGCTAGTTGTATTTCTTCTTTTGAGAACTGTCTCCTCAATTAATTTGTCCACTTATTGAGTAGATGATTTATGTGTTTGGTGTTTAATTTTTAAGGTCTTTGTAGATATTAATATCCTGTCAAAGGGATAGTTGGCAAGATTTTCTCTCATTCTGAAGACTATCTCTTAATTCTGATGAATGTTTCCTTTGCTATGCAGAAGCCTTTTACTTTTATGCAATACCATCAACTCTCGCAATTAATTCCTGAGATATTAAAGTCTTTTACAGAAAATCCTTGCATATGCCTATGTTTGGATGGAGTGTTTTTCCTGTTTTCTGATAGCAGATATAGAATTTCAGGCCTTACATTAAGGCTTTTGATTCATTTTGTATTGATTTTTGAACAGGGTGAGACAGAAATACAGTTTCATTCTTCCATTTGTGGCTATAGTTTTCCAGTCATCATTTGTTGAAAGTGATGTCTCTTTCCCAATGTCTATTTTTAGCAACTTGGTTAAAAACAGGCTGACTTGTGCATTTATATATGGATTTGGGGCCCTATTTTATCCATTTTTCTATGTATTTGTTCTTGGGATAGTAACATGCTGTGTTTATGAATACAGCTTTATAGTATATTTGAGTTCAGGTATTTTAATACCTTTACTATTTCTCTTCCTATCTGATAATAATTTGGCTGTTTGGGGTCTTTTAGACTACCATACAAATGATTTGTAAGATTTATTTTTTCAATTTCTGTTGTTTTTTTTTTTGTTGTTGTTTGTTTATTTGAGAAAGAGAGGGCAGAGAGTGGAAGAGTATAGTAGCCAATTTCTGTTTTTAAAATGCCGTTGGCAGTTTAATGAAGATAGCATTGAATTTATTTTTGTTAGGACAAGCTATTTTATGATATCAGTTATACTAATATAATAGCATGGAAGGTCTTTCCATCTGTTTGAGTCTTCTTCAATTTATTTCTTTGGTCTTTTAAAGCTTTCTTTATAAAGATCTGTCAGCTCCTTATTTATATATTATTATTATACTATATTTTAGTATATTATTTTATATTTACTATTTTATTTTATATTTCCTATTTATATTATATATGTATATATTTATATATTAATAAATTTTATTTTAAAAATATTTTATTTTAAAAATATTTTATTATATTATTATATATTATATTATTATCATATTATGTTATAATAGTTATTGTTTATGGGATTTCTGAGATCTTACAGGTAGATTTTTTCACTGATTTCTTTCTCAGCAGTTCATTATTGGTTTTTAGAAAAGCTACTGGTTTGGGGTGTTGGTTTTGTATGCTGCTACTTTGCTGAAAGTGTTCACTAGACCTAAAAGTTTTCTAAAGGAGTCTTTTGAGTCCTCAGGTTGCAGATAATATCTGAAAAGAAAGATAATTTGACATCTTCCTTTTGTACTTGTGTACGGTTTATTTTATTCTTATCTTATTGTTCCAGCTAAGAATTGAAACAATATATTGAATGAGCAGAGAGTGTGG
The DNA here is from genome assembly GCA_036346955.1 of Dipus sagitta. Taxonomy (NCBI): domain Eukaryota; kingdom Metazoa; phylum Chordata; class Mammalia; order Rodentia; family Dipodidae; genus Dipus; species Dipus sagitta. The sequence goes on from CM070771.1 coordinate 184,395,163, forward strand.
GAACCCTTTTCTGTTTCTGATTACACAGAGAAATGCATTGCATTTTTCCTCACTTATTATAATCTTGGCTATAAGGTTGTCATACATTGCTATTTTTTTCAGGTATCTTTCTTCTAATCTTAGTATGATATTATATTCTTAGTAGGGTTTACATAAGGGTGCTGAATCTTATCAAACATCTTTTTTGCATCTATTGAGATAATAATTGTTTCTGTTAATCAGCTTTATAGTTCATATTCCATATATTGATTTGATTATGTTAAACCATCTTTGCATTCTGGAAGAAAACCAATTTGGACATGGCATATTTTTTAATGTGTTGTCAAGTGCAGTTTGCACTTATTCTATTGCAAATTTTTACATTTATTTTCATCAGAAAAATTAATCTATACTCTTTTCTTAATGTTGTTGTTCTAGTCTTATATTCTTGTCTGTTTTTGGCGTCAGGGTAACACTGGCTTCATAGAATAGGTTGGTAGTGTCCTTTCCCTCTCTATTTTATGGAAAAGCTTTAAGAGCATTTAGAGTTAATTTTTAGTAGTGGGGTAGAATGCTGCAGTGAATCTGTCCATTCATAGTGTGGCGGTTTGAATGTAAAATATCACCCATTGTCTCATATGTTTGTGATTAAGCCTCATGTTTAATCCACAGCAAGTGGATTCTTTGGGAAGTGAAACCTTGCTGGATGAAAGTGAGTCTTGGGATTTTATAATAAAGTCCCAGTTACCAGTATGAGCTCATGTCACTCTTGCTGTTTCCTCCCAGCTGAGGTGACATCCTGAGGTTGATTCCTATCGTGATTTCCCAGTCATGATGAAACATTCTCTTGAAACTGTAAGCTGCAATAAACTCTTTCCTTCCATAAGCAGCTTCTGGTCAGGCATTTTGTCTCAGCTATGAAAAGGTGACTGCTACACATGGCCTTTTCTTTGATGGGAGATTTTTTTATTGGTACTTCAAGTTCCTTGCCTGTTATAGATTTATTTTAGTTGTTTATAGCATCTTAATTTACTTTTGATTATATGGTCTAGGAATAGGTCATATGGTCTAAGAATTAAACAATTTCTTCCAGTTTTTCTAGATATATGGAATATGAGTTTTCAACATATTCCTTAATGGGTTCATGAGTATCTATTGTAATATCCCATGTTCAACTATAACTTCATTAGTCTGTTTTTTTCTCACTGTATTTTTGTTATTTTAGATTTGTGTTTGTTGCTTTTGTTTATCTTTCAAGGAATCAACTCCTTGTTTCATTGATTCTTTATACTATTCATTTAGTTACTATTTTATTAATTTCCATTCTTATTATGCCTTAGTGTATAGTATTTTGGATTTGGCTGGTTCTTGTTTTTCTAAGAACTTGAGGTATATTGCTAACTTTCTTATTTATGAGCCCTGATTCTTTTATTTATTTATTTATTTATTTATTTATTTTTGAGAGAGAGAGAGAGAGAGAGAGAGAGAGAGAGAGAGGAAGGGAGAAATACTGGATGTTCCAGGGCCTTGAACTGCTGTGCTCAAACTCCAAATGCATGTATGTCCTTGTGCGTGTGCCCCATTGCACACTTGCATCACTGTGCATCTGGCCACATGGAACCTGGAGATTCAAACATGAGTTCTTAGGCTTCGCAGGCAAGAGCCTTAACTACTAAGCCGTTTCTCCCGGCCCCCAGATTCTTTTTTAAATTCTTTTTTATTTTTACTTATTCATTTCAGAAAGAGACAGGCAAAGAAACAGAGAGAGAGAGAGAGAGAGAGAGAGAGAGAATGGGCACACCAGGGCCTCTAGCTACAGCAAACAAGCTCAAGATGCATGTTCCACCTTGTACATCTGGCCTACGTGGGTCCTGGGGGATTGAACCTGGGTCCTTAGGCTTTGCAGGCAAGTGCCTTAACCACTAAGCAATTTCTCCAGCCCTGATTCTTTAAAAAAATTTTTTTTGTTTATTTTTATTTATTTATTTGAGAAGGGCAGACAGAGAGAGAGAGAATAGGCGCGCCAGGGCCTCCAGCCACTGCAAACGAACTCCAAATGCAAGCGCCCTCTTGTGCATCTGGCTAATGTGGAACCTGGGGAATCAAGCCTCGAACTGGGGTCCTTAGGTTTCTCAGGCAAGCGCTTAACCGCTAAGCCATCTCCCCAACCCTCCTGATTCTTTAATGTAAGCTTAGAAGTGCTTTTGCTGTATGCAAAATGCTCTGATAAATTGTACTTTCATTTTTCTAGGATTTTTACAAATTTTACCTCTGGTTTCTTCAATTATATACTTATTACTTTAGAGTGCATTGTTTGGTCCCGCATAGATATTTAGTTTTTATGGCTTCCCTTACTATTGATTTCTAGTTTTATTCTACTATTGTATGATAAAAAAAAAATCTTTACAAAATGACTTGCTTTATGGCCTAAAATACAGGATGTATTTTAGAAAAGGCTACATGATCTACTGAGAAGACTGTGTGTTCATTAACTGTTGGATAGAATATGCTATGAACACATATTCAGTCTATCCACTCTATAGTGCACAGAAGAAACACTACATCACTGCACATATGCTCTACTTTCTGTTCATTAGATGAACACAAAAAAGTCTTTGTTAGTCAAGAGAATCTTACTCAATAACTGTTTTTAAGGTGAAGGTGAGTGGATCACTCAATTATAAAGCAGCATTTCTTAGCAGAGATTCTTTGGGTTTTTAGAGTTCTCAGATCAATGTCCATGGATTTTATGTGGATTCTATGAAAAACTAGGACTGAAAAACAAAACCCACAAAAATCTAGTATGCCACACCATCCTGGCCATGCAGGACTGAGAAGACCTGATAGCTAAATGGATAAAGATTTTTCAATTTGGTAGGTCAGAAGACTGTGTTCATTTGCTTAAGTCAATTTTCAGTTTTTGAGATGGGATAAGCAAGGTCATTGATAATTGGTGAGCAAATTAATTGCATGACAGGAAGTACAACAGGATGGCAGTATTATCTTCCTCAGCCCCCTACCCCCCATCATGTCACTAGCTGGTCAGGGAGAAATTTCTGTCCTAAAGAAAGAATTTCTACATAGCTGCCTACTACTAACTCATTGTTTTGAACATTATAAATTTTGAATTTCATGAATTCAAACTGAATTACTTTTGAAATTATAGCAGTTTTTTTATGTCCCTGTGTTTTATATTCTATTAGTGTTTGTGCTTTTTAAATATGCCTGATGAGCTGGAGAGATGGGTTACTGGTGAAGGTGTTTGTCTGCAAAGCCAAAGGACCCAGGTTCAATTCCTCAGGACCCATGTAAGCCAAATACACATGATGGTACATGCATCTGGAGTTCATTCACAGTGGCTAAAGGCCCTCGAGCGCCCATTTTCTCTCTCTTTCTGTTTCTCTCTCTCTCTCTCTCTCTCTCTCTCCCTCCATCCCTCTTTCTCTCTCAAATAAAGTAAATTAATAAAATATTTAAAATAAATAAATATGCCTGATGATACAGCTGATGAGTATTCAAGGCAGCCATAAATTGGAAGTGAAATATTCTAGGCATATGCTTACCAACAAGCCTAAACTATCTGCTTCAGAAGAATTACAATCTTCTAAGTCATTTCACTGACCTGGTGAAACACACATACACACACACACAGAGAGAGAGAGAGAGAGAGAGAGAGACTGGTACTCTAAAGAAAACTACTTAACAATGACTTTAATTGGCTAATAATCCATACTGTCCTTGTTTTGCATAGTCTGGGACAAACAACTCAGATTTGCAGCAAAATTGGACAAAAACATCTATAAATCACAACCAAATGACAAGTAAAAGGAGTGATTATTTTGAAGAGCTACTAGAATCTCTAAAAAGAGTAAATATTTTATTTGAAAGAGATAATAAAAACATTCATATGAAAGGGTACAAGAGCCAGGTTATTTAATAATTGAACTTACTTGCCAGAAAAGTAAAGGTAACACAATTGTTGAGAACGTAGCAAAATAATCCTGCAATATTCAAGTGGGTAAGATTTAAGGACAAATTCCATATTAGAAGAGAAAAAGACTTCATTATCATTACAGTAAGTTCACACATTGATGACATTATCAATAATTTCATAAGTAAATAATATTCAGTAAATCTATCTGTGATTTTTAAAGAAAACAAGCCCATTTTATAAGATTCAAATCTTCTTTTAAGTTTTCAGTTATTTAACAGAATTTTCTTCTCCTTTCCATGTGTGTGTTTAAAAAAATATTAAAAAACAAAGGGAATGAATTCAAACAAGGTGACATGAGCTTACTCACCTGGTTCTTTTTATTACTTTTTATTTGAGAAGGTTTGACTCCAAAGTCCTTTTTGAATTTTAAGTAGGGAATAAAGCTACTCCTGTACACACTGTCACATTCAGTAGCTCCTTAGTAAATCAGTGGTTAAGGTTTTCAAGTCCATGATGAAGCAGAAGTTTAAAAGCCAAAAGAACTGGTGGTCCCTCTGCCTCCGCTGAAGACTGGTTTCAGAGAGTGAGGAGAGAGAAGGAACAAAAGAACACTTCTTAAGTAGATCAAGTCAACTGAACTATAGGAAAATGTCACTCCGCATTCAGAAGATCGCTGAGGTTATTGTTTTCCTACTATATGTGAAACCCTCTGGTCATAGTCTCACCGAGAGCTGTTGAAGTAATAATTTTGTGCAGGTATTCCCTGAAAGTGATTATAAGGTTTCATCTGAGGAAGAAAGTTATAAAAGCCCAGCATCAGTTCTTCCTCACCAGTCCTCCTCCCTGCCAAGTAACTTCTAGATCAGGGTAAAAGCTTCTGAAATTTTCCAAACTTATGAACTCTAAACTTTAAAGTCTTATCTCAAAAACAGCAATGAAAGGTCTTCATAAATGACTTGGGAACTCTTTCCCTGATTTTTTTTTCTGAACTATAAAGTATTCCTTATTAACTCTAAACCAGGCTGAATCTGAGACACAAATGAATCACGGAAGCAGTGGGAAGATGGGAAAATATGAGTGGTTAATAGTTAAAATGGACAGTTCTCTAGCGAACTTGAACAAAATACACTCAACAGAAGGATCTCGGAATAAAATTAAAGTCTAAAGTTGGAAAAATAAATTTGGAGGAATGCCACAGCAGATTTAGAGGCAAGCAAATTAAACTTAGTGAATTTCAAATTAATTTCACAGATGGTATCCAATTCTGGTGTGGCTGGCAGAGTTCCAGGTTATATTGGAAACATAAAGAAATGCAAAAAAAAAAAAATCTTCCTTCAATTTTCTTTGGAGATGCAAGATGCCTGATATTTGTAATTGTGTGTTTATATATACATTTGTGTGTGTTTGTGCATATGAGTGCATGTGTTTTGTGTCTATCTGGTCAATATGTTATAAAAATTAACAAGAAAAAAGTAACCCAGCTTGGTAGTCTGCTAGGAAATAAATTCTTAGACACTTGTCAAGGGAAATATCAAGTAAATATTTATTGGATCTAGTTTTCAGAACTTGCAGGCACAGCTTGTTATGACATTAAAAATAAACTTGATCTTTACTCAAGGGACAGGATTGTGTACCAGTGACATATATTAAAGCCAAAGTTTTGATTCTGTACTTGTAAAGAGATAGAAAAAAAAAAAAACACATAGCTGCCTAAAAACTATATAGACATTGGATGTTTAACATTTAATATCCAGTGCCATATGTAGGCACTTTTGCTGTCCCAGAGAATTGCAAGGCATTATTATACTGATAGTTAAATATGTAGGTATTGTTTATCTCTTTATTCATTTTTATCCCCTGAGAAATTTTGCCCTGTTTTGATGTTGTCAAGCAGATCTTCAGCAGTTTTGAGACTTTAATGTGACCTCCCAACATTATAAAGTTAGACTCTTCCATTCTACATCTTTTCAAACATAAAAAAAATCCACGTCAAATGTTAATTATAATTTCTCTATCTTTTTATTATTGACAACTTCCATAATTATAGAAATAAACCATGATAATTCCCTCACCTCTCATTTTCCCCTGCACAACTCCGCTCTCCCTCATATCCCTTCCCCTTTCAATCAGTTTCTCTTTTGATGTCATCATCTTTTCCTCCTATTATGATGGTAATGTGTGGCCAGTTCTGTATCATTTTTAAAGTGTTTTCATAAATTTTACAGAGTTATTTAAGGTAAATTATTTTTTCCCATGGTTTATATTTATTACGTGTATTTATGTTCCGTAGGAATCTAATTATATTTTTACTGATTTCAATTTTTCAGAATATTTTTCCTAATTTTGAAGTCAATACACTTTTTTCCACATTTAAAGAATGCTGTTGATAAGGTGGTAGACTCATCTAGACACTATGCCCATAGTGCCTAGTGGATAAAATTGTTGTATAGTCACCACAAATGATGCTGTACTTGGTATAAAATCAAGGTTTCTACCCCAGCCTATCACACCCATAGCCATATTTTTATGCTTTTTCCTCAGGCCCTCTGCCTTACATTCTTCTCTTTTTAACTATGTCCAAGCCACACTAACAGCTTTTTCCCCTATTTTAAGGATCCTCATGTATTAAAAAGAAAGGAGTGAAGAGTCTTTAGCATTTTAATTTTGTTATGTACAGGAGAGGTAAGACCTGAGAATGTGTGGAGATAGGCAATAGACTTGGAGAAACCCCCACGTCCCCCCCCCAAAAGGCCCTCTGAATTTTTTTTTTTAATGGAACTATTGCCCTAATCGAGTGCATTTGTAGTTGTGGTAGGAAAATTCAGATCTTTCTTAAAGACAGTGTGCAGTAGTGCACACCTGTGATTGCAATACTTGGGTGGTGGAAACAGAGAAAATAAGGAGTTCAAGAGTATCTTCAGCTACACAAGTTCAAGGCTAACCTGGGTTCCATGAGACCTGGTCTCAAAGAACCAAACAAAAAGATAGTATCATTCAATAGATGCACTTATGTATAAAGAAGAATGATTTCCTGTCACTGGGATAGGATTTTATTCTAATCTCCCTTATGTGATTGCAGATGATTTGAGTTCTTCATTGGATATTGGACAAAGACTTTACATCCTTTTTGCCTTCAGCCTGAGCTTTCCATCAGTTCTTTGTGATGTGGGTCTCACATCATACAACTCACCACATGGTAACTGGCTTCTCTCAAAAGAAGAGAAAAGGGGCTGGGAAAATGGGCTAGTGATTAAGGTATTTGCCTGTGAAGCCAAAGGACTCAGGTTCAATTCCCCAGGACCCATGTTAGCTAGATGCAGAAGGGACACATGCATCTGGAGATGATTTGTAGTGGCTAGAGGGCCTGGTTGCCCATTCTCTTTCTGTCTGTCTCTCTTCTCTCTCTCTCTCTCTGATTTCAAGTAAATAAATAAATATTTTTTTAAAAAAAAAAAGAAGAGGAAAAGCTGGGTGTGGTGGCACACACCTTTAATACGAGCGCTCATGATGCAGAAGTACAGGATCACTGTGAGTTTACAGCCACCCTGAGACTCCATAGTGAATTCCAGGTCAGCCTGGGCTAGAGAGAGACCCTACCTGTAAAAAAAGAAAAAAAAATGAGAGAGTGGGCATCCAAGATAGAAATCATAAGTTTTTTTCCTAACAAAGTTCTACAGTAGCACCCTATATTTTCTGCCCAAACACAGAGGAGTGGGCACAAATACCCTAAAAATGAACATGAGGAAAATCACCCTCAAGCAATGTCCACTGCCTACTGGATGACTTAGCCATCTAAACAAATAAAAATATAGGATGCTGAGCAATGTTTTTAAAAGCATACAACATAGAATATTTATCCCTAGCTGAAACAGTGAAGAAAATCTTCAAAGAATATGGAATTTGATCTAAAATCTGAACAAAGAATATAAATTCCCCAGGCCAAGAAAATATTATGAGAAAAGAAATAGATGTGCAGATGTTTATGACATGATTTGGGGTTTTAAGAATGTTGGTAAGATAGAAGGATGTGTTAGAGAAAAGGCAACTACTGAAGACTATTGAGTTACTCTTGCATTGTGATGACAAGTTTAGCCTCTATCATTGATGTGTGCCTAAGTTACCATTGGGTAAATAATGAAAATCATACCTTAGACAATTTACCCTGGTAATAGGATGTACAAGACCCAGAACAGGAAAAGAAAGAGGTCACTAGACTGTTCAGGAGCATGTTCTGATAGCACAGAGAGAAAGACACAGAGCCCTAACTTAAGTCAGTGGTGGTGGAAAAGGAGAAATAAGAACATATATGGCAGATATATAGAAAGATTGAAAGAGAAAACATAAAGGATGACTTTAAAGATTCCTGGCATGCATGCCTAAGCAGATGTTGTTGGCAGGAATTAGAATCATAGACGGATGGAAGGGAATGAATTTCTTTTTAGATGTGTTGAGTTTAGAGGACGCTACAGCACATAGAAAGTACAATATGGATAGGATTTCTTCAGAGACAGGGAACAAAGAGGAAATGCAGAGCTGTGGATGCAGACTAGCACTGAATTTAGTTTTATGAATATTTATTAAATGCTTGCTATATGCCTGGCACCATCCTAAGTGTGCTATCATGATGAGTTATGTTCAAGTACTGATACATAGATTATATTGCAAAGGAAAAATAGGATCTTCTAAGTTATCAATAAATTCAAATTAACATTCTAATTATATTATTTTCAGAATCAATTCTGGACTATCGAGAAAGCAAAAAAAAATCAAAAAATGTATGAAGAACAAAGGACATGCTTTAAGCATACATCAAGTAAGTGTATTTAACCATATTTGAATCACATATACTGTTTCATGTCCCAGCATGCCTTTACCTTTTATTAGTATTTACTTCTTCGTGATTCAATTAGGATTGTAGCCCATAATTTGGGAGCAATTCTACATTTCATGTGAGTGACTTTCACACAAACTGTTAATAAAATGTAAGAAGGGACAATGTTCAATGAATCACATAAGTATTAACTTGATTACTAGAATTAACTTGGCTAGTTCCATTTAACACATAATGCTTATGTAGCTTAGGCCAGTTTGCAATTCATTGCTCAGTTTTAATTAAAGTTTGTAGTTACTTGTTAAAATTGTGATTGCATGGTACCATGATGGGAGAGGGGGTAAAAATTAAATTGTTGCTGGGTGTGGTGGTGCATGCCTTTAATCCCAGCACTCGGGAAGCAGAGGTAAGAGGATCACCATGAGTTCGAGACCACCCTGAGACTCCATAGTGAATTCCAGGTCAGCCTGGGCTAGACTGTGACCCTACCTCAAAAAACCGAAAAATATTAAATTCTTATTTTCACAAATGGTGCTGTTTTTAGTGTGCACACATTGAACAGTACAGTATTTCAGACATTTTCTCCTCATTAGTCTGCCCTGGGAGAAAAGACATGGGCAAAAGCTGGTCACATATTTAGTGCTTACATTGTTTAATGTAAGTTTGTTTGTTCCTACATGCTCCCCTATCTGCCTTGACTTTCAGACTCCAGAAACATGACTCCAGGATCTGAGGCATCAAAAATGATATTATGCCATCAATTTCAAAGGTACTGTCCATTTTTTACCACAAAGTTTAAGCCAAAGGTATTTAAATCAGTAAAAGACATTATTGATCTTCTCTCCTGTGTATAGACAGTTATCATCACAAACCTACAGTGATCCTCACAATGACAAGAGTTAGGAAGGAAAGAATTGAAAGAAATATTCTGTTGGGGGTGTAAGTGGTTATTAGCACATATTTGCCACATAAAACAATGTATTCTATCATGTACTTTGTCTGGATTCATTCCTCCATTACTCTCTCATTGGTTCTGTTCTTCCCAAATACTGCCCCTTCTACTATAATTTTACTTTAATCTAGAGCAACTTAATTTTTAGTTGTTGTGAGCGTACACCGAACTTGAAAGGAAAAACAACCCTGGTTGTGTTTCTGGCCATGTGAACAATAAGCCCTCCCCCAACATCTTCAGTCTTATGGAGCATGATAAATACTGGATGGAAGTAGAAATTGAACTCACAGTTTCCATAATTTCAGGCTTTCTCTGAAACAGCTCTGGAAATTCATAACTTTCCTTATTAAGAATATATAAACTGGGCATGGTGGCACACACCTTTAATCCCAGCACTAGGGAGGCAGAGGTAGGAGTATCACCATTACTTCGATGCCACCCTGAGACTACATAGTGAATTTCAGGTCAGCCTAAGGTAGAGTGAGACCCTACCTCAAAAAACAAACAAACAAGAATATCTAGAGATAGAGCTAGAAAGGAGCTATAAAGGGAATAGAAAGGGAGGGAGGGGGACTTAATAGGATGGTATTATATATGTGTAAGTAGAAGAACAGATTAATAGGGGTGAAAAGGCCTAAGTGAGGTCAGGGGAAGAGATTGAGTAAAGGAAAGGTGGAGGGAGGGCTAATCAAAATCTAGGAGGGCATGAATAAGTCATATGGAAACCTACTTTTTTAGATACTGGAACACCCAGAAGCCATAGATTGTTACTAGAAAATTTTCAGTGCCAGGGATGGGATACCTTCCAGTGAGTTGTTGGCCAGGGATCTCCTTGATGTCCCCAAAACATTACAAGCCATTGACTAGGCTCTTGGTTTCCCACCAGGAATAGATGGTAAGACACTATTTCTGATGATTCCACATACTTAGGCTGCAAGGTCCCTGAGAAATCCTGCTGGAGCTGAGCTATAAACCTCCTCCATGTAGACCAGCTGACAGAAAGCTGGAAAAAGCCATACTGCATGTAGTTCAATGGCAGAGAGAGAAATCACTAGTGGAGATACTCAACAGTGGACACTGCAAACCTTAATTTGACCAGCCAGGCCAAATGAACCAATGGATGCAATAGTGGCACATCTGTTATGGGGGAAAACAACCACCCTCTAATATGACTGGAGTCCCACTGCATGGGAGGGAATACATCCCTGATACTGAAAACCTACAACAGGGGTAGTCATGAGCCCTAAGGGTGTAACGTCTGCTGGTGTCTGGCTAAATGTATACACTATGCTCACCAAACTGCCAAGTAAGCACTTCTCTTAATGTTCATACCTATATATTAATGCTACTCTCACTTTTGGTTAGAGAACCCTATTTTTTCAGATGAAGAAGACACCATGGTGCTGCGAAGAAATGCCAGAGGAGTGCTCAGCACTGAAATATCCTATTTCTTCTAAATATATCTTCTAAATATCTCTTCTAAATATCTCTTCCAAATATCTCTTCCAAGGCTCAGGGTCCATTGTGGAAGAGATGGCAGAAAGAATGTAAGAGACAAAGGAAGGGCAGGACTCTTTACAATATGCTCCTCCAGACACAATATGACCTGGGTAGCCTTGACCTCACAGTGCCTGACACTACCTACACAAGACCATCATAATAGGAGGAAAAGATCATGACATCAAAATAAAAGAGAAACTGATTGAGAGGGAAGGGGATATGATGGAGAGTGGAGTTTCAAAGGGGAAGGTAGGGGGAGGGAGGGAATTACCATGGGATATTATTTACAATCATGGAAGTTGTCAATAAAAAATAAATAAATAATTTTAAAAAAGAATATCTGAATGTTAATATAAGAGATGTAAATCTATATTGATTTAAATAGTTTTGCCTTTTCTTTAATGTCCATTTAGTTGGGGCTTATAGAAATGTGATTTTAAGATTTTAGTTCCTTGTAGTTCTCTACCAATGCCTGAAGAATACTAGTACATCTTTTCAATTTTTAGATGAAATCTGATTGAAACTCTATAGAAGAAGGAGATTTTCATGGAGAAACACAAGCATACAAGTAAAGCAATTTCTCAATAATGGAAAGAATCATGTCCATTTTATTTCCATATCTGCCTAGAACACAAAAAAGTCCAGTGTTCTGAAAACATACAAAACTTGTTGCTGATTGTAAAAAGTGCATAATTATCAAGGAATGAATGATTAATCTACATTAATCTAACCTCATATGTATCATAAGAAAAGACTTATGAAAAAAGAGAAAATGTGCACTAGAATTATAGCTTCTCCTTCTGGCATGACCTGGATGAAGGACACCCCAAAATTAAGTGACTGAGTGTTGTAAAGTATGTGACCAAACACTCTGAGTCCACAGATGGTGGTTTAAATGTAATGACCCATGGCCTTAGGTATTTTTGATTAATATTAAGCTTCTTACTTAGTTTTCAGCAAGTGGATCTGTGCTGAAGGAGGTGTTGCACTGGGGCCTGATTTTAAGACAGCCCAACTGAGTGTGTTCAGAGTCAGCATGTGAGCATGTGCTTGGGGGTGTTCTGTCTCTCTCTCTCTCTCTGCCCCGCCCCCCCAGGGATATATGATGAAGTAAGACAGCTCCTTAGTCTTCCTCCATAATGAAGCTTGTTTTTGGAATCTATAAGTCTGAAATGAACCCTTTTCTCCTGTGATTTGCTTCTGATCAGATGTTTATGCCAGCAATGAGAAAGCAATTGAAACACAAAGTAAGATGGAGACCTAATGGAAGCAAACCCAAGGTGATAAGCAGAAGTAAGGCAGAGCTGAAGAGGATAATAATGAATTGAATACGGGTAGGAGAGTGAACTTGTGAATGGCAAACAATGGCCTGGCTTAGAAGATCCCACTTAGAATGACATGGAATATACAGAGTCAGGAAAAAGAATATGATGATTTTAATCTGAAACCACTAGGACATGTTACAGTGAATTATCTGAATATTTCAAGAAATATGAAGTACATGAAAGGAACTATTTAAGATTGTAGCTGAACTTAAATAATTAGCTTTTGATTTCTCCTGTCTCATCTTCAATTTTATAAAAACACTGACTAACATTTTCAGAAGACTTTGAAGTTGCCATTTAATTAGAACAGTGATTCTCAACTTTTAGATGGAACCATTTTTAAAAATGAAATGCAAACTTTACTTGGTATCTTCTCAAGATGGTGGCCCTATACTATAACGACTATACTATATGTAATTGTAAGTATATCCCACTGCTAAGAAGACTTATTGCATACTTCTTACTTCTCCCCTTTCCACCTTTCTTCATGAAATCTCTTTCACAAGAACAACCAATCCTTAAATCCTTCAGAAAAATAATCCTCAGATTTGCATCAAAAATGTTTACTAGGCCAGGTATGGTGGCACACTCCCTTAGTTCCAGCACTCAGGAGGCAGAGGTAGGAGGATGTCCATGAGTTCAGGGCCATCCTGAGAATACATAGTGAATTCTAAATCAGCCTGGGCTAGAGTAGAGTGAGACTTTACCTCAAAAACAAACAAACAAACAAACAAAAAAAGCATAGAGCTCTATGTTAATAAATGTGTCTAAATCTCATGATTTATCATTACTGTTCACTATAGCTTAGATGTGAAGTGTTACCCACAGGCCCATGTATTTAGACCTCATTCCCTAACAGGAGGCACAGTTTATAGAAGTTGAAAACCTTTAGGAAGTTCATACCTGGAGAAAGTGGCTCCCTGTGAGGGAGGCACTGATGGTTATAGTCCAGTGTTAGTTCCTTTTGGATTCCCTGCATCATGACTGACAGTGCAATGGAAACAGTCACCTCGAGCTCCATCTGTCACAACTACAAGCCACTTCTACCACCATCCCTTCCCTGCCCTGATGGACTATTCCCTCAAACCATGACCAAAATTAAATATTCCCTCCTTTAAGTTACTTTTGCTAGGTATTTAATTATACAGTGACACACTGTATAATTTTTTTTTGTTTTTTTTTTTTTTTTGAGGTAGAGTCTCACTCTAGCCCAGGCTGACCTGGAATTCACTATGGAGTCTCAGGGTGGCCTCGAACTCACGGCGATCCTCCTACCTCTGCCTCCCGAGTGCTGGGATTAAAGGCGTGCGCCACCACGCCCGGCTAATTTTTTAAATGGTTTCACTATAGTGAAAAAAGCTCCTAAAACCTCAAAATGAGAAAGGCGATAACTTGTCAACGCAAAATGAATATTCTACAAAGAAACTCAAAGGATTAGGCCAGCACCATAACCAAGATGGATTGTTTCAGGGAAACGCATGTATTCCTAGGTTAAAGTGGAAGAACTGAAGCACTGATGGTGAATCAGCTTCTGAAGACCCGAGAAAACTACATACAAAAATGATACATTTAGATCTAAAATACTATGATCTTGGGGGCAGAGGGTCTTCACTTTATCAGATACTTGAGTGAGAATCTTCTCTTAAATCACTACTCTCCAAATCTCAACTTTTATTCCCATCAATGAACTCAAGATATAAGTAGATTGAAAACTGTTTTCATACTTCAAAATTTTAGTGACTCTAAACTAGTTTATCTGAGTTTTAAGTGGAAATCATCCCAGAAGTTTTACTTTCATTAAATTTATTCCATGTATGTTCTCTTTAATGTTTGAATATCTCATTTTACATTGCAAATAGAGTTCTATATGACATTTTCAGAAAATAAATTTATTCCCTAAATATTAAGTTATTTGTTTAAGTTGTATAACAAATAATATTTTACTTTAATTGAATTATTCTTATATATTTCTACTTCACAGAGTATTAACTCAGGAGCATAAGTCAAGATTTTATTCACAGAAGTAATAAGACATATAGATCTAGTGGTTGTATAACTTTGGAAAATATACTTAACTATTGGGAGATACAAATTTTCTCACCTAAAAAAAGGTTGAGTCATGACACAGAGACATTTCCTCCTACCCATAACTGTGGGCTAACTCCACAATGCATGACCCATATACCTCAACAAGGAGGGGCCAGGAGGGGGGTTAGGACATGGAGAAGGCTAACAATGGTACCAACTTGACTGTATTCAGTGAGTACAAAGCTAATTAATAAAAAATGGTTATAATAATACACATCTTATAAAGATTGTTATGATGGTTGGATGAAATAATATGAAAACTATAAAACATTGCAACTTATAATTTTTTTGTGGATGCTTCATTGGTAATGTGTTTTTTGTTAATATTATTTGCCCCCAGAGATGTATTCTATTTCTTTGTTATTTGTTCTAGAGTGGCTCCCTCTATATTGTCCAGTTCTGGCCTCAAGCTCTCAGTCCTTCTGCCTCAGTCTCCTGAGTGCTGGGATTATATGCTTATATATATGTGTAATCATATGATTATATATGCCACCTGGCCAGAAACATTCCATTTAAAATATATGTGTGCCTACTGGGATGTGAACTTCTTTATGACCAGGCAATAAAATGTAGTAAGATACACACACAAAATCGAAAGATAGAAAACATATGTTTTGCCATTAATTCTTCCAACAACTAGCTGATAGATTTGTGGCCTCCATTTCCCAACCTTCCAAATTGTGCAATAGTTAAAAGCACTTACTTAAAAAATTCTGATGGCCTATGTTCAATCCCCTGTTGCCCATGTAATGCCACTTGCATTAATCCTGAGTTCATTTGCAGTGACAAGAGGCCCTGACATGTTTATCCTCTCTCTCTCTCCCTCTCTCTCCCTTTCTCTCTCCCCCTCTCTCTCTTGCAAATAAATAGATTAAAATACTTTTTTAAATGTTAAAATTGATCCCTGCCAGCTTGATTTTCATCCCTAAAATCAATAGTTTACCGTGTCTTTATATTATATACAAGGTAGTTTAAAACAGTTTAATCTTTTGGTAGGTAGGAAATCCAATATTCATCCTCTTACCTGAGGTCGACCCCTCTGCTGTGCAGCCATGCTTGCTTTTTTGTTCAGGCCATTCTCACCTCATCTCTCCCACACCATTTCCCCTTTTTACTGACTCAATTCAAAGAGCCTGAAAACATGTTGTGCCTTCTCCCATCTTGTTAAATAGAAAGAGCTCATTTAAGTGTTTGACGATGTCTAGCTCCTCTCTCTATTGCTGTTCTTGCTACGAAACAGTCTCTAAATGCACTGCCAACTATTCCTTTCTCCCAGTTATCTCAAAGACAGTTAACTTATTTGTGTATTCATTTATTTTTGCATTTACTATCTGTGTGGTATGGCTTGTGTGTGTCATGTATGCATATGTGTGGGATGATATGCACACTACGTACAAGCATGCATGGAGGCCACAGTAGAATGTCAAGTGTTTTACTCATCTCTCATGTGTGTGTTTCCTTGAGACAGAGTCTCTCACTGAACCCACAGTTGCCATTTTTCAGTCAGTCTGACCAGTGAGCCCCAGAGATTCTCTGGTCTCCACTCCGCACAGTACCAGGGTCACAGGCATGTGTAGACATCCCAGCTGTTTATTTGGTTGCTAGAGAATCAGATGCAATGCAAATCAGGCCCTCATGCTTGCAGAGCAAGCACTCTTACCTACTGAGATATCTCCTCAGCCCCATTCCCTAAAATATTTTTACATACAGTCTTTGAGTTCCCTTACTTTAATTAAACTGATTTCACATGACTGTGACCTCCAGTGGCCTCCAGATTGGTCTTCCTTGTCTTATTTGACATGTAAGCAGCACTGGCACATTGACTGTTCACTTTCTTGAAGTATTTTCTGCATCTTGGATCCAGGACACATTACTGTCATCATTTGTCTCCTACAACTCACTGGCCATGCCTCTCAGTGCACTGCTGTTATGTGGTTCCTCATGTCCCGGATCTCTTAATGTCACAGCTTTCTGGGGACCAGTAGGATTTATAACTGCACTCATGGTATCAAATACCATTTACATTTTGATAACACGCAAATCACATCTCTAACCTGCCCAGGCCAGCGGGGAGTTGAACAAGGACCCGAGGGGAAGTTAACCTGAATGGGAGAAGGCAAAGGAGACCATGCTAGGTGTTTGTCAAGGTCTCTAATTTTATTTTTTACACAGTGGTTATATAGGGGAAGAAAAGAGGGGAGTAAGCTGCCTGACGTGATTTAGGGCCAGAATTGTTAGGAAACTAAGAGGAGATGTAACTGGGTGTTTATCTAATCTTAGGGAACCTAGAGGAGATGTATCCGGGTGTTTTTCTAATGTTGCCTTAACGCTTGACATCCTGATCGTAAACTGGCCTTTTGCAAAAGATAAGATTTTGTGAACAGTCTGCAGACCAACATTCCTAACTGCAAGCTGGATGGACCAGCTTTCTGGTGAATGAGTCAACTTAAGAACAGGCCCAGGCAAAATGGAGAGGCTTTTGCTTTATGGCTCCCGACACTAACCTAGTCCTTGCTTGTAAGTACTAACTTGACACCTCTACTTGGGTGTGTGAAGGACATTTCACACTTTGCATATAAAATTTTATTATTCCTCTGTCATCCCCAGCATGCTTCTCCCCATAGTCTTCCCTGTCTCAGTTAATGACAACCACATTCTTTCTCCTGCATATGCCACTGCTTTGGATTTACCCTTGATCCCCTTTGTTCTTTCATATTGCATTCAGCAAGTCCTTTCAGGTCTCCCTTCACAATGCGCTAGAGTATGACCACTGCCCACCTCTTCCTGTCACTACCTTACTCCAAAACTTCAAGATGTCCCCTCACAATGATTTCAATGGTCTCAACTGCTCTTCTCCTCTGATCTCAATCTCCTACTATCTATTCTATTCTGAGAAGTTCTGCTGAAATAAGAGGCCATTTCTCTCCTGTGCTCAAACCACCCCCATGTCTTACCCTGAATCAATGCTGCCCATGATTTGGAGCCCTCCTGCCACCTACCTTCTCACTCCCTTCCCAGCACTGTGCAAGCTCCACTGGACTACTGGCTGAAGCTCCTTACTAAGGCCTCTCAATGAGCTGCTTCTTTAAGCCATGCTCATATAAGATAGTGACTTTCAAGAAATCTGAAATGCTTTTAACTAAATGCAGCAGAATTTGATCCTTCATAATATTCAGCTTTTTTGCTTAAAGATTATGTTCTATGTGGAAAAAAAAAAGTCACAGTCTATTCCCTCACTCTGAACCATTTTTCTCTGTACCCTTTATCACTATTGGCATAGCATATATTTTCCTTTTTGCTTACTATTCTATTTAGTTAATCACTTGTCTATCTCTCTCACTCACGAAGATAGCACTTTACTTATTTTCTTCTGTTTTAGCCGCAAGGTCTAGAACAGTTCCGGACACATTTTAGGGTCTGAGTAAATATTTAGTGTTTAGTAAATGAACATTGAATGAGAAAGAGAAGAAAGAGAAAGGGAGGAAAGGAAGAAATGAAAGTCATTTCAATATTAATTAATTTCACAGAACAAACAGAATTAGACTATTATGTTAATGATGCTATTATTAACAATATTCTTAATACTTTTATTATGTATAGTAATGAACTCATGGACTAAATAACAAAAAAATCAATTCTAAAAAGAGTGATTTTCTTTATACTATATAAAACTTCTGTGATTTTGGTGTATTTATAAACGAGTCCATGTCTCTTCTTTTGTGAAACAGAGCAAGAAGAAATAATCTTGCAAGTGAAGGCCGCCATTGATTACAGGAGACAGAACAGGCTGCTAATGAGTTTCAAGTTGTTACAACACATGTGTTAAGGTACAATTGAAGGTGCTAGTAGATCTAAGTTCTGTATGATTTTTAATGGTCATGGTTCTCCTCATGATTCACTTGACCTCACTGAACACTTTTTCCCAAGGACTCAATTCATCTCAACAAGCATTTATGGAAGGCTTGTATAAGCAAATACCTGGAATGTACTTTTTGATAAAAGAGGTGAATCACCTAGAGAATGAGACCAACTTGCTTTTGTAATTGAAATAAAATTCTTCAGTCTCCAATGCTTATGTGATTGGGAAATCTATTGCATAGATAATTACCACTTGGGGAGTGAGCCACAGCTCCTTTATTCATCTGAAGTAAACAACGCCAGATCTAATAGTATAGAGAGATTCTAGTGCAGAATTGGAGCCTGAGAGTAGGATTGTGAATGGGTAAAGAACAGAGCTTTGGCGACAAAAAGTGTATTTATGCCTGCATATCTACTACCTATAAACAATGAAGCATTACACCATGTGTCTACCCTTTGTAAGAACATTTACCAAGATATGAAGCAGAAATTTAAAGAGTCTTTTATGTTTGTAGACCAAGAGATTAGAGATAATGGTTATAAAGTGCTAAATGCAATGCTGACGCACATAGTACATGCTCAATAATGGTAGGTATTATGAACAAGCAGATAAAAATTGATATAATCCATTTTCTAGCAGCCCATTTATGACTTAGAATTACTCTGTGGTATATAGAAGCCTTGACATTTTTTTATGTGGGTCATTTCATGTGTTTGTCTTGCATATATATAGTCATGAAGAAGCAAAAAGAAAAATTTGGCCTGCTGTCCAAACCCCTGATCTAGATCTAAAGAGGTATGAAGGAAGGGAAAAGGCAATAGAATATAAGGTAATGCTCCAGTTCAGTATGATGCTATAACTCCTTCACAGATGATTCTCTCACTCATGATTGTACACCATGGATAAGTTCACATCTAATAAAAAGCAGCAGATTGTGGACAGAAGTAGAAATCTGAACATCTATAGGAACTGGGTAACTTGTGTTTTTCCCTATGGCTTTAAGTCAAAATGGGGCTATAGCACCAAAATATAGTTTAGCACAGGAAACTAAACTATAAAAGATGTCCCATTTTTTTCCTGGAAGATCTGGGTTTTATTTTATTTTTTAATTTAATTTTTATTTTTATTAATTAGTTTTATACTCAGTGAATACAGTCAATTTGGTACCATTGTTAGGCTCATCCATGTCCTATCCCATCCCCCTGGCCCCTCCTTGTTGAGGTATACGGGTCATGCATTCTGGAGTTAGCCCATAGGTATGGGTAGGATAAATGTCTCTGCATATCATGACCCAACATATGGCTCTGACATTCTTTCCTCCCCCTCTTCCGCAAAATTTCCCTGAGCCATGTTGGGTTCATTTTTGGTCTGCTTCAGTGATGAGGTATTGGAGGCCTCTGGGTCTCTGGATCTCTGATATGGTAGGAGTTGATTTTTCTCTGTGTTGATCTCCTTTTGAAGGAGGAACATTACAACCAAAACCACTGGAGAATGAGGAAGGAATCTCAGAAGGTCATCAGAAGGCACTGTTGTCAAAGGCCAAAACAAGGGCCATGGATATCCTCAGTGGTCAAAGGTGCTTGCTTACAGAGACTTCTGGCCCAGGTTTCAGTTCCTAGTACCAAATAAAGACGGACACACCAAGTAGCACATACATGTAGTCTCTCTCTCTCTCTCTCCTTCTCTCTATCAAATAAATAATGACTAAAAAAGCCAAAAGCAAAAGCAATATTCAACACCATCTGTAATCAGGATGAAAAATGAAACCAAGACAACATGAAACTTAACAAGTATAATTAAAGAGGATGCTATATCAAATGTTGGGGATGCTGTGCTCTAAGGAAATGTTAAAGGGTATAATCATTTTAGAAAACAGCTTAGCAGACTCTCAGATGTCTACATAAAGGCCTTATGCAAATTTCAGAGTAGCTTCATGTGTGATAGTCCCAAGCTGGAAATCACTCCCATGTCCATCAGCAGTGACTAAATAAACAGAATTAGTATAAACATATAATGAAATTATAGCCAATATCTAAGAGATATTCACCTAATAATACATTTTCAAAATATATTGCCCTTAAAAATGACATCAAACAGATCAGGTGTGGGGGCACATGTCTTTATTCCCAGCACTCGGGAGGTAGAGGTAGGAGAATCACCATGAGCTTGATGCCACCCTGAGACTACATAGTGAGTTTCAAGTCAGCCTGGGCTAGAGTGAAAGCCTATCTAGAAAAACCAAAAACAAAAAGAAAAGGACATCAAACAAAAGAATACAGTCAAGAAAGAGGGCCTTTATTTTCAATTTTTAGAAGCCTAGAAAATAAAACATACCTATAATGACAGAGTAGAACAGTGGTTTCCTCAGATGAAGTTTGAAGGATTTATAGAAACTTTTGGAGGTTATCATATAGACAGCTTCAATGTTGCTCCAAACTAGGCACAGTTAGGGAGGAAGGAAATTTATTTGAAGCTTAAAGATCCAGGGGAAGTTCCTTAATGGAAGAAGAAGCTGGCCCCTTTACACAGATCCACGCAGAGAGAAAAGCTACCACCACCACCACCACCACCACAAACACACCACAGGAACCCAGGCAGAGCTTGAGGACTCTGCATTTCTTAGGCTGGAAAGCAGCTCTGCCCCCAAACACACACCTCAGGGATAGACCCTAGGATCCTCCCACAGTGCAGCTCCTCCAGGAAGGCTGCGGAGACCTAACTACAAGCTTTAATCAACTCCTGAATCTATTGGGGATATCCATTCAAACTACCACAGAGGTGAGGGACATGTGTGGCATCTTGATTGTGCTCATAGGTTTGGGGTATAAAATATGTCACACTTCTATCATGCAAACACTCTACAGGCTGAACCAGGAGGATTACAAGTTTAAGGATAGCCCAGGGTATATATAAAGATCTTATCTCAAAAACAAAAAGGTTACAAATTGTACACTTTAATATGTACAGTTTTATAGCATGGTATTTTTTTAATATGAAGGAAGCCATTGGTCAGGGCTATAAGTTCAGTTATCAGAATACTTGCTTTGAATTATTCATGAAACTGAGGTAGTATGACCACTGTGAGTTCAAGGCCAGCCTGGAGCTACAGAGTGAACTCACATTACTAGGCTACATTTGCTAGCCAATGAGCCCAGAGATTTGTCCATCTGTCTTTTTAATATGTGCTTTTGACACCAAAGTCAGGTCTTCCTCCTTGCAAGGCAAATACTTTACCAACTATCTTCCCAATCTCAAATGCTAATTGTTTTAAAATTAGAATATATGCCATCTATTTCCAAAACTTTTTATGATCTAACATAGAATGTGGTAATGATAAAACAGAAGGCAAACAAGACAGAATAAATCCAAAAAGTAGAGATAAGGACATGTGAATTTAGAAATTTAACCTAACAAAATTTTAAGTGTAGTTTTAAATGCATAGCAAGGTTTACTCTCTATTTATGATTTCTTTCATACAAAAGTAAGCAACAAATCTGCTTATTAGTATTCAAGGCACAAAATGTGTCCTAGTTGTCCGTTTATGCTTTAATTGCAAAGCACATTAGAACTGTTTGAAAATGGACCTTAATACTTCCCCAGTGCTTACTGCAGAGCTTGGTATCTGTAGACCATCCATTCTTGATCATTAAAACAATGATGACAGAAGCCACCATTTCTTGCTCTAAGAACAGCTAATGTGTGAGCCAAAATCAGTTTCCACAGCCTCATGCACCTCTGAGCCTAAAGCTTTTGGCTTCATCACTGAAAGCCTTCTTTTTTAGGCTGCCACATATAGATTATATTTTCACCACAGTTCTGGCATGATACCAGGCACACTGGGGAGGAGACAGTACATGACAAGTCACCATCTCTGCCTTCATCAACATAAGAATTAACAGAGAACTGGGGGATGGCTCAGTGGATGAAGTGTTTGCCACACAAGTGTCAGTACCTGAGTTTGGATTCTCATGATTCATGTAAACCTGGATGTGGTAGTGGCTGTCTGTAATCCCAATGTGTCTATGGAGTGATGGGAGGTGGGGACAGAATTTTTCAGAATCTTTCAGGTCACCTACCTGGAAACACAGTTGTGCACAACTAAAAATCCTACCTCAAAATAAAGTGGAAGGCTGGACTGATAACTGATATTGTGACCTCCACTTGCATGACAAAGCACATACTGGTGGGTGTACATGCACAAGTTTATGCACACACACACACACAAAATTAACCTAGCATAGATAAAAATAATTGAGGAATGATAGCACAATAGTAAATGAAAAATTAACCTTGTAGTAAATCAACTGTAAATGCAACTAGCAGAGTAGAGAAAGAGTAACACTGAGATAAACAAATGAATCTACCTTAAGGAAGAAAGATTATTTTGTTTTTCTCTTTTTTCTTTATTAGTCAGTTCTGTATTCAGCAAATACAGTCAGTTTGGTACCATTATTAGGCTCATCCGTGACCTACCCCCTCCCCTTGACCCCTCCATGTTGAGGTATACGGGTCATGCATTGTGGAGTTAGCCCACAGTTATGGGTAAGCTAAATGTCTCTGCATATCATGACACAACATGTAACTCTGACATTCTTTCCGCCCCCTGGAAGAAAGATTATTAAGAGCAGAAGAAGGGACACAGTTTATTATCATTCACTCATTCATTCTGAACAGTAAGAATCTACCATGTGTTGGACTCAATGCACAGAACAGGATTGTAAAACAAAAGTTCATAATCCATATCCCACATCTTGCTCCCAAGTCCAATGGAAGGATCAGTCACCAAATAAATGTGCAAATGTACAGATATAAATGTTATTGTAAGATGAAATTAGTGCTACAAAGAGAAAGGTCAGTTCAGTTCAGTTGAGAGGGTTCTATAAAGTAACCTTTCACCTGAGACTTAAATGAAGGGAAAGCAGTAAGGTAGATGAGGTTGGAAGTGAGGGGAGTAAGGTCAACTGAGCTATACTGAGACCTGCGTGATGACCCAGAAGGGGGAAAGAACCTGGCACCTTTGAAACCCTCCTTAGACAATCTGTCGGTATCCAGTGAATGGATGGAAGAAGAAGTGCAGGGCTAAAAGGAGATAAGACATGGACAGAGTATGCAAGTTCCCTGGGGCATGGTCAGGTTTCCCGATTTTTATAAGGAATGTTGAGACCAACTGGTGGAAAAGCCACACCCTCTGAGGTCGACTAAATAAACAGAACACTCAGCCATAAGCTCCCCAAGAGCATCTTCCTCCAGCCATCCCTCCTAATAAGACCATTTCCTCTCATAAGCTCTGCTCTCTTTATGTTCATTTCTCCTCTTGCTCAGTTTCCTTCGTCAAGTACACTCTTTATTTTGGGTATCAAGGACCTGAGAAGGACCATCACATTGGCTCACCTGATTACCTTCGTCCCCATGTGGATGGAGCATTCCACAGCAGACCTTACCTCATGCTAGTTGCTAGCATGTAAGTTGGTTGTCCTTGAGCCACAGGGCCATTCCTCATCCAATCAGCTGTGACCAGGGTCACATGGTACAGAAACAGCTATGTAAGACTGTCACCTAACTTGGAAGTGAAGACTACAAGTGTCATGACTGACTTCCCCAAGTAGAGTGCAAGCAGTAAAGGAGGTCCCGTGGCTCTGGGAACCTGGGAAGTCTCTGTGAAGCTTACTAGAGTATGATGAAGTAAATAGCAGGGATGGATATGGTGAACATGGAATTTCAGAAGGACAGGTGGGTTGCTGGTAATTTTCAGTTTCTTTCTCCACTGAACCATGCATTGTGGTTGAAAGATTAGAAAATGATTTTCCCCTAACTTCTCATATCAAACATGGTGAGAGGGGCTGGAGAAATGGCTCAGCAGTTAAGGCTCCTGCCTACAAAACTTAACAACCCAGGTTCAATTTCCCAGTACCTACATAAAGCCAGATGCACAAAGTGGCACATGCATCTGGAGTTCATTTGCAGTGGCTGGAATCCTGGCATGCCCGTTCTCTCTTCTATCTCTCTCTATATATCTATATCATCTATATCTATCTATATCTATATCTATATCTATCTATCTATCTATCTATCTATCTATCTATCTATCTATCTATATATATATATATATAACAAATGTGGTGGGAAAGGGGTATAGAAGTTAAGAAGATAAAGGTAAAATAACAGTTGGGTTATAGAAGATGTCTTAGCATGGCCTTATTGAACTGACTCATAGACAGAATAGGGGGAGAGGAGTCTAAGGAGAGGAGAAGGCATCAGATTCACTCCTTGCCAACAACTTGGCATGTGGCACATGAGTATGTTCTCCCATCTTGAATGCCTATGACCCTCACCTTTGATTTGCCTGCTGCCTGCTTTGCCAACACACAAGATTGTCCCTCCTTCCCATCATCTGATACTCCTCTTTCAAAAATTGTCTCAAGCTGTGGCAGGAGGATCACACATGAGTTCAAAGACAGTTGGGGTACCTAGTAATACTACATTAAAAATATAAAGAGGGCTGCAGAGACAGCTTAGTGTTTAAGGTGCTTGCCTGAAAAGCCACAGGACCCAGGTTTGATTCCCGAGGACCCAAGTAAGCCAGATGCACAAGATGGTACATGCATCTGGAGTTTGCTTGCAGTGGCTGGAGGCCCCGGCACACCCATTCTCTCTCTGTGTTTCTCTCTCTTTCTCTCTCTCTCTCTCTCTCTCTCTCTCAAGTAAATAAATAAAAACATGTTTTAAAAAACAAAGAAAAAATTGGCTCTCCCTTTTTGCTCTCTCAAATAAGTAAATTAATTAATTAAATAAATTAAAAATAAAAACATATGCATAAGGTGGCACATGTGTCTGTAGTTCGTCTGCTGCTCTCTGTCTGTCTCTCTCTCTCTCTCATAAGCAAATAAATAAGATTAAGAAAAACTAGGGCCAATCTCAGCCTATCTATGAAATCTTCCTATTAGAAATTCTTGATTCATCATACCTTTACTTTTTATTCCTCAGAATGGGTGAAACATATTACAAAATAAGTATATATTTCACCTAACATCATCACTCTATCTCAATAAAATCAGTAACACAATTCACTAGAAAACAATTGCCATCATTTTCAAAGAGTGCCATAATATGTTGGAGCAGCAATTTCCTGTGGTTTTGTGCAAAGGAAGTGTGGGTAATGTGGTTATTTTTCAATGGAAGGAAAGGATTTATTTCAAGCTTACAGTTTTGAGGGAAAGCTTCATCATGGTGGAGAAAGTATGGCAAATGGCACACATCATATATCAGCAGCAAAGAGAGTGCTAATATGGGTGTTTTAGAACAAATACCCCTCAGTCTATGCATTACAAAATCTAAAGACACAGGAATCCAGAGCATGGTGGCTAGAGAAATGGCTCAGAGGTTAAAGGTGCTTGCTTGTAAAGCCTGACCATATGAATTTGATTCTCTAGTACCCACATAAAGCCAGATGCACAAAGTGGTACATGCGTCTGGAATTCATTTGCAGTCTTTGATTCTTTCTCTTTCTGTCTCACTTTCTCTCTCTCTCCTTGCAAGTGAATAAATACATTAAAAAATAAAGCAGAGTATGTTTCACACAGTACTCCATGAAAAAGAATGAAGGCAGAAAATCTCAGGGGAAGTTATAGCAGAGAACAAGGAGGAGCAAGGGACTGTTTGCTTTACATTGCCGCACTGCTCATTTGAAATATTAGCAAATACAAAGGGTTAATGTGTTTTGCTAGTTTTATGACTATAAAACTAAAAGAAGTACAGTTCTTACTTCTAGCCTAACAAAGAACCCCTTCTCAATGTGCTGGGCTATGCGGTTATGGAATGAGTCAACCGTAAGCAACAGGCTAATTCCTATGCAGTGTGCTTGCTTTCATCACAAACCATGTTTATTTAATTAAATTTGATGCCCTCATTAATGGTGTTTCCAAATATCTTTTGATCCCAGCTAAGTGTTTGTAAAAACTGGAATCCAGTTGGAAGTAGCCATGACATTAATGGAAAGATGTTAGGCACTTTAATCATTCAAAATAATTGACCAAAGCTTACAAATTCTCTAAACTTGGAGGAGGATCCATTCTAGAATGTGAAGTTGAGATTTAATTCATGCATGTCTTAAGTATGGGATTCTAAGTGAACATTTGTGAAGCAAAGGAAACCTTCACTAATGAACCTTCAGGGACCAGTTAGCACAGTTTGTTAAATTGGAATGCTAATTAGGCCTAAGCAATAGTCTAAATCAACCTAAGTGCTTGTTAGTTTGACCAATTATAGGCGCCCAATAAGTGTTTGTTTAAATTCAATAATTCTGTGTCCAGAGGGGATATTCTGACTATGAGTGGCTGAATTGAAAAATAGAGGCTATTAGTCATGAATAAATTGTTCATAAACTGGGGCATTTCAACACTACTAATGGAAGGCCAAGGTCACAGCAGGGTGGCTCAGTCACATCCCTTTCTCTGGCCAGGTCCCATGCAGTGAGATTTCCCAGTGAATCCAGATCATTTTGAAGGTTTTTACAACAGGTGTTATCTAATGAAAAGTGCAAGACTCAAGCATGAAATACCTATGTAATCCAGTCCCAAATTCCATTTCATGACATCCATTTCATGACAAAGCCAGTCTGGAACTCAGTGTGCTGACTTGTTGAGTTAAGCTCCTTATACCTTTGTTCTATACTTCCCTTTCTTACTCCCAAAGTCTGCTGCTTTCCACTCAAGGTATTCTCAAATATTGATTCTTAGGTCCAGGCCAACCAGGCCTGTAGTCTTTTGAATCAACAACCACAGTGTTCTGACTCCACAAAACCATCCCAGAACTGTTCATATGTCTCCCGGGTGTGAAAAATGCAGAAGCTAGCATTTTCCATGACAACGCACACAAAGCCAGCTCCAGTCCTGCAATGGCACAAGAGCCTGGGATACTGCTGTGGGTAGTGGACCGGGTCAAGAGGGATTATGATTTGCTTTTGAGTAATTTAATGTATAGGCAGTGAATCATTGTGTTTGAGAAAACTGTTTGGGTTCAGATACAGACATATGGAGCTAGGGCAAATATCCCCAAACTGGCCCCTTCAGCAATTAATATGAGATTGAGTTGCAGGTAACAGAAAACCCTGAAGCAAGCAGTTATGTGAGTTGGAGCAATGATTTCTTCCTCCAGGTTAGTAGGAAGTAAAGCAAAAGAAGTACCTTTGTGTTAAGGACAGCTACTAGTAGTCAGGTGTTACCGATCTTCGTAAAGTAGCCTTGTCAAATTGCATAAGAGGCTGGTGTCCAAGAACAAAAAACAGAAATTAAAATCAGGTAAAAAAAAAAAACCAAAGGTGTATAAAATTTTAATATATTTTGTCAAATTATAAGTAAAATAAATGCATAAAAATAAAAAAATAATTACGTTACAAAAAAAAAAAAGGCTGGGACATATGACCTTTGCCTTGGGTGTTCTGACAAAAGTCAGTTATTCTTTTCTTCAAGAAGGCACAGTAGGGCTGGAGAGATGGCTTAGTGGTTAAGCACTTGCCTGTGAAGCCTAAGGACCCCAGTTCGAGGCTTGACTCCCCAAGACCCATGTTAGCCAGATGCACAGGGGGCGCATGCGTCTGGAGTTCGTTTGCAGTGGCTGGAGGCCCTGGCGCGCCCATTCTCTATCTATCCATATCTGCTTCTTTCTCTCTCTGTCACTCTCAAATAAATAAATAAATAATTTTTAAAAAAGAGAAGGCACAGTAGACACTGGATAGAAAATACAGTCTGTTTCATTCACTCACTCACTAGTTATGCAACTCTGAGAATTTCTTGTTGAAAACCCACCTTTTGTAAATTAAGATGAAACCTCTGTTGTGTGATTGTTCTGGTTACTCTCCCAGCAGTTCCTGACACTTTCTATTGTTAGCTCCTTCCTGGAATCACTGAACCTTCCTGCAACTTACAGGGCATAATACTGTCCTGATTTTTCTCAAACATCTAGCTCTTCTCACTTTTGTTACTGTTACCTACGCATCCTCTTTTTGTCCCTTAGGGTTCCTTGTAGCTCTGTCCTGGGATAACTTCTTCCTCACATCTCACCCTGCTAGTGCCTCCAATGTATGGGTACAATAATAGAAAAGTACAATATATAAATGTATAGATGCTTACTATAGGCTAGAAACTGTAAATGGTTTGCACATAGCATTGCATTTAAACCTAAAAAGTAGGTACTGGAGAGATGGCTCAGTGGTTAAGTAACTTGCCAGCAAAACCTAACAACCTGAGTTCAATTCCCTAGTACACACATAAAGCCAGATGCACAAAGTGGCACATGCAGCTAGAGTTCCTTTGCAGTGGCTGGAGGTCCTGCTGGTGTGCCCATTCTCTCTCTGTGTCTCTCTCTGCCAGGTGTTGTGGTACACACCTTTAATCCTAGTACTTGGGAGGCTGAGTTAGGAGGATCTCTGTGAGTTCAAGGCCAGCCTGAGACTAACTGCCTGGGTTAGAGCAAGAGCCTACTTGAAAAACAAACAAAAAAGGGTTCCATTTCCTATGGAAAATGATGCCTTTTGTTTCCTGCTGGGTAATAGCAGTTTTGGATTTTTGTCTAAGATGCTTAATTCTATGGTTCTGGAGGTTGCAATTACAACACACTGACACTACGACTACCAGATCCCAGGCATATATCTCAATTCCTTACTGGATAGTTCTACTTACTTTTCAGTCAAGTTCGAATTGCTGGTAGAAATCATCTAACCAAGAGTAGCTTTGGGAAAAATGGGTTTATTTTGGCTTACAGGCTCGAGGGGGAAGCTCCATGATGGCAAGGGACAATGATGACATGAGCAGAGGGTGGGCATCACCCCCTGGCCAACACCAGGTGGACAATAAGAACAGGAGAATCCAGGCATAGTGGCACATGCCTTTAATCCCAGCAGAGGTAGGAGGATCGCCATGAGTTCGAGGCCACCCTGAACCCTGAGACTACGTAGTGAATTCCAGGTCAGCCTGAGCTAGAGTGAGACCCTACCTGAAAAACCAAAAAATAAATAAATAAATAAATGTACAGCATACAACTGTGGCTTAAACCTTGCCATCTTAAGCTAGGTTTAAGTGTGCTTACAAAGGAACAGGAGCGTGTGCCAAACACTGGCAAGGGGACACTGGCTATATTACCCATAAGCCCACCCCTAACAATATACTGCCTTTAGGAGGTATTAATTCCCAAATTCCCATCAACTGGGAACCTAGCATTCAGAACACCTAAGTTTATGAGGGACACCTGAATCAAACCACCACAACTTAAGTATTCTTCAGACATTTCAAACTCAAGACACCCCAGAATAGTCCTGTGGTTCTTTGATCAATTGTTTACTGAGAATTACCACATGACAAGCCCTGCTATAGGCACTGAATCTATTAAAGTAATCAAACTGGACAATCTCTGATTTTATGAAATTTACCATCTTTTTGAAAAATAGCATCAGTTTGTGATCAACACTAGAAAAGAACATAAAATGAATTAGAAAAGGGGAGAGGGATATGTGACAGATAAAATAGTGAGCCCATAAAACATCAATCACTAATCCATGGAGTCTGTGGATATCTTACATTACATGGAAAATGAGATGTCATAGATATAATTAAGGTTGAGGAACTTAACATTGTAAAATGATCTAGAATAATATGGTATCAAGGCAATTTAGTCATATAGGCTCATAAATGAGAAAGGTCAAACATGTGTGATAACTACAATAAAAGAAAAAGCAGGACTGGAGAGATGGCTTAGTGGTTAAGGCACTTGCCTGCAAAGCTAAAGGAACCAGGTTCGATTTCCCCGGGACCCACATAAGCCAGATGCACAAGGTGGCACATGCATCTGGAGTTCATTTTCAGGGTGAGCAGCCCTGGCATGCCCATTCTCTCTCTAGCTGCTTTCTTTCTCTTTCTTTCTTCCTTCCTTCCTTCCTTCCTTCCTTCCTTCCTTCCTTCCTTTCTTTCTTTTTTTCTTTCTCTCTCTCTTTCTTTCTTTCTTCTTTCTCTCTTTTCTCTTTCTCTCTCAAATAAATAAAAAAGAAAAGAAAAAGCAGGCTTTTATTTGCTTTTTAAACTTTTTATTCACAACCTTCATGCCAAAAGTACCGTGATTATAATTACCTCTCTCTACCCTTCTTTGTCCTCCCTCCTTATCCCCTCTCCATTAAAGCTCTTCTTTCCAACGAGTTCTTCTGCTTTGATGTCATCGTTTTTTGTCCTCATATTAAGCAGGTCTTGTGTAGACAGTGTCAGCCACCGTGAGGTCATGAATGCAACAGTTACTTTGTGTCTGCAAGACAACATTTCAAAGCACTCTTCCCCATCCTTTGGCTCTTACATTCTTTCTGCCATTTCTTCAGCAATGCTCCCTGAGCCTTGGCGAGTGTGATAGAGATCTCATTGAGTGGTGAACATTCAACTGTCACTTCTTCTCAGCATTTTGATGAGTCTTGAGTTTCCCCAGTGGTCACTGCCATCTGGAGCTCCTCTAACCAAAAGTAAAAGTAGCATTAATATAAGGACATTAAAATAAATATTTAGAGGGAAATTTGGTGGGCATAACATACCCACTTAGCCAAACAGCAGTTGTAGCTTTCCCTCAGGGCTTATGACCTCTTTAGCCATAGGTTTTTCTTAAAAAAAAAAAAAAGAAACAAAATATTATTTATTTATTTACACGGGGAGAGAGAGAGAGAAGAGAGACAGATAGTGAGAATGGGTACATCAGCCACTGCAAACAAATTCCAGATACAGGTGCCACTTTGTGCCTATGGCATTATATGGGTACTGGAGAATTGAGCCAAAGTCATCAGGCTTTGTAGGCAAGCACTTTAGCTGCTGAGCCATACCTCCAGCCCTGAGCCACAGGCTTTTGACTAGATTTTTAGTACCAGGTGTAAATTCACTCCGGAGTGAACCTCCAAGTGGGCTTCAACTTCATCCAAAGAACTGTTGATTTCTGCCATAACAGACATGCAAACATTACACCAGTTGGCACACTCTTTCTGGCTGGCCAGTCCTGTAGCGTGCAGGGTCTACTAGTGGTGAAGCTCGTCGATGACTTCTCTCCTCCAGCAGACTGACTGGCAGTTCTAGCACTATGACAGCTAGTCAACAGAGAGGAGGAGCTCAGCTCCAGCTTGCTTTCTTAGTGTCCTTCAGCCAAGGAATGTGGAATCTTCAGCAGTGGGGGTCTTGCCATCTAGTTTAGGTGGACAATCAGGAGCTTTAGCAATCGCCTATATTGTTTGGGGCATCAGGTGCCTCCTTGACCAACAAGTCACTGGTGGGTATCCCACCACTGGCATTGACATTTTTTTTTTTTTTTTGGTAACAATCTATGGATTCCTGCGGCAGAATTAGCCACACCCTCAGTATATGTTTCCCAAATTCCCTCTTTTTTAACATACATGTTGTAGCTGGTGAAGAAGCAGGTTTACACATGCTTTATTTACAACATCTTTAATTTTGATTTCCCTAATTTCATCCTCAGCACATTTGTAATTGGGATATAGGAAGGCTACTGATTTCTGTTGTTGATTTTGTATTGCTACTTGCTGAAAGTGTTTATCAGTTCTAACAACTTCCTTTCAGTCTTTTGGGTTTCTTTGTATAGAACCATATCATCTGAAATAACAATAACAACTTCTTCCTTTCCTACTTGTATCCCTTTTATTTGTGTCTCTTGTCTTATTGCTATAGCTAAGACTCCAGTTCTATATAAAATGAGTGGAGAAAGTGGAAACTCTTGTCTTGCTTCTGATTTTAATGGAAATTATTAAAGCTTTTCCTCATTTAATATAATGTTGGATATAGGCTTGTCATATATAACCTTTATTATGTTATAATTTTCCCTTCTATTTCCAGCTTCTTTAGAATTTTCATCATGAAGCAATACTAAATTTTGTCAAATGCCTTTTCTGCATCTATTGAGATGATCATGTGATTTTAGTCCTTGAGTCCATTTATGTGGTGTATTACATTTACTGATTTGTGCATGTTGAATCATCCCTGTGCCTCTGGAATAAAACCCACTTTAAAAAATTATTTTATTTATTTATTTGAGAGAGAGGGACAGAAATAGGGATGGGGAGAGTAAGAGGGCGCACCAGGGCCTCCAGCCACTGCAAACAAATTTCAGATGCCTGCACCACCTTGTGCATCTGGCAATGTGGGTCCTGGGGAATTGAACCTGGGTCCTTAGGCTTCGCAGGCAAGTGCTTTAACTCCTAAGCCATCTCTCCTGCCCTGGAATAAAATCCACTTGAGGGCTGTAAAGATGGCTTAGCAGTTAAGCACTTGCCTGTGAAACCTAAGGACACCGGTTCGAGGCTCGATTCCCCAGGCCCCACGTTAGCCAGATGCACAAGGGTGCGCATGCGTCTGGAGTTCATTTGCAGTGGCTGGAGGTCCTGGCATGCCCATTCTCTCTCTCTCTCTCTCTCTCTCTCTCTCTCTCTCTGTCTCTTTCTCTCTCTGTCTGTCACTCTCAAATAAATAAATAAAAATCAACAACAACAACAACAAAAAAAAAAACCCACTTGATCATGGTGAATTGTCTTTTTGATGCTTTCCTCTATTCTATTTTGCCAGTGTTTTATTGAGAAAATTTGCATCTATGTTTATGGAGGAAATTGATCTGTAATTTTCTAGTATTTGTTGTGTCTTTACATGGTTTTGGTATCTGAGCAATACTGGCTTCATAGAAAGAATTTGGTAGTATTCCTTCCTTTTCTATTTCTGGAGTAGTTTGAGAAGCACGGGTGTTAGTTCTCTGTCTGGTAAAATTCGCCAGTGAATCTACCTGGGCAAGAACATTTTCATTTGGGTTTTTTTTTTTTCTTTTCACCCCAAATCACTTCAGTTTCAGCAGCCTACAGGAACAGGCCATACTGCTTTGGTCTCATTGCTTCTTATGGGTCTGTTTAAATTGATTATTTCATCTTTGTTTAAGTCTGGTCAGTCATATATATCTAGAAATTTATCTGATTCTTTTAGATTTTCCCATTTTAGTATAACAGATGTTTTTAAAGGTATGCCTTTATGATTTTCTGAATTTTCATTGGCATCTGTTATAATGATACAAAATTAACTTCAGTTTTCTCTTTCTCTTTAGTATTTTTATTTATTTGAGAGGGAGGGGGAGCAAGAGAGAGAGAGAGAAGCAGGATAGAGAGAATGGGCATGTCAGGGCCTCTAGCCACTACAAATGGACTCTAGATGCTTGCACCACCTTGTGCATCTGGCTTTATGTGGGTACTGGGAATTGAACCTGGGTTCTTTGGCTTTGCAGGCAAGTGACTTAACTGCTAAGCCATCTCTCTAGCCTGGTTTCCTCTTTCTTTTGGTTACTGTCACTAAGAGTTTATACATCTTGTTTATCCTTTCAAAGAAATCGATTCTCTATTTTGTTGATTCTTTGGTTTTTGTTTTGTTTGTTTGTTTGTTTGTTTGTTTGTTTTGGAGGGGAGTTCCTATTTCATTATTTTCTGCTCTGGTTTTCATTATTTCTTTCAATCTACTGATTGCTTGTTTGGCTTGTTCTTCTTTTTCCAAGGTTTAAGACATAGCATTAAATTATTTACATATGACCACTCTAATTTCTTAAATAGACACTTAAAACTACAAATTTCCCTCTGAGGACTGCCTTCATTGTATCTCATAGGGTTTGCTATGTTGTGTTTTCATTAACATTTGATTCTAGAAACTTTTTGGTTTCCTTCTTGATTTCTTCAATGATCCATCCACCATTCAATAGTGTATTGTATGATTTCAATGACTTTTGATTATGTTCCATAGTCTTTCTTGCTGTTGATTTGTAATTTTATCCTATTGTGATCAGATAGAGTACAAGGAATTACTTCAATTTTCCTGTATTTACTAAGATTTGCTTTGTATCCTAACATGATTTATTTTAGAAAAAAATTTACATGCTGCTGAAAACGATGTATATTCTGCAACATTTGGATGGAAGGCACTGTAAATGTCTGTTAAGTCTATTTGTTTTGAGTCATTTAACCCAGATACTTCTCTGTTTATTTATTTTTTGCCACGATGACCTGTCAATTGGTAAAATAAAGTATTGAGGTTGTCCACTACTATTATGCTTAGGTCAGTCTGTGATTTTACATGTAATCGTGTTTGTTTAGTGAAACTGGATGCACCCATGTTCCTTGGCCGTATGTCTAGAATTTTAATGTCCTCTTGTTGGATAGTTCCTTAATCAGTATAAAGTTACCTTCTTTATCTTTTCTGACTGATGCTTGTTTTAAAGTTTATCCTGTAAGATATTAGAACAGCAATAGTTGCTTGTTGTCTAGGCCTATTTGCTTGAAATACCATTTTCCATCCCTTAACCCTAAGGTAGTGTCTACCTTTTAAGGACAGGTGAGTTCCTTAGAGGCAATGGACAGAAGGATCCTCCCTTATTTTGTTTGGGGCATTGAGACTATTGATGTTCAGAGTTACTGTTGAAAGGTGTGTATAAGTTTCTCTCATTCTTATTTTGTAATGCTTGCTGTTTTTCTATTTCTCGTTTGCATTAAGTATTATTCAAGCATGATTTGTTCTTTCTTGTGGTCTCATATTTGTGCTTTTCTTTCTCTTCAGTTTAAATGATTCCTTTAGGTATTTTCTGCAGAGCTGGCTAAATGGCCATGTATTCTTTTACCTTGTTTTAAACATTTTAATTATTAACTCATTTCTTTATTTGAGAGAAGAAGAAAAGGGAGAGAGAGATGACAAGGGAAAATGAAAGAGAGAGGGAGAGAGAGAAAGAGAGAGAATGGGTGTACCAGGGCCTTCAGCCACTGCAAATGAACCCCAGACACATGCATCACTTTGTGCATCTGGCTTACATGGGTCCTGATGAATTGGACCTTGGTCCTTTGGCTTTACAGGTAAGTTCCTTAAGCCCTTTATCTTATTTTTTTAATAAAAAAGGTCTTCTTTCTCCTTCAATTATGACAGGTAGCTTTGCTGATATAGTAGTCTGGGTTAGCACTTGCTGGTTTGCAGAACTTAGAATATGTTATTCAAAGCTCTTCTGCCTTTTAAAATTTCTATTGTGAAATCTGCTGTTATTATGAGAATTACACTGTATAGGTTACTAGGTTATTGTCTCTTCAGTATATTTTCTTTGATCTGTAGTTTAATTGTAATATGACAAGGAGAGATTCTTTTCTGGTTTTGTATGTTTAGTGTTGTACATGTCTTCTGTATCGAGCATTACCATCTCTTTCCCTAATTTTGGGAAATTGTATTCTATGACTGTGTTCAAAATACTTACTATGCCTTTAGATTGCAATTCTTCTCTTTCTTCTATGTCCAGAATTTTATTTTTGATCTCGTCACAATGTCCCCAATGTCTTGAAAAACCTGCTCATATCTTAGTAATTTATCTTTCTCCTTCTTAGAATGATATAACTCCTCCATGTTGTCTCCAACCTAGGTATTCTGTCTTCCTCTTGTTCCATTCAATTGGTGGAATTTTCTACAGATTTTGTTTTTTTAATTTAACTTACTATGTTTTTCATTTCCAGTATTGCAGTTTGGTTTCGCCTCAGTATTTTTATTTCCTTACTTATATCTTGTATTGATCTTCTTATTTCATTAATTTGATATCCTGTGCTCTCTTAGGATTCCTTAAAGAGTATTTTATATTTCTTTGAACTTTAAAAAAAAAATTATTTGAGAGAGAGAGGATTAGTGTGCCAGGGCCTCAGACACTGAAATAGAACTCTAGATGCTGGTCCCACCTAGTGACCATGGGTGACCTTGCACTTGCCTCACTTTTTGCATCTGGCTTTCATGGGATCTAGAGAATCAAACATGGGTCCTTAGGCTTCACAGGCAAGCACCTTAACAACTAATCCATCTTTCAAGCCTGCTTTGAACATATTTATAACATTCTTTTGAATGTTCTGCCTAGCATTTAATCTAAATCAGTTTCACTGGAGGTCACTACTATTGGATTTATAATTTTTGGAAGAGTTATGTTGCCTTCATTGTTTTGTGTTTTGTATATTACTGCATTGTGATGTTCACATCTCTAGTTATTTCATTGCTTGTAGTTTCTTTTTATCAGCTATATTTTTAGACATGTAGGTCAGAAGTTATATCTCCAGAGTAAGAGTTCAAGGTGCCAGAAGTGGCCTATATAATGCTCCCAGACTACCAGCAGGAGTGACCCAAGCTGGTGGACATGTGTGCTCTGCAAATGTCCTAGTAGTAAGTTAACAATGGTACTTTTGACCTCAATAATTGCTGGTGCATAAAAGTGACAGGTTGCTGACCATTTTTCCCCAGCAGCTCATGCAGTGCTTTCTAACACTATATGGGCAAACCATCTTGGAACAGGCTTCCTTCCAGATTCCAGCCAGATCTCTTGTTCTGTGTTGGCAGCATGTGGTGTCTTGAGCAACAGGGTCTTGCCTTTTACTACCTAGGGTGGGCAATCAAGTGCTTTGACAGAAGTCTATCTTATATTGGGAACCTCATAGAGCTTTCCAACTAACAGTCAATATGGGTTGTAACCAATTTCTGGTATTGGGATTTATAAACCAGAGTCAAATGTTTTAGGGTTAGGCTTCATCTCATCATCTCCAGGGCCCTTCTTACCAAACAATGGCTGCATAGTCCTGTTGTGAGTTATATCTTTTAGTCTGCTCTCCCACAGAAAGTTTTCTACAGTACCAATTCATTTTGGATTTAGTTTTGGGTGTATCTCCCCCCACCACGCCCTGCCATTTCCCTTTCCCCAACCCTTCCATCCCTCTTATCTGTCTCTCAAGTTCTCTGTCAGGTATGCTTCAAGCTGTTCAGGTTAGGAGTCACAGATAAGGTAGAACATGTGACATTTGTCTTTCTGTGCTTATATGAGTTCACTTAGTGTAATCTGCTCCAAGTCTGTCCATTTTCCTAAAAAATTCATTATATCATTTTTCTCACTGCTGAGTAGAATTCCATTGTGTATCTGTACCACATCTTCATTATCTAATCATCAAATGATGGGCATCTGGGTTGATTCTAGTTCTTAGCTATGATGAATTGAATAGCTATAAACATGGTTGAGCAAACATCTCTGCAGTGAAGAGACTTTAGGGTAGATCCCCAGTAGAGGAACAGGTGGGTCAGTTAGTAGCTCTATTTTCATATTTTTTCAGTAGTCTTTCTTTGTTAGAGATTCTGTTTTCCTTTTTCAGAATGCAACGAGAACTGAGATAAAAAACAACAACAACAACAAAAAAAAAAAAAACCTTGCACATCAGTGAGGGCCCAGGTGATACCACAGAGGAACTGGTGAGATAAACAAGAGTGCTGATTCAATAGAGAGCCTCCATACATATCAAAGCAGAAATCCACAAGCTGCTGAAAGCACAACACTAAAGGAGACTTAAAACACACCCACCATGCCTCAGAGAATTTTGCAGAAGAGTGGGCATGAAGATTATAAGAGCCACAGAAGGGAAATGAATGTCCAGAGGCACTCAACCCTGCCCCTTACAATGATTGACTGATGCTCTCACATTTCATAACCCACAAACCCATGGTGAATACCAGCAATCCCACTGGGGAGGGCCCTCAGCGGAATGGGAGCAAGGAGTAAGGAATGATGGTACCAACACATGTTGTGTCCATACAAATTGTCTACTTAATAAAAAAAAAAAAAGTTAAAGTATACCAACTTGGCCTTGGTGGGCAGGTGTCTTCATTCCTTGGGATTATATTTTTTAATTCATTCTTTTGTTTTAAGCAATCTGCTTTGATAAGGAAATTGCATTTAGCACTTCCAATTCAAACCCACATACTCAAGTTTGGGGTATGTACTACCCCAGTGTAAACTATCCCAGTTAGTTCTTGGGGTGAGTGAAGCTGTTTCTCTATTTGGCACACTATGATCTCATCTAAGCTGGTTAAGTCAATCAGCCCTGCCGCAGACAGCTTCACATTGCTTGGATGAACCTCCAGACCAGACAGAGTTATGGGAGGAAGGGAATTTACTGAAGCTTACAGATCCAGGGGAAGTTCCATAATGGCAGAAGAAGCTGGCCCCCTTTCACAGGTCCAAGCAGAGAAAGAAAAATAACCACCAACACCACAAGCAAGCACACTCCAGGAACTCAGAATGGCAGAACTCAAACACTTTGCATATCTTTAGATTGGAATTCCCGGTCCACTTTCACACCTTAGGGCTGGACACTAGGATCCACCTGCTGTGAAACCAAGTTACAAGTTTTGTTAAAACTCCTGAATCGACTGGGGGACACACATTCAAACTACCACAAGCCCTTCAGATCAGCATGTCTGGATGCTGTGGAGGGAGGGGTGGTTGGGATCCCTTGGTGTTCTGAGATCTCTAGTGGTGTTCTCAGTGCTAGAGTATGGGGAAGGGTGGGTTATCATATGGTGTCTGGGATGTTCTGAACTTGTTCAGCTGGTCTCTCTTGTCTTCTTCCTCAGATTCTTTTGCAGGGCTGGGATGAGTGGGTAAGAGTTCCTTCCCAGTAGTCAGAAGACATTTAAAGCATGAGAGAGACTCAATAACCTTGGCTGCCTTTGAAGATAAGATAAGATGCAAGTCAAGACCTGCAGAATCTCATAGAAGCTAGCAATGGATCTCTGCTTATAACCAGTAAGAAAATAAAGATATAGGTCCTATAATCACAAAGCTCTGATTTTGCAAAAGTGAAGGAGCAGAAAACAGACTTTCCTGTTTCTAGGACCTCCAGCTAGAAGTATTATATTGCTAACACCTTGGTAGGTAGGCTAGTAAGAATTGTGACTACATCTGACCCACAGAAACTTACACATTTCTATATAATAGCTTTAAGGTACTACATTCTCATAACTTGTTTCAGCAGCAAAGAAAACAAACACAGGCTTTTTAAAAGTATGGTAGCCAAGAAAAACCATTCTAAGCAGAGACCTGGAGAGGTAACTGGGAGAAGAGTTTTCCAGGCAAAAAGAATGACCTCCAAGGGATGCTGCAGGCCAGCAATGAAAGCTGGAATGAGATGGGAACAGGGAAGTTGAGAATAGGACAGCCCAGGCCCAGTTCATGCAGAGATGTGCAGATCATGCAATTTCGAGTGATATGCTAAACATGACTGAAAGAAACTTCAGCAGATGATTAAATATCCACAACATACAATAGGCATAAAATGAAACTGTTTATCCCCCAAAGTTCTTCCTACAGATTCTCCCACCACCCTTACTGGAACCACTCTATCCTAGATTCTACTCACTGACTATGTATTCGAGGTTACCCACTGTGTCATTTTCCTCATCCACATACTCGTCATTGACACCCTTTAGGAGAAAGCAGGGGCCAGTTCGCATGCATAATCCATTCTCCACTGAGTACCAAGTAGCCAGGTTGTCCTCTGCATTGAATGATCCAGGGAATTATTCCTCTCTCCTAGAAACTCCTCAGTGGCTTGCTATTTCACCCAGAATCCAAACTTCTTCATATGGTTTAGAAGGTCCTCCATGTCTTCAGACATATTTTCTACTGATCCTGGTTTTTCTGGTCCTCACATTGGACTTCCTTGAGATCCTCTGAAGCACTGGAAACCTCTTCAGCTCATGTCAACAGTGGCTTCCATGTCTCCAAGTCCTTCAAAGGAAAAGCTCCCTGCACTGGCAGTCAGTCCTCGTTTTAAATCTATATCAAGTCCAATGTTACTCCCTTCATCTTGACCTCAGGACCCTGACTCTTGCTCCAATACATTTCACGATATTTAATGCTGTTGCTCCTGTCAGTCTTATTGCCTATCTGTGTCCATTCTTGTCCACTAATGACCCCACCAAAGAGTTATAGTTGCTTTAAATCTGTACACTGTTTCTTTTTTGGGTGTGTGTATATGCATGTGTGAGGATACTAGAGGGACATATCAGACATCCTCCGTGGTCACTCTTTCAGCTTATTCCATTAGACAGGACATCTCATTAAACCTGGAACTCCTTGTTTTTCTGTTAGAGTGGCTGACCAGTGAGTGCAAGTGTTTCTCTGTCTCTACTCACCTCAGTGTGGGAGTCACAGGCATACCCAATATTTTATGTGGGTGCTGGGGATTGAACTCCAGACCCCATGCTTGTTCAGCAGTGCTTTTACTCACTAAGCCATCTCCTCAGCCTTCCTACACTGCTCCTTTGCTATTTTTATACCAATTTCTGGGAAAATCTGTGGTATTAGTGTCAAATATCTCTCAAAATGCAGTAAACTTTGTCCCTGCTACTAATCTGCACATTCCGGACTTTTTTGCTTTTGAAATGTGAAGTGATATATAGGTGATATCATAGGGTTTGTTTATGCATTTGTAATGCCACCCCAAAATCATTAAGTAATTGCCTTGTGAGCATTTCCAACATGCCAACTATTCAATGCTGAGAATATTGGAAATGAATATTTTGTTTTTACTGAGTTTGCATGTTAGCTTATTTTCCACCTCTCAGCTCGACCAGGTCAACCACAATCCGAAACTATAAATGAAAAATTCTACAAATAGTTCTTTAGTTTGAAATGACTTTTTTTTTTTTTTTTTTTTTAAGCAGGGCCTCATTCTAGCCCAGGTTGACTTGGAACTAACTCTGTAGCCCAGGTTGGGCTTCAATTTATGGGAATCTTCCTACCTCAGTCTCATGACTGCTGGGATTAAAGTGTGTGGGCCACCATGCACTGCCTGAAATAATTTTGACTACAGGATATTGCTATACTTATTGTATTATTCATTATTAATCTTTTATTGTGTCCAGTTTATGATCATTTAATTATTTTATTTATTTGCGAGAGAAAGGCAGATAGAGAGAGAATGGGAGCACCAGGGGCTCTAGCCACTGCAAAGTGGCTACAGATGCACGAAGCCACCTTGTTCATCTGGTTTACGTGGGTACCGGGGAAGCGAACCAGGGTCATTTGGCTTTGCTAGCGAGCGTCTTAACTGTTATGCCATCTCTCCAGCCCATAATTCAAATCTTTATTATAGACATACATGTACAGTTAAAGCAAGTTTGTGACGTGGGATACTATTACAATTTCAGGCATCCACTGGGGAGGGATTATCCTGTAAATAAGGGGAAGGGATACCTCTGTAGTTTCAGAGTCAGAAAAGGAGTGGGGGCGTATGTGTGTAGAGTTAATATTTTACCTGAAGCAAAAGCAATCCGGACCGTTGACTTGCCACACTGAAGCATGCAAAAACAAGAATCTTGTTTTCTGCCTTTAAAAACTGCTTTCGCTCCTCTGAACCTGCCTTGTGACTATCGAAGAAAAAAACCACTACAAACCTCACCACAGGCAAACCCAACACAAAAGCCGACTTCCCTTTGGAATTCTAAAATTAAAAAAATTCTAAAAAAGCAGAGACTCCACTCGGGCTTCTGGAAAAGCCCGTCCTATTTCCCCCAAGTACCCGCCCACTCTGGCCGGAGCTCCACTATGATTGGGTCCTAGGCCCGCCCGTCTTTCCTCGCCAGGACTCCTGCCCAATCACGTCCCGCTTCTCACAAGAGACAGGTTCCCATCCCCTAAGTGGACGGTGGGAGTGACGTTTGGGTGACGTCACGCGCCGCGGCAGCCGGAAGTACGGCCGGCTGTTTTGAAGTCGGCGGGCCCGCGTCTTCCACGCTCCGGGGCTCGCGGCGGCCCGCGCCATGTCCACGCCTCCGCTGGCGCCGGCGGGGATGGCGGGCGGGCCTTTCGCGGGGCCGCAGGCTCAGCAGGCCGCGCGCGAGGTCAACACGGCCACGCTGTGCCGCATCGGGCAGGAGACGGTGCAGGACATCGTGTACCGCACCATGGAGATCTTCCAGCTGCTGAGGAACATGCAGGTGCGTGCGGGCGCGGGCGGGCGGGCGCGCGGGCGGGCAGGTCGTCCCCACCCACCCTCCGGCTTGCTGTCCCCGCAGGCCTAGCACACGGGGCGCTGTTTTCCAGACCGCGTTTCGGGGGGGATTTTTCTGGATTCGGCCAGCTCTGCACTTTTCAGGAAAGATGGGCCACACTCTGCTTCCTCCA
The DNA here is from genome assembly GCA_036346955.1 of Dipus sagitta. NCBI lineage: Eukaryota > Metazoa > Chordata > Mammalia > Rodentia > Dipodidae > Dipus > Dipus sagitta. The sequence goes on from CM070771.1 coordinate 184,437,643, forward strand.
AATCTTTTCCATGTTTTTCTCCCCCCATGCAAAATTAAACCCAGAAGAGGATGGAAAAGGATGTGCAAGAAGTTGAAAACTTCACATTCTGCTAACAACTTTTTTTAAAGAAAAAAGGTCTCCCTCCCCCCCCCTTTTTTTTTCAGAAGTAGGGTCTTTCTCTAGCCCAAGCTGACTTGGGACTCACTCTGTAGTCCCAGGCTGGCCTTGAACTCAGGGTGATCCCTATACTTCTGCCTCCCACGTGCTGGGATTAAAGGCGTGTACCATCCCGCCCGGCTGCTTCCACCTTTCATTGCATAATTAGTACAGTGAACTGCGCTCATGTTAAGTTTTGACATTTATATGAACATACTTGTGGTAACCACAGTCACAATAGGAGTATATCCATCGCCGAGAAAGTTTCCTTATGGCCCTGTGAAATTCTTGCGTTGTCCCCTGTGTCCATGAGCAGCGACTGTTTTCTAACATCATAAATCAGTTGCATATTTTTAAATTTTTTTTGTTTATCATTTTTATTTATTTATTTGAGAGCAGCAGACAGAGAAAGAGGCAGAAAGAGAGAGGGGGAGAGAGAGAGAGAGAATGGGTGCGCCAGGGCTTCCAGCCTCTGTAAACGAACTCCAGACGTGTGCGCCCCTTGTGCATCTGGCTAACGTGGGCCCTGGGGAATGGAGCCTCGAACCGGGGTCCTTAGGCTTCACAGGCAAGCGTTTAACCGCTAAGCCATATCTCCAGCCCAATCAGTTGCATTTTTAAAGTTTTTGCCTAAGAAGAATCATAAAGTACGTAATTGTTCTTTGTTTGGGTTCTTTGCCCTTATTGCTGCTACTGTTTTGTTTTATGAATATATCAATTTTTTTTTGTCTGTTCATCTTTTGGGGGCATTTGTGTTTTTTCTTCTTTGGAGTTATAAATACTGCTACTGCGAATGTGTTCTCTGTGAGTGTGGGTGCATGTATGCCATAGCCCGTGTGGAGGTCAAAGGATAACTTCCGGTGTGGGGCCTCGCACTGAGGGTTTCTTGATGGTCGCTGCTATGTAAAGCTAGGCCCCTGTGAGCGTCCAGGGATTCTCCTGGCCTGTCATCTCCCCAGAGAGGTGCTGGGATTTCAGCCACACTACTGTATTTATTTTATATGGGTTCTGAGATCTGAACTCAGGTCATAAGGTGGACTTTATCCCCTGACCCATCTCCCCAGTGCCCGCTTACAAACTTTTCTGTGGACATGTTTCCTTTTCTTTTGGGTAGATGATTTAGGAATGCAACCGCTGAATCCTATGTTATGTGTCTGTTAAAACCGTTTAAGAAATGTTGCCAGAGTGGCTGAGCAGTTTTCCATCTCCATCAGCAGTCCTTCAGACTCTAGTTTCTCCTCTTCCCCGACATTTGTTTCTGTTACATCTTTTTGCCTTGCAGATACTTATACCTGTCTGTTGTGGCTTCTCCTTTCCTTCTCTTCAGAACATTATCATTAGAGAAAGACTTTTTTAAAAAAACTTTAATATTTTTATTTATTTATTTGCAAGCAGAGAGAGAGAAGAGAAACAGAGATAATGGACACACCAGGGCCTCTCAGCTGACACAAACTCCAGGTGCATGCACCACTTTGTGCATCTGCCTTTATGTGGGTACTGGGGAATCAAACCTGGGTCGCTAGACAAGAGTCCTAACCACTGAGCCATCTTTCCAGCCCTGATTTTTTTTAACTTTTGTTTACAGTTTTTCATAAGTATAGACAATAAACTAAAATTATTCCCTCCACCACCCCCATTCTCCCCTGTCAAATCCACCCTCCTTGAATCCTTTCTTCTTTGCAATTAGTCTCTTCTATTTTGATGTCATCATCTTTTCTTCCTATTATGAAGGTCTTATGTAGGTAATGTCAGACACTGTGAAGTCATGAATATCATGGCCATTTTGTGTCTGGCAGATTGCATTGTAAGCAGTGCTACCCTTTCTTTGGCTCTTACATTCTTTTTTAAAATCATTTTTAATTTTTACTTATTTATTTGCAAGCAGAGGGAAATAGAGACAGAGAAAGAGGAGGCATTCCAGGGCCTCTAGCCACTGCAGACAAACTCCAGATGCATGTGCCCCTTATGCATCTGGCTTACGTGGGTCCTGGGGAATCAAACCTAGGTCCTTTGGCTTTGCAGGCAAGCACCTTAACTGCTAAGCCATCTCTCCAGCCTAGGCTCTTAACATTCTTTCTGCCACCTCTTCAGCAATGAACACTGGAGGTTATGGTAGAGATGTCTCAGTGCTGAACAGTCTGCTGTCACTTCTCAGCATTATGGTGACTTGAGATACTGCAGTGGCCACTGCCATCTGAAAAGAGAAGCTTCTCTAACCAAAAGTGAGAGTAGCATTAGTATACATGTATAAACATAAAAAAGTGCTCAGGGGGCAGTTTGGTGGGCATAATACATACATTTGGCCAGGTAACAGCAGGCATAACTCCCATAGGGCTCATAACCTCCCCAGCCATAGGCTTAAGTAGGATTTCAGTACCAGGCATGTATTTCCTCCTGTAGAGGGGCCCTCTAGTCCATTTAGAGAGCTGTTAGTTCCCGCATAACAGCCATGCTACTTTACACGAGTTGACATACTTGGCCTGGGTGGGCAGACTTGGGCTTGCAGGGTCCAGTGCTGCTCAACACCGCTGATGACATCTCTCCTCCAGAAGGCAGCGTGCATCACCGCTCCTGCCAGCCTTCTGATAGCCAGTCAACAGAGAGGAAGAATGTTAACTCTCTTTTTTAATCTTATTAAAATTTTTATTTATTTATTTATGTATTTTGGGGTTTTTGTCAAGGTAGGGTCTCACTCTAGCCCAAGCTGTCCTGGAACTCACTCTGTAGTCCCTCACTGGCCTCAAACTCACAGTGATCCTTCTACTGACTCCCATGTGCTGGGATTAAAGGTGTGTACCACCACGCCTGGTTTGAGAAACAGACATTTGTAATTTGGACAGAATCCTTCTTGTTGATTTCACGCATCTTGATTTACCTGTCTTCTTTGTCATGACATAGCTTCTGGTGAGCTTAGAGAGCACAGACACGCGGGTAAAACAGATTAGTAACGTAGGCAATCCAGACGGAACTTTACATACTTACTCTTTCTATGTGTGTTGAATATGGTGATATAAATAAAAATTCCAGTTTCTAGTATGTAGAAAATACGGCATAATTCCATAATATAGTACAAGGTGCTTCTCTATGTAACATGTGAAAACTGTGCCTCTTACCATCCAAACAAGAAAGTGGAGAAATTTAGACTTTCCTCCAAAATGTTAGTTACCTTTTCTGTACTAGCAGTTGAACCTAAGGTCTTACATATGCTAAGCAAGTACTTCACCACTGAACTATATCCCCAGCTCTCCCTTTCCTTTTTTTTTTTTTTTTGAGGTAGGTAGGGTCCCACTCTTGCATTATGTATTCTCTCTGGCCTCAAGCTAGCAGCAATCCTCCTACCTCTGCCTCCTGAGTGCTTGGATTAAAGGTGAGCACCACCATGCCTGGCTCTCTTCACTTTAAGACAGGATCTCACTAAATTGCCCAGGCTGCTAGAGCTGCTATTTCGGCTGGTCTTGAACTTGTGACCCTTCTGTTTCAACCTTCAAAATATCTGGAATTATAGGCCTTTGCCACCAGGCCTGTAAGAATCTTGAATTATGAAAATTTAAATATTCAGGACCATATAATAATGGCATTTACTTAAAGTAATTCATTAAGGATATTCAAGTGTATACTGCTTTGTACCCATATCTTCTATTAAAAATTTTTTTCCAGTAAAACTGAGCGATGGCTTTCTGTTTTAATTAGTTGTCTGTTTAATTAGTTTAATTAGTTATGAGCCTCTTAGTTATGAGCCTCTCAATTATCATACTTAATGTATTTTGAAAAGATTTTCATGCCCTCACCTACTCCACACACCATGTGGCTGCTGCCCATTTGAGTACACTGCTCCAAATGCCCATCCTGCTCCTAGCACCCCTCCCTCCCCACGCTACACACTATGCTGCCTACCCTGAGTGCCTCTCCCCACTCCACACTCCCTTCCCTTGCCAGCCACATATGTCGTACTGACACTGTCATGGGTAAGTCCACAGCTCTGTGATCCCCTCTCACTCTACATACCCCTCTCTTGCACTCCCTGGCCTGCCATGCCACCACTGTTTATCAGCACATGCACCCTTCTGTCCTGTTGTCGTCCCCCCCCCACCATTACCATGTGAGTCTGGGAACACTCAACCAACATAATATCTCCAAATGGGCAAATCCCAATGCAAAATGAGTAGCACAAAAATTGAAGGCGATGTGTCTCCTTGAAGAATACCCATTTCCATAATAGAGGCTCCTATGAGAGCTACTTAGAGGAAATTCCAGACAAAGAATTGAAAAGCATCATTATAATAATATGTGAAATGAACTCTAAGAGGATATGAGTAGATGACTGAATGAAATCAAAGAGAACACAGAAGACTGACTGAATTCAGTAGAAGCCTGAATGAACTCCAAAACAACACAGACTCCTAAATGAAAGGAGTAAGTCAAACCAGAATATGAAATCAAATTCAGTGAAGAAATGGAAATCTTGAAGAAAAAGAAAAAACTGAAGTAAAGAATGCAGAAAGTCAAATAAGAGGCTCTGTGGAAATCTAGACCGTGCGGAGGACAGAATATTAGCGTGAAGATAAAGTAAAGGCAGTAGTGATACCAAAAAAATAAGCAGAACATGACAGACTTCGTCAACACCAAGAAAAGACAAATCTGTTAATACTGGACATAGAAGAAGAGCTTCCTGCCAAGAGAATTGAAAATATTTTCAATAAAACTATAGAAGAAAATTTCCCCAATCTAAGGAAAGAGATGTCCATGTAGGCACAAGAGGCATACAGAACACCAAATAGAAAGGACCAGAAAAGAACCCCCCGACATTATTATAGTCCAGACACTAAATGCACAGCAAAAATAAAGGATACTGAATGTCATAAGAGAGAAACGACAAGTCACATAAAAGCAGACACAGCAGAATAACAGCTGATGTTTTTCCTATAGAAACTTTAAGAACCAGTAGGGCTTGGAACGGTGGATTTCAAATATTTGAAAAACACAGCTGCCAATCCAAAAACAAATGTTACTGTTCTAATATCTGACAAAGTAGACTTCAGAACAAAACTAATCTTAAAAAATAAAGAATATTTTATATTGATTAAACAGTCAAAGCACCAAGAGAAAATTGCAATTCTATGTTGGCACTGAACATAGCACCCAACATCATAAAACAAATACTATTAGAAATGAAGTCAGATTAACCCCAAATAACCCCAGCACAGTTATACTAGGGGACTTTAGCACACCACTCACTCAATAGGTTATCCAGAAAAATAAAAAATAAAAACAATGGGGGTAAATAATACAAGCAAATGGACCTAACAGATATGTATAGAACATTCCATCCCAAAACTATATAATACACATTCTTCTCAGCCAACCATGGGCCTTACTTTAAAATAGATCACATATTAGGACACAAAACAAGTTTCAAGTTTCAGGAAAGGAAAATAACCCCTGGTATTTTATCCAGCCAAGTACAGTGCAGTAAAGCTAGAAATTAACAAATGCTATAGAAAATACAAAATGCAAGCTGGGCGTGGTGGCGCACACCTTTAATCCTAGCACTTGGGAGGCAAAAGTAGGAGTATTGCCATGAGTTCGAGGCCACCCTGAGAATACAGAGTGAATTCCAGGTCAGCCTGAGCCAGAGTGAGACCCCACCTTGAAAGAAAAAAAGAAAAAGAAAATACAAAATACTTGGACATAAACAACAGCACACTTTTGAATAGTGATTAGGTCATTGAAGGAAGCAAAAAGTTCTTAGAATTCAGTGAAAATGAGAAAAGAACATACCCAAACCTATGGCATATAGAGGCCTAGGGTGTAACCCACTGCTGTGCTTGTGCTAAGTGGACACCGTGTCAAACTGCCTTGTAAATCTGTTTGTTCCCTTAGACTGGTATGCTTGTTCACGTCATCAGTCACAGGTGTTTATGCACAGGGCAGTGGTTAATACGGAGATGCAGAGCTGACGGTTACCAAGAATAAGCAACTCTTGTGTGCTCAGCGGTACGCAAGACGTCTAAAGCACCTGTCCAGGGCTCAGGGAACCGGCAGAAGAGGGGGCGCAGAAAGAACGCGCGAGCGAGCGGGAGTGTGGTACCTAGGGCTGTGGAGTGCTGTGTTCTGCTTACAGCATGACTCACGCTTGTGAACTCACAACAGAAGTGGTTTCCTGCACAAGACTCAGTCTGTAAGACTCCATGCTTCCCCGTGTAAATAGTGGCACGGATGGTTGTTGGGAAAGGGAAGTCATGTCCTTCAGTGGCATGTCACTGGTAGGTTGCCTAGTCTATAAACAAACTCCCAACCGTGATTTGTGCAACAAAAGAAAAATCAGAAACGAAAGCAGGATGAGGATTAAATGAGAAAAATTTTCTTGGGAGGCGGAGGAGAAAGAGAGCGAGTAACTAAAGGGGGATGGGATTGTGTACGTGCTTGAAAGTGTCCTACGTATGTACCTATGTACGTAAATAAAATACGTTTGAAACAGCAGCAGCATACTGTTTGTTTCTTGCAAAAAGTAATATCCTGATCTTTTACTCTTTAAAAAATCAATTGCAATTTATTTTAACTTCTTGGTTAAGCTCACTGCTTTACATAGTAGTAATTGTAAAACTGTACAAGTTTTTTAGTTATAGTTCGTATTTTAAAGGAGAAAATATTTCAGACTAGCCAGAAGGCTAGTATTTTCTAAGGCTGTTTCGCAGCAATGAAACACTCCAAGTTGCTTAATAAATTGATATGCCATGCTGTTAGATTCTTTAAATATATACACACAGTGAATTGCCTGTTCATGTTTATTCCTAAATGTTTTAAGTTGATCTTGATTGTGAGGAACATATACAAATGGTTTCTATGTATTGCCTATATGTGGACCATAAAGAAGCTACCTAAAATCTTGATTTACATTAAAATATTTTACTATTTTATTTTGCCTTACTAAGCTGCCAAATGGTGTCACTTACCACACTGGAACTTACCAAGACCGGTTAACGAAGCTACAGGACCATCTTCGCCAACTTTCTGTTCTCTTCAGGAAGCTGAGATTAGTCTACGACAAATGCAATGAAAACTGTGGAGGGATGGATCCCATTCCAGTAGAGGTAAGGTGCCACAGAAGGGATGTGAACATAAGGAGACATACCGCATCAAGACGTTTGTAATGTTTGCCTTTTTCTCTTCCTCTTGTTTTAGCAATGCTTCCTAAATTTTAATATTGTTTTACTTTTGAACAGATGAAGATGTATGATGATTATATGCATGTATTTTTGCATAAACAATTTTTGTAGTTCAACTTAAGAACAAGTAAAAAGATAAAAATTGACCTTAAGCTGGTATTGTCTCTGTATGTGTTCAGTTCGAATTTTTGGATTATATTTTTTACTTCTGACTTTTGTTCATTACTCGTAGCAACTTATTCCGTATGTAGAAGAAGATGGCTCAAAGAATGATGATCGAGCAGGCCCACCTCGTTTTGCTAGTGAAGAGAGACGAGAAATTACTGAAGTAAATAAAGTAAGTGGTTGCTCTGTACATTTTACATTTCAGAATTCTTTTTTTTTCGGGGCGGGGGGGTTTGGTTTTTTCGAGGTAGGGTCTCACTCTAGCCCAGGCTGACCTGGAATTCACTCTGTATTCTCAGGGTGGCCTCGAACTCATGGTGATCATCCTTCCTCTGCCTCCCGAGTGCTGGGATTAAAGGCGTGTGCCACCACGCCTGGCCAGAATTCTTAATAAAAATAATTAGGGAATCTAGTGTAACTCAAAAACATAATTTGAATTATAGAATCACATGAAGTTGCCTTGTGACAAATTCAATCTACCTAAAATTCAGCCAAGAGCTAACGAGTAATGCTGTCTGAAGTCAGAAGAGAACCCCACGTTCATGCTAAAGCTCTCAGAAGCACTGCATGGAGGACTGTCACCAACCCGCTTATTTCCCTGAGCTGAGTTCTGCATCACACACAACTGCTTCCTCTCCGGCTGAGTTCCACCTCAGGCACAACCTGTTCACTTCCCCAGGCTGAGTTCTAGCTTACAGCATATTTGGAGCAATGATAAAAATTTAGATACAGAAAATGTGGCATTCTCAATATGTGAATAAGAAATTACAAGAATTATAAAAGTATAATGCGTCCTCAGCACCCTTCCCAAGTGCCTGGCCAGACTACATGTATTGAGAGTACGTCTAAAAATTCAGAAAATAATCTTAATAATCTTCATGTGGTTCTCATGAAACAGAAAACGAAAGGGAGAGTTGGGAGTTCATTCTGTGGTGGTGGTGTGGTCAATGCTGACCAAAGCCTAACTGAAATGTAAAACACAGTGACTAAAGCCACCTACCTCACTTTTTCACTTCCAAACACAGATCACCCTCGTGACATTTTTCTTTCTAGTTAATATAATTCATCAAGGTATGTACAGCTCACATTAGATACATGAAGATAATTCAGTGTATATGCATAATGAAGTATGACAAGGGTTACATTGGGAAAAAAAAACAGGATTTCAGATGGCTAAAAAACAATTGTTATAGTTCATTACCATATACTGTTCAAAGAGCAGTTAAAATAACATAATTTCATTATTTTATTATATAAAGCCAATATTTTATATATGTAGAAGTGAAATATAAAAGTATTCCTGTTTAAATAAGGCATAAAACATACCATTGTGTTTAGCATAATTTTAGAATTTATAAGCAATAAAGGTTAACAGTTGGGAGATGTGTATAAGCTTGTTAGAATGCTGAAAGAAACTCATTTGATGAACAAGTAGTCTTATATAAAAAGTTTTCTGCAAGGGTTCATTACCAGGTTGATACTAGGTTCTTTTAATGCTATCGGCCAGCAAGATTATACAATTCTGTTCACAGTTGCAACAAGAAATATCAAGTAAAGAGGAATTATATCAATGACATGTGACTGATGTTACTAAGATATGTGAAAGAATCTTTGGAGTATGTATAAAGTTACTCAGGGCAGGAGATAATATGGTATCTGGGGCTCTTAGTAGTCTATTCTCACCTCTTACAGATGTTCTTCCAGTTTTCTTCTCCATACCTGACTCAGTGCCTCTGAGATGGTTCTCCATGGGGGTCAGCCTCCTCTCAGTGGCATCCTCTTGCATACTCTAAGTCCCAGACTTGGGAGACAGGCAGGAAGATAGCCATGAATTTGAGGCCAGACTGGGCCATATAGGCAGTGCCAGGCCAGCCAGGGTCTATATGGCAAGACCCTTTCTTTAAAAAAAAAAAAAAAAAGTAAAGGAAGGAGGGAGGGAGGAAAATAAAAGAAAGGTTGCCCTGTTTATCTGTGCTCTGTTGTTTTGATCACTTTTTTCCACATGTGACCGTAAATGTTTTCTTCCATGAAAACAGAAAGATAAACACGTGGATTTTGACCACAGTGTTTATGTGGAACAGGTTTTTCAGCACCATGTAGTTATATGATTTCTGAAAGTTTGTTTATTTTGGATTTTTTTAAAAGTCTGATTATTTTGTAGTAAAAGTCAGTATTTCAGGTTTCTACCTCCTTCCTCTAGTACATCTATCTGGAGACCAAGCCTTCAGCAAATGGGACTTTGCCAAACGCTTATATCAACTGTAGCTTCTCGTCAAAGTACAGCATTAAAGTTAGTGCCTTCCTATTATTATAGTATGGCATATTAAAGTAAACCCTTTAGCCGGGCGTGGTGGTGTACGCCTTTAATCCCAGCACTCAGGAGGCAGAGGTAGGAGGATCACTGTGAGTTCGAGGCTACCCTGAGACTACATAGTGAATTCCAGGTCAGCCTGAACTAGAGTGAGACCCTACTTAGAAAAACAAAAATAAAAAAGAAAACCTAGTAAACCCTTTAAAATAATAACCTTGTTTATTTTTACTACTAAAAGCCAATTTAAGGCAATAATAACAAACACATTTTAAAAAATATTTGTAATTTATTTATTAGAGAGTGAGAGAGAAAGGTCACGCCAGGGCCTCTTTCCACTGCAAATGAATTCCAGATGCATGCACCACTTTATGTATCTGGCTTTATGTGGGTCCTGGAAAATTGAACTTGCAAGTAAATACCTTTAACTGCTGAGCCATCTCCCGGCCCAGGAAAAGGTTTTGAGGCACTGAGGAGATGGCTCAGTGTAAAAAGCACTTATGACAAAAGTGTGAGGCCCAGCCTTGGGTAGACAAAATCTGAATTCAGATTCCCAGCACCTCATAAATACTAGGCGGGCATGGCCACCCTCCTGTAATCTCATTGTGTGGGAGGTGGAAGCTGGGTACTGGGACAAACTGACTAGCGAGACTGCGGAATCAGCAAGCTCGGGGTTCAAGTGGGAGACCTTGCCTCAGGAATAAGTAAGGTGGAGAGTGATCGAGGAAGAACCTGACATCAACCTCTGGCCTCCACACACATGTACACAACATGTGAACATGTTACACGCATGCACACACACCACACATACTCAAGAATCAAGATTGAAGTCTATCAAAGATTTTTGCTTGCTGTTTCATTTCCATTCTTCTGGAAGAGGGCCTGGTGGTTTTTAATTTGACGTTTTGCTTTTCCATTGAATATTCGAATATCTGAGCACTCAGTGCCAAGCATTTATGCTAGAATGTCTGCCCAGTGTGTGGTATGTCGCCCTGTGCATTGCAGATGAGTGGACAAGATTTTTCTTGATGAACGTAAGACTAATGAAACAAAGCAGCACCTCTTCATGCACCCTGGCATGTTGTGAGGGCTTTTTTCTAGAAATTATTGCACTCTATTTTTAGTACATTAACATTTAATTGTATTAACAAGGTTCTCAGTGGATCTGGATAATCAGTGATAAAATTCTATTAAAAATACTCAGAACTCATTACATGCATAGTTTTAGTCTAAATAAAACAAGAGGCTTAAACCTCTCATTTTATCCTTGACTGGTTATTTTCAGGTATTATATCATGCACTTGAAATTATAGAGTGGTATATTGGCTGATGTGTCTGTTCTATGGGGTGTCTGTTCCCAATCCTACCATAGAGCCAGGAAATGTCAAGGCACACAGTTTGTAGTCAGCATTTGATGTAATTCATCAGATGCCAGAATAGTCTCGTTGCAGAAGTCAAGATTTTTGCTGCATTTAAGTGCTTATTTTCTTCATATTTGGAGGGATCCTTAAACCTCACTACCCCGGAAAAGGATGTTTCAGACTGTAAGCTTTGGGAATGTCCGGGTGAGTTTAATTTGGCTTAAGGTATTCTGTTGATGCTAAATGAAATAGAAAGAGGTAGCGGGTAATAATAAAGAGTTGACATGTAATCCAGTGCAGACATTTAGAAATTAAAGCGTTTTTAATCAGGTGTCACCATCGTTGTATGAATATTAAATGACATGGTATGACTTAGCGCAGACACGTTCTGTAAGCTCTCCTCTGCTTACCCATTCACCTGTTAATGTAATCTATTATGCACAGCTGATGGATTTTGAAAATAGCAGCTGTCAACTTCTGTTAAAATCAATCAGTGGCAAGACTATGCATTAAATCCTATAGCACGTCTTGAAAATGTATTTACAATTTCACCACTAATAAGCATAACTGTCGTCTTCACTGTTGATAGTCTCAAGACGTGTTTTGACTGTAGGTATTTTATTTATGTGCTAATTTTTAAATGTAAAACTATGGCATCTTTGAGAAATCTATGCAAATACCTTGTCATACTTTTCTAAAAAATTAGTTTCGCCTAAAATTTGGAAATACTCTATATTTTTTGGTACATCTTTTTTTTTTGGAGTTAATGAACTTTTAAAATTAAAACAAAAAAACAAGTATATCAGAATTTCAGTTTCCGTGTTAGCATCTGAAAGTAGTCTCATTGGTAGGCTTGCACTCACTCCAGTGACGGCACCATTAGGGAGCCATCTGCAAACTGTTTTTGGATATTGATTATAAAGTCTGTTTTTAACCACCCAAGAATATAATTTTATTCATTCTACTTACTCCTTAATTTTTACTGAAAACGTGATAGCTGAGCTTTTCCTTGGGTTTGGTCTTATAATGGTTCTCAGCTGTGCCTGGAAGTTAAATCCCTGCTTTCTCCATTTTCGCGAGTGCAGGCCTGTCACCGCATACTTACCCAGTCAACCCTTCCGTCACAGTTTAGCCCAAGTTCAAGTCCTTCCACTTTCTCACCACCTTCTGTAGCCCCGAGGCAGAGACATTCTTGTTTGCAATCCTTTTCAGTCAGAGCTGGTGTCTGTTTTGGAATCCGACTGCATCCGGTGGTCCTCCTGTGCAGTCTGCTTTACCAGGAATTATCTGGTCAAGGGTCCTTTCCTTCCTCCCACGTAGCTGATCTGAAACTTTAGAAAGTGACCATATCCAAGCTGGATTACACTTACTACCTCAAATTAGATTTAAACTTTTTGTTTTTGCACAGAGTGATATATTGACTGGTGTGTATCCTGGGTACCTAGGATCCCACCAAGTTGCTCTGGCTAACCTGGAGCTCACTATGAGCCCAGTCTGGCCTCATACTCTGTAAGCTTCCTCCCCTAGCCTCTAGTGTGCTGGGATCACAGGCAGGAGCCACCACACCGGCTTTCAGATTAAGCGTTTTAGGCATCAACTCATACTATTGCCCTTTCTTTGATTCTTTGTCGCTAGCTCTTTTTCACAACCCTTTTGGAACATTGGAGGTGAGGAAACTATAGTAGACAAAGTATTTCCCAGCGGAGACAAGACTTCTGAGCATCTTTAAAGAGCAGTCAACTTAGCAGACAGCTTAGATTATTGCAAGCTGTGGTCAGTGTAACTGATTGTCACCTTATGGGTGGATAGAAAGTACACCTGTTATTGACAGGGACCTTAGACTATATAATCCATCCATACTTGAGAAAACTGAGGGGCGGGGGATATGTCTGAGATCAAATAAACAGTTGGAGACAAAGTTGCAACAGGGGATGCTCTATTGCCAGACTTCAGCACTTGAAAATTAGAACAGCCGATGGTACTGTGTTCCAGCACATCAACTTTACCTTCGTGTTCCTCCCAGTGCTACCGCTTCTGGTGTCATAAGAGCAAAGCTGTAGAGTCTTATTGTCCACAGTGGAGAACCCCCTTAGACTCAGTACTTCCTGGCACATCCCAGCAATCTGATTGGTGTTGTTAAGTGCTATATATACACTGCTTTAACAACTGCCTACCACATACAGTGACAGAACTTAAAGATGGGTCTCTTTATGAGCTGTAAGTCTAGCCTTTATGTTAGACAGTCAGACACTTTATCTGTGTTGTGCTCTTCTACTTTTAAATATGAATTAAGTTGAACTAATAGTTTTTGTGATTATAAAAGTCTTGTAATTGCTTTTTCGCAGTGAGAGTGTCCAGTGTTGCATTTTAGTGTCCTCCATCCTGTTTTTTGACTTCTAGCACTGGATAAAAATAATGAAAGCAATTTGCTTAATCCTAGCTTGCTTTGTAATGAAATTAAAATAAAGATTTTAGACCTCTTCCTAATGAACATATACTACTTTACCTGAAGGTAGTTTAATGTAGTACCTATAAAATACTCCAATTAAGTCTTATATCTTTAAACGCAATATTTCCAAAGTGTTACTGAATAATGATTATCATTATAATAACTAGGAAGGACTGTAGCCAGAATCTATTTTTATTGTTATTCTCCAAGCAGGTATTTACCACATAGGACTCGAGGAAAGCATATTCACACAGAAATTTCCAAGCCATAGTCTAGTGGGTCCCAAGAATAGAAGTGGGGAGACATGCCATGAGCACTTCAGGCATACAGCAAAGCTTTGGGGATCTTGCTTGTTGTGTTGGGCACAAGCCGTTTTCTTTTGTTTTCAGCATTAGAATTAGATTGTGCTTTATTCTATGGCCAGTGTTTTCTGCCATATTTCGGAACACCTAGTTACGTGAGGCATTGTGTTTTTATTACACTTGATGTTTTTATATTGACAGTTTACATTTCCATGCCTGCCATTAACATTTGCTGAATGCTTCCTTACATGCTAGGCAGCTGTAGTATTCTGTGAACCAAATTATTTCATCCTCCTCTGAACTCTGCTGAGGTAGGTTCAGTGATTACCTGCATCATTCTGATGGCCTTTGTCATCAGTCAGTTGCTGAGCATCCTGTCCGTTAGTGTCTGGCTCGTGTGTGCTGTCCATCAGGTTCCTCTGATCTTACCGCACCATGTGTTTAGGCTTCCTAACAATGGCATGTCTGACTTACTTTCTTTGATGACAGAGGCAGAGGAGTAGATAGAGTTGGAAGACTGGAGCCAGAGGCCTGCGTGGGCTTGAACTAAAACTCAGGGTGCCGGTCAGAGAGTATTTGGGGCAGAAAAAGGCAGAGACTTTTTGCACTATAGGAACATTTAGTTTAGCTTCTGTCTGAACTATTATTGGATCATTAGTCCCAACCTATGAGCTTCTAACTTCATGGTCTATATGTTTCATGTAATGTTTTCATAAATTCTTTTGTTTCCACAGAAACTCAAACAGAAGAATCAACAGCTGAAGCAAATTATGGATCAATTACGAAATCTCATCTGGGACATAAATGCCATGTTGGCAATGAGGAACTAAACTGATATTTAAATTTTCTGCTCGGCAAATGTTACAACATTAGATTTTTTTCCCCTTTGAAAAAGATTACTTTTCAGTTTTTATTTTAATCACTAGTACTAAAGTTTCTGTTTTCACTTGAAAGTATACATTAAGTGGTGTTTTTTAATGATACTGATTCTAGGAAAGATTACTGTAATAAACTTTGATGGGGTTTAAGTTTTTGTTAATCTATAATTGCTTTTTAAAAGCAAAATAAAGTCTTGTAAATAATTTTTTAAATTTTATCAGTTGTTTTGCATATTTCATGTAACCCTTTTAGAAAAAAATTAAAGTTTAAGTATTTCTGCAAATTAAAAATATCAGCTACAGGGGCTGGAGAAATGGCTAAGTGGTTAAGGCACTTGTATGCAAATCCTAGTGACCCAGATCCGATTCCCCAGTACCCACATAAAGCCAGATGCACAAAATGGCACATGCATCTGGAGTTGGTTTACAGTAGCTGGAGATCATGGCATGCTCATTCTCTGTCTCTACTTGCAAATAAATAAAATACCTTTTAAAATGTCATGTTGGAGAGATGCTTAGCAGTTAAGGCACCTGCCTGCAAAGCCTAAGGATCTAGGTTCAGTTCCCCAGTACCCATGTTAGCTAGATGTACATTGTGGTGCATGTGTCTGAAGTTCATTTGCAGTGGCTAGAGGCCCTGGCGTGCCCATTCTCTCCCCCCCCCAACTCCCCCCCCCCTCTCTCTCTCTCTCTGTCTCACTCACACACACACACACACACACACACACAAAATTAAAATTAAAAATGTCAACTACAGTCTGTGACATAAACTAATTAAAATTAAAAATATATGTTACCTGCTCCAGCTCAGTTTTTAAATTTTAGTTTCATTCTCAAACCAGATAAAATGCGAAAGTAGTTTGTTGCTTTGAAGATTACTTTGACATGTTCTTCGCTTGTTTGGTCCGAATTGAAGTGAGGTCTCTAAAAAAGAAAGGGTGGGGGCTAGAGAGATGGTGTAGCGGTTAAGGTGTTTGCCTACAAAGCCAAAGGGTCCCGGTTTGATTCTCCAGGACCCACATAAGCCAGATGCACAAGGAGGCACATGCACCTGGAGTTTGTTTGCAGTCACTGGAGGCCCTGGCATGACTATTCTCTCTCTCTAATAATTAAATAAATAAAAATTTTAAAAAGAACAAAAGAAAAAACCAGCACTCAGGAGGCAGAGGTAGGAGGATCACCAAGAGTTCAAGGCCACCCTGAGACTAATGAATTCCAGGTCAGCCTGGGCTAGAGTGAGACCCTACCCAGAAAGCCAAAAAAAAAAAAAAAAAAAAAAAAAAAAGAAGAAGAAGAAGAAAAGGGGGCTGGAGAGTTGGCTTAGCGGTTAAGGGGCTTGCTTTCAAAGCCAAAGGACCCAGCTTCAACTTCCCAGGACCCACGTAAGCCAGATGGGAGTTCATTTGCAACAGCTGGAGTCCCTGGCATGCCCATACTCTCTCTATCTGCCTCTTTCTCTCTCAAATAAATAAAAATAATAAAAGAGAAAAAGGTGATTTGAAGAAGGCACAAATTAAGATCAAAATTGTGAGCTTATCTGCTCCCTGCTGTAGGCCACATAGCAGTCACCTTGCCTGCTAGATAAACCCTAATCTTGAGTGTATGTATTTTGGAAATGGTATTTTTTAAAACTCTCATGTAATGGAAGAATTTTTGAGATAGGTGTGGTATGTCTGCTGTTTAAGTATTATGTGTGGGCAAGTGGCATATGCACATGTATGCAGATGCTGACGCCTCATGCACACGTGGATGGAGGCCAGAAGAGGGTGTTGAGTGTTCTATCATTATTCCACTTTATTTCTATGAGATAGAATCTCATTGAACCTGAAGCTTGCCTCTGTGTGTGTGTGTGTGTGTGTGTGTGTGTGTGTGTGCGTGCACGCATGCTTAGCCATGCCCAGCATTTTACATGGGTGAGCCATCTCCCCAAACCCTAGAAGCCGTTAATTTTTAAGTTTTAACTTAGATTATTCTATAGGGCAAGTGTTTTTTCAGTCTCCAGTCCTTTACAGAAGACATCTGCCCATGGTAACTGAACTTTTGCAGCCTGATTCACAAATACCTGTCTATCGTGAATTGACCCTGTGAAAATACTGGATAAAGGTTTTCTGGATGGTTACCCAACAAACTGGTGACTAGCTTCCTCTGGGGAGAGGAATAGGGTGCTTGGCGATCAGAGCTCTGAGACGTTGGTTTGCCTCTGTAAATGTGTTTCTCCTTGGGAATTTTATAGCATGTGCAAATAATTGTCCAATCAAAACTAGTCTGATCATCTCATTTTTTGGCTTACTCATAAAATCTTTAATTTTCATTAACCTTCATCCCACCCTCGCCTGTATCTCTTCCCCTGACCCTACTTAATCCATTCCAGCCCCGGTATTCTGCCCTTCTTACATATCTACCCAACCTTCCCCTTCAGCCCTCCCCTCCCTCCCTTATGGCCCCTTTCTAGCTTCCTGGCCTCTACTACTGACTCCTACTCCATCTTGCATATAAATCTAAAACTTTGAAGCTAGGAGCTGCATATACGAGAGACTATGTGGCATTATGGATGATAAGAATGCAAGAAGATAAGCCAAACTATGCAGATGCCTGTATACTCTTAGGTTTACATTTGTTGAAGCAGGTCTAGCGGGCCTAGTGTGGGTGGGATGGAGTGTTGATGGCCCGCAGGGAAAACTGCAGTTTCAGGGCAGAAGTGAATGCATGTGAAGCCTTGGCACGCAGAAGAATGAAGACCAAAGTTCTAGCTTGCCACTGCGCTCCACAGGACCTAAGTACAACAGGGTTTATAAGGACATGCCAGGCTTCCCCAGGTTCCATAACACGACATAGTCTTTGCATGGGCGTTGTGAATTTAGTGTACTGTTGAAACACTTGTGAATGCAGTGTTTTTCTAGACAACTTGTATAACAACAACAACAAAAAAAAAATGTTTTGACCTAAAGTTTTGGTGTTTTAAATATCACACTCAGCTCTCAGATCATTCCAAGTGCCACAAACCTAGCTCTTGGAGGGAATGTGGAAATTGCATCTTTTCAAGCCTCAAATAGAAAATAGTTCTATGTTGGAGCAAAAATCAATGTGGCTGTACTGCTGCAGAGCTGTAAGTCCAAGTTCTCAGAAGCTGTGTTCACTCTCGTAACTGAGGCCATTTTACCCAGTCACTCAGGTTTACGTGTGACCAATTGTGAGCGTGCTAAGGGTTATGCAACATAGAGCCCATGAATTCTCAAATTTCAACTTTTTCCTTGAGAAAGTATGCCAACATGTTGAAGAGCAAAGAAAGTTAAATTCACTGTAATAACGTGCTTTTGGGCTGGACAGGTTAATCTGTTTCTCATCTGTACAATGATGTGTCACACTAGTTGGTATACTGTAGGTTAGAATTTTTGGTTGCTTGCAAAGTTTACAAGCTTAATTCAAAACAGACTCAGCCCACATGAAGGATGTATTAGTTTCTATGAGAGGGGGGATGCTGGAGAAGAGCCCACAGATTCAAAGACAATGTGGGAACCAAAGCTTCAGGAATTGGAGCCCAAATTTGATTTTTTTTGTGTGTGTATTTCACTTTTTGTTTTCTGACATGTTTGTAGATATATTACACTTGATCATATGTGCCCCACATTCACTGTACTTCAAGTGTCTGTCCCACAAAAGAGAATGACACCCCTTCCCCAGAAACCTTTAGCTGTCCTTAACTCATTAGGCAGGGGAGTGGTCATCCAAGCCCCTCCCCAATCCATTAACAGAGTGAGGACTGGCCCCATCATGTGCCTGCATATGCAGGTGGCCACAGCTGGTGTGAGTTCATGTCTGGATACCAGAGTTCCACAGATGTCTTTCTCACCATCCAGATCTTACATTCTTTCTGTCCCACCTTCTCTGTTGTTCCGAGCCCTGGAACGGATTGCGTGTGTCTCATTTAGGGCCAAGCACTCATCAGTCACTTCTTCTCAGCACGTGAGCAGGTATGACTATGTTTCTCTGCATTGACTGCCTCCCACAGCCAAAAAGAAAGCTTTGCTGCTCAGTACTGGGATCAGAACTGATCTGTGGATATAACGATAGATATTTAGGTGATGCCTTCAAGACTTTCCACCTCGAATTTCTCTGTTCCAAAGAAGATAACCTTTGTCCAAGTGGTTGGGAAGATGACCTTCCTGTCTTTTCTTGGCATCTTTTCTGTATCCTGATCACAGCGGTTGCACTATTTATCTAACTCTAAATAGAGAAATCCCACAACAGATTAAAAACTGTGGGCAGTATAACCAACCAGTGGATTTGTTGTATAAATGGGTCCTATAGTTGGACTAAACCAAGTTACAAATCTGTGGCCAAGACTTGGGTTAGGTTTTATAGAATAGCTTACTGTCCAGGACACATATAATAGAAGAGAGGGCCAATCAGGAATGTTGTGAAGGAAAATAAGCAGTGGTAACCACAGCCGATTAATGGTCTTCATTCATTATAATACCATCTCAGATACCAGTTACCCAACCTTCTAAAGCCCCCAGAACATTTACAGAAAACCAAATGCTACTATGGAAAATGACTAGTCTTAATTTTTCTTTTAGTTTCTGAATTTTGGGCTTCTGTGCTGGCATTTCTCTTTGCAGCTGTTGCTTTTGCAGCTGTTCCCATGCACTGCAGTGAGGACTTGTCAGTTCTTGCCTGGGCTGGGTTAAAGCACATAGAAGAGAGCCAAGAAAAAGTGAGAGTTGCAGCATTCTGGTAAGGGCATTATCTTTAAAATGACTTGGCACCCTGTGGCCTTGATCATTCAGACATTAGATCCCTTGGCACTGTTAAAAGCCAAAATGTGTTAATTTGACATTTTGATATAGTTCCAGCTTGAGTGATTCATTTTCTTTCCCTAAATTCCCACTGAAACTTAGGCTAGATGGGAGATTTTCAGACCTAAACTGAAATGTGTGCTTGTCCTAAAGCCTCAAAGTGTTGATTTTCCTAAGCACTCCTAAATTTGTCTAACATAACTGGATGCCTTAAATTTTTGTCTAATCCTTTAAAACACTCAGACATCAAGAACCACTTTTTAAAAAGCATATATTGAAAGTACTCAGTGCTCAGTGTAGGGTATTTTTTAACATGATAATATTGAACTATTGCACCATTTTTTTGACTGAAGAATTATTAGATAATTTAATATTTTTCAAATTTTCACTTTTACAAAGAATTAACATTGTGTACTGATACAATAAATTCATGGATTTAGGCCCCCCAAAATGTTAACTATGTAATCCTCATCCAAATTACTAGAAAATTATCAAAGATAGGTAATGCCTATATCTTCTGTGTCCTTTATGATGTATATTAATCATGTGACACTGGAACATGAGGCCAGAAAGGGTGGAATGCTCTTTGTTAGAATTATGGGAAAAGGGCGTGGCAGCGCATGCCTTTGATCCCAGCATTTGGGAGGCAAAGGTAAGAGGATTGAGTGAGTTCAAGGCTAGCCTGAGAATACATAGTGAATTCCAGGTCAGTCTGGGCTATAGTGAGACCATGCCTCGAAAAGAAAAAAAAAAAAAAAGAATTACGGGAACCTGTTTCAACATTGTGAGTTATCTTTTTGAGGAAGTATCTCTTCAACTTTGGCATGTAGAAGAATCACTTGGGGTGCGTGTGTTTAATGCATACTTTCAGTTTACCACGGAAGCACTGAATCAGAAACTCTAAGGTGGAGGTCTCAAAATCTGCACATTTAACAAGTTTTCCATGTAATCTGCCAAAGCACTGAAAATCATTCTAACCAGTTTACTGAGAAGATGAAAAGGTTCAAAAGTAGTAGTGGTGATAAAGAAATATGGTCAGCCATACTTAGAATTCTGGTCTTCTGAGTATTTACAAGTTATATTCTATATCAGCTGTTTTCAGCCTCAGCTACACCTTAGAATCCACTGGGGAAATGTCAAAATTCCTCATGCCAAAGCCACTTCTCAGACCAATTAAGCCAGAATTCTGAGTGGGATCCAGACTTAACAGACTTTAAATTTACTCAGGTGATTGTCATAGGAAGCTCAGTAAGAGCCTTCAGTCTCTTCAGATTTACAGACGTGAAAAGAATCTTGAAGGGTGTTTTCTCTAGTAGTAGTTCTAAGTATTTGGAACAAAGAATTTCAAGATGACAGAAACCTGTAACTCACCTATACATACAAATGTATTTTTTGTTTTGTTTGTTTTTTTCAAAGTAGGGTCTCATTGTAGCTCAGGTTGACCTGGAGCTCACTGTAGTCCAGGCTAGCCTCAAACTCACAGCAGTCCTCCCACTTCTGCCTCCCAAGTGCTGGGATTAAAGGTGTGTGAAACCACACCTGGCTACAGATGTCTTTTGTCATCCCTACACTACCAATGGAGATAAAGGGTAATGCCATACCATTAGCAACCTTTTCAGGCAAAAGGAACAAGGGAGACTTCACATGGTTGTCTACAAGTCAGAATGCTCACACTCATTGCAAGTGTCAAGTGAGGTCAAAAGAATGCCTACTTTTCTCTTTGCTCCAGTTCCATGCTGAACAGAGCCACAACTTGTTTTAGACAGATAAGATGACTCAAACAGATTGAAAATGTACTTGTCTGACCATCATTTATAACAAACTCCAGGCAACAGGCCAGGAACTGCATACATAGATGAGAATTACAAAGATATAGAAAGCAAGCTAAAAAGAGTTCTTCATGCACATGGGCTCTAGAACCAACGGATGCTCACTTTGGCAGCACATATACTAAAATTGGAATGATTCAGAGACGATAAGCATGGCCCCTACACAAGGATGGCATGGAAATTTGTGAAGCATTATATGGGTATGTGTGTGTGTGTGTATAAATATATATGTATAAACACACACACACACACACACACACACACACACATTCAAGGTCTTCTGCCCAGGGAGTATAGCTCACAAAATGTCACTGGTTAAAAAGTTATTGCTAAATATGCCTGAACCTGGAACAATCTAACTTTGGGTAAAGACAATAGAAAGCAATGCTATAAAAATGTTCAGCTCCGGAAGACGAGAGAGTAGTAGCAGCTTTAATTGCAATAAGGTGAGGGAAATCGGTTTCCAAACAGCTTTGAGAGGGAGGAAGAAAGTGATTTGTGTAAGCACAGTACCTCAAATCTGCAGATGGCAAAGCTAACAAATAAATCAATTAAAGAATGCAAAGTGTGAACAGAAACATAAATGTGAATTAAAACCATACAAACTTGAAGTTATATATGAAGTAAGTATTTTAACCACCAGCACTAAAATTTTAAATTGAATTCTCTGATGAAACAGAAAGCTGATATAATTGCCTGCGTAAAGAGTGGTTTGAGAATTACAGCTGGTGGGATGAAAAAAAAAATGTGTCTCTGTGTTTTGAATAGACAGTAAAAGCATGACAGATGAACAGAGCACTCTTGCCAAGATGCCAACAGCAGTCCAGGTGAGGAATAACTAAGGCATAGTGCAGTCTCCATGGCAGAAGGAGAATGAGGTACCAGCAGGCTTTTCTCCCATTGATGACCATCTTCATGGATTCCTGCAGGTGACTTGATATTTTCAGTCCATGCAGATTTGTAGCTATGTGTGGACCCACTAAGTTCGAAGAACTTGGGGTGTTTCCTGGATTCATTAGCCTTTAAGAGATTTTGTAATGAGCCAGGTATGGTGGCACACACCTTTAATCACAGCGCTCAGGAGTTGGAGGATCACTGTGAGTTTGTGGTCAGCCTGAGACTACATAGTGAATTCCTTGTCAGCCTGGGCTAGAGCAAGTCCTTACCTCAAAAAACAAAAACAACAATAACAAAAAAAGATTTTTGTAAAGTTTTGTACTAGTAGTGGGTTATTTCTTTCGTTTAATCATTTATTTATGCATTGGCAAGCAGAGGGAGGAGGGGAGGGAGAGAGAGAATAATGAGCATGCCAAGATCTCTTGCCACTGCACAGATTCTAGATGCATGCACCACCATATGCACTTTGCGCATATGGCTTTACATGGGTACCAGGGAATGGAACCCAGGCTATCAGGCTTTGCAAGCAAGAGCCTTTAACCACTGAACCATCGCTCCAGCCCTGGGTTGTTTCTTTACTGGTTTGCAAGAATTTCTGTACTGTGGGGGCTAAGACGTGGGCTGGAATAGGTCTAACCTCTTTCAGAGCATGGAGAACAATGTCCTCTTGGCTCAGAGGTGTCACCTCCCACACACACATAGCAGAACCCTGAAGAGTAGGCATGAGGGTGGTCCCTGAGAACTACAAATCTGAATCTCACAGTGGCTGCTTACCAGCTGTGTTCTCTGGAGCAAATTTGTCCACCTACTATGCCTCAACTTTTCTCTTCTGTAAAAGGGACAAATGCTAGGTTCTCCCATAGGTTTTAATTTTGACCATTTCTGAAGAAAGCTTGCACTTACAAGAGCTAAATGCATAACATCTACCAGTGCTTGACTCCATCACTTGCAAGGATGAAATGAGACAAGGTGTTGTATGGGTGTTTCTTCCAGATTAGGGGAGGGAGCTAATTAGGCTCGTGAGACTATAAACCTGGATACTTGGAGGCTCAGAAAACTTAGAAGGCTCACCAGGCCCCACCCCAAAGTTAAGCAAATATGGATAGCTGCTGGGGTACAGGAGACTCTTCAGTGGTTCAGGTGCCTGCAGATTGCACAGGGGACTCCAGTGATGGGGCTTTAGTTAGGCATCACTGGTGCTGGGGAGGGCTTCTCTCTGAGGCAGGTGCTCAAGTATCAATCCCGCATGCTCCTGTAAATAACCTCTCACCCATCTCCTAAAAGCATATCCAGTAAAATCACAGGTTCATCAACCTGGGTGTAGATGAAATTATTTCTTTCATCTGTCGTTGCCCTCTCATAGGTGAATATAAATATGCCCACCAAGAAATGTCAGGAGCCATAAGAAGGGCTTGGCATCATGCCGTCACAGAGAAGGACCTACACATGCCAGATACCATTATTCGTACCTGCATACAAACAACAGACCTTGAAAAACTAAATCGATGCTCACTCACTTCCCTCTCCTGACAGTCCAGCCCTCCATCTACCGGCCGTGGGGGAGTAATCAGAGTCCTCACACTCACCACAGAGCTGGAAAAACTCAGATACTGCCACTTCCCTTCAGGAAAATCCTGACTCTACCCCAAGTTTATTTTTTAGTTTATTTTAAAGACAGAGAGTATGGGCATGACAGGGCCTCCAGCCTCTGCAAACAAACTCCAGATGCACGCACCACCTTGTGCATCTGCCTTATGTGGGTCCTGGGGAATCAAACTTGGGGTCCTTTGGATTGATTTGCAGGCAAGCGCCATAACCACTAAGCCATTTCTTCAGCCCTACCCCAAGTTTTGATTCTACCTGTTTTATTCTGTCACTTTTGTCTAGGCAGCCACCAACTCTTACTCCAGCTGTGTTTTCTAGATGCTAACATCCCTTACACACATCCAGGAAATACATTGGCTGCCTTGTAGGATACTCACTTCAACTTCCATGTTGGCGTGCCCAATATTGGCTGGCTCTCTTCCTCAACCTAATTCTTTGTCTCCTCTTCCCTGTCTGCAAAAAACCTTAATGATCACTAAAGGCTGATTTCAAACCCAACTACGGCCCTTGAGATTATTACATAATGATTTTGACACTCCCTGAACTCTGAAAGCTCATGGCTCAGTAAGGATCTCCAGCTCTCTACTCTCCTGTGCTCTGTGCGCCAGGTTCGTGTGTGCGTGCGTGCATGTGCGTGTGCATGTGTGTGTGTGTGTGTGTGTGTGTGTGCCTTGTCTGTCCAGGTAGACACAAAGCTCCCCAGAATCAGGATAACTGATTCTAAATCTCTCAGCAATATTCAATTAAACATGGTTGTATTTTCTTGAATCAAGTTTCCCTTTTCTTTCCAAGTTCCCCACTTCGGAAATCATCTTTCTTTATTTTATTCATTGTCTCAAGCAGGTAGTTCTTTGCTAAATCACATTGGACATAATAAATAGTATTTTGAAGTAAAAATAAATAAAGTATTGATGAATAAATTTATGTATCAATGAATAAACTGTTCATTAATTAGGTCCCCATACACACATATTATTTGGTGTCCATACACAAGGAAGACAAACTTAGCCTCAGAATAAGCTTCTGTAGCATAAAATCAGGAGAAATTCAAACTCAGATATTGAAGATCCAACCATGAAGAAACTGTGCAGAATAATATTTCATATATATTAAGTTGTGAAAATAATCACATTAAATAGACACATTCTTACCGCTTTTTTAAAAGCTCTATAACCTGAAGAAAAGAACCAAAAGCAAGAAATAATTTTTTCCTTTGGAGAAGCAGTCATAGAGAATGAACATAACTGGACTTTGCATGCTAGGCCCTGTCTTATGTTTAATAACAGTTAATCATACAGCATCCTACAACAGGAACTGTTATTGTTCATGCTATAAGGAAATGGAAGCCCACAAAGGTCAAACCACTCACCCAAGGCCTCATTGCTGGAAAATTGCTCACTGGGTTCACATCTTCATTAGTCTGGTTTCAGAAGCCCAGTTTTAACCAGCATATCAACCACATGAGTCAAAAATGTTATAGCATGCTGATAGATATGGCAATACCTCCAGATGATTTAGACTCTTCAGACCTAGAACCCCGTCCTAGCTCCCTAGCAGTCAGCTGAACACCTGCCCTAAAGTAAACAAACAAACAAATCCAATGTCCACATAGAATTAGCCTGGTGCACAGGGCTGGAGAGATAGCTTAGTGGTTAAGGCATTTGCCAGCAAAGCCAAAAGAAAGGACCCAGGTTCGATTCCCCAGTACCCATGTAAGCCAGATGTGCAAGGTGGCACATGCATCTGGAGTTCATTTACAATGGCTGGGGGCCCTGGCATGCCATTCTCTCTCTTTCTTCCTCTTTCTCTCTCTCTTTCAAATAAATAAATAAAAATAATCTTTCATAATAATAAAAAAAAAAGAATTAGCCTGGTTCATAGGGAGAGTTTGGTAGATGGTAAGAATTCCTCCTCACACCACCACAACCATGTCCCTTACCATGTAGCTGGTTGGCTACCATCGCTTAAGAGCTGGGTCTTCCCAGGGCTTACAGGTGCTACCTTGGTTTCTTTCTTAAGGTCTTTTCTCACCAAGGGGCAATTAGAACAATTTGTCATAGTTTTTCCTTCCTCAAGGTTGGAAAGAACTTTTTGACCAGATCATGGAAAAGGAATGGGGCATCATATCTGAAAACAGCTAGCATTCTCTCCCTTTATATTGCCTACCCTTGGGGGCCCTTTGCGCTTTCTTTCCTTTATCTATTTTCCTTTCCCCTGGTCATGTACTTGCTCAGAAACCACCTGTCCAACCCAAAGACAACTGCAAATCAAAGCAATGCTTGCGGAGTGGGCACTTCACCATGTGAGGCTTGTTACGTACAAATTCAGGAAAATCTGGGCACAGAGAACTCTCAGCAGGGTTTGAAATGCTCTCAGAAACCAGGTTTGGTAACAGCAAAAAGCTGCTGGTTGCACTTTCTTGGAGGGGGCCGTTGCCTTCTACAGAAGGGCAGAGCTTTCCACGGGGCACACTGATGACGCATGCCTGCGTGGCGGAAAAGGACAGGTGATCCATCGTGGTGTTACTAGCCACACATCCTTGCAAGTGGATGAAGCAGCCTGAACATCAACAAGAAGACAATATCTCCTGGCTCAATGACATTTTCTCATACATAATAGACATTGAATAGCATTTACCGAATGAATGAGTGGCCCAAGGGAGATTATACGGTATATGAAGAAAAGATAAAATGTGTTGACCTCTGCAATACATGGTTTATATATATATATATTTTTTAAATTTTTCGAGGTAGAGTCTCACTCTAGCCCAGGCTGTCCTGGAATTCACTCTGTATTCTCAGGCTGGACTCAAACTCACGGTGATCCTCTTACCTCTGCCTCCTGAGTGCTGGGATTAAAGGCGTGTGCCACCACGCCCGGCTGGTTTATATCTTTTACCTCACCTCATCTTTACAAGACACTGTTATTGAGTTGAGTAGTAGTTTTTTTTTTTTTTTTTCCCCACCCAAGGTAGGGTCTCGCTTAAGCTCAGAGCTGACCTGAAATTCACGTATGTAGTCTCAGGGTGGCCTCGAACTCATGGCGATCCTCCTACCTCTGCCTCCCGAGTGCTGGGATTAAAGGCATGCGCCACCAAGCCCAGCTTGAGTATGTTTTTATTAAAACCTTCATTTTACAAATGAGGAAGCTGAGGTTAAATAATTTGGCCTTGGGACACGTAGCTAGTAGGTTACAGGAGAAAGATTCAAATTCAGGTCACTATCATTGTAAATACTATGGTCATATATATTTTATTCCACTCTTGAAGGAGTGCTTTGGCTTAAATAGATATATCCCAGAAAGATCTGGAAAGTGAATATAATCAGGAAAGATATTTTCCAAGCAACATTTTGGTTCTCAGGGTGGTATGATGTCACAGTTACATGGTGTCATTCTGCACAGCCAATGTGGATGTGTGTGCCTGCCGGGGCTTCCTTCCTCAGCATCTTGCCTAGTTCAGCAATAGCTTATGCTTAACCAGCCAAATCTTACCAAAGACTGAGCTCTCTGAATCTTGAAGTGTAATGTATTGTGATGGGAGGGGAGTAGGTAAAAGAGGAATTTGTAACTTGTCAGTTCTGTCCCCTTGAGAATTTCCCAGAAAGGAAGGGCCATTTGAACACCTTGTGGAAAAAGAAGAAGGACACTGGGTACTTTACCCAGCAATTCAGCAGCAAATACTGGGCAGCTCTCTCCCCCGCTAGAACTGGAAGAGACCAGTGGCTTTTGAATTCCACTTGGAGACTGAGAGAAGGCTGTGAGGGCTATTGTTGTCCTGACAATGGAGGATGATTTTCATACACAAGTTGATTGCTTTCTAAGCCGCAGAAAAGATAAAGCAGATTTCAACAACTACCCAGTACTCTGATAGCAGCTACTTCTGAATGGACAAAGACAGGGGAAACAAAGTCGAGGCAGCTTTGCCAGCCAGCTCGTCCCTCCATCTGGGAGCACAATGAGACTCGTGGCATTTTCATATTGGATCAATGGACATCCTTCCAAAGTTCTGGCAGCTCGTGGGCTGCTGCAACTTATACAAACTTGGAGGATGTGGCTATAAAAACAGGATAATGAGGCTTAAACCAATCTAGACAGAAGTGGAGAGAGCTAAATGGATAGATCATGTAAGTAAGCAGCAGGTTTCCTGATCTTTTAAACTCTACTGTGATAAACCTGCCTTTCCTAGAGAACAGGGACATAGCTCCCCAGAAAACCTCAGAAAGAATAGTAGGAAAAAGGACACATAAATGAAAGTATGCTTAATACCTACCTGATAGTTATATGTATATTTATATACTTATATGCCACAGGCTAAAGCAAAAATGTCATTGTACCATGTGTTCATTCTCTGTTATAGATGGTTTCTACTCTTGATGTTGCTTCACATCTGACTACTATGTACCAAATGCAGACAGACTGGTGATACAATAGATGCCAAATGCATCGATCATAGAACCTGTTGTGCAGCTGTTTCCTTCCACGTGAGCCACTTCCTCCTGGGGAAAGGCTCAAGAAGATGGAAGAAATAAAACCCACAAGTGTCAGGAAGCTCCTGAAACTTACAAGGTTCAAAACTCGCCTCCACCAGGTGATACAAACAGTAACAATTGCTGGGGTTTGGGAATCTTACCTGTCTAGCTACCTGCAAGTTGTGCACGAAGCAACAGAGCTCTAGGAATGCGGCTTCCATGAGTAATCACCCATGCTAGCGTCAGTGTTCAGGTAATGCAGTGGCCTCTGCGTCACCCATACTCCCGTTAGGAACCTCTGTACTCCCTGTGAGTGACCTCAATAAACTCATTGATTCCCCAGTGAGCTAGACTTGGGTGAAATTATTTCTTTGCTCTAACTTTGGTACCCTATCTAGGGTGAAGAGACGTTTGCTCATGTCTCTATAGAAAAAATTACGCACTATCCATCATATCAAATCATTAATTACCTCTTGTAGCAGTTATCTCCTTATTGCTGGTCAAAACACCCAACCAGAATGGCTTATGGGAAGAAAAGACTTAATTTAGCCTTAGAGTTTTGAGGGAGATTTTCCACATAGCAAAGTAGGCAGATGGAGCATAATCTCTCCACACAGAGCGGGTCGGAAGTGATCTGAGTGAGCTAGCTCTGAACACCCAGAGGGCTGGGATAATCCCACCCCAAGCGATATACTTCCTCCCACAAGGTTTCACCTCCCAAGGGCTCCTCCAGCCAGGGATGATGTGGGAAGCTTAATCATAAACACCTGAGGCTAAGTGTGTACATTTCGTATTCAAACCACCAGACCCCTAATTCTCAGGTGATATTAGCCTCACATTTTAGATGAGAGAGCTTGGGCTCTGAGAGATTCCATGACTTGTGTACTAATGAGTGTGCTTTTCACTGTAGGTAACAGTGGGTAAAACAAAATCACTTCGTGTTATTGAAAAATAAGTCTGGAAGTCTAGGTCTCAAGGTTGGATCAGCAGCATAGCTGTAATATCAAGGATCAGGGCTCAATCCAGCCTTCCCTCCATGGCATGTTGACTGGTCCCCTATTGACTTTCTGTCTCAAGGTTTATGAAGCCTATAGCAGTCCCAGGTATCAATTATTTGTACCATAAGGACCATGGGCAAGATAGAAGTTTTCTCTTGCTGTAATTTACTTTTCTGTTATGAAAGAAAAATGTATCCAGGGGCCCTATAGACAAACCTTAACATTAGACTATTATACTAATTATGTACATTAAATATAATTTGACAAACATAGACTACTTAGCTATCTAAAGCCTAGGGATGTTAAATAGGTGGACATAATATCCACTGTTATCAAAAATTGCTATACCTGGAAGAAAAGGCAAAGAAAGGAAGGGATGGAAGAGAAGTTAAAGGTAGGAGAGGAGTTGCAGTGTGATGTCTGACATACACTCCAAGGACAGAGGTTGACAGAACTGGGTGTCGTCTCAAACAACATGTATGTTCGTCTCACGCCCTGAGGCAGAAGCACGGAAACTCTTCTTCTGGTCACTGTGTATCCCACAACACTTAATATCAGTGCTATCTACTATTGTAAAGACAAGGTGAGATTTGTTATCATTTCCAAAGCTGGCTTTCTTAACTCTCAACAGTGCGTCCTAAACCTTCAACGTTTTGCGAACCTTAGCATGGTACATTTCAAAAAGTGTTGTAGTTACCTTCATGTTGCTAGGACAAAACACCTGACCACAAGCAGCTGATGGAAGGAAAGGCTTATTTCGTCTTACAGTTTTGAGGGGAAGCTTTATGGTGGCTTGGTTGAACAGAGGCTGGACATCACCGTCTTGCCAAGACAGGTAGAAAAGAGCAGAAGAAGGTGAGCCAAGCCAGCACTGGCAAAACGGGGGCTAATAAGCCTCATGGTCTGCCTCCAGTGACACACTTCTTCCAACAAGGCTCTACCTCCCAAATTGCCATAAGCTGGGGACCAACCTTTGTAAGCATGTGAGTTTATGAGGGACATCTGGTTCAAGCCACCACAAAGAGCCACATCAAGCAGACATCCCAACTTCAGAGAATGTCTCTAATCCTCCTACAGGTGATGTCGTTTCTATAGACAATAAATTTATCATGCCCATGATGGGCAATTGATTTATCTTGTCTATAATCATTTCTAATAAAGCAGACTGTACAGTCAGGTTTTGTTAATGTTCCCTAATCCAAGTCACCCACATAAGCAGTGAATTGACCTTTGATTTTGGGCTCTAAGCTAAAGTCTCCTCAACGTCAGTAACTCTGTCCCTGGAGACATCGTTGAGTCGATTGGGCAAAAGCCAGGACAGTTTTTCCCAGCATCTGGAGGATCTGTTTCCATGTCCTCTGGTACTAGATAAGGTACTTCTTTTTAGATCCTTATACTGTAGGTTTTGTGGCTTGAGTTGGGGAAAAGAAGGAAAAGAAGTAAAGGAAATCAACTTACTTTGAGTATAAACGGAGGTTCTCAAAGTGTGGTCCATACACTGGTATCCTGTGCCTCACAGCAAGCATGTTAGAGGTACCAACTCTCAGACCCTATCCCGGAACATTATAAACAAAGGTAAGTTTTTTTGTTTGTTTGTTTGTTTTTAATCCCATAAGGAATCCTATGGCATTGAACCTGGAGAAACCCATCCCAGGTCTGGAAACTGACTCAATATATAGACAGAACTTTTTTTTAAACAAGTCCAATCTGGCTATGTGCTCTATTGTTCTAAGTCTTGGTATACACATCTGGTAGTTGTAAAAAAAAAAAAATGTACTCCTTTGCAGAATGCCGGCATTGTTGTCTGCTCCTTTATTGCCCTCTGAGTGTGCCTTGTCAAGGGCTCCTCTGTGGGACTGCACCAGCTGGCACAGGCTCTGGGGGGACCGTTCTGTATAGCTCTTCCAACCTCCACACTGAAATAGGAGCCTCTGTAAATCAGAGCATTGTTCCCCCTCAGAACTGGCTTACTTGGGTAACCTAGTCTAAGTCAGGCATGCTGGCTCCCCGACAGAATATCTTTGCACAAGTATCCTAATCTATTATCACTTCCAACACACTAATTCTTCTTGTAACAGACACAAAGTGTTTCTTTTCATTCTACTCTTGTTTGAAATGCAGAACAACTGGCTACCATCTGACATAATCTCACTGAAATAGTATAGTGCTACAATATAATACACATAAGGGTTAGCTGCTGTGACTATTAAAATGTACTTTTAGGGATTTAGTGTGGGATTTAATTCATTGTTAGAGCACTTGTCTAGCATGCACAAGGCCCTGGGTCCAATCGCTAGTACTCCTCCCCTCTAAGAAGCTCTTTTATAATTAAACACCTAAAACTTTTATTTAGTATGCTTATGACTAGACCTGGGGTTCTTCGTTTTGAAAATTCTGCCCAGTGAGTGGTAAGACAGGTGTTATTTTTAGAATATTCTTAAAGAAGTAGCTCTCCGTATTCAACTAGGAGCCCCGAGTCCTTCTACCCCTCCCCAACTACTACTCATTGCCCAGTGCCTTGTGTCTCACCCAGGAAATAAAACCATGTAACAAAAAAAAAAACCTTAAATCTTGGTTATGACTCATTACCAAGTGATGAGGCCTACAGTGGCCACCTGTTAATTTAGCAGGGCACAATTAAATGACATGTCCTCTGAGCCCATGGATTCTCAATCAGAAATCTGAGATCGTTTTGGAAAGCCACAGGTTGCCAGTTTCCCAAAGATATCACCTCCGGGTGAAATCGGCAGTGTGTTCTCTGAGCCTGTGGTTTAGTCTCCTGAGCACCTCATTATTATTTGAACGGATTTGGGAAATTACATGTTCCCTAATAATAACCCATGAGAAGAATACACAAATAGAAATACCCAGAGATGCGGCTCACTTATTTATGGGGCTCTTGAAGGAGTTGGTGTGTGAGTTAGCTCAGCTGTTCCTAGCTGACAAAATTAGGTTCAGTCTACCCGTCCTGGCTGAATGAAAACTTCCCATTAAAGTGTATATTCTGAGTTTCTGAATAAAGGTAAGAAGGTCTGATCTCACCGAATCTATGTTCTCTGTGGCACCAGGCCACAGCTCAGAAATGGTGGGTGTTGTCAGAGGCAGCATTGCCCTCTTCGCATTGCTAACTGGCCTTGACTGTGTCAGTTCTAAGCTGAGCTTCCACTAAGCACCATTTACTTTCCTTCCTTGTGAATGCCTTGTGACGATCCCACAGTGTGAAGATGCTGGAAATTATCCTCGCTGGCTGTTACAAACTGGCCTCCGACAGTCTCCTGCCTGGTAATTATTAGATTCTTTCTGATATCAAAGCTACCTAGAGTTAGAGATAAATAGCATCTGTCCCTGAACTCCTCAAACTCTATGGTGGCCATGAATCACCTGGGATTCTGTTAAGATACAAACTAATTCAGTAGCACTGAGATGGCCCAATTTTATGTCCTAACAAACTCCAGGGAGATGCTGATGGTGCTGGATGCACGCACCATACTTCAAGCAGCAAAGGAGTGAATAAATTTCATAAGTTAATAGATAAATTCAAAATTCTGCTCCAACTTCTATGAGAAGCAGATTTCAAGCCAAATTTTTCCCCTTCTATGAGTACTTGCTAGCAAATGAACAAAATAGTTACATGGTTTTTACAAAATCGATGAACTGTAAGTCTTTTCATGTTAATTGTAACCAATTATCTACATAAACTAAAAGTGATGGTGTTCTGGAAGGAGAGGAGGATGAATCAGGCAATCTCAGAATGCTAGACAAAACAACCACCACCAGTTTTATAGGCACGCTTCAGGCATCACTGAGAACATTCAGACTTCTAGATTTGCTAAACAGTTACATTCTGTGAAAGAGCAAACTGTTCCCATAATATTTACAATAATATGGCTAATAGTATTTATAATACTCATGGATAATCTGAGTATTTATAATACTCATGGCTAATCTGCATAATATGTATAATACTCATAGCTAATCTGCATAATATTTATAATAGTCATGGCTAATCTGCATACTTTGAATAGCAGCAGTTTCATCAGTATAAACCACTTATGGAAACATGCTAATATCTAAACCTCTGGTGTCACTGGAGACAAAGCTAGCTAGATGCAATAACCATTTCGGCAGTTTGTCTTGTAACTAAATGCTAGGAAACCATCGTCTGCATTGTATAAACAAATTAGGGCAACTAATACCACTTGCTTTTATCATAGTCTTTGGAGATGTATTTTAAACTAAATTACAGACCATATAGTAGACTCACTATTACAGGAGATTCAAACTGGATTCTGAGGCAGGAAAATGGAATCAATGTTTGAGAAGCGTGAAGGACAGAGGAGGAGAGCCTCTTCCAGTGAAGTGAAAAGCTTTTCACTCACCAAAACCCTGGCATCCGTGGCACACTAGTTGTTCCTCCCTCCTTATTTATGTATGGACCCTTTTGTTATCATGTCTACAAGCACTACATATACTCATGTCATCTGTTGAGAAACAAAACCAGAAACAGTCCTACAGACTGCAAGCCAGTAGTAGCTTTCCCAGGTTAGATTTAAGACTTGTTGCCTTGTAGTGAA
This sequence comes from Dipus sagitta, assembly GCA_036346955.1. Classification (NCBI taxonomy): domain Eukaryota; kingdom Metazoa; phylum Chordata; class Mammalia; order Rodentia; family Dipodidae; genus Dipus; species Dipus sagitta. The sequence goes on from CM070771.1 coordinate 184,471,578, forward strand.
AGGACACAGCCCATGTAAGAAACAGAACTGTTCTAGAATAAAGAGCTTTTCCCACTCTCCCTGGCCCTTTGTCTTTATCCTTGAGTGGCTTCCTGTTGGTGCCGTTTAACATTAACTTGATCCAGTCACTCCTCCATTGCCCACTTTACAGACTAGGAAGTGAAGCCCGCAGAGCATAAGCCATCTGCTGAAGTTCACGTACTTAGAGAGAGCCAACTTGAGATCTGTGATGGGTCAGCTCGCAACTTTAGGAAACTGGCCCAGGAATTAATGTCAAAGAACATGGGCTTTTAGGCAGTGCTGTGGAGCTGCCTGCTCATCCTAGAACTGGGGAAGCTCTCGAGAGCTCAGTGGCACGATAGGGTCGACTCCAGACACTCCACATCACCAGGCAGTTAGTGTATTCCTTCAGCCCCAGGCAGTGGCTCAACTCTGCCATTTCTGGCTTCCAGACAGGAATTTTCCTTTCCACAGACAACGGTATCACACAAAAACCCAAAATAAGAATTTTCATTCTTCTCAGTGCCTTCCAGCCTTGGAAGCAAATTCTAAGCCAGACAAGTGGGTAACTTCCAGTGAAGACAATGTGGCTTCTCCCCCCCAGAAGCATTTCCTGACCTGCCAGTCTACATGAGGCTCTCCTCAAAACTTGCTTAGGGTGCCACTCATGCTTGGATAGTGTGCCAACCTGCTCATCCCATTTTCCTTTGGCTCTTCTCTTTTCTCTTGGTCTTCAGTTCCCCTCCATTTTCGTATCTCCCTGCCCTTCTGTGGCCTGTGAGAGGCCTGTTCATAAGACAGCCAGCCTTCCTGAGGCAGTGGTCATCCTTTATTGCTTTCTCTTGATTCCTTTTTCTTGCACCCTAGGGTGTCTCTCAACTCTTCAGTGTCACTTAGAGTAGCAATTACAGTCAAGGACAGATGACACTAGGGAATGATTTCTTGTTTGCATTCTATACAATGTGGATATGTCACCCCGAGGATTGTCTGTGGCTCTTCTTCACCCCTTTTCCTCCCATCTTCCCTTATGTTTGAGTCTGATAATTAAATGCACCTCTCCCAGGCTCATGTGTAGGAGCTTGGTCCACAGCTAGTTGTACCCCACTGGAGAAAGTATGTGAGTAGGGATGGGTCCTTGGAGATATTATGTCCTGGCCCTTTTATCTATCTCTCCCTTTTCTCCTCTCTCTTTATCACAGTTATGCACTTTAATTTTCTGAGTTCTCACAATTCCAGAAAGCTACCATAATTAACCATACAAAACACATATAAGGAAATCAAGACAGAGACTTTAGGAAACTGGCCCAGGAATCTATGTCAAAGCAAGGACTTGGGCTGCAGCCCCAGCTTCTCCCACTTTGTCCTTTGACCCCATCGTGAGAACTGCTAGGATAATTGTGTGATGCAGAGTGGAGACTGCAAGTTCAGACTCCCTTGTTCTCCTGAGTGCTTCAAACCTTGTCTTATTAACACCAATAACAACTGGCTAGAACTCAGCTTTGAACAGTGGGCCTTACTTTTTGCTTTCCTTTATTCTTTTTCTTTGGCTTTTGTTTGTTTTGAGACAGGGAAACATGTTAGAAGCCCTGATGGCTTCTAACTCACTAAGTAGTCAAAGATGACCTTGAACTTCTGATCCTCCTGCTTCTACCTTCAGAGGCAAGAATTACAGAGAGTATGACATGATGTGTGCCTTCCTTCCCCTTCCTTCCTTCATTTTTTCCTTTCTTTTCTTTCCTTTTTGTCATAGCAGGACATAATGGACCAAGGCTTCCTCAGGGACTCCCACTAACAGCATATCCTATGACAATTTGGCATACCCTCTGACCCTTACATTTTCTCAACTATAAAATAAAGCCCTGGACCAAAGGCTCAAAAGCATTTATGAATAAATCAATAGGTAACATCTGTCTCCTATAGTCCATGATATCCAACTTCAGACAGGTTTGTTTTCTGTAACCTGTCTGGAAGGTTGGTGCATTACCACCCATTTCTCTAACTGAAATCCTCATTCAGATCCCTAACTCTACTTTAAGCATATAATATGAAGCATTCTGTTGACCCAGCTGCCTCCAAGGGTAACCTATAAATTCATCTCTTATATTTTTTTTGTTGCACTTTTTTTTGAGACAGGCTATCATGTATCCCAGGTTGTTATGTAACTACTAAGGATGACGTTGAACTTCTAATCCTCCAGCCTTCACTACCCAAGTGCTGGAATTACATGCCGGCAACACCATGTGTTGCAGTTAGCTTTGTGTGGCTGGAATAGAACATTCAACCAAGAGCAGCTTGTGGGAGGAAAAGGTTTATTTTGGCTTACAGCCTCAAGGGGAAGCTCCATGGTGGCAGGGGAAATCAATGGCATGAGCAGAGAGTGGACATCAGGTGGACAACAGTAGCAGGACAGTATGCCAAACACTGGCAAGGGAAAGCTGGCTTATAACACCCATAAGCCTGTCCCCAACAATACATTACCTCTAGGAGGCTCCAACTCCCAAATTGCCACCAGCTGGTGACCTATAGTATTCAGAACACGTATGTTTATGAAGAACACCCGAGTTAAACCACCACATTCCATCTCACAAACCTCACAAACCAATAGCCATTCATGATGTAAAATGCAGTGCATTCAGTCCAACTTTAAAAGCCCCCATAGTTTTATCAATTCCAACATCGTCATAGCCCAAGGTCTTTTAACTGAGTCATAACACACACACACACACACACACACAAATACCCATAATGGTGCAGAAAAAAAAAAAACATTCACACTGCAAAAGATCACATTGGGCATAGCAAAGAAATATTCAACCAATACAAGATTTTAAACAAACAGGGCAAACATCAAACTCTGTAGCTTCAAGTCTGACCACACTAGCCAGTATCAAGTCTCCAAGCCTGATCGTTCTAAGCAGTGATGAGTCTCTAGTTCTAGTTCCGCCCCTTCAACAGGGCTACTCTCAGTCCTGAAAAACTTCATCTGGTGCTCAGTGGCTCTCTGTAGCAGCCATCCCTTTGTTGTGGCACTTCCTGGATCTCTACTGCAACCCATAGTTCATCTTCATGGCTCCATCAGCTTCCACACAGGTAATCCAACAAGCCTGGTTCACACTGCCATGGCCATTTCCAAAATTAAATTAAATTAAATTAAATTAAATTAAATTAAATTAAATTAAATTATGTTGTTAATTCAGTGACCCTCTCTTTGCCTCATTTGCTATACTCCACAGTATCAGTTGGGATACAAATTTATTAATCCAGGGGGGAATAAAGCAGACTTTGAAGAACAGGACACTCCTTTAGCATTCAGACCACTTCAAAAGTGTCTGTATTTTTCCTGTTGTCCCAATGCAGATCAGCTGGCCCAATCTCAATAGTTCAATAGTTTGTAATCTCTCAAACAATTGTAGTTGAATGGGCAGAAGTTTTGGCCCAAAGATTTCATTTCTTCTTCTTCTTCTTCTTCTTCTTCTTCTTCTTCTTCTTCTTCATCTTCTTCTCTTTGTTTGGTTTTTCAAGGTAGGTTCTCACTCTAGCCCAGGCTGACCTGGAATTCACTATGTAGTCTCAGGTTGGCCTCGAACTCATGGTGATCCTCCTACCTCTTCCTCCCGAGTGCAGGGATTAAAGGTGTGTGTGTACCACCACACCTGGCTTCAAATACTTCATTTCTTTCTGTGCTATATCCTTCTGCATACACAAGGCTATTTGTCTTCTTTTCTTTTCTTTTTTTTTTTTTTTTTTTTTTTTTTTTTGGTTTTTCAAGGTAGGTGTCTCACTGTAGCCCAGGCTGACCTGTAATTCACTATGTAATCTCAGGCTGGCCTCGAACTCATGGTGATTCTCCTACCTCTGCCTCCCAAGTGCTGGGACTAAAGGTGTGCACCACCATGCCCGGCTTCCACCAGACCATGTCTATGTAATGCAACACTGCATAAGTTCTCAGGACACAGGCCGGCAGAATGCTGCAAGCCTCTCACAAAAACTCCTTCTAGACCAGTCCTGACAAAGTTCTTTCTCACTCTCATAAGCCAAAAATCACAGTCCATACTTCTTACTGCATTCAAGTTTTCCAACACTGACCAAAATGGTCCATCAAGCTGTACTTACAGCACTGCAAGGCATCTTTTAGGCCAAGATTCCAAATCCTTCCACATTCCTCCTGCAAATAAGTTCCAAAAGGCCAAAGCCACACAATCAGGTTGCTAGCAGCAACAACCCTACTTATGGTACCAATTTACTGTCTCAGTTACTTTCCCATTGATGGAAAAAAAAAAAAAAAACACCCAAGAGCAGCTTGTGGGAGGAAAGGGTTAATTTTGGCTTACAGACTCAAAAGGGAAGCTCCATGATGGCAGGGGAAAATGATCGATGGCATGAGCAGAGGGTGGACATCACCTCCTGGCCAACATCAGGTGGACAATAGCAGCAGGAGAGTGTGCCAAACACTGGCATGGGGAAACTGGCTATAATACCCATAAGCCCAACCCCAAAAGTATACTGCCTCCAGGAAGGAAGCTCTAACTCCCAAATTGCCACCAGCTGGGGACCTAGTATCAGAACACATAAATTTATGGGGGACAACTGGATTAAACCACTACACCATGCATGACTTTAGGCATACTGGGGATCGAACCCAGAGCTTTCTGCATGCTAGCCAAGCACTCTGCCAACTGAGCTCCATCCCTGGCCCACTGCTGCACTTGTAAATACTTCTACAGCTATGGTGGGTAATGATAGGCAACATTCATTCAACACAGATGTATCTAATTATCTTGCATTTAATTAACAACTAATTTAGCCTTCATAATAATCCCATGAAGTAGTTGTTATTATTATTGATACCCAGCAGTCAATGAAGACAGAACCAGCCTTCAAAATCTCATTTGCTGCTGGGCTGGGCATCTGGAATGAGGTGGGAGAGGTGAGGCCCACCCGAGTTTCTAAGGAAAGGAAAGTCTTCTTTCTAGGCCCCCAGCAAGGAATCATTGCCAAGCTGCTTCCTGGGAGTCCAGTGTCATCCCCGTTCTGACAGAGGAGCAGCTGCTCCTTCCTGACTTGCCTTGCATAAACCTCACACTGGAGGGTTCTGCGGGCGGATCTCCAGCGCTGCACGCGCTTCTCCTCTCCCTGGTGACGTGCCTCGGATACAGAAAGGACTTTCTGTTCTGGAACATCAGAAAGAAGCTGTGGCTTGTTTTTCTTTTCCCTTCAAATACTCTAGGGTTCTGGATACATCTGGTCTCACCTCAGGGGGCTGCCTTGAGCAGCTGCTAGGAAGTGTAAGGGTTACCCATGGGAGAGCAGGTGGTTTTCCAGAAGCCAGCAAAGGTGATAAAATGCACCTGAGGGGAGTTACTATCAGCCTTGGTCTTTGACCATCTCTGTCATTTTTATAACCTGGGAGTAAATTTTCAGGCTTGGGTAACAGCGTGGCATCAGCCATTCAAAGAGCCATGGAGACTCAGCCTCCCTGAGCCTTGCCTAATGATTCATCGCCTTGCTGCTTCCCTGAAATAAAGGAACTTTTCATAATATCCAGTTACTTTCTCACTGCCGTGAGCAAATACCTGCCCAGAAACAACTCAGGAGAGGAAAGGATTTATTTTGGCTTTCAGTTCCAGAGCAGGACTGTGGAGACGACTGTCTGTGAGCAGGCAGGAAGAAGAGGAAACACTTCATGGCCCACCCCCAGTGACTCACTACCTCCAGCCAGGTTCCACCTCCTGAAAGCTCTTCAACCTTCCCAAACAGCACCGCTGACTGGGGAGGAAATATTCAAACACATGAGCCTGGGTGGAGAGGCATTTTACGTGCCAGACACCACACACAGGAGCCCTACTTGCGCAATAAAGGTCAGATGTTTTTCAAAACTGACGTGAATTCATTAGTAAATGTGTTCAAAATGATTGAATTTTTTCTTCTTCTCTTATAAATGAAAGTGTGAGGGAGAAATAGAAGCAAGGGTGTTCTTTCTAAATAGGTAGTTAGGGGAAAGGGCCAAAAGGGAGAGAATAGGAGATACCACCTCGCTTGTTCTGGAAAAGCTGGATCCAGTCTCATTCTTTTTTTCTTTTTATTTACTTATTTATTTATTTGAGGGTGAAAGAGAGAGAAAGAGAGAGAGAGAGAGAGAGAGAGAGAGAGAGAGAGAGAGAGAGAATGGGCGTGCCAGGGCCTCCAGCCACTGCAAATGAACTCCAGACACGTGCGCCCCCTTGTGCATCTGGCTAACATGGGTCCTGGAGAATCAAGCCTTGAACCGGGGTCTTTAGGCTTCACAGGCAAGCGCTTAACCGCTAAGCCATCTCTCCAGCCCCCAGTCTCATTCTCGATGTCTATGAACAATTCCTCAGCAATGGCAACCCCTGCTGCTTCCCCAGTCTGTCATACCTAGGTATGCTGTTCACTCTTGGGCCATCCCCTGAGTCCAAAAATTCAGTTCTCTCTCTCTCTCTCTCTCTCTCTTTCTTTCTCTCTCTCTCCTGAGTCTAATGGCAAAGCCCACCCTCATAAGCTGCAGAAAGGCTTGCCAAGACAAGGGGGTCTTTTTGGCTATTCATTGTCTTCCTGACGTCTGAACCTGCAGGATACTAATCTTCCCCAAATAAACATTATAATTTAACCTTTTAGGAATGTGTTTTCTCAATTCTTTGTTGCAATGGACAGGAATCTAAAAGTTGGGGTTCACTAGCATTCCAAAATTCCGTGACAAGTGGGTTTGAGCTGTTTCCAAGTTTCTGAACCTTAGAGGTTTCCACGTTGTGCTGGAAGAGCTCTTGGGTTTTACGGTCCCTTTAACAGTTGTACACACTCACCCACGCAACACTTCAGCAGTTATGCTTCTCAAACCAGGCATGATTGTCAAGCTTTGGATGAGTCTTCTCATTCTCATACCCTAGTACCCAAACTGCTCCCAGCACTGTAGCTTCTGGTATCTCTTCTCTTGATCTCCCTACACTCTTTGCTGAGGTTGGTAGCCATAAGGACTTGAATGGATGGACTAGAGGAAGCATCTCTGTGAAGAAATCCTAGAGAAAAACCTAGGCAAAGTAAGAAATTTTTCCTGATGCCAGAAATCTCTTCAAAATGCATTTACGTTCCTCATTTGTATTTAGTTCAATAAAACCTTATCCCTGACTGGGCTACAATCAAAGACCTTCAAGAATTTTCAGTTGAAAAGATCATTTTTAACATCTTTCCCATGCAAACAAACAAAAAAAAAATCAATTAGTATAATTGAATATTCAAGCAACATTTTAAAATGTTGATTGTCTAACACTGCATATTCTAGTTTTTCCTGGGTGTGGGGGGGGGGAGCTTGAGGGGGGCCAACCTGGAACTTAATACCTTAGCTCCAGGCTGGCCTTGAACTCACAATGATCCTCCTACTTCAGCCTCCCAAGTGCTGGGATTAAAGGTGTGTGCCACCCACACCCAGCTCTACCTTTTGAAAATTGTATCCTAGACTACTGTTTTCTGGTTTAGAACCAGTCGCAAATTGCATTAATTTATTCATACTTTCAAAAAATTATCAATTCTCATTATTTTAAATTAAATTTGACTTTTATGAAAAAAGTATAAATATTGTCAAAAAGTCGAAGAACAATAAGAATATATTATAGAAAATAGTGCTTATGAAGGAGGACAGAAAGCTAGGTTTTTTAGGCAGTGTCAATTAGAGATTGAGGCTCAAAGAGAACCATGAGAGGCCACCACAAAAATAGAACTTGTGTCTGATTGAGAATGATCTAAGGTGCCTCCTGCTGCCCAGTCTAGCAGCTACCTAGACAGATAGCCCTGAGTGGGCTGGCCCAGGGATCCACCCTCAATCTACCAACCAATCAGCTCTTCCCCCTTGCCTATAAAAGCTCCTGTCTTCTTCCTGTGGAGAGCTTCAGCAGTTTAGCTCAGCTCAGTTTCCCTGATAGGACTGCCTACCTGTCTTTGGTTAGCCCACAAGGATACGCGTGAGTGAGTCCAGTTTCCCCCTCATGGGGAAGAGAATAAAACGGTTTCTTGGTTTGGATGAATTTTCTGCTTGTCTTTGTTCTATAGTTTGGGGTAAGTTCTCTCCTTGATTACATGCATGATTTTCATCTGGTTTTTGAATCTACCATCTGTGGGTTCTTCCCAAGTGTTCCTACACAAGCTCCAAGATTCTACTTTCCAGTGCCTGCTGCTTTACTCTAATTTTTCTTTAAAAGCCTCAGTTTCTCCTAAGTCCACATGCTTGCAGCTGCACTCTAGTTTTTTCCCCCCAAAGCCTCAATTTCTCTTAAATGAACCTTATTAATTATGCAGTGTTTCCACATGAGAGCACGTTTCCTAAACCCCATAATTTGTGATTTCTCCCTTAAATAAACCCCTAAATTTGTGATTTTTCCCCTCAATAAACTTAATAATTCATAATTTCTCTTTCTTGACTCCATCTTTATAAATTCTTTGTTAAAGTTAGGGCAGAACCCAAAATTTGGGGTTCATAAATTCTGGGAGGCCCCTCCTGAACCCCAAATCCTGCATAACTTGTATGTCCCAGAATCAACCATTTTTGACTTATGTTTGTATTAGAGTATTTCCACCATTTCATAATATAGTTCCTCTTTTTAAAAAAAACTAGGGGCGGGTGAGAGATGGCTTAGCAGTTAAAGTGCTTGCCTACGAATCCCAAGGACCCAGGTTCAATTCCTTAGAACCCACATAAGCCAGATGCACCAGATGGCATATGTATCTAGAGTTCATTTTCAGTGACTAGAGGCCCCAACACACCCATTCTCTCTCTCTCTAATATTTTTTTTCATTTTCACATTTTCACACATGTATATAATGTATTTTGATCTTATTTCTTCCAATTATCCTCTTTCATCCCCCTCCCTTCCCAATGGCCTTCTTCCCCATTAATCCCTGTTTTACTTCCTTACATTTTTTTTTTTTTTGAGTTAAATTAAGGTTGCTTTCATGATCATGGGTGGAAGATTATTTACTGTGGAATGGGAAACGTACCACCGATGGACCTGACTTCCCTCCTTCCAGCAATCACTAGCTGTCATTAGCTATTCTGGGAGGTCTGGGGTCTCATGTACCCTTGCCCCATCAACTGTGAAGTATTGACAGGCCTCAGTCTTGTGCTGGAAACTACAATTGCTGTGAATTCATGAGTGTAATGGCCATGAAATATCCAGAAGACAGCTGTGGTGGTTGGGATGTGAATGTATGTCCCCCATATCCTCAGGGATTTTTGGTTACGATTAAGCTTCCTACTTAAGTCTCTGGTAGCCAGGGCCCTGTCACTAGGGCCAGATCTCTTAGTCTAGCCCTGAGGTGTATAAAAAGCCAATTAAAGCTCTGGATGTTCATGTTTGCTGGCTGGTGTCTCTCTGCTGCAGATCTGTGGAAGTGAACCTGCTTCGTCTGTGACTGATGGCATTTCTTCTGGATTCTGTATGCCTGAAATGAACCCTTTACTCTCCTCAGATGCTTCTGGTCAAAGGTTTGTCGTAGTGTTGAAAGGTAAGTGCAACAACCATATTTCACAGTCTTCCTCCCCATCCTTCTGAGTTTTGGAGAAGGTGGTTTCAATGTCCTGTTTGAAGCTGAGAACACAGTAATCACTTACTCTCAGCAATTTTGCCACCTATACATCTCTACATTAGCCACTGCCCGTTGTAGTAGAAAACTTCTACTACAGTATCTTGAGGAGTAAATCTGCTGTACTAATCTATGGAAACAAACAGAGATATTTAGAAGGCAGTTTGACATGCTGTCTATTAAACATAGTTATAGTAGTATGTCCGTAGCCATAGGCTTTTGGCCAGGTTTGTAGTACCAGGCATGAAATCCCTCCTGTGGAATGGGCCTCATGTCCAATAAGAAAGCAGTTGGTTACTCCCATAGCAGTCATACTACTATTGTACCTGTGCCTGGCAGATGGGTTGTGGCATACACAGTGAACACAGCTGGGTAGGTCTGTTGATGGCTTTTCTCCCCAGCAGCTTGCATAGTACCTTCTGGTATGAAGAAAGCTAGCTGAAAGGGATGAAACTTCCAGCTCAGTTCCAGTTTAGGTTCTCTTTCTTAAAAAAAAAAAAAATACTTTTGGGTTGGAGAGATGGCTTAGCCTAAGGGCTCATGATCAACTCTCCAGGTCTCACATAAGCCAGATGCACAGAGTGATACAAGCATGCCAGATCACACATGCGCACAAGGGAGCACGGGTGTCTGGGTTCAAGTGCAGAGGTTGGAATGCCCTGGTGTACCAATTCTCTCTCTCTTGAATAAAAAAAGGCCAGTCTGTTGGGTTTGCCCCCCAAAATACTTGGAATTGAATTTTAAAATGTACCCACAAGTACTTCTAATTCTGAGAGCTCCTTCTTTTTTTACAGTTCCTAGTCCAAGGACAAGGATAAAATATTTATTTGTGTCTTCCAGAGGTGAGGGAGAGGAGGGAGGGGGAAAGAATATGGGAGAGAAAGAGAGAGACAGCCAGAAAAAAATCTTTAGATCTTCTCATAGTCTTACCTCATTTCTTCTCTTTATTATTTTGGGCTCATTCATTCATGGAGATTTTTTCCCCCTAAGTGTCAAGAGATTTTTGAATGAGGAAACACAATTTAATTTGGTATGAGTAGATAGGGTTTGTGCATTAGCAATTTTCACCATAGGGCAATTGAACAATAAGGTAGCTTTTAAATTGTAGGGTTTCTATGTGTCAGTATCTGTTAAAATTTTTATTAATGAATCGTGTCCTTTGCTTGTGGTTATATGTGTAACTCTGGAGATCCAGGGGCAGAGAGGGAAAGAGAGCTTAAGACTGCTCTATGTTTCTGGTTTTGACTTAGCTTCCCGATCACCCCCACCTTTTTCTACTTTGGCTCACGTCCATAGTTCAGTCCTATAATACTTGTACTGCTCCTGTGGTTAAATTTCTGTAAAGAATACATTTTAATTATTTGTGTGTGTGTGTGTATGTGTGTGTGTGTCTGTGTGTAAGAGCAAGCTCAGAAATACAATATCTGAGCTGTTCATCAACTGATGAATGGTTATAGAAAATTTGGCACATAGACACAATGAGATAGTATTTAGCCATAGCTCCTGTCATTTGTGATAATATGGGAAAAACTGCAGGCTACTTTATTAAGTTTAAAAAAGCAAGGTACAGAAAAAAAAGTATCATGTGATCTCATTTGTAGACTGCTAACATGACAATTTCATAGAAACTGACATTAGAATAGTGGTTACAACAGGTCATTGGAGGGGAAGAAACTGGGGAAAGATTGATTAATGAATAACAAGTCAGATAACAGTACGATCTAGTGTGTTATTGATAGTTAGATGACTACAGATAATATTTTACATTGTACATTTTATAAAATCAGAAGAAATTGTGTTGAATACTTTCCCCAGAAAATAGTAAATATTTGGGAATAGATTTGTTTGATCTGGTTTAAAATCATATCTTTTTTTTTTTTTTTTTTTTTGGTTTTTTGAGGAAGGGTCTCACTCTAGCTCAGGCTGACCTGGAATTCACTCTGTATTCTCAGGGTGGCCTCGAACTCACGGCAATCCTCCTACCTCTGCCTCCCAAGTGCTGGGATTAAAGGCGTGCGCCACCACGCCCAGCTAAAATCACATCTTTTTGTTGTTGTTTTTTCTTTTTTTAATTTTTAAATTTTTTAATTTTTTTAACAACTTCGATGATTACAAAAAATACCCCATGGTGATACCCTCCCTCCCCCCCCCCACTTAACCCTTTGAAACTCCACTCTCCATCATGCCCCCTCCCCATCTCAATCAGTCTCTCTTTTACTTTTGATGTCTTGATCTTTTCCTCCTCTTATGATGTTCTTATGCATGTAGTATCAGGCACTGTGAGGCCATGGATATCCAGGCCATTTTGTGTCTGGAGGGAGCATATTGTATGGAGTCCTGCCCTTCCTTTGGCTCTTACATTCTTTCCGCCACTTCTTCCGCATTAGACCCTGAGCCTTGGAAGGTGTGATAGAGATATTGCAGTACTGAGCACTGCGGTCATTTCTTTCCATCACCATGATACCTTCTGAGTCGTTCCAAGGTCACTGCCATCTGAAAAGAGAAGATTCTCAACCAAAAGTGAGAGTAGCATTAATATAAGGGTGTGAACATTAAAAGAAGTGCTTACTGGGCAGGTTTTCGGAGGTAGGGTCTCACTCAAGCCCAGGCTGACCTGGAATTCACTGTGTAGTCTCAAGGCGGCCTTGAACTCTTGGCAATCCTCCTACCTCTGCCTCCCAAGTGCTGGGATTAAAGGCATGCACCACCATGCCTGGCTCTTAAAATCACATTTTATATGCATAGTGAAACATCACATGATTACCCGCTGACAGATACATTTTCTTCTCTTTTGTTAGACTGTATGTGTGATATGCATGAGTGCATGTGTATGTTTACATGTGTGTGAGTGTATGGATATGTGTGGGTGTGTATATGTGTATGTAGAGGCCAGAAATAAATTTTGAGTGTCTTACTTGATCAGTATCCGTTACTTCTTGAGATATGGTCTTCCAACTGGTCTAGGCAAGTTACCCAGCAAGCACTAGGCATCCTAGGACCCCAGGCTCCCCAACACTAATGACTTCAGGCATTCACTTTCATGTCTGACATTCTGCATGGGTGCCATGGATACAAGCACAGTTCTCCATGCTTGCCTGGCAAGTGCCCTGTTTCCTGAGCCATCTCCTCAGCCTCCTTTTTTTTTTTTAAGTTGTAGTATAATGGTTAAATAAAGAAATATAAGAGGGCTAGAGAGATTGCTTAGTGGTTAAGGCACTTGTCTGCGAAGCCTAAGGACCCATATTCAACTCTCCAGGACCTATGTAAGTCAGACGCACAAAGTGATGCCAGCACACAAGGTGGCACATGCATCTGGAGTTTGTTTGCAGTGGCTGGAGGTCCTGGCATTCCAAGTCTCTCTCTCTCTCTCTTTTTTTTAATTTTTTTTGGTTTATTTTTATTTATTTATTTGAAAGTGACAGAGAGAGAAAGAGGCAGATAGAGAGAGAGAGAATGGGCGTGCCAGGGCCTCCAGCCACTGCAAACGAACTCCAGATGTGTGCAGCCCCCCGGTGCATCTGGCTAACGTGGGTCCTGGGGAATCGTGCCTCAAACCGGGGTCCTTAGGCTTCACAGGCAAGTGCTTAACCGCTAAGCCATCTCTCCTGACCTCCAAGTCTCTTTCTCTCACTCACATTAAAAAAGAAGGCCAGTCTGTTGGGCTTGCCTCAAAAAAGAACTATATATATATTCACATCCATTGCCATCTTTGCTTCCTATTACCTCTTCTTTGGTCCTCTTGGTCCTTATGAGTTTCTATTCTATAAGTTTTCTATTCATTTTAGTGACATTTCAAGCAGGAGAGAAAACACACACCTTTGTGAAATCACTCATGTTTAATCTTAAGTCCTCTTGGCTTTCTTTTTGCTATCATTAACAATTCAGCAAACTGCATTCAGCTGAGGACATTTTGTTTTTAATGAAGAAATAAAACCACTATTTAGCTCAAGAGCTGCTGTTTTTCTCCAACAAAACTCCAGTGTGGTGTGCTTGCTGAGTGAGCAGTTTATTGGGTAGATAAATAACTCAAACCTTGCAGGAAAAGAAAATTTAAATTTGTGCCTCAGCAATAGGGTAGATCATCAGATTAAGAGATTTTAGGGGTTTTGTGAGTGCCCAACATCTCTTAGTTTGATCTCCAAATGCATTCTTTAGGCCCAGTTCAGATACAGAGAAGCTCAATGGAAGCTTGTTAAGGGCTCATAGTACGAGCACATATACACAGAAACATATTTGCAGGCAAACACTTGCCATGAGTCCTAATAACCAGAGGATACCAAGGCAAAACGAGGAGATGTGTTTAGTTTCCATCACACCTGGTAGAAGAATGCAAGGCACTTATTTATCCTGGGACCGTTGGTTCTGCCTCCATGCCATGTAACCTTATCGCTGGGCCTCTTTCCTGATTGTTCTTCACCTGGAATATGTCCTTGCCAAGTGGGACTACATTTACTTTCTACACCCATCTTCCTCTGCCAAACAGGGATGCAGCTGAAATCCATAACAGAGTGCTTCCAGCTTCTGATGCAGCACAGCCTTCCAGATGATAAGGGGCTTCAAAATGCAAGTCCCATAAAGAAAATTTAGAGCTGTTAGTTGAGGATAAAGCCTTGATGCTGCCCATCTATCAGAGAACAACTACTCCCCCCACACACACACACACACACACACACACACACACACCCTTCTTCCAATTCCTTCTCTGGCTGTGTCCACATTTATGGATATACATGGAGCCAAGGACAACTAGGAAGCAGAGACCAAAACAATGCATAGAGGATCCCATAACTAGCAATAGGATGTTTAAACCAGTAAGCTTGACTACTGACTGTAAGTCTCACGTTCCTGTTATCATGAATCTGTCTGTTTCTTCTAGTGAATATCTTTCCTTCATATAAAAAGAGAGTCGAATAGTTCTTTTTACCTATAGTTATTAAAGTGAGGGATGATGGGCATATCTCATTAGTGAGATAGATAGGAACTTTCTTGCGGATACAAGAATGAGACAGAATCTCTTGAGGAAGAAAGTAAGCAGGGACATTTTCAGCCACTAAAGTAGGTAAGACTCAAGTGTCTTACATTTTAGCGCACCCATCATAAAGAGTGCCCGACCTCAAGGATGTTATTCACTGATAGGGTTGGGTTTTCAGTCTCATGTGCATTTCTCTATTACCGTATCTTGGCAAAAGATGTTTCTCATTAGATTTGTTTAATGACCAGCTCCCTGAATGTAGACAATATACTATTCCTCTACTACATTAACTGTTCAGCCTGAATCAAGAACAGCTTGATGGCACACCTGATTGTTCAGAGAGAACATGCCACTCTGAGCTCGTGCCCACGCAGGGGAATCTGTTCTTTCCTTTGTCAACATTGGGTCATCATAAAGTACAGGACCAAGGGTACCATTCGAAAATGTGTTTAGTAGCTCCTGAGACAGCCTGGAAATGAACTGGTCAATTAGACATCCAGCCTGGATGTCTGTCTAATTGACAATGAATACATTTTGATACTATATCTGCTTAGGAGATTATCTACAGATTGCTTTATGCACTGTGTGGTTCCAAATTGTTATACAGACATCTGTTTTTGTTGGACACAAGCATGCTATTTGCAGTGACACTTCTGTCATTAACTAAAATTGTGGCTTCACCTGCCATATTATTCTGACATTTTCTAGCTTTCTGATAAATAACTGGGGTGTATCTTCTGGGAGTATGGTGTTTCTAGGGTGAAGAATTTGTAATGACATGTGTTCTATTCATTCACACAAAAGAATGATGTACACATGTTCACATTTCCAAAACAGCTCATTTAATACTCCGCCTGAAGTAGCACTCACCTATCTGTACACACAGGCCATGGGGATGTAAAGCTTACTCAAGACACTCTCCTGACGCAGCTGCCATGCCATTTTTCTGGGGGGGCGGGCAGTTTTGAGGCAGGACCTCACTGTAGCCCAGAGTGACCTAGAACCCACTCTGTATGCCAGGCCAGCCTCAAACTCACAACAATCCTCCTACCTCTGCCTCCTGAGTGCTGGGATTAAAGGCGTGCCCCACCACGCCCTGGCTCTCATTCGGTAATTTTTAAAGCTTAAAAACAAATAGGAAGAGATCAAATCAAAGCTTTTCCCAATTTGTTTGTGAAGGGGACGTTGAGCTCTGAGTGAATTTTCTCAGCCATGGCCGACAGTCCACATTTGGTCTAAAATGAGTTGGGTGAGTGAATGTCTCTGAAGCACTCTTTCCTTGCTATCAAATTAGAGTAGATGTGTTTACCCCGTGGCTATTTTCCAGAGAATCTTTGGGATAGAGGGCTACCATAGTACCTCCAAATAGTAAATATTTGAAGAAACGGTAGCTGAGACAGGTGAGGGACACCCACCTTCCCCTGGGGTTTTGAGCGGGTATTGATTAAAACACCATTAATCACTATAAAAATTACTATGTGTGATGAGTCTTTAAATAATAAGTCCTCTTTCTGGTGTTTGTTTTCCTGTAAATAGGCAGGGATGGGGGATGAAGAGATTTCATTCCATAACTGACATTGTTAAACTCTCTTACTATCCAGGCTGCCTTGATGAAAAGGCTTTATGCAAGCCAAACCTTCCTTGTACTTCCTTGTGCTTGTTGCTGGGAGCACTCCACTGCCACTTTGGGGAAGCTACCCAACAATCACAGCTGCTGAAGGGGTATCCCCAGCCATGTTCCTCTCAAGCAGCTTCTACCAGACTTTCCCTGCAATCATTTCCCTCTGGCCAGAGGGGGACCACGTACCCTGGTGGCTGAGAAGAGGGCTTATTACAGCTGGTGCAAAAGGGACAATGTCATAAGTGGTGTGGATGCAATCCTTCGTTTGCTTGCAGGTCTGCTGTAATTGGTATAAACACCCCTTTTCTGACTATAGAAGCAGGCTGTTTGACTCACAAGGTGAGTCAGCTGGGAGACACCTTCCAATGCCGTTTCCCCTGGTGTTGCAACACTCAGCCCAATAAAAGGTTTGTCATAAGTGGTCCCCTTTGCGTCCCTTCGATATCCATCATGGGTAGGGCAGGCTGAGGTGGTCACATGACGCAGGAAGAGGTGGTGGAGGTGCCCATGGGGCCACTTGCAGCAGTGACTTCAGAGTGGCTGGCAAGCCCAGCTGCAGAAGCAGTAGAGCTGGAGGGTAGCTGGTGACAAAGGTGACAGGCAGAGCCACAGAGCTGAGACGACAAAGCCGTGGTAGCAAAGGCCGCTGTGAAAGGAACAGAGGTGGCTGCCACCCCAGAAGTGGCAGCAGTGAGGACAGTGGCCAGAGCAGCGAAGGTCTGCTGACCAGTTAGGGCGGGAACGAGAAGTATAGATGAGACAGAGTGCTGAGGCCATGGAAAGCTTGGGGAGAGTTAGGAACTCGGCGCAGCAGTTAAAGGTGTCTGCTTGCAAAGCTGGCTGGCCTGGGCTGAGGTGCCCCAGCACCCATGTAAAGCCAGATGTACACAGTGGCTCATGTGCCTGGAGTTATTTGCAGTAGCAAGAGGCCCTGGTGTGCCCTTTCTCATTCTCTCTCTGTTTCTCATAAATAAATAAAAATATGAAGTAAAAATATTGGGGAGAAAAATTCTACATGTCCTGGTCATCCGGATTCCAGAGAGTTGTCATATCTTTAGCACCAAAGTTCTCAGGCACCCTAGGCTCAGGAGCTAAAACACTTTGCCAGCATTGTGGGTTATCTTGGCTTCCTAGTCCTGCACAAGAGCTGAACATCCCTAGAATGCAGAGCTAAAGGCCTACAGGAAAGCTGCTACATTAGAGGACATCACTGCTGCCGCTTCTAGGTAGCTGCCAACACTCCTGACAGCAAACACTGAGCAAACACAGCCGCCCCAGCCCAGCTCTGGAAGAGCTGCTCTTCCCCTACCCATGATTTGGACTGGATAGAACAGAAGGATCCCGTTCGGCTGATCTGTAGCACAGCTTTTCTTAGTAAAGAAATCCAATCCCACAGGGAATACCTGCAACCCCACTGAGGAGGGTCCCCAGTGGAATGGGGGCAGGGACTAGGAAAAAGAGGGTACCAACACATGATGTATCCATACAAAGCATGTTCGTAATAAATAATAATAATAATAATAATAATAATAATAATAAAAGAAAACCAGGGAAATGGCAGAGCAGGTAAGTGCTGCTGTGTCAGCATGAGGACCTCAGTTTGACTACGAGCCCTTATGTAAAAAGCTGAGTAGGGCCATGCATGCCTATAATTCTTCGTGTTAGGGGGTGTGGAGGCAGCAGGGTCTCGGGGGCTCACCATTCTAGCAAGCTGCAGGTTCAGTGGGAGACTCTGTCTCAGAGAAACAAGGTAAAAGAGTGATACAGGGAGATATTCAATGTCTGCAAGTGCACATGCATTTTCACACACACACACACACACACACATGTATATACTGCATATACCACACATACTACACAAGCACCAAAAATAAAAAAAAAAAACAATTAACAAATAAACATTATTAACAACAATCTGAGTTCACCAGTTATGCACTGTTCACAAAGAACAGTGTTCAGTTTCTTTGCACTAGAGCTGCAAGGTTACACAGAGCTTGCATAAGGTATGGTCTGTGTGAACAGGGGTAGCAGGAGGGATCACAGTGAGTGCAGAGAAGTCGCAGAATGCAGACATCTCTGCCAAATTGAAGGAGAGCAATGGCTCAGAAGCTTAGTATAGATTAGTCATAGATTGTTACTTGACTTAAGTTCCCTGACACATTCCAGCGGCAGATCAGCTGTTGGGAGCAGGAGGCTGCCCTTGTCTGTTCTTAGTGAAGCGTGCCCTTCCCAACAGTGGTCGGCCCGTCACAGCGTGGCCATCTACGTACTTGTGGCTATGACGGGTCATTGATTTTCACATTCCGTTTGATGCTTGGCTTGTGGTTTGTGATTTCAAAATCTATTCTGTTCAGAAGGAAGCTACAAATGACCATTGGACATAACAAATCTTGAACTCTAACTACCCAGAAAACAACAGTCTCTGAAATTGATGACCTGGTAGGCAAGGACATTTTGTCTTCTGTTTCCAGAGCACTGAGAAACATCAACTGCATTAAAACAAACAAGAACAACAAAAATAAGGGGGCCATTGTCTTAACCAATTGTTAAACCTAAGTCCTTGGTGAAAATATTTTGCCTGTGTTCTCTAAAAGTCTTAGGAGTGTCAAGCTTACTGTAATGTGCCTGTGATGAGGTTGTCTTCAGAGGACTTTACATCCAAATGGCCTCTGGTATCAATAAACAGGTGAAATTCAAGGTCTGGATGCATTATTTCAAAGAGTGGGTCAAAACCAACAGGTATCTAGTAACCTTCTCCTCACTTTCCCATTGCCAGCTGGGGAAATAAGCTTACTAATTTGCCATTTTAAGACAATGTTGTCACTTGTATTCACAAAACCTAGTTGGAGTTAGCATTAGGTTTATTTACCTTCAATTTAAGTTCATCCCAGTGAAAGCATTTTTTTTTTTTTACAAGCAAGCTATTAAGAAGACTGGTATGATTTTACCTAAGGAAAAGGATTTTAAAATGCACACACACACACTATGCTGTGAAGCAACACTGTTCATTTTGAGTAAATTAGAAGGCAGCTATTTCTCTGAGAATACAAGTACGGTTATGACAAAAGATGGGGTTAGCTTCTCCCTTACGATGTGCTAGAGGGCTCACAGGTGATGACCCATTTTTAACAAGTATCTATCAGAAAAAAACCACTGTCTCAGGAAAAAAAATCTAAGTCTCAACCAATGCCTGATTTTTCTTAAGGCAAGCCCAGCAGACTGCCTTTTTTTTTTTTTTTTTTAATGTGTGCACACGAGAGAGAGAAAGAAAGAATTGGCACACTAGGGCCTCTATCACCTCAATTGAACTCCAGATGCATATACCCCTTGTGCACATGTGCAACCTTTCGTGCTTCTGTCACTGTGTGTCTGGCTTACCTGGGACCTGGAGAATCAAGCATGAGTCCTTAGGTTTTACAGGCAAGTACCTTAACCGCTAAACCATCTCTCCAGCCGTGCTTCATCCTCTCAGGAAAACTCCAGTACAATGAAAGAGCCCCATATTGCTCACTGGGTATGTTATCAAAGACTGCAAAGGAAACAGGGAATTTGTTGGCTCAAGGGAGAGTTTCAAACACATTTGAAAGCCAGGACTATTGCAAGAGTAGAATATACCTTGTGGATTGATGCTTACAAGTGGCGACCTCCTCCTAAACTCTTTCTAGGTCACCTTCTTCCCTTGCTTTGAGAAAGCACTCAGAAGGGATAAAGGGGTAACCCCAGGTCACCAAGCACCAGCCCCACAGTTCCCCAGAGCCTGAACACTACAGCCATGTCCCTGGGCTTCCTCTATCTCAGTTTTGTCTTCTTTAGAATGTGTGTGATAGAATTTTGGACTGAAGGGAGGATTGCAGGTGTGAATGCATGCAAAGCCCTTCAATGAGCACTTACCATCATTATTGCCCAACCTGGAGAGGGTGCCATGGTTGCCCATTCAGTTCTGGCCTCATGGTGGGGACAGAAAAAGAAAGTGTCATCTAGGATGAGAGTGCATGCTCCTCTGAAACATCTGTTTCAACTGGATGGCTCCAGGCTCTGGTACCCCCTGCCCCCAGCTACAGTCCCCCAAATCCAGCAATTGACTCAGGGATAGACACTCACCCGTAGTTCCTCCACAGAGGTGCACACAAAAGGGCAGAGGCCTCAGCTGTCTTGCTCACTGCTGGGCATTCCTGCCACTTGTTTGAAGCATGGTGAGTGAATTTGGGATTTCATAAGAAACACCTCCACCCCTTCCACTAGGGTTCCTAAGCTGGAGAGATAAACATTGAGTTCCTGATGGTCATTTATTTGGTTTCCATGGAAGGAGAGTGGGTTAATGCTTTTTCACAGTAGTTACCGAAATACATTTTAAAAAATGTAGGTCTTTAGGTCTGCAGGGATGGCTCAGAAGTTAAGGCGCCTGCCAGCAAAACTAAAGGACCTGGATTTTATTTGCCAGTACCCACATACATACATACCCACATTACTGTGCTTCCTTGCTGGAGGCAATGTGACCCACTTCCTGTTCCTGCTGCCATGCTTTCTCCATCACGATGGGCTGAATCTTCTGGAACTGGAAGCAAAAACAGATCCTTCCTGCCTTAAGTTGCTTCTTGCCAATACTTTTTGTCACAACAGCAAAGGAAGTAACTTAATATACCCCCAGTGATGTATTACCTCCAACAAGCCCCATGTCCTAAGGTTTTTCAGTACTTACCAAAGTAGTACCATCCAATCCAAGAGCCTATTTGGGATAATTCATAAATGAACCATAACAGAAAATGTGCTTCAGGATGATGCGAAGCCAGAGGACGCCTGAGCCCACAGGAAGGTGATGTCTTCCTGTGGACACCTCAGCACCCGGTACAGTTATCCCTGAAGGAAACTTTTATGCTTTTTAGCTCCAGATGATACTGAGTTCTTTCACTTTCAGTGTTTTTGTTGCTGCTCGTTTTTAATCAGGCTAAGTGGCGTTTCTTTCACTTGCAAATCTCAGTTCTGACTTACTGTCCTTGGTCCCACTCAAACACTACGGATTAGCCTGAGTTGAGAAGCTGAACAGAAGAGACAATCCCAGAAGAGATGGTATCATTGTTACCTTCTTGTTGCTTCTGGGTCCAAACACTTGACCCAAAGTATCTTATGGGAGGAAAATTGCTTACTCTGGCTTACAGACTCGACGGGAAGCTCTATGGTGGCAGGGGCAAAGGATAACATGAGCAGAGGCCGGATGTTGCCTCCTGACCAACATCAGATGCACAACAGCAGCAGGAGAATGTGCTGAACACTGGCAAGGGGAAACTGGCTGTAACACTCATAAGCCTGTCCCCAAGAACACACCTCCTCCAGCAGGGCTCCAATTCCCAAATTACCATCAACTGGGAAACAAACACTCATAACACATGATTAAACCTAATTCAAAGCACCACAGATGATATAGAAAAAAGTAGAGATGTGCCTTTCCAGAGCCCTGCCTTAGATGCAGGAATGCTCCACCCAGTTTCTGTGTCCCAGCAGAAGCCTGAAGGGAAACTCACTCCTGCAGTTTCCTCCATAGTTCTGTGGCCAGAATACCTTCTAGATCATCCACTCTTATCTGATCCTACATCTGGGGAAAAGAAGGACTCAGAGCCCTCTTGATATAGTTTGCTTGGCCAAAAAGTCTTCACACCACATAATTTTCATTCCATTCCTTGTAAGGCTAGCACTTCGGAAATGCATAAATTTGTTTCAAAGTCATGTGTGGTGGCTTGACTGTAAAAAGTTCCTCATAGACTCATGTATTTGTGATTAAGCTTCATACTTAATCACCAGCTGCTGGCAGTGTTCAGGAAGGATTTGGTAGGTGGAACCTTGCAGGAGGAAGATGTCACTGGGAATGGGCTTTGGGATTTTTGCCATGCTTTCCCTATCATGATGAACCTTCCCCTTGTAGCTATAAGCTGAAATAAATCTTCTTTCAATAAGCTGCTTCTGGTTAGGTGTTTTGTCCCAGCAACTAGAAAGTGACTACTATACCACACCTATTTGAAAAGCCTTTATTTCTATTTATCTTTTTATTTTTTAAACATATTTTATTTATTTATTTGAGAAAGAAAGAGGCAGAGAGAGAGAGAGAGAGAGAGAGAGAGAAAGTGGGCGTGCCAGGGCCTCCAGCCACTGCAAATGAACTCCAGATGCATGTGTCCCCTTGTGCATCTGGCTTACATGGGTCCTGGAGAATCGAACTGGGATCCTTTGGCTTTGCAGGCAAATGCCTTAACCACTAAGCCATCTCTCCAGCCCCTATTTATCTTTTTAAACTGAGGTTCTCATACTGAAGGACTTAGTCACTTGTTCTTTTCAGTGCATGTGGAAAACCTCAGTCCAAATCATCGAAGGTAAAGACAACTTTTCATTTGCATTTTAATTCCTATTAGGCAGAAGACCAGGAGGCAAGCAAGAGCCTCCTTCAATCAATTCCTGCCAAAGTGAAGGCAGACATATTTCATCTTCTGATTGAACCCTCAGGGCTGAATTTGCAAGGAATGCATCCTAAGCCATTAAGCCAATAAATGAACCTATTTTCAAAAGAACCATTTAAGCATTTAGTTCAGTTACTTAGAGGGGGATTTAAAGGTGTGTAGCCTCTAGTTATGTTAGACTTGGAGGGTCTGCAGCTCAGAGCTCATCAGCCATCCCCACTGAGCAGTCATGGGGGAAGCTGGCAGCTACTGTTGATGCACAGTTGCCTCAGCATGCCACTGCTCTGACCCTGGCATCTAGAGGCACAAAGGGACTCACATATGCCGTCTCCTCACTGAAGCTGTCTGAGCGCACACTGGAGTTGAAGGTCCTTCAGCTGTCCTCAAGTCAAACTGCAACAGAAAATGAACGCCAAACAATGTCTGTGAAGAAGATGGGAATTAAATGAACTAAATCCATCCTGATTTTGTGGAAATGGTGTAAATGCTTCTGCCTGCCATGCTTAAACATTCCTAACCTCATGCTTTATCATAATGAATTCTACATTAATTGTAACTCAAATAAAAAATGGAATTTGAGGGGGCTATGAGGCTAGGGAGATGGCTCCTTTGATAAAGCACTCACTACTCAAGCTGGAATACCCAAGTTCATTTCCCCAGAGCCCATATGAAAATCCATGAGCTGCTGTAACCCCAGCACGCTGGAGACAAGATGGGAGGTCGAAACAGGACTTCCTGAAGGCTCCCAGTGAGCACACCAAAGAACAGCAGAGGGGGAAATGAGAGACAGAGACCTCATCCAAAATACGGTGGAAAGGTGAGGTCTGACCTGAAAGTTGTCCTCTCACCTCTACACACACAAATGTGCACATGAGCACACACACACACACACACAGAGAGAGAGAGAGAGAACACAAGAGAGAGAGAGAGAGAGAAGGGAGATTTAAAAAAAAAAAACAATGGAATCTGATCATTGCCTTTTCTCTTGTAACTTACAATGGGGTAAAAAAAAAAAAAAATCAAGATTTCCTCTCCCAGTTTTCCCTTGGCTCACATTTAAAACCAGCCCCTAAGGATCCATGGCAACTTTGGGTTTTATTCATTGATGTACCTGCTACACAGGGTCCAGGCTTAATGGCCATGTTTCTCAACAAAATTCATCTAGGCTCTCACCAATATTTTCATAAAAGTGTTATTGTAGACTATTCTTTAAGTAGCCCTTAAGTAAAAAGGGGAGGGGCTCATGATCAAATTAGGTGGGTAGAAACTGCATGCTCTATCTTCTCCTCTAAGATTCAAATTATGAGATATCGCATGCTAAAGGATTATTCTAGTTTGGATCTGAAATGCACCCCCAAATTCATGTGGTTTCAACAGGCTTGGCTGTCTGCTTGTGGTGCTACTGTGTGTGGAGGGGGGCGGAGGATATTTTAAGAGGTGATGCCTACTTGGAGAAAGTAGGTGTCTGAGGGGTTCTTTGAAGACTACACACTGTCCCTAGTCTCCTATCTTCCTATATGCCATGAGATAAGCAACTTCATTCCTCACCACACATTCTCCACTAGGATGTTTGTTATGCCTTAGCGCAGACCCAAAAGCAATAGAGCTGGCCATGGACTTAAATGAGAGGGAGAATAAATCTTCCCTCATTTAAGTTGTTTTTTTTTTTTTTTCATGCATTTTGTCACAAGAACAGAAAGATGACTGATACAAGGCTTTTCAAAGTCCCATAGGAAACAAAACTCAATTGACTGCATCTCTTCAGTATTTTCAAATCATCAGTAGAAAATCCAAAGGCATGAGGCTGAGCTGATGGCTCAGTGGTTAAAGGCACTTGCTCTGCAGGCCTGCCAACCAGAGTTCATATCCTCAGCACACAAATAATGCCAGAAGCAAAGTGACACACGCCTGTGATCTCAGCACACCTAAGGCAATGGGAGGGAGGAGAGTCAGGAAAAGCCTGAAGCTTGTGTATCAGCTTGTCTGGCCTTTGCAGAGGCAAACAAGAGAGCCCAGAGTCCTTGTCTCAAAGAAGGTGGAAAGAGAGGACAGAAGACAAATACCCCAAGGTTGTCCTCTTATCAGAATGTCCTTATTTATCAGAATGTGAAACATCATTAGGTGTGTATCTTACTGAAATATAGCCTTCTTTCTCTTATTCCCATTCCCCTATCCAAAACCTTTAAATGATTACTTACTTATTCCTTAAAAAAATTAACATCCTTAAGTTTCTTCATATGCCTAGGAGCCTTTTATATAAAGGCAAAGAAAAAAAAAAAGGAAGCAAGGGAAATTCAATCTTCTTGCCATGTTGTCTACAAATGTCAAACAACCAAATACCTGGTTTGATTGATTTTTTTGAAAATTGTGCTGAGTGAATGGATTGGTTGTCTTTGTGTAACAATCACACCACTTAATCCTCTTTACTAACTATAAGTTCATGTTCAGCATCCAGCTCAGCTGTCACTGATTATGACGATAGCCACACTATGAATATTCTCTACTCAGAAATATATCACTCCATTGTATTAAATGGCATCTGTAGTTTTTTTATGGTACAGAACCTCTGTGTGGGATTGTAAAAAGGGGGGGAAAGTCAAAAAGACATGGCCTCTGCTTTTAAAACCCTTGAAATGACACGATTATTACTCTGTCATGATCATGTGACTAAGGATCAAGAAAGAGACTTCATAAAGATGAGGCATTTGACTTGAGCCTAGAAATACAGAATGGAACCATAGAAACAAAATCACAGATGTATCAACAGCATGGTCTGTGATCATGGTCAAGGTATGAAGGCTGAGCCTCTTTGGTGTGTGTAAAGGATTTTGATGTCTCACAGATGTCTTGGTGAGGTAGGACAGAGTAGGTAAGAACTGGGGTTCAAACCTCAGCACCAAGTCTTTCTAGACAGATTACTTAAAACCTCTAAGCTTTAGTTGCCTCTAAACTACTGTGCTTCTGTATACTTCTGAAAGCATTCACATCTTTCATGTGTCAGGGCATTCTTGTATAACAGAACCTGCCATATAGTACAGAGGAAATTAAATTTATATATTGTTTTGTCTATAAATGTCAAACAACCAAACACCTGGTGTGATTAATGAAGAAAAGTATTGCTCCTTTCTCTCAAGCATGATGTGAGAATTAGGCAAGTTTATTCATTCAAACTCAAATATTTATCCAGCATGTACTTTTTGCTGTGCATCCTTCTGAATTCCAGTGATACAGTTGTGACCAAAAAAGGAGGTAAATTTTCTAGAAGCAGTTGCATTTTAATGGGAGAGACAGACAGTACACAGATAAATTGACCTTATAGATCATATGTCCTCAAAGGAAAGGTAAATCTTCAAAGGAAGATTTGAAGCAACAGATTAGTAGGTTGCCCATACAAGAACTCACTGAAGGGGACTTTCTAGTGAAGACAGGAAGAACAGTACTTTATAGCCATAATACCCATTATCATAACACTTATTCAGAGGCGGAGCATTTGCAAAGGTCTTGAGATAGGAGAGTGGCCGGGGTATTTTAGGCAGTGAATAAGGATAGTGAGGCTAGAGCATGGGGTTGGAGTATGAGATGGTGGTGGATGAGGACCAGGTAGGACCTTTGAAGTTCATAACAAGGATTTATATTCTGTTTTGAGCAATACAAAAAAAGCTATTAAAGGGTTTTCAAAAGGAAATGACATGATCTTTTGTTTTAAATTATATACTTTAGGTTAAGAAATGGTGCCTATATTGATTAGCACAGGGTAAGATATATTGTATGGCCTCAATAAGTGTGGGCTATTATTATTTTTCTTAGTATTGGCATTAAAGCATCTGGGAGAAACGAAAATTTCTGATCACAGCCAGAATCCACAGGATAATAGAGTCAATTCAGATCCTTTTATGATGTTTGTGACCATGAAAAATGTGCTGCTCACCTCTCCAGAAAGATCAGACAGCCCAATTGTTGGGTGTGCTTTTCTTTTTGTTTTATTTATTGAAGAGAGAGAGAGAGAGATGCTGGAGGGTGCACATGGAGTGAGTAGGCCAGACCCCTGGGGCTCCTCCCAGTTTCCTGATTCCAGTAGGTCCCCCTTTATTTTCCTTGGGGCTGTTTGGACCCTGTGAGCTTGCTGCAATAGCAAGCCCCTTGCTCTACCTTCCTGATGGAAGTGCCCTGGGTCCCCAATTCCCAATACCCTGCACCAGAGGGTGCATGCAGAGGGTGCAGAGTGAGTAGGCCAGACCCCTGTTCCCTGGGGTTCCTCCAAGTTTCCTGCTGTGGGTAGGTCCCCCTGTGCCTAGCTTGGGGAGGCCTGGTCCCTGTATGGGGGCTGTGGAAATAGGCCTTTTGCTCTGGTATCCTGACTGGGTACCTACATCCCTATTCCCCTGAGTAACAGGGTGCACAGCCACTGTAGGAGCAGGCCTCTTGCATCTGGCTCTCCAGATTCCTGGTGCCTGGCTCCCCAACCCATGATTCCCATGTGCAAATGAAGTGAGTAGACCAGAGATCCCAATTCCCCAGGTACCTTTGATGTACCTGCAATCCTCACAATCTGCACATCTGTGGTTATAACTCCATTGTACACTATTATACCAATAGGTTCACATTTAAAACAAAACACACTCTGAAGATCTTACAATGACAAAAACTTGCTTCCTCCTCAGTAGAACAAAGTATCTCCCCAAAATGGCTAGACCACAATGCAAAAAAGCCAACAAAAGTCAGAAGATGGAGAGATCTCCACCAAATATGGCTAATCTAACAATGGAAGCCACAATGAAATCAGAGAGAAATCAACAGAAATTCAATCCCAAAATGAAAACACAACAACCAATGAGACCTTGATCAAAAGAAAGGTACTTAACTGAAAGGAAACCATCAAAAAAAAAACAACAATTCTATCAATGAAATTGAACAGAAACAGTTCTTAGAGCATTTAGCTTTTGACAGTAAGCTTAACTTGATTGAAGAAAGCATTAGAACCCTCAAAAGAGATATAAATAAATTGAAGGTAAGTCAAGAAATGGAATATCTCAATAACCAGTTGAGTAATCTAAATGATGACTTGATCAAATGTAAGAATGAATTCCAGGAAGCATCAAGAAAATCTGAATTTGAACTGAAGTTGTACCTCAAAAAAGAGATAGACACAATGCAAAATAACACAACAGGAAACAAAAATCAAATAGAGCTTACAAAAACCTCTCTATAACCCCTCACTAACAGAGTTACTCATGTGGAAGACAGACCCTCTGACCTGGAAGACAAGACAGAAGAAATAAACTGGGAGGCCAAAAACTTTACTAAGCTCAAAAAATCAAGTGAACAGAATCTGAGGGAACTGTGGGATATCCTAAAGCAACCAAACATCTGGATTGTAGGTATACCAGAAAGAGGGGAAATCCAGGCTAGAGGCATAGAGAGCATATTCAACAAAATTATTGAAGAAAATTTTCCCAATTCCACAATAAAGAGGCCCATCCAGATACAAGAAGTTCACAGAACACCAAACAGAAAAGACAAAAGAAGAAACTCTCCAAGCCACATCATGGGTAAAACTCTTAACAATGAAAATTAAGAGAGAGTGCTAAAAGCAGCAAGACAGAAACAACTCACCACATACAAAGGCAACCCCATCAGAATTACATCAGATTTCTCAATGGAAACCCTGATAGCCAGAAGGGCCTGGAATGGAACACTTCAAAGGCTAAAAAACTATGGCTTCCAACCCAAGCTAGTCTATCCAGCCAAAGTATCCCTCACAATAGATGGTGAAAGGAAAACTTTCCATGAAAAAAGTCAACTCTATGATTATATGAACGCAAAGCCAAACCTATAGAGAATACTTCAGGGAATACTCCACACAGAATAGTCAAACAACCAATCTCTAGAGCCAACAAGAAGAAGATCACAATAACCAAAAGTAGACCAGGATCAAAAAAGTACAAAATATAAGGAAGCACCAAACCCAATAAAGCACCTCATCATGGCAGGGATTAAATTGAACCTCACAGTAAAAATCTTAAATATTAATGATTTTAACTCGCCCATCAAAAGATACAAATTATCAGGGTGGATCAAAAAAATGGACCCTTCTATCTGCTGTTTTCAAGGAACCTACCTCACCATTAAAGATAGAAACCTCCTTGGGGTAAAAGTATGGAAAATGATATTCCAAGCAAATGGAAATAAAAAACAAGCAGGCATTGCTATATTAATATCTGATAAAATAGTCTTCAAACCGAAAGTGATCAAAAAGGACAAAGATGTCCACTTCTTACTTATCAAGGGAATGATCCAACATAAGAACATCACAATCATAAATGTATATGCTCCAAACACAGGTATACCACAGTTTATAAAACAAAATCTACTTGACAACAAAACAGAAATAAAACACCAACACCATCGTAATCAGAGACTTCAATACTCTACTATCATCAAAAGACAGATCATCCAACCAGAAAATCAACAGGAAAATAATAGAGGTCAGCAACATCACAGATAAACTAGATCTAATGGGCATCTTCAGAATTTTCCACCCCAACTCTACAGAATACATATTTTTTTCTCAGTATCCCATGGAACCTTCTCCAAAATAAACCATATATTAGGCCATAAAGCATGCTCCATAAATTCAGAAAAATTGAAGTAACTTCCTAAATTTTACCAGATCACAATGCTTTAAAGCTGGAAATCAACAAGAGACACATCAATAACTCCACCTGCTACTGGATACTAAACAACACACTTTTAAACAATGATTGGGTCACAGAAGAAATTAGAAAAGAAATTGTAAAATTCCTAGAATTGAGTGATAATGAAACCACAACCTACCAAAACTTATGGGACACAATGAAGGCAGTCCTAAGGGGAAAATTCATGGTACTAAATGCCTTCATAACAAAGACAGAGAAATCCAAAATTAATGACCTAACTGTCCACCTAATGGTGCTAGAAAAATAAGAAGAATCCAACCCTAAGAGCTCCAGACATGAAAGAAATAAACAAGGTCAGAGCAGAAATTAATGAACTAGAAACTAAGAAAACAATTTTAAAAATTGATGAAACAAAGAGCTGGTTCTTTGAAAAAATAAACAATATTGATAACCCCCTGTCCAATTTGATCAAGCAAAAAAGAAAAGTCTTAGCCAGGTGTGGTGGTGCACAATTTTGATCCCAGCACTTAGGAGGCAGAGGTAGGAGGATCACCGTGAGTTCAAGGCCACCCTGAGACTACAGAGTGAGTTCCAGGTCAGCCTGGGCTAGAGTAAAACCCTATCACGAAAAGCAAAACAAACGAACAAAAAAAGAGAACAGTCTAATTAACAAAACCAGAAATGAAAAAGAAGAGGCCACAACAGACATCAATGAAATTGGAGCATAGTTCCAAAATCTACTCCACAAAATTGAATAATCTGGAAGAAATGGATGAATTCCTAGACACAAACAACCTACCAAAACTAAACTCAGAGCATATTAATCTCCTAAACAAACCTATCACAACCATGGGGTTTGAAAAGGTAATAAAAAAACCTCCCCAAATGAAAAGTCCAGGACCAGATAGCTTCTCAGCTGAATTCTATCAAACCTTCATTGAAGACCTGAAACCATTTTTCTCAAACTGTTTTGCATAATCAGAGATCAGGGAATCCTCCCCAACTCCTTTTTTGAAGCCAGCATCACTCTAATACCAAAACCAGGCAAAGATACAATAAGAAAAGAAAACTGTGGCCCTATATCCCTGATGAATTTAGATGTGAAGATCCTGGACAAACTTCTTGCAAACCAAATTCAACAACACATCACAAGCATTATCCACCTTGATCAAGTAGGCTTCATCCCAAAGATGCAGGGATGGTTCACCATATGGAAATCAGTCAATATAATACACCACATAAGTAAACTTAACCATAAGAGCCACATGATCATCTCAATTGATGTAGAGAAGGCCTTTGACAAAATACTACACCACTTCATGAACAAAATGCTAGAAAGAATAGGCATGGAGTGTTTATATCTCAACACAATAAAGGCTATATGTAAAGCACCAAAAGCCCAAATAATAATTAATGGGGAGACTCAAGGAGTTCTCACTGAAATTGGGAGCAAGGTGGGGTGCCCATCCTTGCCACTGCTCTTCAATATAGTACTAGAAGTACTAGCCCAAGCAATAAGACAGGAGAAAGAAATAAAAGGGATTCAAATTGGAAAGGAAGAAATCAAGTTAGCCCTATCTGCAGATGACATATCCTGTACATAAGTGACCTGAAAGTCTCCATCTCACAACTTTTAAAGGTGATAAATTCCTTAAGTAAAGTGGTGGTATACAAAAATCAATTCACAAAAGTCAGTAGCCTTTCTATATGGAAAGGAGAAATATACAGAGAAAGAAATCAGTAAAGTTGCCCCATCTTCAATAACAACAAAAAAAAAAATTAAATTTCTTGGAATAACACTAACCAAGGATGTGAAAGGCCTATATAATGAAAACATTAAAAAAATGAAGAAAGAAATCAAATTGGACTTGGAAAGATGGAAAGACCTCTGATGCTCCTGGATAGGTAGAATTAATATTGTGAAAATGGCAATTCTATCCAAAGCAATATACAGATTTAATGAAATACCAATAACAACACCACCACCATTCTTCACAGATATTGAAAGAAAGATCTCAAAATCATGGAATGGAAGCAGGCCTCGGATATCCATACATATCCTCAACAAAACAAACACCTCTGGAGACATCACCATACCTGATCAAAAGCTATATTACAAAGCCCTAGTAACAAAAACAGTATTATACTAGCATAAGAATAGAAACATAGACCAAAGGAACAGAATTGAAGACTCAGACCTTAGGTCAAGTAACTACAGGTACTTGATCTTTGACAAAAAATAGGTGTCGATGATGTAGACTGACGAAAAGACAGCTTCGTCAACAAATGGTGTTGGACAAACTCGATGACCACATGCAGAAAAATGAACTAGAACCACTCCTCTTTCCATACACAAAAATCTAGTCCAAATGTATTAAAGACCTCAACATAAGACCTGAAACTCATTTCCTACTAGAAGAAAAATAGGAGGCAGTCTCCACAATATAGGAATGTGGAAAGACTTCCTGAACAAAACCCCAGTAGCCCAGGAAATTAAACAAGCACTCAAACAATGAGATCGCATGAAGCTAAAAAGCTTTTGCACAGACAAACATACCATAAGTACAGTCAATAGATTACTCACTGAATGGGAGAAAATCTTTGCCACTGACAGAAACATAATATCTAGAATCTACAAAGAACTCAAAAAGTAAACGGGAAAAAAATCCAACAACCCATTCCAAAAGTGGGGCAGAGAACTGAAGAGGGAGTTCTCAGAGGGAGAATTACAAAAGGCTAACACACTCTTAAGAAAATGCTCAACATCCCTAACATTAGGAAAATGCAAATTAAAACAACCATGAGATTCCACCTTACTCCAGTAAGGATGGCAATCATTGAAACTCTAACTATGACAAATGTTGGTGAGGATGTGGAGAAAGACGAACCCTCATCACTGTTGGTGGGAACATAAACTTGTATAACGACCATGGATATCAATTTGGAGATCCCTGAAAAGGATGAACACAGAGCTGCCAACAGAGCTCGTTATTCCCTACTGGGCATTTGTCCTATGAAAGCAGAGATCCAGCCACTCCTAAGAGCTCATCACTGAAGTAGACAACACTGACCCATCATAGCTCAGGGAATTTTGTGGAAGAGAGGGCAGAAAGATTATAAGTGCCACAGGTTGAGATATCATGCTTAGAGGCATTCCCTTCCCCCCAAAATAACTGAAGGCTGCTCCCACAAGGCATAAACCACAACCCCATGGGGAATATCTATAACCCCACTGAGAAGCACCCCGAACAGAATGGGTGCAAGGACGCGGGAAAAGAGGGTACCAGCACATGATGTAGCCACACAAAACATCTTGTTAATAATAATAATATTAAACATTAAAAATTTCAACTAAAAAAGAGAACAAGAGGGCTGGAGAGATTGCTTAGTGATTAAGACCCTTGCTTGCAAAGCCAAAGGACCTCGGTTGGAATCCTTAGGACCCATGTAAGCCTGATGCACAAGGTGGGTCATGCGTCTGGAGTTTGTTTGCAGTGGCTAGAGGCCATCCTCTCTCTCTCTCTCTCTGTGTCTTTCTCTCAAGAAAATAAATAAAAATAAAATATGTTAAAGAAAGAGAGAAAAAGAGAGACAGAGAGAGAGAGGGGCAGATAGCTAGTGAGAGACAATGGGCTTGCCAGGGCCTTCAGCCACTGCAAACGAACTCCAAACGCATGGGCCACCCTGAGCATCTGGCTTAATGCCTCTTGGAGAATCGACCCTGGTTTGGCTTTACAGGCATGTGCCTTAACGGCCAAGCGATTTCTCCAGCGTGGGTGTGCCTGTCTTGATGGCACATGTACAAATGCCAAGGCATTGTCACTCAGAGACATGCGGAACCAGGCAAATCACATAGGCAGGAAGCGGCGGGGAAAACGCGGTCCTGAAGTGCCCGAGGCTTGTGAACACTTCCCTGTGTGACATCCAGGCTAGCTGACGATGTCCTGTCACCAAGTAGCTCGGCAGTAACTGGCAAGTGCGGGTTAGGGGTGGCAGCTTCTAGCGTGTGCTGAAACAAACTTGTTCTTCCTCCATTCTTAGAAACTAATGATCACACAATGCTTTCAGGATAATAGCAAATATAATATGGTGAGGATACATGCCAAGCACCCACTTTCATATGTAGTTAATGGAAACATTCATTACTAAAAGTTTTCTGAGAAATCACTTGGGTAGTAAGAATTAAAATTCTTCACAAATTGCACACCTTTTACCTAGTAATTTTACATGTGGACAAAGATGCAATTACACGTGGAAAAGAAAGTTTCTTGAAGGGTCTGAGGAAATGATGTAGTGGGTGAGGAGAGCCGAAGTCGAACCCCAGCACCCATGGGAAAGCTGGGCATAGTGGCCTACCTGTAATGCCAGCTCTAGGGAGGCAGAGACAAGATCCCTGGGACTCACCAGATAGCTAGTCTAGCCACAGTCAGTGCCCTCTGAATTCAGTGAGAGATCTTGTCTCTAAAAATAAGGTGAAGAAACCCAGGCGTGGTGGTGCATGCCTTTATACCCAGCACTCGGGAG
Source organism: Dipus sagitta (assembly GCA_036346955.1). NCBI lineage: Eukaryota > Metazoa > Chordata > Mammalia > Rodentia > Dipodidae > Dipus > Dipus sagitta. The sequence continues at coordinate 184,505,388 of CM070771.1, forward strand.
ACAGAGGTAGGAGGATCGCTGTGAGTTCAAGGCCACCCTGAGACTACCTAGTGAATTCCAGGTAAGTGTGGGCTAAAGTGAGACCCTGCCTTGCAAAAAGAAAAGAAAACAAACAAACAAATAAAAATAAGGTGAAGAGTGATATAAGACATTCTATGTTGACCTCTTCCTCCATAGACACATGCCCACATATGTATGAAAATGCAGACATACACATACACATATACCATGTGCATATGCACTCCATATATGTGTATACATACATACATATATATACATATATATACAGAGAGAGAGAAGAATAACTAAATAAATGAAGCAACTACTCTGGTCCTTGACTATTTAGAGCACAAGGCTGGGTTCATTCTCACAAGCCTGCTGTCATGGATAGAGGATCCATTGAGTGAGTCAAGGAGTCAGTACAGAGAAGTCTCTCTGGAATGGGAGGCACCATAAGAGACAGCATTGGCAGGCAAGATCTGAGCTCAGCTACATGGGAATAAATGGCATGATGCGTGTGTGTGTGTGTGTGTGTGTGTGTGTGTGTGTGTGTGTGATGTATGCATGTTCATATGTGTCTGAGTGGCTGTACATGTGTATACATGCATGTGGAGACCAGAGGTCCATATCAGGTGTTTTCCTTAATTGATCTCTACCTTGTGTATGTGTGTGTGGTGTGTGTGTGTGTGTGTGTGTATGTATGTCTACCTGTGTGAGGGTGCACATGTGAGTGTGTGTGCATATGAAGGTCAGAGGTTGATATCAGAGTCGTTCTCAATTACTCTCCATCTTCTTTTAAGCCAAGGTTTCTTGCTGAGCCTGAAGCTCAGCAAGTCGGCTAGAGTAGCTAGCCAGTGAGTCCCAAGGATTTCTTGTCTCTCCCTCCCCAGAGCTGAGGTTAAAGGGGTGTGTGTCACCATGCCTGACACTTGGTGTAAGAACTGGGGGTCTGAATTCAGGTTTACAAGCTTATATAGCAAGAAATTTACCTACTGAGCCATCTCCCTAGCCCTTCACCTTACTTTTTGAGATGGGCTCTCTCACTAAACTTGGAGCTCACCAGTTTGGCTACATGAGCTAGCCAGCAAGCCCAGGGATCCCCTGACCTCCTGTCCAGAGCTGGAGTTACAGGCACAGACCACCATGCCCAGCTTTTACATGGGATGTGGACGCTAGAGATGTGAACCTGGGTTCTTGTGCTTATGTAGCAAACCTTTTATTCACTGAACTGGGTCTCCAGCCCCTAAATGCATGACCTTTACTTTTTTGTTTGTTTATTTATTTATTTGACAGCGACAGAGAGAAGGAGGCAGAGAGAGAGAGAGAGAGAGAGAGAGAGAGAGAAGAGAGAGAGAATGGGCGCGCCAGAGCTTCCAGCCTCTGTAAACGAACTCCAAATGCATGTGCCCCCTTGTGCATCTGGCTAACGTGGGTCCTGGGGGATTGAGCCTCGAACTGGAGTCCTTAGGCTTCACAGGCAAGCGCTTAACCGCTAAGCCATCTCTCCAGCCCAATGCATGACCTTTAAACATCACCTTTAATTTAAGCCATTCTGCACCTCTCCATTTTCCAGTTAAGCTTCACATCTGTCTTCTCTCTTTCCACAATTACAGCTCCTGCATCATGTGTGGGAAGCCATGTTTCAGAGAATTGGAGCCTGTTTTTTGTTTTTTTTTTTTTTCTACTCGTTTTCTCAAAACATGTTACACAGAATAGTATTAATAAGTGTCAATGGATATGAATAGGTGTTAATGGAAAGTATTCTACAATCAATTACCTGTGATGATGTGGAACTTATCCAAGCATCTTGGCTGCATAATTTCTCAGAACTTTTATTATATTTAAAAAGTGAGGCGACGTGAACAGAAGAATGTTCCAGAATCATTTTTTTTCCACCTGCTAAGTTTTGATAAACTAAGAGTACTAAGCATGCAACTTTGGAAATGTCTAGATTGGCAAGACTATTGGGCCTTGCCAAGATGGGAGAAATGTTCTCCAAATCTGTCCTTCACGATTATAACCTTCTAACCAGTGCCCTTCTCGTTTGGCTCTGGTCAGAGAATATCCACTGGTCACTGAAGAACTCCAACAGATTAACACATGATGGGACAAGAAACTGGCAGCGTTTAAGAGCATCGTGTTCAAGATTTAGAGCCCCTTCTATAAACAGCACGTGTGCCAGCTGCCGGGAGGTTTGCATGTTTAGATGACAAGACTTCTGTGCTAGCTGTCCGTCAAGAGCGGCCTGGGGAATTCTCAAGAGGGTTTTAAAATAATGCCCAGGCAGATGTGTGTCCCAGACACACATCCTACATTCCATTCTCACCCTAAACCTTGCCTTGAGGCAAAGGACCACATATTTAAGAGGACTATGGAGTGCACCTTGTGTTGTCAACAGTAAATATGTCAATCACACCCAAGAGAATGCCTGGCAGCCTGTGATTCACATTTGCATCCAATCTGAAATAGCTGCCTACAGCTGCCTTCAGCTGGGTGGCAGTCTCAGGGACCTGAGAGAGGAGCCTGTCCCAATCACATAGTCACCTTCTCTTCATTTGTCACCTCCAGGGAGTTGTGTTTGGCATCCACAACAAGGTCTGTTCCCGCGTTACTGCATCACAGTGTAGGACACGGCAGACCCAAAGAGAAAAGCACTATGGTCACTTCCCAACTTTGAGCAAGCAGAGCTGCACAGAGAGATGCTCCCAGCTGATGCACGAGGGCACACCAGTGGGGTGAACACCCATGAGCTCCGTGACTAGCTGATGCCAATTGATAGGGTTTGAGTTCACACCTACAGTGAAAGCAATCTTTCAGGTGAAATGTAAACTCATATCAGGAAGTGCATAAGCGACTGAGGACATGGCCCCGTGGATAATGCACTTGCCACACAGTGCTTAACCCACATAAAGCCAGACACTGCAGCTATAGGGTCTGTGATCTCAGTATGCCAAGGGCGAGCAGGGAGGTAGACACAGAGGAACTCACCAGAAGCTTGTGGGCCAGTTAGCATGGCATTTGCAGCAATGAATGAGAGACCCTGCTTCAAACAAGGTAGAAGGTGAGGGTCAAGACCAAAAGTTGTTTTCTGTTCTCCACATGCATGTCATAAACACACGCACACACACGCACACCAGAAAGAAGAAATGAACGAAGGAAGGAAGGAAGGAAGGAAGGAAGGAAGGAAGGAAGGAAGGAAGGAAAGAAGAGAGGGATGAAGGGGAAGAGAAGGGAGGGAGTGAAAAGGGAGGGAGGGAGGAAGGAAGGAAAGAAGAGAGGGAGGAAGGGGAAGAGAAGGGAGGGAGTGAAAAGGGAGGGAGGGAGGAAGGAAGGAAGGAAGAAAGGAAGAAAGGAAGAAAGGAAGAAAAAGGACATATGAGGACCTTTCCTCATATTCCCAGGGAATTGGAAAGAAATGTGCTGGATGAAGGTGGATTGCTTGGATGTTAATCTTCACTCCACCACCCACGAGTTTTCCTCTCTTTAGGAGTGTTTACTTAACCTGTCCATGTTTCAGTTACCTCTCTTGAGAGAAAAAATAATAGTTCCTAAGCCTCATTTAGATTTCTGTGAATATTAAATTAAAGCACTGTATAAATAAATGTTGGACAATGGCCAGCTCCATCATAAATGTTCAGTACATTCCATTTCTGAGCCAAGAGGAGAATAGAGGAAGCTTCATTTTTTTCCTTTTAAATATTTTCTCTATTTTTCTGTTTTTTATCTTCCAAGTACACTTTTTTTAAAAAAAAATGGTTCTCTATGTGAAGAACTATACTCACATATCCTTCTGTGTTCAAAATGTGTTTGTAAACCATACAGAATGGTTAAGAAAGGATTGTAAGTATGTAAGTTAGCATATTATTGCTATATGTAAGCTGCCTGAATACTTTGATTCCTATCAACCTTTGTCAGAGAAAGGTCATCCTGGGTGTCATAGATAACGTAAGCACTTTAGTAAGAACTTTCCTTGGGAACCCACTGCAAGAACGTAATTCACTCCACTCTGAAGAATAATCGCGCCCTATGAAGACAAGTGGGTGCACTAAACAGAACCTGATGACAACCAGAAGGGTCTGCTGACCAGACCTGGGGTTAGCTGTGAAGTCAGTGATAGATGCCTTGTCCTTGGACGACAAATGACTACTGAAGAGGCAGTCTTTGTGCTGAGTAGGACCTCAGAGAAGGCTGGCAAGTGAGTGTTGTGACCTGGGATCAAGTCCCGTGAAGACAGGCAGGGCAGAAGAAAATGAGAGGTGTGTTCCAAAGAAGCGAGATGAAGCTGGGATAGGAAGTGTGTGTGGGATGCAGTGGCCACACGTAAGGAAGTATACGCAAGATGCTGTGGCCGAAGAGGTGCGGGACCCGGGGATCACCGGTGACAGAAGAGGAAAGGAAGAGCAAAAGGAAACGGCATAGTCAGGCTAGGCCATAGAAGGTACTGTGTGTGTGTGTAAATCCAGAGGGAGGTGACGCATGCCATACCCACACATAGGGAGAAAAGAGGAAAACAAACTCAAGGTTAGGATGTTGCAGAAACTGCACTGAGACACCGTGACCTAGAGAGGAAGGCTTGGCAGCATGTCTGTCACCAGTCCCTGCTAGTTGAACTATTTAATAACCTGAACTATAGTTTACTTCATAGGAGATGATTTACAAAGAAATCTTTTTTTTAACTTTTCTATTAACAATTTTCAAACATGTAATAATATGTTTGGATTGCAATCCTCTCTAGTACATTCTTTTGTCCCCCTTCTCTCATTTCCCTTCCCTGGACCCCTTCTTTCCTACCAGTTCTTCTCTGTTGATGTCTTTTTTCTCCTTCATCCATCATACGTGACAGCATGTTGATGGGCTCAGCATTTCAGAGGTCTTGTGCAGGTGACAGCAGCTGCTGGGAGATCATGAGCGCAATGGCCACTTCCTGTTTGGAAGACATTGTCTCAAAGCACCCCTCTCCATGCTCTGGTCTTATAGTGTTTTCACACCCTCTTATGCAATGTTCCCCTGAGCCTTAGAAGAAATGAGAGCTGTCTCGTTTAGCACTCAACACTTACTTATTCTCAGCACTTTAGTGACTTTTGAATTTTCTCTCCAGTAGTCACCATTTTCTCTGACCAGAAATGAGAGTGGCATTACTCTATGGGCATAAACATAAATATGTAGAGGGTGATTTCATAGACGTTAACATATCCAGTGAGCCTAACAGCAGTAATAGCTTCACTCTTAAGGCCTATGACCTTCCTAGCCATAAGCGAGGTTTTCAGTACCAGGAATGAATTACTCCCTATGGAATGGGCCCCAAATCCAATCAAAGAGCAGTTGGGCACCCCCATAATGATCATGCCACTATTACATCACATCTTGCCTGCATACCTGGTTATGTAACTTGCTGGGTCGACTGTTGGTTAAGACTGTGGATTTTATTTTCTTCCCCAGCAGCCTGCGCAGCTCTGTCATGCACTATGGCGGCTAACCAGCAGGTAGGTGGCTTCCAGCTCAGTTCCAGCCTGATTACTTAGTGTCCTGCTATGAACGCATGCTATGTCTTCAATAATAGGGTCTCACCATCTAGTTCTGGTGGGCAAGAGCCGATATTGCTTTGGAGACCTCAGGGATCTCCCTGACCAGCAACTTACCGCAAAGTAGCCCACCTCTGGCACTGGGATTGTCCTTTAACAGCCTATGGCTTTTGGACACAGTACTATCTACATGAAAGAAGTAATTTTGAGGGGCTGGAGAGATGGCCCAGAAGTTAAAGGCACTTGCTTTCAAAGCCTGCTAGCCCAGGATCAATTCCCCATTAACGTATGTAAGGTCAGATGGGTATTCGTTTGCAGACCCTGTTATGCTTACATGTGTACATATACATGTGCAAATAAATGGAAGTTAAAAATTAATATTTTATTTACTTATGAAAGAGAGAGAGAGAGAGAGAGAGAGAGAGAGAGAGAGGCCCACTAGGGCCTCTAGCCACTTCAAACGAACTCCAGACACATGCACCACCTTTTGCCCCTGGCTCTACATGGGTACTAGGGAATCAAACCTGAGTCCTTTGGCTTTGCCAGCAAGCACCTTAACCACTAAATCATCTCTCCGGCCCCTTAAAAATAATGGAGAGTAATCTTTTTAGTTACTTTTGGAAACTGCTCGTTCACAGAATTGCTATAGGACAAAGGCTCACGGGCCCCACCCACACTGGGTGCCAGAGACATTGTCTATACAGAGACCACTGAAGTATCCTTGCCCTTCTGCCTGCCAAGTATGGAGAAGCAGAGGCCAGTGGGGGACTCATAAACAGGTAGATATTCTTCTTGTCCAGTATTTTGGGGTCACAAGATCAGATAGTTAGGAAATCAGGACTGATGGAGGTTAAGAAGTCTGAAGGTATATAAAATACTAACAAAAACAAAGCAAAACAAAAACTTAGTGCTCTCAATTGTTTTGTAAGAGACCAATTTTCACATGAGTGCAAAATTTAAGAGCCAGTTTCACAGATACTTTGGGACTGGGAAAGGAAAAGAATCCCAGCGAATTAAATCTGGGTGAGACTGAGAATGCTTTTAAAATCAGCATCCTCCCTGCTCCACAGGAAAGGCATCCAATTATGACACTAATCATAGCAGCTGTCCTTTGTTCAGAACTCTCCTCCGACCAGGCATTGTTCTAAGCACTTGACGTAAGTGTATTCTGATAATACTCACTACAATGCTACAGTACATTTTTATTATTATCTCCACCAATCAAGATACAGAGGACACATGGACAGGCTTCAGGTCCTACCTCAGTGAAGGTCAGAGAGAAGCCTGACTCCCAGACAGGTGAAGGATGTGCTTGTGCCATCAACAACACCCCCCCCCATACTGGAGCCTCTCAGGTCTACATTCAGTCCATACGTTACAATTAACTGTCTACAATGTCTGTCTCCCCTGGTGGGATTTCTGGCTCTATGAATACAGGGGCTGACTTTCATCTCTTGTTTTATCCCAGGCAAAGGGCAAAGTACCTGGATCTTCGCTACATGCAACAATTGTTCAGTGACTAGGTGAATTAGTTTACAGATCCTCACACCTCCCTGTAGAGAGAGCTAGATTCAATGCCACGAGTTATCAGATGAGTGTTGCTTGGGTCACCAGGACTCTGCTGTGATTTAATTCTAACTGAAGGGAGGGATTTGTTATGTCAAATCAACCAGTGGTCAATGAAATGACAAAAAAAAAAAAAAAAAAACCATTTTCCTGAATACTTGCCAATGTATGTGGCCAAAGAGGAGGGGTGACAAAAGCTGGTGAAGTGCGGGAAGATGGGCTTGGGAGAAGGGACCGAGAAAATCATAAAATCACAGATGTTCTTCACCGAGAAGCCTCTGCCCTGGACAAAGGTGTGCAGCTCAGAATGTTCACAGGATGGGCTGAGAAGCAGTGAAAATTAAAGTTGGAAACAAGCAGAGGGACTCATCGACAGAAGCCACTAAGCCAGGGAGATGTGGTAAATAACCAGTAGTCTCCATCCAAAAGAGAAATAATGAGGGAGGCAGTGGAATTTCTCCATAGAGATAGAAATTAGAGGGACTTAGTGTGAAGGTCTGAAATGAGATGGAATCTTCTAACTCATGAAATATTCAGCAACATGACTACATAATGTGGAGGCAGATGTGTTTATTTGGGGGGTTTTGTTTCGTTTGTGTGTTTATGATACGTGTGTATTCATGATCATATAACTGAGTGCAGTCATGCGCATACCACTGCATGCAGGTAGCGGTCAAAGGATAACTGGTTGTCTGTCCTCACCGTCCACCTCGTTTGAAGCAGACCCTCTCTCATTCTCATTGCTGGTCACCACTGTATTCATGAGGTTAACTGGCCTGTGGAGTTGGAACTCACTCTCCTGCTGCTGTTGTCCACCTGATGTTGGCCAGGCGATGATGTCCAGCCTCTGCTCTACCATCTTTCTCCTGCCATCATGGAGCTTCCCCTCAGGACTGTAAGCCAAACATCACAACTCTCCTCCCATGAGCTGCTTCCGGTCGGATGCTTTGCCCCAGCAACATGAAGGTAACTACACTAATCAGGAATCCACATTCAAGTCGCTGCTTTGCCACTTCTGGTCATATGACCTTGAAAAGTCACTGTATCTCTTAATTCTTAGTGTCTGATATCTAAGATGCATGAATACCAATTCTTAATCAAATATGACAATGTCCATGAATCCTTTGGAAATTTATAATGGAGTAAGGCTTCATAAACAGTGAAATGAGATATATTGAAGCCCCAGTGCAGCAGGATTGTATTTGGAGATGAGGCTTCTAGGATGTTATTAAGGTTAAATGAGGTCATAAGGAAGAGGCCCTAATCTGATTGGATCTGTGGCCCTATGAAAGAGATCATTTACTCTTTACACACAGTCAGGAAAGGATATAGCAAGAAGGTGACTGTAAACCAGTAAGAAAGGTCTCACCAGAATCTGGCTGTGTGGGCACCATGACCTTGGACTTCCAGAACTATAAAGAAAAAAAAATCTATGTTGAGTTAGCCATGTAGAATATGGTATTTTGTTATAGCAGTCTTAGCAGGCTAAGACATTTATATATGTTACTTTATTTGAATTGGGACTCCATATAGACAGAGTTTCTGTTCTTTTCAGACATATGTTAATTATATAAAATAATGGGTTTCAATGTGACATTTTCAAACAGGCATAAAATGGACTATTTTGCATGTTTCTTTTCTATTTTAATTTTAATGTTTTAATATTTTATTTATTTATTTGAGAGAGAGAGAGAGAATGAGTATGGCTCTAGCCACTTTAAATGAACTCCAGACGCATGCTACCTTGTGCATCTGGCTTTACATGGTTACTGGAAAGTCCAACTCAGGCTACTGAGTTTTGCAGGCAAGTGCCTAAACCACTAAGCCATCTCTTCTGCCTCTTTTTAAATTTTATTTTAATAGTTGATATAATGTATCCATAAACAAAAGCTGATATAAATATGAGAAGAAACCCACTCTTGTATCTTGTCAGAAAAATGCTCTGTGGGAGCAAAACTGGATATTTGAAACATAGGATATCTGAAACATGATTAGAACTAAAAGGGGAAAGTGACATAGGTGACCTTGCGTGGAACTCAGTGTGGGATTCCTAAGATGCAGAGGGAGGCTGGAAAAGGGACAAGTGACATCAAGAAGTTATTCAAAAGCAAGGTCCTCATAAATTCCTTGGTTCATTCATTCATTCATTCATCATTCATTCATTCATTCACTCATCCATATGCACTTGACAAATACTTATCATTGATACTAGTGCCAGGGAATTTCATGAGGCCTAGAGCATAAAGGAGAAGGCAAATAATAATTAAACTGTTAATAACATAATTTCAGAGCTGGAACAATGGCTTAGTGGTTAAGCGCTTGCCTGTGAAGCCTAAGGACCCGGAGTTAGAGGCTGGATTCCCCAGGACCCACGTTAGCCAGATGCACAAGGGGGCCCATGCTTCTGGAGTTCGTTTGCAGTGGCTGGAGGCCCTGGCACACCCATTCTGTCTGTCTCTCTCTCTCCCTCTCTCTCTCTGCTTCCTTCTCTCTGTCTGTCGCTCTCAAATAAATAAATAAAAATAAACAAAAAATTAAAAAATAACATAATTTCATTGGTTTAAATAAGATTATGATAGCAGCTACAAAGGAAATATCGAGTACTCTGACACTATAATATAAAGGATGCTCATCCAACTCAAGATCAAACATGCAAGTCTGTCCTAAAGACTTCCACTCTAGCTGGAAATCTGGGAGGGAACTAAAGTGAGGGCCATAAGGAGCAAGCATAGTCCCAGGAATGGGTGGGTGGATACAGGACAGGCAGTGAGGAGCCAGAAAAGACCCACATGGCCTGAGCAGGGAGGGGAACCCAGTACAGAAGACGTGGAAGCCGAGGAGGCCTAAGTAACTGATGACCTCGAGAGCTTGTGTGAGAAACGGACACTTAAGAGCCAAGGGAGGACCTAATGCTTGAACATTCATGGCTACAGCAGGAAGCAAGACAATCACGGAGCAAGTGTTCTCTGCTTCCTGTAGCCTCTCTGTCCTGTCAGGACTTTGTCCTCCAAAGCAACCTAGCAAGAGTGCTGTGTGGTGTTTAATGAGGACATGACTTCAGTAGCCAATTAGAGTGTGTGTGTGTGGGGGGGGGAGGTTCTTTTAGGAACACATTTAAATATTTAAAGGCAGTGTAGTAGGTAGCTCAAGACTTTGACCAGACTCGAGAAATTATTAGTTAACCCTTGCAAAGTGTTCTGTGGCTGGGAGGTGGGAATATTATTAAAATGGCCTGCACGGGCAGTGGCAGCTGATGGAGCCTCCAGGCAAGCTTTGCCTCTGTGCTAGTCTCTCCACATCAGATCAGCTGGTCCTGTAGCCAGCCACAGAGAAGCACAGGCCATTCTGTAGAGGAAAGTCCACACAGAGCCCATGCTTCCTGTATTTCACTTTAATCTTAGATAAATGCTGCCCCACAGAGCACTGTCAGGGTGGACCCTCACTCCTCCTGAACACAGTCATTAGCACGATGTAACGGGCCTGCCTTCCCACTGTCATTTCCTGAACAGCAGAGGGTAGCAGGTCCCGACAACACTGCCAGCTAACTGTGTGAACTTAGGTAAGTGGCTTAGATGCATTTTAGTAAATTGTCCTTACTTAGTTGGAGTCTAGCCTTTGGTTGCTCTAAAACAGATTTCTCCACTTATTCATTCAAAAAATTCATTAAATATTTAAATAATATGAAAACCATTTGCCTGGCTGGAGAGATAGCTCAGCTGGTAATGTGTTTTCCTTGTAAGCATGAAGACCTGAGTTGGATCCCCCTTAAAATACTGGCCGAATAAGAGTGGGGCATGCCTGGAATCCAAGCCCTGGGAGACAGAGATAAGAGGAACATTGTAACCTGCTGCCCAGGTAGTCTAGCTTACTTGGCAGACTCCAGACCAATGAGAGACTTTGTCTCAAAGGCAATGTATAACACTCCTATAGGTAACATCTGAGGTTGTCTTCTGACCTCCACACACACATACATTGACATACACATGTGCTCCTTAATGCACACATAAATGCATGCATGCATACATGCCTATACACACAAAAATACCTTAAACAAAGCCATTTGCCAAATGACATACTAGACCTGGAGACATAATGGTAAACAGGACTGAGTTCTTGTCCTCAAGACAGACCTGAAAACTGTCAGCTAAAGGTGCTGTAGTGGAAACAGCAGGTGCTATAAGAATGCACACATAACTCTAATGCATTATTTGCTTTTAACTTTTTAAAAATTTTATTTATTTATTTGAGAGAGAAAGAGGCAGGTAGAGAGAATGAGCATGCCATTGTTTCTAGCCACTGCTAACAAACTCCAGATGCATGTGCTACCTTGTGCATCTGGCTTTAAGTGGGCTCTGGGGAATTAAACCTAGGTCCTTTGGCTTTGCTGAAAAGTGCCTAAACCACTAAGCCATATCTCCCTCCCTACTTTTAACTTTTCATTCTGAAATAATTTTTAGATTCACAGGAAGTTTCAGAAACAATATCAAGAAGTCTAGTGTGCCCTTTGTCAGCATTCCTCCCCCCACAGAACATCTTACATAAGCACAAACCAATGTTAAAGTCAGGATATTGATATTCATACAATCTACAGAATGTATTTACACTGCACTTGCATCAAATTTTGTAATAGAATGACTTCAAAAATCTTATATGTATATGTGAAGCAGATATTAAAGACACTCAGAAGAAAAATCAGGTATATTGGGGCTAAAGTTGGTATTTTTGTCTCAACTGAGGCTATTACAGGAAAAATAAAGATGGGCTTTTGAAGACATACTGTACACCTGACTTATTTTTGAGGTAGGATCTCCCTCTAGCTCAGGCTGATATGGAACTCACTCTGTAGTCCTAGGCTGGCCTTGAACTCACAACAATCTTTCTACGTCTGCCTCCCAAGTGCTGTGACTAAAGGCGTGTGCCACCATGCCTGGTTAGACAATTTTTTAGGAGTGCTGCCTTACTAACTTGTATTCAGTTAAGTCTGGTTTCACCTATGTGATGCTGCCCATCATTGAACATATGAATGGACTCAACCAAGTCTCAATGTGCTCTATTTTGTCCTCTAGACAATCAGGCTGTTAGTGAAAGACATGAAAAAATCAGTGAATAGGGATAAGACAGTGAACTTTAGAGGAACACTCCTAAGGACTACCTCACTGCAGACTCCTTACTGATGGGAATTACTCTAAGACCATATTTACATCTTCAATGAACAATAAACAGCACATATGAAAATTGGGAGATGCCATATATGTTTACTACTCTTTCTGATCCAGGGAATGATTCTCAACTAGCACAGTCCAATCAGTTTTTCACATTATCCTAAAAGACAGAAGGTCCCATGAAATGGAGGAATGATGGAGCAATGAGCTTTGCTATGAATCTACTTTTGTTAAGTCTTCAAATGGACCTTATTAAAATATCATAAAATATAAATATTATTAAGATAACAAACCAGGCATCCACATGATGAAAAAGAGCAATATAGAAAATATAGCTTCTATACTCACACAGCACATAGAATACTCATCAGCTGATCTTACTTTCTTTGTTTATTATTTATTTATTTATTTGAGAGCGACAGACAGAGAGAGAGAGAAAGAGGCAGATAGAGAGAGACAGAGATTGGGAGTGCCAGGGCCTCCAGCCACTGCAAAGGAATTCCAGATGTGTGTGCCCCCTGGTGCATCTGGCTAACGTGGGTCCTGGGGAATCGAGCCTTGAACCGGGGTCCTTAGGCTTCACAGGCAAGTGCTTAAGCGCTAAGCCATCTTTCCAGCCCGGCTGACCTTACTTTTAAAAGCCAGTCAAAGAAGACATCATCATTTACCTCACTGAATTCCACACTATGCCTTGAGGTACATATTATTATTCCTACTATTTAAAGAAAAGGGCAGTAGCAGAGATAGATCAAATAAATTGTCCAAACCTAAGCATTTACTAAGCAGTCTAGCTCCATCTGAACCCCAATTTCTGAACCCACAGCCCTACTCTTCCACAGGGAGGCAGTTCTGTGAGAAAAACTGCCTTCCCCCAAAACAGCTTACTGTCCAATGCCTAAACTTCAACGCCTGGCACTCAGTTCCTTCTGTTTCACTCTATGAAAAGGCACACTGAGATTCCAAGCATGCTGCCTTTATCCATCATTTATACCCCAGTAGGAAATAACATAAGCTTCTTTCCTAAACACAGCTGGAAATCAGGTTTGAAAAATGGAAAATAACTGAACGATGGATCAGAAATAGGCAAGCAGGAAACCAGACTCTATGTATGTCAGACAATGGCCGTTCTGTAAAATCATCTCAGGCTGTCAGTAAAAAGAACTGAGTCCTCTTACATGAACCTGGATTTGACTAGTTTTATCATAGACTTCTTATCCATAAATTATCCTTTAACCTGAAATTTTTGTACATAATTGAGTATGGTAAATTTAGTATGAAAGTGTCCACAGATTTTATGCCTTTCTACACCCATATCCTTTACATATGTTTGTATGCTTGTTTTTGGTTTTGGAGACAAGATCTCAATATATATATGTCCCAGACTGGCCTTGAACTCATGATTTTCCCATCTCACCCCAGCATGCTGAGATTGCAGGTGTGTACCACCATACCATGACTGGTTTATATATGGTTTTGAACCTTTTCCTAGTCCTTGAACTGAGGCCTTTCTTATGATTTTCTTTGTCCAGGAGAATGTTAGAAAGGTGAAGGCCTGCCAATGTCATACCCTTAACTATGCAGGCCTTGAGGGTTTCCCCTTTCTTGTTCCCTTAGCCCAGCCTGTATATGCAAGAATCCTGGATTTGTCTGCTGGAGGATGAGACATCACACAGAGCAAAGCCGAGATATGTGAGCCAAGGCCAACATCAGATGCAGCCCCTTGAAGATCAGCCGGCTGACCACAGATGGGCGAGTGAGTCCACATGAGATCAGCCAGTTGAGCAACACCACCTCACCAACCCATAGAAACATGACCACAACCAAATGTTCATGAGTATATGCTACTGAGACTGGGGAGTGTTTTTATTCAGAACACTAGTGGCTACAGATAGCCAATACAGCAAGAAGCTGGACCCCCTTCCTAAATTGAGAATTCCATTTTTTCTGATCAGATCCAGTGCACCCAGAGCTTTATCCGACTTATGGTGGATTTCAGCCTTGTGAGAGGAAGCAGCGCCCTTCTGGTAGAAAGACAGTGATGGGTTTTGCCTCTGTGTGCAATACAGCCCACAAATCTCTCGTAGGCTGCGCTCTGGCAGAGCTGGAGGCTAGCTGCTGGCGACATCCTTCAACCTGAAAGAAGTTAAATCGAATCCTAGCGCCTGGGCCCAACCACTTCCCTTCCAGTCCCTAGCAAGAGTAAGAGCTGACTGGGGAACTTCGGGCCCTGGATTTCTAGTTTGATAGGCTAGCAGCACAATATTTCCACATGCAGATATTTGCTACAAATATTTATAGGTGGGGGAGGTATCATCTCTCAGCACAGCGTGAATTGTGATATTCTGTACCGTCAGTAGATGTCATGTAACTCCATAGTTTCTCTGACCCTGATGGATTTAAAAAAAAAAAATGCTTCAAACAGAATATTGATCTCCCTGAATTTCTTTTCAAAGGCTGAAATTTTCTCCAATAGACAAGGAAAGAATGCATTATGAGGATCTATTAACAAGCATTTCACCAATTAATTCTCATTCATACTTTATGGCTAACTCTACCAAATCAACCAGCCCTGGGGTCTCCTAGTTAGTGATTCACAATGCAGAGTCATCGATAACTTTGACAACTCCTTGCTTCCATTACCCATCCTCACAATAATCGAATAAAAAGCTTTCATTTCTAGGCAAGCCACAAATACAACTCAATGACTCAATACTGTCATTGCTGCACATCAGCTGAGTCAACCTCGCCTTTAACGGATCAATATAAAGAACAAGCTCTCTCCCCCCAGTGGAAAACAGAGGCCAAGGACCCAGGACTGGCAAATTAGTCTGGGCTTGGGTAAACCTAAGGGGACTTATTTGTGTGTTGTCTCTTAAAGGAACCAGCACATTCCTTGCTCAAAGTTGGCCTCCTTCAAGGCTCAAGTTGCTCTGTATATGCTGCAGTTAATAAACAATGCAGATCAGTGAGGTATTATCCTGGAGCTCGTAAGCACGTGTAAAAAAATGAACAAAATGAATTATGTAAGTCTAGGTGCTACTTCAACTTTACAGTCAACAGAATGCATTAAACCTACTCACATTCAGAAATGGGTACCCCTCCATTCATAATGTAGATTCATAGTTTCCAGGAAGGGGACTTGTAATAAGCCAAAGACACAAGTCAGAGGGCCAGGCGTGGTGGAACATGACTAGGATCCCATCCCTTGGGAAGTACAGGGAGGAGGATTGAGAGTCCAAAGCCACTTTTTCATACCCAGTAATACTCTGTCTCAAAGTAATAAAGCATATGTGAAAACTTTTAAAATACTTTTTGTAGAGTCATGTTCAACACATTAATTAGATTCTGCTTAGATTAAGTTTAGATTGAGAGAACAAATATATCTCTTCTCTCCTACTAAACACTGAGAATGCATTCACTGAGTCAATGCTTAATAAGCATAGGACCTCATCCCATTTAATGGTTTCATATATATATATATTTTTTTCTTTCTGAGTACACATCACCTAAGTGGTGATTGTTAATGCATAAGAGCTGCCAGGCAGTTACAATTGTCTTTATCAGTAGACTATAAGGTCCTTAAAGTCAGCAACCACGTTTCCTGTTTTATTGCTATCTACCTGGTGCTTGGTGAGACAGTCTCGTCTGCAGTGAACACACAATACCTATTCATTGCTTGATGCTGCATCAACAATCCAGCAAATCTAGAATTAGAGTCAAAATATTTCCTCTCCTCAGATAAAAGCTTAAGGCCTCTAGACTTTTAGAAGCATGCTAAGTCATTCAGCCTGCAGAGAACCCCCCTCTCTCTCTAATATATATATATTAGAGCTGTTGGCACCCTGCCCAGATCCGTTTATGAAGTTGGTCACCCATCCTCCAGTTTTTATGAGTGTCAAACTCCAGAAGCACAGAGCTGTACCATTTTCTGGAAAATTACCCTCAGCTGACAAGAGCTGCCTCACCTGTAAGTGTCTGGGAGGTTATACAGCACTTTGCTTTGAGTGGGTCCACTTCCTATGACAGGATGGTTCAAGTCTGCCCCCTTTCCTCAAGGCGGAGCAACTGTTCAGTCACCAGAGCTCCCTGTGGAAACAGCAGTAGGCTAGATTTTAGCCAATCTCTACTCAAGAATCAACTTCTTTCCTTATAGCATCCTGCATCCTTATTTCTGCGCAGGTTCCCCTGAGAAACCTCCCCTTAATAAATCCACTGCACAGAATTACATGTTTAGTTTGGGTTGACAATGAAAGCTGTATCCCATGAGCTAGATGGATTATCAAGAGTCCTTTCGGTGTGTCCCTGTGTCCCTATGTCTTTCACTTAGCACGGACGTGTTCGTGGTGCACTGCGTCTGTGTAGCATCTCTGGCATTTGAGAACTACTGAAAAAGTGGTAATTATAAGGCCTGTGGCATTGGGCAGCTGCTCACTGAAAAGATAAAGTGTAGATTTAGGTAAACTAAACAGCAGGTTAAAGCAGGATGTCAATGTCAGAAAGCCTCTTTAGTGGGGTTTATGCCCCCCCTTCATTTGCTGTAGCTACAGAGAGCTGTGTTGAAAAGCAAGATCCAGACCTCATTGTAAGAGCAGGGAACTTTCAAGGGAACTGAATTCTCGGTTTTGACAAGGCTCTTAGCCAAAAGTCCAAACATTGATGGGGCAAAGTTTGACCTTAATGCTGAGAGCAAGCCTAAGAAAGGACCCTGGAGGTACTGCCCAGAATGCTAATCCATAAAGCCAGAAGAGGGATCATTTACTGATATGGGACCCTTCCTATAACCCAGAAAAGGCTGAGAACTGCATCTGATACACTCTGGATGCCTCTCAGTAATGCAAAAGAAAAATGGCCACATTAAATAAATAGAGCAGAGTACAGAGGAAAGCAGAGAAATGAGTATGCAAGAATGACAGTGGCCACGCATGGCCAGGAGTCCATCCTCTGCCTGCCTTCCTCTGGAGCATCTGGAGAACAGTTTGTTTTTCCAAGGTGCTAGGTGATAGGCACAGCAGCACTGTGAGAAGCTCATGCTGCCTAGTCTTTTTATTTTTCTTAACAACATGGAACATGTAATTTAGAAATTACATATTTATTTAAGAGAGAGAGAACTCCAGATGCATGCCCCACTTTGTATGTCTGGCTTTACATTGTTACTAGGGAATCAAACCTGGACTGTTAGGTTTTGCAAGCAAGCTCCTTTAACCTCTGAGCCGTCTCTCCGGTCTGGAACACATTTTTATTGAGCACTTTTTATATCAACCCAAACATACATTTTAATCTTAAATCCACAAAAGAATATGTGAGGTAGGTTGCAGGCAGTTAGTCATGATCATCTTTTCTGCTCTAGGACAAGCACTCTGTTTGTTTTTAGGTATGAGAGATTTTGATAGCATGCAAAAAATGTGTGGGAGAAAAGACCGGGAAACACAAGGCTGTCTCCTTACGCGTTTAGGATGTCGCAAGCCTCTGACATAGATTGTCCCACACATCTGTCCTCTATTCCATAGCAGCCAGACTGTGGTGGGACAGATACTTGGTCAGGCAGGGATTGGAGGAGCTTCTCAGGGCCCATATGACAACTGCATTCTCGTCTTGGATGTCCTTGACTTTCAGTAGGTATTTTAACTTTTCATTGACAACTTCCATAAATATAGACTATGCCATTATCATAATCCTCCTTCCACCATTCTCCTTTTCCCCTTCTCATACCCCTCCTCCACTGAATCCATTTTTCTTTCCAACTAGTTTCTCTTCCTTGTGTCTGGAAGATAGCATTGTAAGCAATCCTTCCCTGCCTCTGGCTTTTATTTATTTGTTTATTTATTTTTATTTTATAAGGGACTTTGTATGGACACATCATGTGTTGGTACCATCATTTCTCTCCTCCCTGACCCCATTCCACATCAGTGGGATTGCTGCTATTCAACAAGGGGTTGTGGGTTATGAGTGGTGAGAGCAGTAGTCAGTCGTGCCTGGGGGCTGCTGAGGCGGGGTAGTGCCTCTGGATAGTCCCTCTCACCCCGTGGCTCTTATACTCTATCCGCCCCCTCTTCCACAAAATTCCTGGAGCCTTGGTGGGTGTGTTTTAAATCTACTTTGGTGTTGAGCTCTCTGCAGCTTCTGAATTTCTGCTTTGGTGCATTTTGAGTGTCCTCGGTGTCTGTCTCCATCGCCCTGGCCCAGGTTCTCAGCCTCACCATGGAAGTAGCACTCTTGCTCATCTCTCCAGTTCCTTTGTGGTTTCACCTGGGCTCTAGCTTCTGGCCAGGGATGGCTCATCTCCTACTAGGAACTCAGCTACCTATTCTTGTACTGTTGGTAGATTTTGGTTGTCCTTGGATCTCAGCTGCATTCTGAAAAAGAAAAAATCATTCTCCAATGGAGAGTGAGATCCAAATCGGTTAAAGGGGAGAAGTATTGTTAATTTGGAGAGGTTTTGATAGGTGTAGCCTCATTTTTGGCCAAAAACTAGTGGGAGTTTCTCACTGAAATCCCTAATCTTGGTCTCCATAGGATTCTGACCCAGTTCCCACTTACAGGTATGGGTTCCTTTCCACCAAGTAGATCTCTTGGCCAATCAGAACACCATAGGATACCCACCGAGGCTGGGCCACCATTGCACAGATGTGGACATCTTGTCAGGCTTGTTGCTTTTGAACACCAGGGTCCCCTGTTTCCTCACATTGTTGGCCATTACCCTCCAGCAGCTCATGTAGTGGGTATACTATATGGGTAGGCCATGTGGGAACTGGTTTCCTTTCAGATTCCAGCTGGAACTCTCTATGTTCTGTGTTGGCAGCATGTGGTACCTTCATCAGTAGGGTGGTATCTTTTACCTCAGGTAGGTAATCAAGTGCTTTCATAGAAGCCTGTCCCATTTGGGGGACATCATAGTTCTCTCCAATCAACAGCTCAGTGTGGGTTGTAACTGATTTCTGGTACTGGGAGTTCCAAGCCAAAGCCAAATGTTTTGGGGTTAGGCTTCATCCCTCCCTCCCCAGGGCCTTCTTACTAGACGATTCCCCCAATACTCCTATTGAGGGTTATATCTTTTAGTCTACTATCCAGGTGGAAGGTTTCTATGGCACCAATTCATTTTGGGTTTACTTTTGTGTGTATCTCCCCCATTCCTCCCATTACCCTCTCTCCGAGCCCTTTTCGCCCCTCTTCCATCCCTCCAGTTGCCTGTCAGGTATGCCTGCAGCTCAGGCTGTTCCAGTTTAGAAACCACAG
Organism: Dipus sagitta; assembly: GCA_036346955.1. Lineage (NCBI taxonomy): Eukaryota > Metazoa > Chordata > Mammalia > Rodentia > Dipodidae > Dipus > Dipus sagitta. The sequence goes on from CM070771.1 coordinate 184,524,871, forward strand.
ATGAGGGAGAACATGTGGCATTTGTCTTGCTGTGCTTTTACATTCTTTCTGCCACCCCTTCCACAATGGTCCCTGAGCCTTGGCAGGTGTGATCGAGATGTGTAAGTGCTGAATCTTCCACTGTCTCTTCTTTTCAGCACTATGGTGAGTTTTGAGTCACCCCAGTGGTCAACATCATCAGAGAAGAGACGCCTCTCTAACCAAAAGTGAGAGTAAAATTAATATATGGACATAAACATAAAGAAGGCAGTTTATTGGGCATAATCTATGCACTTAGCCAGACAACTTTAATAGTTCCCCCCTGCCCAGGGTTATGACTTCTTCAGCCTTTCACTAGGTTTTTAGTACCAGGCATGGATTTCATGGAGTGGGCCTCAAATCTAATCAGAGAACAGTTGGTCTCCCTCATAATAGACATGCCATGCGTGGTGCCTGTTCTTTGTGGATCAGGATTGGCAGAAGACAATGCTGTTAGAGAACTGGCCTCAAGAGTAGCCATCTGCATGATGAAGGGTCATGACAGTTCAACCCAGGGAGCAACACTCAACCACTGAAAAGGAGGCAGGCATAATTATTTTCATTGGCATGCAGGTTGAAATTGCTGCCATCTATTCAGTGGAGGTTGTATTCCCTACTGTCTTAACACTGGCAGGCTTTTCTGCCACCAGCATTCTTACTGTCTCTGAGTCCCGGACTTAGTGCAACTTTGTATTTCTCATATAAGGAAGGTTATGTGAAGATGAAATTTGAGCAAGGAACCTACTACTGGGGTTATGCTTAACTTGTCAGCATATCAAGTTGCCTTCTGGACATCTGTATATGTTCTCATAGATTAGTGCTTCTTGAAGTCTCAATCACAGAAGTTTCTTGCTACAATGGGCAGAGGTTAATGTGGAGGTCTATAGCTGGCAAAATTTCTGAGTGCTCTGCTTCAAATAGCACATCTAAACCATCCCCTCCAAGGCTCAGGTAACCTCACAGAAGAGGGGCAGAAAGAATGTAGGAGCAAGAGAAGATCTGGAAAAAAAAATGATGTCTTTTGGATACAACATGGCTATTGCATTCATGAATTCATAGAAGCTTCTAGCATAAAACTGAACCTGTCAATACTTCACTAACACTTAGGGGAAGAATACAAGAGGCACCTGACCTCCAAGAATAGCCAGTGGCAGCTAATGGTTGCTGGAAGCGGGGATAGTCAGGCATGTCAGTGGTGTAACACTGGTGAGGTGCCCATTCCACAGTAAGTGATCTTCCACCCATGGCCATGCAGGCAGCCCTAATGTGACTCAATGGGTTTTTGTTTTCAAAAGGGCATGAAAATGAGATGTAGGTTAATGGGGGGAAAGGAAGGGTATTAATGAGAACGATAGGGAGATAAGGGAAGGTAATTAGGGGGAAATAAGATAAAAATACACTATAAACATGTATGAAAATGTCAGAATGGAAAAAGTAAATAAATTTGTTTTAATAATCTTTTCCACAATAACATGAAAAGTGTATGTTTGAATCAGCCAAATGGTTAGGCATCATACATACACATATACACAAGTGAATCAAGGGGGTTACTTGATAGGGCGAGTCAGCTTTTTTAACTCGCTCCGGAGAAACTATTCCATGTAGTTCCTGTGCTTACAGCAGTGAAGCACATCCTCAAAACCATCAGGTGCTTTGGGAAACACTGGATTCCAGACTTTCTCTCGTGGAACAGCAGCCCTATGAGTCAGGGGAGGCTAACTGCTGAAACAAACGTCTCCAGTTCTCCATGGCCTGGTATTATAATAGTTTGTTTCCCATTTGCATCACAGGCTAATAGACAATGTGTATGGGAAAAAAAAAATTCCACTAGCCACTCCAGGCAGTGGCATTTCTCCTCTGTCCATGCTATAGCACACGGCTCCACCTAACGAAAAAGATTCTGAGGATGTCATTTAGTGCAGTGGGCAGAAAGAAAGGGGAACACTTAGATACTGGTGAGCACCAGCTCTCTGCCAGTGTGAAATTTCCCCTTTAAGTGCTGTGTGCTGCTTCGCAGCCCCTGGGAGATTCGAATAGATCCTTACAGGAAAGGCCTGTAAGACAGATGCTTCTCCTTTACTCTCCAAGAAATACTCTGTAAGCTCTTTGCCAATGGCAAAGTTAGATAGCAAGCCCACCACCTCTTTGTAAGACAAGCATCTCAGCTTGGTATTGGTATTTCTAATATCCAATATTGTTAATACAAAACACTGACAACTCTTTAAGCATCAAGACTCACACATTCTTTTCTTTCTTTCTTTTTTTGGGGGGGATACCACTAATCATAATCTTTGCTAATGGCTTGATCAGAAAATTTCACAACCTTCCACACTGGGATGTACCTCTACCGTATGTTTCTCTACTTGGAGACTGTCTAACTTAACGACAGGGTCATTTGTTTTCCTATCCCTTCGCATGAAGCCCTGCAGTCATGACTGCTTCCTGATCTTCGTGGCCGCATGCAATCCCTCCCCTGAGCTTCCTTCGACTGGGTGTTTTGACTTACTTGCAGCACAAAGAATGAGGCAGAAATAATAAGATGCCAATTCCAAGTGCATATTATAAAAATAACTGTGACTGTCATTTTAGCTGTGTCTTACTAATTTTAAGAAGAGCCAGCAGCCTGGCTGTGAGCTAAATTGTAGAGAAGCCCAGGTGGCAACTGGGGAGAATTCCAGCTGATAGCCAGTGAGAAACGGAGGTCTTCCTTCCTTCAACCAATGAGGAGCTGACTCTATGAGGAGTGCACTGAGAAGCAGATTGTGTTTCCAATAAGCCTTTGCGTGAGCTCACAGCTTCAGCCTGGAGCTTCATAGACTCCTACTGAGGCAGCCATCTTTGTATTTCTGATGAATGGGGACTATACTTTTTAACTCTGTGTGTGTGTGTTCGTGTGTGTGTGTGTGCGTGTGTGCATATGGAGGCCAGAGCATGACATCAGGTGTCTTCTTCAATTGCTTCCTACCTTATTTTTTGAGACAGGGGGGTTCTCACTGAACCAAAAGCTCTTCAAGTGGGTTCAACTGGTGGCCAACAGACCCTGGGCGTCCTCTGCCTCCCCCCATAGCAGGATTATAGGTACAGAACATCATGCCTAGATTTGATGTGGGTTCTGGGATCCAGGCTTCGGTCCTCATGCATGCATGGCAAGCATTTACTTACTGAGCCATCTCTCTAGTCCCTTATTTGAAATAACTAATAATTGAATAACTGAAGGAATTGTAAATGCACAGGAAAAGTAAAGTGCAGAAGTTTTCGGAACAGTACAGAGCTCTTTCATGTGTGCTTTCACTGATTTCTCTTAATGATTATATCCTACGTAATTGTAATATAGTGTTGCAGCAAAGAACATAACCAGGAACCGTGTGTGTAGAGTTCTGTCATTTTACCTAGTGTGTAGATTTGTGGAGTCAATTTCCCAATCAAGATACAAAGTTGTTCTATGGCCGTAAAGCTCTCCTTCACACTTCCTCCTTGTCACCAACTCAAACTTGAATACCTGGAAACCTCTCATCTTTCCTCCATTTCTAAACTATTCTTATTTCAGCAATGCTATATGAATTGAATCAGGTGACATATCCTCTTTTAAAGTTAACTTTTTATTGAGCACAGTTTCCTTCATATCCATCTGGTTTTTATTTTAAGCCATTAAGTTTTGCAGTGATTTCTTATGGAACAATAGTTAATACACCACTCCCATGGGGAGAATTACTTCCCTCAATAGCGTAAGAGATAAAACAGATTTATTGTTGGGCACAAAAACATGAACATGGACTGATCACCGTGTGGACATGTTCCTCATATCATCATGCCACAGAAAGGAATTTACGGCATTCTAAACTCCTGTTCCTGGGACTCCTCACATCACAAGATGGCTGAGTTCGAGAGGATTATAGTTGCACACATACCAACCAGCATTTCTCAAGATGTTTTATCAATAGTAGCGTCATAAGAGCTCGATCTGAATGGAATGTCTCCATTCAAATCATGCCTATGAACAAAATATTAGGTCATGTTTGGTGGTTGTTTGGTGCACAATTCTTATTTGGTGCTTATGTCTTGAGCTTTTCACACTTAAGGGTTCTGATTTTATTTGAAGTGGGAAGATTTGCAAATTCAATTTTTTAAAGAATTTTTATTTATGAACATTACTATATGAGCGAATCGTGTGTTGGTCTTACTCTCTTCATGTTATACTCTTAGGTCTCCTCTTCCCTGTCCCCATTCTCCTGAGGGTCCTTCTTAGTGGGGTTACTGGTGTTCACCATGTGGTTATGAATGCATCAGTCAGTATCTGTGATGGCAGAATGCCTCAGGAGACACTCACTCTATGGCTCTTACGAACTTTCTGCATCCTCTTCTGGGCCTTGGCAGGTGTGTTACAAGTCTACTTTAGTGCTGAGCTCTCACCAGTTTCTGGATTTATGCTTTGGTACATTTTGAGTGTCCTCAGCATCCACTGCCATTTCCCTGGGGCAGGTTGTCAGGCTCGCTGTGAAATCAGTACTCATGTTTAACTGCAATTTACTCTGTGGTGTCACCTGGCTGATGTGCAAGAGGTGGCTCATCTCGTGACAGGGGGCCAGCTATCTTCTCCTGTCATGTTGATGGATTTTGGTTCTCCCTGTTTTTTGCTGCCTCCTGTAAAAAATAAAACAGATTTTCCCACTAGGAGTGAGAGTAGCATGGGTTAAAGGGTTATCAATAAGCATAATTGGGAGATATTTTGATGGTTGTAGCCACTCTTCTTGAACAAAGACTAGTTAGTGGTAGTTTCTCTCTAGAGTTGATGACCATCATATTAGAAGATTCTAACTTGGTTCTCAGTACTAGGTATGAATTTTCTCCCACTGTGCAAGCCTCTTATCCAGTCAGAGGGCTATTGATTATCCACATACACCGTGTGCCACTACAGCACAGTTGTGTACATCCTGTCTGGCTAGTTGATTTTGTAGCTTGCAAGATACTCTGTTTGTTCAAGCTGTTGGTGACCATTATCCCCCAGGAGCTCACATAACACTTTTGAACAATCTTGGGCCGATTCTGAGTCACATATTGCAGGACTGGCCATACTTGGAGAGATCCATTCTCAAGAATTTGCCCTGTCCTTTGAATTTTGCCTAAACCGAGAAAAGAACATGTCCCTATTTCCTTCCTTCCTTCTTTCTTTCTTTTATTGGCCGTGTGTGTGTGTGTGTGTGTGTGTGTGTGTGTGTGTGTATGCTCATGTGTGTGAGAGAGAGAGGTGACATCCTATATGCTCATCTATGTGAAGGGAGGGCACTTGCCTATCTGGCCAGAGCTGAACAGTGCATTGCTCTTCTGCCTGGTCTATGTTTTAAGCAAGAATCTCTATTGATTCTTGAGCTTGCAGAGCTCCAACAATTCTCAGGTCTCTGCCCCCTGCAGAACTGCAGTTACAAGCCCACACAGCCATGCCCAGCTGTTTATGCGAGGTCTGGAGATTCAACCTCTGGTGGTCTCAAGGCTCCCTTGGGACCTCCCACATGCACGAGAAGCACACTTAAGCACTGAGCCATCTCTCCTCCTCCCTATTTCTTTCTAACCTTATCTTACGACCTGAGAATTGCACACTGAATACTAGGGAGAAAATGGGACACCATATTAGCCATGTCACTGCCTGTACAGCTTTGAGATATTCCTCATGCTTTCAGAGCCTCAGATACTCCATCATTTCACACAGTTGGCGTAAAGCTTTCAAAATACTGTTTGACTTAACAGTGGCATAGGGTAGTGGTGTTATATACCCTAGTGGGGTTTGGATACCACATCCCTCCTTCCTCCTAAATTATTCAAATGCTTATATATTCCATATGGTTTTCTAGCAAACTTGTCTTTTTCTGTTGGTGGCTTCATGCTGTGCCACTGTGTCTGGGACATTGATAAGTAATGTACATTTTGTTACTGCTTTTCCTACTGGTGTTCACGTAGTGGCTCCATGGTATGATATTCCCCCATAGAAATCATTATTTGTGGGCCAACTGCCAATAACAATAACCACAGAAAGAACCTAAAGGCTGATTTTGTTTTCTAATACATTTTCCCCTTTGTAAAGGACACCATTATTAAAGCATTTTTAAAAATTTCTGGAACCAGTTACCTCTTTACAAGAGTCTCTCGTTGGTAATGAAAGACTGAACATGAAATGCTTTTACGTAAGTGTCTGGGGGGAAAATAGGAATAGTTGTGTTAAGAATGGTTATTTAATTATGAGCATTTTATAGTGCTGTTAAGGTATCAGAATCCCACAGCTTGCTTTGCTAACACTACATTTCTAAATCTAGCTTGTGCCGGTTTCTTTCCATTTTCAACATTTCGTTTCCTGGGCAATTTGAAAACAGCAGGCCAGAGTAGGGATAAACATTAAAATACAAATACTTCAGCTCTGGCGACTTTGCAAAGCAGTCACACAAAGCACTTGCAGTTTTAAACATATTTTTAAAAACACATTTCTTGGGGACTGCTGTGCCATAATATCTTACCTTGAATGGGTTGTTGATTCGTGGTGACACATTTAATGTCAGTGCTTTTATGACTTAACATAAAATTGTGCAGCAGACCTGGTCCAGATTCAGAGGGAGGAAACACTAACAAATCTGTGTTTTGTTGATGTGCTGGTTATCGGTAGTGGAGAACCTGAGTTTGTGAAATACATTGACTGGACACTGTTGGGTCTTCCAAGGGGTCTCCTTTTTACAGTAGGCACTTGCAAATGCCATTTATGTCCTTGTGCTTATTACTTTTGCAAATGTAACCATGGCCAACTATACCGACAAGCAGCTCTCGTATGCCACTTGCATTTTACAAAGGAGTTGTCCTCCCTTGTACCGTCTTAATTCTCACAGTTCTCAGAGAGTAAATTTGACTACTTCTGTAAGCTGAGGCTCACGTGAGTTCTCAGGTGACAGAATGAGGACTTGAACTCAGATGCCTGACCACTTAGAGAGCTCAACTTATCTTGCTTACTATGTTAATTCCTTTTTGTTGTTACGGCACAATACCTGAGGAAGCTCAGGGAGGGAGGATTTATTTTGATTAGTGATTTCAGCCCATGGTCGCTTAGCTCCTTTGCTCTTGGGCCCGTGTGTGGTGAGGGAGGCAGTGGTACAAAGCAGAGAGGCTCACCTCACAGCAGACATGGTGCAGAAGGAAGGAGGAATTTGGGAACAGTTCACATCTGTTTGGGGCACACCTCTAGTATTGTACTGCCTCTGAGGAGTCCCTGCCACTTTCTTTCCACTGTTTCTCATGACTGTCATCATATTATGAATCCATATTATTGGGATGTCTCAGGATCCCATAATTTCCCAAAAGTCCATCCACTGGCAATCAAGCCTTTAACTCATGAGCCTGTTTTTGCAGCGGAAGGTGAGAGGGCCAAAGGGCATTTCCTATTCAAACCATGACACTTAGTAAATATTTTTCTAAAATGTCAAAATGGTGACACCTTAAAACCATGCTGTAGAGACAAATCAGACATATTGGTTACTTGGGAATGGTTTAATGAAAGTTTAATTTAAATGTCTGTATATGCACCAGCCCCTTCCCATTGAAGCTACAAAGTCCATTTCTTTCCCTGGGTGACAGAGAGATTCCTCCACTTTGATACTTGCAACAGTATTTAGAGAGTATTTAGAGAGTACTTAGAGAATACTTTCTGAGCTTAGATTACGCGAACCTTGGGAATTTAGTAGGACACATGATTTTAGATTGTAGAGATTGCTGTCAAAGCAGGAATGATATGAAATGCAAATTTGCAAAAAGGATTTTTAACTTACATTGGTGCTACAACCTGCAGAGGTTAAAAACGGGTGTTGTCAGGACGCATAGTAAGAATGTGTGAACCAGGTATGAAGGAGAATGTGGGTGTTGTCAGGATGCATAATAAGAATGTGTGAACTAGGTATGAAGAAGAATGTGGGGGTTGTCACGCTGCACAGTAAGAATGTGTGAACTAGGTGTGGAGGAGAATGTGGGTGTTGTCAAGACGCACAGTAAGAATGTGTGAACTGGGTGTGGAGGAGAATGTGGGTGTTTTCAGGATGCACAGTAAGAATGTGTGAACTGGGTGTGGAGGAGAATGTGGGTGTTGTCAGGATGCACAGTAAGCATGTGTGAACTAGGTGTGGAGGATAACACGGGTGTTGTCAAGACGCACAGTAAGAATGTGTGAACTGGGTGTGGAGGAGAATGTGGGTGTTGTCAGGATGCACAGTAAGAATGTGTGAACTAGGTGTGGAGGAGAATGTGGGTGTTGTCAAGACGCACAGTAAGCATGTGTGAACTAGGTGTGGAGGAGAACACGGGTGTTGTCAAGACGCACAGTAAGAATGTGTGAACTAGGTGTGGAGGAGTACGTGGGTGTTGTCAGGACGGACAGTGAGGATGTGTAAGCTAGGTATGGAGAGAATAAGGAGGTTCAATATGGTGGGGGGACATGTACATAGCCAGCAGTGGGTTTCCCTGATAAAACAGTGTCATGTTTCTTCATATCAGAGCAAGTGCTGTCTATGTTCCTTCCCATCATTTTTTTATAGTTAACTTCTTTCCCTTTTTAGGGTTAAGGAATAAACTAGATCATATGAAGTTCCAGTTGATTGCTGCCTAGTGTTCTAGAGAGATTATGTAACAATAGCATGTAATAGCCACACCTTCTCTCTCTTTTTTTTAATTTTATCTTTATTTATTTATTTGAAAGTGACAGACAGAGAGAGAAAGAGGCAGATATAGAGAGAGAATGGGCACGCCAGGGCCTCCAGCCACTGCAAACGAACTCCAGACACGTGCACCCCCTTGTACATCTGGCTAACGTGGGTCCTGGGGAATTGAGCCTCGAACCGAGGTCCTAAGGCTTCACAGGCAAGCGCTTAACCGTTAAGCTATCTCTCCATCCCACACCTTCTCTTGATATTACGATTGTCCTTAGCAATTTTATTATAGACTTGTGTATAGTTTTATATATTTAAAGTGTCCACCTATCATTCTTTGATAGTAGCAGAACTGTGTACATTTACTAATATTAGTTATGAGTTACTAATATTAATAATGCTACAATATAAAATTTTCTGGAGCATTTATTTTGTGCTATTCTGTGTTCTCATAAGAGAGGAATTATTGTTCTATAGATGGGGAGCCTGGTGGAAAAAAACTTAAAAAGCTAAAAAAAAAAATGACTACCATATAACCCAGCTATACTACTCCTGGACATGTACTGAAAGGAATCTTTAACCATAGAAATAATTATATATCTGTGTTCATTACTGCTCTATGAACAATTGTTAGGAAATGGAATCACCCTAAGTGTCCATCAAATGATGACTGGAATTTGGAAATGTGGTGCATCTACACAGCAGAATTTTAGACAGCTGTAAAGAAAAATGAATTTATGAAATTTGCAAGCAAGTGGATTGATCTGGAAAAAATAATACTAATTGAAGTAATTTAAGCTTAGAAACACAGAAATCCCCTATTCTTTTTCATATGTATGTCCTAAGTTTTTTTTTTGAGGCAAGCCAGACTGGCCTATTTTATTTTATGCAAGAGAGTGAGTATGTGGGTGGGCATGTGTGCATGTGTGTGAGAGAGAGACAGAGAGAGAGAGAGAGAATTGGTGCACCAGTGCCTCCAGGTACTGTAATTGAACTCCAGAAGCGTGCACCACCTACTGTGCATGTGTGTGTGTGTGTGTGTGTGTGTGTGTGTGTGTGTGTGTGTCAGAGAGAGAGAGACAATTGGCACACTATATGCTCCAGCTACTATAATTGAACTCCAGACATGTGTCCCACCTAGTGTGCATGTGCGACCTTGCGTGTTTACATCACCTTGCGTCTGGCTTACGTGGGAACTGGAGAGTCGATCATGGGTACTTACATAATTGCTAAGCCATCTCTATAGTCCTACGTCCTAACTTTTAATGTTTATATGCATGTAAATAGGGGAATGAGAGAGTGAGTACTGGAGACTATAGACAGGGAAAAAGAAAGGAGAAAAGAGAAAAAGAAATATGTCGTATAGGAGCACAAAAGAAGCTAAGTTGGGGGGCGACCTATATGAGCAGGAAGGGGGGTGAAGAGGCAAAGACAAACAAATATTTGTTTGAAAATACTGTAATGAAACCTAATTTTTTGTATGCTAGTAAAATTTATTTTTCAAAACCTTACATGTGACTTTTCAAGGCCCTGGCAAAAGTACTAGCTTCATCTAGGCTGTCTGTATCTCAAGCCTGCAGTCTCAGGCCCTGTTCATGAGGCCATTTCTGAGCCGAGGAGACCCAGTGACTAAAGCACTTGCCAGACCAGCCTGTGGACCTGAACTTGGGTCCCCAGAGCTCATGTCATTGCCAGACATGGTGGTGCACACCTATAACTCCAGTGCTTGGGAGGTGCCTACAGGGAGCCCTAAGACTCGTTGGCCAGTTAGACTAGCCAAGCCAGTGAGCTCTGGTTTCAGTGAGAGACCCCGCCTCACTAAGCACGGCAGGCAGTGACAGAGGAAGACAGACACCTGAGCTCAACCTCTGGTATCCACATGCACATGGACACACATGCACATGTCTCTCCCACCAACATGTTCCTGCACATATATAAACACCCATACACATATATGCTCATGCATACCCCCCACATACACAAAAAATCATTTCTTTATGGTTTACAATATGTAGCTAACCTGGACCAGTCATCTTCCTCCTTCAGTACTGGATTTCTGCTAAATTTTGTTGTTCCATCTGCCTAAATTTTTTTTGCCCCATGGGTGTGCCACATGAGTCAGTGCCTCCAAGCATCTAATCTCATAGTGCAATCCATTCTACAGGAGAAAGTGGCATTGCCATGAATCTATAGATGAGGAGACAGGTTCATCATTATCCCACCAGCTAATCATTGGGACTGAACTGATCCCTTCACAGAATGGTTGACCTGTTAGCTATTTAATGAGTAGGCTTCACAGGGGCTGGGGAGTGTTAGGTTGGGACAGGCTCTCAACAATGGAGTCACTGAGGACAGCAGGATAGCAACAGAGACTTGTCCACATTCCTTTCCTCAAGAAACAGCCCAGTCATTATCTCTTCCTTGCCTAACAATGCCCTCCCCCCCCCCCCACCCAGGTCATGATTTCCTGCCCCTTTATCTTGTAAGTCACTTGTTCACTGTTCTGGTCTCTCACTCTAGCTATTTGAAATGGCTGATGTAAAGAACAGAGTTCTTTTCCCCCTACTGAAGAGCCCTAAGAAGCCCACTATCTGGAATCTCAGCTTGGCTGTGCTCCACTCTTGAGAGTCAGTCCTGGCAGCCCGTGTTTTTCCCCAGTAAAAGCTTCCATCTTTGCCTCGGAGTGGTTTGCGTGGTTTTGGTCACCCCCCAACCTTACAGGGTTTAGATAAAGAATTTTCCATGCACATCTGAATACCTGAGTTTGGCGCTCCAGAGCATTGGTAAGATGCATGTGGTAGCACTAGCATCTGTAATCCCAGCATACCAAGGGTGAGAAGGGAAGTAGAGACAAGAGAATCACCACGGAGCTTGCAGGCCAGCTAGACTCAAAACTGTGACAGTGAACAATGAAATAAGAGAACCGCCTCAAACAAGGTAGACTGCACATGAAGTACATCCTCTGACCTCTCCACATGTGCTGCGGTGTGCCCATATTCACACACATGAGCACGCACACATGCACACTCAAAGTCTTAACAGGAAGCCAAGGGTTTCAGTGAAATTTACCCCAAAGAATTCAGAACTGCCCTATTAAGAGGCAAAAGCCATGAATTGATAGAAGACTGATTTCTGCTATTTTCCAATACACAAGTTGGAAAATTCTTTCTAGGTACAGAGCCTGAGAAATAAACTAACCCTTATTACTTTCCTACCCAACTGTGGGAAAACCACTTAGACCGAATAGTTTAATTGATGCCATTAGTAAACCCACTGCATCTGCTGTCACCTACACTCTGATGTTATGGCAGCTGCAGTTTCCTCTGTATACAGGTACTTATTGGCACTTTTATTGGACAGCCAAAAACTAGTAATACGTGAATGGATAATATATTGTATGAGCAAAAGGTAAGAAACTTTGGACTTTCGATAATCCTTTAAAACATCTGTAAAGGAAGAGATTTAGGGACATAACTTGCTGGACTCTGTTGATCTAGAACACACATACCTTCTGCTCACAAATGTAATCATATTAAGTCCACCCATTGTCACCAATACATGTGTGGTCCCTTAATTACTGACCTCATTGTCTTAATGTGATGATTAGCATTTCTTATGCATGTATGCTTGCTCTGAGTCAAGAGTCCAATCAGATCACTGTGGAAATTGGGAAAACAGCATAGCTGTGATCAGTCAGCATTTCTAAACATTGCTTGCCAATATTGGTCATCTGTGCTGTTCAGTCCAAAGGTACACCAACACAGAGGAAATCAAGTTACATTGCTTTAAATGGGTGGATTACATAGTTGCATGATTAACTTTAGGGCAAGTTATAAGTAAGAGATCTAGTATCTTATAGCAATAATCTCAGAAAAGTCTTTGTAAGATGCATAAGAACTAATTCCACCAAGAGGGAGCAGAAAGATTGTAAGAGCCCCAGGGTGGGAAGAAGTATCTTGAGGCATTGAGCCCCCCCTCCAAGCCCCACCCCACAGAGACTGGCTAATACATTCATGAGCCCACAGTAAATTTCAATAAGCCCACTAAAGGGGATCCCCAGTGGAATGGGGGCAGGGGTGTTATGGGATCCAGTGTCACACAAGTAAGACCATCAACTCACAGAATGTGAGGCAAAATTTATTGGGTAAAAAAGAAAGAAAAGAAATAAAGAAGAAAGTCTGGTATTCCAGGTCTGTACCCCAGAGAAAATCTCAGGAGGCAGCAGTGAACTGTTCAGTGTGTCAGCTTTTATTGGAAATAACCTCATGATGTCAGAAACAAAACAGGATGGGAGTTAAACCCTAAATCACAATTTACATGTGATAGTTACAGCCATAAAAGTAAAAAAAGGAACTTGTAAACAGAGCTGTTGGTCAGTTACAGGAAGTGCTACCTGGGAGGTGCCAGGTAGATCTGTGACCTGGAGTCCCACTTACCTTTAGGAAGCACGCCCTGCGGGGTGGGAGGTAGGCCTGTGACCAGGAGTCCTGCTTATCTAAAGGAGTTTGCTCAACAATGCAGGCTCCAGGAAATGCTATTCATCCCAGCAGAGCCTCTTGTTTACCTACTATTAGCAGAGCCTCCTGTTTGCCTACCATCAGCAGAGCCTCCTACAAGGAAGTGACTTCTATATTTCTCTGGGCTAGGTATAAAGAAATGTAGAGGGGCTGGAAAGATGGCTTAGTGGTTAAGTGCTTGCCTGTGAAGCCTAAGGACCCTGGTTCAAGGCTAGATTCCCCAGGACCCACGTTAGCCAGATGCACAAGGGGGTGCACGCATCTGGAGTTCGTTTGCAGTGGCTGGAGGCCCTGGCACGCCCATTCTCCCTCTCTATCTGCCTCTTTCTCTCTCTGTCAATCTCAAATAAATAAATAAAAATAAACAAACAAACAAAAAAGAAAGAAATGTAGAGAAATATAACATTTTGCTCTTTTTACAGGGGAGAGGGGATATAAGCATATAACCTGATGGGGATATAACCAACACATGATACAGTAAAGCTTGTAATTAATAAAACTAAGTAAACAAAATACTTCCACAGTTCATTCTCACAGGTTATTCCCATATTTCATTCTCATAGTTCATTCCCACAGTTTATCCCCACATAGAACTATTCCCAGATAGTTCAAATCCTTAGCAAATCTTAATAAGCATAAAACCAGAACTGCTATTTTCCTTTCTGATCTACAGATTTTATTGCCCCTTCACATTAGAAAAGACCTAGTTTGATGGACCAAAATCTTTGGGTCCAGCTTAACTGCCATGTGCTAATCAAACAGACTCCCATTGCCTCACCACCTCCCTCTTTTCTCTCCCTGACTAGTTCAATGTTAGATCCTCCGGAACAATGAGCATCAGGACAAAGAAATACTTGGCTCATGCATCCATTCATCTCCTTGGAGAGCCATCAGTAATCATTTCTTTTAATATGACATGTGCATTAAGTTCCCTTTCATTTTTACCTCATACACATGCAGATCCAAACCATTTGCGCTTTCAGGATTCTGTGCTCCATATGCAGATAGCTCCTGCCTGGACTTTCTCCTCCTGTGCTTTTTTCTAGTTTTCTTCTTTTTTGCTGCTTTCCCTGTCATCTTCAAAGCATACTGTTTCTCCCACTGTAACGTCTAGTGAGTGTTTCGGCCTGCTTCTCAAGGTGGGGGGACTGTAGTCTGCGCTCTTCTCTGAAGCCAGTCAAGCAATCGCATCTCCTCATCTTTTTCATCTGTCAAATGAGGTGTGTATAGGTGATTGGATTACTGTAAAAGACTTGCCAGCTGTATTTTTTTTTTCTGCTTCTATTTTCTCAGATTTCATTAAAATTCTAGGGTTATTAAAGTCAGAATGAGTGGAGAGAGATGTGGAGAGTAAGTGGTCAGGTATTTCCTTGTGTAACTTGGTACAAATTACATTCATGGGGAATAGAAGGGGAAATTTTCATTCCCAGTTCACAAAGACAGTGTCTAGAAAAACAAATCACCCTTCGTCCTGGATGCCTTAAATGACAGAGCGCACAAGGGGCAAGGATAAGCTAAAACTTGACTTTTGCCATGACCACACTTGACCCTGTTGGCACATCTTATCCAAGTGACTGTATCTTATCCAAGTGGCTGTCAACCAAAAGCAGGCAGAGGAAAAATTATGTATGTTTCTGTATTTGGGTGGTTCTCCCTGATATTAATCACTTGTCAGTGAATTTGTACCTAAGCCCAGAGCTGGCACTGTGCGTGGTATAAGAAACTAAAAGAGCTGGTTGAATTTATTTGATATTTCCAAAACTCTACGTATCTCCTTGCATAGCTATACTTCCTGTATATTTGGAAGCCACCATTTACATACCCCTCCCCCCCGCCATCAGAAACTCCTGTGTTGTTAGCTGTGACAGGTTTCTTAGCTCTTTCCATTTGGGATTCTCCAAAAGATTCATCCTAGAACTCAGACAACAGAGACGTATCAAAAATAGTCATTAATAGCATCACTCCCTGTTGCAGCCACAGGAATCTGTTGTAATAGTAGGAGCCCCTCTTGCAAAGCTTCACCAATAACATACACCAGGAAAGATCCTTTGCCCTTGGAGTTGTCAGATAAGTAGTGTTTCCTCTCTAATTAATATTTGTGGCACATCTTGAAGCTTACATTATTGAAGTTTTTAATTAAATATTGAAAAAATTTTGTGATACAGCATGACATCTTGCTGTCAAATAATTTACGCTCTCCTGTTACTTTATTTTTTGAAGCACTTTCTAGCATGCAAAATCTTTAAGACCTGTCACCCAATCAAAAACACTGGGATTTTCCACAGGCTGAATGGTAAGAAAAGGCGCTTGTCAGTTTGGCTAGCATTTCTCCTTCTAAAAGAATCTAGAGGAAAATAAATAGATCTTTCTTTAGCATAGTTATTAATATTTAACAGCTTGACATATTGTAGTCATTTTCTCCTTGATACAAAAATCTATTGAGCGTATGTCCTCTGCTCGATCTTATTTAATATTTGTAAAAAAATTCTTAAGTGTAATAGTTCTTATTCCCCTTGAAGAGACAGGAAAACTGAGGCCCAGCTGATAGAACAGCCCTTACAAGTTTATAGAAGGAGAAACTGACAAAACCAGGTTCAAGGTGACTTCAAATTCAGAATCATTTCTCACACTCTGGTCTTGGCCTCGTTCTTATCAACCCATTGACACCTTTTCCTTCAAGATTAAGATAAGTACTGGAAATCTCACAAATTACTTTTCAGTACTATGATATTAACGCATTCTCTTCTTTCAATGTTTATTGACCTTATTAGGTGCTACATGTCAAGTGTACATGCATACGTGCACGTGCACCTGCAAACACATGCACACACACATAAAACGGCTTCCATGTTGGAACACATTGCGTATACTTCTCCCATGCTAAGACAGTGTTTGGTATCCATCTGTGTAACTAATCACTCCTTCACTGGACATGTCTGAACATGTACTAATATACTAAGTGCTGAGGCTTCAGTAAATAACGCAAACTTTGTTCCTGAACTCACATGACTGATGCTCTTCTGTGTCCACCTGATCTTTCTTCATTTTCTCTTTTCCTTCTATGTGTTTACTACATGTGGTGGTTTAAATGCAAAATGTCCCCACATAGCCTCATGTGTTTGTGATTAAGCCTCATGCTTGATCACTAGCAAGTGAAACTGTGATAGTGGATTTGAGGCCCCATTGACTCAGTCATTTTTTCATTGAGCTTCCTACTTGAGCCCCTAGCAGACAGATCCCTGCTACTGGGGAAGAGGTGTGCCACTCGGGGGCAGATCCTGGAGTCCAGCCCTAGGGTGTGTTTGGGGGCGGATCTTCAGTCCAGCCCTGCTAGGCGGGTGTGAGAGCCGTTTGAGCTCTGACGGTTTCTACTTGCTTACAACGTTGGCTGTTGATGGTGTCTGTCTACTTGAATCTATGAATGGGAGCCAGCTTCTTCTGCCACTGATTGGTTCCCCTAGACTCTGTAATCCTGAAATAAACCCCTTCCTCTCGTGAGCTGTGTCTGGCTTCATGTTTATCTCACCAAGGTGGGGATGACTGGCACAGAAGCCTTCCTGGAGAAGGTGCGTCACTGGGAGAGGCCTTGGGATTTTTTTAGTCCGACTCACTGGGTGTCCATAGCTTGTTTCTGCCCCTTCCTCCCTGCTCATAAGATGTGACACCAAGCTGTCTGCGTCTGCTATGCTTTTCCCACCATGTTGAAACTAACCCTTGAAAATGCAAGCCATAAATAAACTTCTGGCTTCTGGCCACGTGTTTTGTTCCAGCAGTGAGAAGGTGACCATTACATTGCATGAGTGCTTTGCTGAATCATGGGTGTTACCAGTATCAGGAGCTTAGGGAGCACATGTTCATGTGGAAATTGAGATTCTGAGATGTTCTGTCAACCACTTGTTCCCACGTTTGTTAGCCAATTGTGGTACTGGAAGGTATTTTCATTTATTTTATTTCTACTTGACTGTGTTTTATTTTTACTTAACCTTTTATGTATGCTGTTCACACTTCCCCCAATTTGTCTGTAAGCTCTTTGAGTCACTCTGTGGTGACTCTACACAGAGTGTAGACTGTAAAAATATCGTCTGAGTTGATTCCAAGCCCACTTTTCTGTCCCTTTTTGTTGCTATGGGTCTATAAACATGAGGTGGCAACTCTGAAGTCTTGTTATAGCAGACTGCTGTAAATATGAATAATACATATAGCCCAAGTAAATTCACCAGCCCCGGCAGCATCTACTGCCCAAGAGTGATACTACCGGAGACTATAACTTCTTGATAAACATAGAAAGTACTCTCCTAAAACTTCTGTTCTCCTAAAAGTGGGTTTTAGACTTTCATCCTTTTTTTTAATACAAGCTTTACAGAGCTTTATGGGATGAAGAGAGGCAGTAGGACCAAAGTTAACACGCTTGTTTTTGTCTGTTCCATAGTGTGCTTATCTCAGATTCACTCAGAAGAAGCTATTCCGCTTCTAACATATGGAAGTGCCTTTATAAATAGCAATCATCATATTGATATTGCAAAAGACTTAAACCATATATAATATTAGAGACAAAATTTAATTTTCATTCTTTCATTTCCCACTTTGTGCTTTTATCATATTAGTTTTTTTATTCATTTCCTTTGAGTTCTGATAAGTACTTGTGCCAGGATATTAGTGCTGAATGTTGATTTCTTTGTCAACTACCTCTACATTACACCAATAGCAAGTAATCACTGGATATGGTGGTGTCTTCCCCAGAAAGAAATAAGGTAAAAGGGAGAAAGCTTGACCTAATTCATCCTACAATATACAGAGGGGTTGGATTTACCTCCCAAGGCAAACCTCATTAGATCACACTTTGCAATGTGGTGCTACATTTAATTTGGATATGTTTGAAAGGAACAGATATGAGTTAGTTTTTTATACTTTTAACACCTATGAAAGAAAAAAATTCTGTCTTACATAGATTAATTAAATCTTCATTACAATCCTGAAAAAGCATATTACTCTTGTTTTAGCAACGAGAAACTGATAGAAAGAGGTCTGGTAGAAAGTTCTCCATGACTACTCCACTCACAGTGAGAGAAAGTTTTGCATCCATAAGTCTGACCTCTGACCTTTAGTCAGCTACTCTATCATGTTGAGAAACACTGCAGAAGTGGCTATAGAGCCTTAAAGTTTCACAATGACTCACAAGGAAAACAAAGCTTTCTTATGGAAAAGATTCAAGGTATCTGGGCAACCACACTGGACTCCATCTTTTTTCTTCCAGTTCCATGTTTCACGTCTTCTTGTACCCTCTCATGACTTCATTGTAATGCATTGTGTATCCTCTACATGAACTGCGCTCTCACTTTTGACTTATGCTTTTCCAGAAGTTGGCTTATGGTTCACTTCCTGTAGGTATATATAGATGCTTCCTACTGAGTTCCCACTGTCCACTATGCATACCTTCTTTGGTCCATTTATCTTCACATACTATAAGCATGTGCTTACCTTCCTGCCCACCAGAGCATCTTTCCTCAAAAGTGAAATGAGGCTTTCAGCCTGATTTAACCAGCCTCTTACATGCTAGATGGCATAGGAGGCATGATCTGTACAAGGTCGTCATCTCTGAGGAGAGCTAGAATAAAACTGATTTATATCAATGAAAATTTCATCAGGAATCAGAATTCTAGCAAGTATTAAATGTTTTCATTTTCTTGTATGGTTTTCCAATTCAGGAAAGTATCTACGAGGCACATTAAATGTTTTAAAAATTAAGTAATAAAATAAATCACTTTATTATTTATTTTGAGATAGAGAGAGAGAGAGAGAGGGAGGGAGGGAGGGAGAGGGTGCACCAGGGCCTTCAGCCACTGCAAACTAACTCCAAATGTTTTCATCCCCTGTGGCAAATATGTGACATTGCATGCTTGCATCACTGTGCATCTGGCTACGTGAGACCTGGAGATTTGAACATGTGTTCTTAGGCTTCACAGGCAAGCGCTTTAGCTGCTAAGCCATCTCTCCATACCCCACTCATTTTTTATAATAAGTATCATTCCATATGTAAACAGAATAAGATTTAGGACTATGTATTTCCTTTTTTTAAAATCTCTCATACTCCTTAAATAGAGTCTTTTCTTGCCCCATCATTAGCATACTGGATGCAGAATTTGTAAAAAAAAAAAAAAAAAAAAAAACATAAAGAGGGGCAGCTCCAGAAACATAAGACAGGAGAATGACCAAGGCAAAGAACTAGGCTGGCCCGTACTAAGAGCAAGGCTGCAGAGATGAGGCCAGAGAAAAAGCAGCAGCCTGGACAGAGATGGAGAGGATGAAGAGTGAGTGCACAAAGGGCTCTGCATCAGCGGCCAGGTGAGGGAAGCAGCATGATTACTGGTAGCAGTGAGAAATAAAGCAAGACTCTGATATTATTCCATTTTTATGGGCTATCAGGACAAACCATTCCTGAAATCATTTATTAAAAGAAGGAAGAAGGAAAGTTAAAAATATTATTTGTAGTTAATCAATAATATTTCTTTCAATATAACTCTTTAAAGAAGTTCTGCTAATCAGGTCTCTGGTACACTTAGGGTAAACATATCGCCTCACACAAAGTTTTTGCTCTGACTTCTTGAGTGTTTACAAAGTGCTTAAAAGATACATCAACAAATTTTCAGTTTTTAATTTCACTCCAGGGCAATGTCTATCAAGAGTGAGATGCACTTGCATTTCATGAAAATATTCCAGTAGAGTTCTAGTTCGCCTTATAGAGGGCATTCCTGGAAGTCAATTCTGTTCTGTTCTTTAACTTGGCTTTGGTTAAAGTCACAGACACATTTGGTTTCCTACACAGCAGTATTTCGCAAATTTACTTTGTCATTGATCCTACTGAGATACCAATGGAAAGGGTGGGTATTGCTCAGAAAAAAAAATAAACGTACATAAGAAAATGCACAAAAACTGTTTACAGTTTTAATAGACTCTTGAATTGCCAGTGATCCATGGTCCTTCTAAACAAGCATGGTCCTGAATTTGTCCTCTTGTTCTCAAGTATCTTCTGATAAGTACCACCATGCTAGACGCGTTCATCTTTCTGCCTCAAATTAGCTTTAATTATTCTGGAAAATATGGAGCTTTACCTAACCCTAATGCAATTCTTGTGTCCAGAAATTCTAGATTTGATCCTTTCACCTGTAACTGGAAGTCACACTGACTATCATTACATTATCAAGGGAAAATGTTTGTCTGTATTATCTCTGGGACAATTTAAAGTCATTGTCCTACATTGGGTATCGCTTAGTACTTGAGACATGGCTCTAAGTGGTAGATTTGCGATAAATGGCTGTGAGTTTAAGTAAGTCGGGTCACTTTTAAAGGAAGAAGTACTTAGAAGAGGACAGAGATGATAGGTTTCTTCAAATTTCTTGAATAAAAGCTTTCAGGGTACTCTTGCTACTTTACAGGGTACTAACTATAACTGCTGAGTAGCTTTCAAAGTCGTCTACAGTTGACAAATCTCAGACCATATTCACTTCCTACCAATAAGTTTCATAGTTCCGACTGTCCACCCTCAGAAAGAGATTTCTTCTTCTTCTCATCTTCCTGTCCCTCAGACTTCCACGCCCACCCCCTCAGGCCAGTCCTACTGAAGGCCAGTTGAGTTCACCTCCAATCTAACTGCCACCAAATGAAACCTTAAAGTTTCCTCCTCTTCTCTTTGAAAGAAACTTTCTACAAAGAAATGTAACAATTCCAGCCAGATGTCAAAAACTTTTAAAATACAATTTTTCATATCTTGCTCCTTTCCTCTAATCATATTTATGAGGAACATTTATAAAAGTAAAATATTATGCTCCCAAGAATTATATGACATTCCTGTTTTTATTCTTTCACCCAAGCATCAGTTTTTCTTTTCCCAAAAGATATCAAGAGCACTAAAGTTCTTTTCTTTGAAGCAGAATTGCAGTTTATTGAGAAAAGGTTTTGACATATTCAAGCATGGCCATTAGGAGAGAGAGACACACACAAAAAAGTTTCCTTTAGGGCCGGGCATTGTAGTGCACGCCTTTAATTCCAGTACTGGGGAGGCAGAGGTAGGGGGATCGCCATGAGTTTGAGGCCATCCTGAGAATACTGAGTGAATTCCAGGTCAGCCTGGGCTAGAGTGAGACCCTACCTCGAAAAACCAAAAAAAAAAAAAAAAAAAAATCCTTTATTTAATATCAATTGAAGTTCAACTTTAAAAAACATATCTTATTTGCTTACTGGTAAGCTGGGGTAGAGAGAAAGAGAAGAAAGTATGAGTGTGATAGGGTCTTTTTGCTGCTGCAAATGAACTCCACAAAAAGTAATCTTAATACTAAACTATGAAGAGTACTTATTACTACTAAGCCAGAGTGAAAGCTCAATGTTATATTTATATATAATGACAAGTTATAATTATCTTCATATTACACAGTAAAGCAGGATTTGAGTAAGAACCAAAGGCATGTTGTATACCTGTTGTGCATTAGGATATCACCGGACTTTCTTCCCTTGAGACAGAAATAAAGCTTTTTCAACAACAAAAAAAATCAGTCTTATGTGAAATAATCCAATAGTTTTTTTTAAAGAAATTTAACATGGGAAATCTTTAAAAGTCAGATAGAAAAGAAAGTAAATTACCAATGTTCAGAATAGGAAATATTCAAGACAAAGCCAATCCAGTAGAAAGTAAAGGTATCCACTTATTTATGGAACGTCCGAAAGTAGTTAAACCTCAACAAAAATAATTCCTTCCATATGTACCCCACATGGAATATATATAAGTTACGACCAAATGTCTGTTGACAATTCAAGTTAAAAGAAATACATCTTCCTTCACACCAACCTTCAAGGGACCACTATAGGAATTGTAATCACTGTCCTCTAATGGATATTTGTCATTCTCCTAGGATATGCAGTATGGGAAATTCATTCCTCCTTGGAGAAGCCCTGTAGTTGTGGCGAAAGCAGAACTTTTATGTCCTACACTTGGAACAACCCTAATGCTCATTTAAAAACCTTCCTTGCACTTAGGCAAAGACCTGTGAATTGGCTTTTATCAATCTGACTCACACTCTGGACTTTGCAATTAATGTGATGAAACTCAAGATAGAGGTCCTTCAGATGCCTGCCCGGCTGAGAATATGGGTATAAAGAGATTAACCATCAGTGACAGTAGAATTCACTATATGTGCAGCATTTTGTAAGGGTAACAGCATTGCCCACCTTGAACCAACTCTAATGTGTGCCTTCCAGAATTGTTTCCCATGCTAAAGCCTTTCAGATTGGATCTCTTGCAATCCACTCTACTCTTGAGCTGTTCAGTAAGCATCTTCACTGTTGTCTCTAGAGGTTAAAGCAGGTTGTTGGGAGCCAGTGTAACACAGGAATCACTCTTTGTTGCAGTTACCTTCTCGTTTAGGACAGACATCCCACCAGAAGCAGCTTATGGGAAGAAGGGTTTTATTCAGGATTGCAGAGTCCAGGGGAAGCACATCATGACACAAGAAGCTGACTCACTTCCATACATCCAAGACAGAGAGAAAGAAACCAACACAGCAAGCATGAACAGCCAGAGCTCAAACTTGGCTCTCTAAATTTCCAGAAAGGCTGAACTCAAGATCAACCCCCCAATGACATACCTTCTCTAGAAGATATCTGCCTGCTAGAGATGTAACTAGGGAGTTAAATTTTAGTCAAAAATGCCCGAGTCTATTGGGGATATACATTTATATTCAAACTGACATACCTTCTATCTCTGCCTTGCTAAACACTAAAAAATTAAGTGTAATTTAAGCTTATAGAAAAGTTATGAGTACTTCAGAGAATACTTAGCTAGCTCTTCAGCCAGATTTTGAGTATATTGCTTGTTTCTCTTTTTTACCTGTGTACTTGCTATAAACTGCTTAATAGTAAATTACATCATACTTGACACCTTTCCCCTAAAATAACACTGTGACTTACTAAAACTATCCTATTACACAATCACAGGACAATTCAAAATCATATTAACATGGACACAATATTATTACCTGTTCTATAGACCTTCTCTATAATTTGATAGTTGTCTCAATAATGTCACTTATATGAAACAAAAATTAAAATCATTCTTGAATTGCTTAGTACTTTTTAATAATAAATCCCTCATTCTTATGTCAGGTATGACGGTGCACACCTTTAATCCCAGCACTCGGGAGGCAGAGGTAGGAGGACTGCCATGAGTTAGAGGCCACCCTGAGACATAGTGAATTCCAGGTCAGCCTGGGCTAGAGTGAGACTCTACCTCAAAAAACAAACAAAAAAAAAAATCCTTCATTCTTTACTTTTTCACACATTTCTTTTTTTCTTTATTTTCAAGCAGAGAGAATGTGTGGGTGTGCCAGGGCCTCCTGCCACTGCAAACAAACTCCAGATGCATGCACCACTTTGTGTATATGGCTTTAAGGGGGTACTGGGGAGTCCAACCTAGGCCAACAGAATTTATAAGTATCTTTAAACACTAAGCCATCTCTCCAGTCCCTGTTTAATACTTTTAAAGTAAATTCCTCTCATATATTAATCAGCCAGAGTGATTTTTTGTTGCTGTTTGGGACAAATAAGTTAGTTTTTAAATTTTTTTGAAATATGAATGAGGATTAGCAAGTAACCGAAGTTTAAATGTATAGTATGAGAAATATAGTAGTAGAAGGAAGAGAAGACATCACTGTCCTAGGCTGGCAAGTGGTTGAATAATTTCATCCTGAACTCTTGAGATTATTAACATGCCTAAGGAATCTGGGATATGAATTAAAATTGTAGGAATTGTTTTAAAGGGTGGGAAATGCTATTATTTATTTTACCCACCAGTAGAATACTATAAGAAAGAGACATAAGGACAATTGGCCCTTCATGTGTTTCTAGATATGATCATATGTGCTGATAATTGCACTTTAAAAGCCATTTTGAAACCAGAGTCGAGTCTGAAGGCAAGGGCAGGCCTGAGGAAGACATGCCACTGAAGGGACAATTGAACCTTTAGGACATGGCCTGCATCTTACTTCTGGACCTGTACCCTGGTGAGATTAGGTTCTTTATTGCTTGAGCTAGGGTCTACTGCAAATTTCTATTACACACAGCTGGGAACACTCTACAAAGGGACATACTCAGTTAAATGACTCCAGCTCTGTGCTGAAATGTGTTTGAAGCATTAGACATTTTCATAAATATAAAACTAGAGGTGGGGTCATCATCCCCACTATATCACAAAGCTGGTTTCCCAGATCCACATAACCTGATACTGCCCTTTTAAAAGCAACAGAAGATGGAAGAAAAAATTTTAATACAATATGTAAGACAACAAAATGAAAACGTCTCTTAAAATGAGCTTCCATGTAGTTAGAGAGGGAGAAAGATGGTGTTCTATGGCCCAGCTGGGTGAATATAATTGACAATAATGTGTTATGTATCGCAAAATACCTAGAAGATTTGGGGGGCTTTAAATATTGGCCAATTATTAGTATACTTGCCTATGAGAGTTCCCAGCAGAGAGAAAGAGACAGTGAAAATGAGAGAGGATTTTGAATGGGTTTCATAAAGAAATAAATGATGAGAGTTTAACATAATAGATATGCTAATTGAGTTCATCAGTACTCAATATCTGTATGAATCAGAACATCATGCTCAGTGTTATACATATGCACATGTATTACCATCAGTCAACAAGATAAAATATTAATTTTAAAACTAGCTCCACATTCTTCAGAAACATATGAGATATCCCTAATATCTCTGGAGTGCAAGCCAGTCCTTCATATGGATTAGTTTATTAATGTGTACATTATGCTATGTAGCAGTAACTAGTTCCATTTTTAAAGATGATGAAACTAAGTGTGGTACTTTGAATATGGCCCCATAAACTTGGGCATTTTTTACTAAGATTAAGCTTCTTACCCTGCTGGAGGAGGTGTCATTGGGAACAGAGCTTCTAGTCCAGCCCTAAGGTGTGTAAAGAGCCAGTGTGAAGTTTGGTGGTTGTCTGATGGTGTCTCTCTGCTACGGATCTATGGGAGTGAGCCAGCTTCTTCCACCATGAGGGAGTTTTCCCTGGATTCTGTAAGCTTGAAATAAACTCTGTCCTCCCATATGCTGCTTCTGTTTGAATATTTGTCCCAGCAGTGAAAGGTAACTGCAACACTAAGGATTAGAGAGATCATCCAATTTCAATTTGATATATATCTTCAATGATGAAATTAAGATTCAAACTGATAGTCTATTTCAGCAGCTGGTGGCACCTGTTTGATAATGAGGCCAAAGTAATCACTCTCCGTAAGGTAAACTTTATTTAAGGGTCCACTTGAACTGTGTGCTGAGTGAGGGGTGGGGGAAGGAGGTCAAGCACAAACCCTCTTAGGTACTCTCAAAGAGCCTGGATCTGTGAGTTGGAAGGAAGGGGTTTGATCTGCAACCATCAGCGATGACTCTTGCTCTATGCCAGCACAGTCTCCACCACCCAGCTGCCTCGATAGTTGAAAGTGGTCGACACAGACAGACCATAAAGGGAACTGGAACATTTTCGAAGGAATTGCGATGTTTAACAAAGCCCTCTCAGAGAGCAGCCAGGGCTAACAGCCTCATTTTCTACAAAATGAATCTGACATACTTGTTCAATTATATCCCTAACCTACTCTCTTGTGCTTCAGAGAATAATATAGCTGCCTCAAGGTGGGGAAATGCCTGCTTATTTTCACAGAGTTCAAGACCCTTTCTCAGCTCTGCAGGGGCCCCTATTCCCACACACTATCTGCTCACTGACAGCTTGATTCTCAAATACAGCCGTGTATACTTCTTTACTAGGATGATACTGAAGCCTGTCCCTAACTCTTAAGCCCCATCACTTTAACACTTACTTCAATTCCATACATTCCCATTCAGAAAAAACGTCAGACACTGTAATTCATGTGGTAGACTTCATACAGGCCATCTTAGGGTGTTTGTTCTCTATGTTGGATGCTTGATTAGGATCTTACAGCAATACTATGTAAACATCCTTTCTTCAACAGTCCTCTAAATGATTAACCAACTTGTCTGTAATTAGCTTTACACTGCTATGACCAAATACCTGAAAAGAACAACACCAGGGAGGAAGTAATTATGTTGGTTCATGGTATCAGAGGCTCAAGGCCATATTGCTTGATTCTATCGCATTTAAGCCTGTGGTGAGGCAGAACATTGTCCTGGCATAAGCAGCTGGAAGAGGCTGCTGACTTTATGTTAAATAGAAGTGGATGGAGCAAAGGACAGCAGGAAAGAGAAAGTGTCCTAGGACAAGATGTAAACTCCAAGAACATTCCTCCAGTAACACACTTCCGTGGACTGAGCCCCACCTCCTAAAGCTTCCAGAACCACCCCAAATAGCACCACTAGCTGGGGACCAAGCTCCACACACATGAGGCCTTTTGAGGAAGGCTTCATATGCAAACTACAGCATCGTCTTCCCAGAATTACTTGGTAATGGTCCATCTTCGGAGTCAGCCCATTGGAACATGGGGAAAGATGATAAAAGTCACCATTTGTAATCTAGTTTCCTTCTCAGCACTGTGCTTCATGCTTTGGGTACATTAACCAATCCCCATCACAAACCAGTGTATGAGCATTGTCACCCCCAGAGAGGAAATGAGGAATCAAAGGCTCTGGGAGATCAGGTAATCTTCCCACACAGGTATAACCCATGTACCACAGTGCCTTTTCTACCAGAAATATCAATGATGACCCACCCAAAGACCCTCTTGATCCACCTGATGTCATTCATTCTTCTAATATAGAAGGCTAAGGAGGGAAATAATTAGGCAGTTACTCTTCTATAATTAACCTCCTCTTCAGCAAGTTGAAATGCTAAGGAGAAAAGCATGACATGGGAGTTGTTTGGGAAAAAAATATATACGGCAGGGAATGGAAAAGACAATCAGTTTGAAGCATGCAACTTTCTTCTTTCAGAAATATCACCACTTGGTTTTCAGAGCACTACTCAGCTCTGACTTTCTTCTATCCTGGTCTTTGCTCCTTCTCAGGTTCCATTTCAGGCGTCTCCTCCTCTGCTCACCCTTAGCTCTGTCTTCCACCCTCTTTTCTCTCTAAATTGCTCTCCTAGGTGATCTCATTCTCTCCCATGGCTTAAAATAATATTTTGGTACCAATGACTCATAAATCTCTATCTCCAGCTTTTAACACTCCTCTGGGCTCTAGATTTATTTATCCAACAGCCTACTTGACATCATCACTTAGCTATCTAATAGACATCTCAAATTTAGTATGTTCAAAACAAAGTCTTGATTTACCCACAATTGTCTTCTTTATCTCAGTAACTAATATCACCATGTCCAAGTTCCTTAGGGCGGAAAGGTATAAATGAGCCTCATTTTTTTTTTCTTTTCCTCACATTTTTTCATTTAATCCATCTACAAAATTTATTTTCAAAATATATTCAAGATCCTACCACTTGTCATCATGCCATTGCAGCAACCCAAGCCCAAGCTACCGCTGTGTATCCCCGTGAGCTTCCATGGCTACTTCTATTCCTCCTGTTTCATAGTTTGTTCTCTCCACCTTCTGCCAAGGTGATGATATTAAATCATAAACTAGGTCAAATCAATTCACTGTTTAAAGCCTCCTCCCTCAACATGACCAGCAAGGCTGAGCACCACAAACCCTTACCAGACTCTCAGACATGACTGCATTCCTCTCTCCCCACCACTGCCCTGTCTCTTTATCCTAGCACACTGAGGTCATTCTAGTTTCTGACCTTTGTAACCTGATATTTCGTCTGTGTACAAAGCTCATTGCTTAGACTTCTGTGATTGACTCTATCCACTCATCTGAGCATCAGCTGAAATGCCACCTCCTCAGCATCACTTTTAATGGCCATTCTAACAAAGATATATTGTTCTATTGCCTTCTGTAAATTCACTATCCACCATTACCCAGTGCTATTATTTTAAATACAGAAATACTACTTTGTGCCCATTGCTTGTTTCCTGGAATGTTAAAAAAAAATAAACTACAAGACTGACCTGTCTAAAGAAAGTGTCCAGTCAATGAAAAGTGTGTCTGCCATAACGGAGGTCAAGATTCTGCAGAGACTGGATGAATTATCCACAATGACATCTACTCATAATCAAGCAGCCCATTAGCACTTGGTCATCCAAAAGCATTCAGATTAAAACAGTGGTTTCCAGAATACCTTGACTTAGGGGATAATATATTCAGGCTTGAAAGCATAGATAGTCCAGTCCCTTAGTTAAATTTTCAAGGCTTAACTTAAAAATGACTGTCTCTCTCTATATATATATATATTTTTTTTTTCTCTTGGGAATTTAAATGTGTACTTCAGTTACCTAAGGAAAAAAAAATCATCTGATGATACTCAAATTTCAGAAACCTACAAAACTGAAAATTAAATTAAACATCTTTCATTTCGGTCAACACAAAAGCAAGTAGCTAACAGCAGGAGTAGTACCAGAATTTCAGTGCACGTGGCTTTGACTCAGTGGTCATGTGGCAAGCACCAAGGAGGCTTTGGATGTAGCAGGAAATACAACAGTCTGAATTACACCTCAGTAATCTATTATATGATTATCACCTACAAAACTGTAAAGGGTAATATTCCTTGCACACTTACAGCTGTAAGAGGAAATGGCTGGGAAATAGAACTTCTCTAGCAAGTACAGAACGATGCCAGTTGCTTTTGAAAATAACTACAACATAACAATGAACAAGTAATGTGTTTTCAAGCAGTGTGGAAGGCTATAAATAATGTCTAGAAAGTTTTGAAGTTTGCAGGGTTGCAAGAAACAATTGTTTCTTGTCATGAATTGGTTTTAAAAAACTGATTAGAGCACATTAGTTTTAAAAAAATGAGTATAACTTCTTTACCAGTTGTTAGAATTGCTAAATGGGTTAACATTTGAGGAAAAATGACTGGCATGCAAAAGACTGACATTGGGACTCCTGTGTTAAAGCAAGAGTAGACTCGAAATAACCCACACTTAATATGAAGCACAGAGCCATGTCTCATAAAGAACTGTAGATGAAGCTATTGGTACAATATATTTACCAGAATCAGCTATCATATGAACTGATTAAGTTTTGGAAAAGTTATGTAGCAAAGAAATAATAAACCTAAACATTTTATGACAATCTTGTATAATGAACAGTCTAAGACATTACTATTTGGGCTTGTAAACTTCCAAGAGAACATTTCTGATGAAGGAGGCCTGTTTGTTTATTTATTTATTTATTTATTTATTTATTTATTTATTTATCAGAGAAAAAGAGGGACACAGAGAGAGAATGGGTGAGCCAGGACCTCCACCACTGCAAACAAACTCCAGACACATGCACCACCTTGTACATCTGGCTAACGTGGGTCCTGGGGAATAGAACCTGGGTCGTTTTGGCTTTGCAGGCAAGCTCCTTAACCACTAAGCCATCCCTCCCTCCCGTTTTTTTAATTATTTTATTTATTTATTTATTTATTCATTTATTTGACAGAGAAAAAGAGGGAGAGAGAGAGATTGAGAGAGAGAGAGAGAGATGGGAAGCCTTTTATTAAAGGAAGAGGTATACTAAAATCCACTCCAGAGGTGGTCAAGGGAAATATATAAATGGAAGGGCCTTGAGGAGGCATAGCCAAGGGTAATAGAGGACAGTTGGTAGAGAACTTCTCCAGTCCAATAACACAATGAAACCTACTTAAAAAGCCCCACCCCCTTCCAGGGCATAGGGACCTGCAGTAAGATATCAGAATTGACAGAACTCAGTTACTCCTCCCTAAGTTATAACCCCATTTCACCATTCTGTGAGGGTATGACGAGGGGTTAAGGGGGGAGGAGAAATAAACTGTTGTTCTTCAATTTGTTTGACATTCAAATAGGACCTACATTCACATCCAGCTGCTTATCATTCAGAAATCATGATCTTGTAACTTTATTCCTTGAGAAGACAGAACTTTGGGGTTGTCTTCTAAGAGACACTCCAAGGGAATATTAACCATAAATGGTATCCTTAATGCTGTTCACAAAATATTTTTGTTTTTCTCATCCCCAATTACATGGGAGGATTACAATTCCTTGCTCCCTTTTGGAGGCATGAGACATACGACTCAATCACTGAGTTGTGAGGTAAATTGTGTATATCTTACTTCCAGGCTAGAGCATTGAGTTTTCTGATTGTCACTATCCTGAACTCATTTAGAACACAGACCAGTGTTGTAGTGACCTTCTTCTCACTGCTGGGACAAACACCCAACCATAATCAGCTTTCGGAGGAAAAGGTTTATTTCAGACTTACAGGTTCCATCATGTTGGGAGAAGTTGCTCACTTCTTCACACATCCATAGCAGAGAGACAAAGGAAACAGCCAGGGTTTGAGATGACTTAGAACATACCTTAAGGCTGGACTTGAGTTTAACTCCTAGTGACACACCTCCTTCAGCAGGGTTATGCCTGCCGGAGACTAAGTAAGAAGTTTAATCAAAAATACCTGAGGCTATGGAACCATTTATACTTAAGCCACAACATTTCTGCCCTGGTTGCTATACATTCAGAATCATCTCACAATGGAATTTTTTTTCAATCCAATTTCAAAATTCCATATAGTATTCACCAACTTTAACATTGTTTAAAAGTCCAGTCTCATCTGAGATTCAAGACTGTCTCTGAACTGTAAAACTAAAGCACAGGTTACCTACTTCCAACACATAATGGCACTGAGTAAACATTCACATTGCAAAAATAAGGTATGACAAAGAGAGACTGGACCAATTCAAGATCAATAACCAGTAGAAAAACATCAAACATCGAATTCTTACATCTGTAACCGGGGATGAAGTCTCTGGGTTTACAGTTCTGCCCTTCCAGCCAGGTGCTCACAGCTCTCCTTAACAGCCATCCTAACGTCCTTGGGTCTCCATTGCAATCCACAGTGCATCTTCATAGCTCTGTACAATGGCCTTACTGGGTCTCCATATATGTATTTCAACCTGATTCACATTGCCACATCTTAGCAGGCCTTGGAACCTTGTGCACTTCATGACCCACTTCCCTGAATTTTTCATGTTTCTAAAACTAGAACCAGGTTGGAAGCATAGCCAAAGTGGTAAGTCCAGAGGAGAATGAAGCTTTAACTCAAAGAGGAGGATACTCTTTACCAGTCTTCCTTCAAGCCCATCCCACCCACCTTTCAAAAAAAATTGCATTCATATTAGCTTGGGTCTTTCATGTGTTTGTTTGTTTGTGTGTGTGTATATATGCATGTGTATGGGAGTCCCAAGGCCTCTTGCCACTGCAAATAAATGCCAGGCACTTGTACCACATTTTGTGTCTGGCTTACACAGATGATTTGGGCATTGAATCCGAGCCAGCAGGCTTTGCAAGAAAGTACCTTCAACCTCTGAGACGGCCCCCAGCAATAGTTTTGATCAGGTTTTGTGGGGCCCAGAGCAACTAGGATGAGCAGAGTTTCTCTACCAACTCAGAATAGCCATAGGCATCAGCATTGAAGGCTCAGAGATTTTTTTGAGTTTAACTGTGTCTTAGCCCCTGGCAAATTCTTCTCTTTGACATCATTTAAAAAAATCTTATTTTATCATCTTCTAAAAATCTATCCACTGTTTATGACCTACTCATAAAAGAGACTTGTGCATCTTTCTCTATCATTTATGTATTTTTCTGCAACATCAGCATTCATGGCTGCTTAATAAAGCATGGTGTGAATAGTACATAATTTTTACTCAATCTCATATTGCTAAATCTAAATGAGCCATCTCCAGCTTTTAGTATTATAAATTATATACATATATACATACTTATATACATGTATACACACACGCATATATATATACATATATATACATATATATGTCTTACAGCTAAACCTTATAATAAGTTCCTGATAATTACCAGTTCTTAGAATTTTTACATAAAAACATATGCAAAATTTTAATTATTTGGGTATTTAGTCATTTATTGAGGTTGCATTCTAGACGGTAGGGACAGAGTAAGGTACGTGATGTCCTCAAAGGCTCCATGTGGCATAGTACATGTATGCATGCAGGAAGTTTACCAGTATCACCTGATTCATTGTGCTGCAAACAATGTATAAGTGTCACCTTCCACACTCTTGGCCACTTGCTTATGAGCACATAAATATCTTTTTGCCATCCAAAACATCATATATCTGGAATGTTCTACCTATATTTGAAGATGATGAGAGTAATAGTAGCTTCACAAATACAGTCTTATCCAAATACACTTTTTAGGAGAGTATATCACAAACTAAAATAAGTTGTAAATCTCCTCTGTCAACTTGGAAAAGGGCATGGATCTCAACCCTGCATGGTGCTTTGTTAGTCCACGTTACACAGCACTTCACTCGGGGAATTTATTTATGTCTCATTCCTTCCACAGACAATCAGGTCTTTGAAAAAAAGTAAAGATAATGTTTAAAGAGGTGCTAAGGTGCAGCCAGGTTGCAGCTGCAGGAGATAAGGGGTGCTTACACTTTGTCAGTGGCAAGAAATGGTGGGTGCCTCTGATTTCCGCACACTTGGAATAGTCTGGTCACAATACCTGGTCAAATTAATGACCAGTAAAAATGAAGTTTGAGAAATATTGCAGATTGGTGTCATGTATACAGATATAAATATTCTACATATGATTGTGGAAATAAACGGTCTAATATCATTATATGAATGTAAGTGAAAGGAATCAGATAGGCTGGAGAGAGAGCTTAGCAGTTCTAGTGCACCCATTCTTTCATTGAAATAAGTAAATAAATTTTTTTTAAAGGAATTAGAAATGAAAGTGGAAGGTATTTTTTTTTTCTCCAAGTCAATATCAAGTTTCCACACACAAATGCAATAGAAACACATAGTCATGATGGATAACAAAATTGGGCACACTAAGTCAGTCTGTGGAAGTTAAACTCCATACTAAAAACCTCTTCCCCTGGGAGTCACTATTAAGTTTGTATGATGAATCTTTCAGCATGAGTCTTTTTAAGCCTATCAAGGGGGGATTTTGAAGCAAACCTAAAAGGAATAGGACTTTATGCTTTATAAGGAAAATATTATTTTTCAATAAGATATAAAATATTTACTACCTGACAGTGATGGTTTTCTGAATGATTTGTAAGCATTACTTTGCTACCATCATGTTTAAGGATGCATTTCATGCTAAAGAAGCAATAATTTGAATTGTATTTTAAAGCCTTCAAAAGCAATCCAAACCTCAGTGGAATAAGAATTAACTATTTCTAAAAGTGGTTGTGTGGATAGTTATATTACAAATTCTGTGGGATTTGTCTAATATTCCCACTTATACTTTCCCAACAAACTTGTAAATTTTGATCAAACATCAGGAGGAAGTGGTGTGTAACAGAAAGACATGAAAAATTAAACACAATTTTTTAAACTGCCGTATTTATTTAATCCATGAAGGATTTTTTTTTTCTTTTTGGGAGTTCCTAGCTGGATTCTTGAGAGATGTTTCAAATATCAGGCATATCTGCTAATTCCACATTTGCTAACGTGAAGACTTGGGATTATTTATTCTTGGACTTTTAGGCACGTAGTTATGTGTAATTTACCTAGTATCAGTAGAAAATTGTTTATAATAGGAGTTAGTGCCCTTTGGCACACTATATACTTTTTGTATATTACCTTAAGCATATCAATTAACAACTCTCTTGAAGAGAGTTTGGAATTACAATAACATTATCTCTAAAAGATTCCTCAAAAAAGAGAAGTGGGGAGATGGCTCCATGGGTAAGAGCATTGGCTACTCAAGCATAAGGACTTAAGTTTGATCCCCAGCACCCACATAAAAAGCCAGGCAGAGCTGTATACATCTATGACCCCAACACTGAGGTGGGCAGACAGGAGGATCACCGAGGGTCTGTGGTCAGCCAGTCTGACCAAAAAGCAGGGAGCCCTAGGTTCCACAAGAGAATCTGTCTCAATAAAATAAGGCAGAATAGGGACAAATTGGACACCCAATGTCCTCCTCTGGCCTCTGCACACATGTGCACAGGGGCATGTATATCTACACACACTTACTCCAAAACAGTGCTTTCACTCAACATCCTATGAAGCTTTAAGGATAAGAATTGTTTTTTGCTTCCCTTCAAAATGTTATGCTGGACTTCCAGCCAAGATGGCGACCGCCTAACTGTGCCACACATCCCCAGGAAAGGTAAGGCATTGAGGGTTCACTGGATCTTTTAGGGGAGATTGCCAGTGGGAGGGCACAGAGGGGGAAAAAAAGGGAATCGCTGATTCCCTTGCTTGTGGGTAGCCCACCAGTCCCCCAATCCCCCCAAACTGCCACTGTACCCAGAGTCCCAGCTTCAGGATACCCCTGCACTTACTGTAGGAAATGGGACCCAGGCCAACATAGTTCCACTTGCCTCACTGCACAGGGGCGAATGCCCTGCTACCACCCACCCGTGCCCTTGGGCAGGCTCCGCCTGCCAGCCCACTGGAGCTCAGGCTCCATTGGTCCATTTGCCTGCCACATGCACACCGCCAATCCCCACTAGTGCAAGCTTAGGCTCCTCTGCCCATTTGCCCACTTACTGCTCCGGCTGCCACCCTCCACAGGCAAGCTCAGGCTCAGTCTGCCTGTCCGCCTGCGCATGCTCAGGCACAATCCCCTGCCTGTCTGCTGTGCCAGCCGCCTGCCATTGTCCTGTTTTGGGTGCGTTCAGACTGCTTCTGTGTCCCAGTGTCCCACCATGAGAGTTTAGGCTGCTTTGGTGCTTGGCGCTTCAGCATCCCTCCAGCATGAGTGCAGGCTGCTTTGGCTCATCACTGCATGAGAGCTCAAGCAACTTTGGCACCCCTGCCACGCAGGAGCTCAGGCTGCTTTGGCATTCCACCAAGTGAGAGCTAAGACTGCTTCAGCATTCGGCCTCCGGCTGCTTCATCTTCCCACTGTGCTTGAGCTCAGGCTGATCGACCCACCCACGTGTTAGCTCAGGACCACTCGGCCCATCTGCTTGCCTGCCGGCTAGCCCAGGCCAGCTCCCCCAAGAGGCACCACTTCCCCTGCCCCTCAAGACCACAGCACTACTCTCCCTGCCCATGCACTGTCATGGGCAGACCACAGCACAAAAGAAATAACATGAAAAATCAAATGCAAGAAAATCCAGTTAGATCACCCAGTCCTACAATGAACATCTCTAATCAAAACATAGAAGAGACATTAGGATCAGAATACCAAAATGAAGCTATGAGCAATGCAACCCTGACCAAGCTACTGGTAGAACCTGCAGAAAAGCAACAAAGCACCAATAATCATGTGGATGCTGCCATCACTAGACTAGACCTAATACATAAGAAAATGGAAGAGTTCAAAGACAGTTCAGAGATATGAAGGAGAGTGAGACAAAAGAGGACCTCAAAAATCAGCTGGCAATGCTGAATGAAGACATAAAGAAATGCAAGGATGAACTCCAAGAAGCATCAAGAAAATCAAAAAATGAAGTGAAAAGGGAGCTTGACAGAGGGATGGAAGCTGTACATAGAAAAGTAGTAGAAAATGCAAACCTGCTTGAGCAAGTCCGAAACGCTCTAGAAGCTCTCAAGAACAGAGTCAGCCATGTAGAGGATAGAAACTCTGAACTGGAAGACAAGATGGAAGAAACAGTTTGAGAGTTCAAAGGTTTCAATAAGTTCAAAATTTTATGTGAACAGAACATGAGGGAATTGTGGGATACCCTTAAACATCCTAATATCAGGATCATTGGAATACCAGAAGGAGAAGGAATTTAGACCAAAGGCAAGGAGAATTTACTTAACAAAATAATCAAAGAAAACTTTCCTACTCTCTCAAAAGAAAGGCCCATCAAGATAAAAGAACCTAACAGAACTTCAAACAGATTGGACCAAAGGAGAAACTCTCCAAGACATATTGTCATTAAGACTCTAAACATTGACACCAAAAAGAAAATCCTAAAAGCAGCTAGGGAAAAACAGCACATCACTTTTAAAGGTAACCCCATCAGAAATACTTCAGATTTCTCAATGGAAACCCTGAAAGCCAGAAGGGCCTGGACTGGAACACTGAACAGTCTAAGGACTTATGGCTTCCAACCCAAACTACTTTACCCAGCAAAGGTATCCCTCATAATCGATGGTGAAAGAAAAACTTTCCATGACAAAACTCAGCTTTACAATTATATGAACACAAAATCAAACCTACCGAGAGTATTTCAGGAAATTCTCCACATAGAAGAATCAAATAATCAACCTCAAATACTTGCAAGAAGCAAATCACAATAACCAAACTCAGAAATAACCACCAACACCATCATAGCTGGGGACTTCAATACACCATTGTCAGTAATAGACAGATCATCCAAACAGAAACTCAACAGGGAAGTAAGAGAGCTCAACAAAACCATAGATCACTTAGACCTAACGGATATCTACAGAACTTTCCATCCCAAATCCACAGACTACACATTCTTCTCAGCAGCCCATGGAACATTCTCTAAAATAGACCATATACTGGGTCACAAAGACTGCCTCCATATATTTAGGAAGATTGACATAATTCCCTGCATGATATCAGATCACAATGCTATATTGCTAGAAATCAACAACAAAGACCCACCAAGAATCCCAACGGCACCTGGAAACTGAACAGCACACTTTTAAACAATAAATGGACAGTGGATGAAATAAAAAATGAAATTGCAAAATTTCTGGAATTGAATGACAATGAGAACACATTGTACCAAAACTTATAGGACACAATGAAGGTGGTCCTCAGGGGAAAATTCATAGCACTCAATGCCTTCATAAAAAGACAGAAAGATCCCAAATCACTAACCTAACCATCTACCTAAAGGCACTAGAAAAACAAGAAAAATCCAACACAAAGACCTCCAGAAGGAAAGGCATAATTAAAATCAGAGCAGAAATTAATGAATTGGAAACCAAGGAAACAATTAAGACAATTGACAGAACAAAGACCTGGTTCTTTGAAAAAATAAACAACATTGACAAACCCCTGGCCAATTTGATCAAGCAAAAAAAGGAGAAGCTTCAAATTAACAAAATTTAAAATGAAAAAGGAGGGATCACAACAGACATAAGTGAAATTGGGAGAATCATCAGGACTTATTTCAAAAACCTCTACTCCACAAAACTGGATAATGTGGAGGAGATGGTTAAATTCCTGGATGCATACCATCTATCAAAGCTAAACTCAGAGCAGATTAATCACCTCAATGAACCCATCACACTCATGGAGATTGAAAAAGTAATAAAAAAAAAGAAAAACCTCCCCAGAAAGAAGAGTCCAGGACCATTTGGCTGCTCAGCTGAATTCTATCAAACCTTCATGGAAGAACTCAAACCAATCTTCCCAAACTGTGCCACACAATTGGAGAACAGGGAAAGCTACCCAACTCCTTCTTTGAAGCTAGTATCACGCTAATTCCAAAACCAGGCAGAGATGCCACAAGAAAAGAAAACTACCGGCCTATTTCCCTGATGAATTTAGATGCAAAGATCCTGAAAAAAATCCTCGCAAACCGAATCCAACAACACATCAAAAGCATTATCCACCTTGACCAAATGGGATTCATCCCAGGAACACAGGGGTGGTTCAACATACAGAAATCTGTCAATGTAATACACCACATAAACAAGGTTAAACATAAAAACCACATGATCATTTCGATAGATGCAGAAAAGGCCTTTGACAAGATAAAACATCACTTCATGATCAAAACACTGGAGAGAATTGGCATGGTTGGTTCATATCTTAACCTAATAAAGGCAATATACGATGCTCCGAAGGCCCAAATAATACTTAATGGAGAGAGACTGGAGGAATTCCCATTAAGATCAGGATCAAGACAGGGTTGTCCACTCTCACCTCTGCCTTTTAATATAGTACTGGAAGTCCTAGCTCAAGCAATTAGACAGGAGAAGGAAATAAAAGGGATACAATTTGGAAAGGAAGAAGCTAGCTCTATTTGCTGATGACATGATCATATATGTAAGAGACCCAAGAGACTCCATCCCAAAACCCCTGAAGGTGATTAACTCCTATACCAAAGTAGCAGGATACAAAATCAATGCACAAAAATCAGTAGCCTTTCTATATGCAAATGACAAAGACACAGAGAAAGAAATAAGGGACATAGTCCCATTTTCAATAGCAACAACAAAAAAATACCTTGGAATAACGTTAACCAAGGAAGTACTTCATCTATACAATGAAAACATAAAAACACTCAAAAAAGAAATTGAGGTGGAATTGAGAAAATGGAAAGACCTCCCATGTTCCTGGATAGGCAGAATTAACATTGTGAAGATGACAATCCTACCAAAGGCAATATACAGATTTAATGCAATTCCAATTAAAATCCCTACAGTGTCCTTCACAGAGATAGAAAAAATGATCTCTAATTTCATATGAAAAGGCAGAATGCCTCACATATCCAAACATATCCTCAGCAAAAAAAATACCTCTGGAGCCATCACCATACCTGATCTAAAACTATATTACAAAGCCATAGTAATAAAAACAGCATGGTACTGGCATAAAACAGGAGTATAGACCAATGGAATAGACTTGAGGACCCGGATTTTGGGTCAAGCAACTATAGCTACTTGATATTCGGTAAAGGCCCTGAACAATATAAGCTGGAAAAAAGACAGCATCTTCAACAAATGGTGCTGGAC
Source organism: Dipus sagitta (assembly GCA_036346955.1). NCBI lineage: Eukaryota > Metazoa > Chordata > Mammalia > Rodentia > Dipodidae > Dipus > Dipus sagitta. The sequence goes on from CM070771.1 coordinate 184,563,801, forward strand.
AAACTGGATAACCATATGCAGGAAACTGAAACTTATCCACACATTTCAACATGCACTACACTCAAGTCCAAATGGATCAAAGACTTCAATATAAGACCAGAAACTCAAATACTACTGGAAGAAAATTTAGGAAGTACTTTCCATGATATAGGAATGGAAAAAGACTTCCTGTACAAAACCCCAGTAGCTCACGATCTTCAACAGTCACTCAACCAAAGGGATCACATGAAGCTGAAGAGTTTCTTTACAGACAAGCATACAATAAGCAAAGCCAATAGATCACCCACAGAATGGGAGAAAATATTTGTGGGTTATCCAACTGATAGAGGCCTAATCTCTAGAATCTACAAAGAACTCAAAAATCTAAACAGTCAGAAGTCAAACACCCGACTCACAAAATGGGGCAAAGAGCTGAACAGGCAGTTCACAGAGGAAGAAATACAAATGGCAAACACACACTTAAGAAAATGTTCATCATCCCTAATCATCAGAGAAATGCAAATTAAAACAACTATGAGATTCCACCTTACCCCAATAAGGATAGCAAGCATCAAAAAATCAAAAAAAAATAAATAAATAAATAAATGCTGGTGAGGATGTGGAGAAATAGGAACACTCATCCACTGTTGGTGGGAATGTAGGATGGTACAACCACTTTGGAAAGCAATATGGAGACTTCTGAAAAAGCTGAGTATAGAGATACCAACAGACCCAGTTATTCCTTTGCTGGGCATCTACCCTAAAACCTTCAAACCACAGGCTAGAGAGATCTGCTCAACCATGTTTGTAGCGGCTCAATTTGTAATAGCTAAGAGCTTGAATCAACCCAGATGTCCATCACTAGAAGAATGGATAACTAAGATGTGGTATGTCTACACAATGGAATTCTATACAGCAGTAAGAAAAAAATGACACAATGAAATTTGAGGAAAAATGGTTGAACCTGGAACAGATCATTCTCAGTGAACTCACCCAATCACAGAAAAAAAAAAGAAAAATAAAACCGCCACAGAGTCTCACTCATCTACAGCACCTAACCTGAATCTACCCAAGATACCTTACATACCCAGCAAGCATCTCATGGACTAGACACTAGGATGGAAGGGGAAGGAGGGGAGGGCATCAAAGGGGTGGGAAACACAAATCTAGACCCAAAAGGCAATGGTACCATAAAATTCTACTTCCTAAAAGACAGACCAAATGGCTGATCCTTCACCAGGCCCTTACAGGGAACACCTGAGCCACAAGACACTGGAGAGGGTAGGATCAATACTAACCTTAATCTTCTACATCTTCCCTCCCTCCCTCTCCCCCCCCCTCTCTCTCTTCTCTCTAACTCCTGTATATTAGTTATCTTTTTCCTCCTTTTCTTAGTGGGCACTGGCCTGTAACTCCCAGTACCAGCATGAGGCTACCATCCACAATGTGCTTTTGATCAGAGAGACCTACAAGTTTTCCTAAAGGACAGACAGATTTCTGTCAGAGTACTTGATGACCCACCAAAGGTTAGTGGTAAGATCCTACTGCTGAAGACACCTTATGTGGTTGACATGCAAAATAGAATGGCATGGCTGGAAGTTGGAAGAGAGTCAGTCCCCAGACAGTCAGGGCATCTAGTGTCAGAAGGTGCTACATGGGCGACTGGGGGAAAATGACCAATATCTGTCCAAGCAACTCATGGTCTAACCTATTTAGCAGCAAATAACTTGTTGTGATGCCCACACAAGTACAATAGTGGCATACAGCCATGGTGGGGAACCAACTGCTCTTAATTTGGCTAACTGATCCCCTCAGTGGTATGGGACCCATAGCTGGAGCTGGGAAACAAGTCAGAACCATATCCAAACATAAGTCCACTCTCCAATATCAAGCTACCATGAATCATGGGCTACAAGAGGGCCTACACCTATTAAATTCTCTATTAAAAAACAAGGTTTATCCCATTTGTCTGGAGCTAACTTTACTCTCCGTTGGAGAATCTGCTTCTCTTTTTCAGATAGACACATCCTAAGGAGAGAACCACCCCATCATACCTCAAAAGGGCCCCAACTGAAACTAAGAACAATTGGTGAAACAAGCAAGGGTTCTGTTTTCTTGGTGAACCTGGTACCACCATAAGGGTGAAGGAGATCGACACAGAGAACAATCAACCCCTCCCAAATCAGATATCCAGAGACACAGAGGCTCCCAACACCTCATCACTGATGCAGACCAAAACAGTACCCAACAAGGCTCAGGGAAATTTTGCAGAAGAGGGGGCAGAAAGAATGTCAGAGCCACACTTTGGGTCATGATACACAGAGACATTTCTCCTACCCATAACTGTGGGCTAACTCCAGAATGCATGACCCATATACCTCAACAAGGAGGGGCCAGGCCAGGGGAGGGGGTAGTACATGGAAGAGCCTAACAATGGTACCAACTTGACTGTATTCACGGAGTACAAAACTAATTAATGAGGGCTGGAGAGATGGCTTAGCAGTTAAGCGCTTGCCTGTGAAGCCTAAGGACCCCCGTTCGAGGCTCGACTCCCCAGGACCCATGTTAGCCAGATGCACAGGGGGGCGCACGCGTCTGGAATTCGTCTGCAGTGGCTGGAGGCCCTGGTGTGCCCATTCTCTCTCCCTCTCTCTATCTGCCTCTTTCTCTCTCTGTCTGTCGCTCTCAAATAAATAAATTAATTAATTAAAAAAACTAATTAATGAAAAATAAATAAATTTAAAAATAATAAATAAAACAAAATGTTATCCTGTCTGTTACAAACACAGACAGATACTGTTGTAACAAATGTAATACATAGATGACTGAGTGAATAGGTGGGTGATGGGCAGATACAGCTCTATGATATTGCTTATTTTATAATCCCTCATTTATTTGAACCAGTCTAAAATAAAAATCCTCAAATATTTAATTATTGTCTTTCTATATTGATCACATGTGTTACTAATGAGTCATACTCTTTTTCTTCTATTTGCTTTTTAAATCTGCTTTCTACCTTCTTTCAGGAAAGCACTTTGGGATCTATTTGATCAAATACGGATATCTAGCTGTTTTTACAATTTTAATTAGGAAAGGAAACATCCAATTTAACACGGAGAAATGTTATGATTTTTTTGTGATTGGTTCTTATGAGATGAGATAATGTTGCATAACTGAGACCTGAAATAAGGCTGTGGTGACTGTGGCTGTTTCAATTTGACTGAAATCATTTTCGCTAACAATTTGACAGAAAAAAAAAAAAAGCTAAAGAAAATGATCTTGTATCTTCTAACAGCTGCAGACTTGTGAGCAGAGAGTAAATGGCAGGAGTATATTTGGATCAAAGTGTGAATTTAATTCTCTTCTAGCACTCGTTCTCAGCTCCATCTTTAAAATATAAGAATTAATTCTCCAAATCTAGATTTCCACAGGAGGTTCTGCTTTACATCCCAGGCAGAAATTGTAGAATCAGTAGAAAATTGCCTGCAAAATGGCTGTCCATCTTGATATCCCTTCTAGAAGAGTGGATTCTTTGTGAGGATGAAATATTGCTTTTTTTTTTTTTTTAAGTTTCTCCTTGGCTAGTCTTCAGTCTCCATCATGGCCCTTAGTTCTCAGAGTCCATTCTTCACTGTCAATATAACAAAGAGTCTGTCAGATGACTGACTGCTACATGGGACCAGGAAAGTCATTGTGATGTCAACCCTTACTCCAAATGTCCAACGCCTAAGATAACTCTCCTCATATGTATAGCACTCTATGTTGGGCATAATTAAAATGCTGTTTGTACTTGAAACCATGAAACCATGGCCATGGGAACCACTCATGCCTGGTTTTCAAAGATAAAATGAATCTTTTATTATTATATGTGTTAATGGTCATTCTGTTGTTACTAATTATTTAATTAAAAATTCTAATTAGCTTACAAAAAATGAGCTTTATTGACATACATCACTGTAATTTGCTCACATTAGCCCTACTACCACCCTTCTACCCTTAACTTGCCCCCTTTCTCCCCCTGAATTGTCCCACTTCTGCTTTCATGCTGCGTAAATGCATGTGATTGTGTCTATGTATTTAAATCCAGATTCCACATATGAGAGAAAGTACTTAATGTTTTGCCTGCCTTCCTCTTACCCTATTATTGTGTTTGGCCCTCTCTACATCCATTTAGACCTCTCTCTTCCTCCTTATAGTCATCCTTCTATTCTAATGTCATATAAATATCTGCATGTGTTTATATATTCAAATCTAGACTCTGAATGAGAGAAAAGGCAACACTTATCTATTCAAGTCTGGCTTATTTCACTGTACATGATTATCCTTGGTTCTATCCATTTTCCTGCAAATGACAAAATTTCATTCTTGATGGCAGGATAAAAATACTTTTTGTGTATTTATATCTTAATTTCTTTATCCCTTCATCTGTGAATCAGCATTTCTGCACAGGACCATGACTCAAGTATACAAGTATTTGTTTGATTGTATTTCACTGTTCATTTTTGATCATATGATCACCATATCCATGAGTGAAGAACTAATTTTATGGTAATCCTGGCAAAATCCTTCTCAAACTTGTAATTACTCAACAAACATCTATTAAGTAGGCCTCTACTCACTCAACAGACGCTCTTGTGTGCTTCGTAGGGGTCAGGCACTGTGCCACGACCTGGAGATACAATGATGAAGAATTGTAAATTCAATCTGAAAGCCAGCTAACATCTCTGCACAGGGCCAAAGGGTGAGCATTTTTAGGCTTGCACGACTTTTCAAGACAGATGTGCGTAATAACCCAGAGAGTGGGAAAGGGGAAGGTACAGATATAAAGAGTCTCCGTAAACACAGGGTTGGCACGCGGTTAGGGTGTGGGTGCCGTCCCTTACCCTCAGCCCTGAGCATGGGCAGCACTAGCCCGAACAGAGGAAGTGAAATGTACAAATCAACACAGTTGTTGCTTACTCACGGTTATTTCCGAGGTAGAAAGTCAATCACCGAGTAGTCGCACATGTAGACGTACAATCACAAGTGTGAAAATTGCCACTGAGGAAAGATGGAAAAGTCCCCATACAGGAGAACTGATGAACCCTAGAGACCCCACCTAGGAAACGGGGAGGAGGCAAGAGGATAGGATGGTGCTGAGAGTTGGGGCTCGTACAAAATGCAAGACGGAGCTGTCAAGAAGGGACCGTCAGCAGCAGGGGGCACATCTGGGTAAAGATGATGGGCTTGGCCTTGAGCATCTTTGAGACGTGTGTGCAAAGATGACAGGAGACAGTGCAGAGCAAACAGTCCCACTAGGAGAGTCCCTCGTGTCAGTAACTGCCCTCCTGATGTAATCAAATGACTCTTCCTCCCTCCTTCACATCCAAACATTTTATTACCAGATCATGGAGAGTGAAATTCAAACTCAGCCTGCTTGGCACGGGTGCTTTTTCCCATTCCTCTTTACTCATCTTGCTCCCGCCCGTTTTCTAATGTCGATTATAATGTCACTACCAGGAGAGAATTCCAGGGCCCCTCAGATGAGGACACATCCCCTGCCCTATGGGTTCCTTTCCATCTTTCACCACTAGCAATTTTCACACTTGTAATTTCACATCTATATTTGATTAATGACTTTTGGCCCGGAAAATAATGCTTAGTAAGTAGCAACTGTGTCTATTCTTGCTTGACAGTGTAACACTAGCCTCTTATCACTTACCTGACACAGGATAGATGCACAGTCAGTATCTATTGAGCGAATGAACATAATATTAAGTCTCTTGAAACCTAATGTTATCTGGAAAGGATTATGGTTACTACAATTCATCCACAAATGAAATCAAGCAAGTAGTATGAACCATTTTTAATTTTCTATAATCTAACTTTGATGTTTAATTCTTCAATCATAATTGTGGTGGCAGAAACTTAGTCCTAGTTATTTTGTTTCCCAATATCTGCAGAGGCATATTCTGCCCAGGATTCCTTTTCCTACTGGGCTGGGGTAATGAGGGACAACCCTCATTTCTCTTAAGTTTCCTCTACCTTTGGGGCTATGCTAAGAAATTTCTCCCCTTTCTTTGATAGCCTAGGCATCTAGGCAAAGTAAGACTGAATTAACCCATAATTTTCTTCCCTATAACATCCATTTCCTTAGATGATGGATGTGTAAGTCCTTTTACATGAACGAAAGTAGGAATGGAAGAGATGAATAAAAGGGATTCTGTGAAGAAAATTGGCCAATCGTTTTTTAATGTGGTATTAATTAGCTTGTGTAAAAAATTGGAGATCACGGGTAATTTTAAATAAATGTCACATCATAGAAATTTCAGTTGCAGTACGAAATATGTATAGCAGCAAGATACCTAAACAAGAGAATGTAAAGAGCTTTCTAGCAAGGCCTTGCTACTAGGCATAGCTGTGCCTTACTCTTTCCCTGCACCAGGGTCTGTAATAAGCTGCGATGGTGAAACTCCTTTTTCCATAGTTCCTGAATTACACACCATCCTATATTCTTCCTTCATAATTAATTACTCATTCAGTGGCTATTAGATTGCTGCCTCTGCCTCTGGGTTTTAACATCCATGAGGCAGTTTGTCCCACCTCATTCATTGTTATATTCCTAGTCCTAACCCAATGCCTGGCATAAAGCACATGTTAGATAAATATTTATTGAGAAAGTAAATTGTCAAATGGGGGGGGGCGGGTGAGGGAATTAGAACATACATAACTTAAATTCCCCTATCCTTCAAATTCCAGCTCAGATTTTAAGCTTTTTAAGGGAACTTTGCTTTCATGTGTCTGATCTCCCTGCATAGAATTGTTTATTCCTCTCAGAGCACTTATTTAGAAACACTGGAGCTAGGAAGCTCTCTCCATGGGTAAGAGTACTTGCTGTGTAAGTATGAGAGCCTCAGAGGTCCTGACTTAACCTGAGTTTAATTTCTCAGCAACTAGGTAAACTAGCTAGTCATGGCCACACCACCTGTAAGCCCAGTCCCATGAGAACCTAGGACCGGAGAATCTTTGTGGTTCACGGGTCAGCTCCAGGTTCAGAGAGAGGCTCTGTTTCAAGGAAAACATGTATGAATGATTGAGAAAGGAAGATATCTATTCACAATGTCTATGCATGTGCATGCACTTGTGTATACACTACACATTTACACATGCCTTAGTACATACAAAAAAAGAAAAGAAGGAAGTGGGGGAGGGGAATTGGCAGCTAAGGGTATAAGCCATAGAACCAGCATGCTTTGTTTAAATATTTGCTACTCATATTCAGTCAAGAGGCTGCTGCAGTCTTGGGGAAATTATTTAAGAACACTGAGCACACTACAGTGGAGACAACTGTAAGATCAATATCATTAGAACTGTTAGGAAGATTAAATGAGGTAATAAGTGAACAACTTTTAAGTCATTAACACATTTAAGCACTCAAAAGTTATGTTATACTTATAACTCTTTTTATAATGATAATGCCAAAACTGCTACATTTATTGGACATCTCTACTGTATTTTAAGCACTGAGGAAAGCACTCTGTGTGGGTTTTCACAATAAAGCTGTAGTTGAACCTGTGTGTTATTTCACCTCTCCACCATTATGAAATTGAGGATCAAAGGAGTTGCATAAATTGCTCAAGGTCTCATAACAAGTAATTAGATTTATTGTCATTTGAGCCCAGCTGATAATGATCCAGCCTTGCACACTGACTCCAGAGACACACACATCTTACATCTTGTACTAGGTTATAAATTCCATTCCAGGCAAGTATTTCATCTAATTCATCTTTGTATCCCCAAAGCATCTTGCTTAATGCCTTATGTGCCAACAATGAGTAAATATTTATTAAATGACTGAACATAGAGTGAAAGGATCCCAAAGTCAAACTCCATCAATGTCATAATTTTGTCCTGGTACTGAGTCTGCAAAAGGTACTCTCTCATGCATTTTTTTTTTTCTTAACAGAGGCGATTTTTCCATTGCTTAAGTAGGATCTTCACTTTGTAAAGGGCAGTTTTCCCTAACAGAAATGGCATAGGCCACAGGTCCTTTTGTCACCAGGTCTCTTGGCAGGATGCACCAAATGCATGATGTCTTAAGCAGTTTGCATTTGCATGGTGTCATTAGCATGGCTACAACTCATTAATGATTTAAAACATCATTTATCTACAGAAAAATGATGTGAAGAGAACAGAGGAACACATCAAAATTATTTGGGTGACATTTAATGTCTGATTCCTGTAGGAGCTCAAGAGAGTTTTGGTTGAATTAAGTTTATTAATGTGTCTATAATAATTTTGCTTTTCAGTTGTGATCTGCACATCCTCCTATTCCAATTTTCCAGTCATTTTATGACCTGTCAGAGAATAAATGATCTTGTCAACATTCTTTAAAGAACTGTCCATGCAGAAATTTACTATCTGATTGCAAATAGTACACAATGGGACAAATGAAAAATCCTTACCCTTATGTAGAACTTCTAGCATTAATTTTCAAGATGAGTATTATATATAAATATAGATAGATTTGATTTGTTCCAGAAAGTTTGAATGGTGTATCAATAAACCACACCATCTTCTCCAAAAAGTCACTAATTATGAATACAGTTCTCTTTATCAAAAGACAGCATGATGTAGAATAATACATTCAATGCTTGTAGGGCTTTAGGTGTAAGCCAGCAAGAGCCACTCAGCTCAGTAGAGCAAGGATTTAAATTAGAAAGAGTACACGAGTTAGTAGGTCACAAAAATGCCAGAGTTGCAGTTCTTAGCATCTGGTCCCCATCATGAGCAACAGCATTGGCATTGCCTGGGAACTCAACAGCAGGTGCAAGCTTTCAGTCCCACCTTGACCTTCAGAATTAGGAACTTTTGTGGAACCCAGTAATCCACATCTTAACAAGACTCGATGATAATCCTACGAATGCTTGTGTGCTTGATCACCACTAGGCTACAGCATGGATGTTTACAACCCATACCCTTCAACTTATAAAAATGAAAGCCCTTATAAAAGTTATTTTCTGGTGTTTGTCAGAGCCTGTCCCTGCAGTCTTCCCCAAGGAATTGGTTTCAGAATCTTTAGATATCAATAGGATTCAAGTTCTAGCAACACAAATTCCCTTTATGTCAGCCATCACTTCCCTCCATGCTTTAATTTGTAGATAAATATTCTGGTATTACTAGCTAGCTATGTGTTATAGAAAATAGCACCAGTAGCTGGCAGAGGGGAAATAAATTGAGGAAAGCCAGTGCTCTTCACTGCAGAACATTTAACACGGAGCTGGAGAAGTTGCTCAGTGGTTAAGGAACTTCCCAGCAAAGTCTAAGGATCAGAGTTCGATTCCCCAGTACTCACATAGAGCCAGGTTCACAAAGTGTTGCCTGCATCTCATCTGCAGTTTGATTTCAGTGGCTGGATGCCCCAGCACACCGATCTCTCTCTGTCTGTCTTTCTCTGTTGTCCCTGTCTCTCTCTGCTTGCAAATAAATAAGTAAATAAAATATAAAAAAAGCATTTAACATAATGACATATATTAACATTCTAGAGTGTAATAAAATATGTAGTAATTACTAAACTTCTTACCTAATTTTCTTGGTTAACTCTGTACTAGGAAATGTATTTTGAAAAATGGGAATTTGTAGGAACCACAAAGGTTTCCTAGTGTGGTGGTTTGATTCAGGTGCCCCTCCCCCCATAAACTTATGTGCTCGTAATACTAGGTCCCCAGGTGGTAGCAATTTGGGAATTAGAGCCTCCTGGAGGCAGTGTATTGTTGAGGATGGGCTTATGGGTATTACAGCCATCTTCCCCTTGCCAGTGTTTGGCACACTCTCCTGCTACTTCTATCTATGTGATGTTAGCCAAAAAATGATGTCTTCATGACACATTCCATATTAAAAAAAAAAAAAAAAGTGATGTTCACCCTCTGCTCATGCCATCATTTTCTCTGCCATTATGGAGCTTCCCTTTGAGTCTGTAATCCAAAATAAACTCTTTTCTCCCACAAGTTGCTCTTGGTCAGGTGTTTTTTTTTTTTTTGTTTGTTTGTTTGTTTTGCTTTATTTTTGCCAGCAACATGAAGCTAACTGCAATACCTAGTGACCACCATCTATCCTGCTTCCAGGTTTTAATTCCAGAAGTCTTTTCTAAAGTAGTGTGCAGAGGGTGGGTATGGTAGTTTGAATGTAGTGTTTCCAACAGCCTCATGTGTTTCGAATACTTGGTCCCCAGCTGGTGGCAATTTGGAAGGTGGAGCCTTGCTATAGGAGGCGTGTTGCTGGGGGTTGACCTTGAGGTCTTTGTAGCCCGGCTTGCCCATGTGAGCCAGCGCACTCTGATTACTTCCATCAAGATACATGACAGCTTCTTGCTCATGCCACACTTTCCTGGCCATGAGAAAGCTTCCCTTTGAGACAAAACACCAGCTGCTTTTGGGCAGGTGTTTTGTCCCAGCAATGAGAAAGTAACTACAACAGTTAGGGAGGAGATTCTGGTCTACACAAAGCCAAAACAGTAAAAACTTTTAATAAGTGCTTTATTCATCTTAAAAATACAAATCAAATCAGTCTAAATCAAAGCTGTTTGACTTGTAGTCCTTATGATCCAACACCCTGAAATTATGAGTATCATTTTAAGAGTATGTGCAAATCTGATATTTATCTAGGAAATTTTTGTAGATTTTTATATTCGTTTTATTTGTTTGTTTGTTTGTTTGTTTGTTGGCTCCATGAAAATGTAGCCAAAGAAATTTGGGCTTTTCCTTTGGTTTCTCCTTCTTTCTTTTGTTTTTTTTTTTTTGTTTTTTCTATTTCCCCACTCTTCTTTTTTAATCACTACATATTCACTGTACCAAATAACAGGTTTCACTATGACATTTTCATACATGATTACGCTTTGATCATGCCAGCACCCCCGTCACTCTATTTTGCTTCCCCTAATTGTTGTATTTCTTCAACATACTCCTGATTGCTCATTCTATTTCCATTCCACTTTCTCTTTGGTTCATATTCTAATTCTCCTAGCTCTGAGCCTTTTACATTCATGCTTTAAAAACCTTTGGCAGTGCCACCAGTACCAGCTGATGTGAGACAGATGTTTCAGATCTCCACAGGAAGGCTCTTTTCACCTCTCTCTTTTGTGGAAACTTTGGTCAATGGGCAACTTGTTTTCTCTAAAGACGTAGTCACCTTTCTGAATCACCATTCTTTATACAGATGCCTCCATCTCTTCATGAAACTAACCATGTCTACATAATTATTACTGGTGAACTGGCCTCGGAGGAACTGCTAGTGATGTTAAGTTTAACTTATCACTGGATTCTTTTGCTGTATCTCTCATTCAGGGATGTCAACGACAAGTAAAACAACAATAACAACAACGCGCATATTGACCTATGATATTTTTCCCTGAAATGTTTTAATTTTTTTAGGAACTTTTTTCCAGTTTGAAACTAAACCACATAGTTTGATTTGCTTCTAAGATGAAAGACTATAATTAACACAAGTCAATAAAACAACAAAGATTGTTTCCCTGTCTCTGCTCTTTGATCCTTGCTGTTGAGAAGTCAAAATATATTTTCAGAAGCCATGAGTTAAATAAAATCATTGATTTGTTTGTTTGTTTGTTGATTTTGAGGTAGGGTTTCACTCTAGGTCAGGCTGACCTGGAATTCACTATGTAGTCTCAGGGTAGCCTTGAACTCATGGTGACCCTCCTACCTCTGCCTCTTGAGTACTGGGATTAAAGGTGTGTGCCACCATGCCTGGCAGTAAAATCATCTTTGCTTTTGATACATTCATTGATCTTCAGCATTTGTTATTTTCACCGTTTCTCCTTTCATAGAAATGCACCTGCTTTTAAAAAGGTGAGTAGGGTTATAGGCAAAGTTTTAGAAGTAGGGCACCTAAAATCAAACAGAGTTCTTACTTGGATGAGAAATTTTATAACACAAAACTCTAGCCCAATTTTGAGCCCTTCAGGAAGAAGTGCAGGTTAGAATCCTATGTTCAGACTTTCTAGGATGACCTTTTCCATAGTGATAGGCAGACCCAGGCTGGAAAGAGAACAGCATGTGTTCCCCACCTGAGTGCATAGCCCTAAGCACGCTGCTTCAATCAGACACATGGATAAGACCACGGTAGAGTTAGAGGTGGATCAGTGCAGGAGACAGCCATGACTATGAAAAAAGTAGAGTTTAAGGTTAACACTGCATATGTGAAGAGCATGGAGAGATCCAACTGGAAAGTTCTTCTCTTTTGGTGCTAGAACTCCTCCCCCACCCTTTTCATTCCAACTGGAAAAGAGGGTTTCAAATAAACCCATTGGTTCTGGGCCTATTGACAAAACCAACATACTTCTTGAAGTAAAAGTTAGGCACAGAATTTTGGGAAAAAGCTACCCTATCCACCAATTTGCACCATTATGAAAGGTAACATGGGCTTATTACACCCACGCTCAGTCATTAGTTCCTCTCCCAGGAAGAGGCTGAAGCCAGTTGGCAGGGACAGATTGGCAGAGGCAGACAGAACGATGGCTATGCAAATGCAGGTGTGAACTGCACCCCGTCCCAGTGCTATTCCCTAGCACTCTAATAACCACTCCTGAGTCCAACAATCAACTCTTCTTGTTTTGTTTTGTTTTTTTGTTTTCCATTTACTCCTGGGAGATACTTCTCCAGTGAACTCATCTGTGGTACCAGTGAAAAGAGCAATCAACCCAAGATATCCTAACAAGATATTATTCCCTTGAAATTTTCTTTCCACCTTTGGACAAGACCTTCCTCTGGCTGACCGCTTTGCTTACTTCTCTCTATAAAATGGGAAGAATGTATTGCTTTTCTCATTAACTCTTGTGTCTGCTCTGAGGTACATGATGCTATGATTCAATACATGTTAAATGATGCTAACCATTGGCACCATATCCTTCAGAAGCACCTTGAGTGCTTAGGATGAATCCAATAAATAAACCAAAATAAGTTTTGATCCCCAGGGGAACTGCTTAATGGAAGAGTAACTCAGGTGCTCCCAAGTTAATTACCACCATCAGGGTGGGTGGGAGAAATGATTTGCTTTCTTCACCTCCAATTTACAGGATTGATTTTATGACTTCTCAGCTCTCCGTCACTGTTGAAATCCTACAAAAATAAAATTAAATGAAGAAATGGTCAATCTATAAAAGAAAAACATGCCATTGCTTAAATCCGGGTTACTGTTCCTTCCATCTTCCTATTATTTTCAAAGTCAGTGCTGTTTGCATGGTGAATACCCATCATATCCTGTTATGATATAAATCTGTATATCTAGCTTTCTTTTAAAAATTTAAATAGTGTGTGTGTGTGTTTGTGTGTGTGTGTGTGGTTGACTGCTTGTGCATGTGTGCCACAGTACCCAGGTGGAGGTTAGAGGACAACTTTCAGGTCTATCCTCATTGTTTCTACCTCGTTGATTGAGGTAGGGTATCTCTGGATCCCTCTGATGCTGTTTTTTGTTTGTTTGGTTAGTTGGTTGATTGCATTTTTTTTTCCTATGCTCATTGAGAGTTTCCAGAAAATTCTCCTGTCTCCACCTCCCATGTCCTATCATTATTCTGGGATTACAGAAGCCCTCCATATCTTCTAGATTTATACGTGGGCCCTGAGGATCAAACTCAGGTACTCAGGTACTCAGGTACTTGAGCAGCTAGTGTTTTATACGTGAAGCCAGACCCCGGCCCCCTGCTTCCTTACATAATACAAACATAGGTGGACAGTGTATGTGTCATGGCCTTTCGCTTGTGCTGTGCAGTGCACTTCCAAGAACACTGGAAAATTCCACATGCAAATATTAAAACAGACAATCTACATGAAACAGTTATTTCACTCGGGCTTTCCTACTTCATAAGCTGTCACCGTGCCTGAAATTTGACTCATTTGCTGCTTTAGGGACTGCTATAAAGATGGTGATAGAGCAAAGATCATATTTTATTACGACTTTATTTTATAATAATATAGAAAATGTGGTCTCTGCAGCAAAATGGCTGTTCCGGTGGTAGGGAGTAATGCCTCATTTATCCAGGATGGCTGGTTAATGAGATGGTCTCTATTGTGATCTATCCTGATAACCGAGGCTTAGTCCCTGCACAGGCAAAAAGTTTTACCTGAACTGATTTTGTTGGAAAGATTTCTCAAATGTATTGGGTAGTTCCCAACCTAATTAGATACATACTGAAGCTATTAGCTTGTTCTCAGTGATAAAATCAGCTCTGGCTGTCGCCCATTGCAGAGGACCACACCATACACAGTCAGAGGGGTATCTGGAGGTGGGGAGAAAGTTAGATCACCCTTTTGCATGATGTTTCCAGTTTATTCTGCTCTTTGATTCATGTATCTAATAGTCTTTATATTTCCTTTCTCACTATTAAATAGCTTGCCTTTTTATCAGTTTCCAGTGCTTCTGATTCAAGCTACTTTTTGGCATGTTTACATGTGAGGTGTGTGCAGACACATGTGTATAAGTGTTTGCATGTGTGTGGGCATGTGTGTAAGGGTGTTCATGCACATTTGGTGCATGTAGAGGCCAGAGGCTGATGTCTTGTGTCTTCCTCTACCACTCTCCGCCTTATTTAGGGAGGCAGAATTTCTCACCTGAATCAAGAGTTCACTGACTCAAACTAACTAGCCAGCTTGCCAACAGATCATGTCTCTGTGGGACACAGGCAGGGTCCCAGATTAAAGCAAGCCTAAAATGTCTGACACAAACGCCCCAGGCTATGGAGAGGGTGCAGCAGCCTGAACCGCACGTCATATCTTGGGGAACCAGACCAGCAGGGGAGTTCCTCCTCCCATTTCCATGGGTCGCACTGAGCCAGGCTCCTCCACCCATTCTCAGAGGTCCCACTGAGTCTGGATCCCCAGACAAAATATTGGAAGCCAAGATTGGCAGAAAGTAGGGCCACTCACTCTCCAAGCCTGGGATACCTGGACGTTCAGATAAGACTTAGGCTTTGCCCATAGCCCTGTGACCTTTGGCCTAGGAAACTCTTCATAGAGTAACATCCAGCAGCCTTCACACAGCCCATCCCCCTTTGACCCTCTTCCTGCCACTATGTAGATCACCTGACTCTCTCCCCACATGCTGCAGTGAATGTCCCCAGGCATCGGCTAGCAACCTTTGAACCCACCAATCCCCTTAGGAAACTCCGCTCTCAACTGCTATAAACCCATTTCCCTACTGAATAAACAGAACTACTCTCTGAAGTCATTTCTCCCATGTGTACGTCCCTTAGCACTCACAGTAGCTCAAGACCCTGTTCTCCACAGCTAGGATCCAGAGACCCACATGTCGCCACCTCCCAAGCACTAAGATTACAGGTAGGCCACCAAGCACAGCTGGTAATTGCATGGGTACCGGAGATCTGAACTCTGGTCCTCACACTTGCATGCAAGCATTTTACTCCAGTGAGCTATCTCTCTGGACCCACAAGCATCTACTCATTTCTTTATGTTCTATAGTAAATAGATAAATAGGATAAATAGCACTCCCGTGGGAGTTCAAGGAGATATATAAGCAAGAGCTGGTAGAATGGAGTCTGCAGGCGTGCAGCAATTGTCCCAGCTACTGGTTGGTTCCCAGGACCCGAGAGCACATGGCTGAGTGTCCAGTGAGCATGTGCCCTACCGGTCCTGCTCCTTCCTTTCATCTCAGCATCTCACCCTGATGGCATGCCCATAACTAGAGGACAAAGTCATTGATGGCAGGGCAGTTATTTAGTAAATTACATATTACAGGTTGCTGGGTGGTAAAAAGGTTTGGTAATATTTGGCTATTATGTCTTCTAACCTTCGGAGAATCCAAGTTCAAATGTTCATATAATATACTTTACTTTTCTGTCATTGAACATTATTTGTGCCAAACTTTCCCTCCAATAGAATTGATGACTTGCCCTACAGGCCTATAAATAAATGTAAGAGTCTCTTGGCTTGGTCCCATGGTGGTGGTGATGACAGATGCAGATTGGCCTGGCCAAGCGAGGAAGATGGGTGGCCAAGCCTTGCATGTAGGCTGTGAAGGCCTGGGCCATGGGCAGGAGCAGCCCTCACAGTGAGATCTCCCACAGGTCGTCGATGTGATTGGAGGCTTGGCAGAGAAGAGCAGAGGCACGGCTAGGGAAGAGAGTTTCATTCTGTCTTCCTCTGCCTCCGATACAGTATTGGATGTTGTGGTTGGGTGTTTAGAGGTGAGTTCCCCTTATGGCCAAGAAATGTCACGATCATGTACTCTCAGGAGTATGAAAAGAAAAACAGAAGAAAATAAATTCCCCTACATGCCCATCCTTAACGAATGCATCTCCCTGGTAGAGAAGTGCATAGAGGAGCAGCTGCTGGTGGGTTCCCCTAAATTCCACATGAAGTGGCTGATGACAGATTTGACATGCTCTCATTCCCCAGTTGTCAGCCTTCAGGAAGTGTTTCTGGAATTGTGGTGACTTCCTTGTGCAAGTCACCTTCGACACCAGCTTTCTGGAACAAACGGCAGCAAGGTCCCATCTCCAGACAACAGGTGGCATCATTCTGATTATCACCAGCCCAGGAGGCTGAGGGGGATACGGGCTCTTGACAATAGAAGGTGCATCTTGGAGAAACCAGCGGTGCCACCGCCCTTCACTGGTGTGGCGTATTGATGGGTCACAGACACAGTGAGCAACGTCTCCTCATTCTTGTCTCCTGAGAAGCCTTGCATTCCACCAGCCCGCCGCCGCCCCACCACACGAGTGCTTCTGATCAGACTCCTCTGGAGCAAGGCCCTCAGTGGCTCTCTCCACCGAGACCTCCTTCCCTAGCGAACGTGAGAGGGTGTTAACGCAATTTCCCCCCATCAAGGGCCCTTTGTCACAGCAGGCTTTCATGAGTCTGCACCGACCCACAGCTCTCTTGCACATGACTCAGTTTCAGTCCTTGGCCTCAGTGGGGTTTTAGTTGGGGAGTTATGATCTAGGGTGTTACCAGAAGCAGCCGCCTGTCCTGGTTTCTGAATCACCTATGATGGTAGCTTGGCTTGGCTGTAGGGGTCCACTGAGAGGGACACCTACCTAATAGCTTCTTGTGGGAGTAAACTCTGAATCTTGCATTTTCAGTCCTTGTAACTCTGACTTCTGTTGAGCTTGATGGATCCCATGGTTTCTAGAAGTCTCTTTTAAGTGTTCAAAAAATAATTTTATAGATGAAAGCTCAGGCTAACCAAGTAGATATGATCTTGCAATTCCCATGACTATGCACTTAATGATCAAAGTATTATGTGCTGTGTGCTTATTAGCTGTGAGGGCTGGATGTATTTTTGTGTTGCTGTACCTCTCTTTCTGGGCACCAGTGAATATAAGCTGTAGGGAAAGAGACTAAAAGCTATCCTGTTATTATATTTTATTTCCATTTATTTATTTGAAAGAGAGAGAAAATGGGTGTACCAGGGCCTAAAGCCACTGCAAACCAACTCTGGATGCATGCACCACCATGTGCATCTGGCTTATATGGGTACTGAGGAACTGAACTTGGGTCCTTAGGCTTCCTAGGCAAGCACCTTAACCACTAAGCCCTCTCTCTAACCCCATCCTGCTATTATAGCATGTTAAGTGTGTTTCTGCATATTTGGTTAAAGTGCTTCCTGTACAAGCCAGTGTGCTGTGTTTTCTGTTAGGGTAGACAGGGACTTTACAACTTCTTGTTTTTGCCAGATTCTCTCTTGCCAAGACAGTGCTTGGTGGATCCAGCCCGAGTTGAGTCAGTACCTGTCAGCCTGGGTAATCTGTCACCAATCAGCAAACAGCATGTCGCATCCCAGGAATAAAGAAAACAACATTTCAATTGCTGATGTATACCTTTGGTTTCAATTGTTATAGTAAAAATGAGAATCTGTCCTGACATTCCATGTGACTATTCTGATTTTATTCTGAAAGGATGAGGTAGATATAAGTTATGAATTTTCCCATAGAAATGTGTCACTTATTACTTGCATAGCATGAGTAAAATTGGAAGTGTTCTGCAAGAAAAAAAAATAATTTGGGACACTATAAACTGGAATTCTGCCTTTACCTCAGTTGTTCTATGTTCCTTAGCCACAATTCTTTCATTGAGATTTTTTTTATACACTGTATAATTTGTGTGTAGAATTTCTAGCTCTATATGGAAGCCTAAAAGTAGCTTTGATTCTTCCCACTTTGCTTTCCCAATAACATATTGATATTTCCTAAGCTATATGTAGGTCAAACTTTTTAAAAAGATTTTACTTGTGTGTGTATACATGTGTGTTTGTCGGTGTGTGTTGGGGGTGGTGCATGTATGCCACAGAATGCGTGTGGATGCCAGAGGACAACTTTTGAGTCCATCCTCACAATTCTACCTCATGTGAGGCAGTGTTTATCTGGATGTCACTTTGCTATTGTTCCTTTGGTACACTAACAAAGAGCTTCTGTAAATTCTACTGTCTCCACCTCCCTTCTTTCTGGGGTTATGAAACATTTTATGAATATTCTTATAGTAAAGCCTGTCACACCTTCTGAATTTTTAAGTGGGTGTTTGATAATTGAACCCAGGTACTTAGGCTTGTGTGGCAAGTGCTTCAATCATATAGGCATCTCCCTAGCTCCAAAGCTTTTTGGCCTGTTAAATGATCACTTTTCTTTGATCACAGCAAGCAAAAAAGGTATAAGTTCAGACTGGTTCTCTGAAGTGAAATACAAAGATACTTTATGTTTATTTAAATAGCTTGCACATTTAGATGTTTATCCTGATTTTTTTTGTAATGTCCTATGTAATATCAATTTGTCTCACCCTACAAAAATCCACTTCAGAAAATTATCTGTTCTTATGGCAGTAAATTTTTCAGTAATACATTCTTGATTTGCTCAGGATATAAAATAAGCAGGTTCTCCTGGCCACAGTGCAAACATGTCCTTGCTCTCTCTCCCATACTTTGCTTTCTTCATAAAACATTCAAAGCAAAACTGTAATGTGTCCATGACATATGGATACACTTAGAAAGTGGGGTCACTGGTCCTAATATGTATTGTGTTAGGATAATGCTTGGGTTCACATGATGTGCCTGCCAAGGGCTGGGGCAGGGGTACAGCCTTATAGGCATTGCCTAAACCTCAGTCCTCTCAAGGGACATTAAGGTCTTCTCAGTTAATAATTCACCAAGTATCTTTTTTTTTTTTTAACACCATCTCATTTTGCTGTGAGAAGGCAGGTGAAAAGTCATTCTGTGCTCATTGCAGAAATCCATTTTTTGTCACATTCCTGGAAATCCAGATTGCATACAGTCTACCGTGTATTGAGCTAAACTGTATAATTTATAAGCATAACATGGAGATGACAAAATATAGTCCCATGCTGATATTTTATGAATATGTTTATAGTAAAATATATGCATTATGGAGTGAAAATATGGATGTATATGCATCTTAGAAAGAAATAATAAAGTACTTGTGTGTGCCCCAAAGATTAGAGCATTCAGAATCATAATACCCTTAGCACCATGGCTACCCCTCCCTAATCATGTTGCCTCACCCAGAAGGAACCACCATCCTAAAATCTCTTTCTCATTCTCTTTTTTTTCTCTTTCTCTTCCTTTCCTTTTCTCTAATCCAGTTTGCCACCTTCATTTTATTTCTGAAATAATTTTGTTTGATAATGTCTTTATTTACACAAATGACATTTCTATATATAACTTTAGTGACAGGCTTATTGTATCCCATATTATATTTATAAGGTTCATCCATGCTGAGACAAATAGTTACGTTTTGTACTTCAGTATTCCAACTTACAAATGTATTGCAACATCAGAATCCGCTCACTTACCATTAAACAATTTGATTAATTTCCTGTTTTGTGCTACTACATACAATACTACTTGTACAATCTTGTGTTTCCTGGTGTATATTCTGGCAATTCCTCAATAGTATATCTAGGAGTAAAATTAGGGTCATAAAGAATGTTCATCTACACCTCTACTATAAAATGACACAATGCTTTACGTTCATACTAGTTTATATCCTACATCAAAAGATGAATTTCCATTTCCCATATCCTTTCCCTATTTAATATTAACCTTTTTTGATTTATATTTTGGCAGTGTTGTAGACATGAAATTATAGCCCACTGAAGTTTTCACTAGTATTTCCCTGATTCATAATAAGGTTCTGCAAGATATATGTTTAAGTCTTCTGTTACTGTTGTCATTGTGTTGGTCATTTTTTTGTATAGTATGTTTGTTTGCCTTCTATTACTATAAGAAAGTACCTGAGACTGGGTAACATACAAAGAATAGGAATTTATTTGTCTCATCATTCAAAAAACTGGAAAGCCCAAGACCATGGTACAAAGATTTGCTTAACCTTTGTACATCTTATTACACAAAGAACACCACGTAGCACAACAAAGAAGTACACTTGCTTACACCTTTATTCTTTTTCTTTTAACACCACTAAGACCATCACCCTCAAGACCTCATTTTCACCCCAGTAAATCCCCAGTAGCCCCACCTCCAAATACCATCAGCATATGAATTCAGAGATTAAGTTTCAAGTACAAAACCATAAGAAACACAAATTCCTAAACATTTACATGAATTGCAACTAACTTTTTCACTACATGGCTGTTGCAGGCAGCTCCTCATTACTGGAACAAACATCCAACTGGACACAGCTTATGGGAGGAAGGGGTTTACTTTAGGCTTACAAAATTCCAGGGGAACACCATCAATGGTGAAAGAAGTTGGCTCATTCCAGCATGCATCACTGCAGAGAGAGAGAGAGAAGCAAACACCAGAAAGCACAAATTTCTAGAGCTCACACTGCTTTGTATGTACCAAGTAGGACTGGATTCAGATCTACCCCCTTAGACCTTAGAGCTGGACTCTAAGATCTACCCCCAATGACACACCCCTTCTAACAGAGATCTGCCTGCTAGGGGCTAAAGTTGCATGCTCAATTTTAATCAAACAGCTGAGTCTATGGGGCCATACATTTAAAATATCTCATTCAAACAACCACAATGGCTTTTTTTTTCACTTTCTTTAAATTTTTATTTTATAGGCATTTAAAATTTAATGAATATAACTTTCCCAGCAATGTTTTAAAAATATTTGTATTTATTTATTGGACAGCAGAGATAGAGAGAAGAGGGACTGAAAGACAGAATGGGTGTCTAGGGCCTCCAGCCACTGCAAATGAACTCCAGATGCATGCGCCACTTTGTGAATAAGGTTACACACAGGTACTGAGGAATTGTTCCCAGGTCATTAGGTTCTGTAGGCATGCACCTTAACAACTGAGTTATTCCTCCAGCCCCCCAACACCTACCTCCAGCAATTTTTTTGGTTTTATGTTTTGCTTCAGGGACAATTCAGGTTCCTGAGATTATTCTCCAGCGATCCCTCTAGAAGTTTTGAAGCATGGCCTTTCACATTTGACATCTTTCATCATCATTTAGAAATAACTGTGATTTGCGGTGTGAGGTTCAGGACCAAATTTTTTTATGAGAGAGAGAGAGAGAGAGAGAGAATTGGCGCACCAGGGCCTCCAGCCACTGCAAGCAAACTCCAGACAAGTGCACTATCTTGTGTGAATGTACAACCTTGTGTTCTGGCATCACTTTGTACAACTGGCTTATGTGGAAACTGGAGATTCTAACATGGGTCCTTAAGCTTCTCAGGCAAGCACCTTTACCACTATGCCATCTCTCCCGCCCCACAACCAATTTTAATGCTTTTTGATTTTAATAACCAATTTCCAAGCACCATATATTATGAATAGTCCATCTTTTCCTTGCTTATTTACAGTGTAACTTAAGTAACTTAAATTTTATGTATGTTGTGGGCCTGTTTCTTAGCTCTTTGTTTGATTCAGTTTGCTTATGCCTGCTGTGTGGCATACTATCATAATCACAGTAGCTTCAAAATGAGGTTACATTTGAGTGGGCAAGCCTCTTTCCTTGTGTGACAGCACTGTTCTTTGGAAATGTTTGCACTAACTTCAAGTTAGGTTACTACTTCTAAATATTTCTTCCTTTCAGTATGGAATATTTATAGCTAATTTTTTTAGTACTTCTTTAACAAGAAAAAACATTTTAGACTCAAAAACACATGTAATTTGAAAGTAAAATTGTAGGAAAATATTATAAACAGTAGTCAAAAAATAAGTACAATGATTAATATCAGTCAAAACAGGCTTTGAGATAAAAATTGCTACTATAGGTAAGCAAGGACATTTTGTAGTGATAAAGGCCAGTCGATCATGAAGATATAGTATGCTGTCAGTACAGAACATGGAGAGACTTGGCTGGAATCTGGAAGAGAGTGTCCCTAGACAGTTAGCTCATCTACTACCAGAATGTGATACACGAGCTACTGGGGTAAAGTGTCCAACATGAGGTCTAAGTTTCTCAGAAACAAACAACCTGACATGATGATCACACAAGTGCAATAGTGGGCACACAACCATGGTGGGTAACCAACTGCTCTTGGATTGGCTAACGGATCTGCTCAGTGGGAACAGATCTGCTCAGTGGGAAGGGAAACTATATCTGGAACTTGGAAACAAGTCAGAATCATATCCACATAATGAGTTCACTCTCCAATATCAAGCTCCCACCAATCTTGGGCTACAAGAATGCCTACACCTATTCTCTCTAAACTAACAATGGTTATCCCATTTAACCTGTGCTGACTTCACTCTCTGTTGGAGAATCTGCTTCTCTTTTTCAGATGGACACAGGACCTGAGAGGAGAATCAGCCCATTATACCTCACCAGGGCCCCAGCTGAAACCAGAGAATTGGGGAAATGAGCAAGAGCACTGCTTTCTCAGTGAACGTGATGTCAGCACAAGGGTGAAGTAGATCGACACAGAGAACACTCAACTCCTGCCAAACCAGATATCTAGAGATACAGAGGCTCCCAAGACCTCATCACTGAAGTAGACCTAAAACAAACCCAACTTGGCTCAGGGAAATTCTCAGAAGAGGGGTCAGAAAGATTGTTAGAGCCACAAGTTAAGACATTACACACAGAAACATTGCCTCTTCCCATAATGGATGGCTATCCCCACAATGCACAACCCACAATCCCCATGGGGATAACCAGCATCTCCAACTAGGAGGGTCCCTTCGGGGCAGAGATGAGGGTAAGATGTATCAACAAGTGCTGTTTACACACTGAGTATGTACATAACTAATTAAAAAAAAGAATAGCCCAAGAAAACATGATATATTTGAAGGGTAAAATCAGTAATATAGTTTCGACCCTAAATAATGGGGAGAAAGAACATAAGACATAAGATTTAAAAGGAAAGAGAAGTCACGTCTGAATTACCAATGTCACCGCTTCTACACCTTGGGTCCATTAGTAAGTAAACACAAACTTGTTGATGCCCCTCTAACCAATCTGATATCCAAGACTGCTGCTGAGTGACTTGGAACGGGGGAGGTGGCTCAGTTGGATAATGTCCATGCTGTTCAAACATAGGTACCTGAGTTTAGACCTCCAGAAACCACCAAAGCTGATTGTGCTAGTGTTAACATCTGTGCTCCCAGCACACCGAGGGTGAGAACAGAGAAGTTCATGGGCAACAAGCCTGGCGAGTGCAGCAGTTAACAATGAGAGACCCTGCCTCAAACAAGGGACACGGTGAGGACCAGCATGCCTCAAATTGTCTTTTAGCCTCCACACTGGGGCTGTGGCAGGTGTGTTCCTACACACACACACACACACACACACACACAAAGTGGACTCGAAGGCAGAGACTGGAGAAGCACAAATTTGAGGCCGGCATGGATTAAATATTGAGTTCCAAGTTAGCTTGAGGTATGTGAAACCCTCTCTCAAAAGAAGAAAAAAAGCAGGGCATGGTGGTGCACACCTTTAATCCCAGCACTCGGGAGTCCAAAGTACAACAGTCTCCGTGAGTTCGAGGCTAGCCTATTCTCTTCATGAGCACTCTGCTCTTCATCATGCCACTACTTTACTAAGTCCTTGAATTATAAATCTAATTTGCAAGCCCCCATTATTTTGACATTAACATTTAGTCACTTAAGGCTATGTATTTTCCTATAAATACTGCTTCATCTATTACCTACACAACTTGATTATTAATTTTAATGATTGCAGTTTTGTAAATATTTCAATTTTCTTCATTATTTATTCTTTCACCCATGGGCTGCTTAAAAGTGAGTTTTAAGTTTCCAAGCATATAACTTTTTTTCTCATTATTATTAATGCTTGCCTTTTAACCTAATAGCAGTTTGTCAGAGAGTGCATTTTGTGGAATATAGTTTTAGTCAGCTATTTGCTATTCCAAGCAGCTCTAAGTGGCTTGCACTTACAAAACAGCATGTCTGTCACATAATGGAACCTGTCAGCGTGCTTCTCTGGGTGGCTCATCTTCAAGGCACAAATCAGGGATCCAAACAATATCTATTTGGTAACTGTCCCCTCAGATCTCGTAGAATATGTAGTAGGCAGGACTGGCTAATGAAGGAAGAGAAAGGGAGAGAGGGCGAGAGAGAGAGAGAGAGAAGAGAATTTGGTAGATTGTTTCCACACCAGAAGTAACATCATCACTTTCACCTATGTTTCTTTCACTAAAACTAACCGCATCATCACAGCTCCATGTCCATGCAAGGACACTGCAAAATGCAGTTTAGTTACGGATACAGAAGAGACATACAGCAAGATCATAGAATGTCCACTACTTCTTACAAGATACGCATTCTTTGAAATCTGTTGAGACCAGTTTTGAGACTTAGGCATGGGAGGAAGTTTCCATGTCTCTTCTTATGTTCCTTTGAAAAAGTCATAAATATGCTGCAACCATTGAAGACTGTTAGCTTCATAACTATCTATCAGAGTGCATTAAAATCTTCCACGCTGTTACTGATATTCCTTACATGACTGATCTAGCCACAGAAAAAGGTTGCAACCTCCACTGTGAGAGCAAAGTTGCTGTGTTGTTTTTGTAGTCCTCTTCATTTTTGCCATATTTATTTTGCACTACTAGGTGCATACAACTTACAACTTTTGAATTATTAAACCTTCTTGGTAAATTGAAAATTTTATCATTTCTGTATACACATCCTTATTACTAGTAATAGTATTTCTTTTTTGTAATATAGTCATCAAGGCTGGGGAGAAGGCTCAATAGTAAAGGGTGATTGCTTGCAAAACTAAATGGCCCAAGTTCAATATTCCAATACCCAAATAAAACCAGATGCACAGAGTGGCACATACATCTAGAGTTCAGTTGCAATGGCAGGAGGCCCTGGTTCACCCATTTCTCTATATTTCTCTCCTTGCAAATAAATAAAAAATTAAAATTAAGAAAAACTTTTCAAAAATATTTGCATAGTTATGTAGCTAGTTGAAATCATATATCTTTCGACTAATACTGTAAGTAGCTAGTTGAAATCATATATCTTTCAAATAATACTGTAAGTTTACTAAAATATTTTATAATTGATGTGTGATTAATTGATTATGCTAGTAATTTTGATCACTTTAAATTTTTCTATGAACTTATAGTTTTGGTACTATGATATTTTGTGCATGTATTTGCTACACGCATGTGTATGTATTCATCTGCTTGTGTATGCATGCATACTATATGCAGGTGTGCATGCACATGA
Source organism: Dipus sagitta (assembly GCA_036346955.1). Lineage (NCBI taxonomy): Eukaryota > Metazoa > Chordata > Mammalia > Rodentia > Dipodidae > Dipus > Dipus sagitta. Next base: position 184,589,407 of record CM070771.1, read on the forward strand.
GTTTGTGTGCATGTGGAAGCCAGAGGTCAGCCATTGGGTTTCTCCTTCAGTCACTCTCAACCTTACTTTTAATGAATTATTTTGTGTATATGTGTTTGTAGTATTTGTGGTGCCGTGTGTGTGTAGCGTGTGTGGTATATGCACATATATGTGCAAATGCATAGTCCTGTGCACTGCTGTACAAAGGCCAGAGGTGAACATTAGGTGTTCCCCGCTCCATCATTGCTCATCTGCGTGTTTCCTGGAGACAGAACATCTCACTGATTCCAGAGCTTGTTGATTTTCTATTGCACTGGCTGACCAGCAAGCCAGGGCGATCCTCTAGTCTCTGTTCCTATAGGACTAGGGTTACAGATGTGTGTAGCTGTTTATGTGGTTGCTGGGGAATTGAACTCAGGAAATCTCAGGCCCCATCAGACCCTTATCCTTGCACAATAAGAACTCTTATATCACGAGTCCTCTTTCCTTTCTCATCTACCTTATTTTTTGAGCCAGGATCTCTCATTGAACTTGGAGCTCACTGATTTGGCTAGACTACCTGGCCAACGTGCCTCAGGGGTCCTCTCTCTCTCTCCCTCTCTGTCTCCCCAGCACCACCCATGAAACTATTTGAATATTTCCTTTGCTTTGTGATATGTAAAATATGCTTTGACACAGACATCAAAATAAGACATTTCTTTCCCCTTACATGCACTTTACAAATTTAGGCTTTCTATGTCAATGCTTTCAATGCACCCAGTTATTCTATCTCTTTCCTTTTATTGCCTACTCTCATTGACCTGTGATTCTTCTGCCATCTCAAGTACAGAGCACAACAACAATACCTTTCATCTCCTATAGTCCTTTGAAGTATGAAAATTACTTACAGACATATTAGTAGATGTTCAATAGCTATTCATTGGACTGAATTATCCTGTTTGATAATAATGCAATCAGGAATGTTCTGTGTGTGGCACTGAATCCCCTGAGAGCCAAGTTCATCTGGGGTTTTCATCCCATACACTTGAAATGTCGGCTGCAATTTTCTTCTTTATTATGTGCCAAGAATGCAGCTGAGAAAAACCTTTCTATGAAGTACTACCAAGCCAAGGATGTGAAATTCCATCCTTCCATTGAATATAAATTTCTATGAAAAAGCCAATCCACTCTTAAAAGCTGAACAGATGACTTGAAAGTAATTTAAAGATGATTAATATTTAGGGATCCCCCCCCCAAAAAAATCCAACAAAAAATATCTCCCAGATTTATTATATTTTACACTGATTGAAATTTGATGGAATTTTCCTTCCTTTATTCTCTCAGTTCTTCCCTTTTTGATGCTGAGCTAGTTAGTGTAATGTCACCGGCTGTGTTGAGCTCTGTAATTCACTACTCTTGTTGAAGTGATGTATTTCTATAACAAGACTGCTGGCCTGAGATCGTCTCTTCCTTGCGGAACCATTTGTGGTGACGGATGATACAAGGAAAGTAACACTTTCCAATTTGGCATCTTTTAGGCATTAATAGTGTCTTTTATCCTTTCAGTCCTACGCATAGTTTTCTTTGAACTCATTGACTTATAGACAAGAAAGTGACACATTTCCTTAAAGAAGCCCCCCTAGCTAGGAGTTGGTGTCATTTTTTAAAGAACGTTTTAGAAAAGTCAGAATTGACTCTTAGAACCTCATGTTCTTCCATTAGACACAAGGGGAATTTTGTTAGAATATGTGAATGAGGGTTTGTCTACCTAGTAACACATATAAAGATACCACCTAGGGCTGGGGAGACGACTCAACAGAAAAGGCTTGGCTGAGCAGGAGTGAGGACCTGAGTTCTGATTCCCAAAACCTGTGTAAAGCCTGAAGCTAAACTGGTATCAATAGTCCCAGCCTGGCAAGACAATGAGATAGGAGGCAGAGACAGGAGAATCTCCCAGAAGCTCATGAGCCATCTAGCATGGTTCACACAGCAATGAACGATAGACCCCACCTCAAGCAGGTAGAAGTGAGGACTGACACTTATGGCAGCCCTGTGACAACCACACATGCACCACGGCAAATGCACACAAGCATGTACACTCATCAAGACATACACACTCATACACACACATATCTAAATACTTGCACACACGAAATTGGGCATTTTGTGAAAATAAAGAGAGAAATGTGCAAAATCTGTGGATTTCTTTTGTGTACACAATGATTATTGATATATATATATATTTGTTTGTTTGTTTTTTTGAGGTAGGGTCTCACTCTAGCTCAGGCTGACCTGGAATTCACTATGGAGTCTCAGGGTGGCCTTGAACTCATGGCGATCCTCCTACCTCTGCCTCCCTAGTGCTGGGATTAAAGGCGTGCGCCACTACGCCCGGCTGATTTTGATATTTGACAAATATTTGTATTTCTCCCCTTCCATACATAGGGCAGAATCATACTTCTTGGTCTTTTTTGTTTTTTAGTCAGGGAGGGCAAGGCAATTTGTTTTACCCAATGAGCTGTCAGGACAAATAAGTGTGTCACTTCTGGGCTGCATGGCATGCTGTAAAATCCGCAAGAAATCTAATGTCTCTGGCTTGTAACTGAAAAGTCTAACCAATGACTAAGTCCAAAGGTCCATGTGTCAGAGACTTGGTCCTAAAGGTGCTATGGAGAAGTAGTGGGATGCTGAGAGGTGAGGCCTTGTGGGAGGCCTAGAAGTCATTGTGGGGGAGCAATATCACCTTAGTATTGTAGGAATCCATCTTCCCATTGCTTCCTCACTTGTGCTATCAACAGTCTGCTCTGCTACATGCTCTGTCACAACTTGTCAACCACACAATGGGCCTGGCTAATCACAGATTAGAGCCTCCAGAACTATGATCCAAGATAAACATTTTATCTTATTTTTTTTTCAACAGTGCTAGGGATCAAATCTGGGGATTTGTACATGGGAGACAAGCTTTTATCTTCAAATTTTACTTTACTTGCCTTAGGCATTTCATTATAGAAACATGAAGCTGTCTACTATGACTGTCATAAATCCTAGTCTTCAGGCCACTATTCTGGGGAGTCACCCACTGCTGATCTGCAATAGGCACAGGTGAAAAACCAAGAAACTACCTATAAATAGGGTTGTTACTACAGCATAAGCCAGTTTGTGCTTTATTTTGACAGCATAAGTTAAAATTGCCAATAGGTTTAAAGGACTCACTGTCTCAGGTAATTATTTATATAAATTTAGATAAATATTTATTTAGATAAATATTTATTTAAATAAATCTATGGTAGACTTCTGTTGATTTCTTACATTTTCAACAGTTAATAATTTTTTTGAGTTTGATATTTTTAATAAGACAACAAGTCTGTCTGGTGTTCAAAAGGTTCTCATACTGAGCATTCCTGATGGGGATAAACAGTAGGTAGTTTAAGCTTCTGAGAAGTAATGTAGCCAGGAACTGTCATTTAAAAAGCATGGACTGGACTGGAGATATGGCTTCATAGTTAAGCGCTTGCCTGTGAAGCCTAAGGACACGGTTCAAGGCTCGATTCCCCAGGACCCATGTAAGCCAGATGCACAAGGTGGTGCATGTATCTGGAATTCGTTTGCAGTGGCTGGAGGCCCTGATGAGCCCATTTCTCTCTCTCTCTCTCTCTCTCTCTCTCTCTCTCTCTCTGTGTGTGTGTGTGTGTGTGTGTGTGTGTGTGTGTGCCTATTGCTCTCAAATAAATAAAAATAAACAAAAATTAATAAAAAGTGAAAAAGCATGGACTGAGGAGTATGGGATTTATTTCTAGTCTTACTACGTCTTGATCTCTAACCTCTCCCTGCCTCAGTTTCCTTTCCTGGAAAATGCAGATGGCAATAATCCCTTACGGGGAGAAGCACCAGTGCCAAGCAGGAGGAACTGTCTGCTCGAGGGCTGGATGTAGACAGAGTGCTCAGTAAACCATGGTCCCTCTTCTGGGCTGAAGGAATAAAGACACACACTGAGAGTCCCTTGCCAATCCCGCAGAGCTGTACTCCACACTTGCACCGCATTCCCTCCCCTTTCTGTTGATTCTGCCTCATTTGTTTCATGAGCATATCAGCTTGAGTAGCAATCGCCCCACAACATTTGCACCAAGTCGTTTGTTAGAGTAGCATGGAGACAAGCACAGCTCCAGCTGGCAGGGCGGGGCCCGTTTGGTGTTCCTGATCTTGGGCTCTCCTGATTGTCCCACATTCGTCTCCTTACAACAGCCCAGTAAGGCGTACTTACTTGCAAATGGGCAAGTCAAGGATAGCTAAATGCTTAAAGTTAAGTATGTATTAATTTATACTGCCAGAATTTGATCCTGGGTGGTCTGAAGATTGAACTCTATATCCAGGTGTGCCTCAGTCTCTCTGTCCAGTACCCTGCTCTCCTATCTGTTCAGGTCTTTCCTTTTTATGAAAGCATTATTATTAATTGCTGCACTAAAACCTGCTAGGTTAACTGGGCTTCCACTGTTTACCTCCAGCTTCTGCCAAAGTTTCATTTAGACTGTGCGTGATAGCAAACGCCACAGACAGAACTTTCAGGTTAGCACACCATTAGATTGGACAAAACAACCAAAGAAGATGATTCTGTGTCCTCTGCACCAGTTAGGGATGCAGAGTAGCTAGGCACTGTCCTCAGAAGAACCTACGTGGCCTTGCACACATGAATGCTGCGGGGAGCTAACTGCTTACGGTCTCAGGTGGTGGTGGCCATGGTGGAACTCACCCATAGTGCCATCCTGTTTTGCTTCCGATATCAAATCCCCCCCCCCAAAGACTCATATTATGAAGGCCCGATGCCCAACAAGTGGTGCTATTAAGATGTGATTGGATCAATGGGTTAATCGAATGAAGAGCTCCTAACTGAATAGGCTATCGGGAGGTGGCGTCTGCTTAGAGGAAGTGGGTCACGAAAAGCTATGATTTTGGAGGTTCTTTCTCATCCCTAGCCCCTTCCCCCTACCTCTTTCTCTCTCCTACATGGCTACCTTGGAGCAAGCAGCTTTCTTCCAACAGGCCCTTGTACAGTGATATTTCTGCCTTGCCATAGGCCAAAATGCAATAGAGCTAACCCCATGGCCAGAAATCTCTGAAGTCATGATCCAAAATAAGTCAAGCCTTCCTCCTGTACATTGGTTTTTGTCAGTACTTTGTCATAGCACCAACAGCAACAAAAAGCTCTCTGACATACATTCCTATCAGTAAAAGAACACCCAATCGCTGCTATAGTCTGCACTGCATGAAGCCACCAAGCATGAGGCTAGTACTCGGGAAGTTCTACTTGTGGGTTGGGTGAATCTGAGATGTGCGCCCTAGAACTGAACCCTTCCACAGTATATAGTACTACAGTAGTTCTACAATTTATTTAATGACATAAATCATTGTTTAAATTTTCATTTGTTCATCTTCTTAAAAATATAATACATCTTTCAGCAGCAATGAATTCTAAGAGCATGTGCTTGTGCACATGTTTGATGAAACTTTATGTACTGAATTTCTATTTTTTAATTCCTATTTCTTTTAAATATTCTATTTATTTATTTACATGGAGAGAGAGAGAGAGAGAGAGAGAGAGAGAGAGAGACTAGATGCACCAGGGACTCCAGCCACTGAAAACGAACTCCAAATGCATGCACCACTTTGTGCATCTAGTTTTTGTGGGTATTAGGGAATTGAACCCAGGTTGTGAGGCTTTGCAGGCAAGTGCTTTAAACAACTGGGTGATCTCTCCAACCATAATTCATATTTCTTAACAAAGCGTAACTTGCACAGAATGTCTTCTGGTATTTGATGTCCAACTTGTAGAATGATAGTGATATTGCTAATGACTTAAAACTGAAGGTGGTTTCCTGCAGAAGACATGCACAAGATCAGGGCTCACCAACATTCTGTTGTGGGTGAGGGAGGGACTCACAGGACCCCACTCCTCCCTGAGGAGCTATTGGAAGTTAAGAGTGCTGGGGGAGGGAAAGATATTTTTTTAATGGTGTAACTACCTGTAAGTTGTCCATACTTTGGCATATAGCCCTTTGCTTATGCTCATATAAGCAACCCTACTTAAGCTCATTGGGTGACCCCCAAAAAAGACATGAAAATAGAAGGGGACCTAGCCAGGAAGAGAAAAGGGGTCAACAAAAGGGGGAAGTGGGAAGGTGGGAAGGGTGATGGAGATGAATATGACCAAAATGCATTATTAAGTTGTCAAAATAAATAGGAATAAATAATTTTTTATAAAATCATTTTATAAATGTTTATACTCTTTTATCCTTTTGCCTCTCCCTTCTGTTTTCCTGGGAGCACTCCTGAGTGGGATTATGGTATTCAATGTAAGGTCATGAAGGTCTCAATCAGTCTCAGTGGGATAGGAGAGGGACTGTGCCTACGGTATTCCTACCCACTCTTACAATCTTCCTACCTGTTCTTCCACAATGTACCTTGATCCATGGAAGTCCTGTTAGCAGTATTATTTAGTGATGAGTTCTCTGTAGCCTCTGAATATCTGCTTTACTGGGTTTTGATTGACCACAGTATCTGTCACCATTGCCCTGGAGCTGGTTGTCAGGCTGGCAGCAAGACCAGAATTCATGTCCCCAGTTCCTCTGCAATTTCTCCTGGGCTCCAGTAGATGTGGGAGAGGTGGCCCATCTCATGGTAAGTAGTAAACTCTCTTTTCCTGTCATATTGGAGGAACTTGGATCTCCTTCATTTTCTCTGCCATCTGTAAAATAAACAGATACTCCAACCAACAGTGAGAGCAGCTTAGGTTAAATGGGGTATGCATAGCTATTTGAAAGACTTTTTGATGCATGTATAAGCCAACTTTTCTTTTCCAGAGAGCAGTGGGTCCTTCTCTGACCATGGGATTCTGATTTGACTTCCAGTACCAGGTTTGAGTTCTCTCCTCCGGGCCTCATGTTCAATCAGAAAACAGTTGGTTACCCGCAAGGGCTGAGTGACACTATTGCACATGTGTGTACTCTGATCAATCCAGTTGAGTTTGTAGTTTTCAAAGTCCCCTGATTAAAGAATAAATAAATTTACAAAAACCTTAGATACAAATCTACTAATGAAACATCAGTATCTACTTCAAAAGCTAATAATGAGTTCATGCAATTTTTTCTTGAAGGTAGTAATGTAGTGAAACATTGGTAAACCTATTAACATACCAAAGGAAGATGAATCCACGGGGATGGCAGAATATTTAATGTTATACTAATATTATGTTAATCACAATTATGCCAGTATATTAAACATTGCCATATAATATTTAAATTTGAGTATCCCAACTTGTAGTGAGACTTTTCATATAACCCCTATTTTTCATGAGAGAGAAAGAGAGAGAGAATAGGTGCTCCAGGGCCTGTAGTCACTGCAGTCAAACTCTAGACACGCACCACCTTGTGCACATGCATGACCTTGCATGCATTCATCACTTTGTGCATCTGGCTCATGTGCATTCTGGGGAGTAGAACCTGGGTCCTTAAGCTTTGCAGACAAATGCATTAACAGCTTATCCATCTCTGCAGCCTATAACCTCTATTTTTAATCAGATAAACTTATACTATCCCCTTGAATAGAGAGATAATAAAAATGCCCATGACTGTGCAGCATCTTAGTGTAGAAAAGTCAAGAACCACCAAAAGAGTATAGAGAAAACTCAACTGAGTTTTTGTTAAAATATTTTTAAGTATAGGCATTATTTTTTAATATTTTATTTATTTGAGAGAGGGAGAAAGAGGGAGAGAGAGAGAGAGAATGGGCATGCCAGGGCCTCTAACCACTGCAAACAAGCTCCAGACACATGTGCCACCTTGTGCGTCTGGCTTACATAGGCACTAGGGAATTCACCCTGAGTTCTTAGGCTTTGCAGGCAAGTGCCTTAACTGTTAAGCCATCTCTCCAGCCCCTTTAGATATTCTTAATGATGAGTACATTAAAAATATTTGGGCTGATAATATTTCTTTGTTTTTTTTATTTTAAAATGGACTAGAGGGGGTAGGGCGATGGCTCAATGAGTAGAGTACTTTTGGAGTGATCATGGAGACATGAGTTCAAATCTCCAGTAGTCACAGAAAAAATGTTAGACATGGTGGTGTGTGCCTGTGATCCAAGCACTGGGGAGGTAGAGACAAGGAACACCTGGGCTGACTTGGTGAGCTCTAGGTTCAGTGAGAGACTGTTTCAATGAATTAGTTGGAGGGTGATGGAGGAAGACACCGATTTTGGCCCGATCCTCCACATGTGTTGTATTCAGGCTCGAATTGCTGGCAGAAAACACTCGACCAAGAGAAGCTTGTGGGAAAGAAAATGGTTTATCTTGGCTTACAGACTTGAGGGGAAGCTTCATGATGGCAGGGGAAAATGATGGCATGAGCAGAGGGTGGACATCACCTCCTGGCCAACATCAGGTGGACAACAGCAATGGGAGAGTGTGCCAAATACTGACAAGAGGAAGCTGGCTATAACACCCATAAGCCCACCCCCAACAATACACTGCCTCCAGGACACTGAAGATATAGCTCTCAGAACACATATGTTTATTGGGAACACCTGCCTCAAACCACCACAACACGTATGTGCACACATATGTGCACACAAACATGCATACACATATGCATACACCACACATACATGCATGAAAAAAGTGGACTTGGTATCTTCATATAGGAGCACTTTTTTCTGGGCTTTCCTGTTCCTTCAGTCATCTGAAGAGAAAATTTTTATTCAATTAAAAGTGTTGGGTTAGGAGGATGGCTTAGCAGTTAAGGTGCTTGCCTGCGAAGCCAAAGGACCCAGGTTCAATTCCCCAGGACCCACGTAAGCCAGATGCACAAGGTAGTGCAAGTGTCTGGAGTTCATTTGCTGGAAGCCCTGGCATGCCCTTTCTCTCTCTCTCTCTCTCTCTTCCTCTCTCTCTCTCTCTCATATAAATAAATAAAAATATCTTTTAAAAAAAAGTGTAACAGCCGGGTGTGGTGGCACATGCCTTTAATCCCAGCACTTGGGAGGCAGAAGTAGGAGGGTTGCCATGAGTTCGGGGCCACCCTGAGACTCCATAGTGAATTCCAGGTCAGCCTGAGCTACAGTGAGACCCTACCTCGAAAAAAAAAAAAAAAGTGTTATATGCAGATGAGTCACTTACACTTGCTAGTAATTTTAAATTTATTAACCTTAAACTCTATTTAGAATAAAAGTTCAGGATATTTTATGAAAATAAAATTTAATTAATTTTTAAGAAAGTGCCAGACAAATGGAATTCAAAGAGATATGTGTGCCAAGTGGATGAATGCATGTGCCATGTATAGTTATTCTGTTTATGATATTTTAAATGCTTCAGTTCATCATCATACTCAGTAAGATTTTTTCATTTTGTTTAATGTAAATAATGTAAACAGATATGTCTTATTTCCATAGTTAAAATCAATGTTATTTTTGAAAATTTATTTTTCAATAGGAAAATTTAATGAATACAATTATTTTATGTAAACAACTGTGGTAACCAATAGGTATTTCAAAAAAAAGTACTGTTTTGGTTTCTAAGTATCCCCTCAGATCTAAGGATGATATGGTCACTCATTCTAAACAGGTGATCCACACGCCCTCTAGAGAAGCCACAGCCATGAGGCATGGTGAATGGCCTCTTCTGTTTCCATTCCATTTCTTTGGAGACGGTGGACCATCTCAGTCCATAGCATCGCAGTGAGTTCTTTGGACAGTTGTTTCCAGTGAAGCATTGAACATACTCTCCTCCTGCCCCACCTCATCTCCAAAGGAAATATCTGTCTTGAGGATTCTTTCTGATTCCACATATTCCAGAGCACAGCAGTTACCTGAGCATTACGGCTGATAAATGTCTTCATTGCCTCAGAGGAATGTTCCGGGACCACGAGGTGCTCCAGCATTGCCTAGATTCCAAACGGAACTACAAGCCTTTGTGACTTTGAAGATTAATCTCCATCACTCGCAGTTCGATGGCTTCCCTTGCTTATTTCTGCAATGTCTGCAGATGGTGTGGAGTTCTGTGCCAGTGTGATTTATGCACAAGTTTACTTCTCGTGTGGCTCTCTCTTTGAGTCATTGTGGGGAAAATTAAACACTGAACAATTGCACAACTCTTTTGTCAACCAGTGGATTTTCATAGCTCCTGTCTGAAAGAACATCTCTGCAATAATATTGGCTATTCCCGAAGGCTACTGCTAACGCATCTCAACTGAGTGCAACAAGAACACTGCCTGCAAGACGGCTGTAAAACCACACAAGGACACATTGTCAAAATGGACAAGAACAACAAACTTTTCATTTGTATAAATTCCTTAACATGCTCCCAGGGCTGCCTGCTGCTCCGTTAATTTTCTCCTAGAACTTGAGTTGTGGGATTTATCATCCTCTAACTTTTTATTAATCCACAAGTGAGCAAAAACTTTGGCACTGAGGACAATAGTTTTGCAAGAAGGATAGGGATTAGAAGGGAAAGTTGTATAAAGGAAAAACGAGAAGCAATAATTGTAATAGCAAATTTTTTACATCCATTATTAATTTTCCTATCAACACTATGGTACTCATCCCATTTTATGTATGAACAAACTGAATTATTTACATAAAATCACATCTCTAATAATTGAACAACTAGGACTTGAATCTGAGAGTTTGCATTTAAAGTTTGTAATCATACTGCATAAGCTATATCTCCTCAATAGTTGAGAAAGCAGGAGTAAAAAGATGAGGGAAACCAGCAGGAAAGAGAATATGAATGAAGGGAAGACACATGGATAGAAAAGTGGGGAGAAGACTGAGAAAGGGTTAACAGAAAAACCATAGGAAAGAGAAGGAAGATGAGAAATGGATTATCCTAAGACCTACAGTTCATAGCTGAGTTAGTACATACCTTAATAAATTTTAGAAAAACTTTACAGGCCTTAAAAATATGTATGATGTTCTTTTCAAGTTTTTCAATCAATAGTTTTCCTACTGTAAGAGTCTATGGCCACGATTAATTTGGCAGTTGAGCCTTCAAGGATCAAAAGAATGTTGAACTGCAAGTCAGTAAGACTCTGTTTTCTCTTCTGAATATGGGAATACATGGCCATTTTTTGCAATCAGGTTCACATTGCTGACAGAAAACACCTGACCAAGAGCAGCTTGTGGGGGGAAAAAGGGTTTATTTTGGCTCACAAACTTGAGGGGAAGCTCCATGATGGCAGGAGAAAATGATGACATGAGCAGAGAGTGGACATCACCACCTGGCCAACATAAAATGGACAATAGCAGCAGGAGAGTGTGCCAAACACTGGCAAGGGGAAGCTGGATACAATACCCATAAGCCCTCACCCCACAATACACTGCCTCCAGGAGGCATTGATTCCCAAATCCCTATCAGCTGGAAACCTTGCATTCAGAACACCTAAGCTTATGGGGTTGGGGGGGGCACTTGAATCAAATGACCACATCAACTACCCTCACATCCAAAAATAAGTTCTGTAAGCAAGACATTGCACACTGTGGATTACCCTCGTCAGTACTAAACAGCATCACTTTGGCTGTGGAAGAAGGGAAAGCATAGTAAAGGAGAAAAGGGAGAAAAAGGACAACAAAAGAAACAATCATATTAAATAGCGCCTATTGAGCCTTTGTTATCTGCCAAGGGACCTTGTATATAGTCATGGTGTACTCAGGAAGGTTAAGTTCTCTTTTGTTTTCTCAAGAGAAAGCAGGCTATGATTAGTACGCATAGAACAAGACCTCCTAAACACCAGGTGAGGGTTGGACTAATTTACACACTAGTGCGTGTAGTAGTTATGAGCATGTGCTCAGAGCCATACTGGCTTTAATTCCCACTCTACTCTCATTGATTCTGTTGGTACCTAAAAGATCGAATTAGTTACTTTTTTCATGGTGCAGAGATAAAATACCTGACTACAGAAACAAGGGAAGCAGGATTTATTTTGGCTTATAATGTGAGGAGATACAGTCCGCTATGGTTGGGAAGACATGGTGGCAGGAATGTGAGGCCGCTGGTCAAACAATCTACAGTAAGAAAGCAGAGTGAACAAATGCTGATGATCAGCCCGAATCTTCCCAAACCAACAGAATCCCCAAAGCATTCCTTAAGAAAAGAAAAAAAAAATCCCATCAGTGTCCAATAGCCTAGCATCCACAACAATCACATATCTTAGGTACACCACAGAGAGGAATATCCCACTGCTCTCTCACTGTTCAGCATCTCAGGCTGCAATTAGGTTTCATTTTAAGTGCCAAGTTGGATCAATTGGCAGTGGTTGCCTGGAGTGCTGGGTGGAGAAAACTTCCCAGGCCAAGTGCAGGCTCAGCAGGATGAATAGGAGCTGTGATTGATTAGTGATGTCTGCAAAGGCCGTGGGGTGAGGGCAGCACTTTCGCACTTGCACCTTCTTTGCCGACCGCAGACTAAAATACTTTCCTGGAAGACAGTAGGGTAGGGTGGTGGTACCCCAGTGACTCACAGTGCTCCCTGCCTAATGATACTCTTCTTTGCAGCCTTCTCCTGCACAGCTATTTCAAATAAAAGATAATGACTGAGATTACAGACACATTTTCTCATTTACACCTCTCATTTTTATGTGCATTTGCATTCAGCAGTGAAATTATAACATGTATTTGGTATCTGTTGTAAGCATCTGGGGATGGTTTATATTACAGAAATTCAAGGAATAGAGCTCTCCACTGGACGGTGATTCAGCCAAAGACATTCAGCATAGTTCACTGAGCTCATCTCATCAATGATATGTTCACGCAGCTCAAGGCAAATGTTTAAACATTTAGTTAATGCACCATATGTCTTAAATGTTTTAGTTCCATCTGACATTTTCAAAATCCATTTCAGTGGAAACTTGCCAAGTAAATTTACCTCTCTGGGCGATGATTTTTCCATTTGTCTTAAACCCACTCCGAGGCCTCCCAGAGACAGTAAACTCTTAATTTGTAACGTTCCAAGTTCAAATCCACTGCTGTCTTCATATTCTTTATCCTGAGTATGAAGCAAAGGCCAGGTTAGGTGGCTCCAGGTGATGGAATTTTTGTTCTGAGGTCCACACAGCTAGTTGCAAGGAAAGAAATCTCTGGAAGGGAGAGCTGATCCTCAACTTTAGGACTCACTGAAGAGGTAGAGGAAGGGAAGCATGGAGAACTAATAAAATAAGCAGAGTAAAGTTGAAAGAGGTGGAGAGTCAGAATACAAAACCAACAAAGGACAGGAGTAAATAAAGAACATCTACAATAGACTATACTTAAAACTCTGAATTTTCAAGCTACGCCCACCCTCCTATGAGTTAAAAAAGTGTACAGAGCAGGGAAGATAATAACCCAAGAAAGTGACACTTAGGTATAGTAGAACCCTAACCTTTGATACCACATGAATTCAAATCTCAAATCTTGGTCTCACCAATTATTAACTGTGATCTTGGGCAAATAATGTCAACTCTCTGAACCTACTTTCTTCACAGCATTAACTGAAATATTAAGCATGTTCCAGGTGTGGTGGTGCACACCTTTATATCACAGCACTTGGGAGGCAGAGTGTGGGAGTTTGAATAAATGACCCCCCCCCAACAGGTTCAGGAGGTTTATTAAAGCTTCTTAGATTTCCAGCTGCCTGGCTGGAGAAGATGTCCTTGGACAGATTCTGGAAGTTGAGCCCCAAGATGTGGTGGTGGGTTGGGAATTTCAGTCTAAAGATATACAAAGTGCCTGAGTTTTACCTGGAGCTCTTGAAGCAAGCTGGGTGGTGTGGCTTTGGAGTTTTTTGCCTTGTGGCTTCTCTCTGTGTGTTTGAACCTGTGAAAGCAGGGCAGCCTCTTTTTCTATTATGAAACTTCCCCTGGAACTGTAAGCACCAATAATTCCCTTCTTCCATAACTGTGTCTGGTCTGGAAGTTCATCTCAGAGATGTGAAGCTGTCTACTACACAAAGGTAGGAGGATTGCTATGAGTTCTAGGCCAGCCTGAGACTACATAGCGAATTCTAGGTCAGCCTGGGCTGGAGCAAAACCCTAGCTCAAAAACAGAAAACAAAACAACAACAACAAGAAAAAAGAATTATATACATAACAAGTATACAAAATTGGCATGAAAACTGAGATTTACTTTTAAATAGCAAGTTAATTTTTTGTAAGTGAATTCAAATTCATATATAAACTCCTAATCTGCAATAATAGAGAACAATTTTGGCATAATAGAGCACATTCACTGGTCTCTGTCCTTCCTCGTCTGTTCTAGTAATTGCTCTTGGTAAATGTGGACATCCTGAGTACATCCATTCAAAGACATCAGATCCTGCTATACATCTTTGTGACACCCTGCTGGCATTCCTTGTCAAAGCCTCTGGTCAAGAGCTCCTAGATTTCTGTGACTTCTTTGTCCTGACCTCCAATCTCTTCCTGTCCCTCAGTCCTTCCTACAATTGCTTGGCTTCCTTACAAGTCTGGAGAATGAATGCTTTGCTACTTTATTCATGTGACACTAGAGGACAGAGACTCTGGAGGTGACCTGCCCCTCGCATCCATGCCTGCCCTGTGATAGTTGCTATTCCCTAGCTCCTCTACCCTCTTCAACATGGAATGGAGCCTGTAACTTGAGTTCTGTGAGCTGATATGACATCACTCACTCTAGTTCTTCCCACTCTGAAAAGCAGACGCTCTGAGCTAACCACAATTCCTAGACTTGACAATGTTCAGTAACAATATGCAGAAATTAACAAGGGGAGAAAAAGAGGAAGGGCAGGAGAACCAACTATCAAGTCTGTTTCTTGTCATCTAAATCTGTTGAAGGACCATAACCTTTTTTTGGAAAGGGGACGGTAATGTTTAGTGTGACAAGCCTCACCATAAGCTCATTGACAGGCAGGGCAGGGAGGAGAGTTTGGGGCAACGAGGAGAGTGAGAAATGGAAGATGTAGTATGGATTCCTAGGTCACCCTGAAAACACAACCCACAAGCTGATTTACAACCCAAAAAGTTTGAGGTTATTACATGGATATCTACCTGTATCTTTATCTACTTATATACCCCTCTATTATCTATCAATCATCTATCAATTCCTCTGTTATCTATCAGTCAATCTATTATCTTTCTCTCCATTTTTGATCAGCTTATTATCCATCTGTCCCTCTATTTTCAATTGCTCTATCATCTCTCTATTCCTCAATTATCTATCAATCAATCTATCTCTAATCTATCTCCTTCTGCCAAGCCTGGCTGGGGTTCTGTGCCTTGCTCAGGAGGCTGATAAACTGAGAGGTGATGGGGTCAGAGTTACAGCCTCCATTTCTTCTAAAAGTACTTGGCAGTCCCTGGCAAGTCATGATACCTTTAAAAAAAATCTATTTCTGATCTGATCCCCCAAAAGCTCTTACTGCACTTGTGACTGAGCTCCATAGACAGAGAGTTGGAAAGCAGCAGAAAGATCTCAGGTTCCCCTTTAATCAAAGAAAAATGGCAAGATAGGTCAAAATACACTGGAAGGAAGATTTTGGAAGAAAAATTGACTGAAGAAGAGTGTAGCAAGAAGAGTGTGTTTGAAAATGGCTAAACAATGTATTGTCTTTGAAGCCTTTAATTATTGCTTGTTTTCTTATAACCTTTGAAGCATTTAATACTTCAGGGGAAAGTGACAACATCCTAAATCAAATAAATCATTGCTTGGCTTTGAGTTGTAAAGCAGACTTACTTTTGCAGGTCCATAGGCCAAAAAGACAAGTACCTTGAATTATCAAAATCCAGGATTTTGGTGAGATGTTTTCTTTGAATTCCAAAGCTTGACTTTATGAATCAAGAGCCAAGATCAGCATAAATTTTTGCCTAAGCCTTGAGGTGGGGACAAGCATGGGATGGACTGAAGGGCAGTTTCTGTCAGTGGAGATGGTGCGCATAGAGCCTGACAAGGGCAGAAGAAAAGACAGAGTGCAGAGACTGTTTTTCCGTCACCCTGAGGTCAATACTGGGAGAACACAGCAGCTCTAGTCAAGTCCAGGGAATAACAAGCTTATCCTTGGCCTCACCGAGAGCTCACAGCGGGTAGAAATGACCTTGTTTAGAACAGCCACAGGCACAGCATGGTGTCTAGGTGGTAGGGCAAAAGTGAACCAGGAAAGTGCCAGAGGGGAGGGTTAGAGCAAGCATCCTCCCACTACCCATGTTGACTCTGCCTTGCCCCATTCCTGGTGATTTGTGGCATAATGTTACCATGAACCTCAGAGATATATCAGTTTCCATTTGGGTTACTGCAACACAATACCTGAAAAACACAACTTAAGTAAGGATTTGTTTTGCTGTACAGTTCGAGGGGATGGACATGCCCATCACGGCGGGGAAGCCATGACAGCAGGAGCCTGAAAGAACATTCAGCCCACGGTCAGGAGGAAGAGAGAGGCCAAGGCTGGTGCCTGTCTCAGTTTCTCCTTTTCTACAGTCTGGGACACCCAGGCCGTGGAATGGTGCCATGCACGTTCAGGAAAATCTTCTCACTTTAGTAAGCCTAATTTAGATATTACATCATGGAAATGTCCAGAGGTTTGTTTCCATTGTGATTCTTAATTCCGTCAAGTTGACAAGATTAGCCCGCACACATCCATCATCGCAGGATGAGTAGTTCCAAAAGATAAGAGGGAGCCCATGTCCCAGCATGTAAAGAACCAAGAGCCTCTCTACTCCCAGACAACATCTTGAGAGAGCAGAGGGTGGGAGATTAATGATCCAAGCAAAGCTATTTTGAACCAGAGAGCTGAAAGCCTTAACTGGCAAGATCAAGTTCTCCCTCCCAATAGAGGAGGAAGTGAAAGGAAAAATTTCATAGAAAATAATGAAGAAAATACAGCAGGATTCCAAGAGACATTTGTGTTCATGTATGTGTGAACATATGCCTTAGACTGCTCAGGCTGCCATCACAGAACATCCCAGACTGAGTGCATGGAACAACAGAAATTTAGATTCTCTCTGCTCTGCGGGTTCAAAGTTCAGTATCATGGTTCTATGAGGGGTGTTTTATTTTCACAAACACCCCCTTCTCTCTGTCTTTGCTTCACCTTTCCCTGTGTGCTCAGAAAGAGAGTGTGTCTGGAGGTGTCTGCACTCCACGTTCTGTGATACAGGCTCTCTTGCTGCCGCAAACAAGTCTGGCTTGCAAGCTTCAGATTCTCCCGGCTTCCCTCCCACTGTGGTATGTGCACTGGGATCACAGGGTCCCCCACCACTTCACATCCAGATTTACATGGGTGCTTTGCCACGAGGATCGAACCCCAGCCATCAGGCTTTGCAATCAAGTACCTTTAACCACTGAGCCATCTACCTAGATCCCTTATGTCTTCTTATAAAAACAGCAGTCCTATCAGATTAAAGCTTGACCCCTTGACCCCATTTAACCTTAACTTCTTTCTAAAAGAGCTTCTCAGTGAAAAGTGAAGTCAGAATGGGGGGAAGGAGAACTTCAAATATGAATTCATTCCATAAGTATATGAACTAAAATTGGAGCATTAAAAAAAATATGTGTAAGATCTTAGCCCAGTATTTGAACTTAATTGCTTAACAAGAGAGAATTGTAAGAATAATATTATTATATTAATAAACATAGCTAATTTTGTATGCTTTATTTTAAAAATATTAATTTTATTTTATAATAAATATAACAAGTTATTCTCTTTGGTCCCCTCATCCCAGCTCCCATTAGCCTGGGGACCTTCCACAGCGGGGTTATGGTGTTCACCGCAGGGTCATGAAGGTCTCAGTCAGTCTCTGTGGGGTAGTGAGGGCCCATGCTTCAAGATATTTCTACACACTCGGTGGCTCTTAAAAATCTTCCCTTCCACTATTCTTCAATGTTCCCCGAGCCATAGCAGGCCTGTTGGCAGTCTAATTTAGTGTTGAGTTCTCTATACCTTCTGGATTTCTGTTTCGATAGGTTTTGGTTGGTCACCATGTTTGTCACCATCAACCTGGGGCTGGTTGTCAGGCTGGCAGTAAGAGCAGTGTTCATGTTGCCACTTCCCCTGCAGTTTCTCCTGGGCTATGGCAGACGTGGTGGAGGTGGCACATCTCATAGTGGATAGTGGGCAGTCAGCTAACTTCTTGTCTTATCGATGCATCTTGTTTCTCCTCTATTTTCTCTGCCATCTGTAAAATAAGGCTGGTTCTCCAAACAAGAGTGGGAGCAGCTTGAGTTAAAGGGGGTATAAAAATTTGAGAGGTTTTTTTTGTTCTGTTCTGTTTGGTGTGTAAGCCCACTCCTCTTTTCCAGACAGCAGTGGAAGCTTCTCTCGAGTGTCTATGAGTTTCCTGACAATGGCATTCTGACTTGGTTTCCAGTACCGGATATGAGTTCTCTCCCACGGAGTGGGCCTCACGTCCACTCAGAGAACAGTTGGCTTATCCACAGAGGCCATGTGCCACTATTGCACCAGCGTGTACTTCTTGACGGGCTGGTTGATTTCGTAGTCTGCAGGGTCTCCTGATTATCCGTGCTGTTAGTGACCGTTTTCCTCCGGCAGCTCTCATAGGGCTTTCCAGAAAAGTGAGGGCTAGCCAGGTGGGAGCTGGCTTCCCTTTCAGTTCCAGCACGACATTCCAATGTCCTGTGACCACAGCCAGTGGTAGCTTCATCAATAGGATCTTACCTTTCAGCTCTGGCAAATAATCAAGTGAAAAACAGCTAATTTTTAAAGATGTGACAGACATTGTTTCAAATGCCTTACCTGTGCTTCTGTGCTCAATATAACAAAAGTTCTACAAGTCCCACCGCTCCTATCAGCTATCTTGGGAAAACAACTTCCCACTCCAACACCTAAAGCTTAGTTGTATGTTTCTTTTTTTTTTTTTTTAATTTTTTTTTTTTGTTATTTTTATTTATTTGAGAGTGACAGACAGAGAGAGAAAGAGGCAAATAGAGAGAGGGGGAGAGAATGGGCGTGCCAGGGCTTCCAGCCACTGCAAACGAACTCCAGACGCGTGCGCCCCCTAGTGCATCTGGCTAACGTGGGTCCTGGGGAGTTGAGCCTCGAACCGGGGTTCTTAGGCTTCACAGGCAAGCGTTTAACCGCTAAGCCATCTCTCCAGCCCAGTTGTATGTTTCTGATAATCCACATTGGGTGTTTTCCTTAGAATACTAGTTTAGTTGGAGACTATGAACTTTTGGCTGTCTTCCTCCCCACTTTCTTTGGGTTGATCCCTTCAGTAACCCTCAACATCAGGCATGTCAATCATGTCATTAGCACCCACCGGAGGCACCATAGCAAGCATCTTGTCTGATGTCCCATTTGCTCTGTTGCAGATGCTGTGACCACTGAGAACCGAGAGCAACGATGTCATGGAAGCAGTCACCACAGCCATGCACATTGCCATCACTAGCAATGCTCCTTGTCTAACCAATACCACCTTGCTGTGTCCCAAAAGAGCGATCCTTCAGATCAGACCACTGCTGGGGATTCATTCATCAAGTTCTACTGTACAGTTCCCAGGATCATCCTGGCTAAATGTCTGCATTTTTCTTGCTCTTTGATTTGCCCATGCTCAATACTAATGTTGACATTTCTGAATTTTATGACAAAGGCAGCTTGGGCTCAATATATAATTAAGAAATCAATTGGAGATGCAGAAAATAGAATAAGATGAACATCAAAACTAGATTAGCCATTAGAACCAAGGTTGGAGGCACAAAACATAAATAAAAAATAATTTTGAATTAAATGATTTGTTATAAACCAAATCACCCAAGCATCATGAATGCTTTTCTGGAATGTAATTCAATGTGTATCATCTCTTTTGGGCTCAGTAATTGGCCAGTGAGTGGATAATACCTCTAGAGATAGTCCCTGCTATTCTCATAAAAATGTTCCAGAAAAAATACAACTTTAATATTAAGCAAAAAGTGCAGATTTTACTACCTTTCTTTTCTAGCCCTATTTGATATTAGGCTACCATTTTTCTCCAAATATGCCAAAGCCTGGAGCTTAGAGAAAGAAATAAATCTGTAGTTCATCTTCCCACAGATGTTATTTCAGAGCAACTGCATTTGATGCCTTCTAGATAAAGCAATCAACCTGGAGAGCAATGAGGAGCCCATATACTACCAAGTGACATATAATTATTACCATACCTATTAAGTGAATAAACCAGCCAGAGCCCAATTACATCGTAGCAACATACAATGAAATATCTCTTAAACAATTCTTCAACACAGAAATAAACCTGTCATGGAAGAAAAATTTGCTGTTCATCAAAGCTGTGTATTGAGGAAGCAATGTTGGTGTCAGGGTCGTGCTGGCTGTAACTCAGTGTGCAATTAAGGGAAATTAGAGGCAGTCCTCATTACATACATTTTATACTTTGTTTATTGTGCTACAAATTCTGTAGTGGAACCACTGACTTGTAGCAACAATAGTTCATTTAATGGAAAATGAGAATGTTAACAAAGGATGTTTGATGGCTGAGGAGCACAGTACAGCAATTTTCATTTTTCTGTTGTCTGTCCCTGCTCTAAAACCCCATCTTTGGATTGAACTGAGCATGAGGTAGCCACACAGCCAGAGCCAATATGACATAGCTGAAATTCTACCTGTGAACCAAGAGACTAGAAAAGGAAAAGGAAATAGGAGATAAAAGTGCATCAATACTTTTTGGCTCATAGTATCAATTTCCAGTTGTAGTGGTTTCAATGTAAAATGTCCCTGATAGGCTTATGTGTTTGAATACTTGGTCCTCAGCTGGTGGCATTGTTTGTGAAGGTTGTGGAACCTTTAAGAGGTGAAGGCTTATTGTGGGATATAGGGCATTGAGGGCAGGTGTTAGGTTTGCTAGCTCTGCCTCATTTCCTGTTTGATCTCTGCATCCAGACGCCAGTAAAATGTAAAAACTGGCTCCCCACTCCTGCCACCATACCTTCCCCATCACAATGGACTCTACTCCCAGAAACTGCAAGCCTAAAAGAAAACCCTTTCTTCCTTGAGTTGCTTCTGGTCACATATTTTGTTCTTGCAGTGAGAAAGTGACTGACATACCCACCAATTGTTTCTCAAAAAATTAAGAGGAGAGGGAGAGAAGCACTTCTGAGAGAGCCATGCTGGCTTGAGACTCTTTAGGAAACATTGCTGGTCTCTAAAGATCTTGTTTGAAGCTAGGCGTGGTGGTGCATGCCTTTAATCCCAGCACCCAGGAGGCAGAAGTGGCAGGATTGCCATGGATTCAAGGCCACCTTGAGACTCCATAGTGACTTCCAGGTCAGTCTGGGTTAGAGCAAGAATTTACCTTGAAAAACCAAAAAATAAAAATAAAAATAGGCCGGGCGTGGTGACACACACACCTTCAATCCCAGTACTTGGGAAGCAGAGGTAGGAGGATCACCATGAGTTCAAGGCCACCCTGACACTACGTAGTGAATTCCAGGTCAGCCTGAGCTAGAGTGAAACCCTACCTCAAAAAAAAAAAAAAAAAAAAAAAAAAAAAAAGATCATGTTTGAAGGCTATTGGTCCTCTCCAAGATCATTCATTAAAGTTTTCTTGAACCTTAAATTCACACATAATCTGAAAGTCTTACAGTTGCCTGCAGAACATTTTTCATGCAGACTTCCTCCATTCATTCACTGGCAAATGATAGAAAATAGGGTTATAAGATGACTTTCAGGGTCGTAACGTGGTATGCAATTAGCTGTTCTACTGAGCTCCTTACCTTGTGTTTGGGGGCAGAAGTGGAAATCAGCTCCACAGAGGAACCACTGCAGGAAACATTTCCACGTGGCTCGTGGGTATTAGATCACTTTGTAGACATCTTACTGCAAGTGAGTATTGAATTCCCTGACCTACACATGAATCCCATAGCTTCTTCTAGCCTCCCTGTGACTTTGGAGGGGGAGTTCAGGGTGTGAGATTGTAGCATCAATAGGAACAGCAAAGAAATGAGACCACATGGGCTTTGGAGAGCCTTTAAGAAAAGAAATGAAATCTAGGACTATTTTTAGATGAAGGATCTGAGTCTAATCCTGAATTCTCCCTGCCTTGGAACTTTGACAGTCCCTGACATCTTGACCACTATTTTTTTTCTCACATGAAATGAGCCTGTACATCTCTGACACCAACCTCCCATATAATCAGGCTACCACTTATATTTTCTTTCAACTTTCAAAACAATTAAGAAATACTGATGACTATGAATTATCCCTTGTTCATTCACTTTAAGACAATCTTTCCAAAGGTTGTGCTTGGCATGTACCTCAGTATATGCTGTGAAACCCTGAGTTCCTAACTTCAGATCCCCATGCTCCAAGTAAAAGCCAGAAGACCCAGTGGGCTTCTGTGAGCCTAGCACAGCGAGGGTGACATGTGAGGTGGAGATAGAACTTCCCACAAGCTCAAGGACCAGCTAACCAACCATAGGAACAGAAGATTCTGCCTCAAAATGATGTAGAAGGCAAAGATCAACCCTCACAAGTTGTCCTTTGACCTCTACATGTGAGCTGTGGCACACGTGTGTCCACACACATACACACACACACACGGGGACACACACACCAAAAAGAATTTTGTACAAAACTCCCAGTGTGTGAGGCTACCCAGATGTGTAATGTCGGGGCTTAGGGAGGTGAGGAAGTTGGAGAAGGCTGGAAAGCCAAAGCAAAACGCTAAGCCACTTGCCAGGGTTCTCAAGGAGGGCAGGCTGTGCTTCTGAGCAATTAGAAGCATCTTCCAAAGTCAGAACTCTGCCAAGCTGCAAAAGAGAAGCTATTTAAAAATCTACTTCCTTCCAGGGGAGAGGAGACTGAGTCACATGCTTAACCCTTCCCAGACTTCACTATGAAATAATTATTTTTAAATCAGACATCTCCTATGCTCCTTTTTAAAGAGCAGCTTTCTGTTTATTATTCAGCTTCAGATCGTAATTGGGGTTTAGATTCACTGGACATTCCGGAGGTGCCTTTGTGCCCAGGGTTGCTGAAAGGACTGTGTTGGTCAATGTTCTTTCCAAAATTAGGATCAAACTCTACCTGCACTCCTTGGGTAAGTGATTAGTAATTAGTGCCTGCAAATATCATTCTGAAGTCTTTCTCCCCCAAACTCCTCCTAGTGGGTGTGGCATCAATCCAAGTTCTGTGAGGCAAAGGGACAAATCGTTTACCCGTGTGTTCATTCCCATGCATTCATTAACTCACTCAGCAGGCAGCTGTAAGCACCGACTGTGCTCACAGCCTAGTGCAGCTGGAATGACGCCTCTGCTCATGCCATGCTTCCCCTGCCATCCTGAAGCTTACCTTAGGGGCTGTAAGACAAAATAACAGCTTTCCTCCTATCAGCTGTCTTTGCTTGGGTGCTTTGTCCCACAAACATGGAGGTAGCTGCATCAGATACCATGTTCAGTGTCTAGTTCAACTGATTATCTGAATGTTTATATCCCTTAACATTCACATGGTGAAATCCGAATCCCTCCCCTGACCCCCAGGGTCACCTCTTCATGGTTGGGAGGAATATTATAATAAAAGAGACCTCGTCAGGGGCCCTGGAAAGATGGCTCAATTGGTAAATGTTCATTATACGACTGTGAGGGTTTGAGTTTGGATCCCCAGTCCTAGTACCCATGTAAAACCCAGGAGCATTTTTGTTTGTTTGTTTGTTTGTTTGTTTTGAGGCAAGCCGAACAGACTGGCCCTTTTTTTTATGTGAGAGAGCTGAGTAAGAGCAAGAGCACAAGGAGAGAAGGAGAGAGAGAACTGGCAAGCCAGGGCCTCCAACCATTGCAATACGCTTGCATCACCTTGTGCATCTGGCTTACATTGGAAATGAAGAGTCAAACATAGGTCCTTAGGGTTCAAAGGCAAGTGCCTTAACCGCTAAACCATCTCTCCAGCTCTCACGTGCACTTTTAATCCCAGCAGTTGCAAGAGAATCCCTGGGGCCTGCTTGCTAGCTAGGTTAGTTCAATTCGTGAATTCTAGGTTCAGCGACAGGCCCTGTATCAAAAAAATAAGTTGGGGCTGGAGAGATGGCTTAGCAGTTAAGCGCTTGCCTGTGAAGCCTAAGGACCCCGGTTTGAGGCTCGATTCCCCAGGACCCACGTTAGCCAGATGCACAAGGGGGCGCACGCATCTGGAGTTCGTTTACAGAGGCTGGAAGCTCTGGCGTGCCCATTCTCTCTCTCTCTCTCTCTCTCTCTCTCTCTGCCTCCTTCTCTCTGTCGCTGTCAAATAAATAAATAAACAAGCAAAAAAATTTAAAAAATAAGTTGAAGAGCAATTGAAGAAGGAACCCAACATCTGCCACTGGCTTTCACATGCATGTGCACACTCGTGTATGTGTACCTTCATACATGTGTGCCAATACACATATGAACATGCATACATACCCTGCCCCCCCTCCCTGCCACACACACACACGGCCTCAAAGAACTCGCCTTCAGCTTTGTGGCCATAGCCAGAAAGTGACAAGTATGACTCAGGAGCAGCTGCTCACCAGACACAAAATCTAGTGAGACCTTGATCTTGAACTTTTCACTCACCGGAGCTATGACAAATTTCTGTTGTTTATAAAGTATCCACTTTATGGTATTTTGTTACAGCAGCCCAACACAGTTAAAATTCTAATTTTCTTTACAAAATGGGAATCATTTTCCCATCTCTTCTAAAGTTGCTCCTCCAGTCCTCAGTAGTTGATCTCCATTTGAGAATACCATGACTCATTTCCTTGTCTTGAACTGCTGTGATTTTCCTCAGTCCATCAATAAAGTAGTACACTTTGTGCTGGGCTCCATGCTGTGGGTTTTGTGTGCATTTAATTCTCACAAGAACAAACATTATAGGTAATGTTTGACATCCCCATTCCTGAGTAATAATGATAGCTCACACCTATTGAGGTCTTATTGGATGCCATGTGCTTTATGGGTTGAATTAAACTGTTTCACATAGATGCATATTTTATCCATGGACATGGTCAAGTTTTATTTATACCTTCCTTGTTCTCTTCACCTGTAGCAACACGTGGATCTTCAGTCTTTAGAGAATACATTTTTAGGAGAAACTGGCTTCCTTCCATAAACTATAACTGATAACTCAGAGACATCTGAGTTACTGAGAGTTCTTTAAGTAACCCACACCCCATGTAATTATCTCTGCCTTGTATTTTCCCTTAGTTAACATAAGTGCAGAGCAAAACTAACCCAAATACCACTCCCTGACAAATCCCTCTGTTACTTCTCCTTTCTTGGGTGGTGCTCATTCTCGACATCTCTTATTTGCTATTTGCAATCCCATCCTTACATGACTACAGCATTCTTACATCTACGTTTTCGTTTTCCTTTGTTTCTGACTTGTTAACTACGCACCTGTTGACATATTTAAAAAAAAAAACCTTTGAAATGCATGTGCATACATGGTAAATAAATTAAATAGCAACATCATTAGATACTCTGCAAGGGAAATGAATCTAATTAAATTCTTTCTGCTGAGACAAGGCTATATTGTCTTGACTCTCTTAAGAATTACTGATTCATTTAACAAATAAATATTGAGTGCTCTAAGAAAACAGAATTACAATTGGAAGATACAAATAGGTAAAGTAATATAGTTCAATATGGCAAGAGTTATAATAGAAATGACTCCAAGTCCTCTGGGAAAGTTCTATGGCTTAGGAAGCTGAACTGAAACATGATGTCCAAGTACACCTGACAGGAAAGATGATGACGTACTTTCAGGGCACAGTGAGACTCAAGGGCAGAAGTAGGGAAGCTTAATCAGCAGAACTTTTCAGAAAAGTTAGAAGCACTTCCAGGTGACAACAACATACCATGCCTTCCACTCTCCCAACCTTGCCTAAATTCTAAAATGTTTCTTCCCAAACCTTTAACTAAGGATAGTGCAGCAGCTTGTGTTTTTCAAAGGTGGCTACAGTAATGCCTACTGCCTTTCGTACACTACTTGCAATGGTGACATCTTATCATTTCTTCCATCAGGTGATGGAGTGTCTGTCTTCTCCCCGATGACCCTGAACAGAACTTTGCTATTGCCTTGCTATTGCTCTTCCAGTAGGATAGAGCAGTAAGAAGTAGCCTCTAAGGATATATCATAAGAACGGTCTGCATTCTATCCTGCCATCTTAGAAAAGTTGTTCTTGCAAGCCAGTCACCATGTTGTAAGGAGACACAAGTTATTCCATGCAGAAAGACCACAAAGAAGCCACACAGAGGCATTTCAACTAATACCTACCTAAGATCCCACACAACAGCCAGCCCTGATGACTAAGCCTGCTATAATAGAGCACTTCCAACTGGATATCATATAAATAACAGAAATGCATTCTCATAGTGTGGGGGCTATGAAGTCCAAAGTCAAGGTGATGGTGGGTTCAGTGTCTGGTGAGGATTCATTCCCCATACTCAGTGCCTTCTGGCTGTCTTTTGCACACGGAGGAAGGAACTAGCTACTTCTCTAAGGTCTCTTTTGTAACAACAGTAACCTCAACCATGGGGCCAAAGCCTCTCCAAAGACCCATACTCAAATCGCTTTTACTATGGGGTAAGGATTCCAACACAAAAAACTAGAAGAGACAAAAACATTCAGATCATGTAAATGGATTTCCAAAGACATGAGAAAAACCACCTCCAGATGAGTTCAACAGCCATCTGCTACTTCTCTCCCAATATTCAGGCCTTCCCAATTGAGATCCCAAACATCATGATCAGAGACAAGAAACCCCTGCTTTTGCATTTGAAACTCTTCCAATTCCCAACCCACAGAATCTGGAGGCAAATAACATTCTTCTGCCGCTTCTACTGATGTCTGAGGTGGCTTGTTACTAAGGAATAGCAGGTAGGACACCCGATGTTTCTTAAATTCACACGGGGATAGGCATTGCTGACATGTCACCATTCATGGTTACCATTCCCATTCTAAGAAGTCACCCGTGTGCAACATCCATGGAGAAAGCAACAGAGGCAGACATCACAGGAGTCACTGAGATGAGAGACTTGCATTGATGATCAAGCCGGGGAAGCAAGCCCGAGGTGAGGGCTGTCAAAGGAAGGAAGGGATGGGTACATAGATATTCACTCATGTCAGTCACCCTCTGCCTCTGCCCCTCTGTGTGTTTCACACTCATTGCTTCTTTTAACATATTATCAGAGACTTCATAGTCACCCTTTCAAAGCTCTGTCTGTTACAAAAAAAAAAATGTTTTAAGCATATCTCTTTTGTGTAAATTACCCCTTTCAACTTGGAAACATAGCACCTTAGTGTTCGTCCCATAGACACTCCCTCCAGTAGATGGAAGCGAAGGAAGTTGCAAGTCCTTGCAAAGGGCCCACTCTTCACAAGTCGCCCCTCTGAGAGTGGAGGCTCAGTCCATTTGCTGACTGAGTGAGTGGTCAAGGCATGTCTCTCTTTGAAGTCACGTTCTCTTCCTGTTCCCACTTGTCTAAATGGTCCACAGCCCAAGGTCCATAGGAAAGGACAGAAAGGGGAGGAAGACGAGAGAGGAGCTGAACTCTGCTACAGCACAACTTAGAGAGCACCCTTTTCAGTTAGCTGAGGCCTCAGAGAAGCCTTCGTGCCAGGGCTGACCAATACGGACAGGGAACTGGCCACACTTCTGCTACCTTCTGGAAGCCTCACGGCAAGAAGACAGCTGCTGGCCAGAGAGCTGATTAACAGTGTGTAGATTGGGAGATGGCAGTATTCACAGCTGTCTCCACCAGCTGGTCTTCGCCAGTCCTTTTCCCCCTTAAGGGGAAGCAGTCTGACTTTGGGTGGAAATATGTATAATTGACAAAGATAAGCATTTGTTTGTCTGGCTTTAGTGTGTCAGCCCTCCCTGGGAGGACAGGGCAAACTTCAGCCAGACAGAATAATCCATGGCCATTCAAAGTATACCTAGCACTCATAAAGCCCTTCTCTCCCCTTATCACTACTATCGGCATGAAAAGGCTCTGATAAGAAAGAACTATTTGTTCAGCACCATTCCTGTCCCTATAGAAACAGCCTAGTCCCTCCTTCCGTATATTTGCAGTGAGCTTTGAATGAAGTCTTCATGTTGACTGACAGCTTTCCACACACACGGTAGGAAAGGATGGCAGAATATAATCAATGTCCTAATTTATGCGTTGTGAAACTGCGTGAGTTATTCGTGGAAAAGTATAACTGATTTCCTGGTAGGTGGGAGAGAGAGAAATACTGGTAGCGACATCGTCACTGTAGTGTTCTTTCTAAACTTTCAGGAGAGGAGAATGGTAAGTTTCAGCTTGATCTGTATACAAGCAGAACAGATGTCTCTTATGGGATATATCTAAAGGTAGAGTGGTCAACCAAGTCCACTTGTCCAAGACTGCCCACATGTTGAGTAAAGTCTCACATCTCAGGAAATCCATAAGGCCCAGAGAGAGCAGCGCAATTGGTGATCTATAAGCCCAAAGACTCCCACGACAAAACGGGTCTCCCTCCAGCTTCATAATAGAAGAATCTAAAATTTTCTACTTTTTCCCACTAACAAACAAAATTTATTAAAGGAAACACATTAACATATAAGTATGGTTTATTCATCAATTCAACAAACATTTGTGGAACATCTATTACATGACACTCTTAGGTGTATATGTAGGGAGACTTAGCAGGAACACACGTGGCATCTGCCGTGTGCTAAGTCTCCCTACATATACACCTAAGTTCTGTCTTCCACGTGCTTGCAGCTCTACTCTAATCTCTCCTCGAAAGCCTCAGTTTCTCTTAAGTGGGCTTTATGAACTCCCGTCCACATGCTTGTGACTCTACTCAAGTCTTTCCCTAAAAACTTCTATTTTTCTTAAAAGAAACCTTATAAACTATGAAGTGTTTTCCACAAGAGAGCATGTTTCCTACTTTCCACGTTTATGACTCTGTTCCAGCCCTTCCTTCCTAGATTCCAATCTCCCTCAAAATAGACCCCACAATTTGTGATTTCTCTCTAAACAAGCTTAATAATCCATAACTTAAAATGCCTATAATATCGGTATTTGCTCCACTATTCTGAATATCTTGCAGCATCTTATTGACAAAAGCAGATTGCATCCTTTATTTTCCTTTCAATCAATGTTATCATAGTTATCCCTAAAGCACATATCTTTAAATAGTTACAGAAGCATACTTGTCGAAGTAGAATTACTGAAGCTGGTGGTATAGGCATTTAATTTGTTCAAGCATTTCTAAATTTCCCTCCAACAATAAGGTATCCATTTATGCTGCACCAAGATATAAGTATCTTTCCCCCAACTTTCTTCAATTTCTTTGTATTATCTATCAAACTTTTAACTCAAAAGGCAAAGCATTGTTTTTTTTATGTTTATTTATTTGAGAGAGAGAGAGAACAGGCAGATGGGGGTAGGGAGAGAGCATGCCAGGGCCTCTAGCCACTGCAAATGAACCCTAGATGCATGTGCCACCTTCTGTGTCTAGCTTATGTGGGTCTGGGGGAATTGAACATGGGTCCCTTGGCTTTGCAGGCAAGTGCCTTAACCAATCTGAGCTGAGCAATCTCTCCACCCCTAAAGTATTGTTTTAAATTGCATTTCTTTCATTAATTGTGTGGCATTTTTAAGTGTTATAAATTTCTATCATAGCCCAGTATTCAATTCACCCTCCTCTCTTGGTAAACACCTGAATTATATGAATACCAGCCAGACTTACTCGCACATGGTTTCTTTTTACTTTGGCTTTACTATTGACAATAGCAGAACAATTTAGTTTGCTCCAACACAGGACTGGTAACAGGTTTACAACTGGAGAAGCCAGTCCTATAATTGGACTGTGGCTGTGTTTGATGACATGATAAGACCGTAAGACTGCAAACAGGCTCGGCTGGGAAGAGAAGTGCAAGCCATTCGAAATGTCTGCCATGACGTTGGGAATGGCCGGTGACAACAGGCATATTATTTATTTATTTCCCTTCCTTACCATTCAAGCTACTGGGACTATGCCAATATTTTAATCTTCACCTCTATCATTAAATTCATCTGGAATCACAGAAGGAAAATATTTAGCAAGTACTAGTGAATCGATGGCTTTAGCTCTTTCCCATGCCTGCACTATCTATCTGTATCATATGAAGTTAAAAAAAATTAAGTCACAACAAACAATTTCAGAAAGCCTGTGTAATTTTTGGTAATGTTTTGGAGTGGTCTTTATTCAGCCTCTTTGCTGAGCTAAGTGCTTAGGCTTTTAGAGAAACTTTTGCCATCAGAGTAATTATTTTGATAAGCCACTTCCTGGTGATGTTTGAAAGATGGTGAATTGTTGTGGGAAATTTAAATACAGTGACAATGTAAATGATAACAGGATTCATTGGTCAGGCTCAAGGTTAAAGGCAACCACATTTCCTAAGTACAGAGCAACATAATCATTCCTTTTCCCACAGATGAGGAAGGCCTTCCTGTCAGCCTACAGGAATCCCATCCCCTCTCCCCCAGTGTAACCAGACTCCTTGCCACAGAGGAACAACACCCTCCCCTTTGGCGTGGCCTCCGAGTCATCAGTCACTGGAGCAAGGCCAGTCTCCAGGGCTGCGGTAACCGCAGAAACCACACCGAGCTTTGACAGAGCACGTGGCTATGAACAGTCATCATTTTCAACACAGGCAGATGAAGTCACAGTCTTTGGTCTGATGAAAATAAAATGTTGAAATACAACATTGGAAACAAATGATTTCCCAAAGGGGAAACATTTTGTCCTAAAGACAAGATTCCATTCTCGATCCCCCAGAACAGCACAGCAAGCTCAATGGGACAAACTGCTGAGAACCTGTGAAAAACGGGAGTGCTCTAATCTCAGAGAAGGTAAAAGCAATGTGATACTATAGGGGAAAAGGGGATTGTCATAGGTGGGGAAACTAGGCATGTTTTTTTTTTTTTTTTTTTCCCAGAAGAGAGAAAGATTGAAGCACCTCAGTCCTGAAAAGGTGGGAACACACCCCACCCTCCAAAAAGGAAGAGCAATAGAAAACTCAAAAGCATTGAAGAATAACTAAGCAAAGAAAATCTTGGCTTTAAAGTGACAAGTTTTTTTCTGGTGACTGAACAGTAATGTTCTGAGGAGAACAGCAAGAGCCCCTTCCCAACAGACTTGTAAGCTTCAGCTGTGAATAGACTATTCTTGGCTCACCAGCTCCGCTGATTTATTTTCACCTTGAGGCAGCTCTGTGACCTTGCTATCCACCTCAGCTTCCCAGTCAGCCAAGTGGGACATCCCACTTGCAATCTGCTTCATTTGCTGGGATGTCATGAAGATTAATTAACAACATTAATACACTAAGTGTTCTTTGGGATGGCCGGGGAGAGTGTGTGATGATAATCATCATTGCTATGGATTACTGAGTGGAATATTTTCAGAACCATTCAGAATGAGATCGTTCCAGAGACCATGCCCGCGAACAGAAAAAACAGGCCAAATGGTGATCTTTGAATGGTTTCAAATGCTCCCAGGTCAAAAATACTTCTTCGATATTCTTGCCCAGGGATTTAAGATTTCTACAATTATGCTAATATAGTTCGAGTCAGCGCTCTTGGGTTCACGCTACCTGTGCTACTTATTAGCTCTGGAGTCTGGTACAAGTCTGTGTAATTGTCCTCAGCCTCGGTCTCTTCATCTATAAATTAGACACACTGAACCCTCCCGTGCACATGTTCCCCACAGTGCTCTTAAGAGTCAGAATATTCCTGGAAGTTGAGCTGAGTAGACTAAGATAAAATAATAGCTGTGAGAAAACGTGCCTAAACCAAGATAGACTACTTATTCCCTATTACAGATTACAGATTACGTCATAAAACACAGTCTACCACATAAGTACATCTAAGAGGAGCATACAAAAGGGTAAGGTGAGTATGATACTCAGGGTCTTATCTATGTGGTGAGCCTGGGTACTAGTGAGAAGTCAGGGAAACACATAAAAATAGTAACTTTTCACTCCTTCCTGACATGAGGCTTCTCTACAGGGAATGGAGGACAAATCTGTGATGCCTTTAAATCATTGTGTTTTTAAACTTTATGTCTAAAAAGAAATGGAGACCATTCCTGATCAGTGTTTTGTTATTGTTGTTGTTGTTATGAAACAGGAGAGTAAGGCCCATCCTGATCCTGCAGCCTCTTTCTTCTTAATACTTAAACCGGGCTTATTTCCACTGCACACCATCTCCAATGCATAAAGCTGGTGTTAAGTTGTTAGGGTGCAGGTTTCCTGAGCTGCTACTCACACTAATATCTTTCATCCCAACCCCACTACCTGACCCGGATCCAAACCTTTCAGGCTTGGACTCATATAATAACCTCATATTCTACTTTCCTCTGATCTCTTTTCTGACCCCTGGCCTCTAAATGTTACTCTCAGAATAACCTTCTGACATCATACACTGAGTAGTGCCCTCTGTTCAAATATACACTAATGGCCGCTGCATGCGGAAGAGTGACAGCCCTACCTGGTTACTCTATTTGACTTAGAAAACACTCTGTACCCAAGGGGGTGACAGTGTGTGCCTTCCTCCCTTGTGTTCAGGTTCTCTAAAAGGATTGACAAAAATGATAAATGCACACTTCCCTGGGTTTGCTGTTCATCTTAAAAAGAAATCCAATTACAGTTTGCAATTGCATTTTGGTGAAACATAATGAGCTCTCTTTGGAGTTGCCTTATTCAGATCAAATTACTTCTTGGTAATTTAAAGTACATTACATTTCCCAGATACCTCTCAGGGTACCCACAGTGTTTGAGGCCCTGTGCAACTATTGCAGAACATTGGCCAGCCAACATTCGATGAGTTCATAACCAAAAGACCATTACGTGGTTACCCACACATAAGTCACTTTTCATTTTCCTCATGTTGAGAGGTCAGAGGTCATGCAACTCCCTGGAATGCAAGTCGTTTCTTGGGAAAATGAGAGTTAGAAAAACTTCCTTCTGAGAAGAGCACTGAAGAGGTCTGAGCACTTCCATATGAATGATCAATATTCTCAGTCAATAAAGTCTCATAATCAATCACTCTTTTGAATTGACATAAATGACACAGAGCCATCTGTGACTAGAAAAAAATGACAAACTCTGAAACATTAGCCAAAACTCACAAATATCACATTTCCATTCAAAAAAATGGCAAAGACAGGATAAAATCATGTGTTCAGAAGTTGTGACCACAAGAGAGGAGTATACTGAAACTTTGTAATGGGATATTGTCCCCTATTTTCTCCAAGAAAGTTCAGCACATAAAATGTCAATAGATGGGAAAACCATTAACATTTTCTCCACTAATGGTGGTACTCTTCCATACAATGAGAATGATGGTCATCAAGATCCCTGTACTTGACGTTTTTTGAGAGAGAGAGAAGGGGAGAGAGAGGAAGAGGCAGATGGAAAGAGAGAGCGGGCATGCCAGGGCCTCCAGCCACTGAAAATGAACTCCAGATGCATGCATCACCATGTGCATCTGGCTTACATGCGTCTTGGAATCTAACCTGGGTCTTTAGCTTCACAGGCAAGCTCCTTAACCACTAAGCCATCTCTCTAGCCTTGCCCTTGACATTTTTATCTTCACTGATGAAGCTAAGTGTCACTGGGCTGTGTTAACACTTCCCCAATGACACATCTTTGATGATTACTCTGTAAGCAAGAGTGTAAGGTTTGAAAGATATTTGGACAGTAGCATTAACTTCCACTCAACTGCTAGAATTACAAAAACAGCATGTCTGATAGATAATTACCAACCAATGCTTTAACATTGTCAGTGATGAGGAGCAACATTGTTAGACAGTGAATGACCTCTTAGACACAAGATCCATTTGATCCCATACTAGATGTGTGCTCTGTTATGTCTGTGGTAAAGAAAGTGAACAAGTTAGCAGTACAAAGCCTTGGAAAGCCACATTCAGGTTACTCCTGGAAACAGGAAAGCAGATTGTCTCTTTGAATCAGAATGCAAAATAAAAAGTATGGTTTGAAACACACATACACAGAAGCTTCATGGAGACAGGCTGGTTTCCAAGACAACAGAACTTTGTCGAAGCCTATTTTAATACATGATCATAGTTTTATGATTCTATCAGTCTTGGAATTGGAGAAGAAGAAAGAAGGAAATTTGGTCAATTATGAAAACAAAACAATAACAACAACAAATAAAACAGGAGGTCACCAAGGCCAACATTAGCAGTGTCGATACAACTGTCCAAGGCTATTAGATTTAGTATGATCTAGGCTATAGTGCAATATAATTCCAAATTATGCTGAGTAGAAACAGTGCACTTTAAGTGAATTTTTGATTTATATTTTTTATGAAATAGAGGCCCAAGTTTAATATAACTTGATGGTATAGTTCACAGGTTGAATGTGAAATGATCCCTCCTGCCCACAGGCTTGTGTATTGGAAAACTTAGCCCCTACCTGGTCATGCTAATTACAGAACCTTTGGACATATGCTGGCTAGGATGGACACAGGACACTAAGGGCAGGTCTGGAAGATCATAGCCTTGCCCCGCTTCCTTCCTTCTCTCTGATCTATCAAGGTGTGAACAAGCCATGGTGCAGGCTCCGGCCAGTGTGGACCAACCACTCCTCCTTTAAGTTGCTTCTGTCAGGGATTTTGTTAGTAATGGGGAAAGTAATTAAGAGCACATGTGATATCTGTGTTCCCTTATTCCTACAGCCAGGACTATCTCACTGTTGACAAGCTAATGATTTTTTTTTTTTCACTCTCAGGTCATAAGTTAAAATTTTCTCTCCTGAGAGGTCTTCCCTACACACAGAATCTACATTTCATGATCTTCCTATTGATTTGCAAAGCATCATGCACTTCCTTTATAACAGTATATAAATATTAGCTCCTCAGTATTTAAATATCCCCTTAAGATTCTTAATGCCAATGGCCAGGTCTATCTTTTTCATTTTCTTTTTTAAGGAAGAAAGGAAGGGTTTATTTTGACATAAAATTCCAAGACGTACAGTCTATTATGGCAGGGAAAATATTGCAGCAGGAGGGGGAAGCTGGCTGGTCACATCGCATCCATGGTCAGGAAAAGAGCTGTAAACACTGCCCCTCAGCTCACTTTCTCCTTCTTTCTCCTTCTTATTTAGTTCTGGATCCAAGTGCATGGAATGGTGCCATCCATAGTTAGGGTGGGTCATCCAACCTCTGGTTAACCTAATCTAGAAACTATCTCACAAACATTTCCAGAGATTTGTTTCCATGGTGATTCTAAATATTATCAAGTTGACAATCAACATTAATTATCATAAATCCACCACTTGTTAATTTGGCAGTTATATTTACTTTTAAGCCCTAACCTTTCATTTTTTTTGTAATAGTTGTTTTTATTTGTTTGTTTTTTAAGGTAGGATCTTGCTCTAGCCCAGGTTGACCTGCAATTCACTATGTAGTCTAAGTCTGAATGTACAGTGATGGTCCTACCTCTGCCTTTGGAGTTCAGGGATGAAAGGTGTGTGCCACCACACCCAAAGCCATAGCCATTCACCCCTCATCCCTATAGGCTCTTGTTCATCTCATAATACAAAACACATTCAATCTAACTTGAACAGTTACTATAGCTTTTACCAGTCTCAACCCATTTAAAAATGTAAGTGCAGGGCTGGAGAAAGAATAAGGCTGGCTTATCCATTAAGGTATTTGCCTGAAAAGCCTAAGAACCCAGGTTTGAATCCCCAGCACCCACATAAGCCAGATGCACAAGGTTGTGCACACGTCTGGAGTTCATTTGCAGTAGCTAGAGGCCCTGGTGCGCTCTCTCTCTCTCTCTCTCTCTCTCTCTCACACACACACACACAAACACTTAATAAACAAACAAAATATTTTAAAGGAACAAAATTGTAAGTGCAGAGTCCCTTTTGAGACTCGGGAAATTACTTAACTGGGAGCTCCTATCACATCCAAAAGCAAGTTACGTATTTCTAACATACATGGCACAAAGTAAACATTACATTCCAAAGGGGAAATGGGGACATCACAGGGAAAGGTTAGACTAAAGCAGAACCAAAGCTCAGCAGGGAAAATACAAAACGCTGCAGCTCTTGTTGTATGTGGGCTCGTGATGAAATCTTCTGAGCTTGGGAACTCGACCACTCCAAGCACTTCTGCCTGTAACCTCTGTCCTGGAGCTCAGCTCCACTATAAGCCTGGCTTTCCACAGGACATGGGTGTCCTGGTCCTGGCATATCTACCAAGGGTTATATCTTTCTATCATCACTTATATCTTCCCAATGTCCAGCACTTCATAAATGCACATTTTTTTTAAAGTTTGACTTGATTAATGTGCTATATCAGTTAATTTATCATTACTATAAATGAGTATCCCATCAGAAGCAGCTTAAGGAAGGAAAGGGTTTATTTTGGCTCACAGTTTCCAGGGGAAGTCTGTCATGGTGATGAAAGTATGGGAGGAGCAGACAGCCAGCATCGCATTGTCCTAGTCACATGGAGGTAGTACTAAGAGTGAGAACAGGGCTGGAGAGATGGCTTAGCAGTTAAGGCCCTTGCCTGTGAAACCTAAGGACCCATGTTCAACTCTCCAGATCCCATGTAAGCCAGATGCACAAGGTGACACAAGCACAAGGTCGTACAAGCCCACTAGGTGGAGCACGCATCTGGAGGTTGATTGCAGTGGCTAGAGGCCCTGATGCACCAGTTCTCTCTCTCTCTCTCTCTCTCTCTGCCCCATTAAAAAGAGAGAATAGCAACTGGGACTGCGTTGTAACACCTGAAAGCTTGCCCCAGTGGTATCTACCTCCTCCAGCAAGGCTCCACCTCCTAAAGAATCCATTGCCTTCCTAAAGAGCATCACCAACCGAGATTAAGTATCCAATAACATGAGTCTATGGGAGGCCTTACTTTCAAACCACAACATATACGTTCACTCCAGAAAGAGGATGCACTGAAGAGACCCATGTGAATCACCTCAGATTCCAGAACAGTGAAAAGCTATAAGTCATTTGATTAGACTTTGCCATACCCTGGGCATCAGCTAAAATAAAACTCTCCATGGCCCTTTCAGTGGGTTTGATTTAAAAAGCCTCTTCCCAGATGGCATCATTTTTACACATCTTATAATTCACTTTGTTACCGTCTATGTATACCAGAGGTCTGGCTTAGATTTGTACTTCTCTACTTTATAAGTTCTGTGATCTATAACTTGTGTTTCCTGAATTTTATCTGAAATTTTCCTAGAGCTTTCTGAGGTCAGGATAAGTAAGGTTAGGGAATACATGTTTGAAGTTAAAAACTTAGTTTAACTTCATAATTGTGGATCTAGGGATGGAGAGATAGTTCAGTGGTTAAGGCCCTTGCACTACCAAGGCTAACTACCGAGTTTAATTTCCCAGTGCCCACATAAAAAAGTCAGATGCACAAAGAGGTGCATACATCTGAAGTCCATTTGTAGTGGCTGAAGGCCCCGGCATGCCCATTCTCTCTCTCTCTCTCTCTCTCTCTCTCTGTCTCTCTTCTCTCTCCACTTATAAATAAATTAATTAAAATATCTTTTCAAAAATTATGGATGTGAAAGGACTATTCCAGGGACTTTCAAAGTTCATGTTTTTTTATTGGCTATTTATGTTAACTGTTAGAGAAAACAAGAGAATGAAAGTTGAAAATCACTTACCTATCCTGCACTATAGGAGAGGGTGATCAGTTCTAAAATGGGATGGTGGGAAGAATGTCATCAGGGTGCAGTAAACCCATGTCTGCAGGGGTAATGAATAACATGGTGAAGAGGAAGAGTTAGGAGAGGAGAAGAAAGTGACACTTGGAAGAGAGGGGAAAACCACAAGGGTTTCCTCTTGCAGATGGATTTTAAAGCTCCAAATGAGGTAAAGCCATCCTAGATTACTGGCAGAAAGAATTTAAAACTTCATGCTGTTGACACACTGCTGGTACCTCAGGAAAAAAGGAGAGATTTATGAGTATGGTTGTTGAGGCTCTTCTGAGAAGCTCAGACCTGACAAGGGAAACACACAGGTTTGTAGCCTTAAAGCATACATCCAAAATGGGGTAGACAATGAGGCTTGCCAAGCCCACAAATTGTTGCTTTCTCTTGATGACTAATTGTATAAAAAAGACAAAGTTGGAAGGGAACTTATATATGTCTCTAAAAAGTCTACAGCGGAGCCGGGCGTGGTGGCGCACGCCTTTAATCCCAGCACTCAGGAGGCAGAGGTAGGAGGATCGCTGAGAGTTCGAGGCCACCCTGAGACTACAGAGTGAATTCCAGGTCAGCCTGAGCTAGAGTGAGACCCTACCTCGAAAAACCAAAAAAAAAAAAAAAAAAAAGTCTACAGCTTTAGTAAGAAATCTAAAGGCTAGATAACTCCAATGTTCCTCCCCCCTCCCCCATTATTGCTCTGTCTCTTATTTCAGTTATTTTTGAAATTGCAGGGGAAAAAAAGACCACAAAGTTTAGCCCACAGGAGGTTAGGGATAATGTTTATTCCTCTGGTCTCACTATAATCCTGAACCTAACACAAGGCTTGAAATATGAGTGCTTCTTCATGTGAATTAATGGCGAAAGCAAGAAGGTGGCTATGTGGCTTGTATAATAGAGTGGGATGGTTTTCTGATTTAACTACGGTTTAAATTTTGAAGGTAGATACGTAAGACATGTTCTGTATAAAAAATATTAATGAAGGCATTTGGGCATGGTAGCTCATATCTGTCATCCCAGCACTTAAGAGGCTGAGATTGAAGGATTGGAATGCATAGTATGACTCTATCTCAAAAAGGAAAGGAAAGAAACTACATCAGTCAAGACATAGCTTTTAAAATATTTAATTCAATTTTAATCAGTAACACCCAATATTCCCTACATTATGTTGAGAAACCTCCTAAATATAACCCGGAGCTAATGTTGCTGACATTTAATGAATTGTGAAAATTGGAAGAAGCTTCAAAAGCTCAAAGATGATAAGAACACATTAGTTTGCATTTTATAAGGCAGGAAAGGTAGATATAGGAAATGACAAACTCGTTTCCTATCTTTAACCAAACTAACCATTATGTTATTTCTGAATGTTTGAATAAGGTGATGTTCATCATGAGGACCATCGGGAGAGACTCTCAAATGATTCCAGAAACACCTCAAAAGAATGCGGACATGCACACTAATGACAATTCTGGAAAAAAGAACTATGAGGTGAAATTAAACTTATGATATCTGTTTTTAAACATCAATATAATAATGAAATCCCCATGGTTAGGAAAGATAATCCATGAAACATGGGTTTTAAAATGCCATAAAAAAGGGGGGGGAGGAAATAGCACATAATATATACAGATAATAACATGAAATAAAATACTGGGCTGGAGAGATGGCTCAGCTTGCAAAGCCTAACAACCCAGGTTCAATTCCCCAGAACCCATGTAAAGCCAGATGCAGAAAATGGCACATATATCTGGAGTTTGTTTGCAGAGGCTAGAGACCCTGGCATGCCCATATTCATATTTTCTCTCTCTCTCTCTCTCTCTCTCTCTCTCTCTCTCTCTCTCTCTCTCGCTTTCTCTCTGTCTTTCCTTGCAAATAAATAAATAAGAAGAAAATATCATAAATATATATGATCCAGCAAAATCAAAGGACTTTACATGTTTTCATTTAATTAAACAAATGTCTGAGACACTGATCAAACGCTTGTACCATTTATGAAAGATGGTCACTTTGGAAGATTTAAAAGAATCAAATATATTTTGTATTACTAAGCTAGCAAGCACGTAGCAGTCACTTTCTAGGTGCTGGGGAGGCAGTGAAAAAAAGAGGGCCACCAGGTTTCTGCTGGTGACCTTACATTTATTACAAAGCAGGAGACGGGACCTGACAAGTAAACAGATAAGTAATGAGAATAATTTTGAGGAGTCATAACATGATAGAAATTCCATTATAAAATGTACATAAGATGAAAAAGAAATGTAATAGAACAAGGAAATATTTACATCTAAAATGACAGGAAAGAACAATTCCTTAATGATCTCCTAACGCATACAAACAGTTTAAGAAACGCCCCCTAGGACTCCTCCAGCAAAGTGATCAAGTCTCAAACCAACAAGATTTACATGGGAGAAAACACAAATAGGAAACAAATGTCTGGGAAAACGTTCAAACTAACTTGTAATCAAGAAATGCAAATTTAAGCAACTTTTTAACATCTGCTATGTTAAAAAAAAGTTTGAAAAAATAAGAACCAGACTCACAGGAAGGATGACAACATAAACACTATCCCCACTCTCCTCCAGGAAAATTACTGGAATTACTGAAGAGGAGGGAAATGGGTGTTGGGTATGAACACCAGCAGTGACCCGGGAAATAGTGCCAATCATGTTTGAAGCACACAGTGAGGAATGCCTGCCCATTTCAGTATCAACTGAGAAGAAATAACTACCTTTCCTCAATGGCTGTTGCAGGAAGAAAGAGGGGTGAGTGATAGAAGATCCCATGAACAGGACGGGAACAGACTGTTCAACGTGGAGTCCAGTTCCTATAGTTGTGGGCGACCCTTCAGCCTGTTGGCAAGGAGGGGGTGAGAAAGCAACAGGCCACTTCTAGATATTTTCTTCACATTTGACAAGTTGATAGTGGTACTACTAAGTTTAATATGAGCTTGGGAGGGAAAGGGATAGGGAATTTCTATATGGTCTACCAGCAAAGACCCCCATGTGTGGGAAAAAGTGAATTAATGAAATATGCAGAACAGAAGGAAAGGCACGTATTTGGGAAAGTATACTTACAGTCACATCAAACAGAAAACCCCACAGGCCAAAGAATTTTCTCTTTACTAAGTTATTGCTAACCTTGTTCCTTTGCCTTAAGCCTGAGGCTCAATACAGAACTAGAGATTCCTGACCAAAAGACTCGATACCCCCTCACTTCAGTGAAGCCACCACCTTTGCAGTAAATTCAAAAGAGAAACTATGTGAAATATCCAGGACTTTAATGCCATGATTCAGTGTACGACTTGCCATTTTTGTTCAGTTGATAAAAAGCTAATCTTCATGCAATGTTACTACAACCAACCCTATGCTTACTTTGTGTTTGAAGAAACCCAGTGGCTCCTAAATAATCAGAAAGGAAGCTTCTCTATTTGCATTACTTAGGGAGAAGTAGTATGTTCAGCTAGAATTTACCTCATTTAAAAAACAACATGGTGGTTGGGTATCAATCTAAGAGTCAGCAAAGAAATGGAGGGACCATTTGAACATACAGACTCCAGAATCAGAATCTACTATCGCCTACCATGCAAGCTTAGGCAAAATGACTAACTTTCCCACATTTCATTTATAAAAGGAAAGCAATCAGAATAATTAAATAAGCATGTACAATACTACCAAAATGTTCAACACATGATAAATATTAGATATTGTTGTCCTCTTTATTTTAGTATGCTTAAACAAAAATTCTACAACTAATAAAAGACAACATTTGGATGCATCATCCATGCTTTATACCAAGTGTCTCTGGCTGTCCTCCCAATAACATGTGTTTCCCTCCTACCTTAGAGTTAGACAGAATTGTGTTATTTGCTTTGATCATTGAAATGGATGGAGGTCTTGTATATTGCTTCTGAGAGACAACTTTGTTAGTGCATGAATTCGTCAAGCTATTTTTCTCTCAATCACAGTGACTCTCCAGATGGCAGTTACTCAATCAACATGAATCCTAGAACAAGGATGACTTATAGCAACTACCATAACATGATTGAGAAATTAAACCTGGCTGCAAAGACAGAAAGAAACTGAGGTTACTTGTTACAGTAGCATAACATAGCCAATACTAATACTTAGGTGCAAGGAAAAGAGAATCTTAGTTCCAGAAAGAGTACAGAGTATCAATAACTGCTTTATGCACCTAGAGATAGTGAAGGTTAAATAAGTCTGTGAAACAATAGTTAGAACATGAGATATATACAATTACAAGAAAAAGTGCAAAGGTACCAAATGAGATTTACAGTGAGGAAGAAAGTACAAAGAAGACAATGAGGATGTAATTATGGTAAGAGCTGAACCCCAACAGAAACTGTCCTGTGGCAGC
Source organism: Dipus sagitta (assembly GCA_036346955.1). NCBI lineage: Eukaryota > Metazoa > Chordata > Mammalia > Rodentia > Dipodidae > Dipus > Dipus sagitta. The sequence continues at coordinate 184,631,402 of CM070771.1, forward strand.
TACTCTGTGGTAAAGTCGGGAAAGCAATCACAGATGTGCCCAAAGAAGACTACAACATCATTCACTGCATATTGTTTGAGAGTAAAATCTCAGGAAATAGAGCTACCAACTGACTGAGCCATTCTTCTACTGGGCATCTGCCCTAAAGGCTCAACTCTCTACTGCAGAGTAATTTGCTCAGCCATGTATACAGTTGCCTTATTCACAATAGCTAAGATCTGGAATCAACCCAGATGCCCATCACTGGGTAATGAAGATGTGGTACATATACACAATGGGATTCTATTCAGCAGTTAGGAAAAATGACACCAGGAAATTTGTAGGAAAATGGACGGACTTTGAACAGAGCACACTAAGCAAATTCACACAAACACAGTAAGACAAATGCTGCATGTTCTCCCTCATCTGTGGTTCCTAAACTGGAACAGCTTGAGATGCAGGCATACCTGACAGACAACTCAAGGGATAGATAAGAGGGATAGAAGGGTTTGGGGGCAGGGGAATGGGAAAGAGGGGATGTGTGTGTGGGTGTGTGTGTGTGTGTGTATCCAAAATCCAAAATGAATTGTTGGTACCATGGAAACTTTCTTCCTGAATAGTATACTAAATAATATAACCCTCAATAGAAGCATAGAGGGATTGTTTAGTAAAAAGTGCCCTGGAGAGGGTAGGATGAAACCTAACCCTGCAACATTTCCCTCTGGCTTATCACTCCAGTACCATAAATTGGTTACAATCCACGTTGAGTTGTTGATCAGAGAGACCTACAAGATCCCCAAAACAAGACAGGCTTCTGTCAAAGAACTTGATTACCTGCCTGAGGCAAAAGGGAAGGCCCTATTGCTGAAGACATCATATGCTGCTGACACAGAACATCAAGAGATCCATCCAACTGGAATCTGGAAGGAAACCAATTCCCAAAAAGGTTAGCCCATATAGTGCTTTAAAGCACTACATAAGCTGCTGGGGGGAAATGACCAGCAATGTTGTGAGCAAGCAGGGGACACTGGCATTGAAATTATGCCACATTCATCATGAACAGAGGTTAAATAGACGACTTAGAATCACCTCATTTGAACATGGAAGAGTGTGTGTGTACATAAATGTTACTGAGAACCCTACACCCAAATGTCATCACGGGGTTCTAGAGAAGGGGAGTACAAATTACTTTTTGTTGTCATTTTTTAAACCTTTCTATATTGCCTGGGGTTTTCAATGAGATTATATCTTCAGGTATGAAAATGTACAACTGTTTTCATGTAAAATTTAAAATTGTAAAAAGCTAGTGCTTATAATACTTCAGGAAAACTGCTGATGGCATTGCAAATTGATAAAATTATTTTGGAAAATGGGAAATCAGTTCATGCCTCAAGAAAGTATCCTAAAATAACTCTCAAAAGAAGGAAACAAAACCTATGCCAAAATTCTATCCTTAGGGAATACTTCAAATTATTATCCACAAGCTCGATACAACTCTGTTAAAATATGTCTATGGATGATAATGGAAAGTGAAAATGTCAAAAGCTGATTTAGAAAAGTAGAATGTTATGTGTTGTATCATCCTTTGGTATTTTTATGTTACTCACTTGATAAATAAATCTTTATAGAAGAACCAGTATATAAGAGGACAGGAAGCTTTAACTAAGAAAAATAACCCCCTGGTTCTCAGTGACTCAACATAAACGAGCTGTTTTAGTTGTTTAGCCTGATGAAGAGATGGTGGCTGCTCTCAATGGCTGCCTTCTGAAAAGACCGCTCTTCTCAGTCCTCGGTGTCCACAGACATCATGGGAGGTAGAAAAGTATATGAAAAGGGTTTGAGGGTCGAATCTAGAAATCACTTACATGCCAGGCATGGTGGTACACGCCTTTAATCCCAGCACTCAGGAGGCAGAGGTAGGAGGATCGCCATGAGTTCGAGGCCACCCTGAGACTCCATAGTGAATTCCAGGTCAGCCTGGGCTAGAGTGAGACCCTACCTTGAAAAACCAAAAAAACAAACAAACAAAAAAAAAAAAAAAACAGAAATCACTTACATTATGTCACCTCCATCCATATGTTATAGGTCAGAATCTAGTCACCAGATTCAGTTACAAGGGGTGTTGAGAACTATAACCATCTTCAACACTCACAAGGAGCTGTATTATGGAAGAACTATCCAGGCTTGATATGGCTATTAAGCAATTAGTTCATCAGGTGGGTGGGCGCTGCTATAGGCATGTCAAATATACATTTTGGAATTAGTAAAATACACATAAATGAGCAGTGTGGTGGTTTGATTCAGGTGTCCCCCATAAACTTACGTGTTCTGAATGCTAGGTTCCCAGCTGATAGAGATTTGGGAATTAATGCCTCCCGGAGGGAGTGTATTTTGGGGGGCAGGCTTATGGGTGTTATAGCCAGTTTCCCCTTGCCAGTGTTTAGTACATTCTCCTGTGTCCACCTTATTTTGGTCAGGGGGTGATGTATATCCTCTGCTCATGCCATCATTTTCCCTGCCATCATAGAGCTCCTCTTGAGCCTGTAAGCCAAAATAATCCCTCTTTTTCCCCCAAAGCTGCTCTTGGTTGGGTGATTTCTACCAGCAATGTGAACCTGACTGCAATAGTAAAGTGGTACCGAGGAGTGGAATTGCTACTAGACACCTGACTGTGTGGCTTTGGCCTTTTGGAGCTGATTTTCAAGAGCAATGTGGAAGGATTTGAAACCTTAGCCTAAGAGATGTCTTGCAGTGCTGTAAGTACAGCTTGATGAACTATTCTGGTCAGAGTTTAAAGATCTGAATGCAGTAAGAACTATGGACTATGAAGTTTGGCTTATTAGGGTGAGAAAGAGCTTTGCTTGGACTGGGATACAGACAGTTTGTGTGAAAAGCTTGCTCATATGCCCGTGCCCTGAGAAGTTGTGCAGGATTGCTTTGCATAGAAAAAAAATCTTTGGGTGAACTGCTGCCGGTTCAGTTGCAATTGAGAGATTACAACCTTGGAGACTGGGCCAGCTGACCTACACTGGGGCAACAGGAAGAATGTAGACTCTTTTGAAGGGGACTGAGTGCTCAAGGAGTGTCCTGTTATTCAAAGTCTGCTTTATTCCCCCTGGATTAACAAATTGGCACCCTACCTGGCATTGTGGAGTATAAGAAATGCAGGAAAGAGAGGGTCATTGAATTTTCAACACGGTCTTGGTTTTTTGTTTTCTAAATGGCTATGGGCAGTGTGAAGTAGGTTTGGTTTGCTGGGTGCCTGCATAGAGACCCCATGGGGACACGAGGAGAACTGTGGGTTGCAGTGGAAACCCAGTGGAGATGCCAGGACCATAAGATGGCTGCCAAGGAGAGCTGCCAGCCCAGATGAAGTTTTTCAGGACTGTGAGTAGCCTAGCTAGAGGGGCAGAATTGGAATGCCAGAGATTTATTGCTGGTTAGAATTATTGGACTTGGAGATTTGTCACTGACTAGAGCTGTCGGACTTGAAACTATAGAGTTTGATGTTTGCCCTGGTTGTTTTAGATCTTGTATTGGCTGAATTTTTCTTTGCTATGCCCAATGCCATGCTTATTTTGTGTAATTATGGGGTTTTTTTTTGAGGTTATTTTTTTGGTATTATGGCTCAGTTAAAAGACCTTGGATTATGAGGATGTAGGAACATCATTAAGATTGATAAAAACTACGGGGACTTTTAAAATTGGATGAGTGTATTGCATTTTACATGATGTATGGTTATCAGTTTATGGGGGCAGGGGCAGAATGTGGTAGTTTGATTCAGGTGTCCCCCATAAACTTAGGTGTTCTGAATGCTAGGTTCCCAGCTGATGGAGATTTGGGAATTAACACCTCCTGGAGGGAGTGTATTGTTGTGGGCAGGCTTGTGGGTGTTATAGCCAGTTTCCCCTTGCCAGTGTTTGGCACACTTTCCTGTTGCTATTGTCCACCTTATGTTGGCCAAGTGGTGATGTCCACCTTCTACTCATGCCGTCGTTTCCCCTGCCATCATGGAGCTTCCCCCTTGAGCCTATAAGCCAAAATAAACCTTTTGCCCACAAGCTGCTCTTTGTTGGGTGATTTCTACCTGCAATGAGAACCTGACTGCAACAAGCAGCAATATATGAAAACAATTTCAACAGCACAAGAGAATGCACATCAAAACCACAATGATATATTGCCTCATGGTTGTTAGAATGACCATTACTTAAAAACAAAAGATAAAAAATGATAGCAACATGGAGAACTTGGACTTGTACAGCCATTTGTGGAAACTTAAAATGGTGCATCCATTATGAATAAGATGTAGGGTGTTCTCAGGAAATTAAAAGTAGAGCTACCATATGGTGCAACAATCCCACACTGACTGATCTAAAAGAATTGAAATCAGGATCCTTACGTCATATCTGCATTCCTATGTTAATTGAAGCATTATTAACTATACCAAAGATGTGGCCACAACCTAATTGCTCATTAAATGGATGAGTAGATAAAAAAAATTTGGTACATATGCAGTGAAATGCTAATCTTCTCAAGTAAAAATAGAGGAATTCCATCATTTGTGAAACATGGATGAGAATTGAAGACATTATGTTAAGTGAAATCAGATAGTCACATTACAAATACTAAATGACTGCACTTACATGAGGCACCTAAATGTATTAGTCAGGGTTCTCTAGAGGAACAGACCAATAAATGAATATATATATATATATATATATATATATATATATATATATATATACATATATGATATATTAGTTTGGCTTACACAATACAGGCTGGACAACAATGGCTGCCTGCCGGCTAGACAGTATGAGAAACCAGTAGCTGCTCTGTCTATAAGACTGGATGCCTCAGCAGTTTCTCAATTTGGTACTGAAGGGCTGAAGGATTCCTGAGGAACCACCAGTCTGCAGTCCACACTGGAAGGCTGAAGAAGCTGGGATCCCATGTCCATACATGATAGCAGAAACAGAGTAGAAAACATCACCAGGAAGTAGGAAGGGCAGCCAGACAGAGAAGGCTGCTTCTTCCTGGAACCTTTTTATATATGCTGCCTGCCACTGGAAATTCTTCCTGAAAATGCCCTCAAAGTCCTGCCCAAGGAGCATTCCTCCTACTTGATTTAAGTAGGCAACAGAAATTAACCAGCACACTAAAATAATAACATCCATTAAAGCAGAAAGTGTAATGATGGTTTTCTAGGGTTTGGGGAAAGGGAGAAGAGGCGGTATATCTCAATGAGTACAAAGTTTCAGTTATAAATAATAATTCCAGGAGATATTCTGTGCAACATTGTACTTACAGTTAACAGTGTTGCACTATATACTTGAAAGGTACTTAGGAATATAGATCTTGTGTAGTTCTTCACCACAATAAAACAAAATCATGTTTTAAAAATCCCCTCAGATTATTGTTATTCAATATCATACTGGTAGTCCCAGCTAGTAGTACAATGACACACTAAAGCACAGAAAATCTCTCTCTCTCTCTTTCTTTCTTTCTCTCCCTCCCTCCCTCTCTGTCTCTGTCTCTTTCTCTCTCCCTCAAATAAATAAATAGATAAATAAATGAATAAGTAATATTTTACAAATACAGACTATCACAAATATAGTGCCATACTCCCTCCTGCTCCTAATACCTAGAATTAATTTTTGTTAATTTTGTCAAATAGCATCTTGTTACAATATCCTGTTTTAGTGTTACATATCATTCTGGTTTTTTATTTTTATTAATATTTTAAGAATAACCAATACTCACAGGGTATTATAATTTATTTTGGTGGCACTAATGATCCTCATAGCATGACTATGTCACATCATTTCTTTACTAACCTATTATTAAATATTGTAATTATTCTCATTTTCTCTAAAACATTCTGTAAGGTACATCCCTTTAACATGTCTCTATAGAAACATGTGATAATATATGCATAAAGGAAAAGTCACAAGATCAAAAAACACATTTCTCATCATTTTGAACATGTAAAATATATACATGTTTGAAGATCTATAAACATGGCAAATCTAGAAATAAAAGAAATTCTTGAAAGAAAAATGATATGGAGGGCAAAAACCAATGTTCATATTGTTCATAAGGGAGACTATTGGGCCATAATCAACAAAATGGAATTTAAGAAAAAGATAAAATCTTGCATGCGGCTGAAAGAATTAAATGCCATTGCAAATACAAAAATATAACTTGCGAGTAATTTATCTGAAAAAAATGTCTGGTGTATCATCTAACCTTTATTGTGCCGTGAGCCTCTAGAGTGACACTATCAGACACCCTAATACATATGTATACAGATGTGTGAATAGAAAAACCTGGAAGATCTCAGTTCCTAGTTGTACTGTACAAAGTCATAATGCTATGGCATTCAAATAAATAGATTTATGTTAATATTAGCACAAAGAGAAAGAGAGGGAGGGATAGAAAGCCACCCCTTTGTGTACTGCATTGCAGAGAGCGTTGGGATTGGAGTTGGTGGGAGAATTAAAGCCAGGGCCTCAAATGTTGATCTGACTCTTCCTTTCACTATTTTTCATCAGCCCATCTCTCTGCCTGCTGGATTTTATTCTCTACGCCACAAAACTTCATGGGCTGACTATGACCACAAGCAGATGACCTAGCTGATCCTCATTTCCAGATTCAAACGCTCCCAAGGAAGGTCTCTTCCTGGCCCAGTGTAGGTTTTCCATTCACCTCTCTCACAAATCAGGTTGGATTTCCCTCTGAAATCAATGCTTCAATCGCTCTCTTGGCTTTTTTCTTCTGATTCTGATCATCTTACTCTGGCTGTGAACAATGTCTATAGACAGTGAGTCCCAGATACACAAGACACATGAACTAAAGTACACGTAAAAAACTGTTGTGTAAATGAAGAGACATTTTCAGATAAATTGCTTGGAAGTTGTGTTTCTGTATTTGCAATGGTTTTATATATTTAAGATTCATAAAAATAGACGAGCTATTCATTTCTCCTAGCAGGTATCAAGAAAATTGCCCAGTCAGCAGAATGGAGCTCCTGTCAATGATTGCAGAGGGACAGTCACAATACCTGTCTGAACTATGTGATGGGTCATTACCACACTTGATATGTATTGAGCTCCGGCTGTGTGAACTCATAGATGCAGTTCTACATTAAAGGGTTTATAATTTCATAGGGACAACCAAGCCTGGAACAACCAGAGAAGATGGACCACATGCCAACAAGACTTAATGAGCTGCTGGTTTGTGAGCCATAGTCCTGATCACATGACATGTCAAGGGGCCTCAGTACAATACTACAATACAGGAAAGAAAAGATGTTTGAAAGCATAAATGAGTGAGAGAAATTTGGTTAAAGCAAGAGAGAGAGAGAGAGAGAGAGAGAGACCTAAGGCAGAGACCCACATTTAAAGTATTTTGCAAGGAACTAGACAGCAATGTTTTAAAACCAGACCCAAGAGCAAAATCACCTGGAAATGCTAGAAAGAAACAAAGAGAGGGGAGGGAGGGACAGTGAGAGAAAGAGATAGAAATGAGGGAAGGAAGGAAGGAAGGAAGGAAGGAAGGAAGGAAGGAAGGAAGGAAGGAAGGAAGGAAAGAAGGAAAGAAGGAAAGAAGGGAAAAGAAAACAGGAAGGAAGGAAAGAAGGAACAAAGGAAGGAAGAATTTGGACCCCATCTCCATAGGTTCACATTCACTCCAGTGAGTGGTGTTTTGTTTATACACTTAGTAATGTTTGTAGCTGATGTTACAATATTTTATGTATATGCATATTATCTTTCTAGATCCTCATTTTATGTGTGTGCATAGCATGTGTGGTGTGATGTGGTGGTATGTATATATGTGTGCAGATGTCCATGCCCCATGTTCACATGTGCAGAGGACAGTGGAAGATGTCAGGTGTCCTCTGTCACTCTTCATCTTTATTTCCTTGAGACAGAGCCAGTAAGCCCTAGCAATCCTCCTGTCTCCACTTTGTTCAGAGCTGGGGGTTATAGGTGTGCACAAACATGGCCAGAGTTTCACATGGATTCTAAGGACTGAACTCAGGTCCTCTTACTTACACAGCATTCACTGTTTTCCAATGAGCCCTCTCCCTAGCCCCTCAATCCCCATGTAACCATATTAGCTAGAAACTGTTAATATAGTCTTAATGATGAAAGCCAGAGAGATCAAATAACTTGACAATGGCCACACAGTGCCAGGATTGAACCCAGGGATTCAAGTTCAGAATCACCTAATAATGTTGTTCTACTCAAGAAAAGAAGCTGAACAATGGAGATCATTGCATGAATTCAGTATTCAAACAACAGTGAAAAAGCACTGTCTAGTACCACACACTTCTTAAGGATAAAAACTGTATTACTCAGTCCCCAGCTCACAGCAGAAGAAGAATGTTGTTCTCCTGTTCCAGACAGGAGCTCTGAGAAGAGTTTGCTTGGGAAATAGCCGCTGGTCCTACTGCACCAGTAAGAAAGTAGGGCAAAGTGACTCACCCATGTTTCCTATCCCAATTAAAGAAGGTGCCAAGAAGCAGATAGTAACACATGCCTCACTCTGACCCTGCCTGGTACCTTAAATCCTACATCTGACTCAGGCTTCTATCCTGCTCTTAGCAGAAATAAGACTCTCAGCTTTCTTCCTTTTCTACAGTTCCGTCTTTATTGTTTGTTTGTTTTAAACACCATGGATGATTGAGAAGATGTAGAAGTCCAAGCAGTTGATTTCCTCGAGTGGGGGTAAACTTCTAATACACAAAAGATACTTAGTGAATGGATGGATGGAAGGAAGGAAGGAAGGAAGGAAGGAAGGAAGGAAGGAAGGAGAGGTGGGAAGGAGGCAGAAAGGAAGGACTGATTGACAAAAGAATGGTAGATGTCAATAGTAAACCCTTGTCCATGTGTCCTATGGATTTGACAGGATGACTTTTCCCACTATTGATTTGTGAGAAGGAAGTATGATTAAATATATGTCTCAGGGTCTGCAAGCTCAAGTTTTACAACCCCCCCCCCCACACACACACCTCTGCTCTACAGTTCGCTATCTTTGTGTCTTTAAGCAATTGATTTGTTCTCACTAAATCTTTGTTTCTTTTTTAAGCAAGAAATAATAAAAGTTAAGGATGGGCTGGAGAGGTATCTTAGTGGTTAAGGCACTTGCTTGCAAAGCCTAATGCCCTGGGTTTGATTCCCCAGTTCCCACATAAAACTGGATGCACAAAGTGGCACATACATCTGGAGTTCATTCACAGTGAGTGACTGGAAGTCCCTGTATACCCATTCCCCATATCTCTCTCTTTCTCTCTCTGTCTTTCTGCTTTCATAAAATAAACAAATTTTTAAAAAATTTTAAAAGTTGAGGTAAATAAAACACCACCTCCAAAAGTGTTTTAAGATGACATGCCCTTGAAGCTTGGAATGTAAAGGGAAGAGCACTTGCCTACCATGATTAACACCCTGCATATAATCCCCAGCACTGGGAAAAAATTATATATACATACATATATATATACATATATGTATATATATATAGTACTTAACATATATATACATATATATAGTATATATATGTGTGTGTATATATATATGTATATATGTATATACATGTATATACAATATGCAGCACATTAAAAATAAGCAATTAACAGTGAGCCCAGGCCTCATTCCAGCTGAAGAATTTGGTTACTACACTGTATCATCAGACTATTTCCAGACATGCATTTTATTATGTATATATTTACTTAATTCATTTATGTGCCACTTATTTTAGGATATCGTAATCAATGTAGCACTTTGAAATTGGACAAATCTTAATTGGAATCCTAGCTCCAATCTTCAATGGTTGCCTGGCTTGGGCAAATTGCTATCAATGGTGCACACCTCAGTTTCTTCACCTCTAGATGGGAGATGATGCCAACTTCTACACCTATGTATTGGCATGGTGGAGTAAGGTAGAAAGCACAAGGTCTAAAGGCACATATACTAAGCACTGGACCTGAGACCTGGCATGCAGTAAGCACTAGGGAAATACTGGCTGTCCTTGTATGTCACAGTATTGCTTCCACCTTATCTCCTGTTCACTTCCTTGTGGAGCACATGGCACTGTCCATGTCCCTATGAGTGCAGAACGCCCTGTGGGTGGAAGAAGCACCAGGTATTTGCTCTGCTCCATGTTCTCACACAGCCCTTCCACCCAAGAAACAGCCGTGACACCATTTTCTTCTCCCTCATTTGAATTTATCTCCTATTCCTTTCTCTGTTACTGGAAGGTTCTCTTACACCTCTTTGCCAAAATGTCTTTGGGCCTGTTCCCTTCCCTTCCTACCTACATCCTTTAAAAGCTCCACTTTCCCATCAGTCTTTGCCTCCAACTGACTGAAAGTGAAGAAAGCTTCCTCTCCCTTCATCCAGCACCGAGTCTTGACTTGTAATTCCATTTCCACAAAACCACTGGCACTAATGCTGAAACACAATGTAAATAATTCATTAGAAGTATATATTTGTTTGATGTTTATATACTTGCACTGTGTCTGCAGAGTCTATTATATCAATCAGGGGAATAGCACAACTCTTAGTCACCAAGAGTAAATGGAAAATTCCCTTCTTTAAATAGGTAAAAATTTAAGGTGCATGCAGATCAACTTGGAAATACTGAACACTAACACAGCAAGGGACTCTCTCTCTCTCTCTCTCCATATATATATATATATATATATATATATATATATATATATATATACACACTCATAGTTTATAAGTGTGGAAAATAAGTCTCTGCAATTTCTACCATAGCCACAGTAGGCCTCAGAGCATTCTGGAGTTTAAGCACTGGATGCTAGAAAAGGAAGAAGACAGGAATGGCAAAGTCAAATATACAATGGCTAAAAGCCAGGAAGTCGCATTTCAATCACCACCGTTGTCATTATCATCATCAGCTCAACAACAAGCATTAATATTACAATTCATTAAGAATGATCTTGGTGGGGCTGGAGATATGGCTTAGTGGTTAAGGTGCTTACCTGATAAGTCTAAAGATTCAGGTTCAATTCCCCAGTACCCATGTAAAGCCAGGTGCATGAAGTGGTGCATAGATCTGGAGTTTGTTTGAAGTGGCTAGAGGCCCTGGGGCACCCATTCTCTCTCTCTTTTTCTTCCTTCCTTCCTTCCTTCCTTCCTTCCTTCCTTCCTTCCTTCCTTTCTTTCTTTCTCTATCTCACTTGCTCTCTTTCTCTCTTTTTCTCCTTGCAATAAATAAAAAATAAAATAAAATAAAGAATTATCTTGGCACTGAACAAAATGCTTCACATTTATGTAGAAAGACTGCCAAGGGTCAGAATACATAGAACCAAATGACCCAGACATTGCACATTGTCTCAGGGTGACTATGCAATGTCCTGTCTGATTATATATTCAAATAATATTTCTTTAAGAAGAGGTGGCATTTCTTCTTCTGAAGGGAATGGTTATCACCATGATAGATCATCCTATAAAGGTTTTGCATGAACAGGAAATATTTAGGTGAGCCATAATAAAGTTGTATGCCACATATACATTACCCTCTGTGTTAACCTTCAGAGCCAGTGCCTGGACCTCCATGACACCTGTCTGTCATGGTGCTTTGGGATGTCCTTGGCTGGGAGAAACAGCAGAGCATGCCTTTTCACCCAAGTCCAGAGTATATTTTCCCACTTAGTGGCCATAATAGGAGAGATTCTCAGGTTTGTAACACCTGTTGTTATTATAAAACATTTGTTACTTGCAGGACTGCTACATGCAAATGTCTTGTGCTCATGGTAGACCAAGGAGATAAAACAAGTCCAATTATAAAGTGAGAGAAAAGACCAACCAAATGAATGGACAACTCCGTAATATAGGAACTTTGGACATAGCAGAGAATCCCAAAGAATTAGCAATTAAGAGATGTACTTGCGCTATGGGAATGACTAAATATAGAGAGAACACCCTACTTTTAGTGGCAGGTTAGGTCATTTTTATTTGAACATTGAAGGAAAAGAAGACTATAAATTGAAAGGCTAGTGGACATGCTACTGGAGATCTTCAATATATGAGTGTTATTTCAATAAATCCTCATGGTAATTATTTGGTATTGAAAAATGTACTTCTTTTTTAGGTGAAGAAAGAGAAACTTAGGGAGATGGAGAGATGGCTCAGCAGTGAAGGCACTTGCCTGAAAAGCCTAGCAACCAGGGTTCAATTCCCCCAGTACTCACAGAAAGCCAGATGCACAAAGTGGTTCATGCATGTGGACTTCATATGCAGTGGCTGGAGGCCTTGGCATGACCATTCTTTCTCTCTCCCTGTGGATCTCTCTTTATCTCTCTCTCTCTCTCTCTCTGCTTTAAAATAAATAAATAAATAAAATAAAAACATCTAAAAAGAAAGGAAACTTAGATGAAATTTTGCCAGTGATCACCAATTCCTCCTCCCTGTAGAGCTTGAAGTTTTGAGGTTATCTCTTTTATTATACATACTCAAATATTTTTCATAACTCTCCCCAAACCTGGATTGTCTTCAAATAGCTTACACCATTGCCCACTCCATTATGATCAAACATGGAACAAACTGTGAACTAGATTTGGTAAACAAAATCTTGTTCACTTCTTGAAACTGAAGAGGAACAGGTTATACATTTCTGGTTGGTTTCTCCAGCAAGCAGGTAGTTGTAGGCCTAAAATTTGAATTCTTGTAACTGAGGAAACACCTAAACTGCTGAGAACTGGAAGGATAAAGTATAGGGTACAGTGGCATCAGGGGAACTCACACTATTGTCATCTCTAAGCTGTGGAATACCTCAGTACAGTAACCATGAGAAGGGCTCAGAAGTCCAGAAAAGAAGGTTCTGCATGCATATCATAGCTTACTGGGCAAAGCACTTACAACCATATATTGATTTGGCTATAGTCCTGTGTGGAGCACTATAGAAGGGGAAGATAGGTTATCCATAGCAGTATGGAAGATGAATAGGCAATATCTTCTGTAATCCAAAGGCTGAGAACATTAGATGTTCAAGGCCTACACTAGAGAGAGTAGTGTGTGGGCAGGTCTTACCAGTATAACATGAAGGAGAAGAAAATAAACAAATGAAACAAAAAGGAAAACAAAGAAAACTCTAGGCCCAAATGGTTTTTACTGATAAATACTTCTAAATACCTAAAGAAGAATTTAAAACAATTCCATATTCCTTAGCAATCATTCTCAGAGGCCAGCACTTTTCTGACGTCACAACTGTACCAAAACGTCTTAAGAAAAGAAGAAAAAAACTACAGAACCCTGGAAAATAAGTACACAAATTCTTAAACTTTAGCAATGAAAGCTCATGTTCTAACAGGGCTATGGATCCAAAAGCACCAGGGAGGAGAAAAGTGAAGTACACAATGACAAAATGGACACACAGAAAACCCAACTCCCAAAAGAACATCAAGATCAAGCCCTGGATGTCACTGCCTGGAAGAAGTCACCAAGCATTTGATCATGTTGGTCAATACTTTCTGACAGGTTCCCTGCAGCCTAGTTTATGAATGCTCTTAGGTTGGGCTTTCTGGAGACAGAAGTGAGTCAGGGATTGTAGTGCACACAGCCTGCTAGATGGCTGCTCTCCTGGGAAAATAAGTAAGTAAGGAAAGAAGAACAAGGAAGGGGCCTAAGTAGAGCAAGATGGACTCCCAAATAAAGACTGCCCTTGTGTGGATACACAAGATGCTATGGATTTTACACTGCAGGCATAGAGGTGAATCTAAATCATACTGTATATCTGTCAGTTGTCAGATGCCCCTGCATGGTGGGAGGCATCAGCTGCCAGTGTTCCTGCCTGAGATGAATCTCAGACCAAGGATAAGTCTCTGCAGATTGCAGCAGGTGTATGTTCCTGGCTTCAGTACTCCCCACACATGGGGAAATGGAGGTAGCAGCTGTAAACTGGCTTTGTCTGTAGCCCAACAGCATCTTACACAGAGGATGCTGGGCCACCCACCACCAATGGGAGCCGGGTCCGCAATAAGCATGGCAGTGGAGGTAATTAGGAGGGAATGTGTTCAGGGACTGTCTAGATGGTAGAATTTGGAGGACATCGAATTAATTGCATATGGGAAGCAGGGATAGGTAAGGCTAAGCTTATCTAATAGACCTAATAAATACATGATCACACTTGGGCCCCAGGGTGTTGGAAGCATGGTGGGAACATGGGGAAGTCAAAGACAAAGAAAGCAAGGTAAAGCGAAGGAATTGTGCTAAATATAAACTCAGCCGAGGCATTCTCAGTATGAAGAAGGGATGAATGACAGTATCAGTTACCTCATCATTGCCAGGGGAAAATACCCAACCAGAAGCAGTTTATGGAAGAAAAGTGACTGTTCTGCCTTACACTTCCATGGCAGGGAAGGTGTGTCAGGAGCAGACAGCCAGTGTCACATTTTCACATCATCAGGGAGAAAGCAGAGCACCAAGGAAGCCTGGACTGTACATCTCAAAGCCCATATTCTCAGCGACATGCTTCCTCAAGCAAGGCTCCACCTCCTGAAAGTTCCATAAACTTCCCAAACAGTGCCTGCAACTGGGGATGAAACATTCATGCACATGAGTCTATAGGGAGCATTCCACCTCCAAACCACCACAGTGACTTAAATTGCATACATGGAGTTGCACAGGAATTTACAGCAACCAACTTCACGAGGAAGATGGAGCCAGGGGAAGGGAGAAGAAAGAAGCCAGGTGGTCTAGCTCTATCACCCACCCATCAGGTGTCGGATTATCTCTGCTATTTTGGTTTACTTCCCCTAAATTCAGGCTCTGAGGAAAAGACTGAGACACAGGTAATGAACTGAAAATAAAAATGGTCCCAAGAAATAATGACAGAGGTAGTAAAAATGGTGAGAGAGAAAGAGGCACAAAAGGTATGTCCAAGAGTGAATACTTTTGGTAAAAATAGGGCATGATATGTTGATTACTCTTGGGAAATCTGAGGAGCACTCAGCTCAGATGTCTTCCATTGAAAATAAAATTCTGGAATATCTTTCTTCTATGTCTAGAATACCACTGGTTAGGCATGGCCCCCATTAGCCCATAGTATCAAAAACTCTTCAATTCCATGGTACCCAGGAAAGCAATAGGAAGTCTCTGTAGAAGCTACAAAAGAGAAGCTATGGTAGAGAAGCACACCCACCTTAGTTTGGGGAATTCAGCCCAGCCAGGCAGCATGAAATAGCATCAACATGCCCTGCTTCATATACCCCACTGTTTCATAGAAGGAATTTCTATAAAGATTTTGTTGTTGTTGTTCTCTCAAGGTACAGTCTCACTCTAGCCACAACTGACCTGGAATTTACTATGTAGTCTCAGGGTGGCCTCGAACTTACAGCAATCCTCCTATCTCTGCCTCCCAAGTGCTGAGATTAAAGGCATGCACCACCACATCCGGCTTCTATGAAATTTTTAAGAAAAGATCTCTTGTGTAGAAGAATGGGACAGTCAATACTCATATAATCAAAGGCCCACAGCAGAAGTCATTTTGGAAGTGTGACTATTGGCTCCCTTGGACTCACCACCAACCCTCCATGCAAAATTAATAATGTCCTTTAGGGACATCCCTCCCATTATCTAGTCTTGGCAAATGTGGGCAGTGACAGAAGCACAGTAATCTTTGCCATATCGATTTCCTATGCGAACTTCTCTGTGCCTCCAGGGAGCCTCAGCTACTCTTGGTACCTATTAACAGTTACACTCCTGGTCAGCCCACCAATGTGAATCCAACCGAGGGTCCAGCTCCAATTACTTCCCTGTACCTAGCTAGGTTGGGCTGGAGTTTACATCTCCACATGCTGGAAATTGCATTTCTTCAGTGCCTGGACAAGCCAAGATCAGTGTCCAATAAAGCTCAAACTACATCCTGGCATGGCAGAGAGACAGGGAGGCAGGAAGGCAGGAAGGACCAATTCATGTATTAGCTGGATTGTGGTGACCATCAATCAAGTGAATCTAAGTTCTCAGCAAACATTGACCCTGCCACAGACATCACACTGAAAACTTGTCCCCAGAGGAGGCTTGGGTTGTCTAACCCTGCAAAGGGGCAAAAGCTATCATTCCATCAAAGCACTAGAGTTCCTTGACCTAAACATGAAGAACAAAGCAACCAGCCATCAGGATGGTGTGTTCTTTTTTCAGACGTGTTGCTGCAGTCACTCTTTTGTTACTTGGACAAACATCTGACTGGAAACAGCTTGCATAAGGAAAGAATTTATTTCAGGCTTAAAGATTTCAGGGGAAACTCCATCAAACTGCCAGCAGCAGCAAGATCCAACTGCCAGAAGACACAAATAGCAAAGAGCTCAAACTGGCTCTCTATACACCGAGTAGGGCTGGCTAACGATTCACCCCCAGTGATATACCTCCTCTAGCAGGTTGCTGAAGACTTAAGTAGAAAGATTAACCTTAACAATCCCTGAGGCTATGGAGTCATCTATTTGTGTTCAAACCACCACACATGCAGTGGAGTGTGTGTGTGTGTGTGTGATATGCACATGTATGTCTAATGCAGCACTCCATGAGTTCGCCTGTAGCAGCTAGAGGAAAGCCCTGGTGGCCCCCTCCATCACTCACCTGTTTTTCCATAGAACAGAGTCTCTTACAGATTCTGGAGTTTTGCTGCTTAAGAGCTCTAGCAATTCTCTGATCTCTGGTTCCCACAACAGGACAGGTGTGCATGGCTAGACCAACTTGATTATGTGACTTCTGGAAGATTGAACTCGGATATTCTCAGGACCTCTAAGTCCCTCGTGTTGGCAAATAAATGCATTTAACCATTGTGCTATCTCTCCTGCCCCAGCAAAATATTAAAAATATCATGACTTGGGCTGAAGAGATGGCTTAGCAGTGAAGGAATTTGCCTGTAAAGCCAAAGGATCCTGGTTCGATTCTCTAGGACCCATGAGAGCCAGATGCGCAAGGGGGCACATGCATCTGGAGTTCGTTTGCAGTGGCTGGAGGCCCTGGTGCACCCATTCTCTTTCTCTCTCTCTCTCTCTCTCTCTCTCTCTCTCTCCCTCAAATAAATAAATAAATAAAATATATTTTTAAAAAATCATGGCTTATAGAAAGCAAGTCTCTGTTTCATTGAATTCTTGAAAATTTCTGACAAGGCTCCTAACTGCCAAATGAAATTAGATTTGGAAATGACAATAAAACATGTAAATATTTATCATCTTCATTACAGATCTATATCTGTAATCTATATCATACTGTGGATAAGCAGCAATACTTGTCAATAGTTTAACATTCCTCTTAGGTTGGCTTAATGCCCAGAGGTAAGCTGGGATCATCTTCCACTCATTGTGTTTGGTAAAAGATTACACAGAAGCAACTTAGTTCCTTCTTTCTTAGATTCTCTGTGTAATAAGAAGCATCTCTCTTAGCTTATGAATAGAGACCAGGAAACCAGGAAGAGGTCCATGAGACAAGAGAGAACACTATTAAGGGCGGTTGTTAGTAGAACACATGTGATAGGAAAGTGAAAAGAAGAGTGCTGGGGATGGAAGGGCAAAGCAAGCATAGGTGGACAGAGAAAACAGGGAGAAGCAGGTGTAAAAGGAGGATCAATCAGAAATGAGCATGTATGAAAAGGCCATAAGGAAGGCTACTTTGTAAGATAATTGAAAAATAAAGTAAAGATTTTGATCATACGTGCCCTGTGTGAGTACATAAAGATGCTCCCAAAAGCCATAAAGTTATTAAAACAAAATCCCAGTGCCGTGGTTGGGCTACCTGCCTATGAGTTGTCAGCCAAAGAGGACATTGAGGTTCTCCAAAATAATAAAAGCTATTTTCACTGTTGTCAATCACCAGAACTAGATGGTAAGTCCCTGTTTCTGAGGACACCACATGCTTGGATTGCAGGATGTAGGGGCATCAAGCTAGAACTGAATTAGAAGCTTCCTCTCTGGTACCTTGCTTTCATAGTGCCAGAAAGTGGTATGTAGGCTCTCTAGGAATTGTCATCAATAATATTATTTAGCTTTGGACCCTGTGAGTACCCTACAGACCTGTAAGGCAAGACATATCCACTGGTAAAATAGTGGCATGACTATCACGGCATAACTGTTTGGATTTGAGGCCAGCCCCACAAGTGGGAATTCATGCCTGATACTGTAAACTTGGTCAAATCCCCGTGGTAGGAAGGGTAATAGGCCCTAGCGGAAGGCTACTGTTGTTGTTTTTCTAAATGGACACAATGTGCTTTTCTATATTTTTGTTTGTGCCCATAGGTGAGTGATACTGTCAGCTTTGGTCAGAGAAGCTTCTGATGGGTACTGAAGAGACTTAAAACTCATCGAAGTGCTGAGAAGTGACCACTGAAAACTCAGCCCTACATGAGACATCTATTTCACTTGACCCAAGACTCAGGGAACATCATGGAAGAAGGAGAAGAAGGAATGTAACAGCCAGAAGAAGAGGTGGAGGGTTGTGGAATGCTGTCTTCTAGGTCATTGAAGTTCTGAAATTTCAGCAGCTATCATTACTGCACAAGATTGGGCTTGTCAATAATCTGCAATGGAGGGGAGAAGGGCTCATGAGACCCCACTCTTCCTTGAGGACTTAGAAACAGTTAACAGATGATAGATGAGAGAGAGAGATTTTTCTTCAGTGGTGTAGCCACTGATAACTTGTCTATGTTACTTTAAGCAACCTCAATTGATCTCATTGAGTCACCAAAAAAAAAAAAAAAAAAAAAAAAGACATGAAAGTGGAAGGGAGACTAGTTGACAGAAGAGGATCACCTAGAATGAGAGGAGAAGAAGAGATAATAAAGGGTGAGGGAGTGGATATAATCAAAATACATTATATATATATATATATATATATATATGAAAATGTCATAATGAAACTGATTGTTTTCTAAAAGAATAAGGACACCACTTATGAAAAAGAGCACAAAGTGTTAAAGACAGGTGCCCCATTGTTAGAGAATCTGTGGGATTCTGCTCTAATTCTATGGCTAGTATGATTTTGTGGAGGGGCATCTGCAGACTCGTCCTTTGACCTCCTCTCAACCCCCAGGAAAGTCTGTGCCAGAGGCACAAGCTTTGGAGAAAATGGGCTTTTTGCACATTGGTGATGTAGAGAGGAAGCAGAACTTGTGTCCCAGTGGCCTTCTTTCAGACCATTTCTGAAGATTTCTACAATCTCATTTTTTGACAGTCTCCTCTCATTCAACTTTCACTGGAAATGAGGAGGGAAAGTCACTGAGCCACTGCTCTGAACCGGTTCAGAGGATTAAGGCCTTGACAAAAATTAATCCTGATGCCTACTCTGGATTGAGGAACAAGGTAGAAAAAGGGAAAGTATAGTGAGACATTGAAAATCACATTCCTGACAGAGAAATCACAGAATAAATGCAGCAAGGCAGCTAAAATTCTTCAGAAATTCCCTAATAAGAGAGCCAGCATCCACCCCTTGAAGAGGCTGTTGTGATCCTGGTGGAGTTAGCTAGGCACAGACACGCACAGGAGGCAGCCATTATTGTGAGGTGGAGTTAGCTGGGCATGGACACGCATGCATGGAGGCTGCCACGTCATGTGTTCTGCCTGCTCAAAGGTCCCCTGGTTACTGAGGCTTGTGCTTCCAGGCGCACTTTAAAAAATATTTTTAATTTTTTTGGATAATTTTATACAATTATTGAGAACATGTAAATCCCACATTTTCTTGCCCTTCCCACTCTTTTTTTAAAACTTTTTATTTATTTATTTATTATTTGAGAGAGAGAGAGACAATGGGCACACTAGGGCCTCCAGCCACTGCATACAAACTCCAGATGCATGCACCACCTTATGCATCTGGCTTCTGTGCATCCTGGGGAATCAAACCTGGGGTCTTTGGCTTTGCAGGTAAGTGCCTTAACTGATAAGCCATCTCTCCAGCCACCCCCTCCCACACTCTTGCTAAATTTCTTTTCCCATCACTTACCAGTGGCTACACCCCTAAAAAGCATGAATCCCCTTCCGTTAGCAACCATTAACTTCCATCAGCCTTTCTGGAGAAGTTAGGTCTCATGAACCCTACTTCTTCTGTGAAAAAAATGTTTATTGGCCCTATCTGGGTCTTATGTAAACTGACCACTAAATCCTAAAAGGCCACAAGATCCTTAACAGGAACTGTCTGTTTTACATGGTTTGGAGATTCTGCTGTTTTAGGCAACCAAATATCAAGGTACAGAGAGTGTCCTTCCCCTATCAGGAAGAAGTGCAGGACCCAAGGGTACCTGTAGGCATGACATCTGAGAAATTTAGAAAGATGTAGGATTGCTTCCCAGGAGATAAAAGAGACTTTAATTATTTTACTGAAAATCTCCTCTAGTCAAAGAGATCAAGGTCATTCATTATCAGGACTGGATTTAACAAACTCTGATGCCAGGTTGAGCTCCAAACCATTTAAAACTGGGGAAAGCATTCAGGAATCTGTCCAACACTGCTTTATAAGCTGTAATGGCAGTAGTATTTATCTATTCATGTGTGTACATGTGCACACACATATATACAGTTCAATGTATACATACCTACACATATATGTGTTTCTATGCCTATATGTATGCTTTCTCTCTCTGGCTCTCTCTCTCTCTCTCTTTTCTTTCTCTCTGTGTATCTCTGAAGCCTATAAAAAGAGAAATAAAGAAAATCCCCATGTCATAACCTTTTCAGTATCCCACAGTAATATCATGACCCAGACCTACTCAAATATTATTTTGTTACCTAGGGGAATAATATACCTCTGTTTGACCTTTTTCTTGTTCTTGATTAGAATTCAAGTCAGCCTATACCTTTTTATTGGATACACATGATTTCTGCCTAGCAATAAAGATAACCCCTAAGGTTATAGTTCTATTACCCTACAAGATATTTATGCACTTTTGCATCATATCTAGCAGTCTCCTTCTATGTTACCAATGTTGGTATCACATTCTTTTTCTATTGTCTATAGTTAGTTCTTCCATTTTTCCTTGAATTATCTTTGCCATATTTTTGGTTTCCTCACTAATGAACTGAATACATTTTGACATGAATTCATTATCTTTTCTGTGAAAGCCTTTTTTTCTAACTTAATTTGAAAATTATACTTTGAAAGTAGGCAGTCACTTGTATACTCTCTAGTGATCCCCTTAACTACTTCCAATCCTGGCCCCTCCACAGATCTGCAAACAGCTTCCCTGATGCTGGAAATACCCATCTTAGTGAGTCTGTTGTGTCATAACACCCCAAAGGACTGGTAACAGAGATTGTGCAGGCTGGGCTCTGTGGGACTAGACCCATGAAGGAACATGTCTATGAAGAAACAGGAATCATGAGAAACCCTTAAATGGAAGGGAAGGGAAGAGAGAACAACCTAATTAAGAGGGTAAGCAAATGTGATGGCCACCAAGCCCAAGGATGGAAGAAGAAGTGGAGTACCTCCACTGCAGAGGAGGAAAACAGGTATGAATAACAACCTACCTATACTTCACAGTTTTGGCCCAAGGTTAGCCTGCCTGGTCCCGTTACATAAAGGTGGATGAACAGGTGTGTAGAACATATCTAAGTGGTTAGAGACTACATCAAATGGACTGTATTGATCTCACCTTCAAAACAAATGTAACCCAATTAAAGCTGCATGGCAGGTGGTATCAGAAAGAATGCCTGTGGCCCAGCATGTGAGCCACCAGTACATGAAGATCACTGTCACTGTCCTTTCCACTGTCTGTGACGTTACCAAGGAAGTGTTTCACCACTGTCTCTATCTGGAAATTCACCAGCCTCTCTGACCATTGTCCTCCTTAGTGGCATGCTACCATTTACCAAGGAAAGTCACACTTCTTCCACCTTTACTGTAGCCAGTGTGCCTTACTTCCCCTTACATTAGCTCCCAACCAACTCAACAAAGCAAGCATGTCACACGTCTGAAGGGAGGAACATGTCCATCTCCCATCCCTGACATGCACTTAACTGAAGTCAGCATTCTTTACATAGTTCACCGGTAATACCAGGAGACTCTCCAGCAAGGTCATTGCGCTGCTAAAGCAATCATGTGTGTGAGTGCCCTGGTCAGGCTCAGCTAATTTAACATGAAGTAATCAGAGATAAGAAAAAAGCCACAGGAGTCAGAAAAACACACACATCGGGGACTCTGCCCAGGAGGAAGGTGAAGTTTCCTTGCAGGTGAGGGAAGTGTACCAAAATAATAAGAAAAGTGAACTAGAGAATGAAATGAACATTTTATGAGAAGTTAAGATAAATAATAGAACAACCCCTTTTTCTAGTATAAAAGGAATCAGAAGTCAACTAAGGACTCAGTGGGGCTTTTCCAAGAAAGGAGGGAAGGTCACTTGCCAGGGGAGCTCAACATGACAGAAAAGAATGGATGAACGTGTTTTTTGCTATATTCACCCGTGAGGGAAGGACAAGCCAAAACCAAAGTGCTTTCCTAGAGGACAAAAATGCAGTCATTTGAACAAGAATCTTCAGGATGACAGGAATCTGGGATTTCCAGTGTTCTCTGGGTCATGGTAGGAAAGTCTCCACTTTTTCAGAGTTTCTATTCCAGAACTTCAGGAGACAGGCTTTGTCCCTGACAGCCAATGTTGTCATAACATGATGATAGGACCCCATTGGTAGAAGTGAATGAATGTCAAAGCTTGGTATGACCTTCCCTATCACCAACTTTCATCACTTGTTCTTTCTGAAACTAGGTCAAAGACCAAGGGTAACTAGTAGGTTAAAGGGTAATGAAGTTGGAAGCAGGAGTTTTTTTTTTTTTTTTTGTCCAAAGCTGATGTATTCAACTTCTATATTTAGCTAGGCACCAAATAGTCATTTCCTATTTACTCTGGCCCTGTGAGGTCAGCATGTTCCAGTTTAGTGAATGGTATTGATGAAACTCAGTAATTATTGGGAATTAGCCTCCTACCACCAAGAAAAGTAAATTTTAATACAATTTTTAAAATGATAAAAACACTGGAAGAAAAGGGTCCTGGAGACCCTTTTCCTACCTGTGGGCTGAGTGTCAACGAGGTAACAGGATGCAGTAAAATGTGATGCTATAGCTGCTACGTGGCCACAGCCTGGTCCACAAGGTCTTTTTCCTTTTGAGAGTGTAGTATTCTATTTCATGCAGGTACTCCCACAGAAGGTTCTCTGGAGGATTCTCCCCCTGACAATTAAATCTCTTGGGCTAGAAGTTTCTGTGAATTCTTCCCCTAGCTTCCTGAAGCTGAGACTAGAGACAGGGCCAAATCACATCTTCCTTCTTCCTCTTCCCCATCCTAATCTCCTCACTGTACTTGCAGGTTCTTTCTTCTTAAAAAAAAAAAAAAATTTTTTTTTACTTACTTGTTTGAGAGAAAGAGACAGAGAGGGAGAGGGAATGAAGGAGAGAGAGAAAGAGATAATGGGCACACTGGGGCCTCCAGCCATTGCAAATGAACTACAGATGCATGTGCCACCTTGTGCATCCAGCTTACCTGGTGGATTGAACCTGGGTCCTTTGGTTTTGAAGACAAGTGCCTTAACCACTAAGCCATCTCTCCAGTCCTACTTGAAGTTTCTTTCTAAGCACATTTCCCTAACAAGTTACTTGTATTCACATTTTTACACTACTTCTGTCTATAAGAACCTCATCTATGCTATTGGACTTACTGAAATAAAAATGCAAATAATTTCACATGGAAATGTACAATAAATAAGTGTGTGTGTGTGAGAAAGAGAGAGGGGGAAGGAAGGAGGCGTGGAGGGAGGGAGAGATTGTACAGGTATGTCACTCTTACCACAGTTTGTTAGGAACTAAATTGTGTCATCTTCAAAATTCTAACCTCAGTACTCAGAATATGGCTATTTTTGGAAATATGATTTTGAGAAAGGTATGTAAGTTAAAATTAAGCCACTGACGTAGGTTTTAATCCTATCTGTAAGTGGTATCCTCCTAAGGAGAGGAAATTGGATACCCAGAGAAACACCAAGGACACATAAACATAGATGAAAAACCAACTCGAGATACAGTGACAACTTATACACTGATGAGAGACACATAAGTAGAAATCAAATTTCCTGACGCCTTGATCTTGCTCATCTTACCTCCACAAGTGTGGAAAATAAATTTCTCATATTTAACCCAGTCTGTAGCATTTTGTTATATCTGTCCTAACAAATGTGCACATATAACTACATATAGATAAATAGACACATTTATCTCACATACTTATGAGGAAACATTTCAAGACATAATAAAATACACAAAAATCACCTACAACTCCTTACCAAAGAAAAGGAAAAAAAGAGAACCATGGGCAATTGACTGAAATAAGCAAGTCACAGATGAAAAACTCAAATGCCCATACATATATGCAATGAAGATGTTCAGCTTCATTTTATCTTCCTTTTGGGCACACTGTTCCATTGACCAAGCTCTGTTGCCGACTGTCTTCTGTATGTGATTGTCCAATCTAATCCAGCTCTCTGCATATGACCACAACAAATGTCTACAGTTCTATGCCTAAGATAGGCACTGTGTAGCCTCCAGTGACAATGCAATCATGATCTTGAGTGGGTGAGCGGAAAACCATTTGTAAAATAATTCAATTCATGATGTCATTGCAATGGTTCTGGAAGATCATCAAAGAGGAAGAACACAGAGCTGTACTGAGGACAAGAAAAAAATCACAAGTAATAAAAGTAATACAAATAAAAAGCAACGGGGTTACTTTTTCAAGCTTGCATAATAAAAATAACTAAAAGCTAGAGTGCTATGCTACCTCCAGGGCAACAACATGTATTTTGACCTTGTTGGTGGCATTGTCAGTTGGTAAATATTAATATTTGCTAAAGTAGTTCTGGTCATAAACCCCAAGGAGTAAGTCAAAATATGGAAGTTATCACAGGAAATTAGAAACACCCCCCGTGTTCAATAATAAAGGTATGTCACATAAATTTCAAGGCATTTGCCTGAGGGAGTAATATACCCACAAGAAATATAGTAAATATAGGACTGGAGAGATGGCTTAGCAGTTAAAGCACTTGCCTGCAAAGCCGAAGAACTCATGTTCAAATCTCCAGGTCCCACGTAAACCAGATTCTCAGTAATGCAAGTATGCCATATCGCACGTGCGTACAAGGGTTGCACGTGTCTGGAGTTCATGTGCAGCAGCTAAAGGTCCTGGAACACCCATGTGTGCCCTCTCTCTCACTTTCTCTCTCTCAAATAAATTTAAAAAAATGAGGTGCCTTAACCCCCTGAAATTTTTAAAAATAAAAAAATGGTAAATATGGGATGGAGAGATGGCTTAGTGGGTAAGGCATTTGCCTGCAAAGCCAAATGACCTCGGTTCGATTCCTCAGGAACCAATAATCCAGATGCTCAAGGGGCATTTGTGTCTGGAGTTCATGGGCAGCGGCTGGAGGTCCTGGCACGCCCATTCTCTCTATCTCTCTATCTGCCTTTCTCTCTCTCTCTCTTGCTCAAATAAATACATAAAAATAAAGCTTAAACAATAAAAATGATAAATATAATGACCAAATACCGATATAAAAACTAACATAAGTATACAAACTAGGATATAAAACTCACATATGCATGATGTTTGTCACTATTCAAACACATACAAATAAAGATTTGAAAGAATATAGAAAAAGTTGTAGTGCTAGGTTTTCTTCCTTTTCTGTATTTCAATCTTTTATGCTACATATTTCTTAAAAACTAAAATTTTATTGAGAAAAACAAGTGATTCCTATGTGCATAGGTAAATGAGGTAGAGAAGAAGCCTGTGATTTGGAAAAGGTACATTCTACCCAAGGAATCTTACATAATGAAGGCTTGGATGTAAGTAACCGCTGGCACAGCCCAAAGTCCTGCTAAGTATTGCCATCAGTCCTACAGGAGCTGTCCCATTCGGTTCTCCACCAAGCCAAACAGACAGATACAATCCTCTTCCCTGGCTTAATTGAGGAGAACATGAAACAGAGAGGTGAAGTAGCTCATTCAGAGCATACCGAGGGCAGAGAGCTCTCACAAGCATGGCTAGCTGGCCTTCAAAACAAACTCTTCCTCTTCCACAATACATAGCTGTCACTTGGAAGTAAACACCAAGTCAAGGACATTGCCCAGTGCTCCTTTCTTTCTCCCTGTCCTCCACTTGGCTTCTAGGAGGAATAATCTTACTAGAATTCAGCACATCCTATGGTCTGACTTCAGCATTGCAAACACTGACCTACCGCGGAGAATCGTGTCTCTAAAGTAAAGAGATGTCAAACTAACAAAGCAATTAACTTTTACTTCTTCTTAAATGGTGTTGAAAGATGGCAATACCATTCTTCGCCAATTCAGCTGCCAACATTTAAAGAATGTTACTTCCCAGTACTGAAGAGAGAGCCAGGAAATGGATACTTTGCTATCTTGCTGGTGAAAAATGTAGGTTGATGCTACCTTTCTGATGATTGATTGACATGTATAAAAATCCAAAGCTATAGGATTCTGCAAAACTTTTGACATGGGCATTCTTTTGGAAATTTTCTTAGTGAAATAATAAGGAATATGAGTCAAGATGTACAGCAACAGTAATTAATGTGTATTAAAGGCCTTATTATGTAATATATATACATATATATTATATATAATGTCTATGATAGCAACTAGTAGAAAATTCTTATATACTCAGTTATGGGGAACTGGAAAATTATATTTTGTCTACACATAAGTTACTATGCAGTTATTTTAAATTATGTTGCAAGAGAATATTTAGCACCATGATACATTATACAGTGTGATTCCACTGTCATTGTGTTGAAAAAAAAAAAAAACACATCTATATCAGGCATGAATTTGCCTTTCCATGCAGGTGTAAGAACTGTCACATTTCTTTTCTAATTTGGACGAAAGCTAGTTTGGAACCCCATCCTCCATGGTTGAAAGAAAGTGCCAGGTAAGGAATGATTGAAGGCTCCCCCCCACACACATACACATACATCTATCTTTATTTGGATCATCCTAGTACTATAGGGCTGATAGGGGACTAAAATAAAAGAGAGAAAGAGAGAAAGAGAGAAAGAGAGAGAAAGAAAGAAAGAAAGAAAGAAAGAAAGAAAGAAAGAAAGAAAGAAAGAAAGAAAGAAAGGAGGGAGGGAGGGAGGGAGGGAGATAGGGAGGGAGGGAGTGAGGGAGGGAGGAAGGAAAGAAAGAAAGAGCTATCTTGGTCATGGACACTGATTCTGTTAGATTAATGCTTCAAAATAAAGCTTGATGACGGCCTACATTGTGAGAAGAGAGGAGTCCTTGTTGAAATGATCATGTTACAGGTGTGCCTACTGGAGGCTTCTGTGACTGTTCATAACACTGGTGGTGGGAGTTGTGTCCTCAGGATTTTTCCACTGAAGGGGTGCAGGGTATGAAGGGCACAACACCCTGCACCATAGTCCCTTGTTGGTCTCTCCTCAATCTCTTGAAGTCACTCTTTTATAAAGCCCTGTTATCTAGTTACTCTCTCTGTTCCCCTTGGTCAAGAAATTTTGCTGGGATTCCATGATGAACCCCGCCTTCCCAAGGAAGATTTTGGTTGGCTGCTTCTTCCATGGTCCCCAGTACAAAACAAACTGCCAGTATTTTCCTCTCAAATCCAATCTACATGAATTTACACACACAGCCCCACACAGAGATGAGATTAAACCTAATAATTCAAAGGAGTGAATGAATTTTTTTCCAGAACTCTCCCTCTCTCTCTCTCTCTCTCTGTCTGTGCACGGACGCACATAGAAACTGAAGGAGTGAATTGAAAAAAGATTCATTCACCTAAGTATTAATCACGTCACCAAATCTGACACATGTATGTTCATTTAAAACCTGAAAGGTGTTATTCATGTTTTCTTTGAATACTGAGATTAGAGTAAAATCTTTATTTTCTTCTCTGTATTTAATATCTTCTAAATTTTCTTTAAAATTATGTTGCTTTATAACAAATTTTAACTTTTTAGTTACTGGATCTGTAACTCAATATCTCATACATCTGTTATAATACTCTTCCACCCAGCCCAGGTGAATTTTTCTCCCTAGTAAGATATCAACTGTATTTATTATTTTTCTTCCTCATTTATCACCCTTCATACTATGGAAACATATTAAAACAAAGAATAATTAGAATTCAATGAAAATCACTTTTTTTCAAAAGGCAGAAAGCATGGCTGTAAAAGCATTGGAAAACAAAATCATATGAACATTCCAAAATTGCTTCTTAAGTGGTAGCTCCACAGAATCTGCGTTCAACTTACCGGTGGCTAACTTAAACATAACTTTAGAACAGAATGTGAAAATTTTGAACTGATTACTTTACTTGTCTTGATTTTAATCTTTTTCTCTTCTGCTATAGATTTTCCAAACACAATATCATGGTAGGGGTATGAATTCAAATTGTGATTTAAGGTCTTATACATAAAGTAGTAATGCATAACATTTCCTCTGAACTAATATACAATCCCATTGAAACAAGGGTCCAATGTTCAAGAGAGAATTGCCATTTACCTCCATTTCCTTCATCCTTAGATATCAGGGAAATGCAAACTAAAACTACTTTGAGACTCCATCTCACCCCTGTCAGAATGGCTATCATCAAGAAAACAAATGACAATAAATGTTGGCAAGGATGCAGAAAAAGGGAACCCTTCTACACTGTTGGTGGGAATGCAGTCTGATATAGCCATTATAGAAATCAGTGTGGAAGTTACTGAGAGAGCTAAAAATAGATTTACCATATGATCCAGCTATAGCACTCCTAGGCATATATCCCAAGGACTCTTCTCACTACCTTAGAGATACTTGCACAGCCACAACCATGTTCATTGCTGCTCTATTCACAATAGCTAGGAAATGGAACCAGCCTAGATGGCCCCCAATGGATGAATGGATAATAAAGATGTGGTACATTTACACAATGGAGTTCTATTCAGCAGTAAAGAAAAATGAAATAATGAAATTTGCAAGGAAATGTATGGATCTGAAAAGGATTATACAAAGTGAGGTAATCCAGGCCCAGAAAGCCTAACATGTTCTCTCTTATATGTGGATCCTAGCTACAAATGTTTAAACTTGTGTGTGAGTTGGAACCAAAAAATTGGTAGCCGAGGCCAGTATGCTAGAAAATGGCTATAAGGAGAGGAAAAGACTTAAGGGGATGGTATTGTATATAAGTAAGTAGAACAGATTACAGAGAGTGGAATGGCCTAAGTGAGGCCAGGGGAAGAGATTGAGTAAAAGAAGGGTGAGTGGAGGGTCAATAAAAATTCAAGATATTCTAAATAAGACATATGAAGCCTACTTTTTGGGATAATGGCACATCCAGAAGCCATAGATTGCTACTAGAAAATTTTCACTGCCAGAGAGGGGATACCTTCCAGTGAGTTGTTGGCCAGAGAGGTCCCTGTTGCCTCTAAAACATTACAGGCCATCGCCAAGGCCCTTGGTTTCCAACCAGAAACAGATGGTAAGACCCTATTGCTGAAGACTTCACATGTCTGGGCAGGAAGGTCACTGAGAAATCAAGGTGGTGCTGAGCTAAAAACCTCCCTGTAGAGCAGACAGCTGAAAGCTAGAAAAAGTTACACTGCATGTAGCCCTATAGGAGACAGAAGTCAGCAGTGAAAACAGTGGACACTGAAAGCCTCAAGTTTGGCCAGATAGGCCAAATGACCAAACAGGTGCAATAGTGGCATGTCTGCTCTGGGGGAAACCAACTGCTCTCTAACTGGACTGGATGTCCTCTCTATGGGAGGGGATGCATGCCTGGTACTGAAAACCTAATCAAAAGCCTATGGCAGGGGAGGTCATGAGCTTAGTTGTGTAAAGCCTGCTCTTGTCTGGCTAAATGCATATATTATGCTCACCAACTGTCCTGTAAGCACTACACTTAATGTTCATATCCATATATTAATGCTACTCTCACTTTTGGTTAGAGAAGCATCTCTTTTCAGATGGCAGTGACCACTGGGATGACCCAAAAAGTAACACTGTGCTGAGAAGAAGTGACAAAGGAGTGTCTAGCACTGAAACATCTCTATCACACCCTGCAAGGCTCAGGTTCCATTGGGGAAGATGTGGCAGAAAAAATGTAAGAGCAAAAGGAAGGGTACCACTCCTTACAATGCAATTTCCAGACAGAAATTGGCCTCCATATCCAAGAACTCACAGTGCCTAGCAATACCTTCACAAGACCCTCATAACAGGAGAAAAAGACAATGACATCAAAATAAAAGAGACTAATGGAGAGAGGGAGGGGATGTGATGGAAAAGACTGAGAGTGGAGTTTTGAAAAGTAGGGGAGAGGAGGGAATTATCATGGTTTATTGTCTGTAAGTATAGAAGTTATCAATAAAAAAAATTTTTTAAAAAGAAAGTAAATGCCTTTTACTACTGAAGAAAATATACATTAAAAGAAAAGAAATTCTTCAGACAATTATCAACTATCAAGTAAGAACAAAGATGGTATTTATCCCTTTTAACCTATCCTGATCTCACCCTGTGTTGGAGAATCAATTTTTGTTTTTCCGAAAGCAATGAGAACTGAGGACAACCATAATCTACCAACAAGACAAGGATAGATAGCTGACTCCCTGACAAGAGATGAACCACCGCGCACACAGTAGCCAGTCCCCAGGTGAAGGCACAGAACTGGCGAGATGAGCAAGCGTGCTGCTTCCACTGTGAGCCCGACAACCTGGGCCAGGGTGGTACAGACAGACACTGAGGATACTCAAAACCCTCCAAAGCAGAAATCCAGAAGCTGCTGAGAGCTCAGAACTACAGTAGACTTCAAGCACACCCACCAAGGCTCAGGGAAGTTTGCAGAAGAGGGGCCTGGAAGAACGTAAGGGCCACAGGGTAGAAGGAATACCCAGAGACATAGCCCTCCCAAAATGACAGACTGCTGTTTTCACAACTCATAAGCTATAACTGCATGGTTAATACCAACAATCCCACTAAGGAGGGCTCTCAGTGGAGTGGGGACAAGGAGGAGGAAAATGATAGGACCAACACAGGTTGTTTCTACTTAATGATATATATTTTTAAAAAGATGGCCTAGAAGGTTCATGAAGTACCTGGAGTGGCAAGAACCCCATGCCTGCTCAAAGTCATTTTCCATTCTTGAGACATTCTATTTAAATTTTCTTTCCCCATACTCATACTTTTTTTTTCATCTGGGCATTTCTCCAAACATTGAAATTCATATAATTCTTTAAGAAAACTCCATCACATTACAATTGGCTCCAGCATAGATAAATCTTGATTGTGTGATTAGAAGTTCCTGAGAGAGAGGAGATAGAGGGGAAACAGAACAGAATGGGAAATAAACAGAAAGTGTTAGCAGCATTTTCCACACACTGATCTCATCTGATTCTGGAACACTCTTTATTCATTACCAAACCCAAGGATTATTTGAGACAGATGTCGTAAAGGTGTTCCTGCTCTTTTCCTGTGTTTCTCAAATTGCCCTCAGTCACCTTGAAATCATGACCAGGTTTTGTTGGGGTTTTTTGTTTGTTTGTTTTGTTTGTTTTTCCCTGTGGGGAGGCAACCCTTCTGCAACAAGACTGGCCAAGGAATGAGCTAATATGCCGGTCATCCATTCTAAGTTGTTCCTGCTTCCTGCCTGGGTTCTGCATAACCTTGGTTTCGGATCAGTCTCCACTCACAGGGAGCTCAGACAAGGAGATAGTCTGCATGTGGAAACCATAGAGACAACAGAACCATGCCCTGCAGTTCTCCACACTTGCTTGATACAATGATAGTCTTTTAATTTAAAGCTATATCCAAGGCAGCACAGCCTTTTCCTTCCCACAGCCAAACTGTTCTTAATCTGAATATATTGACCATTGTGTCGCTCAGGGCTGTCTTTAATTAATTCAATATTTATTGAGTACTACTAAATGCCAAGCATTACACTTATTTGTCTTTGTAATAATAAAGGTCTAAGTCAAAATAAGCATATAATGAGTCTTTCTTTGTTTTAGTGAGTGAATATTTCCCCCCCTAAAATGTGAAGCCTAACAGGTCAGCAATTTGGGCTTAACACCTCCTGACTCTTAAAACTCATTGTTGAAATTAAGTAGTTAATTAATTGGTGAGTCAATAAAGCAATCAATTCACAACAAAAGTTGTTACTCAACTATGTCAGGAAGTAGTAAATTTGTATAACAGAAACATTTTGGCTTTTGGAATTAAACCTGGATTCAAATACAGGATTATCTTCCAAATTTTGGTGTCCTCATATGTAAAAGGAAATTGTATTTATCTGATTGAATCATGAGTATTAATAAGTTCATGGTCATGAAATGCATTGCAAATTTAGTGACTATAACTTACCTGGCTCTTTGCAGTGGGTCAAAAATGCTAATTTCTTATCTCCATTTCCTGTTTTGAGACCTTACTTCATTATGGCTATAGTTTGGGATAAGAATAAATTGCTTAACTCTGTCCCCAAAGTTCCATGTGATGGAAACTTGTTGTGTTGAGAGGTGCTATGAATCTTTAAAAAGTGGAATCCAAAGGGGGGCTCTTTAGGTTATGAATGCATATCCTCAAAGGGGAGTGTTGTTCTGTCATCTATCTATCTATCTATCTATCTATCTATCTATTTGTCTGTCTGTCTGTCTATGTGGCATCTCTCCTCTCCCCCACTCTTGTTTGAGATGGGTAACTTATAAACAACAGAACTTTGGTTATTCACAGTACCAAAAGCTAGGAAAATCAAGGCCAAAGTGCAAGCAGATTTTATGTTTGATGAAGACTCCCTCTTTGCTTCACAGAAGGTGACTTCTTGTTGCCCCCTGACATGGTAGACTAGATAAGGAAGTTCTCTTCAGTCCATTTTCTAAGGGCAGTGATCCAATTTCACTCACATGACTTAATCATGTCACAAAGTCTGCACCACTTCACACTATAGATGGTAGGAATTACATTCCAACATGTAAATTTTGGAGGGAAACAGATAATGACAACATGGCGGCAACCTAGGTTCCCGAACCATGGGGAAACCATGTGTGGTGATTTTGATTTGAATGCAAAATGTCCTGCATAGCCTTGTGTGCTTGTGATTAATCACACTGAACCCCCAGCTGGTGGAGCCTTTAGGGAGGTAGAAACTTTGTGGAGAAGGTGTGTCACTGGGGGGAGGCCTGGGGAATGATGGCCCAGTCTCACTTGCCACACTCAGTTTGCTTGCTCTGCTTTCTCTCTGCTGATATGTGGATGTGATGCTGGCTGTCGGCCTCTGCCTTGATGAAACTTCCCTTCAAAACTCTAAGCCAGGACTGGCAAGAGGCCCAGTGGCTAAAAGCACCTGCTTGCAAAGTCTTCTGGCCTGGGTTTGATTTTCCAGTGTCCACATAAAGCCAGATTCACTAAATGACAAATGTAGGTGATTTCTAATCATGAAACATCATGATCTGAACTTTAAAAGTACTTTTTGTCCTTTTGTTTGTAATTTCTTCTTAAAATATGAAAGCAAACAAATATTCAATTATATATATATATATATATATATATATATATATATATATATGGAAGGCAAGCAATCATATCAAATAATTGTTGCATCTATAGTACCTGGCTTATGCATGTAACTTGGCAAATATTTACTGATATACAAATGAATCTTAGTAGCATACTAGCATCTACAGTATTGTCTTTTACTTCATGCCTAGATGCCTCTAAATGGATGACTTAATATGGGTTGCCAAGGAAGGAGGCTTCTTATCTTTATCTTAGTACTTACATTAATTAAAAGACTTTCGATCAGAAACAGTACACACTTACCAAACTGACTTATGCAAGAAGGAATTTCAACTTTATGTTCCAGGGAACTCTAGTGAATTATCTCAGATGTGGCTGGATCCAGACATCCAAAGACATAATCAGAGCTGTGTGTCATGCTATGTCTTAGACACACCTCCTCATGATAGCTTTTAGCTGCCCAGGACTTAGCCTAGCAAATCCAACAGTCTAACAAGGAACATGTTCCAAAGTATCCTTATGAAAAGGGGACAATGAGTATTTTCATAGATTGGTTCAACCTGAGACAAATGTCCAGTCTTTAATCATTATGGGCAATAGGTTTGGGTTTTTTAATATTTTATTTTTTATTATATATACTTTTATTGATAACTTCCATAATCGTAAACCATATCCCATGGTAATTCCCTCCCTCCCCCCCCCACTTTCCCCTTTGAAACTCCACTCTCCATCATATCCCCTCCTCCTCTCAATCAGTCTCTCTTTTATTTTGATGTCATGATCTTTTCCTTCTATTTTGATGGTCTTGTGTACATAGTTTCAGGCACTGTGAGGTCATGGATATACAGGCCATTTTGTGTCTGGAGGAGCACATTGTAAGGAGTCCTATCCTTCCTTTGGCTCTTACATTTTTTCTACCACCTCTTCTGCAATGGACCCTGAGCCTTGGAAGCTATGCTAGAGATGTTTCAGTGCTGAGCACTCCTCTGTCACTTCTTCCCAGCACCATGATGCCTTCTGAGTCATCCCAAGGTCACTGCCATCTGAAAAGAGAAGCTTCTCTAACCAAAAGTGAGAGTAGTAATATATGGGTATGAACATTAAGAGAAGTGCTTACCAGGCAGTTTGGGTATTTTATTGGGCATATCTAGGTCACATTTCCATCTCTGAAGCAATAGGGGTTACCAGGAGAGGAGGCTCCTCATAAGCCCCAGAGAAAGAGAAGGGTTGGTTATCTTCCAAAAGAGGGAGGAAAGTATATAAAACAGACAAACCAAAATGTACATCCATCGCCATCTTATAGCTGCTCCTAGATTCAGTCTGCTCCAGTGCTTTCCCATGAACTCATGCTTTCCTCTGCACTGTATTCAGGTTGCTATTTTTACCCAGCAGTTTCCTGGTAGCCTTCGTTCAGTTTCTCCCCTTCACTTAAATCCCACCCTCTGTACTAGTAAACTTTACCAAACAAAGCAAGCGAGTATCACAGGACTTGGCAAGCTGCATTTACCTCCTATGATGAAGGCTTTGTGGGACAAGTCCCTGGTGGTGCCATTCTGTTTCTAGATATGCCTTAATGACAGGAAAGAAATTCAAGTTGACCTTATTGACTGGCCTCATCAGCCTGTCAAGAAAGCATTTAGTAATTAGTCAAGCAATTTATCTCTTAGTTGAGAGCAGGGTGATTCTCCAACTCTTCGGAAGGCACCAGACTACTCCTACCCATGAACCACTGAGCTCCTTGAACAATATAAGGGTCTTAATGTTCCTCAGGTCCCAGTTTACCAAATTTTCTAGTACTTACTGAACATGACTGGTTCCTAGCAAGAAAAATGCAGTTCAAGGTGATGCATAGAGAGGCTCAAAAAATGTACTGTGGACATAATTAGGCCCTAGAATAACTCTATGACTTTCTGTTTGTCTTTCTTTCATCTACCAAACTCTACTCAAGACTTCTTTGAAATCTCAACCCAAACCAGGCTTTGTACAAAAGTTCTTGAAGCATTTTGTCCTGCTTGGGCATTCCCTAGGATTAGTGTCTCTCTCTCTCTCTCTCTCTCTCTCTCTTTCTCTCTCTTTCCTGCAGCAGTTTCTGGAGTACTTTAATACTTCAAGTATCTCATGAGTTACTAACATGATCTTAGAACCTTATAGTTGCAAATCATTTTTTTCCAATCATTAACATCCTCATATCACCATTTGCCCTGAGCGACAAGGAAACAAAGATTCAAAGAGATAATGTACTAGTTTAAGGAAACATGGGTAGAACATGGTACCGCATACCTCAAATGCAGCCCTCTCTTCGAAAGTCTCTTGCTTGCAGGCTGGAGTGATGGCTCAGAGGTTAAGGCATTTGCCAGCAAAGCCAAAGGACCCAGGCTCTATTCCCCAGTACCCCCATAAAGCCAGATATACAAGGTGGTGCATGAGTCTGGAATTTGTTTGCAGTGACTAGAGGTGCTGGCATGCTCTCTCTCTCTCTCTCTCTCTCTCTCCTTGCCTCCCTTTCTCGCTCTTTCTCTTTCTCTCTCTCTCTAACAAATAAATAAATAAAATATTCTTTTAAAAAGTCTCTTACTTTGAGGGCTGGGGAGATGTCTCAGTGGTTAATGGTGTTACTTGCAAAGCCTGATGATCTTAGTTCAATTACCTACTACCCATGTAAAGCCAAGTGCATATGCAGCTGGAGTTCCTTTGGAGCAGCAAGAGACCCAGGGGTGCCAATACTCTCTCCCTTTCTGTCTCTTTCTCTCTGCTGGAAAGTAAATAAATTAATTATTACAAGGGGAGGGGGTAGGTCACGGATGAGCCTAATAATGGTACCAAACTGACTGTATTTGCAGAATACAAAACTAACTAATAAAGAAAAAAATTAAAAAAAATTAAAAAATGAATGTATTTAAATATGATACAGTTAAATTTAAAAACCTATTTACCTCTGGAAGTTACCAGGACTTTCAAATCTAATTCAACATGCTATGTATATGTGCTCCTCTCTGGAGTCACAATTAAATCTGTGCCTTCAAAAGAGAAAAAAATAAAATAAAATAAAATAAAATAATAAAATAAATTAATATAATATACAAGAAAAACCCTCTTTGACACTGAATCTACTTACATTCTGTTTGATAATCTGTAGAGAGCCGAGAGGTGACCGCCATTACTAGATGGCGCTGACATCCGGCCTCGGTCCTGGTGACCAAGTAGAATAGCGCATGTGCAAGTGGCAAAAGCGCGCCAAGTCACTGCCCAGCCCGGGCATATGAGCGTCATATGAGCGTCATATGAGCGCGCAGCCAATCAGCAGAGTACACGCCACCTAGGGGCTATATAAGCGGCGCCATTTCGGGGCTCTGGGTCTTCCTCTTTCATCTGTTCAATAAACGCTTGCTGCAGAAGGATCCTGGTGTCCGCGTGCGTTCTTGCTGGCGAGACGACTACGCGGGCTACAGCTGGTGCCGAAAAACCCGGGACGCCGGGTGCCTGTCATTGCCGGCGCCGAGGAGACCCCCCATTCACGGGGAAGGATTCAGAACTGCAGGACTAAGGTAGGTTCTGAGAGGCATGTTTGGTCTTGACTTGTCTCATCTCTCATCCAAATTGGTAGGAGCAATTTTTGCTCTCCCTATTGTGATGGTGGCTCTCGTTCTCTTCTTTTTGAACATGGGAGCCTCACATTCGGAGCTACAAGACAGCATGTCAGAAACAGAACGGGATAAAAGGTTAGGGGCCCTTGAGGAAAAAGAAAAAGACGTCTCTAAGAAAAAAGGCCTTTCCGCGGACGCTAAGTCCACAGAAAGAAAGGACAAGGGAAAAGACGCCCTGGGAGAGAAACATGAGAGGGAAAAGAGAAGTTCAAAAAGGAGGCTTCTTTATCCGATAAAAGAATTGGAGGCTTTAGGAATTGATAGCTCAGAGTCTGAGGATCTTAGTCCCTCCGAGGAGGAAGAATTAGATGGTGAAGCGGCTCGCTATGGGGAGGAGAGATATTATTTTGATGAGCTACCGCAAAATCGAAAACAAAAGAAGATAGGAGATAAGAACCGCGCGGCTTTTCAATCTGCCGCCCCTGTCATTCCCAGTGCTCCTCCGCCTTATGCCGGCAAGCATTGTTCAGATTCCTTCCTTTCAGAGGGGGACAGAAGGAGGTGCTTACAAGCCTTCCCAGTGTTTGAGGCTGCGGATGGAAGCCGCGTCCATGCGCCGGTAGAGTATGCCCTCATTAAGCTTTCTAAGGGAAAGGAAAGACTGCAGAGGACCTTGTTGGAACTGGGCTATTGGAATAAGGGCTGGCTGCGTTCTGCTGCTGAGGTCCAGAGTGTTTGATCAAGGTTAAATTTGTAATGGACTGATGTGCTTGTCTAGAGATATTGGACTGAGAGATTTAAGATTTTAAGCTGGAAAACCTCAAGCAAGGTAAAATTACAGGCACTGAGACTGGTTTTAGGTTACTGAACCTGCTATTGTCAAACACATTAGCAGTCTTAAGGAAGATGTTCCAACTGCTTTACATTCAAACAATGGAAAGGATGCCTGAGGAAAGGCTATCATAGAAATGCAAACACTTTTGGAAAGAGTTGACTGGAGGAGGAACCTGCTTTTCAAGGCTATTGAACTTGAACTGCAGAAGTTTGATGTTTGTTTGATGGTGGTTGAGTTTGCATTGTTTTAGTCTCTCCTTGCTTTAATCCCAGAGGAATTCGCCCATTACAAATTTGGCAGATGGATGTTACTCACGTCCCATCTTTTGGCAAATTACAATATTTACATGTTTCCATTGATATTTGTTCTGGAGTTATGTTTGCTTCCCCATTAACCGGGGAGAAAGCAGCCCATGTTATTCAACACTGCCTCGAGGCGTGGAGTGCCTGGGGGAAGCCCAAAATTCTTAAAACTGACAATGGACCAGCTTATACTTCTCAAAAATTTGGACAGTTCTGTCACCAGATGGGAGTGACCCATTTGACAGGTCTCCCGTATAATCCTCAAGGACAGGGTATTATAGAATGGGCTCATCGTACTCTAAAGTCTTATTTAATAAAACAAAAAGGGGGAGTCGAGGAGGTTCTGCCCTCAGTCCCACGAGTGACTATATCCATAGCACTCTTTACTCTTAATTTTTTAAATTTGGACAGTCAGGGCCATTCGGCGGCTGACCGTCATTGCTCAGAGCCTAACAGGCCACAGGAGATGGTTAAGTGGAAAGATGTTTTGACTGGTCAATGGAGAGGCCCGGATCCTATTTTAATAAGATCCAGGGGAGCTGTTTGTGTTTTTCCACAGGAAGAAGACAATCCATTCTGGCTACCAGAACGCCTAACACGTAGACTTGTGATACCTGACGAATCATTGAGATCCGGTGCAGGAGCCGAAGAAGTGGACAAGATCCATTATGAAGACCCTACTCTACTAGAGTTGACCCCTCCCTAGCTGTGGGCCTGACATCCTGGATTTCTTCAGCCTTCTCTTTCTTTTAGGAATGGGTGGGAGTGGCGCTGTTTGGTGCAGCCCTATGTTGTGGCTTAGTGTTCCTGCTTTGGTTGTTCTGCAAGCTCAGAGCTCAACAGCAACGTGACAAGGTCGTTATTGCGCAAGCACTTGTGGCTATGGAACAGGGATCATCTCCTGAAATTTGGTTAGAATTAATTAGACTGAGACCCTCAGTCGATGCACCTCAGGGGTTTAGCCCATTGCACTGAGTCGATGAGAGATCTAAGTCTAATCAGCCCTTGCCTAAGTGGCTGCAGCACCAAAATATGAGATTGACAGCCCTTGCACCCCCAGGAACAATATTCCATTGCACAGGGATGGGTGTTAATTCCCCTTTTTGTCTCTCCCTTGGCCTTTGCACTCAGAGGACTTGTCTCCATTGCACCTGATAAGGTGAGGGAGTGAGCTCTTGATCGCTTATTCCCCAAGGAAGGAATTTGCTTGATCGAGCATAGGGTTGTTTGGTGCTGCGCTGGCTGGGCTATGAGGCAGTTGTCATCTTATTAAAACAAACAGGGGGAGATGTAGAGAGCCGAGAGGTGACCGCCATTACTAGATGGCGCTGACATCCGGCCTCGGTCCTGGTGACCAAGTAGAATAGCGCATGTGCAAGTGGCAAAAGCGGGCCAAGTCACTGCCCAGCCCGGGCATATGAGCGTCATATGAGCGTCATATGAGCGCGCAGCCAATCAGCAGAGTACACGCCACCTAGGGGCTATATAAGCGGCGCCATTTCGGGGCTCTGGGTCTTCCTCTTTCATCTGTTCAATAAACGCTTGCTGCAGAAGGATCCTGGTGTCCGCGTGCGTTCTTGCTGGCGAGACGACTACGCGGGCTACAATAATCTTAACTCCCTAGTTAGTCTGCCATCTTGAAAGACAGGCCTTTTTGTTTTGAATTGTACCTGTGCCAGAAAGCCTAGCATAGCCCTGTAGCATCGATATTTCTGTTAGTCAGTGTTGTATTGCCGCAACAAAATACTTGAGACAAATAACTTAAAAGAGGGAAGATTAATTTTTGGCTCTCTGCTTCATAGATTTCAGCCCATGGTCCTGAGGCCCCATCGCCAAGGAAATGGGACTTTATGGCTGTCCTTCTTAGTGAGCTGGGTGGCTATGGGAACTTCACTGTGCAGGCAGAGCCTTTTAGTGAACATTAAGAGGAGAAGGCCTACACTCATTAGCACATAAAAGGTGTGCAAAGTGAACAGAAACTCTCCCATCCATTAATTAAAGTTGAGCTTTGCTGAATTGCAAGCAAACAAACAACTGCAAACACACATCACGTTTCTATGGACATACCACCCTGGATGCACTTAATCACATCTGAAAACATACAGTAATCTCTATGGGAAAAACAAAAATCCCAAGAATAACCAATCCTTCAGGATGAATCCAGGGCCTTGGATAATTTAGCTCATTCTTGGTGTTGCTGCAAGTTGAGCCAGTGGGCCATGGGAAGTGCCGCTCTGCCCATGCCTCTGCAGACTTTCTAAGTCCTGGATACCTCACGGGGGAATTCACAGACCAAGGTTATTAAGGTTGATAAGTGATGGGACTATTCTTATTCATAACCTTCAGAGGGGAAAAAGTTGTCTTATTGGTCCCATTTTTCTTAAGGATACCAGGTGTGCAATTTGCAAGCAAATAACAATCGACATGACTATTGATTGTTCTGACCAGCTAATTATGAGCTTGTAATTCTCCCAAACCCTAAAATGTCTCCTCCATTGCCGGTACTGGAAGCCTCTCAAAGGATCTCATTTATTCTCCCTCAACTCATCCCTAGAGAGAAACATCTCTCATCAGACCTCTCCGCGTCCTTCTCCAGCTTGCTGGCCTATTGATAGCCGTGTCACCAGATTTCAGAGGGGCTTTCAGCTTATTGCATAATCAGCTCTTCCTCTGAGACTGCCCCACTCCCTTCATTACCTCAGGGTGTTGGACTTTGCTGTGAGCCGCTGACAGATCATTAAAGATCCCAGCTGTTCCTGGGCTATAACAAACCCCTTTCAACTGGGTCGTCTTCCAAGAACAGCTGCAAAAGCTCCAAAAAGGAAGGGTGGGGACACTTTTAGCATGATAACGAATCAGCAGGGAGCGGCCAGTTTACCCAGAAAAGCTATGATGCAGATGTATCCACTCAGCAACTTTTCCCCAAGCCCCTAGGAGAGCAGGAAAAGTATGCTAACTCAGTGTGAGAACGCATTATAACCAGTGAAGGAAATCTACAGTCATAGCCCCACCCTTGCTCCCACAAGAGTTGGAAATGCTTGATTTCTCAATTATGACTGACAAAGAGTTCTGTCAGTAGTTACGAAAAGATTCTTAGGCTACACACATGTGTATGATAGGTACTCATTTACACCACCAAATACAATATGGGAGAAGTATGGGTAGCAAACATCTGGTCACATTCGGGGTACTAGGCCAAGTGCTCAGCTCACGTATTATTATGTATATTCATGGCAAGCCATTGATGGTTGAGGAAACCAATACACCAAGAAATAGAATAACTCCTCCAATTTTGCACAAGTTAGAAGTGGCGGAGCTGGGATTTGAA
Source organism: Dipus sagitta (assembly GCA_036346955.1). Lineage (NCBI taxonomy): Eukaryota > Metazoa > Chordata > Mammalia > Rodentia > Dipodidae > Dipus > Dipus sagitta. The sequence goes on from CM070771.1 coordinate 184,672,939, forward strand.
CTGTAATCTGACTGAAGCCTGTCCACTGAACTACAACCCCACTCTGCTGCCTGCACACCAGCCACTGTGAATTCCTTGAGGTCCCTGACTGGTGAGAAGCTAACCTTAGATTAGTGGGCCCTCAATGCAGGTAAATTGAATGGCATCATTTCAAATGAAAACCTGTTGATACTACTATAGTGCTTTCACTTACTAAAATATTATTTACTCCCAACCACATTACTTAGAAAACATCTGATTGTTCAAGATTTATTTTAATCTTCATGTACAATAAGAAAAAAAATACAAAAGAGTTCTCTTTCCTCATCCAGTGAACAATCTTAAATAATTTCTTCCACATTCTTACATGTCTCTGTTATTGCCTTTGTGGCACTGTCTTTTATATATCAAAGTTTTAATTACTCCCTGTACCATGAGAGCTGGGAAAGTTGCACTGAATTCCTCATTTTCATGGCCACAGGGAATATTCTTCCAATATTTCCACTAATTCCCAAGGGTTTTATTTCACCAGCCCTGTTCCATCTCTCAAGTTCTGATTTCCTCCATTATTGCTTTTGTCTATTACAATACCACTTCGAAATGAAACTCAACACCTTGTCTGATTTCTGCAATCAATACCAGTTTTTCATGACTGTCATACTTTTGAGGGAAAGGCATCAAACAAAATCAAGTAGTGTAGCATTCTACCTTATACCTTCTTGTCTTCCCCATCCTTATGAGCAGCATATTTGTCCAAAGTCTTCACATATTCTATACAGAGCAATGTTCCCAAGATTATTGCCACCAACAAACATCAAGCCCTTGGAATAAAGGAACCATGAGAGACAGAGTTGAATGTGGGAGGTGGGTAGCTAACATAAAACTCTAAGCTCTTGGGCTGGTGAAATGGCTTAGTGGTTAAGGCATTTGCCTGTGAAGCCTAAGGACCTCAGTTTGATTGTCCAAGACCCACATAAGCCAGATGCACAAGGGGACACATGCATCTGGAGTTCGTTTACAGTGACTAAAGGCCCTGGTGCACGCATTCTCTCTTTCTCTCTATCTGCCTCTCTCTCTTTCAAGTAAATAAATAAATAAAACTGCAATACTTGTGATTTAAAAAAAAACAACTCTTTGCTCCTGTGAAATCAGCAGGTATTTACGTAAGTGCTCACTATCTGTGATCTAATTAGGATATGGAGATAAAGAACAGGTAAAGTATTATGCAGATTATATGCTAACAAAAGAGACAAATCAAATTAATAATTGAGATGATTTGATTATAGTGATGTAAAAGTAAATTTGGGAGTGGCTGAAAGAGCTATAAGGGCAAATGTTCCAAGGAAGCAATAAGTTTCATGTGCTCATAAGAAAAATGTGAAAAAGATGAAGGCGGGCAGGGAATAGAGGTCACATAAAGGATCATTTTCCTCGAGTCAGATGGAAGTCTATTGAAGATTTCTGCAATGCAGGTGACACAATCAAATTATCAAAGCATTTCTCCTAAACAAAACAATGACTTATTAATATATTAATATATATATATACATATATATATATATATATATATATACATATCCTGCTTGATTGTAAGTTCAGGAACTATATCTTTATCTTTTTGCCACTTTATGTGAGGAAATCAGCTAATGTGTACATGGGTATATGCTTGCACATAAAAGAAAAATGATCTAATAAGTGAAAAAACTATTACAAAAATTGCATTCCTGCCTAGCATTTAAATATTTCTGTGGTATTTAAATGACATGGCAGTGAGTCAGGTTGTTCGTACATGCCGGAGATCCCAGTACTGAAAGTGTGTGGTGAAGATCTCAAGTTTGAGGCCAGCTTCGGCTGCACAGTGAGATGCTGGGAGATGGCCGTACGGATAAAGCACTTGCTGGACAAGCTTGAGTATCTGAGTTTGTATCTCCAGAACCCACATAAAGCCAGATACAACACCCCTCTATAGCCCCAGCACACCTGCAGAAAGAAGGGACATGGAGACAGGAGATTCTTGCAAAAGTTCACTGGCCAGATAGCCTGGTAATGCAATACTGAATAAAAGACACCCTGCCTCAAGCAAGTAAAAGACAAGATCCAACACTTGAAGTTGTCCTCTGACCTCCACACATGTGCGCTGGCATGTGCTCCACCCCTGACCCCCTCATCCCCCCACACACAAGTAAATGAAATAACATAAAATAAAACTTTAAAAATACATTTGACAATAAGTGGGGTTTTTTCCCCCCTCTAAGATAGGATCACTCAGACAGTTCTTGGCTTTTTGCCATTTGACCCCTACTCTAGCCACAATCTGACTCTTCTTTTTGTAAATATTTTTGACTTATTTACTTATTTGAGAAGAGGAGGGAGAAAGAGGCAGATGGGGGGGGGGGAGTGGGCACGCCAGGGCCTTCAGCCACTGCAAACAAACTGCAGATGCATTCATCACCTTATGCATCTGGCTTATGTGGGTCCTGGGGAATTGAACCTACGTCTTTTGGCTTTGCAGGCAAATGCCTTAACCGCTGAGCCATTTTTCCAGCCCCTCCTTCTTTTTTAATATATTTTATTTTAGTTTAGTTTTTAAAAAATATTTTATTATTTATTCATTTATTATTTGAGACAGAGAAAAATACAGAAATAGGCTGCAAGAGAAAAAGAGAGAGAGAAAGAGAGAGAAAGAATGGGTGCACCAGGGCCTACAGCCACTGCAAATGACCTCCAGATGCATGCACCCCCTTGTACTTCTGGCTAACATGGGTCCTGGGAAGTTGAACCTGGGTCCTTTGATTTTGCAGACAAGAGCCTTAACTGCTAAGCCATCTCTCCAGCCCAATTTTTTTTTATTTTTATGTATTTATTTGAGAAAGAGAGAGAGAAAGATGCAGATACAGAGAATGGGCACACCAGGGCCTCCAGCTGCAACAAATGATCTTCGGATGCATGTGCCACCTTGTGCATCTGGTTTACATGTGTCCTGGGAAATTGAACCTGTGTCCTTTGGCTTTGCAGGCAAGCACCTTACCTGCTAAGCTATCTCTCCAACCCTAGTTCTCCTTCTTGTCCCCCATCCTCAACATTAAGCACTCTTCCTTTGACAACTGCAAAGTAATTCTGGCCCCATACAACATCAATAAATTTAATCAGAATAATTTTTCTTAACTGGTAAAGAAAAATCTAGTAAAGAATTCTGGTAAAGACTATCAATATAAAATAGATATCAACTGTTTAAAGCAATAATAGGATTAATTATAAAATAAATATATATATAGAGAGAGAATTATAGAATCTATAATATATAATATATATGGAAATTATAAAATAAACACATTTTCTTGATTAACCGAAAGAAAAATAAACAACAAAAACAGAGCTGGGGAGATTGTTCAGTGGTTAAAGGCTCTTGCTTGCAAATTTGACTGTCTGGGATTCAATTCCCAAGATGCCCACATATGCCAGACACAAAAGGTGGTGCAAGCATTTGGCATGCATTTGCAGTGGCAAGAGGCCCTGGCATCCCCTCCCCCCACACATAACTAAATAAATATTATTAAAACTAAAAAAAGGCCAGGCATGGTGGTGCATGCTTTTAATCTCAACACTCGGGAGGTAGAGGTAGGAGGATCACTGTGAGTTTGAGGCTACCTTGTGAATACATAGTGAATTCCAGGTAAGCTTGAGCTAGAGTGAGACCCTACCTTGAAAAAGAAAAAAAAAAAAACTTTAAAAAGAACAAAAAAAATACAGATATGATTTTTATTGGAAAGAATCAAGTTTCCATCATTAAATACATTAAAAATAAATAGATGCTTTTTAAGAGCTGGGCATGGGGGCACACACCTTTAATACCAGCACTCAGGAGGAAAGGTAGGAGGAATACAGTGAGTTTGAGGCCACCTTAAGACGACATAGTGAATTCCAGGTCAGCTTGGACTAGAGAAAGACCTTACTAAAGACTAGTGGGAGCTTCTCATTGGAGTCTACAATTTTGGTCTCCATAGGATTCAGATTCAGTTGCCAATTCCAACTATGGGTTCATTTCCACTGAGCAGATCTCTTAGACAATCAGAGAGCCATTGGTTACCACCTAGGCTGTGTACCACTATTGCACAGGTGTGTACATCTTGTCAGGCTGGCTGCTTTCACATAGCAGTGTCCCCTGCTTGCTCACATTGTTGGCCATTCCCCCCCACCCCAGCAGCTCATGTATTGCTTTGTAGCCCTATATGGGCTAACCATCTGGGAACTGGCTTCCTTCAAGATTCAGCCAGATCTCTTGGTGTACTACATAGGCAGCATGTGGTGTCTTCAGCAATAGGGTCTTACCTTTTACCTCCAGGGGGGTAATAAAGTGCTTTGACAGAACCCTGCCTTGGTTTGGGAACCAAACCAAGTTCTCTCCTATCAACAGCTCCATGTGGTTGTAACCAGTTTCTGGTACTGGGTGTAACAAACCACAGCCAAATGTTTTATGCTTAGGCTTCATGCCATACTCTCCACGGCCAATTCTTTTTTGAGACAGGGTCTCACTCAAGCTCAAGCTGACCTGAACTTACTCTGTAGCACAGGCTGGCCTCAAATTCATGGTGATCCTCTTACCTCAGTCTTCCAGAGTATTGGGATTAAAGGTATGAGCCACCATACCCATCTTAATGTTTGTTTTATTTTTATTTTATTCATTAGTGCATGTGTGTGTGTGTGTGTGTGTGTGTGTGTGTGTGTGTGTGTGCACCAGGGTCTTTTCTGCTGCAAACAAATTCTAGCCATACATGGCACTTTGCATCTGGCTTTATGTGCTTGCTAGGGAATTGAACCCAGGCCAGCAGCCTTTGTAAGCAGTGGCTTTAACCACTAACCATTCTCTCTAGCCCATTTTTTATTCGATATTTATTTATTTATGTGTTTATTTATGTGTGTGCTTGCACAAAAGCACACTAAGGTCTTTTGTCACTGCAGATGAATGCCAGAATCTTGCACTACTTTTTCAACTTCACGTTAGATAAGTGCTGAGGAATCAAACCTGAGCTGACATACTTTTTCAAGCAAGTTCCTTTAACCACTGAGAAATCTCCCCTGTTTTACTTGTTACATTTCACACCTATTTTGAAAAATGGAGCAATAAACTTGTATGTACAAGTAATATCAGGTAAGGTAGACTTTAGAGCAAAAAAAGGAAGAATATTTCATACAAATGAAAGGGAACTCAATGGGGAAATGACGGCAATCTGGAATTCATATGCAATTAACAAAACAGCCTCCTCATAAATAAGGTTAACAGAACTGTATGAGATATAACTATATAAGCCAAGGGTCAAAGAATAGTCACAAGGAATATTAAAAATTATTCTGAATTGGGCTGGAGAGATGGCTTAGCAGTTAAGCACTTGCTTGTGAAGCCTAAGGACCCTGGTTCAAGGTTCGACTCCCCAGTACCCACGTAAGCCAGATGCACAAGGTGGCTCATGCATCTGGAGTTTGTTTGCAGTGGCTGGAGGCCCTGGTGAGCCCATTCTGTCTGTCTCTCTGCCTTACTCTGTCTGTCGCTCTCAAATAAATAAATAAATAAAATTAAAAAAATTATTCTGAATTGAATGATAATGAGAATACTCCTTATCAAAACATGGTATAAAGCAAAATAGGATACATTATGAAAGAAAGAGCTTTTGTAAAGTTTTATTATATAGACTGAAAATAAAGACCAAAACATAAAATGAATGTATTACAATGAAAGTAGACATAAATAAAAACAATAGGAAGACAAGAAAAGTTAATAACTTTAAAAATAATTTTTAAACATTAACAAAATTGGTAAAGTCCAAAAATACTAACTAGAGGTGAAAAGGCAGTTATAACATCAAGGAAAAGAGTCATCACTAAAGTTCCTAAGAAATTAAAAAATAATGCAACACACATGTTCTACAAAATGTGCTTAGCCAGACATATAAAGAATTCTTACAAATTAGTGCTGGGCATGGTGTTGCATGCCTTTAATCACAGCACTCGGGAGGCAGAGGTAGGAGGATCACCATGAGTTCGAGGCCACCTGAGACTACATAGTGAATTCCAGGTCAGCCTGAGCTAGAGTGAGACCCTACCTCGAAAAACAAACAAAAAAAGAAAGAAAGAAAGAAAGAAAGAAAGAAAGAAAGAAAGAAAGAAAGAAAGAAAGAGGTAAAACAATTTTTAAAGGAAAATACCTCAGTTCACATAACAAAAATTGAAAATGTCAAGAAATAAGAATACTAGTCACTAAGAAAATTCAATTAGAATCATAGTAAGACACTACCATACCTACATGAGGATAAATAAAATTAGAGGAGTGAGTTAACAAAAGTTGTGATGGAGATAGAGAACAATCAGAGTTCACAAACTCAACTGGGGGGAGTTCAAATTGATACCATGAAAAACATTCATGTCTCTGTGACCCACCAATTCTAATCCTGTGGATACAGCCTTTCAAAGTGTATGCTGCTATCCAGTAAATACATGTGCCAGAATGTTTGTAACAGATCTATCATCAAATCCTAGAACTAGAAATAACCAAATATCTAAGAGTAGGACAGATAAATCTAGAGCCACATTCACTGAGCTGGATCTTATAGATATTAGTGTGCAAAAGAAGCTAAGCAGGGCAGATTCATACTGTGTAAGTCTGTTTCTATGAAAATGAAAAGCTATACTGTCAGGTGTCAGACAGCTTAGGTACTCTATGTAAAAAAAGTCCCAGTAAAAACTATAACAGTTGTGTAAACTGATACCATTTCTTAATCAAAAACAGGTTAGCCATGAAAAATGATAGTCATATAATAACAATAATCTATAGTAGCAATTATAGTGCATCTGTTTCTTTTTCACAAGCCTGTAGACTCCACCGGCACAAAAATACAACTGATTAACAATTTAAGTTCTTGTCCCCTAGTAGGTGTCCATGTGTAATTACTATGTTTACAGAACTACAGTAATGGGAGGGCATAAAAGAACATGTTAGGGCTTGAGAGATGGCTTAGCAGTTAAGTGCTTGCCTGTGAAGCCTAAGGACACTGGTTCAAGGCTCAGTACCTCAGAACCCACATTAGCCAAATGCACAAGGGGGTGCATGCACCTGGAGTTTGCCTGCAGTGGCTGGAGGCCCTGGTGCACCCATTCTCTCTCTCTCTCTCTCTATCTATCTATCTATCTATCTGCCTCTTTCTCTCTGTCTATCGCTCTCAAATAAATAAAGAATAAACAAAAAAAAAATTCAAAGAAATAACATGTTAACATGTGCCTCCTTTGGAGTGTTTTGACTTGTCTGATGGTGCAGTGCAAATGGTCTGTCTCCGGGAATCCATTGTTCCCACTGTGCTGGGGCAATAAATCACTCCAGCTACTACATGGAGGTATTCAAACTTCTCAAAGTACCAGTCATCCCAGGAGTTTGCTGATGCCTGAGAGTACTGAGATGTCAAAGAACACTCACCAATGCTATGTGGTCTTAGTGAACACTTGGAGGATGCAATATATAAACAGAATCAAAACAGAGAAACAATCGTATAAGGCAGAAATGAAGTGACTTTAAGAATCTTAAAAATATGGATAGTCTCTGAAGATAAAACTACTAAAATCTATCTACAAAAAAAATATGACCCAAGATATCAATCCTGACCAATCATTCTTGAAGAGTTTGAGGAAATCTTCCAAATTCGAATCAAAGAAATCAGGAGACAACCTCAAGGAAGCACAAGTTATACTGCTTCACTTCAGACTGTACACAAATAGCATGCACGTGGCTGAAAAGGTAGGCTCCCTCACCAGACAGAGAACAGAAATGACTCTTGGTACCTTGACCATATCTGCAACCTAGGAACCGAGGGCAAGGGGAATGATGGGCACCCCACCTCTAAAGACTACCACAGCAGAAGCACATACATCAGCATTTACCTTGTCCTTGTCTCGAATCTGAGACAAGGCAGAAGCACTGTGGTTCTCAGAAAAGAGTTCACTGGGGTTTCTGTGTTATTGTTGTCTGGTTGCTGTGCATGTGCATGGAACTACCTCTCTTCACCCTGTTCCTCTTCTGAGAAATGTGCACAGGCCTTACTGAATTTCCCATGGGAAGATAACCTTGAGCATCGTGGTCTGGAGCCTGGTAATGGCTGGTCGCTAACATTCCTCAATCACTTTGGGGCAGCAATGTACTCTGTTACGTAACTCAGGATAGGCTACAGGTGACATTCAGAACTAATTCTCAGTGGGAATGGACAGTGAGGTTCTAGTGCATTAATTCAGTCAAGAACTTGAGCCTCACCTTCCCAGGGACAAGAAATAGGTACATGAGAAATATTTATAAATATTATAAAGCTGAAATTACATGAACTGTATTAGGCTAAAGGCCATTGACCATGACACCACATTTTCCTTTAGTATACATATGTAAGATAAGCACGTAGTATATATAAGCCCCTTTAGTCTTCATAAAACCCTATAAACAATGTGATTTTACTTAAATCTATCAGGTCATACCACAAAGTTTTTTTCTTTTTCTTTCTTTCTTTCTTTTCTTTTCTTTCTTTCTTTTATTTATTTATTTATTTATTTATTTATTTATTTATTGGTGTTTCAAGGTAGAGTCTCACTGTAGCTCAGTCTGACTTGGAATTCACTCTGTAGTCCCAGGGTGGTCTTGAACTCATGACAATCCTCCTACTACCTCTGCCTCCCCAGTGCTGGGATCAAAGGCATGCACCACCACGCCTGGCTTAATACCACAAAGTTTTAACATGAAGAAAGAAAGTGTGATTTATCCAATGCAGGTATAAATATAAACCTCCTGGTAACACTTCCACAATGTTTTTGGATCATCTCTCTCGATGACAAGAAGAATCCTGCTCTCGCATTCCAAGAATAAAGGCTGCTAAAAATCCAGGGCTTCTCTTTCACAATTCTAACTTTTCACCTCCCAGGAAGTCATTTCTGTGAAGCATGGGTGCGAACAACAGTCTCAAGTGGGAAGAGCAATGGGACAAGGAGGAGGAATGAAACGGTCCTATAATTTTAGAACAAGTGGGGGAATAAAACATTAGACGTCTAGGTTCTATTTATGACTCTGCTGCTATTTCCAAGCCAGCAGCCATCTCTACCCTTTTCTCCATTAATTACAGAAGGTAGATAAGAATATGAACTGGATATAAAGCACCTTGTCATGCTTGGATAAAAAGTCCTCTGTTATAGCCAGCACAAACCCAGAACAGATCATACTATAGAACCCATATTGCGTTATAAAATATCAGTTTCAAGTTCTGAGGAAATACTTTAACTCTGGATTCATAGGGTCCTAGAAGGTAACATTGCATCTGTAGACATGACAACCAAAGATGAATGCAGCACATTGAAAATAGATGTTGGTGTTGAGGGAAGGTAGCCCTAAAAGAGCTCATCACTGACAATAAAAATCATGGTCCATCTTATCCTCTTTTCTCTCTGAAATTCTTTCTCATTAAGTGTCCCACTTCCCTGAGATTTTTTATGTATTATATGTGTCCTTAGTATAAATGACTTCACGTTTTACTCCCCTCTGTTAAAGGAGAAGAAATCCCAAGGGAGGAAAGGCTATGGCCCAGTTAGCTGTCCTTCCACCACTCTGATGTTCTTATGAACATGTTTCTGTTTGGGAAATATGATGAAGGAACAGTAGACCAGAAAAATTCAGAGATCCTTCTTATAAATGTGAAATACAGGTTGGAGAGATGGCTTAGTGGTTAAGGCACTTGCCTGCAAAGCCTAAGGACCCATGTTCAACTCTCTGGATCCCATGTTAGCCAGATGCATAAAGGTGAGGGAAGCACAAGTTCGCACATGCCCACTAGGTGGCACAAATACCTGGAGTTTGATTTCAGTGGCTGAGGCCCTGGCACACCAAGTCTCTCTCGCTCTACCCCCTTCTATAAAATAAAATGAAATAAAATAAAATAAAATAATAAAATAAAATAAAATAAAATATGAAATGCACTTGAGATAGGGTAGTTGTTCAAATTACATGACCAATATTTCCCACCCACATCACTGCACTGATTGTGGTAGCTTTAACTTGAGCCCTGGAATTTCCTAGAAAACACTGAGAGCTTCTACGAAAGAAAGTGTAATCACAGTAACAGGTATACTGTGGGCTCTGATCTCTACTATCTCGATCAAGTTCATAAAGACATAACTACAGGCATTTGTTTAACATAGAAGTTCCCAGAACAACAGTTTCTCCTTTTTCCAAAAAATGAGAAGTGGTCCAGGATCTTGTCACGAATATATAATGCTTGATTAATTCCATGTAATCTGTAATGCTAAAGCAGCAGATGCCATGAGAAGTAGATCTCTTTATCATTGCCCATCGTACAGCATCCCAATCTCAAATGGGACTACATCCTTCTCAAGTTTCACTGGTAGAAAAGGGCACTCTAGCTCTGCCAGACCCCTCCTCATCCCTGTTCCAGGGGACTGGTTTGTATCTGTACTTCCGGATTCAGATACTCTGATGTTCTCATGTCCTCTAGCCCTCCTTCTTTTTATAGCACAAGGCATTGATCTCTTTCTAAAATTGCTCCTCTCACAGATATACTTGGGCATCCAGAATTCCTTTGAGCTTCGCTAGGGGCTTTTTACTTCATATCCTACACAAAAGAGCACAGGTGCTGGTTCATACAGTTCAGTGTCACAGTGTCTTGCCAATTTCATTTCATTTCCAAGAAGTTACAATAAAATAACAATCTTCAAAAAGGACCTAAGGCTGAGAGTTCCTCTTTGGGTACCTCAGTGTGCTTTTTCTTTCTCTCTCCTCTATATGCAATACTTCCCCACTTTCCAAGCACAAGTGAGACTCTCAGAACAACCACCCTCCGGTTAGCAACGTTACCACTGCAGTATTTGCCTCAAGTCTCTTAATTGTTCCTGGTAACTTTAAGTATTATAGAGAAAACATTGTGTTTGGTTGAGTCTTGGGCACTAACCCACTGAACATATAGCAAAAAGAGAAGCCTTGTTCTTCATTTAGAACACAGGCAAGAGTGCCACACAGTCTTGTGCTTCGCGGCATTTATCATTAGAGAGGCAGAAAGACACCTCAGTGGAGCAGTGGAGTTAAAGCCTTTGTCTTGTTAAGCAGAATAAAAGTTCTTGGACTAAATTAGCAGTGTAGCATTAACTTCACACTGGCTTTATGATCTCATTATATCTGGGTCCTCATTAAAGGCAGGATACTAGTTATTCTAATTTCACACAGTGTCTCCCAATACTCACGCACACAAAATCTTGGCTTCAAAATAAAAGGCATATCCTCACTCAGACACATATGAAGAAGTTAGCTACTTCTGTTTTGTAAATAGTGTTTGTAAATAATTCAGCAAACCTGTAAGAATTTCTTGTTGTCGGCTTAGTGTGGTCTTGCAAACTTATGTGGACAGAGCATGTCTAGAATTATGATTGTGTTTTTTAAGGGACAAAAGGTGGTCAAGTGTAGATGTATGGATTGTTTGCAGAAGTATAGGTTATAATGGTCATGGGCTAATCTTGGGGATTTGGAGCTGGAAAGGAATTATACAAATACCAGCAGAGGCAGTAAGCTTGTGATTTCTGAAATGGCTTGACTGCTGCAAATAGTTTCACCACCTTCATATCCTAACCATGTTTGTATTTCTCATTGTCACTTAGGAAACATTAATAAGGGACTGGACAGATAGCTTAGCAGTTAAGGTGCTTGCCTACAAAGCCAAAGGATCCAGATCCAGGTTCAATTCTCCAGGACCCACGTAAGCCAGATGCACAAGATGGTGCATCCATCTGGAGCTCATTTGCAGTGGCTGAAGGCTCTGGTATGCCCAGTCTCTCTCTCTCTCTTTCCCTCTCTCTGCCTTTAATCCCAGCACTTGGGAGACAGAGGTAGGAGGATCACCATGAGTTCGAGGCCACCCTGAGACTACAAGTGAATTCCAGGTCAGCCTGAGATAGAGCAAGACCCTGCCTCAAAAAACCAATAAATAAATTAATTAATTAATTAAAAAGAAACATTAATAGGTATGTAAAACATGACAAACTTCCACTGAGATGATAGTAATAATAATGATAAGTGGTCATTCTTTATAATCTCAAAAACTATTGAGAAATTAAATCACAGATGGCAATCTAAAACTATAAAGATATGGATATAAGGCACAGGGTGAAATCTCTATATTATTAGGTCAGGTGAGAAAATTGTAAGGACCCTCTCCAATGGTGCTAGTAGGGGATATGAAAGCATTTGACCCCTGGTCAAGGAGAGAAATTATACTTCTATTTTATTTATTTATTTATTTATTTATTTATTTGCAAGCAGAGAGAGAGAGAGAAAGAGAGAGACAGGCAGACAGACAGACACAGAGAGAGAATGGGTATTCCAGGGCTCCCAGCTGCTGCAAATGAACTCCAAACACACGAGCCACTTTTTATGCATCTGGCTCTGTGGGTACTAGAAAATCGAACCCAGGTCACCAGGCCCTGCAGGCAAGCAACTGAGCTGCTAAACCATCTCTCCAGCCCTAGAAATCGTACTCTTTGCACTGGCAAAACAACTTTTAATCCTTCCAATAAATTGGGAGTGGAGAGATGAAGATGAACCCTTGGCTTGTGTGTTCCAGCACCAGTAAGTTTATTGTCTCTTTAGCACAAAGAGAAAAGCCAGGCTAGTTTATCAGTGTCATTGATTAGGGCCTTTCAAGGTGTCTTCCTCGCTGGATATTTGGGCCATCAAGCCAAAAAAAAATTTCTCTCTCTCTCTCCTTCTCTCTCTCTCTTTCTCTGTCTCCTTTTCTCTCTCTGTCTCTGTCTCTCTCTCCTTCCTTTGTTCGTTATGTCAACCTATCTCATTTTCTCTCACCCTCCCTATCTTTCTCTTTCCTCCATAACTCTCTCCCCTCTTTCTATCTCCATCTCCTCCTGCCTCTCCCTTTCCATCTACATTCTATTTCTATTGTTATCTCCATCTCTTTCCATCTCCCTCTCTATCTCTGTTGTTATTTCCATTTCTAGCTCTCTTTTACTGGTGTCTAGATGTGTACATCAAGCCCAAGGTTCTAGGCAGTGAGCTCTTCCAACAAGGTTGCCAGGAGCTCTGGGCACTGGGGGTGATGGACTCTTGCTCAGCCATCTCAAGTGGATGCTTTGGTACTTGATTCTTAGATCTCTTCACTATAGTGTAGCAGCTATGGAATACGAGGGAAGCTGGTCTCCCCCTCCCTGACCTCCCACACTGGCTCTCCAGGTCTGTGTTCTCCCCTGAGCCTTCCTGGATGCTAATTAGGAATTCACTAGTCTGCAGAACAGAAATGGTCTCCGGCACTATAATCCTACAGCCTGATCTGGGCAATGGGTCATAAACAACTACAGGGATAATTCATAACTGTGCTTTTGACACATGCTGTAAACAAAATGCCTGAGCAACAGATCATGATCTGGGCACTCTTGAACACATGGGATTAGGAAAGGCTTGCTTTGGAAAAAGCACTTTTACCATGAGAAGTGATTTATTCAGATTGGACATACAGGGAGGAAGATTCCCAGCATTTGAAAAGAAATTAAGAGAAAAGCAATAGATGAGCTGCAAAGCCATGTCATAGAGGAGCTTCTGGGTCTTTGAGATTGATCCTCAAAGCAATAGCAATTGCTGAAGTAAGTAAGGGAAGGACATGATAGGTTTCATGTTTTCACTCACCCTGGCTACCACGAAATGGACGGATTGCAGAGGGGATGCTGAGGGGAATAGTCCAGATGTCTCTGCTTGGCCTATTGTGGAAGCACCGAATGGAGAAAAGAACGTCGATTCAATATACCCTTTGAATATAGAATCACCAGCACTCAGTGATTGGAGAGATACATAAGGGAAAGGCACTGGCAATGATTTCTTGAGCAAAGGCATGCACAGAAGTGTCCTCGGGGGAGATGAGAAGCACACACGGGACACTGGAAGTGGATCGGGAGCTCCCTTCTGGACAAGTTGGCTTTTCAGAGACACAAATACAGAAGCAGCTGTCAGTTGGGCCTCCAAGTCAGCAGCATGTGTGTACTCCCACCCCCCCCCCATATAAGAGATGACCGAGATGAAGGGACAAACTTGTTAAATTATAGATGGTATTTTAAGTCCAGTGAGTGGGGAGATCCCCTAGAGAGAATGAAAAGTGAGAAGAGGCTGAAGGAATGAGGTTTGGTTAATTCTAGAGATAATTACTGTTAACTGTCACTGGAGAGGGTTTGTGTCTGAGCCCACAGAAATAATGGACAGATTTTCTTTCAATTAACATGATGGGGCTGGAGAAATGGCTGAGCAATTAAGACATTTGCCTGCAAAGCCAGAGGACCCATGTTTCCGGGGACCCACATAAGCCAGATGCACAAGGTGGCACATGCATCTGGAGTTTGTTTGCAGTAGCTTGAGGTCCTGATGCACCCATATTCTCTCTCTCTCTCTCTCTCTCTCTCTCTCTCTGTCTTTCTTCCTCCCTCTCTCTTTCTCTCTTTTAAATAAGTAAATAGATAGAAATAAAATGATGGTATTAAGATGTCAGAGATATTTTCTCTGCCTTTTCTAGACCACCCACGTGTTTGGCACCTTCACCCATCTCCCAGGCCTGAAATTCATTTGCACTCTGGAGTACAAGAAGAGCTTTGTTCTCTGTGCGCAGAGGAAGATTGTCTTGGCTGTATGTGTTTGATTTATTTTGGGGTATTAGTACTTCTCCAGAAGTATGCCATCGGCAAATTTGTGGTGCTAATGTTCTCACTAGACGAGACTTGTTAACTGAGTGAAATGTCCACGTGAGAGGCTAGAAAGTAGCTATCAAATTCTACCATTCAGATGCTTTGTGAAAATGTAATGTGACAATGAGAAAGGAAGCCTAAGTGTCTATCAGCATTCTACCATCTTACTTCCTTGATTGGTATTTGGTCAACAGTCTCTAGCTCCATCTCAGACCTCCATGTCCGTGGGGTTTTTATGAATGTTTTCGGAACTCTAAGGTTATGTAAAATTTGTCATTGAGAGCCAGCGAGTCTTTGTCATTTCTCTCATGTTTCAGGTATACCAATTTAGCATGCTTCTTTTCCTGTTATCTTTTTTTAACCTTTTCTATGATTCTCATAAATTATATTCTTAAAGGCTCACATAGGTCTCACACAAGAAAAGAGACTTTAAGTTTGAAACAAAATATACTATTGCTGATGGTTGTAGAGCTCAGTGAGGGAAAAAAATAGAATGGGCCTAATTTAAAATTTTCTTACAATGGTTTAGAGACATACATACATTGACAGCTGAATTGGAGTATAATCATGGAAAACACTTCATATACATAATCATTATTTACCTAAAATTGCCAAGTGGGTTCACTCACAGTTATAGTATAATCATCAATTTCCCACTTACTCGTTTTATTCTTTCCTTTTCATTTCAGTGCCTAAAAAAATGGGGGAGGTGCACCTTTGTGCTGCCTATGTTGGCTAGCTAAACTCTGTGCTCAATACCAGTGGTTCTGAACCATTTACAAGTGCAGAATCACCTAGGACGTGTGTCAGAATTGTTCCCAGGACTCCATCCTCAGAGATTCTGACTTAGCAGGTCAGAGTAGAGCCCACGAAGGTGCATTTCTAGATTGTCCACAATTAATGCAGATGCGACTATTCCAACAAATATACTTGGGAAACCAGTTTCTATTGAGTCACTCAGAGATCCCCAGGGGAGTTAGTTTCAGTTGCTGACAGTGGTGACCTTCTCACTTTTCACCTCTTCCCTTTCCTGTTTGATGCTCTCCAGTGCTTAATGGACTATGTCCCTAATAAACCACATACAATACGTCCTAGGCCCAGTGACTGTTTCTTGGATTAATCCAGACCAACACAATGGCAGAGCAGGGAACAAACAAGCAGGAAAAAAAAGTAACAAGAAACCCCCCTCCAGGCCTGCTTGTACTGCCATGAGAACCCTTCTGCTGATGTTCAGGTCCCGACATATTCCAGCTCTGAAGCATCGTTATGTGCCCTGCTCTGGAGTCAAGATCAGGGTAGAGAATTACATGGACTAAAGCTTGGGTTCATACCTGCTATTTGGTTGTCAAAGTGCCCAGGTCCAAAGTTCTGAAATAATCTGGGTTCCTCTCTGTCCTGTTGCTTCCCTCGCCCAGTTGGTCATCATCTCTTGTCATTTCAGCCAACTTATTTCAACGATATTTCCTCATTCACATTATCTATGTCCAGCTCAGGCCCTCATCCTTGTGCTCCTGACAGATGAGAACAAGTGACTGATCTCTTTGTCTTTAGTCTTGTTCCTTTGATTAAAAAAAAATCTCTGATAGTGAGCTTTATAGCGTGAGAATATGGTCAGTTTCATACAACTTTCTACAAGTCCCTCTGATGAGGACCATGATCAAGGAAAGTTTTCCATGATAAGGTCTCTGCTTCCATCTTTGGCCCCTCATTTCTTCAAAGGATGTATTCCACACTTAAGCACTATCAGGTCACTCACAGCTCCCCACACAGTTGCTGCTTCACCTCCATGTTTCTGCTCACAGGATTGGAATTCACTTACTGAACAACAAGGGTATAGCAGACACTTTTCTAAAAGGTAGTTACAAAGCTGTAAACAAGTGAGAAAAAATAATGCTGTCATGACTCTTCCTTTGCAAAGGGCAATAGAGGTAATAGACAATGGGTGGAATGACAGATGGTGGCATGTGCTGAGAAGAAACATAAAGGAAGCAGGACAGTGTGTGAGAGAATAGGAAGCCTGTCTTTATGTAAGTTGTAGATTGAGAACCTCAATGAGAAAGAATGAGCCACTTGGACAAAATCCTGCTGGAGTGAGTCTTACAGATGTGTGGCGAAAGTCACTCCTGCAGAGGAAGTAGCACAGTCTAATACCTGTCCTTGATTCCCATACTCTTCCCCACTTGGTGATAAGATTGTATAATCCAATTCATTCTTCAGAACTTCTGTTAGATCTCTCCCACTCTCTGTAGCCTTTCCTGACTCCCACTGCACACTCTCTATAAGAATTCAATCTCAATGCTGTCACAGCATCTAGTCATAGTCTTGTGATAGCATTCTGAATGTCAGTGATAATAAACTTCAGTCAACATGTAGAAAGGGTGTACTAAATGCCAAATATAGTGCTCATGGTTTACATTACATGGATAATCTCTCAGTTCACACCATCTCTAGATGTGTATTTATATTATCTCATTTTACAAAAGAAGAAATTAATCCACAGACAGCTTATGAAATTTGTTCAAGATTACCAAGAGTTCAATTTTTGTCTTAAGGTTTGAGCTCCTGGATAGTGGGGCTGTGTGGTTCCCATATCTGTATGCTCCATAATACTGTAGCTCTAAAATAGTATCACACAAATTCAAAATTCAATGTTTCATTAAGCCTTAACACACACGCACACACACATGCACACACATACACACACGCACACACACACACACATAAAATCAGAACTACTAGCTGCAGGTTTCTTACCAAATGGTACAGAAATGGACATATGGGGCTGGAGAGATGGCTCAGCAGTTAAGGTGCTTGATGCAAAACCTAATGACCTCAATTCCCCAGAACCTACATAAGCCTGGTGTGCAAAGTGGCATGTGCATCTGAAGTTCATTCATTCATTTGTAGTGGATAGATGCCCTGGTGCTCCCATTCTCTGTCTGTGTCTCTCTGCTTGCAAAGGAATAAATAAGTAAAAAATATATATATGAAGCCAATCATGGCAGTGGTACATGTCTATAATTTTAGAACTCGGGAAGCTAAAGTAGCAGGATATCAAGTTTAAGGCCAGCCTGGGCCACATAGTGAGTTCAAAGATACTCTGAGCTACCTAACAATACCCAGTCCCCTGTCTAAGAAACAAGAAAAGTGAAAGGAGGAGGAAGAAAGGAATGGGAAATACAAAGAGGAGAAGAAAGAAAAGGGGAATGCCCATGTGAATTTATACACATTTAGTGAGTGTGATTGTTACAGTCTGATTTAAAAGTAGAATTCAGGGGCTGAAGAGATGGCTCAGCTGTTAAAGGCATTTACTTGCAAAGCCTTCCAGTCCAGGTTAGATTCCCCAGTATCCAAGTGAAGCCAGATGCACAAAGTGGTGCATATGTCTGGAGTTCATTTGCAGTGTCAGGAGGCCCTAGTACACCCATACTCATCCTCTCTCTCTCTCTCTCTCTCTCTCTGTGTGTGTGTGTGTGTGTGTCTCTTTCTGTCTCTATCTCTCTCTTTCAATGAATAAAAAATATATTTTGATGTAGAATTTAAAAATGGGGGGCTGGAGAGATGGATTAGCAGTTAAGCGCTTGCCTGTGAAACTTAAGGACTCTGGTTCAAGGCTCGATTCCCCAGGACCCACATTAGCCAGATGCACAATGGGGCACACGTGTCTGGAGTTCATTTTCAGTCGCTGGAGGCCCTGGCGTGCCCATTCTCTCTCTCTCTCTCTCTCTCTCTCTCTCTCTCTCTCTCTCTCCCTCTTTCTCTCTGCCACTCTCAAATAAATAAATAAAAATAAACAAAAAATTTAAAAATGGGGAAGCTTTACCTCATGTTGCTTTATCATGGGCAGGGGCTCTCTGTACTTTCTCCTCTTTCCTTCTCTTATTCTAATAAAGTCTTTTAAAACCTTAAAAATAAAATAAAATTCAGTTGGTAAGTCTCTAGAGTCTTCTCACAGAGAAAGGCTGGCATTTTGTCAGAGACGTTGATATGGAAGTTCAAAGCAAAGCTGGATTGGGCACCCTTTGGGAGTGACTCCATCAACTGCAGGAAGCAATCATGGTCTGAATGACAAGGTCCAAATAGAACATCACTTGGACAGATGTTCTGAATCACGTGAGTCATATCACTAAGCTGTTTCCCACACCATCAACTCCATGGTGCTCTCCAGGTGTGTAGCAAGTCTCCTGATGAGCACCTCCAGAAAGTTACCTACATAGTTAATAAAAGTTGACAACTCTTCCAAGCCACTAAGCAGCTACATGAAGGCCTGTAAGTGTCTAACGTTTATTAAATTCCTCTAAATATCCTTACTGTTACTTAATTCCCAGACTGTAGGGCTTGTCATTCTAGCCTAGAGTTTCTCAAGTGGGAGCATTTTTTTTTATTTTGTGAAATAGAGAGGCCTCAATGTCACCTGCTGCCTTAGCCATGTAAGTGCTAAGCCTCAGTGCCTGGCCCCAAGTGGAGGCAAATTTGTCCTAAAGGGAAGATTGGTGCTACCTAGAAACATGTTTTGGTAAAAAATAAAGAGTGAGGAGCTACTGGAATGCTGTGGGTAGAAGCCATGGATGCTGGTAAATGTCCCACAATGCACAACAGAGAATTAACCTGTCCAAAATTTCATCATTACTTATGTCCTGTCGTGTTGCCACATATAAATCGTAGCATAATTGGGGCTCCCATCGATGACATGTCAAGGACATAAACCCTGTCTGTTGGGCCTTGAGAAGCCCGACCAGTGACTAATGCTCTTACAAAAACAAAAGAGGGAGATGTTGGGCCTTGAGAGGCCCGGAAGCGAGGCCTAGTGGAACTTCCTGAGCCTAGCTAAAGTTTGGTGATCTTCCTCTGGCCAGACGTGACTCAGCAAGACGCCTAATGGCTTCTTACCTGCTACCTCCACATGGGAGTTAGAATTATCATTTCAATAGTCACAGTTTACTATTGGCCCTTACCTTTCCCCTCCATCCTAAAATCCCCGCCTTCATCCCCAACATTATATAGGCAACTGCTCATAGCAATAAATCGAGTTCCGGCTTCGACAAGACTCCCGACTCAGTGTGGTTTTTCTCCAGTGGCCAGGAGAGGTCTGAGTTGTCGGACGCTCATCTCCTCCTCAGCCCCTCGGGAGGAACCAGCAGGCCTGGTCCTTCCCTCGGCACTACCTGCCCCCGCTGGCGGAGCCCGGCACCTGTCTTGATATTGTTTATTAGGGAGAAACTTTGTATTGCATAAATGTCTTACCATCGTTTGGAAAGCATCAGTAGAATGCACGCTTTGGTTTTTGCTTCAGGCCGGCACGCCCTACGCACCATATCCACAGGGTAAACACTGGCTTCTCTTTCTAGCTCAGGCATGTCACTTCCAGTATGAAGACCCTGACACCCCACAGGAAAGAATGGCCATCTGTCCTTCGTACCCCAACTGCATCCTATGTGCACCTCTAGCATAGGAAGCATATATCTTGAAACCATTCTGGTCTCCTTTAAGTTTCCATCGTGACTTTCCACTGGAGCTCGGAGGCTAAGTCTTTTTTACGTTAATTTCTTAAGCTCTTTGCGCTGCACCTGGCCCCTACTAGATATTCAGTACATATGTTTGAAGTGGATACATTTTCAAAGAATTTGTCTCCAGCAACTGTTTTATATTCAGAACTTTAACATATACTATAAAAGTGACTTTCCAAATAGACTAAAAGCCACACAAACCAGGGCCCAACCTTTTGCCCACTCTGCTAATGTACAAGCTCATGAGCCACTCACCCATAAACAATAGCCATGGTGGGAAAGGTCGACAAAAAAAAAAAAAAAAAAATCAGCTCCTTAAAAATCAAACACAGAAGCACGGCGTAGTGGTGCATGCCTGGGAGGCAGAGGTAGGAGGATCGCCATGAGTTCGAGGCCACCCTGAGACGACACAGTGTAATTCCAGGTCAGCCTGGGCTAGAGTGAGACCCTACCTCAAAAAAAAAAAAAAAAAATCAAACACAGAAAAACAGCCACCAGCACCTTGCTGTGAGTAACAGAAATTTCTATTTTAAAATAAAGGCAGTCAAATAAGAAGCATCTTTATCACAACATTGCTGTCCCAGATTTCTTGGCCACTTCAGGGTATCAGCCCACAGCAGACTCCTGGTGTTCCATGACGGACCAGCTCCAGCAATGATGATTCATAGCAACTACGTGAGGAACAGAGACTTCCATACTAGCTCACCCCTGTCGCAAGAAAAATGCAGCCAATGAAAGGCCCAGCTCTGTCAATCATGCCAGCAGCGCTCGACTGCTCTCCCTGGCAAGCAACACGGTGAGTAATAAGCCTTGTCACAGGCATAGTCTTCCAAGCTTCTCCATTTTTTGGTTTTTAAGTAGCCAAGGCTGTATGTTTCCTCTCTTGGACCCAATGTCCTTGTCTCCTAAAACTTCATGAACACAGCAAGAGAAAATGGATTCATAAATCTAATCATTTTTTTTTGTTGTTTTCATTTAAGTGGGTTTTGAGTCATATTCAATTTAGCAATTTAAAAACACAGGACTGCTTACATCATCTTGACTTCCAGGTATTTCCAAGCTTGTTTATATTTTCATGGGGTTTGTCGGCCATCTGTTCCCGAGAGGTTTTGAGAAGCAACGCTGTGCGACTGGGAACAGCGCTGTAGCCCAGCACATGGGAAACGGAAGGCCTGGCCGCAATCTGTGGGGTGCACTAAGGACATGACGGTTCTCGGACAAAATGCAGGCTTCAAGTCTTCCTGCCGTCAAGCCAGAACAAGGGCAGATTGCAAGAGAACACACACACACAAGTCCCCGTGTCCACGGGGACAGGTGGAAAATTGAGAAGCAGGAGGCAGGTCTCAGCACCTCTCTCCTGAGTGCTTCATGAGCAGGGGAGGGCCCTTCCTGCTGACAGAGGGGACACCCCAACTCTGCCTACGCAGAGCCTGAAATGCCTGAGCTGCAGTCCAGTGAACATGGTCAAGGGCGTATGGCCAGGAGAAAAGGCTTTGATCCGAAATCAGAGCCTCGCACGCTGTTACACATAACTTTCAGAAGTGGCCCCATCAAGGGAATTCTAAAATTCAGGTTATTTCTTTATGCTACCAAGGCCCAACACCCCGATCGCTGTCGTCACTAGATATATTTAGTAAGGGATCCTCACAGGCTAGAGGCTGCACTCCTGTTTCTGAATAACTCAGTAAGAGGTACAATGGCCTTTATCAGGAGGCTGTTGGTGTCATGCACCACTCCTTACTCCTTAGACACCTCACTACACAAAATCCTCTCCATGGCCCGATAAAGGAGGTCTATGGACTTCCTTTTCCTGGCGAGGAAGTTGAGTCTTGGAGTTTCTCAATGGCATCACCAGCATATTGGCATTGTCTGGGACAGTTCCAAAACGAAAATCTGCAAGAATTGTGCCTCTTAAGTCCTGAATTTTTTTCTTCTTTCTTCTTCTTTTTTGCATGTGTGCTGTGTGTGTGTGTGTGGTGTGCGTGTGTCTATCCATGTCCATGCTCATGTGCATATGGAGTCCAGAGGTGGTTGTTGGATGTCCTCTTCCATTGCCATCTTCTTTGTTTTGCTGAGGCAGGATCTCTCACCTGAGTGCAGAGCACTGTAATTCAGCGAGTCTAGCTAGCCAGCTTGCCTCATGAGTCTCTGTTCTGCCTCCCATGAAGGTCCTTTCAGGCTGCCACCACGCCCATCTGGCATTAACGTGGGCCGTAGGGATCTGAGTTCCAGACCTCTTGCTTGTGTGGCAAATAATTTTATCCACTAAGCCATCTCTCCAGTTCCATCTTTCTTTTCCTACATAATAGCATTTTTTTTTAAGACAGTGTCCTATTGTAAAGTCTAGGCTGACCTCAAATTTTCTCCTCCTCAGCCTCTTGAGTACTGGAATTATAAACATACACTACCACATTCATCTTAGAAATGGCAATATTATTGAATTTATACATTATAATATAATATATGTATATTATAATAAATATACATTTTATATATTATATTAATATATTAAATACATTTAATTTATATTAAATATATATATATTGCCTAAAAAATAGACTTTAGAATTAAGCTTAAAAATATTCCTTTAAAATATAAAATTCAGGGACTGGAGAGATGGGTTAGCAGTTAGGGCACTTGCCTGCAAAGCCAAAGGACCTCGGTTTGAGTCCCCAGTACCCACATAAGAAATATGCACAAGGTGGTGCATGCATCTGGACTTCCTTTGCAGTGGCTGGAAGCCCTTGTGCACCCATTCTCCCTCCCTCCCTCTCTCTCTCTCTCTCTCTCTCTCTCTCTCTCTGTCTCTGTCTCTCCTTCTCTCAAATAAATAAATAAATAATAAAATATATAAAAAGTATAAAGTCCAGGACTGGAGGGATTGCTTAGTGGTTAATGCACTTGCCTGCAAAGCCAAAGAACCCAGGTTCAATTCTCCAGGACCCATGTTAGTTAGGTACAGAAGGGCGCACAAGCGTCTGGAGTTCATTTGCAGTGGCTAGAAGCCCTGGCGTGCCCATTCTCTCTCTCCCTCTTTCTCTGTGAAATAAATAAATAAAAATAAAATATTTTTTTAAAGTACATTCAGAGTTAGAGAACCAACATCACAGTCAATTTTAGACTTGCATCACCTCTCGAAACTTACCCAATCTCCATTAGCAGTCATTCCATTCCATTCCCAGGCTACAAACACTCATCTGCTTTCTATCCCTCTAGACTTGCTTTTTATGGAAATTTTATATAAACAAGAGTGATGCTTAATCTCCAGTTGTCAATTTGACAGGATTTAGAATCACCAGGAAAACAAATCTTCAGTAATGTCTGTGAGGGATTTTCTACCTTAGATTAGTTGGAGTAAGAGAACCTATCCCAATTGTGGGGAGCATCATCCCTTTGACAGGGTTCCTGGACTGGAGAAAAAGGACTGAAGTGGGCTGGAGGGATGGCTTAGGGGTTAAGGCGCTTGCCTGCAAAGCCAAAGGACTCAAGTTTAATTTCCCAGGATCCACATTAGCCAGATGTACAAGGTAGCACATGCATCTGGAGTTCATTTGTAGTGGCTGGAGGCCCTGGTGCTCCTATTCTCTCTTTTCTCCCCCCCTCAAATAAATAGAAAACAAAATATTTAAATAAAAGAGTGAACTAGCTGAGCACCAACATCCATTACTGTCTGCCTACACCCTGCTGATGTGATTATATGATACTAGTTCCCTGATCCTGCTATGTTTTTCCCTCAATGATGGACTCTACCCTCTGGATCTATATGCTAAAATAAATTCTTTTATTCCCTAAGTTGATTCTAGCTGATTATTTTGTCCCAGAAATAAGAAATTAATTTATATAACAAGATTATACAACATAGTTTTGATGGCTGGCTTATTTCACTCAGCATAATATTCTCAAGGACCTTATTAAGACCTGATTTCTTCTTATTTTCCAAATAGGTTACAGTCTTAACCATAACACTGTGATCCTCTGTGAGTCTGATATTATTCTTGTGATAATTTTATACATGAAAAAAACTAAGGTTATAAAAATGAAATAATTTATTTGACCAATGTCCCACAGACAGCCAAAGATAGATGTAGCATCTGCTGGCCCAAATCCATCCTCCAACACATGTCTTTCTTATACCAGGGAAAAGAGCTTCATGGGTCCCAGTAGTTTTCCTTTTACTTCCATGGAAAGCAATAAAGTAGTGGTTGAGAAGAATAGATTTTAGAATTAAGCTCAAAGCCAAGCTGTGTGACTTTAGACAGAGCACTTAATCATCTGCATCTTGGTGTCCTCACTTGTAAGAGAAGAATCATGGCATGTACATCTTAAAACTGGAAGGCATACCATGTAATGCATGTTGCCCAGCCAGACTCTCTGTAAGGGCTCAATCAATAGCATCATTCTGCAAGGAAATAGTGGTTGAAGCAAATCCAGAACAATGAAAAAGGTTTAGCTAAAGGAAGGAAGAGAAAAGGAGAAAGCAACAAGTTATGGTTCTGTCAAGACGTCACAGTTGTTTTCATGCCTCTGTCTCAAGATAAATCAGCAACATGGTACGTTTGAAAGCACTATTTGATCTGCACAGACATCTGCAGAAGGTCCCAAGGGGTGCCACTGTACCCATCCTTCCCTTTCATCAACCTATGGGTGTCCTATTTGTGGTTCATGCATTTCCATCTTAATTCACTTGATATGAAACTACAAAACTTTTGGTGAGTGTGGCGACAGCTGTACATTCCCTGGGAGGCCTAAATAGGCTGAAACAGTGTCCTCAATACAAGCATGCCAATTACATATTCAACCAAATTTATTTCTGCATTCTCCTTCATGCAATTAGAGAACATAAGTATTAGGTTCAGGATTCACAGTAGGTTTCTGCGTTGTGAAATTAAATCATTTATAATTAATTGAAAATTGTCTTTCTCAAAAGCAATGCAAACCTATTTTTAAGATCTTACTAGCAGGCTTTGTATCAATTTAGAAATTGTAGGCATAAAACAGGGGATATGGAAAAGACAACAATTAAAACATGCTCTTTTTAAAGGGAGAGAGAAAGGAGGGTAATTAATATTACAAGCTATAAAAGAGCAAGCTATTTCAATCACTAAATAGACTTTTTTTTCCTTTTGCAAATAAAGCCTTTTATTCATTTCTTCAGGCAATCTGCTCCTATAGGTAAAACACAATGATCCTGCCACTGCTTTCAGAAAATCCATGCCTTGTCAAAGCAAATTTTTTAAGAGTTGCTCATGTAGAGGGAACAGAGGGAGGTGAGCATATCTAAAGACATTTTTAGATAGTTTAGCTCATTTTTAAAGAAACTATACAAATTAGACTTAAATCATTGATCCACCAAAGCCTTGACTCCTTGTACTTTAAAATGTTTATATTATGGAAGATAAAGGGTGAGGGAAACAACACATTAGTAAAGGCTGCTTGGCACCATCCAGGGCTATTTAAAGACAATGCCTGCATTGATTCAAGGCATAATTCATAAGCATCTGTTACAATGAACACTGGAAGCTGCTGGCTTAAGAGCTTGTTCTAGTCCCACAGAACTCTGGATGTAGGAAACTACACTTTGAGGACCGTGAACAAACCATGCACGCCAGTATCCATGACTGCATCCTGTCCTACCCTCTCCCCTCCATTTATCTGGGCTGGGCCACAGGACTGGTTGTGATCTTTGAGACTCTAGTGAGTAGAATATAAAGAAAGGCTTATCTTCTTCATGGAATGATTGCTATGGGGGTCACTCTTTTTTGAATCCAAGACATTAGGCTATACAAAGCTAAAGATAACCAAGAGGAGGAGAGTTGAGACCTCACTGAGAGCCCCAAACGAACAAGTCCACTGACAGCCAACAGTAACTCTCCAGCCACCTTGGCTAAGTGAGCCAGCTTGGCCTAAGATCCTGTCACCCCTGTGGAAACTTTCCCCACAGCCACACTGGCCAATGCCATGTAGAGTACAGAGTAGCTGATCTTTCTAACCTTTCCAGGCTACATAATAACAAATGTACATATACATGTTGTGGTAAGCCACAACAAATTTCAGGTATTTTGCTTTGTAACTTTGAATAGCCATAATAGTGGTTCCACCATATAACGTAGCTCTGAAGGAAACTCTGCTTTTCTAATCTGGCATCTGCACTTCTGAACTACCAGAAGAAACGAAGCCTGCCTCTGACCTACACTCAGGTGTCAGAAGGCCGGTTCATACCTCAATATTCCTAATAATGCAATTCTTCAATAGAATAGAGAAGGTATCATCTATTTTTTTTCTAACCACCAGCTCTTTTTACTGTGCCCAAAACTATACATGTATAGATATCCATTATCATTTTTATCGTAACATTTATGTAACAGATCTATGTGTAAAGAAACACCTCAATATGACAGAAGAGGAAAATGAAACTTGGAGAAAAATCATCTTCCCAAGATGTTCCAGCCAACGTTATAGAATCAGGCTTTCAATGACTCCTCTTGACTAGAGCAGGACGCATAGTTTCTGTGCCAGCGAGACAACTGCTGACCACATCCACAGTCTGGGAGTTGCAGGTATACCAGTAGAGATTTTGGAAGTTTTACTCACCTCACTACACTCTCTAGCCACTATCCTTTCCAAGTGTTTATGCTCGTGTGTGTGTGTGCATGCATGTGCGCGTGCAAACCTGTCTCCTCAACACAACTACCTCATAGGAATTTCATCCCTAATTTACATGTAGTCTCTAGCCATCCACTTCAACTCCATTAGAGAGCTTGAGTTGCCCACAGAGAAGCACCCATACCTGTCTGTTCTGTTACATCCATGCTCTTTAATGCTCCCTTGGGAGACATGCATCAAGGAGACAGACAGAAAACGAAAGCCTTTAGATTTCCTTTTCTTCCCCTCCCTAGACTTACTCTCCCCTGTTCTTGAAGGCACATGTCTCATTGGTGCCTTGAAAAAAGGCAAAGAAAGTCCAGGAGAGACTTCCATAAAGAGAAGCCCAGGCTGGGACTGCCTCCTTTACCCTACCAGTGCACAGGGCTTTTCAAGGTAGGATGGCTTTGAATAGCAAAACATGTCTATTGCAATAAGTCCTGTGTTTAAAATTTTTAATGTCAATAATAATAACAAAAGGATAAGAGAGGGAAAGACTGCAATAAGAGGAGTATGGGGATGGATTTCATGAGGGAGAAAGATGAGTTCTGCCTTACTGATTCCTGCCTCTTCTAACCTCCCCTTCAGTAAAACCATCCATTCATTTAGAAGTCTGTCTGCCCTGCTAAATCATGAGCTTTCTGAGAAATTCAATCCTGTCCGGGGTACATTTTCAACTCCATTTTATGCAGTGCTGACAGGTACATGGTTTGAATGAGTGAACAATTTTCTTAATGTCTATGTCCTTCTCGTAGTTGGCGTCCTGGCTCTGGGTCCGGAGTCCTTGATCTACCTCTTCAGCTTCTGTGGGCCATAAATCACAATATGACAAGAGAGCACAGGGAAAATTGCCTTTGGCCAACATACTGAATCCCAACTACTTGAATTCTGCCCTCCACAAGCTCCCTCTTCCTTCAAGAGACTCTAGACGATGTATGTGCTCAGAAACCAGAAAATGCTCCAACTTTAGTCTCCGTCTCCTGACCCAAGCGAGAATTCGGGATTATGTGAAGGGCTCTATCTGAGCTAAAGGTCACCAAACCAGGTCTCTCTTCTCCTACTGGATCCATGGTCATGATGGGTAAAGTGAATCCATGGAATAATACACCAAAGCCCAGAAAGCTGGAGACAGAGAGCACTGGCCACCATATCCAGCTCATGGTCAACTGCAGGGTATTCTTAGGGCAGAACATGGGGAAGAAAGGACAGAAGAAAGAAATGCTCAAGAATCCCAGGAGAACCTATAGAAACTGCTGCCACATGAGACCCAAGGCTTAGGTGCTCTTTGTGCTAGTAAAGATGCTTGAGCCTTTGGCAACACAGTACAATGGATGGCGTTAACTCTAATCCCTAATTAGTATTGATCTTTCCAGGCAAAATGTGGGGCTGGAGTAGGAGAGGCCCTTTCTCCAGAGGCCAGAGTGGCTCCCAAGTCATGATTACTGAAGACTTGGACATTGTAGTTCTGGCTACCTTATTTTCCACCTTGACACCGTTGCTGCCCTGCTCCCTGCTGTTCTGCCTCCTCTTTGTTCCCATCTGCTTTGGCCTTGTTACTTGTTGTGTGCCCCATCTCAGCCTACAGTTTTCTGTAGATTTGGTCTTGGCAAAGGAGAACGGAGGCTGGAGAGATGGCTAAGCAGTTTAGAGGCTTGCCTGCTAAGCCTAAAGACCCAGGTTTGATTCCCCAGAGCCCACGTAAGCCAGATGCACAAGGTGGTGCCTGTGTCTGGAGTTCGTTTGCAGTGGCTGAAGGACCTGGTACACCCATTCGCTCGCTCTCTCTCTCTCTCTCTCTCGCTCTCTCTCTCTCTCTCATAAATAAAATATATAAATAAAGGGAACAACAGGACTTTTCTTCTTACTGATTCTGAGATTTTCATGCTACCTTCCATTCTGATGCTTTTTTGCTGGAAGATAGATACAATGAATAAATAAATACACGAATACACACGGCTCATCACAGCTCTTTCATCCCCATTAACAAATGTGACTTTTAGATTCAGAGTACATTGACCTCTTCAGCTCCATTTTTTGTGTGTGACACCTTTAAAATCAATTTAAAGTATACTTGATATAACCCGATAGTCCTGAAAGTTGACCCTTTAAGAGAACAGGAAGAGGGGCCTCTCTGGACACTTCGTCCTCCTCTCCATTGTGACCACTAAAACCATCTGAGATGCAGTCTTCATTCTGAGGGCGACCCTGCAAAACTGCTTTAGTCTCCTGTCTCTAGAGCATCCACTGACAGCTCGCAAGACTGAGCATGAGTTAATACCTAATGTTAAGCAAAGTCAAAATCGAATACATCAATCACTTAATTAAATGCACACTTCAAAGGAGGACATGGGCAACTGGATAGCAACCCTGAGCAAAGCCTGTCCTGGCAGGTGTCTGAGGAAGACACTCCTCTGTCACACTTCCAAAGAGCATCTAAACAGAGAGGTTGGCGATCTAAAGTCTCAATTGAGAGAGAAACCTCACATTCCAGAAGCCAGAAAAGAGGAAGGAGGAAACAGACCACCCACAAGCTGGGACACTTCTTCTCACTCTCCTAATCACTCACCAGCACTAGAGCAATGATCATGTCTACAGCCTTCCAGAGCTGGGTTGGGCTCCCCATTTACAGCTGAGGAAAGAGAAGTGCAGTTTCTGCTCACATGCAATAGGTGTGCATAACTTGTGAACTCCTGAGATACAGAACCCTCAGCCCTTGGCCCCTTGGTCACCAATGTACCAATCAAGGAAGAGTTGACAAAAGTCAAGTAAGAGAGACAGGATTGGGAGAAACAGAGGACAGTGGTGTCATTGAGCTTCTGAGCCTCCCTTCATCCAGATGTCTCCAGTGTTTTCTAGGCTGCTCATCATTTCCCTCATCAGATCTGTTGATGGATGTGTTCATCCTGGGTTACCAAGGAGATCCCAGTGCAGAGGAGGCATGGGTGCTTTTCTGAAGGCCTAGAGAAAGCCTTTGGTGATCCAGCTATGCTCCAGCCATTCCGCTTCCCAGACTTATGCTTGCTGTCCAATCCTGATGCTCTCAGGAAGGAACAAGACACAGGAGTGTGAGGCAACAAAACAGACCTCCTCTCCGCTAAAGCAAAGCAATCTACTTCTGTCACAAAGCCAGTAGGGACAAGACCCCAAATAAATAATGCAATAAAGCTCCCTAGAGAAAGTGGCACATCTTGAGAATAGTCCTTTACAGATCCATATACCTGTCAGTAAAGGATGTGTGTGTCCCTTATCTTACATCAAGTGCCACATGTGGATCGGCTACAACCAAGGAGGGTCGCAAAGATTCAGTTCTTTAAAAAGCAGCTTATAAAAATAAAACTCAATTCTTGGCATGTGTTGCAACACTTCCTCTGTTCCAAACTTAATACTGAAGCCACCCACAGGACCGCTGTCATAGCCAAATACAGTAAGGAACCAAGTCTTCTTGCAGAAGACACACCAGAGTGGCATCCCACATCCAGGACCGGGTCACTTTGTGTATGGGATGTGGGGGCCTCAACCAGCAACATTGCTTTATGGCCTTCAGCTCGCTAGCTAGGCACTCTATTGGCCTCCTCAGTGTATAAATCTAGTCCCATGGACCCTGGAGACAGATGTCCCCTGACACTCAGAACTTCTGACTTTAGGAGAGTTAGTTTTCATTTTCAAAATTTCTATAAAGCACAGAATGATGACCACAAAGAGACCTCTCCTATAATCTCTGTCTTGTCCACAATGCATTCAGCGGCTCTGAGTTATCTACTTTTCTATATGATTTATGATCTGTTCTACATATATAATTCTTCTCTTATCAGCTAGATTGTAAATTGTATGAAGTCAGACACTACTAAGCTCTAGATGGTAGCTGAGCCATCAACAACAACTGCCTCAAAGAAAACTTACATTTGGTTTTCAAAAACAGAGAACTATATTTTAATATGTTACATTATTCATGCTTTAGTCCTGAATCATCTTCTTTAATTTATCTCAATTCTTGATTCCAAAACTATTTTTCTCTGGCTTTTACCCTTTTATTCTTCATTCTCACAGATAATCTCCCCCGGCTTCTGGTATTGAGCCTTGAACTTGAGACCTTCGTTGAGCAATTGGTAACAGAATTGACTCGGAAGCTTGCCTTCCTGAATCCACTTTCTATGTCATCATTTATTAACAGTATGATCCTAGGCACATTATTTTAATTCTTTAAACCTTAATTTTTCTCAACTGTAAAGTGGTATTCATAACAGTGCATATTTCCTTAAATAAATGATGTATGAGGAAAATAATCAGCATAATACCTGACACCATAAATTTTCTCTATAAATGTTACCAATTACAGCACATCTATCTAACACCTCAACAGTGATGTGGACAGCTTGGTCAGTGTGGACATACTTAGCACAGCACCTCCTCCAGGTACTTCCTACTTAATAGCCCACTCCAAGTTCACTCCAAAAGACATACTGTGCTCAATACAGAGAAAAGAATTAAAATAAGTGCTAAGATTTTCTTATCCAGTGATTATTTTTTCTTATTGGCTCCAGCTTGTTTAAGTAAAGCTCCAGAGAACCTTAGTTAAATTAAACACAAAACATTTTTCTTTCCCATTTTAAAATTGATTTTCTTTCAAGGTAACACTTACCTTGCTCTTTACTAGACAGTAAAACTTACAAGTAACCCACGACACAGCCTATGCATCCATTCCCAGTCTCCAAACGTGAGTGGCTACCAATACAGCATTATTCATTCATTAACATTTATTTGCCATGGACCCTGCCTTTGGTAGTTAATATCTAGTTGTTAAGACAAGAATAAGACATAAAATTTATTAGAGAATAATAAAAAATATATAATTAAATGCTGAGTCAAGTAAATGGTGCTGATTATAGACATGGTCATTCTGGAAAGACAACTTTGTCAGTGGTTACAGTAATTCACTTATTCACTCAATGCTTGCTTTAGCTCTCTATGTGCTAGTTTCTGTGTTAGGCTCTGGAATTAGGTGTAAGTCACTGAGGTGTTTGTTCTCTGCAGGACTCCTTGGTATTGCAGCCATACAGCTAGGGGAACTGATTGACCTAAGTCAAGCTTGGGAGCCTCATTCACCTTACCAGTTACAGGCTCTTCAATAGTTATTGAGGTTGAGAACAGCTGGCTTGATGCTACTGGGAAAGTTTCAGTGTCATGAATCTACACAGAACTGACATTTCCCTTTTCTCCCTGGCATTGCCATATGTGGATCTGAAACCTATTACTACTACTACTGTTTACATCTTACCATAAGCTTGAAAATATGAAAAAAAGAAAAAAGAAAGGACTAAGTAGGGAAACAGGGTCAGGACAATGAGATCAATCAGATGTTTTAGAGTGTTGTACTTTTAGGCTTCCTTTATGTAACTCAGTGCATTTTTTTTTTTAATTCACTCATTGCGTTTTGCTTTTTGCCTGCTATGTGAAGCCACACATATTCCGACTCAAATCCTATGAAGATCAATGAGATGCAAATAATGCTTGCGGAGCTCACCAACTACTTTTGACAGCCAGGGAGGTCCATAGCATCACAGTTACAATAGAATAGGAGAATAGAATAATCTTCCAGGAAGGAATGTAGCACAGAAGGAGGGGCAG
Source organism: Dipus sagitta (assembly GCA_036346955.1). Lineage (NCBI taxonomy): Eukaryota > Metazoa > Chordata > Mammalia > Rodentia > Dipodidae > Dipus > Dipus sagitta. The sequence goes on from CM070771.1 coordinate 184,705,449, forward strand.
TTGGCAAAGACTTAGGAAAGGTAGCTAGTTCTCCGTTATTTCAGTTATTGGCCTCAAGCTCACAATCCTCCTGAGTGCTGGGATTACAGGTGTGCATCGCTACACCAGCTCTTCTCCTCTCTTCAGGGGGAGAAAGAACACCTTCCTGAAATTAAAGTGATAACCATGCCCCACCTTTATTTCTAGATTCGGTCTGGAACTGTCTCTTATAAAATGACTGTGTGTGTATGTGTGTCCCTGTAAGTGCAAGTGCGTGCACGTGCAAATGTGTGCATGTGCAAGAGGAGGCCAGAGGACAACCTCCAGTGTCATCCTCAGGAAGGCTATTTACCGCCTTTGAGACAGGGTCTCTCATTGGCCTGGATCGCACCAATTAGTATAGACTGGTTGGCTGGCGGGAGTGCTCCCCAGCACTGGGATTCCAGGCACGTGCCTCCATGCCTGACCTGTTTGCGTGGGTACTGGAGGTCAAACCCACATCCTCATGCTTGGGAGTCAAGCAACTTACAAACTAAGCTCTATCCCTGGCACTAGACATTTCCCCTTTAAAGGCTCTTAAAAAAAAAAAAAAAAAAAAAACAATTCTGGGCTGGAGAGATGGCTTAGCAGTTAAGCACTTGCCTATGAAGCCTAAGGACCCCGGTTTGAGACTCGATTCCCCAGGACCCATGTTAGCCAGATGCACAAGGGGGTGCAGGCGTCTGGAATTCATTTGCAGTGGGCTGGAAGCCCTGGCGTGCCCATTCTCTCTCTCTCTCTCTCTCTGTCACTCTTAAATAAATAAATAAAAATGAACAAAAAATGTTTTAAAAAAATTCTGACTGATTACAGAATGGCAGAAAGTCAGAATGGCTATAGGTCTTGATAATTATATTCATGAAAGAGAAAAATAAAACACTGCTCTTTCATTTTACTGAGGCAGACAACCCAGTAGCTGTTCACTTGCCAGACGTGCATGCCTCAGCAATCCCAATCTAGGCTGAAGGCCGAGGGGAACTTGGAGGGAGGCTAGTATGGAGTGCATGCTGGAATGTGGAAGAAACCAAAGAAGATGGCTTAAGCAGAGACAGACACACTCACGTAGGGAGAAGGGAAAGCCCACAGGTGACACTTCTTATGTGAGACCACTTTGTCACTTGGCCCCATGCTAGAAGGGGCTGCCCACTCTGAGGTCAGATCTCATGTACTAGTTAATACTGTCTGCATATGCCCTTACAGATACAGTCCCTTAGATGGCTCTAAACCTCACCAAGTTGACAACCAAAACCAACCATCATACTACCCTTTCACCCACCTTTCTTTTCAGATAGAAAATTTTCTGTCAGTTAAAATAGTCATAGTCTATGGTTGGGAAAAGCTATGGTATAGAAATTTTGTTTAGATGAGGTTTAGTTCCATAAATTAATTTTCACGTCTTCAATTTTTATCAGCCAAATCATTTCCAGTTGTAGTTTTTCTGTTATGTTACTCTCTTAGTGGGCCTTTCAGAAGACTACGCAGTACCCAGAACTGCTTAGCAGCTTGCTTTATAACATCTGCTCTGCTAGGAAATCAGCTTAGACATATTAAAAACATATATGTTAAAATCAGACTGCTGTGAGTTCAAGTTCTGGTTCCGCAACTTATGAACCTTATTAATTTGGGGAAATGATATTTCTTTGGATCATTGCGTAAAATGTATCTGACAAAGGACGATCTTGAGGATTAAATGAAATAATGTAGCTGTGATAAAATAATACCCGATAGGCATTGTCTTTCAACAAATTTTTTGAGCTAAGTGCATAAAATAAACAACAGTACCCGCTTATGTACTTATGTAGAAAATGCGGTTATGGATTTGATGGACATGTGCCACACAGGCTTATGTGTTTGAATGCTCAGCCCTCAGATGGTGCTGTTACTCTGGGAGGGTATGGAACATTCAGGAGGTATGGACTGGCAAGAGAAAGTGTTGTGAAGGGATGGGCCTTAAGGTTTATAGGCCAGCCCCATTCCTGGTCCTCTCTCTACTTCCTCATGTCTGTGGAGATAATGAGCAACGCCTCCTGGTCCTGCCCTCACAGCCCTGTGCCACACCTTCATCACGCCTCCTCTGTCCTTGATGGGCTGTTCCCCCACACTATGAGCCACAAAAATCCTCCCTCCCTTTTATCACTTCCTGTCTCATATTGGGTCACAGTAATGAGAAAGTTAAATTATGCAACTACCCTATAAGTTACAGCCGTTATTATTATTATAATTTTTTTGGGGGGGGATTTTCAAGGTAGGGTCTCACTCTAGCTCAGGCTGAACTGGAATTCACTCTGCATTCTCAGGGTGGCCTCAAACTCATGGCGATCCTCCTACCTCTGCCTCCCAAGTGCTGGGATTAAAGGTGTGCGACACCACACCCGGCCCATTATTATTTTTAATAATGCGTGTTCCACCCCAAAAACATGTCCATTCCTTAAACACCAGAGAGAAAAACAACAACAAAGAATGGTCTTAGATTCCTGTTTTCCTCTTATTCCCACACCACATTATTGCCATCCTGAGACCTGTTAACTTTTCTGCTTTATGTTTGAAGAGCATCTTTCTCACCTCTGCTTCCATGACAGCCCAGGCCACTAACACCTCAATCATAGCCCTATAGTTGACCTTCTCATGAGCAATGCTTTTTTATGAGAGAGAGACAATTGGTGTTCCAGGGCCTCCAGCCACTGCAACAAACCCCTAATGTGTGTGCCACCTTGTACGCATGTGTGACCTTGCACATGCATCACTTTGTGTGTCTGGCTTACGTGGGATCTGGGGAGTTGAAAATGGATCCTTAGGCTTTGCAGGCAAGTGTCTTAACTGCTAATCCATCTCTTCAGCCCAAGGAATGCTTTTCTTGCTGGTGTCTTCCTCTCCACATGATTCAACATGTCAACATTCCTTATAAAGTAAGGCTTCAGCTATAGGAGGAGCAGTTTAGAAGGCAGAATGTTCCTTGATCTAGAGATCATATTTATGTAATGAAACTGAAGTTACTAGTCTATATGAATGCACACAGCCACACCTCCACCTCCTCTGGTTAATTAAAAATAGCTCTATCTTGACTGCTCAGCCCCCACTCCTTCTCAGTCCCGCTCTGGAAGAATGTCCACATGCTGGGAGAGCAGCTATATTGACCTACATAATAAAATGATAGAAGGGAGAGAGAGAGAAAGATCATAAAACTTTGTAGCCTGGTTATCAAGGAAGAGTATTTTTGGAGACACCGTAGCAGCCGCAGGTATAAGGGAATCAGAGAGAGAAAAGGAAGGTGACATTGTAAAAAGTCAAGGTGGCTTAGTAATGGGGTCCTCTTTGATGTTCTCCAAGAAGTGTAAACAAAAGGCTTCAATTACTTTGAATTGCAAGATTATGTTCCCTTGAACATGGCATAACATTCTATGACTCAATCACATGGACCATTGAATTTATAAGGTTAAACATATGAAAAATTAATCCTTATAATAATTATAATATTTATATTCCTAGTGATTTTACTGTGTAGCATGAACTATACTGAGGATTTTATATTTACTGTCTCATTTAATTCTTCCAGCAACCCTTTGAGGTATATGCTCTTAAAATCCTCATTTTTCAAATGAGGAGGCAGTAAAACAGAGAGAAATAAAAGAAATTGCCCATAGTTACACAGATAAGTAATGACATAGTTAGCTCTAAGACTCATGTCTGTCTGACTTCAAATCCCACACCTTCCTCTCATGGGAGCAGCCTCCCTGGCTGTCTAGAAAGCAGAAGAGAAAAAGCCAGAGTAGTGATTCTGGGATCTACGAAGCTGCAGGTGCCCTAAGGAGACAGCACCACCTCAGACTCATCTCATGGGCTGACAGTGAAGCACCACTGAGATTACAACCACAGTCAAGGTCATAATTGAGGTTTCTGGAACATTCCTTAGACACAGACCAAAACCTTCGAAGACTTCAGTCTCATTTCCCACATTGTCAATTGAACAATTTTAGCAAATGTGTGTTTTCCTCCTTGAGCACATCAATTTGGAATATTTTGAAAACAAAAGTGGGTTCAGGAAAATGTAATTGATAAAGCTAACTCTTTCCTAGCTGGCTTGTAATGGTTCAGCTCAAATGCAAGCTCAACCGAACTCCGTAATGAGCCGTACTTCACAATCATTGTACTCTATTTGTATGCAAATAGCTGAAAGGCATCTCTCAATTTCAGACTCTGGCTGTAAACTAGCATCAGTTTTGAGTAGGTTCTAATTATGCATCTGTTATAATAGGTATTGAATCAATGAGAAATTTCAACACCAGCTTTGAGAGTTGACAGTCATTATTCACTGTTTGAACCTTGAGTCCCGATGATGTGTCGTTATGATAAAACGGGCTGTGTGGCGCCATCACTTAGTAACTGTTTGAACTGACACAGTTATTGAATTTCTCTGAGCCACAGTGTTGGAAAACTTGGGGAAAAAATCATGACTCCCTGATAGGATTCTAGGATAATTAAATAACACAGTGTATATAAAGTATTAGAGAAAATACTTGTAGAGCAATAAATTATGGCCTTTTTTCCTATTCTCTATTGCAATACCACCATGATGCATTAGTTGCCCCAAATAGTTAAATCTCAATACATACACCTTGCTTTATTTCTCCCCATGAAACCCAGTCTTTAATGTGAAAATAAATAAAGCATTTAATAGGAAGAGAGGTAGCGGGACAGGTCCAAGTAGAAACATCCATGGTGTCTGTGATGAGTCTACAACTTGCACACCTAGTGTCACATGACGTTCCTCTGGTGTGACTGATAACTATGAGGACAAGGGCCATGGAAGGAAGGCAACATTCTTTATTGGAGATGTTTATTTGCCCATTAATAAAAGGAAATTACTTTGTTGGGTGAGAGCCCAGATTTTAAAATTACTCCCACGGCTGTATCTAAAAACCAATTCAATATTTTAAAACTCAAATTTGTTTGGCATAATAGACTTGGGGCTGTCAGATATTGTGACATGGCCAGTCATAAAATGTTTCATGGGAACAGAATGGGGCATACAGGGGGTGGACGGTGGGAAGAGGAAAATTGTCATCACTTATATCTAGAGGGACACAGTAAATGTCCGAGACAAATTCAGCTTCAGAAAACTGTAAAAATTCATCCAAATGGGTGGAAGATATGAGCACTATTAGTTGACAATATAGTGTGATTAGAGGAGAGCGGGCTTTGGTCTTGAATAAACAGATCTTGGCCTAAACTTAGGGACTGCCCTCTGCTCTCTGGATGACATTGGATAAGTTAAGAACCATGCTAAGCCTCAATTTCTTCATTTGGTAAATTAAGGTCCTAATATTAATTTTATTATGAGAAGGAAGATAGGTAAATATAGCACTTGGATTAGGGCCTGCATCAGTCACTTTGTCATTGCTGTGACAAAATACCAGAACAGAAATAGCTTAAGGAAGGAAAGGGTTTATTTTCAGCTTATAGTTCCAGAGGGTAGATTCCATCACAGCAGGTTAAGTGTAGCAGAATCAAGGGTTACATCCTCACACCAGCAAGTACAGAAAGGGAGAATAGCAAGCAGGGATGAACTGTTACCCATTGAGGCCCTCCCCCAGTGACACACTTCTGCCTCTTAATTATTCCATAACCTCCCTGAATGTCCTGACACTAGAGCTATGAGCCTGGGAGGGACATTTTACATTCAAGCTAACACAATGCCTCATGCACTATAAGTTTTCAATAAATGATAACTGTTAGCGTTATGCTGTTACTTTTTGTTACTGTTCATGTATTAGTAACTACTATCGGTTAGCTCATTGTTGCAGTCAGGTTCACATTGCTGGCAGAAAACAGCTGACCAAGAGCAGCTTGTGGGGGGGGAAAGAGTTTATTTTGGCTTACAGACTCCAGGGGAAGCTCCATGATGGCAGGGGAAACCGATGACATGAGCAAAAGGTGGACATCACCTCCTGGCCAATATCAGATGGACAATAACAACAGAAGAGTGAGCAAAAATTTTCAAGAGGAAGCTGGCTATAACACCTATAAGCCTGCCCCCAATAATACACTGCCTCCAGGAGGCTTTAATTCCTAAATTTCTATCAGCTGGGGTCCTAACATTCAAAACACCTGAGTTGATGGGGACGCCTGAGTCAAATCATCACATTCTGCCCCTGGTCTCCATAAACTGTTAACCATACATGATATAAAATCCAATATATTAAAAATTCCCATAGTTTTTAATCAATAAAAATCAATTGTGGGCTACAAGAGGGCCTACACCTATTAAATTCTCTATAAAAAAAAGTAAGGGTTATCTCATTTGTCCTGGTGCTAACTTACTCTCCGTTGGAGAATCTGCTTCTCTTTTTCAGATAGATGTAGATCCTAAGGAGAGAGCCACCCCATCATACCTCAAAAGGGCCCCGGCTGAAACTAAGAAAAATTGGAGAAACAAGCAAGGGCGCTGTTTTCCTGATAAACCAGATACCAGCACAAGGGGGAAGGAGATCAGCACAGAGAAAAATCAACTCCTACCAAATCAGAGAGCCAGAGCCTCAGAGGCCCCCAACACCTCATCACTGAAGCAGACCAAAAATGAACCCAACATGGCTCAGGGAAATTTTGCGGAAGAGGGGGCGGAAAGAATGTCAGAGCTACATGTTGGGTCATGATATGCAGAGACATTTATCTTACCCATAACTGTGGGCTAACTCCACAATGCATGACCCGTATACCTCAACAAGGAGGGGCCAAGGGGAGGGGGTAGGTCACAGATGAGCCTAATAATGGTACCAAACTGACTGTATTTGCTGAATACAAAACTAACTAATAAAGAAAAAATAAAATAAAATAAAATAAATGATGTTCAAACATTCCCATAGTCCAGGGTCTTTTAACTGAGCCATAATACCCCTCTGAAAAAAAAAACTCAAAACCCATAATGGAACAGAATAAACATTCACACTGCAAAAGATGGCATTGGGCATATCAAAGAAATATTCAACGAATACAAAATTCAAACAGGGCAAACACCAAATTCTGTGGTTCCAAGTCTAATAACTCTAGTCAGTGACACATCTCCAAGTCAATTCCAACCAGTGACAAGTCTCTGGGATTCCAATTCCACCTCTCCAGCTAGGCTACTCACAGTCCCAAAAAACTTCATCCAGTGATGGCAGCTTTCTTTGGCAGCCATCCCATAGTTCTGGCATCTCCACTGAGTCTCCACTGCAACCCATGGTTTATCGATCGTAATGGCTCCATCAGGTAATCCAACAAGCCTGCTTCACAATGCCCATGGCCATTTCCAAAATACAAGACTTCATTGCAAACTCAGTGACCCTCCCCTGTATTTCTTATACTCCACGTTTGTTAATTTGTTAATTTGTAATTTGTTAATCCATGGAGATAAAGACTTTGAAGAAAGGACATTCCTTGAACACTCAGGCCCCTTCAAAAGAGTTTACATCCTTCCTGTTTCCCTAGTGCAGGTCAGATGGCCCAATCACAAAAGTTGTAATCTCTCATATAATTGCAGCTGAGTGGGCAAAAGTTTCAGCTCAAAGATTTCATTTCAGTGCCATATCCCTGTGTTCATACCAGTCCATTTATACACAATGCAAACCTGCACAAGTTCTCAAGACACAGGCATAGCAGCAAGCCTCTCACACAAACTGCTTCTAGACAAGTTCAGGCATAGCTCTTTCTCACCATCATAAGCCAAACTTCACATTCCATAGTTTTTACTGCATTCAGGTTCTTCATCTCTGACCATTAAGAATAGTCCATTAAGCTATACTTACAGCACTGCAAGGTATCTCTTAGGCCAAGGTTCCAAATTCTTCCACATTCCTCTTGAAAATCAGCCTCAAAGGCCAAAATCCATGCAATTCAGTTTCTAGCATCAATGATCCCACTTCTCAGTACCAACTTTACTGTTGCAGACAGGGTTGCATTGCTGGCAGGAAACACCCAACCAAGAGCTGCTTGTGGGAAAGGGGGTTTATTTTGGCTTATACACTCAACTAAGAAGCTCCATCATGGCAGGGAAAATGAAGGCATGAGCAGAGGGTGGACAGCAATCACCTCCAGGACAACATCAGATGGACCACAGCAACAGGAGAGTGTGCCAAACACTGGCAAGAGGAATATGGCTATAATACCCATAATCCCACCCCCAACAATACACCACCCCCAGGAGGCTTTAATTCTTAAATTGCCATCAGCTGGGAACCTAGCATACAGAACATCTAAGTTTATGGGGGACACCTGAATCAAACCACCATACTCATCTATTTCACATGCCTCCTATCCTTCATAATATAATCCCCTGCTCCGTGAATACTAAGGTTCCTACTTTACAGAGGAGGAAACCCACCCATATACACAACACTGCATGGAACCAAAATTAGAACCTAGGTCTGCTGGTGTCAAAGCCCTCGCCATCATCATTCCCAGTATTTACCATGTGCAAGTAAAAAGCCTCACAAACGGGATGCAGGCTATAACCTCAGAAAGGGTTTTTCAGGTGAAAATAAGAGATTACAGGATATTTAGACAGGTGACCATGCAGAGTCCAGTGGAAAAATAATCATTTCGACATCTGGACAAACAAGGCTTATCAAGAGCCTCGGCAAGGTGGATTCGAGGGTAGATTTAAGAGTAAGACTTGGTGAAAAGCTGGCTTCGACACCAGGGTAGGTGGGTCCACTAAGTCAGTGAAAACCCTTGGTGACATCAAAGAATGGGCTGCAGGTGGGAGGGCCTCAAATGAACCCTGATGTGGAGAGCAATAGAAGAAAAGCACGGCATCAGCCACGGACCCACGTCAGCAACCACTTGATCAACACTTGTCTGTTTTGTTTTGTTTTTTAACTTTGCAAACAGTTTCACTGAAATGGTGCGGACACAGTCTTAAACCTGTCAACTCGAGAGGCTCCAGATTTACACACACACACCACACTGGCCTTCTCCAAGTCCAAGCCTACAAAATGCACTGTCTTTTTCTGTTCTTGGCTCTGCACTGTTCTGTGACCTTGAGCTTAATGACATTCACTTCTTTAGCTCTTCCAATGAACAACACACTTTCTCTACTGGCACTGAAAATTCTGGAAGAGATATGATATCCTTCTGCCTGAGACATATACTTGCGTCCCATGACTGCAGGGTCTACTGCAGAGTCAGCACATGCAGGAAATAGTTGAGGCCTATTCTGTAACCATGCCGACGATCAAAGTCAGGAATCAACTACAGCTAGAAATCCGAAAACATCCTCATGATCGTGCCTCAAGTGGTGGTCCCTGGATGAGATTCAGCACATGGTAAAGCTTACTGACCAGTGAGGCCCAGTAGTTTGTACCCAACAAGTTAGCAAGATAAAAATAAAGCTGATAATAGTAGCTTTAAATTATTCTTGGAGCTTCAGGGAGGGCTTGGCAGTTGAAGGCACTTGCTTACAAAGCTTGATGGCCTGGGTTTGATTCTCTAATACCTACATAAAGCCAGATGCATCTGGACATGGTTTGCAGTAGCAGGACACCCTAACATGCCCACACTCATTCATTCTGTGTGTGTGTGTATGTATGTGTTCCTGGCTGTGTGTCTCTCAGATGAATAAATAAAAATATTTAAATCAATCTTCTTGGTTAATTATAACAGTAGATACCTCAAGTGCATTGTAATTTTGCTATAGGACATTAAAAATGAATTTTAAAAATCTCTCCTCATATGAGAAGGAGCCCTGGGTTTTCTTGGTAGCCATCTAGTGAAATTCAGCCAGGAAAGTGTCTAATGTTATGGTACACTCTATTTGAAGGACTTCACATACATTATCTCATTTAAGAAAATGGGTTAGACACTTTCATCATTCCTGTTAACAAGTGACAAATACAAATCTCAAAAAAAGAATAATAAAAGAAGGAAAATAATTTCATAAAAGTCATGTAAGCTCATCAAAGTTAGCCATACTGTTCCAATTCAGGGCCACATAACTTTACAGAGCCTTTAATCTCTACATTTTGTACCATCTCAAGTAGATATGTAAAAACCAAACCAGAAACAAAAGGTACACTGGGAAGCAATAGGTATACCCTAGAATACAGACGGTTCCTGCCCAAAGATAGTACAATTTGTAACTTTTGGGTTTTTTTGTGTGTGTGTGATATGGTTACACTGTCATCCAGGCAGATGTTATCTATGTAGCTGAGGCTGACTTCGAACTCAGAGAGATCCTTCTACCTCGGCCTCCCAAGTGTTGGTATTAGAGGCATGAACCAGAATGTCCTTGAAAGCAATATATGTTTACAAAAAAAATGTTTGGATTTTGAATTTTTTATCTTTTCCGGGGCTACGGATACGTGGTATACACTCCACTGTTGAATTCCTGGGGAGCAGCCATGAGCCACAGCTCCCGTGAGGATAAACAGCCTGTCCTCTGCAGTGAACCTTGGTGCTCAGCTATGAAGTTTGGTAGTTTGGTATTTTCCATGTATTTTCAACTTATGATAGATTCTGTTTATGACGGATTTATTGGGATATGACCCTGACATAAGTGGGTGGAGAAGCAACTGCCTTGTCAGCTGCCGAGACTGCTGGCTTTGGAAAGGCTGTGCTCTCTTGGGAACCAAAGAATAAAGTGGCATGACAACGCAGGACGATCACTCTGCAGTGAGACTGGGGCATTGGAAATATCCCCATGGGAAATCTCACTACAGTGCTGATGTACGGGATGCAAGAAAGCTGAGCACAGAGCGCAGTGGTTCCCTCTATCCTACCGAGCTCACCATCTCACAGAAACTGCCTTCCCTCTAGGGCCGCATGCATAGCCTCAACAGATATCCTTCCCAAGTAGGGGAGGTTGAGTATACCAGCTGATACCAAGCCACCAATTACAGTGGCAAGATCTGTCCCACAGGCCTGTTTTTCCTGAAGGGTGTTGCTGTGGCCCCTTCTTTCTTCCTGGGAATTTCTAGGCAGCAAGAGATGGTAGCCCCAGAGGACTCCCCCCTACTTCCAAACAGGAATGTGATCTCCTGAACCCTCTTCAGTGACTTGTGGCCAATCTAGCATAAGGTGGTTCTTCTCTCCGTCTCTGCTCTCCCGTAGTACCTCCTCCCTCTAATGTGTGCCCCCAAGGAAGTCATCATCCCGGTTGACCAAAGCTGCTGTACAGCTGGGAGTGTCATCGGCATTTCTCCTGGGACACTATCAGTTTCCTCTTCCCTGTTTTAAAGAACACAAAAAGGGGGCTGGATGGTTGACCCAGTGGTTAAGTGTGCTTCCTGCAAAAGCATGAAGGCATGAGGAGTCTTGAGACCGCCCAAGTGTGAATTTACAGGACCTACGCATGGCCACAGACGCCTGTATCCCTAGTCCTGTAAGGGAGCAGAAAGCCAGGACTCACGGCAGCTCATGCAAAAGAAGGGCCAGGGTCAGGCTCAACCAAGATCTGGTGGGACAGCAATGGTGTGGGACAGTCGGCTTTCCACTCAAGCCACCACAGGCAAGCCCACCCACCTTCAGGTGAGCACATGGGGTGCCACGAGGGCACCTACACTTGCACACACTACACACACACACACACACACACTTGTGCAAAGGTGGCATGACTGTTTATAGGGGAAACCAAATGCTCTCTGATTTGATTTGATTTGATTTGATTTGATTTGATTTGATTTGATTTGATTTGAAGCAGGAGGGAATCCCTGCCTGGTACTGAAAACCTAATCAAGTCTTATGGCTGGGTAAGTCATAAACCCTAAATTCCAAAACTACTATTGTGGTTCGGCTGAATGGATATGTCATGCCCACCAAACTGCCCTATAAATACCCATGTTTATGCCAATCTTACTTTTGGTTAGAGAAGCTTCTCTCTTTTTTGCAATTACAAAACTTTATTTAAAAATTTACATAACCCTCTTTCTTCACCCTCCTTTGTCCTTTCTCTTCCATCCCCTTGCATTGAATCTCATCTTCTTTCTAGTTTCTCTTCTATTTTGATGTTTTTGTTACACTTTTGTTTTTATATTTTAAGTTTTTTATTAACAATTTCAGTAATTATAGACAATAACCCATGGTAATCCCCTCCCTCCCCACACTTTCCCCTTTGCAACTCCACTCTCCATCATACCCCTTCCCAGTCTCAGTCAGTCTCTCTTTTATTTTGATGTCATCATCTTTTCCTCCTATTATGATGGTCTTGTGCAGGTAGTGTCAGACACTGCGAGGTCATGGATATTCAGGCCATTTTGTATCTGGAGGAGTGTGTTGTAAGCAGTCCTACCCTTCCCTTGTCTCTTACATTCTTTATGCCACCTCTGTCGCAATGGACCCTGAGCCTTGGAAGGTGTGATAGAGATGTTTCAGTGCTGAGCACTCCTCTGTCACTTCTTCTCAGCACTATGATGCCTTCTGAATCATTCCAAGGTCACTGCCATCTGAAAAGAGAAGCTTCTCTAACCAAAAGTGAGAGCATCATTAGTACATGGGTATGAACATTGCTGCTGAATAGAACTCTTTTTATATGGTGGGGATCACTGAGAAGACCCCAAACCCATCAATGTGCTGAGAAGAAGAGACAAGGGAGTGTTGAGCACTAAGTGAAATATCTCTATAACACCCTTTAAGGCTTAGGGACCAGTGCATAAGAAGTGGTAGGAGGAATGTTAAGATCCAAAGGAAGGGGATGGTGCTTCACAATACCGTCTTCTGGACTCAAAGTGGCTGTGGCATGAATGAATCACTGCGGCTGACTCTACCTACACAAGATCTGAATTAACAGTAGGGGAAAATTATGACACCAACATATCAACAAGGGCCAGTTCGAAAGAAGAAATTTGGTGGAGGGGGGACAGGAAGAAAGAGAATGGGTGGTAGGGAATTATAATCATGGTGTATTTTGGTAATGCATGGAGGTCGTCAATAAAATGTTTAGAAATTTTGTCAAGTATGATGGTATGCTGCACTAGGAAGGGGAGGCAGGTGGATCCCAGGACTGCTAGGTAACCAGTCTAGCCTAATTTTGTGAGTTTCAGGAACAACATCCAAGGTTGTCTTCTAGCCTCCACAGTGTGTGTGGACACACGTGAGTGTTCACGGACACACAGAAAAGAACACAGAGAGAATCCCAGTGGTTGCTGTTCAGCTGTAGCCTGGAGACATGCCTTCCCTCTGATCTGCTTCTCTGTCACTGCCTCATCACTTACTTGTCCTGCCCCTACAATGTTCCTGAAAGAGTACTGTGTGCCTCCCAGCGTCTGCTCATCATAGTCTCTCACTCTATTACCCCTGTAGTGTCACCTCCATCACACGGATATCTGCATCTAATTGTGTAATAAAGATGGACAGTAACTCAAACTGTAAATAAGAGAGGAGTGGGGGTGTTAGTCTCCTAGTTCACAAACCCAATCCTTGGGAAGAGCAAGAATAGACCGGGCTGGAACATGACCAGGGTTCTGTATGGCAATCCATCTGTCTCTCATTTCTATAGTCAGATGCCAACAGGGAAAAACGGGCCACAGACCATTCAGGTCTCATATTCGTCATTATGTCCACTAGTTTTATGGGAAATCACAGAGAAAGGACAAAATTGGCTTGCCTTGAGTCATATGGCCACCTCTTTGACCCATTCACTGTGGCCAGGGCAAACAATGGTGATTGAGTCAGTCCAGGTCCTAGGTCCATTCTGCTGGCTACAGTGGGGTAGCAGCTGGGGAAATCGTGAACTGAACAGCCACCATGACTTTTATCTACTAAACCGATTTTACTGTCCAGCTGTGAACTGTACAGAATGGGATAATAGATGGGAGATGAATCAAGGTCATTGTCAAAGGTACACAATGTTAAGACAGTACTGATATTACTAGCAAATAAATATTGAAGACCTTGAACAAAGTGAGTCTCGTGAGCTTTGATGCCTGAGCTATGAGATGTGAAGGTACACTCAATACAACCGGAAGTCCTGAGATCATAGCCCGTCCTACCTGCTACTCTTAAAATGCAAGTCAAGCACAAGCCTCTATAAGGGGGTTCCTGCACAGGGGTACTTTTAATTTTTATTTAGTTATGTGTGTGCATGTGCAGGGTGTGTGTGTGCGCGCATGCTTGTTAGTGTGTGTGTATGTGTGGAGATCAAAGGACAACACTGGGTGTCCGTGCTGTACCTTTTTGTTGAGACAGGGTCTCTTGCTGCTGCAAATGAACTGTCAGACTGCAGAGGAAATGAGACTAGCTGCCTTGTGGGTTTCAGAGTCTCCTAACTTCACTTCCCATCATAGGTGCTTTGAGATCACAGATTCATGCCCAACTTTGCATGTGGCTTTATGTGGGTGCTGGGCCAGCAGGCTTTGCTAGCAAGTACTTTTTGCAAGCACACCTAAGGCCTTGGGAAGGAGCAAGTTCCAGAAGGATCCAAACACAAAGATCCCACAGCAGCAACAGAACCAGAAAGCTAGAAGAATCGGGGACCAGTAAGAGGACAAGCTCTAGGGGCAGTAAATACAGCCAGGTGTTCTGGATACCCCCAAGACTTACTTACCCAAACCCATTGAAGGCTCTAGGAGGTCAAATAAGCTAGCAAAGTTTATCGCGGCAGGTTTGGGCCTCTCAGTCAGATCTACTAGAACAGCTCATGATTGGGAGAATTAAGGCTTCTTGTCGATGCTGGAATGTGGAGCCTTTGCCTCTCAACTTCCGCAAGGCAGGCGGGACGTAAGTGATTTTCCCTCTTAGCAAGTAACGGGACCAAGGCACTGGTGACAAACTCAGCTGGGCAGGAGTCACTCAACGCAGCGGAGCTCGGACCCCTGCAAACACGTGCCTCTTGCTCCTGTAATCACAACCATCAGTTCAGCTGATCCTGGAAAGAGAGTCTGCTGTGTTTCTTCCCAGCGAGTGTGGCTCTCCTGGTTCTTAGCCTCCACCCTCTAGGGCTGCCTTCTACTCTGAGGCTTGCCTTTATTTTCAGTCGCTCACAAAGAAGAGTTGTTACGGCAGATTTGAATGCTTCTGTCTGCCTTGTCCCTCATCCAAGACTGTATTTTTTTTTTACATTATCAAGTAAATTAAAAGCCATACATTATAGATATGTGCATGATGGAAATTCATTTTAAATTATGGCACGCATTTGCAGAACTTTTGCTGATTCAGTGAACGCCACACTTGTCTGTCAGATGTAAATCAGCATTTTTCTGTGGCGAACACTTTAGGGATGGTGGTCCTGACAGGGTCCAGTTTGCAAGCTCTCAAGTTTCAAGTTTTCTCCAAGACCCAAGATCAGAGCAAATGACCAACGGGGAGCCATAGCCAGGAAGGTGATATGATGTGTGTGGCACTTGCAATGATGTGGCATCTCAAAGAGAACAGTGAGGACAGGGCAACATTTCCCATATTCTCATAACAATAGTCACACTACCCATACTAGGGCTGGCGTCCTGGCCTCATGCTTGCTTTAGAAATTCTTTGTTGCTTGGGGTGTGTGTGTATGTTAAAGGGGTCTCACTATATAATTCTGGCTAGCCTGTAACTCACTATGTATACCAGGCTGACTCAAACTTGTGATAATCCTCCTGCCTCTGTCTCCCAAATGCTAGGATTACAGGGATATGACTCTACAATTCTTGATACTGTTTTAACAGTATCAAGGGACCTTCATTTTCAATTGTGCCTTGCACATGACATGGCCAACACATTTTTTTCTGACTTATGCACTAAGCTTCTCTTGAATTATCTAATTGAATCCTTGAATTCAGTGATTCAACAAACATTGAGCCACCCATCTAGATCCAGACAGTGTGCCAGTTCCCCAACGATAGTAGAATAAACAAGAAAGGACTAGCTCTGCCTCCATATAACGTACATTCAAACAGTACACACACAAGTAATTCCAAAATCTAATAGCTGCATTCAAGGAAAAAAAGGTCATAAAAGACATTTGGAGTATAACAGAAAAGAATCCATTTGACATAAAGTAGCCAAGAAGGACTTGTCTGAATACTAAAGAGGTCAATTCTTAGATCCATTTTACAAATAAAGAAACTGACTCTCACTAGGATAGGCGACATAGCTCAAATCACAGAGCCAGACAATGGCAGAGGTAAGCTTTGAAGTCAAGTGTGGGGACTGAGTGTGTCCGGATGGTCATTGTTCTAGAATGAAGCTTCTCAGGTTCTAATAGTCATAGGAATCCCTGAAGGTGGTTGTTAACTAGAGTCCAACTCAGTAGGGCTGAGATGGGGCTGAACCTGCTGGGACCAGAACAACACTTTTGCACAAAGCTCTGAACCCCTTGTGCTAGACAATATGTTTAGGGATTCCTGAGCTCTGGGTAATGGACAGCTAACTCTTGTCATCCCAAGTCTGTGACCTTGGATGAGCCCAGAGCAGGAACACAGAACTGCAAGTGCTCAGGATTTCATGAACTTGTCTGCACCTTGTGAGAGAGAATGAAAATTTTGTCAATACATTTCTGACAGGGAGGAAACTTCTGGCCAGCAGAACAAACAGCTCTCCCTCCACTATAGACATCTTATAAGTTGACCACCATCAGGGTTGAGGAACAATTCTCACCTCCGTCAAACCACAGTTTCTGGGCTGGAGAGATGGCTCAGAGATTAAGGCATTTGCCTGCAAAGCTTAATTACCTGGGTTTGATTCCCCAGTATCCAAGTAAAGCCAGATATACAAGGTAGCGTTTATGTCTGAAATTTGTTTGCTGCGGCTGGAGGCCATGGTACACCCATTTTTCCTATCTCTCTCTCTGTGTCTCTCTCTCTCTCTCTCTCTCTCTCTCTCTTCTCTCTATTTCTCTTTGCTTGCAAATACATAAGTAAAGTATATATATATATATATATTTAAATATATATATAAAATGTATGTATTTATATATATTCTAAATATATATATATATATATATATATATATATATATATATATATTTTAAAGCCACATAGTTTCTCTTACTGTACCTTAAGCTCATAGGACGATTTTGTTTTGTTCTGTTTGTTTAATATGCAAAAGTTCTCAGTGAAGATAGAAAACAGTAACATTCTTCATATTAAAGCCAGTTTCAAGTTCTCTTAGGTTTCAAAGTTCAACCCTAAGTACCTTATTACATTTTATTTTTGTCCTTATAAGAATATGAGAAGGATGTGCTGGAGAGATGGCTTAGGGGTTAAGGCACTTGCCTGTGAAGCCTAAGGACTCATTTTTGACACTCCAGATCCCACGTAAGGTAGACGCACAGGGTGACAGAAGTCTACAAGGCTGCACATGCACACAAGGTGGCACACAAACATGTCTGGAGTTTGATTGCAGTGGCTGGAGGCCCTGGATGCTAGTTCTCTCTCTCTCTCTCTCTCTCTCTCTCTCTCTTAAAAGATACAAAAAAAATATGAGAAGGGAGCTGGAGAGATGGCTTAGCAATTAAGGTGCTTGCCTGCAAAGCCAAAGGACCCAGGTTCTATTCCCCAGGACCCACATAAAGCCAGATTCACAAAGTGCAGTGGCTGGAAGCCCATTGTCTCTGTCTGTCTCTCTGTTCTCTTCTCTCTCTCTCTCTCTCTCCCTCTCTCTCTCTCTCTCTGTTTGCAAATAAATAAGTAAATAATTTTTTAATGTTTTAAAAAGAATATGGGAGACACATTTAAAGCTCTCTATAATCTTTTCTTTCCGACTCTTTTGCAGTTTTTATGAGCCAGATATAGCATTATAAGAGCTGACTAATTCATATCAAAAATAACTACTTCCCAGCCTTCATGCAAAATATTCTTTCCTCCCTCACAAGATATTAACTTATGGTCAGTGATGAATATCAGGTCTCTTTCTAGTGGATATGTTTGTCTTCAGTCTCGGGCCTCGGTGTCTGTCCTTTTTGCTGCAGTCGTGGTGGCTAGCACAGGACCTGGTACAAAGTAGATGATGATGACATGTCTGTGGAAAGTCTATGTAACTTGCCATGAACCAGTGTACACTGAGGTAACCCGCCCCCACCCAAAAGGGCATGCCTGTCTTACAGATCATTAGAAGTTTTCTAAAGAAAATGTGCCCACACTTTAAGTAACAACACATATACTTAAGTATCTTTCCTAAGTGGAGGTTGACCAAAAAGAGGGCAGAATCTATAATTATTGAGATGCTGTGGAATGAAGGACTTGAAGCCAGCACTGGGCCCCATATCAGGGCCATCAAAGGCCTTCGCCACACCCATATTAGTTCTATGATCATAAAGAATTCATTAGACTTCTCGGGACTTCAGGTATGTTAGCAAAGAAATGTGAGTTCAATGAGGTGATCTTTAAGGTTCTCCTTAGCACCAACAATCTGGGCGTCCATATAAACGCTTGGATTGGGTTCTGAAATTACTCCAGTAGCCAAAGAAAAGCACTCATTATATTTTTAAGATTATGTATGTGTGTGTGTGTGTGTGTGTGTGTGTGTGTGCTATGGTGTGATGTATGCACATGTATGTGTGGTATATGCGAGTGTGCATGCCAATGTGCACAACCTATGCATGAGCGTGTGGTGGCCAAAGGAGAACGTCGTGTGCCCTTCTTCTACCACTCATCCATGTATTTCCCTGAGACAGAGTCTCTCTCTGTGAATGCGGAGCTGCCATCTTCATGAGGCCCCTGTGATTCTCCTGAATCCACTCCCTCACGTGACTGGGAGTTGGAGAACTGAACGCTGGGTGAATCAAGCACTCGTAAGCACTCTTAATCCACTCAGCCATCTTGCCAGCCTAAAAGAAGGGTTTGTATAGAATTATTGCGGTCCCCACAACCACACCATGATTTCCTAGAATGTCCCTTTAGGTTCTTTAGAAATGTGTAGACATGTGTGGCATGCTGTCACGTCATTTGGCTCAGCATCTGCCCTTGTGTGGCTAAGGCTAAAATGTTCACAGTTCTGGAGGGACATCTAATCTGTTCCCAAGACTGCCCCTGACTTTGGGCACTCCCTCCTCGCCTGATCAGACCCATTGAACCATCACAGCCATTCTACGAGAAGGTAAAAAAAATTCAGTACTCAGTGGAAACCAACCATATATTCTAAAGTATAAAGTGCTTCCTGATAGCATTAGCTCTATGAGAAACCGGTTGCTGTTGTAGCTCCCGTTTCAGAGCCCACAGATAAATCCCTCTCTTTTTCCTACAGTTACAGTGAATCTTCCTTCCCCAGGGCAGTTCCCTTCTTCTAGGTGCGTCTGTTTCCCTTGTGCCAGAGCCGTGGTTGGAATATTTCAGAGGACTTCCGCTTCCGGAGAACAGCCGTGCGATATGAGTCAGATTCTCCTTGTCTCTTTTTGCTTCTTACACGCCCCCTGCCAAGGACACATTTTTGCCAAGAGATTTTGTTTTGTGCCTGTTTCCAATCCTATACACTAGCTTCTCATAGTCACCTAATGTGCCACCTGCATTTTAGCAGACATTATCTCCTCATTCAACCTGAATCACAGGCTTTTCTCTTAGCATCTGGAATTGGTAGGTAGCTGTGAGCATTGGCAGAGCCAAGCACGAATGAACCAAACAGTGCCTGTGAAATGGGATAATACAGGGACAGAGGCCACGGGGCTGGGAGCGGGCATGGAGAAAATTTCAACTGGGTTAAGGAACAGGAAAGAAAAGCCACAGGTATTGTGTGTTGTTGGGCCTACTATGTGCTTAGCCATGAGTGCTAATCAACTTGATGATCCCATGCAGTGCAAATTTTTATTTAGAGATGAAAGAAGTAAGACTATAAGGGGGGGGGGGTAAAGCTTACTAAAATTCAAACAACTAATAACCAGATCCAAACTCAATCCTGTTTAACTTCAGAATGATGGGTGGAGAAGAAATAGTGAATGTGCAAACAAAGGGAGGAGTGAAGTAGTACAGGAAATGAGAGGAGGTCGAACACTCACAGCTGTCTCAAGCAGCACTTGGAGTGTGTCATCCAAACCAGAGATCATGTCCTCCTAGCTTGATGGCTCAGCTCCAGGTCAGCAATGGTTAACACATGTGATTCTGTTGCAATCAACTGACAAGAATGAATGTTTATACCAATAAAAGTTAGATAGACAGAAGATAAACAGATAGATAATGATGAAAAAGATGACAGAGCAATTGATATGTGATAGATAAATGATAAGTAGGTCTAAGGGGAAGAAGGGAGGATTCTTACTCTCCTGCTCATAGTACGACACTGAGGTTAATGAGTCTGTGTGGAGGGAGAGCTGAAGTGGGACCAGGCAAGTCATCACTAGATGCTAAGTGGAAGGGGCTCTCTGGATGAGAAATGGCATATTGAATATCCATCATCTCCAGAAACTATTTATTTTGGTAAAAGAGAAAAAAAATGGCTGGGCGTGGTGGCACATGCCTTTAATCCCAGCACTCAGAGGATCACCATGAGTTTGAGGCCACCCTGAGAATACATAGTGAATTCCAGGTCAGCCTGAGCTAGAGTGAGACCCTACCTCAAAAAAACCAAAACCAAAAAAAAAAAAAAAAAAAAAAAAAAAAAAAAAGAAAGAAAGAAAGAGAAGAAAAATAAAGAAAAAAAGAAATGGTGATCATACAGGGGAGAGAACTTGGACCACACCTTAACTGATAATCAGAGCTAAATAGCTAAAGATAGACATATGCCAGCATGTGACTCCAGCTATGACCCCCAAGAAGGACTCCTAGGCAGAGTTCTAGCCGAGAATGCATATGCTGAAAATACTCACATCAAAACAGTAGGGAATAAAAACACAAAATGAAGAAAGTTTTTATTTTAATTAAAGGGAAGTGTCACTATTCCTTAAAAGGTCAGTGTTATTTAAAATATATATACATATACATATATATATATATATATATATTGGGCTGGGGAGATTGTTCTGTGGTTGCCTTCAAAGCCTGTGGACTTGAGTTCCATTCCCCAGTACACATGTAAAGCTAGATGCACTAAGTGGCACATGTATCTGGAGTTTGTTTGCATTGGCAGGAATCTTTGGCATACCCATATTCACTCTCTCTGTGTCTGCCCCCCCCTCAAATAAATAAATATATTTTTTTAAAAAAGATTGTGTTCATATTCCAGAATAAAAGAGGCTTAAGAAACAAGAGAACTAAATGTGATGCTTGAGCCAACACTTCTAAATGACCTCATTAGGTCCACTGCCCAAACTGGATGTGGTCAAAAAAAGTATCATCAATGTAACTTTATAAAGCTGACCAGTGCACTGTGATTACTGAAAAGAGACATATCTCTTCTTAGGAAATAAACACTGAATATTTACGGGCAAATTACCATGATGTATGTAACATCACCTCAAATAATTCAGGACGGAACAAATGAGGGGTGGGGCGAGAGAGCGTATGACACAGCAAGTTGAGCAGCACATTAAAACTTATGCAGAAAACAGTCTGGATATTTGTGTTACTTTCATTTTTGAAATTTTTAAGTTTAAGTTTATTTCCAAATAACAGGTTAACAAATAAATAAAATGCAGTGGTGGCTCAAGCCACTTGTATCCTTGCCCAAATTGAGTTAATATCACAGAACAATATTAGTAGGCATATCACTAATTACCATCAAATCTTTGATTTTCTTTCATTTCAAAATGTCACCAAGGAAACAAAAAAAAATTATTGATTCTTCTATGCCCCAATCCCCAATCACACATCATTTTAATAGCAGGAATATTATAATATTATTATATTATATATATATATATTATAATATGATATTGAAAGAAAGGTTCTACCCAGACAGCTCTCCTGCTGTGTACTGAGTGTGGTGGTGGCCAAGAGGGAAAGAGTGTATGTTGGTACTTGAGGTGCCCACAGTGCCAGTATCTTTTTCATAGAATTCTACATTGACATCAAAGAACAATGGGCTTACTGGTCATTCACTTCTGGGTATTGTGCAGGTCCTATATCTAAATTTAAAAAACAAAAAAAATAGGGCCGGGAAGATTGCCTAGTGGTTACAAAGGCTTAAACATGTGATCCCCAGCTAGGGACCCTGAGAAATAAGGAAAGATCTTTGGTGGATTCTGAGAAAGTTCTTGCTCAACATCCTCTAGGGTTATGTTAAGAGACATTCCTCTGCCAAGAAGGATGATGTCTTCAGGAAAATGCTATAACAATATCTGTTAGAAGGAATTTGAGTCTTGGAGCACAATGTGGGACTTCCAGATAAAAAATATTCTGGGGCTGGAGAGATGGCTTAGTGGTTAAGCGCTTGCCTGTGAAGCCTAAGGACCCCGGTTCGAGGCTCAATTCCCCAGGACCCACGTTAGCCAGATGCACAAAAGGGGCACATGCATCTGAAGTTCATTTGCAGTGGCTGAAAGCACTGGCTTTCCCATTCTCTCTCTCTCTCTCTCTCTCTCTCTCTCTCTCTCTGTCTGTCTCTCTCTCCATCTGCCTCTTTCTCTCTCTGTCACTATCAAATAAATAAATAAATAAAAATAGCAAGAAAGGTGTGTTCCGCTATGCCTAGAGTTTCTTATAAAAAACATATTCTGGATTGTGTACACTTATGGATTTTCAGTGATGAGCGCTGTATCCCCTATTTATGTACAGCTGCTGGAGCCATTGCTGTTACTTGCTTTTGAATGCAGCTTAATTAATATAGCCACTAACAAATCTGGAACCTTGGGCAGATTGCTTCACCATGACAGCCTAGAATCCATATTTCATGAAGGAAAAAAACATGAAAAGGAAGTTTTTGAAAACTCAGGTTGAGCCACAGTGCTTGGGGAATCATCAACATTGACCACTCCAATGTGGTATGTCCACCTATGGCCACAGGTTCTTCTAAATAGGTTGACAAGTTTCTACTTTGGACAGGACTTAATGACATGGTGACAGAATTGGCATCTTTTGTATCACAAATGAGAAACAACTGATTGTCCTGTTTTTTACTCTGATGGGTGTTAGACGTATTCTGTTGCTAACATTCTGTCCTTTGTGCAAAACATCTTTTGTGTTTCAAACAGGATATATATAGAGAGAGGGAGCTGGGCATCCACTAAGCTTGTAGACAGGCTTATTTGCAATGTGACTATTTTAAGGTTTATTATTCTTTTTTGTCATATGTCAATAAATGTCTAGTTGTGTGCTAAATGTAGTCATAGAATTGCTTTTATGAAAACTTGGATAGCAACAGCCAGTTCCTCCTATTATTGTTGTGTTCATTCAGCTAAGATTTAGCATATATCTACTGTGTTCCAGATAGCTTTCCTAGGCCCTCAGGATCACATTAGTTTGCCCAGGCTTCTGTATTAAATTCCCAGAGTGCTGGCTGGGTTTAAACAGCGTACATGTAGGTTCTTACAGTTCTGAAGGCTAGAAACCAAGGTGTTTACCTTTAGGCCTTTCCCTGTGTCTTCACAGGGCTGTCACTCTGTGCACATCTGTGTCCAAATTTCCTCTTCTTGTGAGATACCAGTCACACTGAATTAGGAACTACCCTAAAGGTCTCATCTGAATTAATTATATTTTCAAAGATCTTCTTCCAAACAAAGTTACATTCTGAGATACTTGGAATTAGCATTTTAACATATAGGGTTTTGTTTCTGCACCAGAGACAGGGACTTGCTTTGTCATCCAGGCTTACCTTAAACTCATGATCTCCCTGCCACAGCCTTCCAAGTGGTGGGATTGCAAGCATGTGGTACCATGTTGGGCTATTAACATGTTGGGTTCTGGGTGAACACAATTCAGCCTGTAACAGGAGTACAGCAGGGTTCGAGGAAAGAAAGACCTGGAGAACAGTTTCTTTGAACGTGAGCTGCTTGCTCCAGCTCTGTCATCATGCATTGTTCCTGAGCCACCTCGTAGCGAAGTGGTAGATGAAAGAGCCACAAGCATGAGTCTTCAGCAGCAAAGGAACTCTTGGGGGGGTGGCTCTGAGCCCCCATGTCCTCTACAAGACACTCTAATCCTCTATAGTAATGTGTCATTACTGACAGTACTCCATATTAGTTTCTGCTGATTCTATGCAAAGTGACAAAGTTAGCCTCTTTCTGAGTGGTAGGTAAGACGCACTTAGAGTCACAGAGGAAGACACTGTAAGCTGCCGGCACAATTGTATTCAGTGGCTGGATGCCTGTGACCTGAGCAGCTTATGCTGTAGCTCTCACTGCATCGTGGCTAACCTTCATTAAGCAATTGTTCTATTTTGGGTCCGCAATAAATGTGTCTCATCATCTCATTGACTCATAAAATAACACCTTGCTCGCATCATTCCCATTTTTCAGATGAGAACATTGACAGATAGGTGAGCTCGCCTAGCTCATCTTGCTTGAGTACCTATGCTCTTGAACTACTAATTGCCCTATTAACTACCCATCAGCAGGGAGAAGAGAATTAATTCTTGTCCAGGAGGCAAAGCATAGAGGTGGTAGCTGCCGAAGGATGGCTGAACTTTACATGCTATAACCTAGAGATGGAAGGAGCCATAAGGTCAGGGCTTTGCTTATGGACGTAGCTCAGGTGAGTTAAAAGTTAAAAGTATAATTTTGGTTCTCTTATTCTAAATCTAATATTCTTTAATCTATCCTGACAAGATTCCCTTGATTTTCCATTTACCATGTAATAATAATTATAGCAAAATATAGTGAATTATTTTTAGAGTGCCTTTTATCTCTCAAAATATTTTCACCCATTTATGTAGAAATAAAACTAAGCAAAACTAAAGACTTTAATTGGCCCAATAAGAAATGCCCTAAGCAAAGGTTGGTGAGGTTGCTCAGTGGTTAAAAGCAGTTTCTTTCAAAGCCTGCTAGCCAGAGTTCAGTTCCCCAGTACCCAATGTAAAGCCAGATGCACAAAGTGGTGCATGTATCTAGAGTTTGTTTGCAATGGCAAGAGGTGCTGGTATGCCTCTCTTTCTCTCTCTCTCTCAAATAAATAAATAAAAATAAAAACAATAAAAAAAGGAATGCCTTAACCTAGTCCAGGCAAAGGGTGTACCAACTATGAGAAATGGGAAGTCTGTTGAAGGGAATGTTTAAAGTGGGCACCCCAGTCATCAAGACTGACAGCAATGACTCTCGATCATCACCAGACAGTGCAAAGTTCTCAGGACCTGATGCCAAGCGCTCAACATGAAAAACAGGCATCTGTAACAGAACTGCCGGTGCTGCAGCAGGCATCTGTAATCCCACTGTGGCTTTGGCAAGACAGAAGGTAAAGACAGGAGAATCTTCTGGAAGCTTGTGGGCCAACCAGACTGGTGAATGAAGCAGTGAAAAAGACACCCTGCCTCAAATAAGGCAAAAGATAGGGACCAACACTGAACCATTTTCCTCTAACTGCCACATGCACGCCATGGCATGTATGCACTCCCCCACACACATAACATATATCATACACACACACACACACACACACACACACACACACACACACCAACAAAAGTATACGTACATG
Organism: Dipus sagitta; assembly: GCA_036346955.1. Classification (NCBI taxonomy): domain Eukaryota; kingdom Metazoa; phylum Chordata; class Mammalia; order Rodentia; family Dipodidae; genus Dipus; species Dipus sagitta. Next base: position 184,730,846 of record CM070771.1, read on the forward strand.
CATGTGACATTCTTGTATATATGTTGAGGTCAGAGGACACCCTCAAAGTGTCAGTCCTAACTTTTCCTCTTGTGTGAGACGGAATCTCTCTTATTACTAAAAACTGCAAGTGCCAGACTAGCTAGCCCATGAATTTTGGGATTTTCTTGACCCTGCCTAACATTGCCATAGGTATATTGAGATTCCAGATGCTTTATGTGGGTTCTGGGGATTTGAACTCTATTTGTCAGTCTCTGCCTAGCAAGTGGTTTTAATTACTGAGCTTTCTCCCCAGAACCAATTTATATATTATGGTTTCTGGGTAACAAACAATAGGGGTCAGCTAAGTTAGAGTGTAGAAAGAAAAACAAGCTTTGTCCTACTGTGTTTCAAAGGAGCATAAGGAAGGTTGTCTACTGTTTGGGGGGTTGGTTCATTTTCTTTTTTACCCCAAGGCCTTCAGGTAGATCACAAAGTTATTTGTTTTAGATATTTCTGATTTTTTAATTTTAATATTTTATTTTTATTTATTTATTTGCAAGGAGGTGGGGAGGAATAGATGTGCTAGGGCCTATAGCCTTTGCAAATGATCTCCAGATGTATGTGCCACTTTGTGCATCTGGCTTTATGTGGGTACGAGAGAGTCCAACCCACGTCATTAGGCTTTGCAGGCAAGCACCTAAACTGCTGAGCCATCTTTCCAGCCCCTATTTTTTATTATTTAAATATTCAGTATTCAATAATGTGTTTTTTAATCTCTAAGAGTTTATATGTTTTCTGTAGTTTTTCATGTTACATTCTAGCTTTATTGCATTGTGGTTGGATAAAGTTCAAGGAATCATTCCAATTTCCCTAAACTTCTTGAGATTTGTTTTGTGTCCTAATGTGATGACCTAGTTTAGAGTAGTGCCACGGACTGCTGAAAAAGAATGTTTTGTGCATGTCTTAGGTCTATTTGGTCTGTGATACCATTTAGCTCCAATGTTCTCTGTGGAATTTTTATCTGGATGACCTTTCTATTTGGAGATTGTATATTGAAGTCACAAAATACAACTATTTTTTGTTATTCAGTGACTTTAATCCCAGTAGAATTTACCTTATGAAGTTGGACTCCTTGTGTTATGTGTGTATATATTTAGGACTGACATGTCCTCTTAGTGGATTGTCCCCTTAAAAATATAAACATCCTTCTTTAGCTTTTCTGACTAGTTTTGGTTTGAAGCCTGTTTTGTCACATATTAGAATAACAATACCTGTTTCACAATTTTTTTTTCTTGGTTAAATTTACTTGGAATAGCTTTTCCCATCCTTCTACCCTAAGAAAATGTCTGTCTTTGATAATTTGATGAGTTTCTTAAATACAGTAAAAACATGCATCCTGTTTTCTGATCCAGTCAATGCCTTAAGATTGGGAAATTGAGATTTTAACATTTAACATTGTTGTCTTTGGTGTTTCTTGGTCTTTATTTTCTTAAAAGCTGATCTAGCATTCATTCTTATTTTTTCTCCTGAATGTGTTTATTCTTCTCTTCAGTCTGAAGCATTTCTTCCAGTATCCTCTAAAGTTCACTTAGTAGTCAAAAATTACTTTTAGATTGCCTTTTTGTTATCATGAGAAATAGTTTTGCTGGGTATAGTAGACCAGTTTGGTAGTCATGTTTTTTTCCAATACTTGAAATATATTATTTCAAGCCCTTTTGGTTTATAGTATCTTCATTGAAAAATTGGATAGAATTCTAATATGCTTACCTTTACATTAGACTTGCTGTTTCTCTTTTGTCTTTCAATATCCTTTTTTTGTTCTGTGTGTTTAATGTTTTAACTATACTATGACCTGAAGAGTTACTTTTCTGGTCTTGTCTATTTAGTGTTTTGTATATCATATCTGGATGGAACTTTCTTTTCCTAGACTTGGAAAATTTTTCTTCTACAATTTTATTGAAAATATTTTGTATTTCTTAGGACTGGCCCTCTTCTCCTATGTCCAATATTCATAGATTTAGTCTCCTCATGTTCTGCTCATATAGGTTTTGGAAGTGATCATTCATTTGTCTACCTGGTATATTTCCTTGTGTTTGAGCCCTGACGGTTCTGCCATATGATCTCTTATGTTGGTAAGTCTTTCTAGGAAATTTTTTATTTGTCTTGTTGCATTTTTTTCATTTAAGTTCATTTTTTTCTTCAACATTTCTATTTCCTTATTGAATTCTACTTTCATTTACTGATTTGACTTCATCATTTCATTTAGCTACTTGTGCTTTCTTCTGGAGTTCATTCATGTGCCCATTGAGTTCTTTAAGTTGTTTATGCTCTCTTAGAAGTTCATTCAGGCATGGATTCATGTTCTCTTTCAATTCATTGTACATTTTTATCAAAAGAATGCTTTTGAATTCTTTACCTGGGATTTCTTCTAAGTAGTTTTTATGGGCAGCATTTACTATGGGGATGGGCATTCTTGGTAGAGAAATCATGCTGATGTTTTCTTGTGTTGTTTGTTTTGCTTTGAGACTTGCCCATCTGAAGATATTCTGGTGGTTGATAACATGGTACCCACATAAAGTAGCAGCAAGGTCAGAGGAGGAAGATGAAGAGCAGAGACAGGGCGGGAGAAGTGTGGGGTGGGCTCACATGTAGTATGCATATGCAGGAAGTGAGAGGCATACATAGGGGAGGGCATGGGATCACACATGGTGCTTCAGTGTGGTGAGTGAAGAAGGCAGGGTAGTGTGGGATGATGTACACTAACCCACAGTGAGTGGAGAAGTTGCCATATAGCAGGAGATTAACTACAATGGCATGGTATACCTGGATGAAGGAGAGGGTGCCGTAGGGTGTCAGACTCACCCAAAGAGACATGGTGTGACCAGGCAAGTGGGAAGCATGGATAGAGGTGGTGCAAGGTAAGAAGGTGTCTATGAGCAAGAGGTTCACCAAAGGCAAGACTGGGAGAGCAGGCTGAATTTTTGTTCTTAACAAAAATACTATAGTAGACAGAGACATGCTCAACCATTTTTATTGCTGCTCCATTCACAATAGCCAAGAACTAGAATAAACACATATTCCCACCATCAAATGAACAGTTAATGGAAATATGGTATATATGCCCAACGGAATTCTACTCTGCAATAATGGGGGGAAATGAAATAATCACATTTTCAGGAAAATGGAGGGACTTGGAAAAAATCATGCTAAATGAGGTCACACAGGCTTGGAAAGACCAATGCCACATGTCCTCTCTCATATGCAGTTCCTAACCTGGACCAGCATCAGTTATGGTAAGCCACTATAAACACCAACAATAGGAACATGATACTAGAACGAAGCTAGGAAAAAGGGGAAATAGGGAGGGAAGGATGGGAGGAAGGATTTCTTGACAACAAGTCAATGGTCATGAGAAAGGAAGGAAGGAAGGAAGGAAGGAAGAGAGTGGGAAAGAGAATGTGAAAGAAAGAAAAAGAAAGAAGGAAGGAAGGAAGGAAGAGAGAGAGAAAGAAAAAGAAAGAAAGAAAGAAGGAAGGAAGGTAGGAAGGAAGAAAGAAAAGAATAGAAAAGGCCTTGGGAGTAGAGGATGGGGGAATACACAAAACTAATGGCAACATGAATCAATTTCATAGAAACCTTTTTCCTGGGTATTACTCTGCAACGCATTACTGTCAATAAGGGGGAGGAGAAAAACAAACAGAAGAGGCCTGTAAAAGGTGGAGAAAGCACAACCCTAAACCATGGGCCATTACTGAGTGGTAATTCCCAGGGCCCAACCACTCTCCTTTTTCTGCTCCTCACAAATTTGAAACTACAGGTATGCATGGCCATGCCCAGCTTTTTTCATGGGTGTTGAAGAATGTAACTTAGGGTGAATCAGGTCTATTCAGGCCTCATGAGCCATCATCCATCATTGTCATAGACAAATCATACACAAAGGAGCTGAGGGTTATCTTGATCCAGTGAAGCACATTCCTGAACCATAAAATGCTGCTCTCTTGAGGAAATAAAAAAATGAATGCAAATGTCTGCAACCTAGACAACAAGCAATGTCTACTATGGTCTAAGTGTAATATGCGTGCACCAGCATCTACCATGATGCTTTTTGTATCTGAAGAAACTTTAAAATGTGCAAAACAACTAAACAAGAAAATGGTCAGTCACATTGTTAAGCAACGTTTTTTTCTTATACAATGGCAAACTCTGGTTTTTTTGTTTTTAGGTTTTTTTTTAAATACTGATATTCCTACCAGCAACTGAAAGAGACTACAATGTAGGAGGGCCAGGTCTTCCTATGACTTTCAAGAATTAATCATTAACACCAAAATTGGGATTTTCCTACTTGAAAATTATCCTCTCTCTTATTTCACCTTTTAGTATGTTAAATATTATTGGGTTACTCCAGGAACAATAAAAGCTACTACCTTACTATAAACAGTGTTTTGTTTCTCGTTAAGGTAGATACGCCACTCTTAGTGAAAGCTCAACAAGTCATCAGCAAGAATTCTCAGGAGGACACCATCATGAGTGCCAACCTTGAGCTTTCAGCTGCAGAGCATCCCTGGGGACCAGGCAAGGGAATGCTGGGAGGTTGCAGCTCCTACCTACAGCAGCCTTGGCACTGAAGGCATCTTTCTTTGCACATAATCCTTTAGGCTATTGTTCCTGATCTCTTGACTCAGAGGGAGCATTCTTGTTTCTAGGTTTTGCAGCAGGAGACCAATAGAGGCAAATGAAGAATTTGGAACCCTATCTGGGCTTTACCACGTGTTGAGGCTCAGCCTAGAAGGGCCCACTGAAAAAGTTCCGTACATACTCCTCAGCACTTTATCACCTAAATATATTAAGTTCTTCTAGAATGTGTATCTGCTCATGTGAAGTTACACTAGGTAGTTTACGTTGCTATGACTGAAACAGCTGACATATACAACTGAAAGGAGGAAGAAGTTATTTGCCTCAGTCTCAGCCCTCCATGATGGGAAGGGTGTGGCAGGACACAATAGTTCACATTATGGTGGAAAGAATACAGAGAGTGATGGGGGAAAAACCAGGAATACCAAGTCACCCAGGACCCACCCCCACTAACGTACCGCCTCCAGGTAGACCCCACCTCCTGAAGTTTCCAAGACCTTCTCAATAGTGCCACCAACTGGGGACCAAACATTCAGAGCAACAGTATGTGGTGAACATTTGAGACTCAAACAATAACCTTCTCCCAAAAGAGAACAGGTGCTGGAAGCAATCCCAAAACAAGTTAAGAACCTAAATCCTAACTCAACCTGCAAAGCAGTTTTTCCCCTCCGAGCTTTGATTCTGTTGATGTTTTCACTAGCTGTCGGTTGCTAGAGTGGGAGGCCTCATAGTTTTATTTGACTTCTCCCTCTCCATCATCCTTTACTCCTAATCAGCTGTCAAGACCTGTCAGTTCCATCCTTTTTGTAGCTCTCCTTTCTGCCTCGACCTCATCATTCTATTTGCTGTCGTACAAAATTCAGACCCCGTTAACTCTTCCTTAGACTACTAAAAATAGTCATCACTGACCTAACTAACCCTCACCTTTCTGATGCCCACCCACTCTACTGATTTCTGGATTGCTTTTCCTAAAGTATAAATCAACCCTTCCCTGCTTAGTGGTAAATTTCAATAGCCAACTTCCCTTACCCTCTTCGTTAAAAACCCAACCCCTTTGTTAGATTCCATGGCCCTTGGGGGGTGGATGTACCCACACTCCAGTTTGAACTTCCCTACGTTATGACTCACACATGAGTTCTCAGGGTTTCCCAGGCATATTTCTCATTTCTCTTTCCAGTTCCTACATGAAAATTACTCCATACATGAAGTCCCTCAAATACTATTTCAATCTGCTGTGCCTGCTTTTACATTAAATTACAATGACATGCCCATAGAGGTCATAGGCAACTGTGGCCTCTATCTTCTGAAAATCCAGATAATATCAACCTTCTCCTACTGCATCAGCATCTCTTTTTCAAGTATAATCCTTGTGTAGACACATCATTGATTCATTATTGGACAATATTTAGTGAATATTATAAAAACATAAGAATAAGAATATAATAAAAATTATTCAAAGCAACCTCACACTCCTGATGTCTTAAGGCTTATTGTATGCAACAAAAAAAAAATAGGAAGATTACATTGGGCATGGTCATTCATGCTTATAATCCCAGCAATCAGTGGGCAGAGACAGGAGGAATTAGAGTAGAAACCCAGCCTGGTTACTTCAGGAAGTTTCAGGCCAGGCTGATTTATGTCAAGACCCTACCCAAAGAAAAAAGAAGAAAAAGAAACAGGGAGAGAAAGAGAGAGAGGATAAAGAAGAACAGTCTGTGGTGCACGGGGCAGCAGTGAGTGCTAAAGAAGAAAGAGCAACCGGGGAAGTAGCTTGTGGTATTTGGCCTCGTGCATGTAGTAGTCAAAAGAACACCCAGTTAAGTTTTTTGAGTGAAGTTCCTATAGACATGAAGGATCTAACACTGCAAATATCTCATAGAGCAGGCAAAGGCTAAAGAGATGGCTCAGAAGTTACAGACATTTGCTTGCAAAGCCTTCCGGCCTGGGTTGAATTTCCCAGCACCCATGTATACACAGATGAAAAGTAGCATGTGTATCTGTGGTCCCAACATGCCTATGACAATGGGAGGCCAAGTCAGGGGTATCCATAGATCATGGGCTACCTAGTGTGACATTCTTTTGTAGTCTGGTGGTTCATTTGCAGTGTCAAGAGACCCTGTCTCAAACATGAAGCACATACAGTTTGAGGTTGCCCTCACCTTCATGTGTGTGTCATGACACACGCATGCCCTACACACATACACACATACACAGACACACACACACACACACACATGCGTACAAAAAAGCAGAGGGAACATAAAATGCAAAAGACCTGAAGTAGAAACTTACCTGACAAGTTCAAAGAGCAAGAAGAAGTGATTGCAAGGAACACAGGCTGAGTGAGACTGCTCTGATGTAAAGATCATATTTTAAGACAAAGACAGACACAGAGGAGAATTCCCCAAAGGCAATGAAATCTCATGAAATAGCATTCATTGGCTGAATTACTACATATTTTCCTTTCTCCATTTTCTCCATTTTTATGCTTATAAATGGAGCCACATTTGAAACTTCAGAATTTTCATTACTTCTTTTCAGACATGCCTATTGGAAGTCAGCTAGCATAGTGTATTTGTTTAGAATTATCTTCACTTCAATGTTTGCCTGGGAAGAATATTTTTTCAGAGTAAAGAATTCAAGGTTGCCATGATTTACCAAATGTTGCTTCCACTGTCTTCTTACTTCCTTGCTTACTTCCAAGAGATCAGCTCAATGTATAATTTTAAAAGTTTAGATTTGCCAGGCAAGGTGGCACATGCTTTTAATCACAGCATTTGGGAGGCAGAGGTCGGAGAATACATAGTGAATTCTAGGTCAGCCTGGGCTACAGTGAGACCCTACCTCAGAAAAACCAAATCAAACAAAAAGAGTTTAGCCTCATATAAAATTTTTAAACTTTTAATTGATAATTTCCATAAGTATAGACAATAAACCATGATAATTCCCTTCTACGGTCCTCATTTCCCTCTACCAAACCCACCATTCACTGAATACCTTTCCAATTTGTCTGTCTTTTATTTATTATCCTTCTACTATGAAGGTCTTGTGTAGGTAGCATTAGGCACTATAAAGTCATGAATATCAAAGCCATTTTGTGTCTGGAAGATTGCATTTAAGCAGTCCTACTCTTCCTTTAGCTCTTACATTCTTTCTGCCACCTCTTCTGCAAAGGACCCTGAGCCTTGGAGGGTAATACTGTAGTTTTGTTACTTGGCTTTTCTCCCATATTTTCTTCTTCCTGGTCTCATAATAGACATATTTTAAGTAGCTCGTCTTTGTGTTGGTTCTGCTTGGCAGTCATATCAATTTTTATCTATGGTATTATTAATTACTTTTATAAAATTCTTAACCATACATGTCATTGGATACTGCTTTATCCAGTTTTCCTTCTGCTTTTTAAAAATAAGATTACGGTTACATATATATATGATTGATATATTTTCTGCTTCCCACATATTTTATGCTTAGTGTTATGTTTTTATTCCTTTTTTGGTTTTCTACATGATCAAACTGTATTTTCCTATTGGCTTAGGTATTCCAGTTCGCTAATCATCTCTTCTCTTGTCAGTCTCTCACAGTTTTTATTTGATTATATTAAAAAGAATCATATGTTTTATGACAGAGATTTCTAACTTGTTATCTATTGTCTTGAACACCTTCATCATAGATCATTTAAAGTTCATATCAGATTAAGTTCAGTTTTTGATTACCTGTAGTCCTGTTCCTATTATTAATTTTCTATCTATTCTAATGTTGCTGTATCATATATGTATCCATGTATGTGCATGTGTGTGTGTGTGTGTGATGAGTACTTAGAATGATCTTTTAATCCATAGATGATTTGCCCAGTCATACAGCAGGTAACACAGAGAGACTATATTTCCCTTGGTTTATTAACTAAAAAAACACCCTAAATGATAATTGCATTAGAAAACAAAATGTATTTCTCATACTCATGATTCTTTAAGTTAGACTTGCAGGCAGGACCCGGTAGGGATATCTTGTCTCTGCTCAGTGCTATATAGGCCATGATTGGAGAGGTGATTCAAATGAGTGGAGACAACTGGAACAATTAGAAGAGTTAAATGTCTGGGGCCTCTGTTCTTTTCCAGATGGTATATGCTGGGGAGATGACTTTTTGACTCACATACTTGTGATCTGGGTTGGGATAGTGGGGGCAGGTAAGAGCTGACTGGAATTAATTTCTCCATATTTTGGTCTTAAGGCAATAGGATGCTTTTTTGTGTCAACTGGTTTCCCACAGAGTAGGCAAGCCAATAGAGACTATTCCACATGGCCTAGATGGAAGCTTCAAGGCATATTTTTTTATTTATATCTAAATTTTTATTGATAATTTTATATACACATAATGTATATTGATCATAATACTCTCCCATTACTTTGTTTTGTATTTGTATTTGTAAGGAAAGGGTATTATCAAAATAGGGATAAAATTGATGAAGTGGATTGTTTCATACCGTGGTGGTTTGATTCAGGTGTCCCCCATAAACTTAGGTGTTCTGAATGCAAGGTTCCCAGCTGATGGAGATTTGGGAATTAATGCCTCCTGGAGATGGTGTATTGTCGGGGGCGGGCTTATGGGTGTTATAGCCAGTTTCCCCTTGCTGGTGTTGGCACACTCCCCTGTCTCTGTTGTCCACCTGATGTTGGCCAAGATGTCTACCCTCTGCTCATGCCATCATTTACCTCTGCCATTGTGGAGCTTCCCCTCTAGCCTGTAAGCCAAAATAAACCTCTTTTACCCACAATCTGCTCTTGGTTGGGTGATTTCTACCAGCAATGTGAACCTGACTGCAACACATCCCAATTAATAGATTCAGAAGTGGTATTTTTTTCAGAAATCTTTTTTTTCCAGAAATGACATTCAAGATTGGATTTCAGATTTTCAGAAGATTTATCTATTTCTGTTTACATTGAGTCAGAATTTAGCTGTTCAGGGATGCAACTAAGAGTCTACAGTACATAACAGAACCTTTTTTTTTTTTTTTTTTTTTTTTGGTTTGTGAGTTACCATTTGTATCTCCTCAGTACTGGGAAACTTTAAAAATTCTACTTGGCTTTTCTTCTGTGACTTTGACTCCATTTGTTGGCCACTTTGCCTTCTTTAAAAGACTTTCTAAAGCATCTTTTACCTACCTCAAAAGTGCTCCTGTTTCTTCAAAACTGTCTTTGTGCATTTTAAGTTGTTCTTAATAGTGAATTTGGTCAACTACCATATTCAGAAGTAGAAGTCTGGGGCCTTTGATTTGAATGATTTTTCTTTGTTACACATCTCACAAGATTGTATATTGTTTCTGATTACCTTACTCCCTTTTTTTATTTGTAAGGAGAGAGAATGAGAATGGGTATGCCACATGAACTCCAGACACATGCATCACTTTGTGCATGTGGCTTTTTGTGGGTACTAGGGAATCAAACCCAGGTCAGGAGGCACTGCTGGTGCCTTTAACCATTGATTATCTTATTATTAACCTTGATTATCTTATTCTCTTACATAACATGTTTTCATTATACAAAACCTTCTCATCCTTCCTGTTCTGATATCTCTTTTCTTTCAGGACCAGGTCATCAATTGTCATAGATGTAGACACTGTCTATGTTTCTTTTGGTTTCCCACAAACTAATATGCCTTATCATAAATCTTAACTTAAGGTAGAGGTGAACTATAAAACTCATTCTACCCCAGCGAACTAGGTCAAGAGTACCAGGGACCATAAGCGTCCTTCACGTGCAGCCAGTGGTAGAAGACCATAATGAAACATGTCTCCCTTACACAGAAGGCTGCTTTGTCTCTCATAATCTGATTCATTCTATTTATTTAAGGGTTTTTATTTGCATGCCAACTACTAAAATCTAAAGAAATAAAATCTAACCTCTCCAGTAAGAATTTAAAAATTAATCTTTATTCCTTCCTCTCTTCAAAATATAGTAATCTTTGCTGTAAGTGGCTAAATATATCAATCAATCCATCTTGTGGTATGAAGAGGAAAGTAAATATCAAAGACAAGGGAGGTAATGGGCCTCAGCTTCCTGCCTCACCTGTTAGTGTTATTTCTTAAGCACTGGGCTTGCCAAGACTGAGGTAGATTGTTGTCCGATGTAGCCTCAGATCCCTTCTGTGCAGGATCCAGTTCATGTGGATGTGCCGTGTGTCTATAAGTGTGTGTGCATGTGTGTGTGCATGTGTGTGTGCGTGTGTGTGTGTGTGTGTGTGCTTTAATGTTTGGTTTGGTAGGTGCAAAGGGACTTTATGGTCATTTGTCATTGGTCTTTTTGTCCTTTAAGAGATTTTCTAGAAGAACATAATAGCAAGTGTTCAATCTTGCTGACAGCTATAAATTAATATAAATAAATGAATAAGTATTAGAGCCACAGATGCCTTCTAAAATGGGAAATAAAAACAAAACAAATAAAAATTACAGCCTTTTCTGTTGCATTGGTTGCAGGACACTGAGAAATCAAGCTGAAATGAGCTGGAAGCCTCCTCCTTTTTGGTTAGTTACTGTAGTGCTGGAAAGGACTTATAAGGAAGAAAAATCAACAACAGTCTTATCCAGTAGTGGACTCTGCAAACTATACAATCAATTAGCCAGGTAGGATGTGCCCACTGGTACAATAGTGGTATGACTATTAAAGGGGTAACTAGTTGCTCTCTGATTCAATATGAGGCCCACTTTACAGGAGGGAATTTATGCCTGGTACTGAAAAGCTTATGGCCTGGGAGGACATAGCCTACGGAAGAAACTACTACTGTTGTCTAGCTAAATGCATATATTGTGGCCACCAAAATGACCTTTAAATACTATGTTTATGACCACATATTAATGCTACTTTCATTTTTGGGGAGAGAAGCTTCTCTTTTCAAATGGTAGTGACCACTGGGGTAACTCAAAACTCACTGAAGTACTGAGAAAAAGTAACATTGGGGTGTTCAACACTAAGTGACACATCTCTATCACACCCGCCAAGTCTCAGGGACCATCACAGAAAAGGTGATGGAAAGAATTTAAGAGCCAAAGGAAGGGGAGGAGTGCTCACAATACTGTCTTCCAGACACAAAGTCATCTTGATATTCATGACCTTACAGTGGCTGATGCTACTACCTACATAAGACCTACATAATAAGAGGGAAAAAATGATGGCATTAAAACAGAAGAGAGACTAGTTGGAAAAAAAAGAAGAGATTTAATGGAGGGGAGATTTGGGAAGGGTAAAAGGGAGGGTGTTAGGAAGGGATTATGATCATGGTATATTGTTTATGGAAGTTATCAATAAAAAGTTTAAAAATAAATAAAGATCTGGGCATGGTGGCACATGCCTTTAATCCCAGCACTTGGGAGGCAGAGGTAGGAGAATCACTATGAGTTCAAGGCTACCCTGAGACTACATAGTGAATTCCAGGTCATCCTGGCATAGAGTAAAATTCTACCTGGAAAATTAATAATAATAATAATAATAATAATAATAATGAAGAGTCATTGTCTATCTCCTCCCCTACTCAAATATCCTATGGCTGAAAAGGTCATAGGCCCTAGGAAGAAAGCTACTATGTTTGGATGAATGAATATGTTGTGCTTATCAAATTTCACTCTAACTATTTATGTTTGTGCCTATAGGTTAGTGCTCCTCACACTTGTGGCCATATTTTAAAATATTCAGATGGTAGAATATACCTTATGCTTATTGAATCACTCTGGACATGGTCTTAGGAATTTGTATGGATTCTGAACTTCCTTTAGTACTGTTGATGGGCATTCAAGTTCAGGAGCCATTGGTCCGGATCAAGAGGGCTAGACACTCACTTTTGTCCAGGATTCATGCGCATGGTTTTGATTTCTGTATCTTTTGCCTAATTTGCATTAGATGTCACTTTATCCCTCAGGTGAGATCATAACTTCACATCAGACTGTTTGCAACAGAGTAATCAGAACTGATTAAAGTAATCCCAGTTTTCATCCAAGTGCCATGGCCTACCTTGTGAACTATAATGGGTTGATGTGACCCATGATAATTCACAAGGTTTTTTGTCTTTGGGGTGGTCATCTTGAGAGCACTCTTAACATTCACGTAGCGTGACTAAGGTATCATCTAAATCACATGAGAGAACAGTTGTTTCTGTAATTATAGCTTCAGGAATATTCTGCAGAGCCATTGCCTTTAAGGAGTTTCATGCTTTATTTTTATAGACACTATAAGTTGATGGGTGATGGAAAAGGGGACCTCAAAAAAAGTATTTAGACAATGTTATGCAAAAAATATAGCTGATGGAATTTGTTCCTGCCAATCTCTAGAAGCTATAACAAGGAGGTAGGGTGTGAAAAGGAACTAACATGCAATGCTTCTGAGATCTGCGTGAGTGAAAGAGATTTCTTGCCTCAAGAAAAACTGAAAACAGATTGGCCATATAGATGATATTCAGTGCAAAATCAGAATGTTCCCTTCCTTACCTAAGGAAGGGGGTGGAATATCATACTCATTAACTGGAGAAACTGGGTCAGATTGTTCATATTCATAGATGCTCTAAGCAGAGACAGGCCAACATTTTGGGATTATGAAGAAAATGAAAACTATAACATGTAGATGATTTTCCACAGCTGTCAAAAATGTCAGCTACCCCCTTTCACACCTTCAGAAATGGTTCTGTGTCATGGTCAAGGAGGCAATTGTTTCTACTAAGTGGTCCAGTGAAACGATTTTTTTTTTTTTTTTAGCAGTTTCAGCATAACTGTTGATACTTTGAATTGGATTTACAGCTGGCTTCATTTTTTCCAGTGAGACACCTCATACAAATAGATTCCATTTAAGAATCACAATGAGTTGTTTGTTTTGAATGTGTGTGTGTGTGTGTGTGTGTGTGTGTGTGTATGGAGGCCAGAGGTTGACATCCCTGTCTTCCTCAGTCACCATCCTCTGTGTTCCCTGAGGCAAGGTCTCCTTGTTGAAAGAGCTTGCCCAACCAGCTTGCCCTGGGGGCCTCCTGCCTCTCTCTTGGATTAGAGGTGGCCACCATGCCCATCCAGGATTTATGTGGGTACTGGGGTCTGTAGTCTGGTCCTCATGCATGCATGACAAATACTTTATCCACTAAGCCATCTCCCCAGCACTGATAATTTTTTATTTATATTGGACATTCCTACAAGATTGGATAGCTAAAAATAACAGAAAGTTTGGTGTGATTTGACTTGTTATATTTAGTGGAAATGTCATAAAAACTGGAGGATAAAATTTCTTCATAAAATTTAAATCCAATATTTGGAAAGAATGTTTAAGAAACATGGCTGATATATTTAATTCTTTCTTCTGTAATTTTTTATGGTGCGTAGGATTTAGGAAAGGGAAGCATTTTTTGGTGTAATTTTTTTATTTTTATTTTTATTATATGTGGACATATTTAATATGTAAACAACACATGTTGGTACAATCCTTTCCCTCCTCCCTGGCCCTTTTCTGAAGAGGCCTTCTTCATTGGGGATGCAGGTCAACCCCATGGGTATTGTGGATCGTCCATTATGGGGGCAGCTGTCAGTTATAGGGAAGAGGCAATGTCTCTGTACAAAATGTCCCAACTTGTGGCTCTAAAATTCTTTCTGTCCCCCTCTTCCACAGAATTCCCTGAGCCATGATGGGAGCATTTTAAGTCTACTTCAGTGATGGGAACTTAGTTACTCTGGATCTCTGGCAGGTGTTGGGTATCCTTGGTGTCTGTCTCCTTCACCTTTGTGCTAATATCAGGTTCACTGAGATTAGGTTCACCGAGAAAGCAGCACTCTTGCTCATTTCTGCAATTCCTCTGTGGTTTCTGTTGGGGCCAGGGTGAGGTGCAGTGAGTAGTTTATCTCCTCAGGTCCAGCTAAGGGAAGCATTTCTTACCTTGCTATCATCAGCAGAATTCTAGGAGAACAAAGACAGCCTTCAATGAGTCCATAAAACCCCTTTTGCTATTTGTCAAATATTGTGTGCCCATACTTATAAATACCCATAGCCTGAAGCTAGCACAGTGATTGAAACTAAACGGAGTCAGAGACCTCAAAATCCTGTCAACTAATTGGTTTAACACCTTGCAAGAACAGAAAACCAACATTCCAAAGGTCTGATTGTCTGTCTAGAGTGTACCCGGTCTCCTGGAGGCGTTGCTCACTCTTTCCATTGGCTTATACTTAGTGTCCTCATTACTCAAGGTAGGGATCCTCAAATCTGATGCTAGCTACTTTTTAAATTGTGTTTCCTTTCGTGCTAGTGAATTTGCATAGTCTGGGTATATTTTAAAATGAAGCCCAAAGCTGGGCATGGTGCATGCCTTTAATCCCAGCACTTGAGAGGCAGAAGTTCGAGGCCACCCTGAGATTATATAGTGGATTTCAGGTCAGCCTGGGCTAGAGAGAGACCCTACCTCGAAAAATAAACAAAAAGAAGCAGAAATATTTTATTACAAACTGTAGAAGCAAAGTAGACATTTCATTTTGTGTTGATAGTTATAAACATGGATATAAATGCTTTCACCATTAAGATACTGGTTTCCAGTACCTTGTACTGATTCCTTATCCTGCTATCCAGTTATTTCTCATCTACAACCCAATCCAGGTATGATGACTTTTTTTTTTTAGGAGGGGGGTATGGTCTCACTCTAGCCCAGCTGATCTGGAGCTCATTCTATAGTTTATAGTTCCTTAGATTTTTCTAAATATAATTAAAATATTTTTACTTCTTATTTGTCAATCTTTATTACTACACTACTTTTTCTTGCTGTGTTGGTGATGGTCCTAATAGAGAAATGAATTCAAGGGCTGGGGAGATGGCTTAGCAGTTAAAAGTGTGTACTTGCACAGCCTGCCAACCTAGGTTCAATTCCCTGGTACCCATGTAAGCTAGATGCACAAAGTGGTGCATGGGTCTGGAATTCATTTGCAGTGGCAAGAAGCCATGGCACACCTATTCTCATTTCTCTCTCTCTCTCTCTCATCCTCTCTTCATGAATAAATATAAAATTACTTTAAAAAAGAATATATTCAGGGCTGGAGAGATGGTTTAGCAGTTAAGTGCTTGCCTATGAAGCCTAAGGACCCCAGTTTGATTCCCCAGGACCCACGTAAGCCAGATGCACATCTGGAGTTCGTTCACAGTGGCTAGAGGCCCTGGTGCACCCATTCCCTCTCTCTCTCTCTCTCTCTCTCTCTCTCTCTCTCTTTCCCTGCCTATTGCTCTCAAATAAATTTTTTTTAAAAGAATGAATTCAAGTGGGGAGAGTAGACTGAGTTATTTCTGATCAGAGAGAGAAAGTACTCTGGAATAGCACTGCATAATTGCATATAATGTCAGATGCAGTCCTTTTCTGGATATCCTTAGGCAAAGGATGTTCCCCTCGGTTTCTATTTTATTGAGAATTTTTATCATGGGTGGCTGTTGAGTACTATTGTCATTCTATATCTATTGAGATGGACATAGTCATTTTCTTCTTTTTTTTTTCTGAGGTAGGGTCTCACTCTAGCCAGGCTGACCTGGAATTCATTATGGAGTCTCAGGGTGGCTTTGAACTCAAGGCGATCCTCCTACCTCTGCCTCCCGAGTGCTGGGATTAAAGACGTGTGCCACCACACCTGGCTATAGTCATTTTCTTAAAATATTTTTATTTGTTTGAGAGAGGCAGAGAGTGAGTATGGTTGTGTCAGGGCCTCCTGCCACTGCAAATGAACTCCAGACACATGCACCATTTTGTGCATCTGGCTTTTTCATGGGTATTGGGGCATCAAATCTGGACCAGCAGGCTTTGCAAGAAGCATCTTTAACATCTGAGCCATCTCTCCAACTGGACATGTTTATTTTTCTTTTTTATTTTTTGGGAGTGTATTGGTTTCCAATTTCAAACCAATCTTGCATCCCAGGGGAAAACTCCAATAGGTCTGTGTTGCTGTGTTGCTATGTTTGTCAGCTTCCAGTCATTATAGCAAGATATCTAAGATAATCATGTTACAAAGAGATTAATAGACTCTAGTCCATATCAATTTGCACCAATGTTTGGAGCCTCTAGCAGGCATCAATCACATCACGGTAGAACCATGTAGTAGATGAAAAGTGCTCACCTCATCTCCAGAGCGGAGAGAAAGAGAGAAGGAAGGAGGGAGGGACAGAGGAAGGGAGAGAGAGAAGGGAGGGAGGAAGACAGAGACAGAGAGAGTCCCACGTCCCACAACCCATTCACACTCATATCTGTAATCAATGACCTAGGACAAGGCCACACCTCCCAAAGGCTCTACCATTTCCCAGTAGTGCAACCCTGGTGTGATGGTTAAGTTTGTGTCAATTTGATCTGTTTAGGAATCCACAGACATTCCTCATAAGTGGGCCTCTGTGGTTGCTTCCAGGAAGGATTAACTAAAGGAGGAATCTTTCCTCCAGGGTGAGCCCTTCCCCCAGAGTGGGCAGTCCCTGTCTGAGGGGAGGCTTTATCAAAAGAAGCTCTGGGAAGAAAAGTATTCTCCTCCCCTCACACCTGGCTGCGGTGCTGCTTGCTGCTTTCCAGTGTGGACTGAAGACCAGCATGAAATGAAGACACCTCCAGGCCTTCAGTGCTAGATTGGGACTGCTGAGGCATCCAGCCTCGAGAACTGAGCAGCTACCAGGTTCCTTGACTCTTAGGCCTGTAGTCTGCTATTGTTGCTCTGTCATAAACTAATCCAGTAAATTCCCTTTTAATACAATTCATTCTACGGGTTCTGTTCCTCTAGAGAACCCTGACTAATACAACTGGAGACCAATTCTTTAACATGTGAACCTTTAAATGATATTCAAGATCAAACAGAGGGCTGTGGAGATGGCTCAGCAGTTAAAGGCACTTGTTTGCAATGTCTGATGACCTGGGTTTGATTCCCCAGCTCCCTCTAACTCCAGATGCATACAGTGGTATATGCATTTGGAGTTCATTTGCAGTGCCAGGAGGCCCTGGCTTGCCCATTTTCACTCGCTCTGTCACTTTCTTACAAATAAATAAACAAAAGCTTCTTTTAAAAAGACCCTACAGATAGCATTTATTTTCTTTATATATTGCTGCATAAAATGGTAACATATTTAAAAGAGTTTTGTGCCCATTTTATGAGAAATACCAGTACGCAATTTTTTTTGTCTTTTTTTTTGGTCAGATTCTATCAGCATTATGCTGATTTCATAGAATATTAGAATTTTTTCATATTTTCTGGAAGTAACACTATTATTACATTCTTAGACGTCTAATATTATTCATTAATCAAGCTAATTTAGGGGCTGGAGAGATGGCTCAGTAGTTAATGCGCTTGCCTGTGAAGCCTGATGATCCAGGTTCCATTTCCCAGTACCCAGATGCACAACGTTGCAGATGCATCTGGAGTTTGTCTGGAGTGGCCAGAGACCCTGGAATGCCTGTTCCCTCTCTCTCTCTCTCTCTCTCTCTCCCTTGCAAATAAATAAATATTTAAAAAATAAATCTGATTTGATCTGAATGTCTTAAAAAGCAAAGATCTTCATTACATATCCAAATTTTAATAGAAGTATAAGGTCATTCAAATTTTCTGTTGTTTGTGTGTGTATGAATGGATGTGCGAGCAAGCGAGAGAGAGAGAGAGAGAGAGAGAGAGAGAGAGAGAGAAAGCTTTGGTAACTTGTAGTTTAAAGACCCTTTTGTACTTCAGTTTGCTAAATTTATTGCTATAAAATTCTATAACGTGCTCTTTTAGGGTTTCTGCATCTGAGGATGGTAGTGATGTTCTCTTTCATTCCTCATCTTGGTAATATGTTCAGTTGTGGTCTGCTGGAGATGAAATTTCTCAGCTTTTTTTTCTATCTGCAAATATTTTATTATCATTTTAAATAGTATTTTTACAGTGTAATCTTATCTTTGGTTTTCAGCTGCTTAACTATTTTGAGTTGATATGCTGTTTTAAAATTTTTATTCTGCTTAGAGTTCACCATTTCTCTTAGATTTGTGCCTCACTGTCTTTCATCAGCTTCTGAAAAACTCTCTGATTATCCTCTCAAACATTTTTACTATCCATTCACTCTATTCTTTTTTTTTTTTTTCCGAGACTCCAGTTTCACTTAAATGTTACGTTACCCTGATCTTGAGAAATCTCTGCTTAGTTTTGAATTATTTATTTATTTTTGTGCTTCGACATAGATAATTTCTGTTTATATGTCTCTAAGTTCACTGATTATTTTTTCAGCTATATGTACACAGTTATAAAACCCATCCAAAAGTCTTTACTTCTGTCATTCTAGAATTCCCATTTAGATTTTATAATAGCTTTCATATCTCTGCTAAAATCTCATAGCTTTTCAAAATCCCTTTATGTACTCAACTCACTAGATTGAGATATTTATCATCAATATCTTTTTTTTGTAATTCCAGCAGTTTGTACATTACTCTTGTCTTTTCCATGCATACATTTTTCTGTTTTTTGTCTTTTAAGTTTTTATGATATGATATAGTTCACAAAATAATTGTAGTGGGCTGGGGAGATAGCTCAAGTTGCCAAAGGGTTTGCATCACAAGTATGAGGACTTGAGTTTTATTTCCATTAAAAAAAAAAAAAATCCAAGCATGGTGGCACACCCTTGAAATCACAGCACTAGGCAGGCAAAGATAGAAGGATTCCCTGGGGCTCCCTGGCCATGTAGGCGAGTATAATTTGTGAACTCCTGCCCAAAGAGATACCCTATCTCAAGGAGAGGTAGATAGTGGTCCTAAATAATGACACCTGCAGTTGTCTTCTGGCCTCCCCATACATGTGCGCAAACATACACAAGCATGCACAGCCCCAACACACATGAAAATACTTTTCGTGACTGAAGTATTATATCCCTTGAAAATAGCGTATCTTTTCTGTCAGGCTGCTAGCATAAAGGCTAAATCAGTCTGATCTGTAGTTGAACATTAATTAGCTCAGTTCCCTTCACCTCCAGCTTCAAATATTATATGGTGAGGTGAAGACATTTCCTTGGATCATACCTATGTTGCAGTGTATAGCTTTCCACACTCCAGGAAAGAGCCCTATGCTTTACTGCTCAGCTTCTATCTTTTTATTTATTTATTTATTTATTTATCTATTTATTTATTTATGAGAGACAGAGATAGAAAGAGAGAGAATGGGCATGCCAAGGCTCCCTGCTGCCGCAAACAAACTCCAGATGCATGAGTTATTTGCGCATCTTGCTTTACATGGGTAATGACAATCAAACCCAAGCCATCAGGCTTTGCAAGCAAGTGCCTTAAACTGCTGAGCCATCTCTCCAGACCAGCTTCTAGGTTTTAGTGAGAAATTCCCTTTGATTTTCATCTCTACTCCTAAGCCTCTTCACCTTGGTAGACCTGTTTCTCCTCAGACTGTTTCACTACCCCAAGCCTTTGGAGAGATGCCATGTTATACCATATGTGGGTCCTATGCACCTGGAGGTGTCTATCTTAGGATTCCTATTCTGCTTCTAGCTCTCAGTAAGCCATCACCTTGAAGTTGATGAAGTCCTGTGCACCTTGAAGGGGCATTCATCTTTGATGCTATGCTCCACGGTCTTCAGAAGCTGCTGGGTGATTCTCGCTGTAGGGTTCATGAACTTCAGCAGAATTCCCTGGCTTTCCTGTCCTATCTCCAAGCCTTCAGTGGGCTAGTAACATGAATTCTGTGAGGGGTTCTTCGTCTGTGCATCAGAGGTCTTCTCGAGCTTTCTTGCCCTGTGGGCTATTCTCTTGCACTCTTATAATCCTGTGTATCTTGGGATGGACGGATTCTTTCTCAGCGTTTTTCCCCATTTGCAGACATTGGTGAGACGGACATTTAGTCAGTGAAGATCTCATGTTCTTCAAGGAAATTCCTTTCAGCCCTCCTGTCCTGTACCATTCAGCATCCCACCATTGAACCTTGGTGACTGTTGTAGTTACTTCCTCGTGCTGGCACCAAACACCAGACCAAAAGCAGCTGATGAAAGGTTTCTTATTTCGGCTTGCAGAGCTCCTTAACGGCAGGAAACAGCATGGCATGAGCCAAGGCTGGACATCGCCTCTGCCACAGCGGGTGGAAAACAGCAAGAGAGTGAGACAAGTAACAGTGGAAGCTAGGGGCTAATAAACCTCAAGGTCCACCCCAGCAACACACCTCCTCCAGCAAGGCTCCGCCTCCTGGTTGCCACCAGCTGGAAAACAAGCATTCAGAGCACATGATTCAAACCACCATAGTGTCATTCTTATGGGAAAGAACCAGCAGGTGGGTAAAGACCAATATGTGACTAGTCACCTTGACGTTTGAATAAGCTTATATCAACTCATAGATGACCACAAGTTGGACTAATAGTCAGGTGATTTCTCCTTATGTCTTTCTATAATGAAGTTGTATCTTGGGGTTGCTAAGGCTAAAGGCAGCCATAAGATACTCTTGGGAACAGATTTTCTTTGAGTACAACTAAATTCACTTGTGTTTCTTCACATTTCCATTCCCTGGTAGGTTTTAAGTGTCCATGAAGCTGTATCCTGTTGGATGCCTACTCTTTGTTCTCATTATAACAGTGGAAATGGTGATCTGCAACTTTCCACATTCTAAGCAAAACTTGAAGTCAATTCTTCTACTTCAAAGGCCTTTAGAGCAAGATCTTTCCTAAAGATTTCGAAGCATATGCTTTCTACCATGTTTTGCACACTAGCTCTGGCACGTGCAGTAAATTAGACATGATCCACAGTCTCAGTGCTTTGCACTGAAACTTTTGCATTAGAAGGAAGGAAAGTGGAATGCAAGGAACCACGATGATTAATAATGCTTACATTTTGCTAGTTGGCCAAGAAGTCATCCTGAACCATGCCATACTGGACCAAGCAACCTCTGTGTCACTGTGATATCCTCCTCAGACCTAGGCTTTCGCTGTTCTTTCTGCTGCATACTTCAAAGGCAAGGTGTTTGAGTCCCTGTCCCATTGGAAGTTTCGCCCTTTCTGGTCTTACAGTAACATTCCTAGTTATTTCTTCAGATCTCACTTAGATGTTGTGTGTGTGTGTGTCAAATACCCCCCAATATTTATTAACTGCCTCCAGTAATTCTCAGTCTTGCTCTACTTTTTCTGTACACATAATGTTCGAACAAAGATTGCAACCCTTTCTTCAGAGCACCAACACATCTAGAACTGAGGTTCACTGGCCTAACAGAATACAATGCTCCTTTGAAATCAGAATGAGGGTTAGGGTTAGATCCTTTAAATCTGTGGGCGTAAGAGGGAAAGAAGGGTGGATATAAGCAGATTTCTATTGGTAAAAGAAGAGGTGCTAGTTGACAAGAAGGACAATCTTTGAATTTTTGTTTTAATCAAAACTTGTTATAGGTATTGCCAGAAGCTCATCAGTTACTTTCATGTTGCCCAGACAAAATGTCCAACCAGAAACAGCTTAAGGAAGAAAAAGGTTTTTTCTTGGTTTACAGTTAAGGGGAAATCCCTCATGACAGGGAAAGCATGGCAGGGGCGGGAAACTAGTATCACATCATCACATCACCACGAAGGAGGTTGAGAGAGAGGAACTTTTTATTCTTTATTCTTCATTCAGTCCAGGAATCCAGCCCATAGGATGGTGCTACCCACAGTTAGAGTGGGTACCCCTACCTAGTTTAGAAAAATCCCTCACAGACCTGATCAAAGATTTGTTTCCATGGTGATGCTAAATCCTATCAGGTGGACAACCTGAGCTTAACCATCACAATAAGGAAGAGGGAAAATATTAAGGGTGAAATTTTATTTTTTCTTCTCTATTTTAAACTCAAGAGCAACCACAAAGGACATGGTCCCCAAGAAAAATTTTCCAATATCCAACAAGAAAGCTAATATCAATTAGTCCTTTCAGGGGAATGTTATGCTGCTGTTTTATTTTATTTTTAAATCATCAAGGACCTCCTTTTTCTGTATAGACCCTTTTTTAAATTGTCAAACTGTAATTATTATTATATGATTTCCTATGTAGATTTTTTTTTTCACAAATTTCAAACCACTGGCTCTCAACAATTATAACTCAGAATTATTGCTCCTTCAACCTGACCATTGAGTTATTGGCCAGCCAAAAACAAAAATTCTCACTTCCTTATTTAATATGTATCTATCTATTGGTATAGATATAGTTTTCTTTTAGGTAAGTTTACATTTTCTTCCAGTAGGCTTAATTCACATATAATGTGAATATACATCAAAACTCTTTAAAATATTTATAACATTAGAAATGCCAACTTCATGTCTATGATGCATGCTAAAAGAATGGGTATGAATGAGAACAAAGCTTTAGGAATATTTACCACTGCATTGCCCTCATTGACTAAATGCTGGAGAAATAAATACCCATAATAAAACAATTAAATTTCTAACTGGAAGAGTTGGGGGAAAATCATGGCATATATTGGATAGCTGTATAATGAAATAGTATATAACCAGTCAAGTTTGTATTGGTTTTTAAAAGTATGTTATAAAATAACATGTATATATGGATCTTTGGGGATTCATTAAAAAAAGCATCCAAGTTTTATTCTTCCCAATGTATAATTTTCCCACTTTAACATAGGACGAGTTGTTCCTATTTTATTAGAGACACATTTTAGGCCTATTTTACAAGTAGATTTGGCCAAGGAGACCAGGTTATTTACCATTCAGTTTGGAACAGAAACTCAAACTTGGCAAATAATGTATAGATTGGGAAGAATTTTCTCTTCTTCATATAATTTAAGCCACCAGGGCAAGAAAAAAAAAAAAACAGTAAGGATTAGCACCCAAACATCATTTCAGTCTTTAGCTACCTCAACTATATTCCATTAAATGACAGTGCAAAATAGACCATGCCTCCAAGAAGTTCAGCCAAAAAATAAAAAAAAATGCAACTTAGCATAGTTCCTGTTGATGGATGGCTTATTCCTGAATGCAATGATGATTTCATGTTGGTAGACATTGAAACATGATTCTAATTGAAAACAATAGGTGCCTGGAAAACTAGAAAGACCACAGTTGATTTGGAGTCAGTATTAAAATCCTGAACACTGAGCTAAGCATGTTTCCTCCTCAACAGCTTAAGGTGTGTGTGTGTGTGCGTGAGCGCACGCACGTATGCGTGCAAGGGCATGCCTGCGCGTGTGGAGGACAGGGCTTTACTTTGGGTGTCTTCATCAATTGCTCCCCATTTCATTTACTGATGCAGGGTCTTTCAGTTTGAACCCAGACCTCACTGATTGAGTCTAGCTAGCCAGCCTGCCCCAGGGGTCTACTTTCTCTATCCCCCAAATGATTACAGACACACCACTACACCCACCCAACATTCCCATAGATGTTGGAGGTGTGAACTCAGGTCTTCATAGCAAGTGCCTTAGCCAGTGAGCCATCTTCCCAGCCCCAAGTATAAACAAAATATTAGTCTCATTTTAGCCAAATATTAGTTACTACTTAATTAGTAAGAATTATACACTACTTATACCAGGTGCAATTTTTAAGAACTTTATATTCACTAATTCACTTAATCCTCAGGATAACTCTGAGGCATATATTAATACTAATCTGGAGAAACTGAGGCATAGACGATTCAGGTAATTTTATGAAGTTACAGATCTACTAAGAGAAAAAGTCAAGATTTCAATCTAGGTGGTTGGGTATTAGAGACTGTTCTGAATCAAAACTCTTGGATAGTTAATATGTGTGACTTGGTTAGGATAAAAATCAATGGAATAGGGGAGGGCCACCACCATATCCCACAGAGCAGATGTGAGCCTAGAGTCATGGACACCTTATCTTAATTCTTTCTTGCAATATCTTGAGTTCCTCCAAACCAAAGAACATTCTCACAGTCAGAGGAGACAATGGATGGTGTCTCGAGTATCTAGAAATCACTTCTAGTATTCTCTTCTCATCAACAGACTTGGTGGAAAGGCTTGGGTCATAAACAACCATCTGTAATTTGTAAAGTAAATTTTTGCTCAAGATATTTCTGCACGCTATAGCACTCATTGAAACATCTGCAAGGTGGGCTGGGACCACACTGAAGAGAAGCCTGTCCAGCTAGTCTTCTCATTTGGTCTCCAGTTCAGAAATGAGTGGCATCATTAGTCATTTTCTAGGGCCAGATTTTGCAAGCGGTTCCATCACAGCAGCATTCCAGTTTGGAACCCAACACTGGGCCCATTCCTTACTGAGCCAGCACTGATGACTCGTCTTAGTCTTGCTTTGTCCAAACTCAGTCTGACTCCTGCTTCACACAGTGCTTGGTTCATACTAGTTGTTCAGAAAATAAGCAACTATTTTACACCATCCTGTTACAGAAGACAAATGGAAATATACAAGAAGCCTGATTAATGTTATAAAACCAACCAACACTCCTCAGTGCAATTTGGTATTTGTTCCCTTGTGAACTTGTGATGTTGGTAACTTGTCATTTCAGTAAAAATGTGTCAAGATAGAGGATAAAGAGCAATGGAAAAAGAGGTTCATTACTACCAAAACAATCTTACTAGAGTGCTCCTGAGTCATGAAGCTGCCACACACCTGGAGCCATTTATAAATTCTTTTGAGAAATGCCAGTCTAATAAATACTTTGCCAGCCAGTAATTCACAAGCACCAGGCAGCAGTTGAAACCAAGGGGGATGTAATGGCCACAGCTGCTAGGCTCCAGATGCTCTGGGGCCTGGCCCTGCCACTTTGTCCCAGCGTCTGTGTGGAGGAACGCTGTGAACTGGGCACATCACCACTATTCACCCTGGCCAGCTTCCAACAGAACCAGCTGCATCTGGCCTGGAAGATGGCTGTTGCTGGCAGCTCTGTGCTCCCCATTGCAAGACTGGGTGCTGGGCTGTAGCCAGACTGTGAGAATTGGACTTTCACCCAGCAGAGCCAATCCAATCTCATCTGCCTGGATCCCCCAGGACCCTCATGTAAGCTTTAATGTTCCCAGTATACCAGCTCCTCCTAGAACTGGTGTATTTTAGCAACCAAGAGAAAAAATGGAATGAATACCACACAGATGAAAAGTCATGTCATTTATTAATAATTTCGTTTTTTTCTTCTATAAATTGGAAGGAAAAAAGTCTTTGGTGACACTCTATAAAACAATCTATCTTGGATGGTAAAACCCAGACATAAAGTTACACAGGTCAGTGGAGTAAATCAAGATCTATGGCTTTGTAATTTCTTGCACACACTCTCTCTCACACACACACTTTAGGGCTTCATTGCACTAAATCATTAAGAAACTATGACAAAATGGGGAAAACACTTCAGAAAAGACCTGTGGTGACACTACAAAAACATTGGCAACATATTAGAAAACTCTGTCCCAAATGTACATCGTATACAAAATAAGGTATACTATTTTTCCTTTTTTTTTTTTTTTGCTTTACAATTTACCGCCTAAAATAGGTCCAGTTTTCAATGCCTTTATTTCTAACCCTCAACATATCCTATACATTTTTTTCTCTCAAAATAAATATACAAGGTTCATTACATGGTAATCAGGTCACTTGCATGGCCCTCATTTTAGTAAGAATTACAACCAAGAGGAGAGGAATATATTCCCATAGGAAGAACAGAAAACTTGCAGAAATCAAATGACCTTTGAGGCCTAAAGGAAAATCATTACAAAAATAGAGTGACTGCAAGGCTAGCTTGACTTGCTTTTTATTTAAAGGGTGAGACTATGGCATCCCAAGGGCTCAGTTTGCTGCGGTTTTCTTCCCTTCCTATTCACTGGGCCGTGAAAGTCCCACTTGGGGTAACTAGCTCATCTAGGCTCCTGACATGGGACATAGTGGAATTCTAGATTGGTGACGACTAGTCTCCGCCAAGCGAAAATCATTAAAACAACATCCTTTGATTTTAGAACGGGCAAAGAGGAGAGATGCTTTCTAGCTAGGAGTTAGCCTCATCATCATCAAAATTATACTCTAAACAGCAAGCTTTCTATCCAGAACTTTTGGACAACATCAGAGAATTGATGGGACAGAACTTTCTTAGGATGCTTCATCCCCCTCTCTTTAAAAACTAGACTCAGGGAATAATCTCGTCTTCACATACTGAATTTTGAGTTCGAGTATAGAGTGTGGCAGTTGGGTACGAATGCTTGTTCACTGAGAAAATAACCCAAACCAACTTGGTTTCCAGCAAGCATGAGAAAAATGGAGCCAGCAGTGAAAGAACCGTCTTGGCCACACCTGGCCCAAGAATGGTAGAGACATTGAAAGGCTCTTGAGTACAGTAAAGGGAAACTAGGTACATGAACTTAACAACCGTACTCCTGATGATCTGGCTGCGGGTTGATATTAACTCTTAGAAGGCAGAGGCAGTTTTATTTGAGAGCTTATGCCAATAACTGGTACATTTAACATTAGAGCTTTTAAGAGACCCCCCCAAGGAACATCGGACACGTTCAGGTTAGGGAAGTTTGTCCTGGCATTGCATCCCTAATTCAGTCTTGTCTAAGCACCAGTCCCATCCTGATTCTAACCTGATGAGGTTGTTTTTGCCTCTTCTGGCCCTTCAAATAGGTTTGATTAAGATTTCATTAGTTCTTAAATCGAGCACGTTCTCTCTTTGTATAGCCCATAGGTCTATTCACATCATTCATCTCACCCCGATTAGATTAAAGTTCAGCAACCTTTATGAAAGGCCACTGGTATAATATTCCTTCAAGTCACTAGGAATTTGAGAAACACCAAAGTAAAGGCTAACATAGCCTACTGTAATGAAAAACAAAAACAAACAAACAAAAAAATCATTCCAAAAGGGAAATTGAAGGAAACAACCTGGATTGATCCTTCTTTGAGCACCATTTGTAACAAGAAGATATTAAACTGTAATGCACATGAGAGTCCAGGTATGAGATGTTCCTTTCTTCTGGAGCATCATATCTGGACAGTGCGCTGATATGCCTTGGTCTGCCCATCTAGCTATGTTATCTTTTGTGACATGACTGACAGGGATTATTGCATGGACTAGTATTTTTTTTCTACAGTCTCAATTTTGGGTCATTTTGTTATTTTCAACAGAAGTGATATGCTCAGTGTATAATGTATATGGAGACTATGAGAGTTGTAAATCTTCATATAAACATATAGCCAGCTTTAAAACAACTGTTTACAAGGACGCATGGACTAATGTGAAGCTGGAAAAAGATGTGTGGAAATCATAAGCAGCTGAGTTCTCTATGGAGTTTTTGCATGCAATTCATTATGCTGATTGGTACTATATTTGCTGCCCTTGGCATCTTACCAACTTAACGCATGTTGGCCTGCGTAGGGATCCCTGGTTATCGTTAAAGTTGGCCAAGAGATAACTCCTGGCATCCTTCAGCAGTGGTGGCAATCTGTCAACCTGCCACAGTGCAACAGACAACTCTTTCCTAAGAGAATTAAAATTACATTTACTGTTGGGCCTCACTGATTTGCTTAGCATTGTTCAATTCCCAGCTGTGTATTCCAAATGAGAAAAGAACATGCTTACTAGCATCCCAAAGAGAATTATCCAGAGAATGGCATAAAATGCAACCATACAGATTTAAAAGAGAAAAAAGTGTGGTGGTTTCTGTTCTCATTTAAAATTATCACTCCCCCCCCCTCCCATGTAACACATGTTGTTTATGGGGACTATGTGCCTTATGAGCTTTGACAGGTAAATCTGGCAAGACAGTTCATGGGACTGACTGGTACAGTTAGGGATATACTCCTTTGCAAGCCAAGATGACAGTGTTGATGAAACTGTTGCGTTCATGTCTGGAGATGCATATGAATGTTTCCATTCTGAAAAAAAAACTAAATATAAATTTTCAAAGGTCAGATGTATGAAGATTAATTACTCATCTTTAACATGGTAACAGCGGCAGATTAAATAACATGAAACATTTTTTGACCTTTTACTGAAAGACACAAGTGTCAGTATCATGGACCTAGGGGTCATTTTTGAACAAATATGAGATATCATATCTAGTTAAGAGATAATGCTATGTGTTTGAGAGTACACTAAGGATGGGTCAAACTGGATGACAAAGATGTTTAGGGAGTTGTAGTGAGTTACAAGTTGCAGAGAAAAGTCCTTTTATAATCAAACTTCATTGTTTATGCACCACTCACAACAGGCATGGCATCTGGATGTGTGGGCTCTGGTCTGCAATGGAATCAACTCTCTGGACCTCGGTAAACATCTACTCTCACTCTTGCTAATAACACCTCCTCCAGAACATCACAAATCCCTTTTTTTTTTTTTTTTTGTCCTCAGAAGTCTACAAAGAAAGGATGAGTCCACTAGACTTATGCTTTCCACTGACCTTGGCCAACCCTTGTAGTTACTGGGAAATACCTGTGATGAACGTTTCTGAGACAAATCTTGAAATTCATGTTTGAAATATATGAGAGTTGATGTAGGGGAAAGAAAAACTAAAGTGTTTATGTTTTATTCTGCATAATATATAAGTAGAATCTTTCTACTCCTAGCTCTTTTTTTTTAACCTCTTCCAAGTAGAAGAATCATTAAATCAGAACTCTCCATGTTTTATAATATAGCCAAGGGATACGGTTCGTGGGTTTCATGTGCAAGTTGGTTCTCGGTGTTTCGCAGTCACCATAAGCTCAAGACAGCATTTGCAGGGAAAGAAATGTTCTTTGTAACAAGAAACATAACTGCATTTCTCTACACATTTGAAAATTAAAATGAAATAGAACCATATTCACATTTGTTTCTGATTATTGTGTTTGCCAATTTTTTGCTCAAAACAATGTTTGACTAGAAATGGAGCTAGCGTTCCCATGGCACACCCTCAATTAGTTACTTCACATTGAACCTCTTGTTAAATGGTGTGAATTTACACATTATTCTTTCTCGGCAGGGAAGCTTTCAAAACTTAAGTTTCTTTTTTTTTTTTTCACAAACATTGAAAAGCTCTTCTTATAAATAATCTGGTGTCCCCAATAACCCATTTTTCCTTGGCTTCTAAGCCAATGCCTTCCCCCAGGTCTCATCAGAATGTCAGCGGCTGGTTGTATAAGCTCACCCACACTCCTGGAAAGCACTGGGCTCCAGCTGTGGGGTGTGTGTGCTGACCCTTTCCATCTCACTACCATGCTGGTGGGTTGTTTGAATGCTTCCTTGTGCAAACTGAACACTTCTTAAATCTACTAGTGTTTTCTTGGTACTAACTCCCCCCACCCCCCCATGTAAAAAGATTATCATATTATATATCTCAAACATAAAAGTTTTTAGTTAGAACTGGCTACCTGGAAGTCATAATACTTTCCTTCATGCAGCAACATTTTAGAGATCAAAGTTCAGGTGGATTTGAAAATTCAAATTAGAAAACAGTTTGCAGTGGTAAAGCTAAACAATGAGATCCTCTAAAAGTATGTATGCCCAGTTATTTCTTGACACTGCGTCACGTGACTTATTGTGTTTCCCATAAGCTCAGGCTTTTAACTGCAGGAAACCCTGCATGGCCAATGGCAACCATGTCTGTGGGAACAGAAGCAGCAGCCTCGAAATATTCACAACCAACACAATTTTGATTAAAGAAAGAACTCTGGTTTTTAATAGTTTTGATCATTAAAAAAGTTTAAACCTGCATAGCAATCATTTCAAAAATAATTATTTAATGTTCCATAATTAAACTGTACACAACCTAGTCTTGGGACACAGAAGCCAGTGAGGTGAGTGGAACAGTCTGGTGCAGTCCCAGGAGCCGGGAGTCGAGTTCTCATTGGCCGTTGAAAAACGTTTTTATCATTTGTTCATCTAAGTTCATTTGGATACTTGGCACAACCTAGCTCCACTGACGAGCGGATCTGCACCGGGAAGAGAGAGCAGCTCGACTCCGGTCCCTTCTGGCCTCCCCTCCCCCACTCGGCCGGATTCCTCAAAGTCGTTCGATGTCTCGGTATTTCTTTCTCAAAATTGAGACCTGGTCTTTAAAGAGAACGGGGTCGAGCCTCATCTGAGAGTGGATCAGCGGCATGTAGCCAAACCAGCTGGCAAACGTATTCATGCAGCTCTGTCGCTGGGCAAAGTGGTCAGGGTCAGCCCAACGAGAAGCCCGGGAAGTCTGGGAGAGGGAGAGAAACAAGGAAGACAATGAGAGAAGGGCAGATGGGGTGAGGGCACCGTGATGTGGCAGAACGTGGCTGCTTTTGGGAAGGTCTTCCCGAGATGCTCACACGTCACAAACACATGTAATGCTCTGAAGGTTGCAGAGTTGACCAATCCTCTGGTGAGTGAGTGATGGACCTTACCATCTGAATCAAAACTACTGTGCTCACTAAATGCTCCTTTTGGTACTTAGGGCCAGATGCTGTGACTCATAGTGTGTTCCTAAGGTAGTTTTCTAAACCGTTATTTACTTACTTGATTTGGAAATACCACTAATCAACTGTCAGATGTCCTTTCTATCACTCCATTTCTTTCTCCCTTCTACTATCAATCTTAATAAAGTTCCCATTGAATGTACAACAGAAGAACAAAACAATCATTACATATAACTCATGGCTCGGGAGTTTCCCATGCAAATGGAAACACTGGCAAGAACTCTGTTTTCACTCACACATGATAATCTGTTCTTCCTTCTATAGACTTCTCTGTTGAGATGATTCCATGAGGCATGAGGGGGACTTACACTGAGTATGTACACACACACACACACACACACACACACACAGGGTGTATGTCTATAAGACTCATTATACACTAAAATTTCCTTCTGGGCTTAACCCAAGAATTGTTGTCTTTTCAACTGCACTAAAATTATTATTAATTTTTAAGAGCAATTGGCTTTATAAAAATTATTGGATGGGCTGGTGGCTCACACCTTTAATCCCACCACTGAGGAGGCACAGGTAGGAGGATTGCAGTGAGTTCAAGGCCAACCTAGGACTACAGCATGACATCTAGGTCACTCTGAGTTAGAATGAGAACCTTCAAAAAATAAATATATATAACTAAAAAAAAGAATTATTGGTCAATCAGAATAACAACAAAAAGAGTTATCATAAACCCACCTTGGGAAATAAGCAACTATTTAGAGTATATGTGTTGGTGCATGCCTGCGTGCATGTGTGTGCATGTGTGCACATGCATTCAATTGTGCTCTCAACATTGTAAGAAGCATGCTTCCACATTTTAGTGAGAGAATCACTGAGTCACCTCGGCAGTGTCAACATGCTTGAAAATATCATCCACAATAAACACAAATGTCAAGTTAGCACTGAGTAGGCAGTGGAAACACAAAACACTATGAAGTGTTTCCATGAAGGACATTTGAGCCTCACAACAACTGGGTGAATTATCTCCCCAAGTCACAGCAGGTTCCTGGAAGTTGCACTTATCTGCTGAGCTTATTTGCTGGAGGGTAGCATTGAGCATAAGGCAGGCTTGATTCTTTGTTGTATGGACTAGGACAATTCTCCTTGGTAAGTCAGAGGTAGCAACGAGTTAACCTGACTGGCTGAGTTCACATCAGACAGAACAGCTCCAGAGGTACCTTGTTTTATTCCTAAATTGATGTGAGCTTGTCAGCCATTTCTGATAGGCCCACTCATTCTAAAAGGCCAGACCCTAAACCCAGGTAAAAAATGCCCACATAGGCAAATGGAAATACTGCCAAAGTTCCAGCCCATGTTATTCTCACTCACAAATAATAATCATCATTTAAAAGGTCTAGGTGAATCACTCAAGTAGCACTTTGCCCCTGGGTTTTGACATTTCTTCTGGTACAGACAACAAATACTTAAATGGTATCTTTCTTATGTATCCATTTGCATCAATAGTTCCACAAACTATAAAGTAATGTGTAGGACAGGGCAATGTACACAAGTCAGGTACACCTAGTTAAATCTAAAGTTCGCTTTCAAGTTGTTCCTTAAAGACGTGAGAAATTACTGGAAATATCCATTTGGTAGAAATGGACAAGTCTATGAAAAGGCTATAAAACCAGCCCCTAAGAAATCATGCATACAAGTGAGGTTATAACCTCAGGAAAATCTAATGAATTCTCACAGTGATATTAAAGGGCTAGAGTGACACCCTATGTCAAATAATAATAATAATAATAATTAGATTACCATAAAGGCTCCTTTGTAAAAACCAAGATTTGCATATAACTTGTAATACCTGCTAGAACAAGGTACATGGAAACTCACAAACAACTAAACTGATATAATTATAATGTATCTTTCTTTTCCTGAGTTAGAGTAGTCCAGGATGATAATCCTCCTGCCTCGGCCTTCTAAGTGTTGGGAATACAGGGAGGAATCAGCATGCCCAGCTACGGTCATGTTAAAGACTGTTCAATGGGTTGAGATTCTGATAGATGTTCCACAATTTAATGTGGGTGGGTCTATGGTTTTTCACTACTTCCATTAGAACTGGCTTTGCTCAAAAAAGAATAAAAGTAGATAAACTTCAGCATACTGAGAGGGCCTCATACCAGGAGCCAAGAGTACAGGAGACAGCCACGGAACCAACACAGCCTAGGCTACAACTGCCACTTCTGTTTCTTAATGGGAACTTGAAGCGAATTACGTTTTCTAGGCCATAGTTATTCTACTTAAAAACAGAGAAAGTTGGATGATATTTCCTTGAATGTATACTTGGTACTAAAATTCTATGGCCCATGAAAATATGGGGCTTCATGTTGAATTAGATCAACCTTGTGAGAAAGATTTCACTACTTTCATCTTGAAGTGAGCCAACTGAATTTGAAAAAGGAACTGACTTACAGCTTATAAGTGCTGGTCTTATATCTGAGAAACAAGTAGTGTAGATTCTGGTATTTCACTGTGATACTCAGTTCAAGAGTAACTGCCACGAGGCTGTGTTGAAGACAGTATTATTTGCTACTCACATGGTACTTACAGTATACTTACATAAGTTCCTTAAAGGACTCTGCTATGGACTGAATGAGTATGTCGTCCCAAATTTACATGCTGAAGTCTAATAACAGCACTGGAGGAGGGACATTTGAGAGGTGCTTAGGCAACACATCCTCAGAGCCTTGTAAAAGTAACCTCAAAAAAATCTCTCGAGCTTCTTTCCAGTGTGTGGGGTCACAGCAAGCAAATGACCATCTACAAATGAGGAACTGGACCCTGAGTGGATACTACTCCTGCTGGTACCTTGACTTTAAGCTCCTCAACCTCTCAAAGTTGAGAAATATCAGTTGGTTACTTAGGCCTCCTTCTGTGCTCCAGTCTATGATATTTTGTTATAGCAGCCCAAAGGGACTAGGATGGATGCTGATAACACGTTATTCTCCTGTCAAGTTTTGGATTATATGGGAGCTTTATATGCTTGACACAACAATATCTTTTTACTTATCCATGTGCCAATCATGCATTCCTTCATGTTTTTGAGATGTGATGCAGTTTTGCATCTCCTCATCATGCTTTCTAGATAGAGTACCTAGATGAAGACATGCTTTTATAGTCACGAGGGTTCTCTACTCTTACCTGTCCCATCATTGTCTCCTTATACTGTTTTTTCTGGGTCACTTTGATTGGAGGCAATTTTGTCACAGCAGACACCAGGAAATTCATGAGAATGTCCTCACAATTGGCCAGTTGGTCCACCATATTTTTCAGGCTGGCTGGCAGGTAATGGGAGTACAGGTAGTGATAGTATCTGTCAAAAAAAAAAAAAGTTTATAGGGACCAGCATAATGACAGGTAGATTTTAAGCACATAACCATTCTCCGAATTCCTAAACACGCCACTGGATGGCATTAATGATTGCAACTATCAGTTACATGGGATTGGCTATAGACTATTTTCACCTCATGGAAGTTCTCAAATCTTTAACAAGACCACATCATCTAGCACTCAGAAGAAATCTATGAGGCTGGTGCTATTATTCTCCCCATCATACAGTTGAGGAACCAAGGCACAGAAATCCACATGGACGCACATATTGCTTGCCTATTTAAATTTAACGTCTAGCTTGTCGGTTCATTATCAACTTGATGTAATTTAGAATCAACATGGAAAGACACTTCTGAGTTGTCAATGAAGGTATTTCTATAAAGGTTTAACACAGTAGGGAAGATACATTTTGAATGTGGGCAGCGCCATCCCGTGGTGTTGAATGAAGAGAAAGTGAGCCGAGCCCAGCGTGATTTGCTGTCTGCTTCCTGGCTACAAACTGAATGTGACCAGCTACTGCCCACTTCTCCCACCATAACTTCCCAGGCGCAATGGACTCTCAATCCGTGAGCCACAATAAACCCCTCTCTCCTTAAGTTGCTTTTTGTAGGTATTTTGTCACAGCAACGAGAAAAGTAACTACTATAGATGGCAAGAGAAGTTACTTTCAATTGAGACAAATCATTTGAGTGAATCAGATTCATTTGTGGGGTGGTGGGAAATAAAGAAGGGGAACAATGAGTTTCTATGAGGTGAAATTCTGAGATCAAGTGTTTAGTTGAGTCCAAATGTTCATTCTTGGGTATTTCTCATGATATCCCTGATATGCCAAGATTCTCTATTCTTTATTTAAAAAGAGTAATGTAAGATTGGTGTGATCACTTTACTAAGACAAAACCCTTGAGGTTTCATTAACGATCTAGTAGTAAGTGTTAACTTTCTGCACACCAGCCAGGCCATCCTTCAGTCTTCAGGCTCTACAGGCCAAACATGGGAATGACTACCTCATTTATATCTTCAAGCATGACTATTTTCAACATATCCACATTTGGATGTCATAACATGCCCAAGACCAAATGCTTTTATTCATTCAGTACTCCTTCCATCTGTGGTATTCTATCTTTCTAGCCCCAAGGTGAAAAAACTTGGGTGCTACCCAGCTGGAGAGATGGCTTAGTGGTCAACGCACTTGCCTCCACAGCCTAAGGAGTTGAGTTCAGTTCCCCAGTACCCACGTAAAGCCAGATGCACAAGGTGGCACATGAGTCTGGAGTCTGCAGTGGCTAGAGGCCCTGGTGTGCCCATTCTCTCTCTCTCCCTCTGTGCTTGCAAATAAATAAAACTTTTAAAAAACACCTTGCAAGTCTTTAAATCCTACACCCTACCTGTTCAAGACACGAGCATCTTCAGAATACTCCCAGTCTGATCACCGCTGGCCAGTGCTCACTCTCTAGTCTCTGGCTCAGCCATCTATCAGCTATTTAAGGTGAGCTACCCTCTACAGTCTTCCTTCTTCTCCCGTCCCCCTCACAGCTGGGGTGATACATCTCTACTGTCAATGTGATTGGATCAAAACCAGGTGAGAGGCACACCCCTGGCCCTTGAGGGTTATTTCCTGGAAGTGTTAGCTGAGGGGGAAGACCTTCCCCTTGAGTGCGCAGCACCTGACACTCAGGGGAAAGCTGTGCTGTCTGCAATCCTTGCTGCAGTCCTTCACTGACCCCAGAACCCAGCTTCTACGGTCTTCTAATGTGGATTGAAGACCTGCGGTTCTCCAGGAATCCTCCAGGCCTTCAGTGCTAGATTGGGACTTTCGAGGCATCCAGCTCACGCACTGAGAAGCTACTGGGTTCTCAGCCTCTCCAGCCTGTAGAAGCCACTGTTGGACTGCCCATCCCATCCCATGTAAGTCAAGCTAATAAACCCTCTTTGCAACATCTTCTTTTCATTGATGCTGTTCCTCTAGAGAACCCTGATGAAGACATGACCTCTTCTCAACCACAGTATCCCGAGTGGGTACTCGGAACACAAGTGTGTTGTGTGCTCTGTTCAAATCCCTGAGCTGACTCCCCAGGTTTCTTAGAAAAAGTTCATCCCCCAGTCTCCAGGCTCCCAGCCGTCTCTGCTCTCACCACTGTTCTAGTCACTAATCATGTTGCTCTTCTCCACGGTCTTCCAACATTTGGCCCCCAGGTGTTTATTCTCGCTAATTCTGATGCCAAAACACCCTGGGCTAATTTTATCATATCCTATAGTCTCTTTTCACACCCCACCTGCTCAGTGTGGTCACTCTGGCCACTCTCCAACCTGCCCAATCTCTGTTGTTCCGGCTCCTCTACTCTTTTCATGCTTTTTGCTATATTGCTACAGGCCTCTGCCTGCTAGACTATGAGCCTACCATTGGCAAGAAATGTTTCTGCTTTACCTACTGAACCCCAAGCACTTAGAAAAGTGGCTGAGGATGCTCAAATTAAGTTTTTACTTTTATTATTGTTTATTCTCAATATTTACTTACCCAGTCTACTCTTGAGTATAAATTCACACTTTAGCTTAACTGAAAATGCCACTGTACTTTCATTTCTAGAAAAGCAACCAGCCAAAAGTTTCATTGGCTTTAAGAAACACACATTTGCTACCCCAACAAAACTGAAGCAGAGATGTAGGCTGATTTGCATTCATGTGGTTAATAAGATTTGGCCCAAATTCCTATTTATGCAGTTGTCAGAAACTAATAAGGGACATTTCAGTGACAGATGTCTAAGTGTCTCACTTGTGGTAAATAGCAGCTCCTGTCAACACCATGGAGTAGTCGTTCGTCCACTTGGATGTGTACCCCCATCGCTCCTTGGAGTTATCCCAGAAATGGCTGCGTGCCGGGTATCCCACAATCCTCTCGGGGAAGCTCTGCCACACGGTGAAGGCGAAATCCACCTGCAGGGTGGCGGGTAAGCCAAACAAGCAATCAGCAGTGCACACAAATGTCAACCACGCATTACCTTCCCTGCTAATTCATAATGTGGAATCCCGGGACTGTTTCAAAACATCAATTCCCCATATTCATCAGCAAATTAAACTGACTGCTTGACATTTTGCCCCGTAATTATGTACATTTTTAATGTTTTCTGTGAAAGAAACTTCAGATTAGTACAGAACTGAAACAAAGCTAGTTTGCCGATATGGTCTTTCGAAATCCCAGTCTGTTGCAGCTCAAAAACAAGCTAAAAAAGCAGTTGCTTCCCTTCTCCCTCCCCAGAAAGGTACACGTGACTCTGATTCACAGGAAGCACAAAAGCATCTGTTTTATAAATGAGAGCAGATTTCCTGTGTGCATCTAGGGAGTGAAGTACAGCCTGCATGGTAACTCGCATATATCAAACCCAAGTGACTAAAATTAAAGCATCCTCCTCAGAGCTAGAGAAAAGACTTTTCTTTTTTTAAAAGCACAAGTCTGTCTGTCTTTCTTTCTTTCTTTTTTTAAGACCACATGTTTTAAAGGGAACACAGGGACAATACCACACGGAACATACTTTGGGCACCTCAGGCTTAAAAATGCGAAGCACAAGGAAATCTAGAAAAGCACCCACACTATCGCTAAGAAGTGGGGATGAGGACCAGTGAAATCCAGGACTGTTTTAAAGAAAAGCAGGGACGTGACTTCTGAGTGCTTAGGAGAACCCAAGCACGTACTTCCAAGTCCGTCGTAGGCTGGTGTACCATAGCTAGCAAGTCATCTCGATCTGATCATTGCAAAAGAAAACACCAAAGAGTAATATAGCAAATGGTCATCTAATGTTCCTGACCATGGTCTGCTTATCACGCAAGAGGCATGTTTCTAAGTGCTTAGGCATCTTAACTCGTGTCATCCTTACAGTAAGCCTTGGAGGCAGGGTTCACAGTATTCAATTTACAGAAGAGTAACTAACACACATGGGGGATGAAGTACCCAACCTGTCTAAATTAGCACATGGCAGAGTCAAGACTTGAAATCCAGTGTGTATCTTACCCTCTCTCTTTGGTTTTGGTGAAGCCAATTTATTTTAAATACATGATATAATTCACCCTGCAGCCTTGGCCTTATCTTTCTTGATAAGTAACACAGGTGAACATTTCATTTATTCTATAAATATTTCAAGTCCCAATACTGAGATAGTGACTGGGGGATCGAAAGCTGCTGCTAGAGGGCTGGAGAGATGGCTTAGCGGTTAAGCGCTTGCCTGTGAAGCCTAAGGACCCTGGTTCAAGGCTCGGTTCCTCAGGACCCACGTAAGCCAGATGCACAAGGGGCGCATGCATCTGGAGTTCGTTTGCAGTGGCTGGAAGCCCTGGCGCACCCATTCTCTCTCTCTCTCTCTCTCTCTCTCTCTCTCCCTGCCTCTTTCTCTGTCTGTTGCTCTCAAAATAAATAAATAAAAGTGAACAAAAAGTATTTTTTTAAAAAAAAAAGAAAGCTGCTGCTATGTCCAGGTCTGTCATTAAAGATTGTTCAAAAGTGTTCAGAACAGTAAACAGGAGAAAATGATCCAATCTCTGTCAACTGATGACCATGACCATATAAGATAACCGCACAAGAGAGGAAGATCCGGCTAATAAAAGAATAGCACTGTTGTTAAGTACTGGTTAGATACTGGCAGGCTTGAAGGTCACTGAGGGTGGACCCCTCCCCATACTCAGCAGCTTGTAAAGCCAGGAGCTGAAACCGCAAGACTGATTACTGGTCAAAAGAATGGGACCTGAGTTGTATCTCTGGTTGTGGGTGGAGTCGAGACATTCAGAACCACCCAAAAGGTAATATCACTATCTAGTCAGATGGTTTTTGGTAAAGAACAAGATATACCATTGTATCCTCTTCTAACAGTTGATCCAGTGAGACATTCCAAACATGGATAGAAAAATCCTCCCTCAGCAAGCTGTGTGGGCCAGAATCTTTAAGAAATAATAAAAAGGGCTGGACAGAAGGCTTAGCCATTAAGGTGCTTGCCTGTAAAGCCAAAGGACCTAGGTTGGTTTCCCCAGGACCCACATAAACCAGATGCACAAGGTGGTGCATGTATTTGGAGTCCATTTTGCAGTGGCTGAAGGCCCTGGCATGCCCACTCTTTCTATCTGCCTCTTTCTTGCTCTCTCTCAAATAAGAATAAATAAAAAACTAAAACATAAAAAGTAAAACAAGGAAAGAAATAGTAAAATGTCTACCAAAACATGAAGGTTTAATATAATGGTCCCTTTGACTAATGTCCCCCTCATCTCTCAAGATTGTGTCCTACACGATGAACTCTCTGCCCGCAGTCCATTCTCAGCCTGTGAGAATGTTTGCTTGTACAATGGTTCTTTTGGTCTTTACTGTGTCATCCTTGAGAGTGCCTGATGGTATTCTGCAATTAACTATGAAGAACCCCAGGGAAACCAGAGCAAGTTCCTGATAACATTGGTACACCTGCAACATGGGCTACAATTCAGAAACAAACCACATAAGAGAAACCAGGCCACAGATCATGGGTGTCCACACATCTGAAGTGTCCAAATCTGCAGACACAGAAGATAATGGTGGTGGTCAGAGGTGCTGAGAAAGTATTGAATGAGCCCAGCACCTCCCTGCTAGCTGTTGCCGTCAGGTTCGCATTGCTGCCAGAAATAACCCGACCAAGAGCAGCTTGTGGGAAAAAGGTTTATTTTGGCTTACAGGCTCCAGGGGAAGCTCCATCATGGCAGGGGAAAATGATGGCATGAGCAGAGGGTGGACATCACCCCCTGGCCAACATAAGGTGGACAATAGCAACAGGAGAGTGTGCCAAACACTGGCAAGGGGAAACCAGCTATAATAGCCATAAGCCCGCCCCCAACAATACACTGCCTCCAAGAGGTGTTAATTCCCAAATCTCCATCCGCTGGGAACCTAGCATTCAGAACACCTAAGTTTATGAGGCACACCTGAATCAAACCACCACAGTGTCTAATAAAAATGATTTAGGAGAACACAGAGGTGCTGATGGCTGTATACTTTGTGAATGAACTACATGACACTTACCTAAAATTCTGGCATGATTAATAATTTTATCTCATATGAATGTTACCTCAATGAAAAAGATGCAGCAAATAAGCCATGATCAATACCTCCCAGGCCACATTCCCGTAATATATATTCAATTACTTAGGTAATACTTTTCTTTAGATTGAGTGCTCTCTCCAATCAGTCTAATCCTAGGTAAAAAGCTTTATAAAACTATTCTGTATATACAAACCAAGTTTTTAGAAACACTGGCCCAGGTGGTTTTTAAAACGCCTTTTATTTTCAGATTCTTCAGTCTTCATCATAACTTACTTCTTTTGTGAAATACATTCAAATTCATATGAAACTTTTAATTTGATGCCTGACATTGTGAACTGTCCAAAGGCAGAGGTTTCCTGGTAAAGAACAATGGTTAATTTGGGGTGCTAAAGTGATTGTGCCAAGAGGCAGTCAGATTTAAGATGATTTCTGGAGTGTCTATGAGGATGTGTTCTGGAAGACTTAACACTTGAGTGAGGGAGTGGGACTCAGCAAGGCAAGGTTCTCCTCCTCAGCGGGTGGGCATCCTTCACTACCCAGAAGACGCCTGCCAAGGCTGAGGAAGGAAGCATTCACTCCTTTCTCCTCCCAGGCTTCATGCTTGCCCTGGGCATTTCCTATTACTGCCCTCGGGCTGCACCTTAGCCATTGACGCTCCAGGTTCGGTGGCTGTCAGACCCCCACTGCGATTCCATCACCAGCTCCCGGGTGACCCTGACTTACAGAGGGGCAGACTGTAGACTTTGCAGCCTCCATCCCCACATTGGCAACTCCTCATAATAAATCTCGATTAGTTGTTTCTCTGAAAACACTGCTATAGAAGAGAAAAAGGCCTTTTTGTCAAATCTGTACTTCTGGTGACTGGGAGGGAAGTAGGGTGGCGGTACAGGGCAGAAAGGACAATAAGTCACTCCAGATGGGTCAGCTTAAGGCCCTCCAGCCAGGATGTAAAGATAGAGGCGGGGGTCAACAAAACAGGATGCAAAGAACAATAATTTATGGCGGTCCATTCTAGCTGGTTCAGCTAAAAGAAACTCCAAGAACTTCCTCACCAAGGGAAGTATGCAGAGAGCGCTTATCCTTTCTGCCCTAGTGACTTTTACAACTTCAGGGGTACTTAAATCCCTATACATACTCTTTTTTTTGTTTTGTTTTTCGAGGCAGGGTCTCGCTGTAGCTCAGGTTGACCTGGAATTCACTACGTAGTTTCAGGGTGGCCTTGAACTCACGGTGATCCTCCTACCTCTGCCTCCCACCACGCCCGGCTCCTATACATATTCCTGCATCTGAAACATCAGCCTAGTACAGACTGAACTTCAGGTAAACTGGTACACACTCCCACAGCCTGGGAGGAGGTGACAGAGAAGAGAAGGTAAGTTGCATGCCTTCCAGTATGGGTGTGGACTGCTGCTGGAGTGGAAAGCGGAGGAAACTGGAGGCCTCCCCTTAGCAGCGGAACATGCTTGGAGAAAACGTGATGGGGAATGGCCATCTCAAAGTTACAAGACTGCAGGGGGACAGGCAGCACTTGCCAGAACATTGAAATTGGGTCACGATAACCTACATATCATCTCTGGTGTTCAAAACTAATAGTGCCAACTGATGGGGCAGTCTACTTTGCAGCCGTTGTCAAAGAATCCGTCTGGCTGTCAGCACTCTTTGGGGTTTTCCATTATTCTTTGAAAAAGAAACACGCTCACTGGCAACTAGTATAGAACGCAACGGGGTGTTTTCATCACATGGATTCCTTACTATCTCAGAGCTGTTTCAAGTCATTTCAAAAGAACTCAAAAGTAAATTCGGGATAAAACTATGATTCTTGTGATAGCTCTGCCTTCATTCAGATCATTAACACTTCAAAAGCACCACAGGTCAACATAAGGTCCTTTCTTTTAAAAATCAACATCTGTTTTCTTTAGAGGCTCGACAGCAATCCATATACATGTAAATAACTATAAACCAACTACATCTAATACCCTTTGTACGATGCTATTTAAAAATCTATCCTTAATACTACAGAGGCACATTTACACATGGTAAGAATCTTGAGAGAGAGAGAGAGAGAGAGAGAGAGAGAGAGAACCAACAAAAATGAACCAACATCTATTCACCTTAAAAAAGAAAACACAACAGAAAAATCTTTCTCACGACCATTTTGGGCAACAGAACCATTCTCCTGCTCAGGAGGCAAGAAGCAAGCCAGACTGCCAGCCTCTTAAATTTACATATCATTTTCAACCCACGTTGACTTCTAATTACTTCACATACAACACATGTTCCTCCCAGCATTCCCTGAGTGGTTGGGATTGCTATCCTTTGAAAGGAAATTCACCAGCACAAAGATGTGTTGCAGTGGCTGGAAGTTATTTCACCATGGGCCATGGAAAAACAAAGCCCAGAGTGAGACCAGTTGCCTTGTGCCCAGGGGAATATACAGGACCGAGCACAGTCCAGGTCACAGAATGTGCTGCAGAGGTCTTGACTGCTCCATCGTGAGGATGTGCTACTTGTCCTGAGTTTGCCCTTGGAGAAGCACTGTCCTCTCTTGTCCTGGGATGGAGTTGATCTCAACTGTCAATGTGATTGAATTGAGAGATGGTGGTAGATTAATAAAGTGCACACTTGGCGTGTGTCTGTGATGTGAGGAGGTTTCCAGGCAGAATTACCTAACGGGAGAAGTGAATGCGAGTGGAAACATCCAACAGGTTGGTGGTCTGCATAGAAGGAAAGGTAAAATGGAGAAGCCAGCTTGCACAGGCATTCTCTGTCCTTCTTTGCCCGCTGGCTGCCAATGAGTCACCGCCATGATAGACTGAGCGCTCGGAAACCCTGAGCCAAACAAATCTTCCTTCCCATAAATTGATTTGTTCAAGTACTCTGTCACTGTGACAAAAGGCCAAATGACACACCTAGGGAATATACCACCTAGTCTCCCTGGCCCACTGGTGTCTGGTTAGGTCAGCCAATGACAGCCAGCGAAGAGAAAATGGAAGTGGGATGAAAGAGAAGGGAAGGTGTCTATCTGTCCTCTGTTCCCTTTCTGGAGTTCTGACATCAGCCATGCTCTTTATGAACACAGCTCTTCTAGGCAGGTCTCTCTCTCCTAGCTCCATCTTTCAGAGGCTTTGGAAGCACTAATCTTTTCATTGTTCCTTCAGGGCTAGAGGAGGAAGAAGTCTAGCTCTCCTTAGGAACCTTAGCATCCCTTGTGGAGTCCATTAATCCCACCTGCACCTCCCTAAGTCATTTCAAGTTCTTCCACTTGAGTCATCCGATTTGAACTCTGTTTGCTGGCAGCACTTTGATCGATACAAGAAGTACCCAAGTACCTGGCATAGAAATCAGAACAAAGAAATCTCTCAGCAAATACCTGTTGAATGAATATGCTGCTGGAATGGCAGCTTCCCTTTGCAGGACACTGCAGTAAGAGAGGCTGGAGTACCCCCTAGCTCCTATTTCATTGCTATCCCTTTGAATGTTAAGCATTTCCTCAACTCCACAGCCTTTCTTCCTGCAAATCATCACAGTGCTCATGACCCCATCCACTCGCTCAACATGAGTATTTACAGAGCTTGGGCAACACAGAAAGCATCTGAATCAGATAAGGCCCAGACAGTTCATCCGGCGGTTATTTAGGTTGCCCTTGTACACAGCAACTGCATCTGGTGGAAACTGGAAGCAGCCATGGAATTTCAGAGAAGAGACATTGAGGTGCCTAGCCTACATCCACACCACACTCAGCACTAGATCTAGACTAGGGTCCAAGAAAGTGCATGCTAGGGACAGTGCCGATGTCTAAAATGGATGGGAAAGTACTAGGAATAAATAAGACAGTAAGATAAAAGTAAAAGGAAAGGCTAATTAGTTAAGTCTGCATGCCTTTTAGCAGCTGCTATTAATAATGTATTTCTGATATAATACACTTTAATTACAGCTGTCTTTGTTCCCTGTATGGTGTAAAGGTTCAGAGATCAATACTCATTCCAGTTAGGAAAATCTGACTTTCTACCGTTTCCCTTCTCTCTGTTATCCACATGCATTATTTGGGCAATCTTATTTTTAGCACAA
Organism: Dipus sagitta; assembly: GCA_036346955.1. NCBI lineage: Eukaryota > Metazoa > Chordata > Mammalia > Rodentia > Dipodidae > Dipus > Dipus sagitta. The sequence goes on from CM070771.1 coordinate 184,775,202, forward strand.
ATATCTGAACAAAATATGAAGGTTTCCATCTGAACTTCAATAAAAAGTTGGTCTGGTCATGTGTGTGCACAGAACACTATCGTTAGAACCCAGAATAATGTTCCCTAACGGAGATAACACACAGGGCACAGGCATGAGAATAACCTGTGAAAGATGGGGTGTTGGCTATGCACCACAGTTTCAGGATAATGCTGAACAGGTCTCCCCCTCCCCTTGGTTCCGCACACCTGTCCACAGCTGTGCTGCTTCTAAACAAAAGGAGAGGGAAGGCAGGATGGGGAGAGGTGAGGAAGTCATGCAAATGAGGCTCCAATTAGCAGAGAAAACAAAGGAAAAGTGCCCTCACCAGGGTGCCAGGTGGTGGCAAGGTGCTAATAGGAATTGGGTTAATTAAAACCAATTCCAGAGGAAGTTTTGGAAAATGTCTTCAACTCCCACTAAGGCAAGGGTAAAAGAAGAGCTGACAACTTGGGACTTGGGGCAACTCCCTGCGGGGGCCCGGCCCTCCCCAGTCTCTGGGCACCACTCTTACCTCGGTTGTTGAAAGCACAGTGTCCTCGTCAAGGCTGAGCACAGCATCTGTGATGATGTTGTCATAGGGCAGAAACCGGCTGCTCATAACCTGGGGAGTACGCAGAAAGAACGTGGGGATGAAGGAATAGGGAAAAGGAGAGGCAGCTTGAGAGGCCTGTCAGGAAAATTCCCCCATCCCTATCATCATAAAGAATGTTCTGCTACCAGGTCGTCCTGCCACACTGCAAGGCTGCACCTCCCACGTGTGAAGACTCGTTTATGCAGCCATGACTGTGCACCTGTGGTGTGCCAGGGACCCGCCACCCCTCCGTCCGTCCATCAAAGGAAAGACTAGAACAAACACCACTCGTGGCCTGCCTTGAGAGACCAAGAACCAGGTGACTAGCTTGAGCTCGAAATGAAGAATTCCAGTAGCCCAGTGGGCAGCATAGCCAGTGGCCTGGCAGAGCAGATTGCTTCATGGGACCTGATGCGTGGGAGGAAGAGAGGCAGCGCTCTGAGGGCAGGGAAGAGTGGAGGGTAGAGCTTGTCTTCATGCGTGGGACACACCCCTGGGAAGTTAGACCCCTGTACATGTGCAAACACTTACGAATCAGACTTCATATCTATTTCAGCACAGATAATAAAGAATACACAAACATGCATTTTTTTTGTTATACCAACAGAAGGCGGTAGTGAAAGTTATTTATTTGTGATTCACTAAAATATAAACTAAGTTGATTGAAAGAAATAAAAAAAAATAGCACAGGTAGTATACCGATTTTGGTTAAGTTGTGAAGGTGGTATATGATTAAATTTTGGACAATTCCAGAGTAGGACACTGTGAGATCTGTGTTTGTGGGGGGAGGGGGAGAGGTGGTCATTTGGAAAGATGGAGGGTGGAAAGGTCACCTTGAGATAGGCACAGCTCTGTTCAGTGTGGAAGGTACCACACGATAGCTAATAGTTCTTGAACATTCAGTATGTGCCAAGAAATATTCTGAGGCCTCTATTTACATGGTAACACAGTTTCTTTATCAGAACCCTATCTCACAGGGGAGGAAAATGAGTCACAGAAAGTTCATGCACTTTGCTCCAGTTGGATGGAGGATTTCTTTCCAGATGGAGTGACTAGGCCTAGCGCATGGCAGCTACTGTGTTATATAACAGACCTGCTTCAAGTGCGGGAAGAACCTCCAAGTGCAGGCAGGGACGGATGGGTCACGCACTCTTACTACTCTTTCCTCTACAGTTGGGTTAATGGCTATAACAACTACTCTGAATTCACACCTTGGAGTCTCAAGAGAGATGACACATACTTGCTTTCACTTTGAAGCACCAGGGCTGGGGAGTAAAACAGTTGGGGACACTGGAGACAAAGGGAGAGGTGACAGTGAACAGGTTGCCAGAGGAATGCTCTTGGAGGAAGTCCCAAGCTATGGTGACAAGGTGAGGCAGCTCATCCACCGGCCTCAAATCCATGCTGCAAGCTTCTCAGCCCCTGGGGGTCTTCAGGGATTAAGACTGAAAAGCACCACACTAACCCATCTAAGAACTCAAGCAACGGAGCGGTAGTGTACTTGGCTGCAGGGGCTACTCCCACACAGCTGTCAACTGGGTCAGGGTTTCTTTTTTTAAAAGAATCGTTCTCAGGATTTCAAAATAAAATAAAATACAAAGCATTCAGCAACCCCACATACACAGAACTCGGAAATCTCTGCCTGCAGCAATTCTCCCGATACTGTTTACATATCCACTGAGTAACAGCAGAAACCATTAGCTGGCAGCTTAGCAGTGCCCTGACCTTTCCCTTGTTCAGCCTACAGGGGAAAACTGCAGAGACAAGCCCTATAAATTCAAACCGGAATTCTGCAGCCAAAGCAGCTCTCATATCAGTTCTGAATTCATGGCTAGATTGGGAAATTTTAAGATGGAGAATGAAGATCCAGTCCCTATGGGCTCAACCTCTGGTTTTAAAGGGACCTCATTTCCTTTTTTTTCTGAACCTGTTTCATCAGCAGATTAGGAGCCATTAGCCAGCCACATCCAAATCCTAGTGTAGAAATGAAGCTTTCTTTCAAAACCTGTCTCAGGTACCGTCTTAAAGGACTAGCACAAGAGGAACCAATGTACCCAAAGAGTCAATCCTGTGTAAGCTAGGCTTGTCCTATTTAGTCACTGAAGAAATAGTTAGCTAACATGGGAGAAAGTCAACTCCTTTGGAACTAACAAACCTGACTAGGAAATGAATGAGGGTCAAGAACTTTATTGTCCAATAGGGAATAAAAATACACACAATAATTTAAGCATGACACTAATATTTTGGAATCTTATATAATAATTTATTATTTGATCCTTTTAGCTACCTTACTATGATTGTTTCCATTTACTGCAGGAGGAATTAAGGCACAGAGGTTAAATAACTCATATCATACAAAAGCAAGTCTGATTCTATACCCCATAAGTTAAATCCTTAAATGGCCAGACAATACTTAAGAGATAGGCAGGGACACAATGCAATTCAGATCATTGTAAATGGAGGCTGCAAGGGACAGAAGATTGAAGGCTGGCCTAGCCAGACTTCACATGGCTTTAGATGTCAAGTTAAGACCTTAACCAACCAGTCCTTACAAGGCTAAAAGACTGTTGGGCTCCACGAAGAAGGGACTGAGGAATGGAAGCAGCAGGTGGGCCAGAGAAGTGAGTATCTTCAGGTCAGGGCATGAGAACAAAATAGAGTGACATATTCTTTTGAGGATAACTGTGAGGAAGAACTGCTATTTTGAAAAGACTCAACACTTTGGGGTTAGCCAGCTAAGCAAACCTCCTGAATTACCACCAATACATTTTGCCTTTGTTCTTTATGGAAAGACTGCTATCACTCCTAGCACCTCTAGGAGATGGATATGCACTGTTCCTTCATTTTGTGAATGAGGAAACTGAGGTTCCAAGAACTTAAGTATACACTAGAGCTGAAAGCTACCACAAGTTTCCTACTGAGACTCTGGTTTTGCTGATTCAAAAGGCCACGACATTCATAGCTAAAGACATTCCAAAATAGTGTGGTGTTGGAATACATTAATCCAGGTCCAGGAGGAAGACAGCCAATACCCAAATGCCCCGTGGAGACATAGAGAGTCCATAGTGGTCCCTTTAAGGCCTACCTTGCTTTCTCCTTCAATGACAATAACAGGCACAGTAGTGGCAGGCCAGCGGTGTTTGGCTGGTAGGGGCTTGTCACAATTCCATAGAACTATGATCTGAAAGGAATAGGGATTATTAGATGGCTAGCTTAGGTGTTTTTCCATAGGCTACTACCCCAAAGGGTATTCTTGGAGGGAGGGGGTGGAGAGACAGATAGAGAGGGGAAGGGAGGGGAAAGCAGGGTATGGTAGAGATAAGATGATAAAGATCAAAAATGATCTTTAAATATTCAGAAATAAGAAACACAACACTTCAACAAGCAGAGAGCAAAAAGAAAGAACACTCTAAAAATCTGTTCCCAAGGCCTAGGGGAAAGCTGGAGGAATGAAAGAATGGATACCATGGTTCACAGAGCTTCATCAAATGCACCCCTAACTTCTGATATCTTATGATGAGTGAGATGACACTCTGATAAAGTTAAATAAACATGTACGCCAAACATCTGAACATCTGCTGTGACACACACACCAGGCAATATGGAAATAGAAGTCAAGATGGAAGTGGAGTGAGCACATGTTCTAGATTCTGCAGAATGGTTGGTTTTATAATTATCAATAAGGGCATTTTGTTCAAAATTGCACACTTTTGCGTGATTTGATTCCTCCCCCCCCTACCCCCTGGCCATTTATAAACCTTATCTATACTGATTCACAAGTCAGAAAAACCACTGTTGAGAGAATGGGAGTGATACTGATTCAAAAACTATTGTTACATAAACATCATCTCCTCCTCACAATTTTATAATCAGTCATGGAGGCTGTGAAGGAAAAATTGACATCTCTTGACCACAGCAAGTCTGTCCTTTACTGGAATTTAGCTCTCCCAGGGACTTTTCTGGTGTTATCATTTTGATTATATAAAAAAAAGAAATATTGTGGCTGGAGAGATAGCTTAGCCATTAATGTGCTTGCCTGCAAAACCAAAGGACTTAGGTTCGATTCCCCAGGGCTCAAATAAAGCCGGATGTACAAGGCGGCACATGCCTATGGAATTTGTTTGCAGTGGCTGGAGGCCCTAGCACACCCATTCTCTCTTTCTCTCTGTCTCTCAAATAAATAAATAAAAATATTAGAAAAATAAATATTGTGTTAACATACTCTTGTTAGGAGGGAGAGAGGGACAGGGGAGTAGGTATACAGCTTACAGCAGTGCAAACATTTCTACAATTCGTATAAGTGTAAGATCTTACTTTTGAATAGCTCTGAGCTGATGGAAAGGGAATGCCAAGGCATGGGCAGTGACCAGGGGAACAGGGCATGCTGCCTGATGACCCCGGGGAGCCAAGTACAGAACAGGCGAGAGCAAGGAGTGTCCAATCCACAAGCCACAGGGGATAAGTGCACTGACCTGGGCACAGTACTGGGACTTGGCTGCAGCCACGAGAAGCTTCAACACTGGCTGGGACTGAGAGACCAGGGGGGTCACTGCGTGGATGACAGCAGTGAATTTGGAAGGGGGCTTTAAACCTGAAACGGAGCAGAGAGAGGAGCCTAATGGAGCGCTGTAATACCAGACTCAGAACATGTCTCCTTCCTGCTCCAGTGCTTCACCCTGGAGCTAATGTTCCCTTTCTTCTACCATATTTTTCCTTCTTATGTCCTGCCAGAACAGAAACAAGGTGAAAGCTGCTACTTAACAACTGCCCTAGCCTAAAGACCTCAATAAATTACTGATCAATGTCTACTTCCAGCTTCTCCCTTTAATACCCCCCCACCCCACAGCGATGGTATGGATCTCCCTTTGACTTTATTAGGAAGGCAGTCATGTTTACCACTATGCCAGCACACATCCAATGTCTGTCTACTTCTCTCTCCTGCTCGTCACTTACATGATATTACAGACTTCTTAGAATATATGCATGCCCCTTATTTTTAATTATGCAATTTAAGGGTTTTGTCCATTAGCCATATTTCAGATAATAGCTAGCAAGTGGGGAAGGTTCAAAGAACAGCATCCAGTGATGATCTGGGTTTGAATCTCAGATCTATCAGTTTGGAAAAGCTGCTTAACCCGCTGGGTTCTGTCAGCTGGGAAATGGGGATGTCAGCAAAGTGCCCAATGTGAGGGGCTATGGTGACGGAGTTAAATACGTTGATGTGCATGAGGCACTTACAATAGGACTTAGCAAATCATGAGTTCTCAGTGTTAGTTATAATTACCATAAGCATCTCACCCCCACAACCACCATCAGAACTACTTTAGAAAGGCAACCTTCAAACTTCAAGAACGTGTGTGTGCTAGTAGTAACACATCTGAGACAAAAAGTGTATTATACCAACTGACTTCTGCCCATTAGGAGCTCTAGATCCAGCTGGATGAGAAATATGCACGAGTCACTGCCACCAGACAGAACATGGCTTCTCTCCATGAGGCTTTCCACAGGGACTCACTAAGAAATTAGAGCAGTTAACTGCCCTTCAGAACTTCATTAGTTTAGACTCACTAATTTGGTACATAAAGAACTTAGATGTAAACAAGAGAGTGTGGAAATGAAACTCTGATACTGATAGGATGTTGGTTATAATCAAGAAGACATATATTGAAATCTATGCAAGTGTTTTGTACAGAAAATTGTAGCACCTAATTAGAACTTAACTATACTTTAGAAAGAAAGCACCCCACTTTCTAGATGTACATGAAGTAAGAATAATAAACATGACTGAGGAATTGTCTTTTCAACAATGGGGGCCAGTCATTGTTTTTCAGTGTTCCAGTAATAGTTTAAGAAGCATTGTTTAAACGCTTCTAATGTGCTAATGGTAAACAGAGATCACAGTGCTCTGCCAGAAATATCTGGGAATTCTTAGTCATTGCCTTAATGGGCCAATGCCTCCATTCTAATCGACTCATAGTGGGCTCTTCATGGCATTTCATATGGTCCCCACAACACGTTTGGTTTGTATGAAAGCGTTCTTCATTGCTGGAAAATATTTCAGGCCATAAACTTGAGCTTCACCATTTGGGGTTCAGCTTAAAAGTATAATTCTCAAAAGAGGTGATGTTCTTTTGCAGAGCCATAGCACAGAACTGAAAATCTTGAATCTTCTTGTGATATTAATTTGAAAGGGTTTTCACTGTCCTAAGGTTGCCTCAAGTTTGGAAATCTGAACTACAATATCCAAGATGCCACTCACAAGAAAGCACCTGGGGATCCAGTGACAATAAGGGTGGCCTTTGTAGATTGTCATCTCTGCACCCACTTAACTCTCCCTACTGTAATTAGATTAAAACTGCTTGAGAGCAGAGACTATTGTATTTGACCTTTTATTTCCAACACTGAGCACTGTTAGCATGGCACATGAGAACATTATAAACATTGAAAGAAAGAAATTGCTTTTGTCATATAGTCTTAGTTATTTCTTCATTCTCCTTATTAATTCCATTTTTCTTTAAGCATAGGAGAAGTGAAATTGTGAAATGTGGAGGCTCTTCTAACTCCATTATATATATATATATATATATATATATATATATATATATATATATATATATACACGACAAGACCTAGGTTTATAGTTAATCCACTGTCATGTTCAAAATGGTCCATAATTTAGTAAGCCTATTTCTCAACAAAAAAAATTACTAAGTGTAAAGGGTAGCTGCTCAGATGCCATCCCTCAATGCTTCAATGCTCTGTTAGATTTCTAAGTCTTGTTCGTAACATACCACTTATCACAGGGTTCAGACAAAAGTCTCCGTCCCCCAGGCTTCTGGGAAGAGTTAAATGGCTTTAGTTGGACTCTTTGAGGGTAAACTAAAGCAGACCTTCCCACCCAAAGGAATTACTTACCTAAATTAGCGTAGTAATAAGGAAAATCTCCCAGATAAGATGAATACTGTGGTAGGACAAACAACCCTCCAGGATGTTTGTTCCATATTAAACTGTTACGTGATATGTGCTTGAATATTCTGTCCTGAATAATCTAGAAACAAAAAAAAAAATGTAGCACATGGTAAGGATGAGTTCTGGATGATACCTGGGAAAGGTCTTGCTCCATTCAAGTTTAGAGAAGATGAGGTCCAAAGTCTTGACTCTACCCAACCCTCTTCCAATTCACCACTGATAAATGAGCCCACAACACAGAGAAATGATGAGGGGGGGGGTAGAGAGGGACAGAAACTGGTTAATCAAGTTTCCAAATTAAACTTTAGTTTAACCATAAAGTCCATCTTGTCCTTCTATAATAGTCTATGTTAATTTGAAAGCTGGGTGTGAAGAGCCATTCATCAGTCCTGGATGGCTGGGTACCTGGTCCAGATCTATGTGATCAAGACCTGTTCTGTTCGCACACCGACATCAGTGTAGAGACTGAATCAAAAACTGATGAAAGCAGTTCAAAAACTGCTGAAAAACTGACGAACAGGCTGTTGGCTCTGTTCCTTTATTTCAGGAAGCATATTTATTTGCTTGTCATATTTCACTCTCTTTTCAAAGTCAGTTGTGGGACTTTGGGTACTGTCTAGCTGAAGTTACTCTATATCTTGACCTCAAAAGTAGTGAGTTAACAATTGCCCAAAACATCCTACATAATGAGACCAGAACATGGCATATGAAGACTAATAATAATCAAGCTAGTTCATTAGTTTCTTTGGACTTTGGGACCTTGTAGATCATTAAATTCTACATTTAGAGTCAAACATTCTCCCATCCTGAATCATTTGTCAGTTGAATGTGATTACTCTACTTTAAGGCTTTCTCTCTGTGACTTTCAAATACTTGTAATTATACCATCCACTCATTAAGATATGATGTGGCAAATAATTAACTTGATAGAGAATTTCATGTTCCAGCAAACTTAAAAAAAAAAAAAACCTGGGGGTTGGGAGTGTAGCTTAGTACATGAATATGTGTTCAGCATGTATAATGCCCTAATTCAGTCCCCAGCAATGACTCAATCAGTCCGTCTATCCATCAATTCTTATAAAACTTTTAGGAGACTAAAGACCTAAATCACCATTTTCCAAGTCCCCATTTAATGCATCATGATTTTAAATACATACCACTTAAGATAGAGTCTTGTTATTTGCCTAAGTAACTGACACGCTGACCTTATCCCACAAAGCGACTAGACAAGTAAACAGGTAAGCTGTACCTGTCTATGTGAACTGCCTCATGGCTATTTTCCTACTGAGAGAGGAAGGAGCAGGGAGGAAATTTAAAGGAATGAAAATATCATAGCAAAGGGATGTCTATATTTTTATTTTATGTGGCTAACTAGATTTGATGATGATTTTACAAATTCAACTACAATACTAACATTTATTTATGGTAAAAAGAGATACGGGTTACAACAGTGCTGTCATCTAGGCACTAGTTGTGAGCAAACCCTCAAGGCTATGATGAGTTGTTATGCAGCAAGCAATTCCACTTTGTAAAACGTTTACTCCAGCTTTTAAAATCACTTCATACTTTCCATCTCCAGTCTTTCATAGCGTTTAATTTGGAGCCCTCTCCCCTTTGTTCTGCTTGCTAAATTTATGTGGCTTTTACCATGTGGTCACTTAAATAAGGTTGGATAGGAAGAAACAAGACTTAAATTGGCAATAGACAGCACTGTAAATCTAACCTACAAACAAATGACGTGAAACTCATAGATGTCACAAAGTGCACTGTGGTCTGCTTCACACTGTTACAGACTTAGTGTCATCGCACCATTTTCTTTTAAGTATTCCTGGATATGACAGTCATTTACAGTACTCCTTTGAAATACAAATAAACATTTTTCCTTTAGTCAGGTGGGTCTGAATAAAAAGATATCAGCACAGGTGTGAGATCAATAGCAAGTGTTAACCTTGTCCAAGCAATTTGCATCTTTATATCTCACTTTCCTCATTTGTAATAAAACAATGAAGTATTGCATTAATTATAACAACTTCCAGAATTTAAGACTAGCTGCCTAGGTTTTTATATTTAAGATTGCTTTTACAAGAAATTTTCATTCCCGTGGTATAGATGTTCTCCCCATTATTATTTAGCCATAATAGATATTATTTTTATAGATATTTTCCCATAGTCTTCATGGTTTATTTCTCTTACATGAACAACAACAGGGCAATTTTTCCATGCAAAGCAATGAGCACCTTATGAATAAAAAATTTCCACATTTAGGATTGATTCTTTAGTATTTTGCTTGTGGTATGAGTACTGTTATGGCTGTTCAAACAATCTACCAAGCATTTTTCTAAGGCATATGGCAATATGCACAAACATTTTAAAGAGTTTGGATACTATTCTATCAAATAGAAAGATCATTTTTGGGGGGTTCTGAACCCGAATGTCCAATTCTCCCTGTCACTTCACTGGATGGCTTACACTTTATTGTTGTAGAAGGAGCCACATGAATAGGCTGGACACATCTCTGGCTATAAATGCTGTACATATACACATGAACATAATGCAAGATTTTTGCTAAGGTCCCAAATGACACTCTCAGAAAAGGTAATATCCATGAGGTAAATTTAGGGGGAAGAAACATAGGCTCCCATTCTTCTTCTTCTGTGCCATCTTCTTTTTCAAAGCACTGGGTAACTGCTTGTATGTTACAGACATTCTATGTGGCCTTGACTTGTTCTTCTGACCAAAGTGATATTGTCTAATACACTCAATGTCATCATATGTCACATGATAAAAGCCACAGTTTCCATTTTCCACTGCTTCGTTAATTAAAAAAACCCAACATGATCAGCTTCAATGATGCTGTAGTCGAATGTGTACCGTCAGATAACTGAAGAGTAAATGGGAAAAAATTTATAAAATACCCCTAATAATGTGCTTTTCAATCTGCCATTGGTTCCGCTGTCATATATCATTATAATCCACTATGCTTTTATTGTTTGCCTTAATTCTGAATTTTTATGGTCCAATCCATGAAGAAACATTGTCTTCGCAGTGACTTACTACTGTCCCCATGATCATTTTTCAATGTACATACACAAAACACCCAGATCCAATGAGCTCAGCTCTGAGTAAGTATTTCCTTGATTCTAAGATATATCACTAGGAAATCATATGCGGACTAGTAAAAATTAAGAGAATCCCAAGTTGAATGACTGTGGCACGGGAAGTGTACTAACAACTTGAGCCTGGCTTTGAAAAAGGTAAGAAACCCCATCTTCAAGTGTGTCTCAGTAGTTACTTGCAAATCTAGAGCTTTGGTGTGGTTTGAATGAGACAAGTCTCCTGAAGCTTCCTGAGTTTCAACACCTGGTCCCCTTCTTTGGAAGGCTATGGAACCTTTTAGAGATGGAGCCTTGCTAGAGGAAGTGAGTCACAGGGGCAGACATTGAGGTGTGATACTCCTGTCCCACTTCCTGCCTTCCCAATTGGGAACACAATGTGGCCAGCCACCTCAAGCTCTGGCTGCCATGTGTCCCCTGCCCTGGTGGACTACATCCCTTTGTAAACTGTAAGCCAAAGTGAAGTGTTCTCCTTTCCACGCACCTTGCCAGCTACCTGGTCACTGCAATGAGCAACTAATCCAGCTGGAACCCACCAAAGATGCACAATCTCTCTCCAGGCATAGAATACAGTAAACAAGAAGGTGCCAGGGTTCTAGAGTCTATGTGTAGACCTTGCTAGCAAGAGATAATAATCAAGCCTAGGTTGCCTAAAGTTAAGTTTCATCTTTATGAGCAGCAGAATCAATCAAACGATGTTCACAGCTCGCAGCATCTAAGTTCTAAGCCATGGTGGGCAATCCTGATACGTGGTAGGTGATGCTTAAGTTGATTTTACAAGCACATCATGCGTCCCTGCCCTGATGCACTGGGCTTTGTTTATCTGTGTATATAGGCATGGCAGTTCCAGTTACTTCCCTGCTCTTCTGATTCTGTTGAGTTCGAGGGCAGTGTGAGTGTGGAATTAAGATGGGATTGTGAATGCTATCTCTCTTGCAATTTAGTTGAGGGGTCAACTTGTTAGAATCCAATCTTGGAATGATATAAAGAGATTTGACAGCTGCTGTAAATCTGAATGAAGTCTATGGCTTTGAGTGTTTTTTTTTTAAAAAAGCAACCATGTTGCTAAAGAATGGCATGGCTTAAATCCAAAGTAAGAAAGCCTCTCCTAATTCAGACATGAAAAAACCAACAGCTCGACTTAAGATCCTATGCTGATGAATGCAACATTTCTGTTACGGCAGGAGGACGGGGCACTGCTAACTCATGAGGCAAGAAACCACATCTACACCATAACCCACATGCAAAAGAAAAAAAAAATTAATGAGATACGATCTTTCATCTGGCAAATTAGTAATGTTGTATATGTGTATGGTTTAATTATTATCCTGAAGGCTCACAGGAATCTAGCAATGAGGTTCTCTCCAAGACAGCTGGTGAGAGTCTAGGCTGTTGCGATGATTGACCACACTAGCATTTGTGTTGCAGGCAATGAAATATGCTTTGATGGCATTATTGCTTCTTACACGGGTCATTTTATTTTGCAGCATTAACAAGTACACTGATCTCTTAAAGAAGGTAAACTTGTTATGGCAAACTTAGGGAAGAACAAAAGAACAAAGAGAAGACAAATTCAATTTCAGATAATCCTCTAATCAGGAAGAATAGCTAGTATTTTGTATTACTCAATTTTCCCTTCATATTCATTTATTTGACTTTGTGTATTTTTTTTAAACGGGTTCACTCTGCTTAAACTTCTTTCTGAAATTGGTTATATGTATTTTGGATTTTTCAAGGTAGGGTCTCACTCTAGTCCAGGGTGACCTGGAATTCACTATGTAGTCTCAGGGTGGCCTCGAAACACATGGTGATCACACTGTCTCTGCCTACCAAGTGCTGGGATTAAAAGTGTGCGTCAGTACACCCAGCTTTCATTTTTCCATTCCAGTTAATATGCCTTCTTCTGACATTTTGGTGGCTCTATGATGTTACTCAGTATGGATGTACTACAATTTGTCAAACTTGCCCCCTACTACTAACAGACTGTGCGATGGTCCAAAATAAACAGCCCTACAGCCTCGCATACGCTCACATCCTTGTTCATTAGGTAATTATCTTTTCAGAACTGTTGAAACAGATGGAGGTGAAGGGACAAAGTAATGCATTGAGTTTCTTCTGCTACCTGACCCCAAGGGTTTTTGATTCTCCAGAAAAGCTCGATCACCATAGCCAATCTACCACCAACGTGTATGTGTCCCTCTCCATATTCTTTTTTTTAAATTTTTGTTTTATTTATTTATTTGAGAGTGACAGACAGAGAGAGAATGAGGCCGAGAGAGAGAGAGAGAGAGAGAGAGAATGGGCGTGCCAGGGCCTCCAGCCACTGCAAATGAACTCCAGATGCGTACGCCCCCTTGTGCATCTGGCTAACGTGGGTCCTGGGGAATCGAGCCTCAAACCGGGGTCCTTAGGCTTCACAGGCAAGCGCTTAAACACTAAGCCATCTCTCCAGCCCCTTCTCCATATTCTTGCCAGCATTGGTGCTATCATTCCCTCTGACACATGCTAATAGTGTAGGTCAAAAGTGGCATCTTACTGTAATTTCCCTGAGTAATAGTAAGGATAGACACATTTTTTTTTTTGTTGCTGTTGTTTTTTCGAGGTAGGGTCTCACTCTAGCCCAGGCTAACCTGAATTCACTATGTAGTCTCAGGGTGGCTTCGAACTCATGGCAATCCTCCTACCTCTGCCTCCCAAGTGCTGGGATTAAAGGCGTGTGCCACCATGCCCGGCTATAAACACATTTTTAACGGTTCTTGACTAATTGCATTGCCAGTAATACATTAGTGTGGAACTGCTTCAGGGGCATTAATTCAACTGAATACCTTTAGTAATATTTATATATGTAATAAAAATCACTCTTGACTTCTATTTTGCATATATTCTCTTTATATAAATAATCCATTACATTTATAAATATAAATCACCATAAAGATATTTCTCAAATTATGGAGCTGACATCACAAACTGAAAATAACATAAATTTAAAATGCAAATGCATTTGCCATATTTAATCGATTCAAACTTCATGGCTTAGCAAACTATACACTGTAGGGTTAGATATTTACTCTCATGACAGTGGCTGACAGAGCCACAGGTTGTGGCCACTGCCCAACCTCATGAGACAATATCACATCACAATATAGTAACCCAGGAAAAGATCATAATTCAAAATTTGACATGTGGATTAACTGAATGTATATTGCTTTCTCACCATTACAAAGCCAAAGCTCATATAAATTGAACCACTGTAGGCGACCATCTGTATACACAATATATGTTACATAAATTTTAGAAAAAAGTCCTCAAATAGCATTGGAAGTTTATTTTCATTTAATACACTAATTCAGAATCTTTGTAAAAAGATGGGCCATATCTAGTTTTTAAAAGAAGATATGTCACAAATGTTTTATACTAACAATTCAGTTTGGGGGTAGTTTTTCATTTCTATTTTTTTTTTTCAAAGACAAGATTTTACACTGTAGTACAGACTGGCTAGGAACTTAGATTTTTTCTTGTAGTTTGTGACTTTAAACATCAAAAATATTAACCCTGTCTTAATCCCATATTAACTGCGAATGTTAACACTCAAGTTTTTCTTTTTTTGTTGTTGTTGTTGTTCATTTTTTATTTATTTAAGAGTGACAGACACTGAGAGAAAGGGAGAGAGAGAAAGAGAGAGAGAGAGATTGAGAGAGAGAGAGAATGGGCACGCCAGGGCCTCCAGCCACTGCAAACGAACTCCAGACATGTGCGACCCCTTGTGCACCTGGCTGATGTGGGTCCTGGGGAATCAAGCCTCGAACCGGGGTCCTTAGGCTTCACAGGCAAGCGCTTAACTGCTAAGTCATCTCTCCAGCCCAGGTTTTTCATTTTTTTTGGTTTTTCGAGGTAGAGTCTCACTCTAGCTCAGGCTGACCTGGAACTCACTCTGTAGTCTCAGGGTGGCCTCGAACTCTCGGCGATCCTCCTACCTCTGCCTCCCGAGTGCTGGGATTAAAGGCGTGCGCCACCACGCCCGGCATGGTTTTTCTTTTTTTTAAAAATTCTTTATGGCCTCTCTTTGTTTGCCATGCCAAAGCTTAATTTTCTTATAGTCACATCTAATAGTGTTTCAGGCCTCTCTGTTTACACTCAGAAAACTACTTTAATTTAAAATTGTATAAGTTTCTAACTGTATCCTATTATATCAACTTTGTTATTTTATTTCTTACACTGAAAATGTAATTCATTCAGAATCAATTGACATAATTCATGTTGTCTTATCCCTCTTGAGAAACCAGTTTAAAGTCATGATTACCATAACTATTCAATATACACTAATTAAACTATGGCTAAACACCATCTTTACTGATTTAAATAATCCTAAATTTATGTCAGGGTATCTCTTCTTCAAAATAAAACTCAGTGTCATCTTTGTCATATTTTTTTGTTGTCTTTTGTTTTTTATTTTTTGATTTTTTTGAGGTAGCTTCTTACTCTATCCCAGGCTGACCTAGAATTCACTATGGAGTCTCAGGGTGGCCTCAAACTCACAGCTATCCTCCTACCTCTGCCTCTGAGTGCTGGGATTAAAGGCGTGTGCCACCACGCCCGGCTTGTCATATTCTTTAAAACTTTCATGTATACATTTATTTTTTTCAATAAATCCCTCCATTTTTTCAAGTTTTTTTTTATGCCTTTCACTTTCATGTGTCATTTTCATCAAGTGAAAAGAAAAACAATACTTCAAGTTTCAGAGAAAGAGTCATTTGGTAAGATACATTTTGGCCTTCGGAACATCGAGACTTTTTGGCTGAACTCTATCCTAAAGAAGCAGGCAGATGTAGTCTAAAGTACATGCAAAAAGCCAATGCTTTGGGCTGGGGAGATGGCTCACCAGTTACAGGGACTTGCTTGCAAAGCCCTTTGGCCCAGGTTCGCACTTAAAGCCAGTTAAACCAAATTTGCATGTGTCTGGAGTTTGTTTGCAGCGGTGAGAGGCCCTGGAATACATATATTTTCTGTCTCTCAAATGAATAAATAAAAATGAATTTTAAAAAGAAAGCCAATGCTTTGATAGGCAGATGTATTTCATAGTCATCTAAGAAAATACTAACAATTTGAGATAGCATTCATAGTAACCTATATATAGCAGGTTGGTTAGGTGCATAGAGGATGGCATATTGCGGTGAGAAAAACTAAATCATGATCTGAGTATATTAGAGGTAGACATTGGTAGAATAGAATAAAAAGGCCAGAGATCTACTCAAAGACACATACAAATGGGACATTACAACACTCCAGAAAGAATAACAGGAGACATCTTGGGACAACTAGAAAAATATTTATTAAAAAGAAAAATAAGAAAAAAGTTTCACTTTTATAGATCATGACTAACAGTATTTTGATTAAATAGTCAGATACAAAAAAAAAAAAAAAAAGGACCATGAATGTACAAAACTGCATTTGTGTGCCTGTGTGTATATACTTACAGGACTAAATTCTGCGTCAAAATGTCCTTTATAAAATGTAACAAATGGAGCTAGATATGGCTCAGCAGTTAAAGACATTTGTTTGCAAAGCCTGCTGACCTGGGTTTGATTCCTCAGCAACTCATTTAAGAGGCTGGATGGACACTAGTTTGCACCAACAAGCACACATACGTATGCATAAATTAAAAAAAATAAATGTAACAAATGGAGAAGCTATAGAAGGTGAAAAGTCCATTTAATTCAAACAAAAGAAAGGCATATAATAAACTGAAGGTGAACTTTGTGGCAAGAGTCAAAGGGTTATTTTTTAATATATATTTTTAGCTCCTAAAATTTAATAAGAAAAATATAAGCAAGGATGGTATGGCAATTTCCTTTTCTTTCTTTGTGAGAGAGCCTCATGGGCAAGAAATAAATGAGAAAGATTTGGTTTTATTAATGGTCTAAGAATTGAAGTTAAGAAAAAGGATTATTACTTTTGAAGATATAAGGTCCAATTTGAGTACAAGTTAAAAAAAGGAGTTCAAAATAATCAAAATATGTCTTCTGTTATAAAATAAGATTATAAATTAGTTCATTTCTAGTGCAGGAAAATTGACAAATTCATTAGTAATCTCACCACTGGGCATGTTCTTTGAAGCAGACATTGAAATGAGGAATTTGTCCCAAGGAAGTTGTGTTCAGTCTGCATCATTAGTGCCAAGTCTACTTGTTATACTGACGTGTTCAGTGAAGAGAAACAAGAGAGAGTCATAATGTACTTAAGCTGGAAATTAATTTTAAAACTCAAAAGTTGTCATAAATTAACTAGCCATTAAAATAATTTTTTAAAATAATTAAGGTGAATAGTATGTATAATGCATTTGTGATAATGTGAATGTATACTAATGATATTAGTTTGATACTTAGATTTATACTTTAAGACATTTTCCAAAATAAATTTCTCTGATGAAAAACATTTGAAATAAAAGAAAAATTAGCATTCAGCTATCTTTTAGAAAGGACCTTGGATCCACAACAGGATTGTAGAAAAAGAAGACTCTACTGAACACTCAAATTTGCTACTATGAAGTGAAATTCAATTTTAATCAAGGACTGGCCTATAGAGGAATAAGAAGTGTGTGTTTATGATAAGGAAGCACCTAGAAGAGATTATGACCCTGCTGCCTTTCTGGAGACAAGGTAGGCCCTAAAGAGCTCTGTTGCCCTCACTGCAGGATGAAGAAAATGCACACTGGACAGGCCAGGCTGGGATGGACAGGTGCCTGGTTGAGGTATGACCAGCACTTATGATGACCTTAACAATAGCACAGGCCAGGCTGGGATGGACAGAAGCCTGGGTGAGATATGACCAGCACTCATGATGACTCTAACAATAGCAAGGACTCTGTCACATAGAAAAAACAGGGCGACTTCAGATTCCTTTCTATTACATGTGTACATGCGTGTGACAAAGTACATTAGCTTTCTGAGTACTAATTCATTTCCAAAGGAATTATTTCCAAAGTGTGGGATAAACGGCCCACCCACTCTGTGAACACCCAAATTACCTCAGAAGGATCACTGCTCACCCTCTTCCCACAAGCTGAAAATCCTGAATGTGCAGTTTCCTAAGTCTTTTCTTAGCCCTTTGAGCTATTCTGTGTGTGGAGCTTCAGGCCATGGATAACACATCCAAAGGTTTGAGTCATTTCCATGCCACATTCATTCCCGCCCCCCCCACACACACACACCTGGTTGAAAGAAGGACTGTGGATACAGAGTGCTAGCCTGGATGGCATGGGGCCTGAGAGTCAACTCCTAGCACCACCACCACCAAACAACAACAAAACAACTGGAGGAAGACCATCCATTTGCCTAATGGAGTTTCCATTTATAAACACTTTCTGCACCATCATGATTTTCCTCTTAACCTTGAGATACAGACACTGGTTAGATACGGTTGAACTGCGTATGTCTTGAGAACTAATTTTGCTGTCCTTTAAATGCCATCAGACTATACCGCTCACTAAACTATTCATATTTTTTAAACTATTCATATTGTTAGGATAGTAGGAGATATTTCCCTTACTCGGTCATTATCTTTTTTTTTTCCCGAAATGGGCTCTACAATGTCCTCAAAGGATATCAGTGAGTGTGAACGTCAGGAACACAGTCATTACTCACATGTCCCTGAAACAAAGCCACACAAAGCCTGTGTCGCTTCCGTTTCGGGACTTGGTCAGGAATGAGAGTGTTTGCATGGATAGAGCAAAACAGCAAAAAGGGGAGCTTGATGACAAATCCAAGGACAGAAAATTTGGTTTTGCTCCATTTGATCAGAAGCACATCACCAGTAGCAAAAAGAGGCTGAGACGAAAATAAAGGACCATTATTCAAGACCATGAGCCAAGCTGTCTCACTTACCTCTAGTGTAGTTAATACAATCTTCTCAACTGAAGAAAAATAAGCCTCCCACAAGAACTGTGTCTGCTGTCTAAGTGCTAGGATTTTATCCTGATGAATAGACCTGATTGTAGAAGGGATCTGTAACATAAGGTGAACACATAGTAATTATAACTGTAAAATAGAGACATGCATTTGATCAAAACAACTCAGTGGGTTACACTTTTATTCTCCATAGCATTCAGCTTCCAGAAAACACAGCTATTAAAAAAAATCACCAACTTCAAAGTGGAAATGTCCCTAAAAATGCTGTCAGCACAAACAATACGTCCAGCGAAGTGCCTGAAAGCTAAGTATGAACAACTCACTTCTGAGACTCAGTGGCCATGGATCAGTCGCTTAAGAGTTCTCCTACGGTCACAACTGCCATTTCCTCCTCGCCAGGTCCCAAAACTCCTTGATCCCTGACATGGACAGTCAAATGTTATATACAGTGAAGTGGCTACAGGCCTTTAAAAAGGCAGGAAGATGGTATCCCTTAAGCACATACTTCTGAGACCTACTGCTCCAGAAACTATGAAATGTCTGTGTCAGGACTTCTTAGAGAATGCTGATGAGCTCCTCGGACAACCTGAAGCTAGTTAGTCATTTCTATGTGAATATCTGTGATGGTGAGTCTGTACTGTCAACTCAATGGGATTTAGAATCACCATGGAAGCACATCTCTGGGTGTGCCAAGGAAAGTCCTTTCAGAGTGGTTTAACAGGGGAGGGAAGAGAAAGGAGAAAGTAAGCCAAATACTGGCATTCACCTCTCTGCTTCCTGATTATGGATGTGACATGACCAGCTGCCCCCACGATGGGATCCATTGCTTCTAACTGTAAGCCAAAATAAGTCCTTCCTTCATTAAGTTGCTTCTCCTCAGGTATTTGGTCACAGCAATGAGCAAAGTACCTAATCCTTCTCCCCAACCCCTGGAGCCTTTGTATACCCTAAATTGCTCTTCCTGGCTCTAGCCCTAACCCTGTTGCAATTAGATCTCCCAAATATTATGTGTGTTGTACCAAATGTGGCTCTATTCAAAGCTATACAATCACAAAAGAAGGTGTTTTGCCTGGCCCAATTTGCTATAGGTTTTAAGGCTCAGAGAGTAGTTTCTATGGTAGTTACTAAGCAATAAGAGCTGAACTGACCAGGGCCATTTGAAGTCATCATTGGGATGTCATTATTCCCAACAGTAGTACAGCTTGATACTTGACAGCTCAAGCACAGGCATCAGATAGACCAACCTGGCATGCTGGCTCTACCATTTACTGGCTGGGTTTCCCTGGACAAGTAAGTTGCTCTTTCAAAGACTCTAATGCCCCATTTAGAATGTCGTTAGGTTGTAATAAAGACTATACCAGTGCTCAGCACAGCACCAGAAACATGCGAACCTTCATTCCTATGGCTTATCCTTCCTGTTATCACTGTATCGCTAGGGCAGTGCTATTCAGAGTTGGACCCGTTTATTCTATTCAAAGCTAGGGCAATTGCTTCAAGTCTGCATGTGAGCCTGCATGTGCTCGGAGGTGTGCTTCCTAGGTTTCTGCTATGCTTCCCAGGCTCGCTCCCTAATTCCACCTACAGTTCGAGGCTTGCTTCGTTTATGGAGTGTATGTTCTTAGGGGAGAGTCCTCGTGATTAGCAGCTGCCCTTCTGTGCTCACCTCTCTCTGCATGCTTGCCTCCCTAACGCATGACGAACCAGACATGGGAGTCCGGGCTGGAGGAGGAATGGTCTGCTAGCTGCGTTAACAGGAAAGTTACTCAAGATGTTTGACTAGAACTGTATTTGAGTTCCCGCTAGAGAGGAAGATGATGGTGTGGCACATTGTTTAATTCAAGCACTCCTTGGAAGAGGCAATGGAACCATCACACAGTAAGAACAGAAGGAATAGCTGACTTGCTTTGGCAATGTTTAAAACCAGGTACTAAATCTGTGTCTTGAAGGGTATATCTAGATTCACAGTGCTGAAAAAGAATATATATATGTGTGTGTGTGTGTGTGTGTGTGTGTGTGTGTGTGTGTAGAGAGAGAGAGAGAGAGAGAGATAGCAGGTAAGGAAGAAACTCTGGCAGGCACAGAGGAGCTAACAGAGCTTGAGGTTAAGTGGAAATCAAATATCCTTGCAGGAGATAAACAGGTTCATCAGGGATCCATGATAAGTCAAAGAAAATTTATTTTTATTTTCTCAGTGAGAAAAATCACCTAGCATGCCAAAGGAAAATTAGGAAAAAAATATTCTCAATTTTCTTAATCACCCCTTTCTTTGAAATGTCAGCGGAATTTTCTAAGGGTCAAACAGGTTGACACCACTGTTTTCTCATGGTCTCGAGGAACTGAACCATTAGGAAGATGCCTGAAGCTATCCCCACTATGCGGCCTTCAGAAAAATAGCCTGCTGAGCTTCTAAAAGGAGAAAAGGGATATCACGGATTCAGTCACCAGCAAAACCCATTCTCTTGCATAGCTGCACCCTGACTTGCTACCTCCAGCACAGTACCAATTTGTACATATGACCCAAGTACCTGATAGCCAAGTGCATTGGAAGACAATTTCAATTGACTGAAAAGACAGAGTTCCAAGTTTTAATGGCATTTGGCTATTGGTTATTAATCTGCCTGTCCTAAGAGACAGGTATGGGAAAGTGATAAATTAATTCCAATTTGTCTGGAATGTTTTATAAGTTGAAGAACTCAATGAAGTCTTAATAAAAGGTTATGTATGGTAACAAAACTAATAGGAGCTACCAAAATAGATACGGGAAAGCCACAGTGCGCTCTCTTGGTGACAGGATGACAAGAACATATGCAAATAAAAACACCCGAGCTGTTCTGAAACAGGAAATGAAAAACCGTAACATAACAAACACATTTCCCAGAGCGCACGTTGGGCTCCGGGCCAACTCCATTGTTAACAGTACGGGTCGCGGTTGCTGTTCAATATGGAGGCAGCTGGGCAAAGACAAACTGCAGATGTGAAGGAAACGTACCGGCAAGTTTAGGGACAGGGGTGCGAAAAGCATGAAGTTGCTTCAGAAGGTGGAATACCCATCCACTTCAGTGACATGGTGGACAACAGACAACTACAATTAAGTGTGCTGCAATGCTCCCATCGCTGAGACCAGCTCCATCTTGTTCCTATCAAACTCAGGGTGCCTTGGTATGTAAGTGGAGAATGTTATGACTGACGGCTTTCATTTCCCAAATGTCCTTTAATAAGCATGTATCATTAAAACAACATAAAACGGAGGAGAAGGAAGACATGGAACAACACCACATAGATCACTTTGATGAGGTGACTCGGGCATCTGCCACCCGCTGTAAGAGAGAGCCCTTCCTCGGTGTGTCTGTGAGACTTTCCCTATGGACTCATAATGGGACGTGGCTGCCACAAATATGGCCCTTTCACAAAGCCCCCAGATCCCTCTGTGAATGGATTCTGTCCTTTCCAGACAAGACCACAGACCTACAGAACACCTCAGAGCTGTGGTTATCCTTATCTGAACGTAACTTAGGTCACAGGCCTCTCCCTTACAGGTGTTTCACCTGTCCCTTTCGGGAGATCCTGCTCTTTCACCGGCCCATTACCAAACCAGACAGCAACAGGAGAGCGAAACCTACAGCAGAGTTAGAAACACAATGATCTGGATATCAAATATCGAAAATAAAAGCAAGAATAAGGATAATCCTACTATAAATACTGAAATGCTTTAAAACTCAACTGTCAATGTCATGAAAGAGAAATGTTGATTGTGCTATAAGAGAATGTGTCAGTTTATGGCGAGCCTCAAACACGATGGCACATCCTCATAGACAATTCTCATCCTTACATCTGTCTGTGAAGATGGTGTCCACCTCCCTTGGGCAGTGCTAACTTTTGTTAGAGACCATGTTTTAATACAGTCATGCAAAAATACAACCCTCAAGTAGGCACCCAAGGTGGATCATTTGTGTAGGGATAATACTAAACCTAAGAACCAATCCCTGAGCTTGCTTTCTGGAGATGAATGAAGTGAACAGAGGAACAAGGGAAGGAATCTGAAGTATCATTTTTTTTTTTTTTGGTAAAAGTTCTGGTGTTGAAGGGGGTGAACATCTGCCTCACCTCGTTCTC
Source organism: Dipus sagitta (assembly GCA_036346955.1). NCBI lineage: Eukaryota > Metazoa > Chordata > Mammalia > Rodentia > Dipodidae > Dipus > Dipus sagitta. The sequence goes on from CM070771.1 coordinate 184,797,893, forward strand.
CCACCAGAACTTGTGCTTCTTCACTGTAATTTCTGTTTTCCTGAATATATTCTGTTGCACCTGGACAGATTTTGTGTTGGAAAGTGAACAATATCATATTAAATGACTTCATATTCACCATGACACCAGCAATTTTCTCCTGATAAAACTTCTTTTATAGAGCTGACCTTTCGGATTCATCTTCTTTGAAAGCTTGGATGGGGGCAGCTATAACGTGCTTTCTGTTGAAGGCTGTGGCCCCTTCCTTACCTGTAATAACAATCTCTCGTCGCCAATGACGGCAGCTTGGTTCCAATTAATCACTTCAGAGAATGGTAACTCCCATCCATTGCTGAGCATCACAGGAACACAGGCAGCCTGAGCAAGGAAGGGACTTTGTGAGCAGAGGACAGCTAGAGTAGAAACCATTCTTCTGGGCAGGGGCGGCATCAGAACAAACCCACCACTGGTATTTCTTACGTAGCTTGGGCCCAGTTGTTAGGAATCATCATGACACATCCAGTCCAGACTTTAAGATCTGCAAGTCTTGCCCTAGCATGCTAATAGTCCATCTCTATTCTAGTACATGGCTTGGCTGACCTTACTTCTGTGGAGATGAATAGCCTTGTTGCGGAAGTTTTATTCATGGAACAAAAAGCTTTTACCAGCAAAATGTGGGCATAAAGCTAACCTTGATGATAAACAGGTTTGTCACTGTAAGTGTCATAGGCCCACCTGCACAATGTCACGAGCAAGAAACAGCAGCAAGGGGCCTTCCTGGGTCATTATCCCAGGTTGTCCAGATTTTCTGCACCCTACAAACACCTAACTCGGAACCTCTCCAGTGTGGAGTGATCCAAACCCCAGTCATATCAGTTTCCTGTCTGCACTGGGACCTAACAGCCATAGCACATAAATAAGCTAAATGACAAAACGTCGGTTCCAAAGAGCTCATTATCCAAACCAGAGAACAATTTGCTCCATGCAGCCTCCCAGGAAGCTGTGAGAACATTAGTGAGTGATGGCACGGTTCTCACAGAACACACAGGGCACCCTGGAAAGGCCTTTCAGAGAGTGAAGCTCTTCTGTCACAGGATACGATGGAAGGACTGGCAGTTAGGATGACAGGGCCAGGAAGCCAGGAAGAACAGCTCGACATAAATGGATTTAAAGAGGTGCAGAGCACAGCAGCGGGAGGACAGGGAAGAAGATCGAGAAGGAGAGAACATGCTTTCTTTCTCCTTGCAACCTTCTTTGGTGGTTACAGCCGAAGGCATTTCTGCAGTTAGGGCGAAGACTAGAGAGACTCCCCCACAGGCTGGAGTAGCATCTCTGAACTGCTTGGCAACAGTGGGGCCAAGAACGCAGTGTCATTCGGGAGTGGGCTGGGGGAGCATTTAGAGGAAACAAGTGACAGAAGACTAGACCAAGATGAGGAAAAATACCACCATTTTGCTTTTTGAGGAATACCAATATGGTGGTACTTGAAGGAGATGTCTCCTACGGGCTCGTGTGTTCTGGGTGCTTTGGTCTCTCAGCTGGTGGCAATTTGGAAAAGCGGTAGAGCCTTTGGGAAGGGGAGCCTTGTTGGCGAAGGTGTGTCACTTGGGATGGGCCTTGGAATGCTACAGCCCACGTGCCCCTTGTCAAAGTTAGCTCATTCTCACTGCCTCCTCCCTGCTGATGCAGAGGTATAATCCGGGCTCCCTGCTCAGGCCTGTCGTGTTTTCCCACCATGATGAAACGTTCCCTTGAGACTCGAAGCTGAAATGAATGCTTTCCTCCCTCCCATAGGTAGCTTCTGGTCAGGTGTTTCGTCCCAGCAATGAGACGGCAACAGCTATACCAGCAATGCTTCATTTGTATTATTCTTTTTGTTTGTTTGTTTGTTTTTTTGTTTTTTTGTTTTTCAAGGCAGACTCTCACTCTGGCCCAAGCTGACCTGGAATTCACTACGTAGTCTCAGGGTGACCTCGAACTCACTAACGGCGATCCTCCTACCTCTGCCTCGAGATTGGCTTCTAGGGGAATTCCTCCCAGAAGTCTAAGTGTATACATTAGCACTCAGATTTGCCCTCTTCTAGCTTCAAATATGTCTCCGGTGAACCTACATTCCCTAGTGGCAAGACCATTTAATCTTCTCATATCCAAAGGATATAAATCTCTCCCCTCCCCAACTATGGCTTTTCAAAAATGTTTTCAGATTTTCTTGGGAAAACTCTGGGATCCTTAAGGGAAACCATGCCTACTGTTTGGCTAGACCCAGGAGAGGTGATAAGGTTGGAACCATTCGGTTCACCTTCAGTCCTCAGCCCTACACCGGGTAGTTTCATGTTCTCTTACCTGCAAAGCCTCCAGAAATCTGAAGGACCCAAGCCTGCGACCACGAGGAACCAGACAGAAAGTGGCATTGTGCAGCATTTCCCGATAATCATACCTAGAAAGACAGGAGATGTGGTCAGCACATGAAGCCGCAGCAGGACAAGGAGGATGGTTGAGTAGTAGTGGGCAAATGGGTGCATCGATTTACACAGAGCAATTCAGGAGTGCCCTGAGGGTGTGGCTATGTTGCAAGAGGAGATGCAATGGGAACCATCGTGTTGCACATAGCAGTGAAGGTCTCCTTTGCAAACAGTGCATAAACAGGTGAATCAGGGGGGCTGGAGGAATGGCTTAGCGGTTAATGCGTTTGCCTGCAAAGCCAAAGGACCCAGGTTCGATTCCCCAGGACCCACGTTAGCCAGATACACAAGGGTGCACACGCATCTGGAGTTCATTTGCAGTGGCTGGAGGCCCTGGCATGTCCATTCTCTCCCTCCCCTTCTCTGCCAAATAAATAAATAAATAAATAAAAATACAATATTTAAAAAAGAGGTGAATCTGATAGTCCTGCTTAGCCTTTGCTTCCAATATCAGGATTGTTTGTTTGTTTTGCTTGTGGGTGTGTGTCATATGCATACATGTATATGTTCATATTTGTGTGGGTGTTATGTGTGGAGTATGGAAGGTGATCTTTGAGCTCTTTCTCAATCATGCTCTACACCTTACTATTTGAGAGGAATCTCCCACTGTACCTAGAGCTCACTGACTTGGCTCAACAAGGTAGCCAGTAACGCTCCACTAGCACCAGGATTACCTGCACATGCCATGGTGCCTTGCATTTTCCTTGGGCACTGGGATGTGAACTCAAGCCCTCGTGCTTGTACAATAAGCACGCACGTTAGCCACTGAGCCATTGGTTCAGCCCCTAAATCAGATGTTTGCATCTCAATGAAATGGGTTGTTCCCACAGGCTCAAAGCAACTGCAACAGCGGCAGCAACTAGAATCTACTGCAGCCCTTCTCTGCTGCATCCTCTTCTCCTCCTTTAGTGCCACGCCACTCAGCAATAGGAAAGTGTTTGCGTCCACTTCCCCCCAAACCATGCTATGAAAAGCCACTTGTAAGCACTCCATCACAAGCACAAGGCAGCTTCGAGCTGGAGTTCCTACATTTAACCAAGAACATTCAGTTACTCCTGACAAATACTGCTGTGTAAGAATGGCTGACTTAGAGGAGAAAGACAGAAGGAAGCTGGCCTGAGGAATAGGAAAGAGGAGGGAGGAGGGAACAGAGAAAGAGAGAAGGAGGAAGAGAGAGGGAGGGATGGAATAAGGGAGGAGGAGGGAAAGAGAAACAGAGGGAGAGAGAACCAGTACTCATGGGGATTGGCAACTGGAGTAGAGAAAGGGTGATTATTTTTTGACTTATACACACTATTTAATGATATTTACACTCTTTTTGCATTTTGGGGAAAACCCCCACAAACTACCACTGTTTCTTTATGTCAGTGAAATTTACAAATGATAAAAAGCATTGAATTTATTTCAGACTGTCACTTTAAAAGTTATTACCACCAAACACACTTCTAAACATGCAGTTTCAAGTTCACTGGGCATCTCAGCAGAGTTGGAAAGCTAGAGATGCCCTATGAAGGCTCTGATTCTTACAGCCAGGATGAAATCGCTCTCATTTTTCAAGAGCTTCCAATGCTGAGCCGACAGGTGTGATTCTGACAGTAGCATATGTCACCAGCATTTTCTGACTCTAATAGTCTAATTTAATCATAGCCTGAAGGCACTGGATCCTTCGCTCTTCTTTTTGGGATATTGATATATACATTCATATTTTTAAAGTCTATATCTATTTTTATATTCTCATACAAACTAGGCATATGGGAGTAAGCCAATTTTCAATTATAAACCCGTCATTAAGAAGAGACATCATGCAAAGGACCATTTGCTTAAACAAGCGTGTACAACTAATTTGCACAAGAAAAGGTCACTGTGAATAGATTAAGATTATCTCCATTGAGAGCAAAATAAAAAGCCCTTGCTGCATTAATTAAATTGCAAAATAGACTTCAAAGTAGAAAAGATGTTTAAAAAGGTTCAAATTTAGCTAAATAAAAAATATTAAACTATGATGGGAATGACTTCTCTTTTCTCACTAATCAGAAAAGGGATTGACAAATATCTTCAAGTTAAATGTTTATAATATATAAACCTCTATGTCGTAGGTGGGGAAGAAGGAAATGTATGCACACAAAAAATTATCTGTAAAACTTGAACTGTTTTTTTTTTTTTAATATAGAAAGGTCGAATATACTTTAGACTACTGCAAGGTTTAATAGATGCCCAAAATAGAAACCCCTGAAGGACTAGCATGGAAAGTCCTACAGCCTCATCATTAAGCTGCTAAAAATGTAAAACCTTATTAGTGTTCTGGACTGTACCAACTTTCAAAGTTGCCACTTGCAGAATTGACTTTAGGGAACGAGGCTAGAAAAAGGGCAGAAAACTTATGGGGAAAATTCAAGTGGCAGTTATACTAGTGTTGACTTTTAAATGGTTGCATGGGAATATTATTTGCTGATGAAGCAAACGGAAGGGCCTGATTGATGCTTGCAGTCATTCACATAGGGAGATGTGGTAGGGCACCCTTGAGTAGGGCGGAACTTGGTATGGAGCTATGATTCCATGCACTAAAATAGGTGCTTTGGGGGCTTTGGTTTCCTCACCTGTTTTTTTTTTTTTTTTTTTTTTTAAAGAAGGAAGAGGAAGAATAGAAGGGGTGGGGAGGAGAAGGAGGGAGGGAGGAAGACTAAAGCATAGCTGGGCCATACCTTTACTCCTAGTACCCAGAAGGTTGAGGTAGGAGGAATGCTATGAGTTGAGGCCAGCCTGGAGCTACAGCATTTCTAGGTTCACCTGGGCTGGAGTGAGGCCCTGCCTTAAAGAAGCAAAAAAAAAAAAAAAAAAAAAAAACCCAGTTGAGGTACAAAGGAAGGACAACTTTTGCAATTACTCCACCACTTAAAAGATTCCCATAATCACTATCAGTGTTTGTGCATGTATGTGCCTAGCTGCTCATATGTACACAACGTATGTTGATGTGTGAGCACTCATATAGACACAGAAAGATATACAGAATACACACATAACTGAGAACAATTTTTTCCAGCCAGATGTCCAAGTGTGCATACCCCATGACCCACTTCTCTTGTGGGTCCTATGTTAGTGAGTCCATACATTACTGTGGTATTCTAAGGCCCTTATGTTCTCCACCTGGGCCTGACAATGGTTCCAGTTGGGCCGCATGTTTGGTACTTTCCCATGCAACTCATAGTGACACTCTTCATAAACTTAAACTCATCCTTATAGGCAGCCATTCTTTTAAAAACTGCTTCTGACACTGTCCCGTTCCTGTAAATGTTATCCAGGGGTAGTTGTTCAATCTACAAGTCAACCGACATCTCAAAAAAATGTGGAATGCCCTGAAGGCACTTATTACAAAAGGAAAGTGCAATCAGGGTTCTGGTAGGTCACATAAAAGAACCCTGTGAACATTTCCCAGAAAATAGTAACGTAACTAGTAAAAATGATAGGAATTGTGATGGAGAGATGGCTTAGTGGATAAAGAACTTGCCAAGCAAGCCTGAGTCCTGACTTCCAATCCCCAGAGCCCATGTAAAGCTGGACACAGTAGCACATATCTATAATCCCAACATGCCCAGGGCAAGAAGACAGGCAAAGAGAGGAGAACAGGTGAAAGCCCCAGGCCAGGCAACCTGGGGAAGAGCAGTGAAATCTTGCCTTAAAATCAGGCGGAAAGCAAAGACCCATATCTGAGACTGTCCTCGGATCTCTACATGTGAGCTGTGGCATGCTCTGGGCCACGTGCACACATGCACACGTACACACACATGCAAATTACAGAACAGAAAACATTTTATTATTGTCTCATTCCTTTGAGAAAACCTGCCCTGTCTTGGCAAGAACCACTGGCAGCAACCAATCAGTGGCCTGCTCCATCACACAGGCTCCCCACTCAGTCCTCCCAGGAGGTGAGGGGAGCCTCTAGGTACACCATCAGTGGTGGCGCACACCTTTAATCCCAGCACTCGGGAGACAGAGGTAGGAGGATCACCACGTGTTCGAGGCCAGCCTGAGACTACTTAGTGAATTCCAAGTCAGTCTGGACTAGAGCGAGACCCTACGGGGGGAGGGGGGGATAAGAAGTGAAAAAGAAATGACAACCCACCAAAAAAAAAAAAATACTTTAAATCATACATCTGATAAGGGACTTTTGTCTAGAACACATAAAGAACTCTCCTGCCTCAACAATTAAGAGCTAATTCAATTCAAACATGGGTGAAGCATTTGAATTGACATTTTTCCCTAAGAAAACAAGCAAGATGCCAATAAGAACTGAACATCATTAGTCTTTGAAGAAATGCAAGTCAAAATCACAATGGGTAACCACTTGCTATCTACAGGGACCGTTACAGGGTTCAGAAGCACAGATGGAACAGGCACTGATGAGAAAGTGGGGAACTCTTCTCACGGTGCTGGTAGGAGAGTGGAACAGTGCGGTCACTTTAAAAATACTTTGACGGTTCCCTTTTCACGCTGAAAATAGACTCATTTTATTATATTACCCAGCTGTTACACCTGAGCACTTATCCCAGAGAAACAAAACCTTGTTTGTGCAAAGAAACTTGTCCACAAATGAGCCTAGCAGTTTCATCTGTAGCAGCCCCACACTGGAAAGTGCCCCTATGCCCGTCGAAGCATGAATGATGCAGCAAACTGTGACATCCCTGGCCTAGAGTACTTCTCCGCACAGCAACTGGTCATGCCCATGACCACCTCAAGGATGTTATGCTGAGTCAGACAGCCACCCTCAAAAGGGCACAAGCTGACCGACAATCTTTACAAAATATTTGTGAAATCACACATTCATGTAAGGGTGTAGAACCAAGCCGTGGTTACCATTCAGAGGTGGGGGAGAAAGGCAGGCAGACTTCATAGGTTAAAGTGGGAGGAATCTCTTAAAGTAGACTGATTCTCCCCGGCTTACTTTCACCTGGGACTGGAAAGCATGTTATCGTCACATACAACTTAAGTAAAAGAGAACCATGTGCTATCCTAAGTAAGATGCTGAGTAGATGAGACTACTAATCTCAGAGACTTTGCAGCTTTAATATGTGTTTTTCAAATATTTTATTTTTATTTATTTATTTGAGAGAGAGAGAAAGAGGCAGAGAGAGACAGAATGGTTGCACCAGGGCCCCCAGCACTGTAAATGAGCTCCAGATGTACGCATCACCTTGCGCCTCCGGCTTACATGGGTCCTGGGGACTCAGACCTGGTTTTTTTGACTTTGTTGCTAAGTACCTTAACTGCTAAGTCATCCCTCCAGCCCTAACATGGGGTTTTGCTCCCTCTTCAGATGAGCATGGAAGTCTCCACTCCACAGGCAAATGGCACACCAGGTAGAATTTCTATGTGACTCCAAAGAAAAAGGTACTAAGAAGAGCTTAATGGTGAATTTCACCTAGAAACTAGGACCACTCAATGGCCCTAATAATTTTCTTTCCCAAGTTGCATTGAATAATGTATGGGATGTGTCCCACTGAAGATGGGCTATGTAGCAATACATAATTGAAGCCCTTCCCTTCATGTGAAACACTTTTTTTTTTAAAACTAGTGGAGAGTCAGTGCATAACTGGGGAAAGGGACAGAGCGGTACCATGCCTCGGCGTGTTCTCCCAGCCGGGAGCGTCAGCTGAATCCCCCTGGGAACTTGGTAAAAACGCAAACTGTCAGCGTCACCCAGCCCTGCTGAGTCAGAACCTCTGTGGAGAGGGTAATTATGCTGCAGCCCACCCTGTGTTTTGAGAAGTACAGGCCTGAGAATTAAGAAGTGTAGCAATCAAGCACTCAGTGGCTAGGCTGCTTTGGATGCTGTCGAACCTGTGTTCGAATCCCAGGCTTGCTGTTTACAAGTTGAGCGATCTTAGGAGAGTTCATTTGTTTCATGTCAGTGTCCTGGTTCATAATAGTTTTATGGTGAGGATTAAAAGATGCATTAAAGGATCCTAAAGTACAGGCACATTATAAGCAATTCCATACTTCATTACAGCCTACAGGAGACAACAATGTTTAATGAAAAACAGAGGCAATTTCAAGTTAGAAAATCTGGGTTGAAGAATTTTGAGTTGGGATCTACCATTTCAACTGTGTGACCCCCATGCAAATTGCTTAACTTCACTGAGCCTCAAAGTTGTCGAGATCAAATGAAATTATGTCCATGCAGTGTAATCAGTAAAAACAGTAAGCAACTGCAATTTATTATGGTAAATTATATCAGAATGAAAGAAATAAAAACACGTTCAAAACTACCAACTATGAAAAAATAAAAACAGATTTGCAAAGACAGAGCCAAAAGAAAAATGTGCAGCAGACCCTTTAAAGCAAAACGACAACAGAAGCCGTGCATCCCAAAGGAATAGCAGGAATCGCAAGCATCTTGCCTTATTGTCGAAAGACACCCAAGTGGATGTCACTGATGCACCCCCTAAGGTGCTGTGTGGCCCCGCAGGTTCCTTGGCACTCACTGTTATCAAATAAGCCTGTGCTTTGCTCCTCAGTGAAGACAAGAAGCAAGCAGTCTGGCTTCTCATCTCTGTCGTCACCCAATTCTAGTCTCCCTGAGCTGTTAGTTTGCCTCGCGTTAATTAATAAAGTAAGTTAACATCTACAGCTGGTCTGATCTCTCTAGCCCCCGTGCTCATAAGTAAACCATCTTCTGCACTCACACTCATGTCTGAATCATCCTTCCAGAAAAGACACAGAAGGAAAACAAAACACAACTCGGAGCTGCTGGAGTTCTGAAAAGTGCACTGGTGTGTGGAAAACGAAATTATCATCATTCCGCAAGTCTTATGAAGACGCTTACCACACGTCAGGCGCTACGCACAGAGTTCGTAGTCCAGTGAGAAGACGGAGAAGTCATCAACTGACTGTAATTCAGGAAGGGGTGTGCTAGGATGGAGAAACGGGCATGGGGCTATACTGAGGCAAGAGGCAATGGCCACAGTGGGCGATACTGGGCAGAGTGAGAAAAGTGAGACTCAGAGCCAAGTACTAAGAATGAGCAAGGGTCAGCCTGGCACGGGGCACAAGGAGGGGATGAGTATTTCTGGGGTGGAGGTGGCCCAGAGGGAACAAAGGCACTAGAATGAAGGGAAACACCCAGTTTGGGGTGGACCAGGTGAGGGTGATGGAGCTGCTGCCTCAGGGACCACTCAGAGCTCCGACTGTGTGGGTGATTCTGAGTCATGAAGGATTCATTCGGAAGAATGACACAATACTGAAATAATCCTCAGGAGTGTATAAACCCAAGCTTCACATGGAAACAAGTAAGTTCAGAGAAGTCAACGTCCTATAAGCACAGGCCACAGCTAGGACAGTAGCATCAGTATTCCACTGCTAGGGTTCTGCCAAGTCCTGTGTCAACAAGCAGCCGGCACTTAAAAGGACTCTTTCTCCTCTCCTTAAAACTTGACCCCAGGTCACCATCAGGAGTGCAGTCCAAAACGGCCCTTTGTTACTTACTAAGCATGTTGCCTTTACCCCTTCCTAAGTCTTTCCAGATTCAACATTTAAACTTTCGGTTATTTTTCAGAAAAACAAAATATGAAAGATCCAGGCACGGGACAATATGAAACTGGCCAGAGCACAGATGTGCACTAAGAAACACGGAGCGGGAGGGAAGGCAGTGGTTTAGCTGGAAAATGGGTTCAGCTGGATGCTGTGCTCTGAGTTCTCCTGAGTACATCCAGCATGGAGAAGCATGGACTTCTGAAGTCCTCAGGCCTTCACTGGGTTGCCGATTCTCAGTTTCTGCGGACACCTAGTCACATAGTCTTCAGGTATATGACTGTTTACGTACCAGGGTCAGATACATGCAAATCAGTTATTCAAGCACATGGAGTTGGATGCTGGGCATGGCTGATCAGAGTGGCACCAGCCTCAGGGGCACTCAGTACCCCCCCCCCCCACCGAGGAGGCAATGGAAAAATTCCCTGTCTTGAACATTTCCAGATGCTAGAACCATCAGACACTCAGTCTCGCCGAGTATAGAGAATCCCTTCCTTTGGGATGCTGTGGGTGTGATGCTACTAATTCCAAGCTATCCCATGATGACAGCGATGTCCATGTAAAATTCTAAAACCAGGGACAGGTGTGGGCTCCTGGATTCTTGCTCCGGGGGCCAGCCGCAGTTCCCCATGAAGGCACCCAGGCAAGGGGGGGGGGAGCGAGAGAAACACTCCCGGGAGAAAGTTGAACAGCTCTCTCAGTTTATTGTCAGTGAAATGGGTTTATAAGCATCTGAGGGTGGGGAAGGGTCCTAAGGGGATTGGACGTACCAAGTTCATTTCTGATGCCTAATTAGCATATAGGGGACATTCATTTCATTCTAGCAGGTAGGCAATGGCGGGGGTGGGGGTGTCAGGTGGTCTAGGGTCTCAGGAGGATGGGCTGTGTGAAGGCTGATAAGGAGTTTCCTAGGCAACTGGCCAAAGGTCGCAGAGCTATGGGCAGAGCCTAAGTTCAGGTGTGCCGGGCTTAGAGAGGGAGTGGCCTCCTGTAGCCTGGGGTCCATAGCCATGCCTGGAAGCTCAGGCCCCTCTCCTGAAGGCGCCAGCCTGTGCCTGGCAGTGCCCGACAGACAGGTATTAACTCTTGCACAGTTCTTGGCTTTCTGTGTAAACAGTTTCCTTTCTGCTTCCCTTCATCTTTCTCTCCCCTACCTCCCTCTTCCCCCACTACCCTGCTTTCATCCTCCCATCAGGTGTTCTCCTTTTGACTTTCATATCACTTAAGATCTCCTGCCTTTCTACCCCCTTTCCCTTCACTCTGGCCTCCCCACCCCAGCTCCTGGGCTCTTTACTAGTTTCCTGGCATCTATATAACTCTCACTCCCACAAGAAGAAATGTATGGATGTTCTAAGCTAGGATCCATGTATGAGAGAGACCACAGAGTGTTCGTTTTTCTGTACCTTGATAAAATTATACTAAGTGAGCTACCCTGAGTACAGTTTCCTTTCTGTCCATTTAAAATCCACTTCAAGACAGGGAAAGGAGGAAGGTCGCGTTCTGGGGGCTGAAGCCCCCATGTGAGGCACTAGTTCTCTCTGGGCCTGTGTCATTCAAGCCTCATGGGCATGCATAATGTGGAGACAGTGACACTTGCCATTCACACAGGAAATAGTCAGGGGATCATTGAAATTAGACATCCTTTCTGAACACACTGGGTCGCAATTCTACATCCTGTTAAACTCCCCCAGCAGATTCCTATCATGAACATCCACTGACAGTTCTGAACTGTAGTCTCTGACCAGGCAGCAGTTACCTGCATATACTGATGCACACAGCATGTACGGGTTCCTCTTGCACTTCCACCAAAGAGGCAGAAGACCATCTCGGTTCCTGCTCATTAAATTGCAGCTCAATGGCTCATATGCACAGATAGGAAGACTGTGGAGGCCATTAATGATATAACTTCCACTCACAATAACACCACCGATGACCGCTTTCCTGTGGGCGGGAGTCCGCGTCACACAATCTATCCTCTTGACTATGCTCTACCATTATAGTCACCATATGAAACAGGTGCTACTGGCCCCATTTCGCAGATGATAAAGCAGTGTGTGAAAGGTGTTGTGGGGTTTATGCGAGGAAGGCATATCTGTAAGGTGCTTTGTTGTCCCTCAGAGTTTTCCTAGAATGACAGACTAACGGCACCAGCAAAGGTGAAGACACTGTGGGCCCGTGACATTAATCTCAAGAAGCTTTCAGGCGAACACAAGTTTTGCAGCACCAGCTTTTATACTTGGCGGTGCCAAGTTTCAAAACTATTCTAAGAGAAAGGCAATTCCAAGACACGTGGATCTAAATTCTCTCTAGTTAGAAATAAAGTGTTTCTGACAATGCTAAATAAGGGCTACCTGCGCACTCGGGGGAAGAGTAAGTATTACCATTAAAAGAGCCCGCAGCAACAATGGCCTCAGATGGATAAATGGTGCAGGAGGCACACACATGGGGGCCCATAGTGATGGGGAAGCCCAAGGTCACTATCTTACCATTAACCTTTCTTGAGGCGCTTTGCCAGGTGCAACAGGGTCAGGACAAGGGGGCTGAGGGCTGAGAAGAGCAGGACAGGGCATACAGCACCATGTGAGTCCTCAGAGCAGCTTCTCCCCCTCCCCTGTTCACAGAGAGAGTCCTAGGAGGCAAGCTGTGGAACAACACACCATGGTGGCTCTGTCCTTCTGCTAAGCACCTATGCTGCCACCTGATCATTCAAGTACTAGCCCATGCCCACTCTACTGCTCACTCTAATAAGGCATCCGCTTTCTTCTCTCCATGTCCCTAGGCTCAGCAGCCAAGTCCTTTGGTTCCACTTTCTCTTGACCCAGCACCTACCTACCCAAGGCCTGGCTTAAGGCAGCCACTGAATGAAAGAATTCCTAGATGGATGGAAAAATGCATGTGTCCTAGTTTGTTTTGAAATGCACAGGGACTATCTGGGGAAGAGGAGGGCCAAGAAAAGATGTAGCCCTTCATTATAGTTGACCTCAACTTCAACCAACAGCCACATATCCTCCTGTTAATTGTGCCAAGACTGCCTAGGGTAGCACTCCTATGTTTTAATGGAACCTAACTTACTTAGGGAATGGGGGGAAAACATTATTTTTTCTTATTTATATAGATTGGGCATCTGTTTTAAAAATGCTGTTTTCCTGGTGAACCAGGTACCAGCACAAGGGCGAAGGAGATCAACACAGAGAAAAATCAACTCCTATCAAATCACACAGCCAGAGACCCAGAGGCCCCCAACACCTCATCACTGAAGCAAACCAAAACTGAACACAACATGGCTCAGGGAAATTTTGCGGAAGAGGGGGTGGAAAGAATGTCAGAGCCACATGTTGGGTCATGTTATGCAGAGACATTTATCTTACCCACAACTGTAGGCTAACTCCACAATGCATGACCCATATACCTCAACAAGGAGGGGCCAAGAGGAGGGGGTAGGTCACGGATGAGCCTAACCATGGTACCCAACTGACAGTATTTGCTGAATACAAAACTAATTAATAAAAATTAATAAAAAAATATTGTATTTATTTATTTATTTGACAGAGAAAGAGGCAAAAAGAAGGAATGAAAGAGAAGAGGTACACCAGGGCCTCTAGTTATTGTAAACAACCTCCAGACACATGCACCACCTGTGCATCTGGCTTTATGTGCGTACTGAGGAATTTAACCTTGGTCCTTTGTCTTTGCTGGAAAGCATCTTTATCCATTAAGCCATCTCTCCGGCCCAGACTGGGCATCTTGTTAACAAATTATCAGGCTGGGGGGATGGCTGCATGGCTAAAGCACTTGCAATGCAAGCATGAGCACTTGAGCTCTGACTTCCAGTTCCCATGTAAAAGGCAGATGCTCTGATGGGCTTCTGTAACTGCAGATACCTATGGCATGATGGGAGGCAGAGACAGGAAAATCTCCCAGAAGAGTGAGTGATGAATGAGAGACCGTACCTCAAACAAGGTGAAAGGCAAGGACTGACTTAAAAGTTGTTCTTTGACCTCCACACACCTGCTATGGCATATGTCCGCCTCCACCCACACACATCCACACGCACCATACTCACACTAAAACAAAAAAAAAAATAAATTTTAATAGATTATTTTCTTGTTGCGCAATTATGTAAGTGGGAAATTTGTACTTCATCAGGCCAGATAAACAGCACCATCTGCAAATCTAACAGTTAAATGTATACATAGCACTATTTACACTGAACCTCTTCCTCCATTCCACAAATGCAAAGCACAATTGCAAAATCTTCCATAAAAACAAATACTATCTCTCTAGAGGAAACAACTCTCCATCCATAGCAGAAAAGTGGGCTCATCTTAATGTTTTAAGAATTTCTCTTTATGATCTAAGCTCTCTTTTCTTGCATGGTTATCCTTGATCAGCCCTTAGATGAGGCAGATACTTGGAATTCCTGTGAGGCTGTTCTCAGAACCAGGGAAGAGACAATGTAGACAGAGGCTGTCTGATGCTCCACATTCTTTGTCAGTGCTTAAACCTTGTGTCTGATCCCTGCACTTAAGCGATTATAAAATACCTTGAGAATCCAATAAAAGTTTATGAAATGGCACTGGTTTTGCTAACCTCACTTTCCCCATGTCTTTCCACTTTCATCATCACTGGACTTCACTCACAGACTATGACTTTGGGCCTTTGACACTGTGCATGCAAACAAGACGTTAGAACTGCATAAATTGAGATGGTGTGCCCTTAAGAAATCTAGGACATTCCAAGGTAATATGAAAGCTGAACAAAACAAGTTGTTTATACAAAGTTTAATGTTTCCCATCTGGTATGTGAATATATAAACATACAGATGCAGGGGTGTGGCCATGGAGCATAACACATTTGTGCTATGATTTAAAAAGAAAATCTGGCACCACATACTGCTATACTATGCTAGAACACCTTTGCTAAGGGTTGAGTTCTTAGGGGTAGGAAAGATGGAGAAGTCTAGATTTTGTCCTTCCCTTTGGTAGAAACAACAGTGCCCTTGGGGAGACAGTCTGTGGACCTGCGTCACCTCTCTCTCTCTTTCTCCATCTGGACATGTTTTTCACTGGCCTCAAGAGAAGCAGCTGAAGAGCTACCCCATTACAGAACGAGGCTGTGGGACACAGGAACAAGACACATCCAAATGGGACTGAGGTAGACCAGATGGCCCTGAGGATTCTTTCATGTTTTGATATCTGTTCATTGGATAATAAGGTTAAAATGTGCGATGTTCCCCATAAGCTCATGTGTTGATCATATGTTCCCTACTTTGGAAGGTGGTCAAAATTTTGAGGTTGGAGTCTACCTGAAGAAAGTGGGTCACTGGGGAGTGTTTTGAAGGACACATTTTTTTTCCTGGTCACTTCCTGTCTCTTGCTGCTTCCTGTCCACCATGAAGTGTAACATATTCCTCCTCCTTGGACTAAGAATAAACATGCCAAGCACTACAGAGCAAAGCCTCTGAAACTTTGAGCTAAAGTAAACCCATCTTGCTTTTACAAATATATTTACTTGTGTGTGCTGCTACAAACCACCACCAGATACTTGTGCCACTTTTTACACCCAGCTTACATGGGTAGCTTGGGAGTTGATAAGCCAGCAGTCTTCATAAGGAAACACCTTTCATCATTGAGCCATCTTCCTAGCCCCTAACTCCTTCTTTTAAATTGTTTTCTTGGGCATTTTTGTCACAGTGATGCAAAAGTAACCAGTGCATTGGAAAATTGAGTACTGAGCAGCTCTTAGGTGCTAGGTGGTATTCTGAGCCGCAGAGACACATTCCATGAAAACTAGTCTCCTCATAGCCTTCCCTCTGTTATCTCAATTCCATTCCTCCCGCACATGGAACATAAGCTGAGCAGGAGAAGCATACTCTGGTTCCTATCAGTTTTAAAATAGATCAAGCTCAACCTTATCCCTATAAAATCTATTTTCAATCAAGTGGCCAAGGAACTGTTTCAAATGCCATGGCTAAGCTGAAAACCTTCCAATGGTTCTTGATGCTCAGAATAATGTTCACTCACATCTATTGGATACAAGGCCCATAAAGACCGGCCACTGCTCACAACTCTGGCAGTCCATTTATCGCTTAAATCTCTAGCTGAAAAGACTACTCTCAGTTTCTCAATATAGCACAATTGCTTCCATCTCTTGCACTTACTATACTTTTAGTCTGGAAGATTCTTTTCCCAGGTGTCCTTCTAGATACCCATCCTTGTGCACAGAAAGCCTCCCCAGAGAGGCACTCCCAGACCAGCCTGCACACAGAGAGCCTCCCATTGCCTGGTTTCATTGAGTGTTGTCTGAATTCATGCACATATCTGTTTGGCTAGCTTACTGTCTTTTCTCCCAAACACAGAAAATACTATGTAACAGCAAGAATTTACCTGTGCTCATTTACTGCTATCCCCTGAGCCCTACTGCATGTCTGATCCACAGTAATCTTTTATGATGTCTCTGTTGAGCAAATGTCAGATCTTTCTACTCTCATCTTATTCCTCAGTGTCTGTAATGCTTATGAGGTCATAAAGTGTCTAAAGTGTTGCTGGTACCACAAGGAAAATGCACACGGACATGTTTCTAAAAGGATACAGAAAAGTTCCCTTTCGTCTTTGTTTCATAAACTGCTACCCTTATTTCTCCAGTTAATGCTAAGATTTGTCAACTTCTCTAAATGCCAACTGTTTTGAAAGCAGGAATCTATTAAAAATGTCTTCAGGGACAACAACAAAAAGTTGTTAGGGAGTATCTTATGAACAGATACAACAGTTTCTCCTCTGGACTTTGTCATCAAGTGTGCTTAAGCTTAAGTAAGTCACTTCAGTTCCGTGTCCATTCTCGTTTGTAAAATGGGGTCATCATTTTAGTTTTGCCTACCTAACAAGGTCTACTGAGGATCTGATGAAGCAGTGGATGTGAAGGTGTCATGAAAACTAAAGTACTTAGGACGGTCAGGGAGGATCGGGCTAAACTTTCTTGGAATGGCTTTTGTACATGAGGACATTTAGAAGATGTCAAAGGCATTGTGCTTTTTATTGTTCTTTGAGTCCCAAATTATTATGGCATATACTGTAAATCTATCCACTGTTTCACAAGTACAGATCATTTTCCAAAAGAAGCATCTGGAAAAGCTAACTTGTTAGCAACGCCAATGACGATGAAACACACATGATCCTAGGAGGCAAAACAGCCAGCTATGACTCCCAGTTTTTCACTGTATTAAGTTTCAGCTATTAACCAATCTGTCTGTGTTCAGGGCATGAATCTGAAATGAAGATGGCTCTGAACTCTTGACTATGGAGCTCTTCAAAAGAAAGCACACTCTGTCACGTGGAACTTCTTGCTGCTTGGTTGCCATGAAGATATCTTGGCTTTCAAGTAAACTATCAAGCAAAACTTGGTATCAAAAAAAAAAAAGTAACTCCGTATCAGGAGGGGCTGACAACTCAGCTGTGTGTCTGAAACAGAGCTGCCTGACAGTCAGCTGCAAAGGCGACAGCATGCTCTTTGGATGCATGCCCCTACCACAGACTACCTTTCTCAGGATTAAGTCTAAGTAAAATTTAGGGATGGTCTTTACGGAAAGTTAACCCAGCAACGGCTGATCAACCATATCCCTCTCCACAAGTGTTAGTTTTGGAATTATAAAAGTTTTGGAGGTGTGAAAACATAATTGGAAAACTTTTTTCCCTGCTTAAAGGGCTAATTGATTTCACAGGTGTTTAATTATCATTTGCTGTGAGATAATACCTTGTAGTGCCATAAAAAATGGATTTAATTTTCGAGTGCTTGCAAAACCATTGCCAAAGCCAAGTTAGAGCCGAAGCTAGATAATTATTCTATAAATCAAACACACTGCCTCCTTTCTTTGAAATTTTTAATACTTGGGGATAATGATATCTGACAACCTTGAAACTAACATGAAAAGGATTTTCCTGCCAAGTGCCAAAAGGCAACCACTGGAGCATTTCAGGCAGTTTGGTTCATTAGCAGTGACTCAGACGGCCTCAGGACCCTGTCTGCAGGCTTCTAAAACCTGCCAACGGTAAGACCATTCAGGTGTGTCCAGACAACAGTATTCTCCACTGA